>CM071597.1:213250146-215750146 GCA_036435485.1 Saposhnikovia divaricata | reverse complement strand
TCTGTTAAGATCTTTGAGGATGGAATCTAACATGGTTCTCTGCTGCTGCTCCCTCACTTCTCTCATTTCCTTTATAAGAGCTGACTGAAGGGATGCTGCACGACTCAATGATCCTTTCGGATTTTTGAATATTTTAACCGGCGACATGTCCATAGAATATCGGGTTTGGCCGTTTAAAAAGGCTGGTTTATCTTCATTCATCCGTTTCATCATCAAACATAGGATATTCCTTCACACTCAAAACACCAGAAGCAATCAGTTGCTGTGCTTCCCATCTTTCGGGCGAACTCATTCTTTTCAAGGGTCGGCACGATGGAAGAGGAGCATCATCATCAGTAATTCTAATCCTAGAAAGCCCAGTCCTTGTGGTAGGCCCCCCATTATTCGACCCTGAAAGATATATCCTACTGTACTCCGAGCTCTTCTTCAGAGACAACAAATCTTGACCCGTATTCTGATCAACATCTCTCATCGACAAACTCAACTTCTGATTCGAAATTGATATCACCTTCACATACACCTCTTTATCCCGTTTCACAACGTCATTGGCATTAGAAATCCTCCTAGTGGCCATCTGTGAAATATGAACCAAACCCTCTTTACCCCTAATCTCATTCAACTTAACAAAACAACCAGTATCCATCACTCTTTGCACCCTTCCCTTATAAACCTGATACAACTCAGGTTCACCCGATATTGACTTATCACGACTCTTATCCCCATCGTTCCATTTCCGATCCTTATACCTTTCTTTACTCCTAAAATCCCTTCTATCATCTTCCCCATCTTCATCATACCCATCTCTCCGATTCCTATCACTTGGATCATTTTGCCTTTCTTTACCCATAAAATCCCCTCTATCATATCTACGCCTCTTCCCTGTATCATCTCTACGCATCTCCCTCTCATCACCTCTATCCCTATCCCGATATCTCCTTTCCTCTTCACCCCCCTCTCTTTTTTGCTTCTCCTTGGCTTCCAAGGCAATCTCCCTCTCCAATTCCTTAACCCTCTCCCTACTATCACTTATATTCAAAGCCGGAAACTTCGAATCACAACCCTCATCACCCTTGTTCAAATCAGTACCCCTTTTCGACTTATTAACATTAGGAGGCAAAATAGCATGAATTATAGTGAAAAGAGTACGAACAAAATAATCAGGAATTTCATCAATTTCTTTCAATTTCGAACCAAAAGCATCAACAGATTCACAATCACGACCTATATCAACAAAAAGTTCAGCTAATACTTTGTCACCGAACCCTATATGAGATTCAAGTTCAGTACAACCCTTTGAAATAAGTGAGAGATACTCTAGTTTCTTCAAGCCAACCTCAGATGCCATTTATAAAACTGTCTGTTCTGGTCACCAACAATTGCCGCCGAATGAATACAAAAAGTGAAGAATAAATATAAAGCTGTTTCAGAACGAAACTTGATGCCGGAATTAAGGGGGTGGTATTGTATTATGACTTTTAATGACAATTCTTTGGAGAATGATTTTAATGGATTTTATAGACTTTTAATGATTGTTAATGACTCTTGTTGAATCACCAAGGTTTCCAAATACTTTTGACGACTCCTAACAAAATGACTTTTAAAAAACTTTCATAGACTTTTAAATATATAGCCTATATTTAAATAAATAGATTTTGTGGTGTAGTAAGATCATATTTGCCTATATTGTGAAACCCTTTATCCTTTCTCCAATACAACCCAATTTCGATCGTGTATTATCTGTTCAATCCGACCACCAAAAAACTTGAGTACAAGGTATATTTCTTGTTCAATTGAGTATTCATTGTATATTTTTTGTTGTAATTGAATCATATTTATAAACATATATCATATTGAACCATATCAGGAATCTTGTATCATATTTTTACCTTCACTTATGAAATCATAATTTTATGGGTTTCGATATTTGTGAATTATATATCTGTCACTATTCATCGCTAATTATGATTTAGAGTTATGACATTAGCCAGCAATATTGTTATGATGTAGAGCTAATTTTATTGGTGTTGTTATGATGCAGAGCTAATATTATAAACCAAGTCATCCAACAGGTGATGCTTTTTACTTGCTTTGTCATCATAAGTTCTTGCATCAGTATCATCTTCTAGTCCTATTGCATTCTTCCCGATGGCAGTCCCATTTCCCACCGCAATTCTTAAATCATCATAGTCTCCAAAGGTGTCCGTACGATAACTTCTGTGAGAAGGATGTACCTAATAAAACACAATATGTTAGTATAATAAACATGTCAAAAGTTTAGAAAATCTTTATTGTCTTAAAAATATTTACCTTAAAATAATCTTCCCAAACTTCATTTGGAGCAGTAAATTTTTTTGTTATAGGATCCCATCCAAATCCAGAATTAAAAACATCAATTTTGAATAGTTGGAGTATCTAGTTTTAAACCATTTCAAACGACTGAGATACTGGGAATGAGTTTTTTGACATCCAAGCTTTGCATTCAAAGCTGGAAGAATCTTGTTCTCCACGATAACTTTATTGAATGAACCATTATTATCTCGCCAACCACGTTGTGCAGCATCAACCATGAGTTTCAATAATTCATTACTTTCGTCAATTGTCCAAGTTTTATACTGACCTCCTTTTCCTTTTGAATTGTCATTCTCTTGACACGCATCTCCCATTTTTTTGTGTTATTGATACATATATATTCAGAAAGCGGGATTAGCAATAATTATACACATCATGCAATTACCCAAAAAGGACAATAATACCAGGTTAAAACATAATACATACATGTATGCAGGTTTGGACTTTACATGCTTATATGCATCTAGAAAGCTTTGTCATGTATCATATCAATTTCAAAAAAAAAAACATCCAACCATCATAATTGATAAATTAACCACACAATAAATACACACACACACACACACACACACACACACACACACACACACACACACACACACACACATATATATATATATATATATATATATATATGATACAACTACAAACACATGGAGAGAGAAGCAAAAGAAAGAAAAAACAGTAATAGAGGGAAAGAAAAAGAAGCAAGAAAAAAAAAAAGGAACCTCTTTTGGCAGGGATCGAACCCTAAGGGTGAGAGCTATCGTTGAGGAAGACAATGTCTTGTCAAATCTTCTCAAAAAGGACGTGACAATTTTTGGAGAAAATATACACACTTTTTCATAAAAAGTCATAAAAAGTCTCTCACTTTTATTTTTCCACCAAATTCATTGACTTTTTGAATAACAAGTGACTTTTAACAACTCTTTAAAAGTTGTAATTGAATACCTTAAACTTTTAAAGACTTTTTTAAAATCCTGATACAATACCTCCTTACTTTTAAAGAGTATTTAAAAGTATTAATTGAATACCCCTAAACTTCTAAAATCTTTAAAAGTATTTAAAAGTTATGATACAATACCACCCCCTAAAGTTCTATCCGGATAGTTTAGATCTTTATGTATTGAGTTGGTAGAATATAAAAGAGACGACCCTCTATTTATAAATAAAACAATTAGAGCAACTCCAACAGCCTCCTTGTGTTTTCCTTATAAATATTATAAAATATTAGGCTCTTAGTGATTTAGGATATTATAAGGTATGACAACTCCAACAAGCTTCCTTATTATTGATCCTTATATTATTAAATAATAAATAAAAAGAAGGAAGCAAGAACAAAAAAAGAGGAAAACAATTGGAAAGAGGAGGGAAAATAATATTTTATTGATAAAAGTTAAATAAGGGAGCCCTTAAAGATAAGGGATGACATGATGCTGTCAACTTTTTAAGGAAAAGTTAAGAGCCTGTTGGAGCACAATTTTAAACATAATCCCTTATAATTTGAGTTAGGAGGTCATATAAGGGATCTCTTGGAATTGCTCTTAGAGATTTAGTTTTCTTTTACAAATATGATTATGATTTTATTTTTATTATAGCTCTAGTTTTTCTTTTACAAATATGATTATGATTTTATTTTTATTATAGCTCTAGTTTTTCTTTTACAAATATGATTTTTACTTTTTCTAACTAATTAGAGATTTAGTTTTTTTTATAAATATGATTATGATTTTATTTTTATTATAGATCTAGTTTTTCTTTTACAAATATGATTATGATTTTATTTTTATTATAGATTTAGTTTTCCTTTTACAAATATGATTTTTACTTTTTCTAACTAATTTTTTTATTTACTTTTCCACAACAAAGCAAAGTAATAAAACTGTCTGGTCTCTCAACAAAGCAAAGTAATAAAACTGTCTGGTCTCTAGTCACCAACAATTGCCGCCGAATGAATACAAAAAGTGAAGAATAAATATAAAAAAAATCACAAAATTAGTATATATATATATATATATATATATATATATATATATATATATATATATATGGTCTTGCTCAGGTGAGAACCCCCACGGTGAGATATGAGATCTAATCATAGTCACTCATTTAAATACATTATATTCATCTCTTACCATTCATTTTAGATTTTAATATTTTATATTTGGGATTTCACCATCTTCTTCCTAATTCAACCACCTACCACCACCGGCGACCACCATCACCTCCGGCGACCACCGGAAAATCACCAGGACAAACATAAAATCACCACCGGTAAACACAAAATCACCACCGCCAAACCAGAAATCAATACCAGAAATACAAAAATCACTACTCCGACCAACTGTAAACGAAAAATCACCACCGGAAAACGAAAAATCACCACCACAAACCGCCCAATCGCCGATAACAACCCGAAAATCACCACAATTTAATACAAATCACCACTTTTTGTCATTACTGATCCACACCAACGGAGGTTGTCACCACCACAATCACCAAACCACCACCACCATTGTCTATCAAATCACCAGTTACAAGCCAAAATGACCAGAAAATTTAATACGATGTGAAAATAAAATAAAAAAAGATATAAAAGGAAACCTTTTTCTCTCCGAGAAAATTACGAATCTCAATAGCATTACTAGCAGAAGCAATACTAGCATTAATAGGAAAATGAGCATAAACAAATCTCATCTTGTATCTATAGCCTTTAGTAACACCAACAATCAAATTGTTGACGTGGCTAAGAGTCGTGCGAATAGCAGCAATTGTTTTACGAGATCCAAACCAAGCATAAACTTTAAGCTTCTTCTGACTAGACTCGTCGATGATGAGCTGGAAATCCAGATTCAAATGCTGGAAATTGTATTTAAATTGTATCTTGTATCTTTTATTTTAGTACTAAATCGAGAGTGGTCGAATTCAAATGTATTTATACATACAAGTTTAAATACAATGGTAATCGATGTGTATTAACGATGACCGGAGAGATGGCAGCGGTGGTCGGAAAGTGTAAATGAGAGAGAGGTCAGAGAGATGAGACAGTGGATGAGAGATAGGTAGGTGAGTTGGAGAAAAAAAGTTGTGTGGTGGAGATTAAAAGAAATTTTATAAAATAAAGGGCTGAGATTAGATTTCAGTTCTCATTTTTAATTGGGGTTCTCATTTGAGCAAGACTCTATACATATATATATATATATATATATATATATATATATATATTAAAATTTGTACAATATTGTGTTCACAAATTTATTTATAGATGTTTTTTTTCTTGATATCTTTCTTAAATAGACTATATTTTTAAAAAAAAATTAAAAATATTGCATGGTTGCCACGACAGGCGGCTTATATGTATTCATTACAATGGGTGTCGGTCTAAGAAAACGTGATACAAAATCAACATAAAAAATAAGTATATAGTTTATTTAGTTATCTATATATATATATTGTGTTCATTAATCTTTTTATAGATATTTTCTTTTCAATTTTTTTCTCAAATTTATATTTTAATTTTTTTTTAAAAATATTACAAGGCCGCCGCGAAGCGCGGCTTAGTCAACTAGTATATATATATATATATATATATATATATATATATATATATATATATATATATATATATATATATATATCCACAGGAGCTCTCAGATCGCTTGATTCTTATTTATCTAATTTTCTAGAACTCCTTTATTTTAAATAATTAAAATCAATACTTCCTTCTTTAGGCCCTATTTTTTAGAAAAGAAATCAAAACTTACTTTTTTAACATTAACTAAAGTATCTTTTTTTTTTTTGCGATAACATAAACTATCTTTAAAATAGAAAAGAAACTCAAAACCTTTTTAAAATTGAATAATAATTTTTTATATAAAACATGCTTATTTATCATCAACTCGAAATAGAATTGAGATCATAAATATTAGGGGAGAGCACGATTCGGTTCGGGGCGGTTTTGTCCCGAAACCGAACCCGAAACCGCATGTCTTCGGTTTTAAAAATTAAAAACCGCAACCGCAACCGAACCGTCGATTTCAGTTTCGGTTTTAAAAAGCTCGGTTCGGTTTTTAACGGTTCGGTTTCGGTTATAAAACCGATCGATGAAAAAATCACAACTATATTACAAGACCTTAAATTTATAAATTATAACATTCTCGACTTTTATAAATTATAATAAAAATATATATATATATATATATTTACTTGTTGGAGGAAACATTACTTGTTCTCATCCCAGTTTTAGTAATTAAATTTCAACATTCTGGTTGAATCTAGTACATTCTGTCTTTGTTATTTCACTATTTCAGTTGATAACAGTCTTAACATTCTTGTGACTGTTTGAGAAGGACATGTTTCCAACTATTTGGTGGGAGAAATCTGAGTCATGGGAAATAATATAGAAAAGATTCCGTCCTATTTCTATTAAGAATGCGCATTCTGTGTTATTTAAATCAATGTAGTTACATACTGACATGCAGTATTCTAAAAAATTACATATATAATATATTTATTAATTTTTAGAATACATATAAATTATATATAGATATTTATTTATTTTAATAATCGGTTCGGTTCGGTTTTAGTCGGTTCGGTTTTAACCTATAACCGGAACCGGAACCGAAAGTTTCGGTTTTTAAAAATCAAAAACCGCAACCGCCGGTTTGATTTCGGTTTCGGTTTTTTCGGTTCAGTTTTGACCGGTTTCGGTTCGGTTTCGGTTTCGATTCGGTTTTTTGCTCACCCCTAATAAATATCCATAGATAGTGCCAGCGCTATCTATATAAAGAGACTTTTGCATTTTGATGATATGGGAGTAACAAATCACATAAATTTAAACAGGTTTAACAATTACTCCCTCCGTCCCAACCAAATGTTTACATTTGGTTTGGGCACGGAGACCAAGGAAAAATATAAAGAAGGAGGAGAGAAGTAGGAAAAATGAGTAAAGTTGTGGGACCCATCACTATATAATGTATAAAATGAGTTAGTGGAGGAAAGTAGTGGATGTAGTTGATTTTTATATTATAAAACTTTACTATTTTAGGAAAGTTTAGAAATGTAAAGAATTGGATGGGACATCCCAAAAAGGAAAGTGTAAACAAATGGATGGGACAGAGGGAGTATAAATTTCTTGGGTTCGTCTAAGAAGGTAGCAGCTACTTCTTCGGTACATGTTACCCCGACGGATCTTTTTCTCTCTCTCACCACAACTTTTATCAAAATAGACCCTAAAAATTTCTTCAACTAAATTATACATACATAAATTTATCTCTATATCTGAAACAAAATAAACAATGGATTTCAAATCGAAGAACGTTAATCCCCGATCAGGCGACAGAGCCAATCCCGGTGAAATTAGGGCACAAATGGATAAGTTAGTTAAATCGATTAGATCCCGACGATGACACTCCCGGCGGCAAGAAGAAGCTTTTGTATCGACCTCAAGGAAAATCACGGCTAGGGTTGCAAGCTCTTGCTGAAACAAAACGAAGCGAAAAGGCAGACGGTGTTTTTAAGGTTCCGAAAGAAAAGATGTCGTCTATTGCTGCTGCATCTCAGGATGAGGATGAAGAGATATCTGAGGTATCCGAGGTTGACGATGTAGTAATAACCAATGGTTCAAGTAAAATTGGTAACAAGCAGGCAGAGCCGGTCCTCAGATTTTGGATGCCCTGTCCAAAACAAAAAAAAGTGCCCTAACACTAATAATTTTTTTTATAACTACATAAAATAATTATACATGTAAAATATTAATATATTTAAAGTAATTATAAATAAAAACAAATACTAAAATAGAAAATCTCATTTTTATGTTTAAATTAATATATAAGTATTTTATAATTTATTTTTAGTTTTAAATTGACTTGGTTCATTTAATATGTAAATTAATTAAAATAGATATCATTTCAAATCACTTAATCACCTATAAAATGAATAATTGATAAACTGAACTGTTACATTGTAATTGTAAAAATATACTTATGTGTAAGTTGTCAACCAAAAATATTTAATCAACTTTAATGACAATTATAGTCTACACTGTTAACAACAAAAGTAATTAGTATTACTAGAAATTTCAAAGCAAAACTGTGTATAAGTATAATATTTTCTTATTTTTCTCAATATAATAATTTTTTAATTATTTTGACAACACCATTTTCAACCTTTTTCTCATTTACAAATTTTTTTAACCTTTAAAATTAAACTTAATTTTTTTTATTTTTCAAATAAAATATACATACATGTGTACACCTACCTAAAAAAATGTGCCCTATTAAAATGGAGTGTCCTGTGCGATCGAACATGTCGCACGTGCTCAGGGCCGGCTCTGCAAGTAGGAAATATCGTGAACGTGAAGTGAGCCACACACCACATTCAGAAATTACTTGGATCCAAGGACGACAAGGTAATGATTCACGCGGCGGGGAACATCATTCAAGCGAGCATGAGACACCAGCAGCCACTTCTTCTCATGGAAGCGATCGGTATCACTCCAAGAAAAGAAGAGACTATAGACAGGACTCCCGAAATGATAGCTGCAGGTCGTCGAGGAGACATGATAGAGTCGACAGTTACAAAGAAGGGTATTATCGTTCCGATAAACACTACAATAATGAGCATGAAAGGAAGCGAGGCCGATATGAAGGTACTCCAGGCAAATATGATGCTCGGGGCACCAGACAGATCTGACTGGGATAACGGTAAATGGGAATGGGATGATACACCATATAGGGATAGTCGCCATCAACCTTCACCAGCGCCGATGTTGCTTGGAGCATCTCCTGATGTACGATTGGTTTCTCCATGGCTGGGGGGGGCCACAATTCTTACTCTTCTGGTGTTGCTTCTCCCTGGGACAGTATTGCTCCTTCTCCTGTCCCAATACATGCTTCAGGATCTTCAGTTAAATCTTCAAACTCACGATATGGTTCAAGGCCCCAAATGCCCTTTCCTGTGGAAAACTCACAGCAGTCTGAGGCTCCAGAAGCTGATGCTGATTATTTTTCCAATGATAAAATCACGGAAAATATGCGCTTAGAGATGGAATATAATGCTGACCGTGCATGGTACGATAGGGAGGAAGGAAATGCAATGTTTGATGAAGATAGCTCATCATTTTTCCTTGGCGATCATGAGGCCACTTTTAAGAAGAAAGAAACAGATTTGGCCAAGAAGCTGGTTCGAAGAGATGGAACCAAGATGTCGCTTGCACAGAGCAAGAAGTTGTCACAGCTCACTGCAGATAATGCTCAATGGGAGGATCGACAACTATTAAGGTCTGGTGCTGTTAGAGGTACTGAGGTGCAGACTGAGTTTGATAACGAGGAAGAACGAAAAGTGATTCTCCTTGTTCATGATATAAAGCCACCTTTTCTGGATGGAAGAATTGTTTTCACAAAGCAGGCAGAACCATTAATGCCAATTAAAGATCCTACATCCGACATGGCTATAATATCACGCAAAGGTTCTACTTTGGTGCGTCAAGTTCATGAAAATCAAAGCCAGAATAAATCACGTCAACGTTTTTGGGAGCTTGCTGGATCCAAGCTTGGCGATATCCTTGGAGTTGAGAAGATGGCAGAGCAGGTTGACGTAGATACTGCCATAGTGGGTGATGACGGTGAAGTTGATTTTAAGGAGGACGCTAAGTTTGCTCAGCATCTGAAGAAGGACGAAGCTGTGAGTGATTTTGCAAAGTCGAAGACACTTTGTCAACAGCGTCAGTATCTTCCCATATTTTCCGTGAGGGATGAGTTATTGCAGGTAGTTCGAGAAAATCAGGTGGTTGTGGTAGTTGGAGAAACTGGTTCTGGAAAGACTACACAACTGACCCAGTATCTGCATGAGGATGGATATACTACAAATGGAATAGTAGGCTACACTCAACCAAGGCGTGTGGCTGCCATGAGTGTTGCTAAAAGAGTTAGTGAAGAGATGGAAACTGAACTTGGTGATCTAGTTGGTTATGCAATTCGTTTTGAGGATGTGACAGGGCCAAACACTGTGATAAAGTATATGACTGATGGCGTGCTTTTGCGTGAGACACTAAAGGATGCTGATCTTGACAAATATCGTGTCGTTGTGATGGATGAAGCACACGAAAGGTCGCTGAACACAGATGTGCTCTTTGGGATCCTTAAAAAAGTTGTTGCCAGACGGCGTGATTTCAAACTTATAGTGACATCTGCCACTTTAAATGCTGAAAAATTCTCACTTTTTTTCGGAAGTGTACCAATCTTCCATATACCAGGAAGAACATTCCCTGTGCAAACCTTATATAGTAGAAGTCCCTGTGAAGATTACGTTGAAGCTGCAGTGAAGCAGGCCATGACCATACACATAACTAGTGCTCCAGGTGACATACTCATTTTTATGACCGGTCAAGATGAGATTGAGGCAGCTTGTTATGCCCTTTCAGAACGGATGGAACAGCTTGTCTCTACTACAAAGCAAGCAGTCTCCAAGCTGTTGATTCTTCCCATATATTCTCAGCTTCCTGCTGACCTGCAAGCTAAAATATTTCAGAAAGCCGAAGATGGGGCCCGAAAATGCATTGTAGCTACCAACATTGCTGAGACGTCTTTGACCGTAGATGGTATTTTTTACGTCATTGACATAGGCTATGGTAAGATGAAGGTGTACAACCCACGAATGGGTATGGACGCCCTCCAAGTGTTTCCTGTAAGCCGTGCAGCTGCAGATCAGCGTGCTGGGCGTGCTGGAAGAACGGGACCTGGTACATGTTATCGACTTTATACAGAAACTGCATACCAAAATGAACTTCTGCCCAGTCCAGTGCCAGAAATCCAGAGGACCAACCTTGGAAACGTTGTTTTGTTGCTGAAGTCTCTCAAAGATAACATTCTTGGGTGGAAAATGGTTGAGTTCTCATTGACAGTTTACTAGATTTTTATTTTATGGATCCTCCACCCCAAGATAACATTCTGAACTCTATGTATCAGTTGTGGGTATTGGGTGCTCTTGACAATGTTGGAAATTTAACCGATCTTGGGTGGAAAATGGTTGAGTTCTCACTAGATCCACCTCTAGCTAAGATGCTCCTAATTGGAGAAAAACTAGAATGTCTTAATGAGGTTCTGACGGTTGTTTCAATGCTTTCAGTGCCGTCAGTGTTCTTTTGGCCTAAAGATAGGGCAGAAGAAAGTGATGCTGCTAGGGAGAAATTCTTTGTGCCAGAATCTGACCACTTAACACTACTCAAGGTTTACCAACAATGGAAATCTAATTCATACCGTGGGGACTGGTGCAATGACCATTATTTGCATTCGAAAGGGTTAAAAAAGGCTAGACAAGTGAGATCTCAGCTGCTCGATATTCTGAAGACACTAAAAATCCCGCTGACCTCCTGTGGTCCAAATTGGGACATTGTGAGGAAGGCCATCTGTTCTGCATATTTCCACAATGCTGCAAGACTTAAAGGGATTGGGGAATATGTTAATTGCAGGAATGGAATGCCTTGCCACTTGCACCCAAGCAGTGCATTGTATGGTTTGGGTTACACGCCAGATTATGTAGTTTATCACGAGTTAATCTTGACCACAAAGGAGTACATGCAGTTGCAACATCAGTAGAACCAGAATGGTTGGCTGAGCTGGGGCCAATGTTTTTCTCAGTGAAGGACTCGGATACATCTATGTTAGAGCACAAAAAGAAACAGAAAGAATCAAAAAGTGCCATGGAGGAGCAGATGGAGAAAATGAAAAAAGATGAAGCTGAGAAAGAAAGGAGATGCAAGGAGCAGGATAGGCAGAAAAGAGAAAGGCAGCAGCAGCAAATTTTGATGGCAGGTGAACACAAAGCCCCTTCCACCTACTCGAGGCCAAAAAAATTGGGCTTGTAGTTTCTCCACCATATTCGTTGATTACAGGATATTACTGACTGCATGGTGGTTTGTTCTGTATGTAATATTTAAACGGGGTACTTCTGTATATTTTTGAAATTTATAAAGCTTTTTATACAATTTTGTAACATCTTACTCCTAATTTAGTCAAACGGACAGTCTTGGTGTTTGAGATATACATCAAGACGACAAACTCCACGTGGCTGTTGAGTATATAAGGGCAAGAACTCAGCGATTTGCAGGTCTAGTTCAAGTCTTAAGTTCGGATTTTCGTCACAAGTTCGGATTTTCGTCACAAGTACAAATTTCGTCACAAATTCAAATTTATCATAAGTTCAAATTTTCGTCACAAAGCAAAATTTCGTCACAAGTTCAAATTTTCGTCGTAAGTTTGAGCGGCATCCACAATAAATATTAAAGTAACTTACGACGGAAAAGTCCGTCGTCGTAAGTTGGTTATTCCAGAAAAAAAATATGCTATTTTTTTAATTTCTATCCATTTTCAGCTTCCACAAATAAATCATAGACCTGCCCAATCATGTGTAGCGCAATCTAGAATCCTAATTTTTATATGCAATCAACCACAATATGCAATCTACGCGACTAACAATGATGGAAGCAACACTTGTAACTCTAGACAAGTCATCTTGCCCCGAAATAAATTGACAATTAGAATAGGTGGACAAAGTAGTAAATGAAAGTAATATGAGGACTTGGCAAAAAACAAACATGAATCCACAAACATTTGATACTAAACATAAGGGTATAGTGTTACTCAGACATATTCAAAGCCACTTTTCACTTTGTCTAATTCAATCAATTGTACCTACAGTTATGTCTATATGATATGGTCTAACTATTGAAGTGATGATAATGACTTACGGTAACATTGACACTAATACCGAGTGAAATCACTTTCTCAATTGAAGGCACACACTCTACTGTGGCTGGGATTTTTATATAGACATTGGAACGATCCACGACTTTATGAAGCCATTTGGCAGCTTCCACAGTCCCTTCAGTATCATCAGGGGAAACTTCAACAGAAACATAACCATCACCGCCATCTGTCTGATCACAAATTGACTCGAAAAGTTTGCAAGCATCCTGAATGTCCTTCACAACAAGTTCACAGTATGCACTTTCAGTATCTTTTCCTGCTTGTACAAGTTCCCTATAAGATGACAACAGTCAAAGTAAATGTAATTGAGTCCAACGATAGAAAATATAAGCTACGAAGGATTTGGACCACTAAGTTTTGACTTGCAAAATTAACAAAAGCAGCACACCATCTCCAGGGAACAAAAACCATCATAAAAAACAAAAAGCTAACCACATTATCACTAATGAAATCTTACAGGAAAAAATGGGAGGCATTCTAACTAATATGACAGGTTTGTATTATGTATTTAGATAGGAAGTAGTGCACTGTTATACTGAAAATGAAGTGTACTAACACTTGAAGCAGACATAAACCCGGGAAAGGAGCATGAGCGACATGAACGGCTTAGGTAAATGTTGAGGCAAAAATCTCAAGAGCCAATGGAAGCCCTCCAGCACGTTCGACAATTTCTTCTGATGATTCGATAAATCTGTTGGATATATCTTTATCGCCAAAAGCATGTTTGGTAAAAAGTTGACGTCACTCGACATCACCTAGCTAGTTCATTTTCCTTGTATCTGGTTTCTACTTTTATCAAGTCCAGTAGATCTTCATTTCTTGTCCTAATTATGACTTTGCTCCAAAAAGCAAACGGTCCTTCTAAAATTTCCAGTAGCATTGGAGTGTCTAAATCATCAATAATGATCAGAACTTTAGTGAAACAAATTCTATCAGCTCAATTCCTGAAAACAGTGAAACCTCCCTTATGTTTTCTAGGAACACTACAAGAAATTCAACTTTTACCTACTAATAAATTTCCTACCAATATATATTGGTAGATAAAAACCTTTTTTACTTACCAATTACTATTTGTCAAAATTATTTGTAGGTAATGTACAACTATTTCATGGCTGGAATTCAGAAGACCACTAAAAAGTAAAAATCATAGTCAAAAGAAACATAGCAATGGGCCCACGTCAGTTTTTCTCTCTTTCGTTTTTCGTCCATAGCTATTTTTGTTGTTTTTTTGGCCCACCCGCTTCAAGTGTATATATATGTTTTGCTGACGTGTCAATTTTTTTTAATTTTAATATTAATATGTTTCCGCCCTGCTGACATGTCAAATAATTTAACTATCAATAATTTACCTACGGTTAGGATTGGTATTGTAAACTTTTTGAAATTGTGAAAAGTGTGACCCCACCTCCACGTCCAGGTGTTCTCCTTAATTTCCTTTCATTTTTTAATTTTTTTTCAAAAACATGAATGATTTTTTATAATTTTACTAAATACTATAAAAACCTTATTTTATTGTAAATGACTATAGAAAATTTATTTGTAAATGACTATAGAAAAATTAATTTATTTGTAAATACTATAAAAACCTTATTTAATTTTTTTATAAATGAATTTATTGAAATAATTAACACATATGTAATTAAACAAAAGGACTGGCCCGGCATGGCACGGCACGCACCGCCCGGCACACTCGTGATACGCATTGTTATCATGCGTATCACAGATACGCATGATAACAATGCGTATCACGAGTGTGCCGGGCGGTGCGTGCCGTGCCATGCCGGGCCAGTCCTTTTTTTTATATATAATTATACAACTAATGTTTTCATTTAATCATTATCAAAAATATTTAGAGTCAATAATTTTATAATGATATTAAAAAGTTAGTACTTTCACTTAATATATAAATAGATTTTTATAATATTAAAAATAGATAAACTTATATTTAGAGATTAAAACATTTCTTACGTAAATTTTATTCTTAATAATACAAAATAAAAATTCCCTCTTTTTTTATAGTAGTTATCCAAGACGTTAATATAACTGTGGTCTATGGGTACAAATCGAAAGAATAAATTAATCAAACTATAAATATAAATTATAATTACAAATAATATATATTTATTGTAAAATAAATTAATTAAATAAAACAAAAATTTAAATAATTTATATTGGAGTAGTAGAAATATGCACTGCTATGCATTGCTAGTAGGAATATAATTTTCCGCGTGATACAGGCGTGCCGGTGCAAGTCGTGCCGGGCCGAGTCCTTTCTCATTTTTTTAATAATTTTTAATTTTTGTATGTAATTTTTTTGTTTTTACAACTATTTAATTCTACAACTATTTAACAGATGTTTTCATTTAACCATTATCAAAAATATTTTTTTTAAATATATTATTTTTTGGGATGAGTTTAATCCAAAAATTGAATATCATTTAAAATATTTATAAAAACAAATAAAACAAATATTTAAGTTACAAATATTTAGTTGTTCTCTTGAAAACAAATATGTTTAAATATTTAAGTTGTTCTCCTTATTTTTTGTTTTTTAGGATGTTGTCAGAATTTGTTTTTGCCTCATCTCATAAATTATATAAATTAAAATAGAAAAAGATTAAAGTTAATGCCTCGTATGCTAATGCTTTTTCTTTTTGTTAATACCTTTTCTTTTTGCTTTTTGCTTTTCCTTTTCCCAACTTTACTTTGAATGACAGTTTTAATATACTAAACTCCGCCCGTGATATAAGCCTTCAGTGGATTTTTTATTCATCCTAAAAAAAAATTGCAAATATTTATGATTTTACCGCACGGTGATGTGAATAATTTAACTAACAAATACATAAAAGAAATCAAGTTTTTGTAACAAGTACAAGTAGACACTATATATAATGCGACCATTTGATCGGTTGTTTAACTTCTTTTTTTTCCTTGTCAACTCTTAAACAACCAAGTGGATCATGGATCGATCTTGGATAGACATACCAGATAAATTATCTTCAGAATATGCTAAAGGTATCACCGAATTCATATCAGTTGCAAGGAAGTGTATGGACTCCATGGGGATGGTGTTATGTCCTTGTTGTCTATGTTTGAATAAGAAATCACAAAGCATCAACGTGATTAAGGTACACTTGCTTAATAATAGTTTTTTGAGTACTTACAAGAAATGGTATTATCATGGGGAAAAAATTGATCAAATAGAAGATGAAACGCTTCTTAATAACGAGGATGAATATGTAGACGATGAACCTAATGATTTGATTGCGGGTATTAACGATGCGATTGGAAGTAGGTATTTTAACATAGGTCCTAGCAGTGATTTTGATGAATCTCCATTCGATGTGGGCGACAAGTACGATACCTTGTTTAAAGCTCTACATAAGCCTTTATATAAAAATTGTAAAGATTTTTCTGTCTTAAGTACAGTGGTTAAGTTGATGAATATAAAAGTGCTTAATAAATTAACAGATAAGGCATTTGATGATATTCTAAAAATTTTCAAAGAAATATTGCCTGAAGGTAATAATTGTCCAGAAAGTTATCAGCAAACAAGAAAACTTCTTTGTGAAGTGGGCTTAGGGTATGAGCAGATTGACGTTTGTCAGTATGATTGTGTTATATTTTATGGTGAGAATGCAAATGCCTTGGCATGTCCAGTGTGCAAGTCTAGTCGTTATGTTCGAAATAAAATACCACATAAACGACTTAGATGGTTCCCTATTAAGGACCGATTAAAGAGGTTGTTTAGTTCTAAGCATACTTCTAAAGACATGCGATGGCATAAAGAAGTACGTAAAAGTGAAGATGGGATACTACGTCATCCTGCTGATGGAAATGCTTGGAAACATTTTGACAATGTGTACCCTGATTTTGCATTAGATTCCAGGAGTGTGCGAATGGGGTTAGCTTCAGATGGATTTAACCCTTTTTCTAACATGACATCAACCTATAGTTTGTGGCCTGTGATATTAATACCTTATAACATGCCGCCTTGGGCTTCTCCAAACGGGACAAACTACCTCATGTCTTTATTAATTCCGGGGCCAAAATCTCCGGGAAAAGACTATGATGTGTTCTTGAAGCCACTAATTGATGAACTTAAAGATCTTTGGAATGGTATCGATGCATATGATTCATTTGGTAAGTGCAAGTTTAAACTTAGAGCTGTAGTATTATGGACCATTAGTGATTTTCCAGCTTATGCATATTTGTCTGGGTGGAGTACTGCTGGAAAATTAGCATGTCCTGTGTGTTTGGAAGATACAAGATCTAAAAGAATAACTGACAAGCAATGCTTTACAGGTCATCGATGTTATTTGAGTACCAATCATTCTTGGCGAAGGAGCAAAGAATATGATGGGTCTAGCGAGTTACGTGGGCCTCCTCGTACTTTTAGCGGTGAAGACATTTTAAGACAGTTGCATGATGTTCTGATTCAAACAACTGGTAAGGCACCAACTAATATTTCTAGAAAACGAAAGCGTAGGGGAAACGAATTAAATTGGAGTAAAAAGAGTATTCTATTTGACTTGCCATATTGGTCATCCCTCTTGTTGCGTCACAATCTAGATGTGATGCATATTGAGAAAAATGTTTGTGATAACATTATAGGGACACTTTTAGATATTGAAGGTAAATCAAAAGATAATTTGAAAGCTCGTAAAGATTTACAAGATTTAAATATTCGTGAAGAGCTTTGGTTGAAAAAGTCCACCAATGATAAATTTGAAAAACCCCATGCCAGTTATACTTTGACAAAAGAAGAATGCAAAAGTTTTTGTAAATTCATTCGAAGTGTGAGATTACCAGATGGATATGCTTCAAATATAAGTCGATGTGTAACAGATAATGACAAGCTAAGAGGGTTGAAAACTCATGACTGTCATGTTTTACTTCATAAGATATTGCCAGCTGCCATACAATCCTTTCTTACAAAGAATATTCGTGGCACTTTGATTGAGTTATGTCAATTTTTTCAAAAAATTTGTGCCAAAACTGTACGAGTTTCTGATATTGAAGAACTGAAGAAAGGAATTGTAATAATTTTGTGCAAATTGGAGAAGATATTTCCCCCAGCATTTTTTACCATAATGGTACACCTTTGCGTGCACTTGCCAGATCAGGTTTTGTTAGGTGGTCCTGTTGCTACGAGATGGATGTTTGGTACAGAACGTCACATGGGTTTGTACAAGCGGTATGTAAGAAATATGGCTCGACCAGATGGCTCAATTGCAGAAACTTTTGTTGTAGATGAAGCTGTAAGCTTTTTGTCCAGATATATTTCAAACATAGAGACGAGATTCAATAAACCTGAGCGTAATTGGGATTTACCTTCTCCAAATTATAGTATGGACATTTTCAAATCTAATGTTCGTCCAATCGGGGCACCATCTATTCAGTTGCTACATAATTGGAAAAATGTGATTCAATGGTATATCTTAAATAATTCTGCAGATGATATCCAGGATTACCTTGAGTAAGTTTTGAATCTTTTATTTAATTGAAAAAATATATGTAGTTATGTCACTTATTGATGTTTAACATATTTATGATTCTTTCATTTTCTGTAGTGATCACAAAAAAATATTGGAAGAAAGAGGACTTTCCGGTTTAGATGTTATCACTAAGCAAAGAGAGGAATTTCCATCATGGTTCAGAAAGAAGGTAAGAGTTTTTTATCGATTATTTCAAAGTTAGCTATAGAATACTTAATAATATATATTTTTATCTTGTGTTATAGATATCTCAGATGAAAGTAGAAAAATCGGATGTTGTAAATGATGATTTATACTCTTTATCTCAAGGTCCATTGGAACGATATAGTAGTTATCAAAGTTGTGTTTCAAATGGAGTACGATTTCGTTGTAAAAATTATGATGATACTCTTCGGACACAATGTTCTGGAGTTTGCACAGAAGGTGATCATGATGATAACAACATTATTTATTACGGGGTTTTGGTTGAGATCTTGGAGTTGTCATTCCTTTTTGAACGAAAAGTTTTCTTATTTCGTTGCAAGTGGTATAACTCTGATCCAAAAGGTAGATCAGTCTTTGTGGAAAATAATTTGATATCAATAAATACATCAAGCAATTGGTATCCTGATGACCCATTTATATTGGCAAGTCAAGCTCAACAAGTTTTCTATTTATTTGATATGAAGCGAGGTTCTAGTTGGAGGATTGTTCAAAAAGTTAATCATCGGTCTATATATGACATTCCTGAAGTCTGCCATGCATCAGATGACTCAATGAATAATGATGTATTTCAGGAAGAGGAATCATTTCAGCTGCCACCTCTTCAACCAATTGAGGATGTGATTGAAAGCTCTTCTTTGGTTCGACATGATGTTGCATCATTAACTTTTTCAAGCAAAACTGTTGCTGATTTATTTTCTAATTGTCAAAATCCACCTACTTGTGAGGAGGCTCATCTAAATGAAGATGACTTCAATGAATTTCATGACGATGATGGGAATCTGTTCCTAAATGAAGAACTACTCAACTCAAGTGATGATGACAGTGAAAATGACTCATTTTAGCAACTGATCAGTATTTCACTCCAAACTTGCATTTTTTCTTTTTTAGGATGTTGTTCTGGAATTACATGAGAATGTACTAGATGATTTGATTGCACTGCTGTCTCCTTATGATCCCTTATAAATGTAGTCTATATAAATAAAATCATTAACTTTAACCATCTTTTATATTGTTCGATATTAATAAAATAAGCAAACAAATCTAGATCACAATATAAATATTAGAAAGAATTGAACAATCAAATTGAAATTATGCATACAAAATCAAATTATTTTATTATAACATTCAAGAATGATAGATCGGAATTTAAAAGATGAAAGCTAGACATCATTCTAAATCTAGAACAGTAAATTGATATATTGACTTTAAATCAACATCTTCTTCTTCTTCATTTTCTTCACCTTCTTCTTCTTAAACAGTCATTAACATCATAATACACCAGACACATGACCAAATCATCGCCTTATAGAACTTGTTCTGAACCCAATGTCGGATTTCGAGACAGTAAATCACAGCGTTAACACTGATAATTATATAAAAAATTGAAAACCAAAACCATAGATCCATGCGGTGGTTTTACAGTTGAGAAAGGAGAAGGAGATGGCGGTGAAGAGAGAGAGAGAGATAGAAGAAAAGGGAGAGAGGGGAGAGACAAAAGGGAGACGAGAGATAGGGGTAAGATAAAATGAAGGGATAAGGATAAAATATGGATTGGATATCTGTTTCTTTTTTTAATCAACGCTGTAGATTGATTGAAGAAACCACCTTGACACGTGTCATCAAAAAGAAATTTTAATTTTCCATTTCTTAATATAGAACTTTGAAATATTAAGAAAATTATCCCTCGTCAACTTTCATTAGGATATAAATAATTGAAAAATAATTATTTAAAAATGAAGTTTAAGCATTTTTACATAATTTTTGCCATCAACACTTAAATTATACAAATTATAATAAAAATAATTTTTGAACACAAATGGATTAAAAGAGGACGGTACCTCATATAAATTTTATTAATTAAAATTGTTTTTTACAAATGGTGTGAGAGGACCCCTCTCTAAAAAAACGGAACAAACCGTATTAAACATATTTAAAAAATTACAAAGCAAACAAATCCTAAAATACAAATTTTATACACTATTTAATTTATGATTCTTCTTGACCCGATTCCGATGAAGTATCCATTGTCATCCATGGATCGTCTTCTCCATCTGAGTCATCTTCTTTTTTTCCTTGTTGTCTTTTTGCAGCTTGATCCCAATCCTTTTTGCAAACACAAATTTTTACGACGTCTGGTGCAAGACTTGATCTCTTCTCGTCTAACACTCTTGTACCTGCACTAAAAGCGGACTTGGACGCAAGGGTAGAAGCGGGCACTACAAAAATGTCCTTGGCAATTTTTGCTAAAACTGGAAATTGTAACTCATGATTCTTTCACCATGTTAGTATTTCAAAATCCTCATTTAATTCATAACTATAAGAAAAAAAATTCCTAATCATACCAAAAGAAGAAGGAGGTACCCTATGAGGATCTACGTCTAGAATTCTAGCTTTTTGTCTTTTGCCTAATATAGATGAAATGGTAGTATTAAACCTACTACTACTCTTTTCAGGTGAATTAGAAATTTGAATTCTAGGACTATACATATCTATAAGACGATTCAAATAGCCTAAACAATTAAGTACATATAATTTATAATTATATGAAATTCCTAACATACTATAATAATGATCTAATATGTTTTCTAAACCTTCTTGTCTAACACCCGGATCAAGAAGACATGCAACACCATAAATATAAGGAAATTCTTTCAAATATTCGATCCACTTAACTTTCATATCATGAATAATACTACTAAATTGGGGGGTTTCTTCATATTTACGTAAAGTATTAACAATAAGAACACATTCAATAATAACTTGATGTACATTTGGTTCATAAACATAAGAAAAAACGTTAGTAGCATGTGAAAAACAATCAAGAATATCACGTACCGTAGATGCAATCTCCCACTCCATTTCGGTAATAACTGCTTCTTCGTGTTGATGATTTGGATCCGCATTATATAATTCAGTGATAATATCCTTATATTTAATTGCATCATTTAATAATTTATGAGTCGAATCCCATCTAGTAGGACAATCGATACCCCATTTTTTCGGCCTTAATCCATTATCTCTACACAATTTCTTGTACGTAGACCTATATGTACCCGGTAAACGTAGATATTTAATTACTTTCCTAATAGGTTCTAATAATGTAGTTAAATGTTTAATTCCCACTTGTGCCGTCAAGCTAATAACGTGAGCACAACATCTAATGTGTAAAAATGCTCCATCTAAAACTAAAGGAATATCGGTCCTAATGTCATCCATATATCCAGCATTATCTAGAGATATTGTAAATACCTTTTTATACAAATTAAATTCTTTTATTACGTCTAAAATTCTTTGTTTATAACCGGAGTATGACTCGTCCATAATATCAAAAGCAATAATTCGTTTTTGTAACAAATAATCAACATCAATCCAATGAACTGTAACACAAATATAAGGCTCGCCTTGACTTGAACTCCAACAATCACAAGTTAAAGAAACCATACCATCAAATTTTTCAAAATATTCAATTAATTGTGCTCGTTGACTATAATATTGTTTTTGTGTGTGACGTTTAAGTATGTTTCTAGGAATTTTCATAAATGCCGGGTTTAGTGAATTCTTAATCATGTGTTCTAAATTCGGACTCTCACCGTGGGAGAAAGGTAAATCGTGTAATGTAACATAACTAGAAAAATCTTCGATCATTCTATTTCTATTATAGACGAAAGGCATACCTCCACCGGGAGACGAAGTCACGAAACCCTCTATTTGTTGTGAACCTCCTTGTGCCGCTCCACTTTCATGATTTTGCTTCGTTATTCCATGATATTTAACCAAGTGGCGATCAAGTGTACCCGTACCACTCCCCTTCGCGTGAATGAAAGGAGCTTGTTCTCGACCATTTTGAATACAAAGCAAACAAAATGCCTTAAATTTGTTCGGCTCGTCCGTTGCTTGCCTCGAAAAATAAGTCCAAACGTGTGAATTATGTCGAGAAGAAACACCTACAAAATAAAATATAAATCGATTAAATTCAAAATGCATAAATTTAAAATGAGTTAATTTAGAATGAATTAATTTAAAAAATGAAACTTTTAAAAAACAAAATTTTTCAAAAATCGAATAAAACTAGGAAATTACACATTTAAAAAAAATGAAATTTAATAAATATTACAAAAAATGAAATTAAAATGAGTAAATTACCGGGTGCTTGACTTGAACTTCCTTCCATTTTTTTTATTTATCGGAAGTTTTAAAGATTGATGGGATAAATCGGACAAATAAATGAGATAAAGAATTGATTGAGAAATAGAAGAAATAAATGGAGATGAGAATGGGTGTGATTTATTGTGAGAGAGAAGAGGAGTATTTATAATAGCATTGTTACCGTTACTAGCCGTTAGAAAAAAAAAAAACGAACGTTGGATGTAGAAAAAAAAAAAAAACGAACGTTGGATGAGGAACGTTGGAGCTCAGAGCCGTTGGATCAGGAACGTTATATACGCATGATACAAATGCGTATCGTTATATACGCATGATACAAATGCGTATCCATGCGGGCCGGTTGGCGGGCCGGTTCCGCGTGCCGGGCCGGTTCGGCGATTTTTTTTTTGTGATATACGCATGATAAAAATGCGTATCCAGGCGGGCCGGTTCCGCGTGCCGGGCCGGTTCCGCGAGTTTTTTTTTTTAAATAATATACGCATAGATCCTTTTCTCTTTTTCTTTTTCTTCTTTTTTTATATTTTTGTATTTTATATTTTTGTATGCAATTCTTTTATTTTTACAATTATTTAATTCTACAATTATTTAAAACATGTTTTCATTTAACCATTATCAAAAATATTTTTTTTAAATATACTGTGTTTTTTGGGATGAGTTTAATCCAAAAATTCGAATATTATTTAAAATATTTATAAAAATAAATGAATAGATTTTGTTTAACTTTTTTTAAAAAAATCATTTATGTAAATGGAAAAAATTGCATCAAAAATAATTTAAAAATTACAAAACAAACAATTCTAAAAATACAAAATAAATAATATTTTAAATAAATTGCTTGTTTATTGTTCAATTAATTTTTTGACGAAATTTATTTGTGATATGAGTAGGATAAATCCATAATCCCTGATATTTAACCGAAAGAGTTGGAGTTTTAATTAAACGTAAAGTTTGGCGGTTTGTGAAAAATTTAAGTGAATGAAAATTTAGTGATAATTGATGTGGTGCTTTTCTTTTGTTTTTGCTTTTTGCTTTTTGCTTTTTGCCTTTCTTTTTCCGATTTTGAATGATAGTTTTTTAATGCTCTTTCAACATTAATTAGTAGCAATTTTTTAAAATTATAATATTATCCACACGGTGGTGATGTGAAAATTTTAAGTAAAAATAGATAAAAAATTAAAATTTTAAAAATAAAAATGTACAATTTTATTTTTTAATTACTCAGTTTCTCCTAAAAAATTTAAAACGGATCCCGATTTACTATCACGATAAGGACTTTTTATTAGTTTAAAGATATTATTGTATTACAATGAAAACTGGGAGGGAATTTTTTTAGTTTGGCGCTTTACTTTCCCCCAACTTTTTTTTTAAAAGGTGTGAATACTTATTAGTTAAAACCTCCACCACTCTTCATCAAATACTTATTTCACTGGTACTAATCGCCGACATACCTTCATCAAGAAACTTATTACTAATTGTATGTGTATTTGATTATTATCATAATCATATCCGTAAACAAGATTAAATAGGGAAAGTTCTTGATTCAATATATGTTAATACTTTTTTTTGCAGGTTTGTGCATCATGGCACCTGGACGGCGAATAACAGAACGCATCACTAGTTCTGGTCCTGGTCCTAAAGTTCCCCAAGTTGTTGAATGCACCACTTCTATTGAGGGCCAACAAGTTGGATCCACCACACGATTTGGTATAGAAGGTGAAAAGAGTAGACCCAGCACACTTTTTGGTGAACGGACTGAACAAATTCAACCTTCTGTTGTGGAGAGTCAACAACACAATGATAATCATTCTTCTAAAACTCGATCTGGTAATTTGTAGTATAATTTTACATCTCTATTTATAATATTTTGTTGCTTACTACTGAGTATCTTTGTAGATCGAAATGTTACCTACAGACCACGTAAAGCCACTCGTGGCATAGCTACTTCTAAGATCGCCAGGGCAGCTTCAACAGGAAAATTGTCTGTAACTTTTGACGCGGATTGTCGTCAACCAATATGTATTAATGCTGAGAGATTTAATAATGAGATCGGATTTATCGTTCGCAATCATGGTACATTTTGTTATAAGGATTGGAGACTTGTTCCTGAGGAGGTCAGAGCACCACTACGAATTTATCTTTTGGTAAAATTTCATATTTGATTAATTTTAAATGTTTTTTGAGTTGCCTTTATAATTCGTCCTTATTAGGCAGTGTTGTATTTTATGCTTAAGTGTTTCTTGTTTTAATATTCTTAGGAAAATTTTGACATCGACTTGCGGGATAAAACAACTATATTGTGTATTGATGATCAAATGAAAAAAACATGGAAAACGTACAAGTACAAGTTACACTCGTACTTTAAACGCATTGGAGGTATAAAAGATGTTGAGACGGTGAAGAAAAAACGATATCCAGACTTGAATGAGGACCAACAAAAAGATTGGGAGTTCTTATGTGATCAATGGTGTTCAAACCAGTTTAAGGTAACCTAGTTTGTATAATCACTTTTGTTATTTTCTTGATATTTATGATCTACCTTATCTGTTTAGGAAAGAGCTGCAAAAAATACCATTAATCGGTCCAAAAGACCTTGGGAGTCTAAAAATGGATCAGTGTCAACAATAAGACATCATATACGACGTGGAATGGAATTAACTTCTTTAACGGGACAAATTGAAACATGGCGTTTAAAGCATTTTGATGAAAATGGATGGACTGGGCCAGACCTTCAAAATTTATATGTGAGTAATAAATATCTCTCTATTTTTCACTCACAATATATTATAGTTACTTTCATTCGAGATACTTTTTCTTGCTAAGCCTCATTCGAGATACTTATTGTCAATATTGTGTAACTAGGATAAAATGATGACTATAAGAGAAATTTATTCTCCAGAGGAAATGTCAGATAAAGAAATATTGGAAGCAGTACTAGGTCGTCATTCAGTATACTTGCGAGGATGGGGGCGATCTAGTGGCACAACCAACAATAATAAAGCTCATGGTACTACTACTAGCGAGTCTGATCAACCGAGTTATCAAGAATTAGTTCATCGACTTAATGAAGCCAATAATCGTCTTGATGAAGTTGTTAACGTCCTGTGCCAAAACAATCTTATGCCACAACCAAAGATTTCTCCAACAAATGAAGATTTAGATGCAAATTTAGAAAATTTAGATAATTTAGAATGATTTATTTTAAGCTTTTTTTTTGTAATTGTTGGAACTTTAAATTCTATGTAATTCATTTGACACACTTTAGTTTCTATGTTATTTTTTATTGAATAGAAAGTATGTAATTTACAAATCTTTTCTTTTTTTTTTCTTTTTTTTGAAGAGGACGAATTGTATCTTAAATAAAATAAATTTATTTACGGGAAATTATATATGTTCTAAATTTCAACCATTGAAAAATTACCACATATCAATTATACAGACCTCCATGTGCCACTCTTTGGAGATGCCACATGTCACATTTTTGATGCACCACATGGCATGATTTGTAATGCGCCACATGGCACAACATTAATGTTCCAGGTGGCATGACAATGAGACACCACGTGGCATGTCCATGAGGTGCCACGTATCCATCCATGTAATCAGATGACACAGCCAATGACATGTCATAACTTTTATTATTGTGGGGTCCACAAATTTTATTACCTACCAATATATAGATGTGTGGGTAATAACTCTTTCTCCACCAACTTTTACCTACCAATCTTGACCAATGATGTATTGGTAGGAAATTCTCTTTACCTACCAATAACAAAATTTTACCTACAATTACAATTGGTAGGTAAAAACCAAATTTCTTGTAGTGGAAGCAGCTTCCCTGGAACAGTGATAGTTATGGTTATACATAATAAGATAATTACACCTTCCTGAATTCCTGCAACATGCTTCCTGAATTCCTGCACTAAATGTATGAGTGGATCCTCAAGTTGTGCAACTACTTGTAGAATATATTATCATGCTGTTCTCTAGTTAGTAATGTATTAGTATATATACTCCTGTAAACATTGCCAATGAATATACAAGAAGTAAACCATTCTGAGTATTTGCTTCAACCTTTATTATGGTATCAGAGCTTCTAGCGTTCTAACGAACCAAAGTCAGTTTCATAATCTTCATAATCCCAGCATTCAGAAACATCCTGCGTCTGCACAGATTAGCAAAATAATTCCGAACACCTTATACAATCAACCAATGGCCGACTCAAGCGTTTCAAGCACAACAATCACTCCCACAAGTTCTTTGACAGTCACATCCACAAATCCTTTGATTCAATTTAATCCCACTGCTCAGTTGCCGATCAAACTCAGTGGAAGTTTAAATTTCACAACTTGGAAGGCTCAATTTGAGTTGTTACTCTTTGGCCATGACCTACTTGGCTATCTTGATGGCTCATTGCCTCCACCGCCAACCCACACACAAGAAACGATACCCAATCCCGCCTATCGCTTGTGGCTTAGGCAAGACAAATTAATTCAAACAGCCTTACTTGCTTCAGTAGAACCAACTCTCGCCTCTATGGTTGCCACTGCAGTTTCCTCTCGTGCAGCTTGGAACTCCCTGCACACTGCATATGCAAATAAATCTCAAACACGCATCTTCAGTCTTCGCGATCACCTCAGCCGTTTGACAAAAGACACCAAGACAATTGCTGAATATTTACAACAAATTCGCACAATAGCTGATGAGTTAGCTATAGCTGGTTCTCCTCTTTCAAATGCAGAGCTGGTAGTTAAAGTATTAAGTGGCCTGGGAACTGATTTTAAGATCATTGCTTCTGCTATTCGAGCCAGGGAGTCTGCCATTTCATGGGAAGAATTATCTGGGTTACTCCTTGATGAAGAACTCACCATCAAACATACAGACTCTCTCACATCTGTTACTTCTATTACTGCTGCTATGGCACAACGTACTGGCTATCCTGGAAGCTTCAGGTCAAATCAGAAGCGTTATCAACAATCAAATAATCACTCTTATCCATGGCGCAACAATCAAGCTCGCCATATGAGCAATAACTGGCGGTCACAAGCTCCACCTTCTCAGCCTTTCATGAATCAGGGGGATGGATACAAGGTTGATAACCATCCTCGATGTCAGCTATGTGACAAACCGGGCCATGTAGCTAAGGTATGTTGATCACAATCGCACAACCACATAGAGGCTAAGGCGCACTTTGCAAGTCGTGTTCAACAGTCGGGAGCACCATGGATTGTTGATTCCGGGGCATCACATCATATCACTACAAATACCAACAATTTTTCTGAAGTTCATGCCTACAATGGTCCTGAGGAAATCGCAATGGGCAATGGTAATTTAGTTCCAATTTCCCAGATCGGTAATGTTGAATTAAACACTCCTGAAACTAAGTTTATATTGTCTGATGCTTTATGTGCTCCTAATATCAAGCAAAATTTACTCTCTGTCTCCAAGTTTTGTTGTGATAACCAAACCTCAATTGAGTTCTTTCCCTCTCATTTGTCTGTGAAGGATCTGAGTACGGGAGCAGTGCTGGCCGGCGGTTTGAATAAGTCTGGATTGTATGAGTGGTCTTCTTTCCAAATAACAAATCCTGTCCTCAATCATATTTCTACTTTGCTTCCATTATCCAGATGGCATCAACGTCTTGGTCATCCAAATGTTCGGACTCTCAAAACAGTATTGAAGGATTTTTCTTTGCCTCATTGTCCTTCAAACAATTTTTCCTGTAATGCTTGCTGCTGTAACAAAAGTCATCGCTTAGCTTTTTCAACTAGTTCAGTTCAGACTCAAAAACCATTACAAGTGGTGTATAGTGATTTATGGGGTCCTTCTCCAGTTTTATCTATTGACAAGAAACTCTATTATGTTATATTTGTGGATCACTACACAAAATACATGTGGTTGTATACAGTTAAATATAAAAACGAAATATTGTCACTCTTCCAACAATATCAAGTCCTTGTTGAAAAACACTTTCAAACGAAAATCCTTTCTTTTTACACTGATGGGGGTGGAGAATTCCAAGGCATGGCTTCATATCTTGCATCACAGGGGATTGAACATTTGATATCCCCACCATATACACCACAACGAGTGGCTATAGCAGAACGTCGCCATCGCCAAATTATTGAAACTGCCAAAACATTGATGTATGAAGCCTCATTACCCTCAACCTTTTGGTCATTTGCTTGTGCCCATGCTGCATTTTTAATCAATCGCCTTCCCACTCAAGAAAATCCACACTGCTCTCCATATGAGTCTCTTTTTCACCGTTCACCTGATTACAAAAAATTTCGTGTGTTCGGTTGCTTGTGTTATCCATGGCTCAAACCATATGCATCCAATAAGCTACAACCAAAATCTGCACCATGCATTTATCTTGGTTTTTCTGTCAAATACTATTCTCATCAGTGTTATGATCCTCAAAATTCGAAACTTTATCTATCTCGTGATGTCGCCTTTTTCGAAGATAAGTTTCCATACAAGGATATGTTTTCTCACCTTCGATAGTCCTCTGTTGATATTGATTGGGTTATTCCTCATGAGTCACCATCAGAGTTTGTTTCTGATTCACCGCAAACCGTCACTCATGTATCTCATTCCATTTCCTCATCTCTCACATCACCACCTATCCTTCCACAGCCTACTCCTACTTCTGTCCAGATAACATCTTCAAACGCCTTGCCTACTGCTTCTGTGCGCGAAGAGGAAACACCAGTAAACACTACTGAGCATGGTTCCGTCTCTACTGACATTCACCTTCCTGTTTCGCAGCCAGAGGAAGTTTTAACCTCTCGTCCAGTGACTAGAGCGCAAAATAATATTCATAAACCTAACAAGTTTTATGGTTTTACAGCTGTGCCACCTACCATCCTCACACCAGTTTCAGTAAAACAAGCACAAAAACATGGTCATTGGCGTGATGCTATGCAAAGGGAGTATGATGCTTTACTACATAACAAGACATGGGATTTGGTGCCACCTACTACCTCACAAAATGTTGTTGATTGTCGATGGATCTTCAAAATCAAACATAATTCGGATGGTTCCATTGAGCGTTATAAGGCTCGGCTTGTCGCCAAGGGTTTCACTCAACGCCCCGGTATTGATTTCCACGAAACCTTTAGTCCTGTAATTAAGCCAACTACAATTCGGCTAGTCTTGTCTATTGCTGTTCAATCTTCCTGGCCTATCCGTCAATTGGACGTTAACAATGCCTTTTTACAAGGCCATTTGGATGAGGAGGTTTACATGAGGCAGCCTCCAGGATTTATAAGCTCTCAATATCCTCATTTTGTTTGCAAACTTCGGAAACCCATTTACGGGCTTAAGCAGGCATCTCGTTCTTGGTATACTGCTTTAAAATCTTACTTGCTTACTATTGGTTTTTCTAAATCTGAATCTGACAGTTCTTTATTCATCCTGCACCATGCCGATGTTACTGCATATGTCCTTGTTTACGTTGACGATATAATAGTCACTGGAAGCACTGATTCTATTGTTGCACACATCATTCAGCAGTTATCTAGCAGATTTTCCTTAAATGATCTTGGTCCTTTACATTATTTCCTGGGTATTGAAGTTTTTCGCCATTCTGGAGGTCTGATTTTATCTCAAAGTAAGTACATTAATGATTTATTAGTTGAACACAATATGCATGAGAGTAATGGCATGCCTACCCCAATGAGTTCCTCACTTTCTCTCACGGTTGATCCAAAGGCTTCAGCCATTGAGATTACTGAGTATCAACGAATCATTGGTAAATTGCAATACCTTTCTTTTACGAGGCCAGATATTGCTTTTGCCGTCAATAAGTTGGCTCAGTTCATGCATCATCCTCAACATTCGCAATGGGTGGCTGTTAAACGACTATTAAGATATCTCAAACTTACTTGCATGTTTGGTTTAAACATAAGTTGTAAGGCTGATTCACAACTTCGAGTGTATTCAGATTCTGATTGGGCCGGAAACATTGTTGATTGGACTTCCACAACCGGATTTGTTCTTTATTATGGTGCTTCTCCAATAAGCTGGTCTTCTAAAAAGCAACGAACAGTTGCTCGCTCTTCCACGGAAGCAGAATACCATGCTGTTGCTAGTGCTGTCGCTGAGATTAATTGGATATCTAATCTGTTGCACGAGCTAAACCGTCCTCTGCATACTGCTTGTTAGGTCCAAATGTGTTGTAGAGGGGGGGTGAATACAACTTTTCGAATATGAGAAGCAATAAATACGATGCAATAAATGAACACACAGATTCAAGGAATATATGTCTTATATATAACTTGAAAGGGTTGCTACAACATTCATTACAAAGTATAACAGAAGTTCAGAGAGAAGTGAATGATACTAAGCTCTGTGAATGCACTCTCTCTCTTTCTCTTGTGTTTTTCTCAAGAATTGCTCACTGACTGAAAACATTACACAAGTACTTCTATTTATACTATATGTAATCTATGTCCTGTAGACTTCAAAGACTAAGATATACGTGGCCCAATGATGTCCACATAAATCTTGCCTTATCTTGAAAGCTTGGAAATCTGCCAATCAGAAGATGCCATGTGTCATGTTGAAGCTGCACTCTAAGTAGAACTTCTACTTGAGAATTTCTACTTAGCCATCTCGAAGTTCTAAGTAGAACTTCTACTTAGAAACTTCTACTTGGCCATCTAGAATATTTAGTACTTAGAAAATATTCTGGTCTTCAACTTGAAACTTCAATGCACATCTTGAACTTGTGATATCTTCATGTCTTCTTTATTCTTCACCAAGCTCTTGAATATGGATCTTTATTACTGACATAAACTTGCTATCAATGTCCTGACACTTGATGCAACGGTCTGGTTCATAAGTGACTAGTCTTGATAGGGTTTTTGCTTCTTGAATAAATTACCATATCCAATTAGAAATGTGGCTTTCCAATATTTGCTTTCCTTCTTGTTCACTTGAAATCAATTGGTCTTATTGATACTGATAGTTATGATCTTGATTCTTGGCTTTCCAAATCACTGAGGCATGAACAACTTTGACTTGAACTTCTCTCAATGATTTCTTCTTGGATTGATCATAGTTAACATGTTGAATTGTATCAATTACCTTGTCTTCATTTAGTGTTGATTTCTTGTGACTTCTTGTTCTTGATTGTCTTCTAGTTAAGTATCTTTTCTTTTAGTTTGAGTTACATTAGATATAGTGTTACAAGTTTACACACTCTGCCTTTCAATCTCCCCCAATTTGATTGTCTAACAATGACATTCAAATTAATGAAGGATAACTCAACTAAACAATGAGACGAGAAAAGATAATTAACATTACAGTCTTGAATAATTTACAATTGAAATTTACATGAAAACAATACAAAGAACTTAAACTAGAAACAGAATTTGAACTTCGAATTAAAGATCATTTGAGTGATTCCTATCACCTAGATTATTTCATATCTTTTAGTCAAACTTGTATCACCTTATTGGATTCACTCTAAGGTGAATTTTCCTCAAGTGAGTTAAAGCAACCGAAAGACATGAAGTTTTTCCAACTTCAAGTTCACACCACTCTGACCTTTAACCCTAATTCCGTTTCCTCTTTCTAGCTTCAGCAGCTTGGTCTCTCTCTTCTTTCTGCCTTTTGCGCTTCTCCTTCTGCTGTTGTTCTTTCTTGTACACTGGATCTTTAAGCTGCTTCCACCTAGCATTCAACAGACTTACAGCTTCCATTTCTAGAGGGTTCTTGGGCTCTGGATAAGGATGTTTGAAAAGCCTTCTGAGTTTGTCCACCTCCTGAGTAGTCCTGATCTTTGGAATATCCTCAAAGTTCTTCATGATGAGCTGAGATTTCCAATGTGTTTTATCAGCTTTAAACTGACAATAGATCATCTTGGGGTAGCCCTTGACACGGTTATTATTGTGGACACTAGCCGCATCTCGCTCCATCCGCTTCTTTTCCACTACTACTTCAGACAGGTAACTCATGAGTCTCTGCTTTTCTTCAACAAACTTATCTTCCACTTCGCCCCATTTGAATACATATAATACTCTCTCCAGAAATGCAGCATCTTGAGTCCGTAGCAGCCATTGTCTACTCATATGCAAGATTGTTTGATTCTGGTCTGCATCTATGAATACTAAGGCATCAGCTGTATCTTCAACATAAGCATGTATCCAGTATACACTATCACTTCCTGGAACACCAATAGCCTCCCTTATTTCTCTTTGTTCTAGTGCTCCAGAAGGAAGAGTCAAAGCTTCATCTACATTCTTCATGGCTTGAAGAATATTCCATTTCTTCTCTATCAGCTCCGGCTCAATCTTCACGTCATCAAGAGGGTTTGGAGCAATGACATCACACTTCCACACCTCATTGCTCTTTTTGAATATAACTTTTTCAATGATCTTCACGGATTTATCTTTAAGCTCCGAAGCGAATCCCTTACTCATCATTTGTCTACAGACAGCTTTGAGAGATTCCACTGAAAGCTCCATTAGATCATTTTCCTCCATGCTAACCCTCTTCATCTTTCCGTCAACTACCATCCGGACAAAATTTGGATATGCTGAGAATTCTGGACCCTTGTCCTCTGCTAGCTGCATTAACTGATCCCTGTACAGAATGCTTAGCTCCTCAGATTGAGAGTATTGAATTTTAGTCGCTAGCAAGAACAACTCTGACGCAGATCTTCTCATTATGAATTGGTCATCCACATATAGGAAAGATGTTGGGACTCCTTCTACCAAAGACAAGATAACCTGCCACTCCTTAAGATTTGCATTGTATCCAACCCTGACTTTAGAAATTAATCTCTTCAAAGCATTTATATAGTCCCCAGTCATTGGATTCTGCAAATTCAAGTTGTAGAACAGATCATCTGCATCTTTGTTATGAACTCCTTTCGCACAGGGTCCCATCATTATCTTCCTTGCTTCATCCCATTTCTGCCCTATCCTTCGTTTGTCCAGATCAACTTGAGGATCAGCTAGCCTTGCAAGCTCATAAACATACTGCTTCCCTTGTAGCTCCACTTTCTTTTCTAGGAAGGCAGCACGTTCTTGCATCATCTTCATTTTATGGAACTGAGCTTGTTCCAAGGCTAACTGTTGAGCTTTAAGGGTTTCCTCATCAACAGGAAATTCTTCAGGCAATCCGGAAGACATCCCAGCACCTCCACCTTGTTCCTTCAAAGATCTTTTTATAGCTTGTGCCAACGGTACGTCTTCCATGTCAGAATCTGAGTCAAGTACCTCCTGTACTGTTTCCTGATGACTCAGGTCAACAAATGGTTCATCAACCATTACTGCCTTACCCTTTCTCATCCTCAGAGCCTCTTCATCAACAGATGGCTCAACTTCTGGTTCCTTGACAAGATCAGCGGGTTCTTCAATTTCTTCGATGTGAACTGCCTACTGTCTCGTCTCCTTTCCACTCTCCCCCTTAGGTGAGTTATCCTGAGCTCCACCTTGGTCTTCAGATCCACCAGCTGCATAGGAACCTCCAAAACCAGAACCAGAGGCTCCCGCTCCACTAGCACCACCTGCACCAGCATCGGGGGGAGGTTGTTGTGACTCGAAGCACTCCGGGGGCACAAAACTCCTGACTGCGAACATCATTCTACTGATTTCCACAGCCATTGTATGCATTGTAGACTCCAATGCCCCCATCCTCTCATTGAGAGTGCTTCCCAAGACACCACCAGCATGGCCCAAGTCATTGACCTTATTTGTCAAATCATCAAAAGCTGTAGCTTGACTTGCCATTCTTGCTGCGTAGTCGTCTAGAGCCCTTTGTGAAAGGCAGAGTGTGTAAACTTGTAACACTATAACTAATGTAACTCAAACTAAAGGAAAAGATACTTAACCAGAAGACAATCAAGAACAAGAAGTCACAAGAAATCAACACTAAATGAAGACAAGGTAATTGATACAATTCAACATGTTAACTATGATCAATCCAAGAAGAAATCATTGAGAGAAGTTCAAGTCAAAGTTGTTCATGCCTCAGTGATTTGGAAAGCCAAGAATCAAGATCATAACTATCAGTATCAATAAGACCAATTGATTTCAAGTGAACAAGAAGGAAAGCAAATATTGGAAAGCCACATTTCTAATTGGATATGGTAATTTATTCAAGAAGCAAAAACCCTATCAAGACTAGTCACTTATGAACCAGACCGTTGCATCAAGTGTCAGGACATTGATAGCAAGTTTATGTCAGTAATAAAGATCCATATTCAAGAGCTTGGTGAAGAATAAAGAAGACATGAAGATATCACAAGTTCAAGATGTGCATTGAAGTTTCAAGTTGAAGACCAGAATATTTTCTAAGTACTAAATATTCTAGATAGCCAAGTAGAAGTTTCTAAGTAGAAGTTCTACTTAGAACTTCGAGATGGCTAAGTAGAAATTCTCAAGTAGAAGTTCTACTTAGAGTGCAGTTTCAACATGACACATGGCATCTTCTGATTGGCAGATTTCCAAGCTTTCAAGATAAGGCAAGATTTATGTGGACATCATTGGGCCACGTATATCTTAGTCTTTGAAGTCTACAGGACATAGATTACATGTAGTATAAATAGAAGTACTTGTGTAATGTTTTTAGTTAGTGAGCAATTCTTGAGAAAAACAAAAGAGAAAGAGAGAGAGTGCATTCACAGAGCTTAGTATCATTCACTTCTCTCTGAACTTCTGTTATACTTTGTAATGAATGTTGTAGCAACCCTTTCAAGTTATATATAAGACATATATTCCTTGAATCTGTGTGTTCATTTATTGCATCGTATTTATTGCTTCTCATATTCGAAAAGTTGTATTCACCCCCCCTCTACAACACATTTGGAGCTAACAATTGGTATCAGAGCTATATGTTTAACATACAAAACATAGATCCTTATGTTGAGTAGAAGAATCGTGAGTTTTCATTTTCTAGATCTACTTTTCATTTTCTTGAAAAGTGTGCCTTAAATCGTTTGTATTGAAAACTCATCTGAAAAATTATTTAAATGCTCCAGGTGTGATTATTTAGCTTGGATGTATTTTAATTAATTTTTGTGAATTAATCTGGGTACTTTCATATTTGGTGTTCTTGAGTGTTCATCATCTGTTCTTATCAAAGAAGACAACCCAACAACTTTTTGATCTCCTTTTTAAACAGAAAAATAGTAAAAGAATAAAAAAAAGGTGTTTTTGGACTTTGTGATTTGCATTATTCACGGCCGAAAGTGAACAAAACATATTCATTACCTAGCACGTGGGTTAGGTGGGTTAGGTGAGTAAAGCATTCAAAGTCAAAAGGTGTTAAAGAGATAATATTGTTTATTCAATATTAAAGTAATCTGCAGAAAAATTATTCTAAGGACAAAAGTTCTACATAGAATTTCTACTTGAGAATTTCTACATAGAATTTCTACTTGAGAATTTCTACATAGAATTTCGACATGGACAATTTCTACTTGGTGATTTCGACTTGAGCAAAATTTCTACTTAGAGAAATTTCGACTTAGGCAAAAGTTCTACATAAATATTCTCCATAGCCTAGTCTTGGGTACTTAGAAACTTTTAGTGACCAGAATTGAGATGGCTCCTAAAAATGCATTCAAGATCCCAATGTTCAACAAAGATCACTATGAAGAATGGGTTTTCAGAATGAGACTATATCTAGAGACTGTTAACCCTGAATATCTGGAAGTCCTTGACAAGGGTAAATTTGTCCCAATGGTGGTTATTCCTGCACATACGGAAGGAGGAGTGGTTATACCACCTCGGTCTGAGCCTAAAAAGGTCTCGGAGTTTTCGGATGCTGACAAGGAACAAATAGCTTATGATACTGCCATACGACAAACCTTGATGGAATCTCTTGATCATGAAATGTTCAACATAGTCAAAGGTCTGACTACAGCGAAGAAGATTTGGGACAAGATAGAAGTTGTCATGGAAGGATCTGCAGAGGTCAGAAGCAACAAGACACTCATACTCAAGATGGAGTATGACACCTTTAGAATAAGGAAACGAGAAGGCATAACAGATGTCTACCTACGATTCAGTCAGTTGGTATTGGATTTGAATCTGAGAGGTGTAACTCTCCCTATGGTTGAAACTAATACGAGATATCTGAGGAACCAGCCAAAAAGCATTGAACATAGGGTCTACGCAATAAGAGAAACCAGAGATTTGCATACAACTTCTCTGGAAGAATATTATGGAATATTAAAGACCTATGAGCTGGAAACTCTTCAAGATCAAGCATGGGACAATGATTCAAAGGGAAAAGAAAGTGCATCAGGATTAGTTGCTGATGAGGAAGAGTCTAAGAAGGCAATGGTTGCAGCAAAGCCTAAATCATCACTTGCACCACATCAAGTTGATAATGATGACGAGTGCGCATCTGACAGTGATGATGACTACTACACCCAAGAAGAGCTGGACAACATGGACGATAGTGTCGTGGCATACATGGCAAGGAAGTTCAGCAACATGAGATTTAGAAAGAGCAACCGACCACAGAGAAAATCTTCACCTTATTATTGGGCTGCTAGGGGTGGTGGTAGTTCGTCAGGCTACAAAGGAAATGGCAAGAATACCAGCTACAAATCTCCCTTGGATTTCAAAATGAAGTTCAAATGCTATAATTATGGTGAAGCTGGACACTTTGCCTCGGACTGCAAAAAGCCTAAACAGACTTATCCAAAAGAGACATTTGAAGCTCTCAAAAGCAACTATGAAGCACTGTTGAAGGAAAGACATGGAAAACGAGCTTTATTAGTGACAGAAGGAAGAGCTTGGGATGATTCAGATGAGGAAGATGTTACTCATGTAGCAAACTTTGCCCTCATGGCTGAGACATCAGAGGAACCAGAGGTACCAGTTCTGACTCTTAAAGTAGAAATGTCTATTGATGATTATAAGGAACAGAACGGGGCTCTTAGTGAAGAGATCTATATGTTGTGCAAAAGCCTAGACTCTTCTCAAAAGGAACAGAAAACACTTGTTGCCAAATGCAGAATGCTCGAGGCAAAAGTGGAAGAGCTAGAGGCTGCTTGCACTGTAGATACTTCCCTAAGAGACTTTATTAAATCTCTGGAACACAAGCTCGTCCTTAAGGAAGAAGTAGAAGCATGTCTTAGGAACAATCTAGCTGAGTTAGAAACTAAATGCGAAGCTTACAAACTAGCTGCTAGTAAAGTGTATGTAGATAATGACACATTTAAGAGGATAACTGGAGTAGGTGTAGGACTTGATTATTCTGACCTTCCTAAGAAAGAAGGAAAGAGACCTATTGACCCTAGTTCTAGTGACCTTAAAAAGGAAACACCTAGAATTCTTAAATCGGCTGTCAAACCTATCTACAAACATCTTGTTCCTAGAATAGAAGAAGAAGAGACTGAATTGATAGCTAGATATGAGATTGAGATGGAAGATCGCCAGAAAGAACAACCTATAACTCCTATTAAACAAGTGAAAATCAATTTCCCTAGAGATGAATCTAGACTGGGATTAGGAGCTAAGGCTGTTAAACAACAAGGAAAGAAAGAAAAAGGCATAAAAGAGGTTAAGGCTGAACGAATAAAGAAAGCATGTTATCATTGTAAATCTACTGAACATCTTTCTTATGCATGCAAAGCAAACATGAATGTTCCTGCTGCACATGCCATGCCTACCACACATACAATGAATAATCTGCATCAGAATCATGCACAGTGTGGTCAACCTAATTGTATGCCATGCACTTTTAACATCATGCAAACTTTTGTGCATTTAATGAATGCATCTAGCCAGTCATGCTCAAATACTGTTGCTAGTTCAAATATCAAGAAAAAGTATGGAAGAGCCAAGACTGTCAGTCCTCCTAAAGTTAGGAGTGACAAACCTTCTCCTAAGACTGACAAATCTGTCAAGTCTGAGAAAGGAAAGGAGATAGTCGAAAGCTCTAGTAATGTAAAGAAAAGTGCATCTCCTGTTGTTAAATCTGTTGATTCTCGATCTTATCGAAAAGCCGGGCCCAATCAAAGTTGGGTTCCGAAGAATGTCTAACCAATCTGTCATTGCAGGGCATTAAGCAGAATAGAAATAAAGTCATATGGGTGCTAGACAGTGGAGCATCGAGGCATATGACTGGAAACAAGTCCCTGCTTACAGAGTTGGTTATGAAGGCTGGCCCTTATGTTACCTTTGGAGATGACAGCATAGGTGTGACAAAGGGATATGGCAAACTGAAAACTGGCAATGTCATCATAGAAGATATTTCCTATGTTGAGGGACTGAAGCACAATCTGTTGAGTATCAGTCAATTCTGTGACAAAGGTTACGAAATTGTCTTCAACAAGAAAGGTGTATCAATCACTCACATCAAGGAAGGCTCACTAGCTTTGAGAGGAGTTCGAAAGGCAGATCTTTTTGTTACAGATATGGATTCAGCAAATCAGGATGAGGTCACCTGTTTCTACAGCAAAGCCTCGGATGATGAAAGCTGGTTATGGCACAAAAAGTTATCTCACTTAAACTTCAAAACGATGAATGCTCTCGCGAGGCGAGAATTGGTGAGAGATCTACCTCAACTGGAGTTCGCTCCGAAAGGACTCTGTGAAGCTTGTGAAATGGGAAAGTCGAAGCGAGCATCGCATAAAAGCAAAGAAATTTCTAGTATTACTGAGCCTCTACAACTTCTTCATATGGATTTGTTTGGCCCAGTGAATGTCCTATCTTTGTCTAGGAAAAGATATGCTTTGGTAATCGTGGATGACTTCTCCAAGTATACATGGGTATTGTTCGCAATGACGAAAGACGAAGTACCTTTCTTAATCATTGATCATATCACTCAAATTGAGAATGTTTCAACACTTACTGTGAAGACGATTAGATCAGACAATGGCACTGAATTCAAAAACGCAGTGCTAAATAACTTCTGTGTATCTAAGGGAATACGTCGTCAGTATTCAGCCCCGAGAACTCCACAGCAAAATGGAGTAGTTGAAAGGAAGAATAGAACTTTGGTTGAAGCAGCAAGAACTTTGTTGTATGATTCAAAACTTCCTTTGTATTTCTGGGCCGAAGCAGTGAGTACCGCTTGTTACACTCAAAATAGAACCTTGATCATAAAAGATAAAGAAAAGACACCATGTGAGCTAATGAACAACAGAAGACCAACAATCAAATACTTTCATGTCTTCGGAGCAAAATGCTATGTGCTTATAGATGATGAAAATCTAGGCAAGTTTGCAGCAAAAGCTCGTGAAGGAATCTTTGTTGGTTACTCTACAGACGTGGTGGCAGCTTATAGAGTGTTCTTGGTGAATGATCGAAGAGTGACTGAAAGTTACAACGTCAGATTCGACGACACCAAACTCTCATCAATTTCAAGAGATTCTAGTGAACCTGAGTCCCTAAAATTTCAAAATCTGGACTTAGAAGATCTTGAAGATGAACCTGAGTTGGTTGTTCCATTAAATGTTCCAAGCGTACATGAAGAACCTGAGTCTAGTGAACAAGCTAATTCTACAAGATCAGGAGAGACTTCTTCAGTACGAACCGGCAACAACTCAGGGGGAGTAAATAGAAGCTCAAGAACTACTGTTCAAGGCTCGAGTCGAGTTGACTCTAGTTCTGTAGGAGCTGGCACTAACTCAGGGGGAGTTAGTGAAAATAATCAAAGTAGTCAGCACCCCAACTCAGAAAGTCAAGCTGAATCATCAAGACAATTTCCAGGTGAACGAGTATGGAATAGAGACCATCCGTTTGAGTTAATTATTGGTGATCCAGATGCTGGTGTGACTACTAGAAGAACTGCAAGAGCTGACATGGCTAATATCTCCTTATATTCTGGGTTCTTATCCAAGCTTGAACCTAAAGAAATAGAAGAAGCTCTTGGCGATGCTGATTGGGTGATTGCAATGCAAGAGGAACTCAATCAGTTTGAAAGGCAGAAAGTTTGGAAACTGGTACCCCGACCAAAGAACAAATCCGTAATTGGAGCTAGGTGGGTATTCAGAAATAAACTGGATGAAAACGGACTTGTAACACGAAACAAGGCTCGTTTGGTTGCAAAAGGTTATTCTCAGCGAGAAGGAATTGATTATGATGAAACCTATGCACCAGTTGCAAGACTTGAGGCAGTCAGGATGTTCTTGGCATTTGCAGCACATAAGAACTTCAAGGTTTTCCAGATGGATGTGAAAAGTGCCTTCCTGAACGGAGAGTTAGAAGAAGAAGTGTATCTGGAACAGCCGTCTGGCTTCGTTGATCCAGAACATGCAGATTTTGTGTATCTACTCTTCAAATCTGTCTATGGCCTCAGGCAATCCCCAAGGCGATGGTATGAAACCCTATCCCTATTCTTAATTGAAAATGGTTTTGTTAGGGGAGTACTTGATAAAACATTGTTCTATAAAGTTGTGAGAAATGACTTAATACTTGTTCAAGTATATGTGGACGATATTATTTTTGGGTCATCAAATGAGCGCTTGTGCGAGAAATTTGCCAAGCTAATGCAGGAAAAATATGAGATGAGCATGATGGGAGAGCTGTCCTTCTTCCTTGGATTACAGATCAGTCAGAAAAGAGATGGTATCTTTATCTGTCAATCTAAGTACGTCAGAGATTTACTCAAGAAGTATAATCTAGAAGATGCATCAGCAGCTAAGACTCCCATGGCAACAGCCACGAAGCTTGATGAAGACAAATCAGGTAAATCAGTTGACATCACAAGCTATCGAGGTATGATTGGCTCACTCCTCTATTTAACTGCAAGTAGACCAGATATAATGTTCGCAACTTGTTTATGTGCAAGGTTCCAAGCGGATCCTAGAGAATCACATCTCGTAGCCGTCAAAAGAATTTTTAGGTATCTCAAGGGCACACCAAATCTAGGGATTTGGTACCCAAGAGATACAGGTTTTAATCTTATTGGCTATTCGGATTCAGACTATGCAGGTTGCAGGATTGATAGGAAAAGCACATCTGGTGCTTGCCAATTTCTTGGCAGAAGATTGGTGTCCTGGCAAAGTAAAAAGCAACATACAGTATCTACTTCTACTGCTGAAGCTGAGTACATTGCTGCTGGAAGCTGTGTAGCTCAAATACTGTGGATGAGGAACCAATTGAAGGATTATGGCATGGAGCACAAGAAAATTCCAATCATGTGTGACAACACAAGTGCCATTGCCATAACCAACAATCCTGTAGATCACTCAAGAACCAAGCATATTGACATCAGGTATCATTTCATAAGAGAACATGTCGAGGAGGGGACTGTGGAGCTACATTTTGTGCCCACAATGCAACAAATTGCAGATATATTCACCAAACCTCTTGATGAAGTAACATTCAATAGGTTGGTTGGTGAATTGGGAATGCTTAACACAAGTTAGTAAAGCCTTCTATCTGTAAAATCCATGTTTATGTTTGTATGTGCAAGCTAATCAATCATTGTGTGCTTAGACTTTAATATGCCTAATTAATGATTGTTATAGGTTGCATATAGTGTGATTTTGCATGAATTCATTGTGTTTTAAGTGTCTTTTATAGCACAAATATGTGAATTTATGCTTGTTAGATTGCATGCTCACAACATCAGCTGTAGTGAGGTCTCTGCTTGCAAGAGATCCCATTGAGGCCACTATCTCAAAGAGAACGATGCGTCCATAATTTATATCCAGTTCTCTTGCTAGAGCAACTGCAAAGGTTTGCATTGGAATTGGAATCTGATGAAAGTCTTTTTCGCGTGCCCGAAAACATCTTGTGATGGCCTCGAAAAAGTAATTCCATTCCACATGGAAGAATTGCTTTTGGATATTTCCTGTGATTGGGCCTTTCGGAGGATAACATCCAATTTCTTCAAAGAATCTGAGGCGTTCTGTAGCTGTAGGTTCTGGATCATAAGCATCTTTAATTGGGAATCCCAGAACTCTGTTGACAATCTCTTCAGTCACCTCATATTCCTGACCCGCTAAGGTAAACCTGAAACCTAAGGGGGTTGATTTGCTCCCAAAAGTAACCGCACTAGTCCATAATTGTTGTAAGGCATCATGTACTAGTGTAGGTTTAGCAGTAAAAGCATGGCTAGCTTTGGAGTACAAATTGAGAAATCGTATCCAAAACTTAAACCGCGGGAGTTGATCACCAATTTCCGTAGAAATATTATAAAAATTGTTTTTAGCAAGTGAAAATTGGTGAGCCATTTTGATTAAATGTTTTTCTTTAAAAGATGTGAATTTTTTTTTTTAATTTTTAAAAACAAATAATTTACGAATTAAATGATGTATCCCTTTTAATTTATCAAAAAGAACAAAAGTCCCTTAGAGAAAATTAAACTACGGGATGAACAATCAAAAGCCAATTACTAAATCTGAATATTCAAAGAAGATGAATATTCGTGTGTACCAGTGAAATCGTGTGTGTTTATGAATGGTGAATATGAAATCGCGTTTTATGAACAGTACACAAACAATATATGTTCGTGTGTATGTATATGCGCGTGTATATGGATGAACACAAAACACACCAACACAAAGATTAAGGATAACACAGTCAAGATTAGTCCAAAAATTGGCAGTAATTCGTGATTAGTATGAGTTTAATCACAAAAACACAGATTAATGGTATGAAGTTATGAAATCGCCTTGTTTTGTGAAGAGGCTGCTGTGAAAATTAGAATTAGGTAAAGTGAATGATGCATCGGGTTAAAGATGTATATATAGATGATTGTGAAATGACAAAAATGTCCCTGTTAAAAAATGTGAAAAGTACTAAGTCCATACAGGGAACATCTAAGTCGAACTCTATCTCGAACATTTCTATCTCGAACATCTCTATCTCGAACATCAAGTCGAACTTCGAGATAAAGTTCGAGATAGAAGTTAACTCGAACAATTAAGCACAAATGAACACTTTAACCAATTTTTCAGCAGAAACTATAGGGAAATCCTATCTCGAACATTTATGAAATGTAGTAAACTTGGAAAAATCCCCTCTTGAAAAAATAGGGAAATTCAGGATACTTTTCGAGTTAGAAGTCTATCTCGAACATCAAGTCGAAATTCGAGTTGAGTTTCGAGATAGACTAAGAGCTCTATCTCGAACATCAAGTCGAAATTCGAGTTGAGTTTCGAGATAGACTAACTCGAAGTTAATCTCAAATTCTTTCCAAAATACCCCCTTGAACCAAAAAGTACAGGGTAATTCAAGATATATTTCGAGTTAGGAGTGTAACTCGAAAAATTCCCTTCAGCTCAACTGAGAACTCTATCTCGAACATCAAGTCGAAATTCGAGTTGAGTTTCGAGATAGACTAAGAACTCTATCTCGAACATCAAGTCGAAATTCGAGTTGAGTTTCGAGATAGACTAACTCGAAGTTAATTCTCAGTTCTTTTCAAAATATTCCCTTAATAGAAACCTCATCTCAACCTTTGAGATAAGATTCGAGATAGAATTTATCTCGAATATTGTGAAGATAGAACTAGGCACACTGGTAACTCGAATTCGAACTCTAAGTCGAATTTCGAGATGAATTTCGAGATAGCCAACTCGAAATTCTTCCCAGACTTAGAATTTTTCAAAAACTTCTCTGACAGATTAAGTCGAAATTCAAGTCGAATTTCTAGATGAGTTTCGAGATAGAACCTAACTCGAAATTTTGAAGTTTTTTAATTCTAAGGCCTCTAATTACATGAAACTCATAGGTAAATTCATCTAAAAATCATGCAATATTCAGAATATTATGAATTTAACTCCCCATATGATCATGCAATCTAACAAGCATAAATTCACAGATTTGTGCTATAAAAGACACTTAAAACACAATGAATTCATGCAAAATCACACTATATGCAAACTATACCAATCATTAATTAGGCATTTTAAAGTCTAAACACATAATGATTGATTAGCTTGCACATGCAAACATGAACATGGATTTTACAGATAGAATGCTTTACTAACTTGTGTTAAGCATTCCCAATTCACCAACCAACCTATTAAATGTTACTTCATCAAGAGGTTTGGTGAATATATCTGCAATTTGTTGCATTGTGGGCACAAAATGTAGCTCCACAGTCCCCTCCTCGACATGTTCTCTTATGAAATGATACCTGATGTCAATATGCTTGGTTCTTGAGTGATCTACAGGATTGTTGGTTATGGCAATGGCACTTGTGTTGTCACACATGATTGGAATTTTCTTGTGCTCCATGCCATAATCCTTCAATTGGTTCCTCATCCACAGTATTTGAGCTACACAGCTTCCAGCAGCAATGTACTCAGCTTCAGCAGTAGAAGTAGATACTGTATGTTGCTTTTTACTTTGCCAGGACACCAATCTTCTGCCAAGGAATTGGCAAGCACCAGATGTGCTTTTCCTATCAATCCTGCAACCTGCATAGTCTGAATCCGAATAGCCAATAAGATTAAAACCTGTATCTCTTGGGTACCAAATCCCTAGATTTGGTGTGCCCTTGAGATACCTAAAAATTCTTTTGACGGCTACGAGATGTGATTCTCTAGGATCCGCTTGGAACCTTGCACATAAACAAGTTGCGAACATTATATCGGGTCTACTTGCAGTTAAATAGAGGAGTGAGCCAATCATACCTCGATAGCTTGTGATGTCAACTGATTTACCTGATTTGTCTTCATCAAGCTTCGTAGCTGTTGCCATGGGAGTTTTAGCTGCTGATGCATCTTCTAGATTATACTTTTTGAGTAAATCTCTAACGTACTTGGATTGACAGATAAAGATACCATCTTTTCTCTGACTGATCTGTAATCCAAGGAAGAAGGACAGCTCTCCCATCATGCTCATCTCATATTTTTCCTGCATTAGCTTGGCAAATTTCTCGCACAAGCGCTCATTTGATGACCCAAAAATAATATCGTCCACATATACTTGAACAAGTATTAAGTCATTTCTCACAACTTTATAGAACAATGTTTTATCAATTACTCCCCTAACAAAACCATTTTCAATTAAGAATAAGGATAGGGTTTCATACCATCGCCTTGGGGATTGCCTGAGGCCATAGACAGATTTGAAGAGTAGATACACAAAATCTGCATGTTCTGGATCAACGAAGCCAAGCGGCTGTTCCAGATACACTTCTTCTTCTAACTCTCCGTTCAGGAAGGCACTTTTCACGTCCATCTGGAAAACTTTGAAGTTCTTATGTGCTGCAAATGCCAAGAACATCCTGACTGCCTCAAGTCTTGCAACTGGTGCATAGGTTTCATCATAATCAATTCCTTCTCGCTGAGAATAACCTTTTGCAACCAAACGAGCCTTGTTTCGTGTTACAAGTCCATTTTCATCCAGTTTATTTCTGAATACCCACCTAGCTCCAATTACGGATATGTTCTTTGGTCGGGGTACCAGTTTCCAAACTTTCTGACTTTCAAACTGATTGAGTTCCTCTTGCATTGCAATCACCCAATCAGCATCGCCAAGAGCTTCTTCTATTTCTTTAGGTTCAAGCTTGGATAAGAACCCAGAATATAAGGAGATATTAGCCATGTCAGCTCTTGCAGTTCTTCTAGTAGTCACACCAGCATCTGGATCACCAATAATTAACTCAAACGGATGGTCTCTATTCCATATCCGTTCACCTGGAAATTGTCTTGATGATTCAGCTTGACTTTCTGAGTTGGGGTGCTGACTACTTTGATTATTTTCACTAACTCCCCCTGAGTTAGTGCCAGCTCCTACAGAACTAGAGTCAACTCGACTCGAGCCTTGAACAGTAGTCCTTGAGCTGCTATTTACTCCCCCTGAGTTGTTGCCGGTTGGTACTGAAGAAGTCTCTCCTGATCTTGTAGAATTAGCTTGTTCACTAGACTCAGGTTCTTCACGTACACTTGGAACATTTAATGGAACAACCAACTCAGGTTCATCTTCAAGATCTTCTAAGTCCAGATTCTGAAATTTTAGGGACTCAGGTTCACTAGAATCTCTTGAAATTGATGAGAGTTTGGTATCGTCGAATCTGACGTTGTAACTTTTAGTCACTTTTCGATCATTCACCAAGAACACTCTATAATCTGCCACCACATCTGTAGAATAACCAACAAAGATTCCTTCACGAGCTTTTGCTGCAAACTTGCCTAGATTTTCATCATCTATAAGCACATAGCATTTTGCTCCGAAGACATGAAAGTATTTGATTGTTGGTCTTCTGTTGTTCATTAGCTCATATGGTGTCTTTTCTTTATCTTTTATGATCAAAGTTCTATTTTGAGTGTAACAAGCGGTACTCACTGCTTCGGCCCAGAAATACAAAGGAAGTTTTAAATCATACAATAAAGTTCTTGCTGCTTCAACCAAAGTTCTATTCTTCCTTTCAACTACTCCATTTTGCTGTGGAGTCCTCGGGGCTGAATACTGACGACGTATTCCTTTAGATACACAGAAGTCATTCAGCACTGCGTTTTTGAATTCAGTGCCATTGTCTGATCTAATCGTCTTCACAGTAAGTGTTGAAACATTCTCAATTTGAGTGATATGATCAATGATTAAGAAAGGTACTTCGTCTTTCGTCATTGCGAACAATACCCATGTATACTTGGAGAAGTCATCCACGATTACCAAAGCATATCTTTTCCTAGACAAAGATAGGACATTCACTGGGCCAAACAAATCCATATGAAGAAGTTGTAAAGGCTCAGTAATACTAGAAATTTCTTTGCTTTTATGCGATGCTCGCTTCGACTTTCCCATTTCACAAGCTTCACAGAGTCCTTTCGGAGCGAACTCCATTTGAGGTAGATCTCTCACCAGTTCTCGCCTCGCGAGAGCATTCATCGTTTTGAAGTTTAAGTGAGATAGCTTTTTGTGCCATAACCAGCTTTCATCATCCGAGGCTTTGCTGTAGAAACAGGTGACCTCATTCTGATTTGCTGAATCCATATCTGCAACAAAAAGATCTGCTTTTCAAACTCCTCTCAAAGCTAGTGAGCCTTCCTTGATGTGAGTGATTGATACACCTTTCTTGTTGAAGACAATTTCGTAACCTTTGTCACAGAATTGACTGATACTCAACAGATTGTGCTTCAGTCCCTCAACATAGGAAATATCTTCAATGATGACATTGCCAGTTTTCAGTTTGCCATATCCCTTAGTCACACCTATGCTGTCATCTCCAAAGGTAACATAAGGGCCAGCCTTCATAACCAACTCTGTAAGCAGGGACTTGTTTCCAGTCATATGCCTCGATGCTCCACTGTCTAGCACCTATATGACTTTATTTCTATTCTGCTTAACGCCCTGCAATGACAGATTGGTTAGACATTCTTCGGAACCCAACTTTGATTGGGCCCGGCTTTTCGATAAGATCGAGAATCAACAGATTTAACAACAGGAGATGCACTTTTCTTCACATTACTAGAGCTTTCGACTATCTCCTTTCCTTTCTCAGACTTGACAGATTTGTCAGTCTTAGGAGAAGGTTTGTCACTCCTAACTTTAGGAGGACTGACAGTCTTGGCTCTCCCATACTTTTTCTTGATATTTGAACTAGCAACAGTATTTGAGCATGACTGGCTAGATGCATTCATTAAATGCACAAAAGTTTGCATGATGTTAAAAGTGCATGGCATACAATTAGGTTGACCACACTGTGCATGATTCTGATGCAGATTATTCATTGTATGTGTGATAGGCATGGCATGTGCAGTAGGAACATTCATGTTAGCTTTGCATGCATAAGAAAGATGTTCAGTAGATTTACAATGATAACATGCTTTCTTCATTCGTTCAGCCTTAACTTCTTTTATGCCTTTCTCTCTCTTTCCTTGTTGCTTAACAACCTTAGCTCCTAATCCTAGTCTAGATTCATCTCTAGGGAAATTGATTTTCACTTGTTTGATAGGAGTTATAGGTTGTTCTTTCTGGCGATCTTCCATCTCAATCTCATATCTAGCTATCAATTCAGTCTCTTCTTCTTCTATTCTAGGAACAAGATGTTTGTAGATAGGTTTGACAGCCGATTTAAGAATTCTAGGTGTTTCCTTTTTAAGGTCACTGGAACTAGGGTCAATAGGTCTCTTTCCTTCTTTCTTAGGAAGGTCAGAATAATCAAGTCCTATACCTACTCCAGTTATTTTCTTAAATGTGTCATTATCTACATACACTTTACTAGCAGCTAGTTTGTAAGCTTCGCATTTTGTTTCTAACTCAGCTAGATTGTTCCTAAGACATGCTTCTACTTCTTCCTTAAGGACGAGCTTGTGTTCTAGAGATTTAATAAAGTCTCTTAGGGAAGTATCTACAGTGCAAGCAGCCTCTAGCTCTTCCACTTTTGCCTCAAGCATTCTGCATTTGGCAACAAGCGTTTTCTGTTCCTTTTGAGAAGAGTCTAGGCTTTTGCACAACATATAGATCTCTTCACTAAGAGCCCCGTTCTGTTCCTTATAATCATCAATAGACATTTCTACTTTAAGAGTCAGAACTGGTACCTCTGGTTCCTCTGATGTCTCAGCCATGAGGGCAAAGTTTGCTACATGAGTAACATCTTCCTCATCTGAATCATCCCAAGCTCTTCCTTCTGTCACCAATAAAGCTCGTTTTCCATGTTTTTCCTTCAACAGTGCTTCATAGTTGCTTTTGAGAGCTTCAAATGTCTCTTTTGGATAAGTCTGTTTAGGCTTTTTGCAGTCCGAGGCAAAGTGTCCAGCTTCACCACAATTATAGCATTTGAACTTCATTTTGAAATCCAAAGGAGATTTGTAGCTGGTATTCTTGCCTTTTCCTTTGTAGCCTGACGAACTACCACCACCTCTAGCAGCCCGATAATAAGATGAAGATTTTCTCTGTGGTCGGTTGCTCTTTCTAAATCTCATGTTGCTGAACTTCCTTGCCATGTATGCCACGACACTATCGTCCATGTTGTCCAGCTCTTCTTGGGTGTAGTAGTCATCATCACTGTCAGATGCGCACTCGTCATCATTATCAACTTGATGTGGTGCAAGTGATGATTTAGGCTTTGCTGCAACCATTGCCTTCTTAGACTCTTCCTCATCAGCAACTAATCCTGATGCACTTTCTTTTCCCTTTGAATCATTGTCCCATGCTTGATCTTGAAGTGTTTCCAGCTCATAGGTCTTTAGTATTCCATAATACTCTTCCAGAGAAGTTGTATGCAAATCTCTGGTTTCTCTTATTGCGTAGACCCTATGTTCAATGCTCTTTGGCTGGTTCCTCAGATATCTCGTGTTGGTCTCAACCATGGGGAGAGTTACACCTCTCAGATTCAAATCCAATACCAACTGACTGAATCGTAGGTAGACATCTGTTATGCCTTCTCCTTTCCTTATTCTAAAGGTGTCATACTCCATCTTGAGTATGAGTGTCTTGTTGCTTCTGACCTCTGCAGATCCTTCCATGACAACTTCTATCTTGTCCCAAATCTTCTTCGCTGTAGTCAGACCTTTGACTATGTTGAACATTTCATGATCAAGAGATTCCATCAAGGTTTGTCGTATGGCAGTATCATAAGCTATTTGTTCCTTGTCAGCATCCGAAAACTCCGAGGCCTTTTTAGGCTCAGACCGAGGTGCTATAACCACCCCTCCTTCCGTATGTGCAGGAATAACCACCATTGGAACAAATTTACCCTTGTCAAGGACTTCCAGATATTCAGGGTTAACAGTCTCTAAATATAGTATCATTCTGAAAACCCATTCTTCATAGTGATCTTTGTTGAACATTGGGATCTTGAACGCATTTTTAGGAGCCATCTCAATTCTGGTCACTAAAAGTTTCTAAGTACCCAAGACTAGGCTATGTAGAATATTTATGTAGAACTTTTGCCTAAGTCGAAATTTCTCTAAGTAGAAATTTTGCTCAAGTCGAAATCACCAAGTAGAAACTGTCCAAGTCGAAATTCTATGTAGAAATTCTATGTAGAACTTTTGTCCTTAGAATAATTTTTCTGCAGATTACTTTAATATTGAATAAACAATATTATCTCTTTAACACCTTTTGACTTTGAATGCTTTACTCACCTAACCCACCTAACCCACATGCTAGGTACTGAGTATGTCTGTATACTTTCGGCCGAATAAAGCAAATCAAAAAGTCCAAAACCACCTTTTTATTCTTTTACTTCTGAAAAGGAGATCAAAAAGTTGTTGGGTTGTATTCTTTGATAAGAACAGATGATGAACACTCAAGAACACCAAATATGAACGAACCCAGATAAATTCACAAAAATTAGTTAAAATACACCCAAGCTAAATAATCACACCTGGAGTATTTAAATAATTTTTCAGATGAGTTTTCACTACCAACGAATTAAAACACACTTTTCGAGAAAATGAAAAGTAGATCTAGAAAATGAAAACTCACGATTGTTCTACTCAACACAAGGATCTATGTTTTGTATGTTAAACATATAGCTCTGATACCAATTGTTAGGTCCAAATGTGTTGTAGAGGGGGGGGTGAATACAACTTTTCGAATATGAGAAGCAATAAATACGATGCAATAAATGAACACACAGATTCAAGGAATATATGTCTTATATATAACTTGAAAGGGTTGCTACAACATTCATTACAAAGTATAACAGAAGTTCAGAGAGAAGTGAATGATACTAAGCTCTGTGAATGCACTCTCTCTCTTTCTCTTGTGTTTTTCTCAAGAATTGCTCACTGACTGAAAACATTACACAGGTACTTCTATTTATACTATATGTAATCTATGTCCTGTAGACTTCAAAGACTAAGATATACGTGGCCCAATGATGTCCACATAAATCTTGCCTTATCTTGAAAGCTTGGAAATCTGCCAATCAGAAGATGCCATGTGTCATGTTGAAGCTGCACTCTAAGTAGAACTTCTACTTGAGAATTTCTACTTAGCCATCTCGAAGTTCTAAGTAGAACTTCTACTTAGAAACTTCTACTTGGCCATCTAGAATATTTAGTACTTAGAAAATATTCTGGTCTTCAACTTGAAACTTCAATGCACATCTTGAACTTGTGATATCTTCATGTCTTCTTTATTCTTCACCAAGCTCTTGAATATGGATCTTTATTACTGACATAAACTTGCTATCAATGTCCTGACACTTGATGCAACGGTCTGGTTCATAAGTGACTAGTCTTGATAGGGTTTTTGCTTCTTGAATAAATTACCATATCCAATTAGAAATGTGGCTTTCCAATATTTGCTTTCCTTCTTGTTCACTTGAAATCAATTGGTCTTATTGATACTGATAGTTATGATCTTGATTCTTGGCTTTCCAAATCACTGAGGCATGAACAACTTTGACTTGAACTTCTCTCAATGATTTCTTCTTGGATTGATCATAGTTAACATGTTGAATTGTATCAATTACCTTGTCTTCATTTAGTGTTGATTTCTTGTGACTTCTTGTTCTTGATTGTCTTCTAGTTAAGTATCTTTTCCTTTAGTTTGAGTTACATTAGATATAGTGTTACAAGTTTACACACTCTGCCTTTCACTGCTCCTCATGTGTTCTGTGACAATGTAGGCACTACATACATTTGCAAAAATCCAGTATTTCATAGCCGTATGAAGCACATTGCACTTGATTTTCACTTTGTCAGAGAACAAGTGCAACGACAGTCTATTCAAGTTCATCACATTCCTTCCTCCGATCAAGTAGCAGATTTGCTCACAAAACCACTACCTAAGGCTACTTTTCTGCATCAATTTTGCAAGCTTGGCCTAGTCCACTCCTTGCCGCGCTTGAGGGGGGATAATAAGATAATTACACCTTCCTGAATTTCTGCAACATGCTTCCTGAATTCCTGCACTAAATGTATGAGTGGATCCTCAAGTTGTGCAACTACTTGTAGAATATATTATCATGCTGTTCTCTAGTTAGTAATGTATTAGTATATATACTCCTGTAAACATTGCCAATGAATATACAAGAATTAAACCATTCTGAGTATTTGCTTCAACCTTTATTAATACACAGCTTTGGCAAGAGTTATTTTGCCAACTCCGCCCATACCATGTATACCAATCCTCATGGCACTGTGTGTCCCTGCTCATCAATGCGTTTACGTCTCGAACACAAGAATCCAATTCAACTCAACGAGAAAAACCGAAATCTTCATACCCAAACAGCTAGCAACATTCACAGTCATTGTTTGTGTTTCTAACAAATCCTTATTAACAACATGATTGATAAGATCAAAGTCAGACCTGCAATAAACTTTTTGTTAGCTATTAAACTGGAGTTCAAGGACAAATCAAGGAAATGTATACATAGTTCATCAAGTCCCAGCCCAATCTCATTTCAAGAACGGAAGGTCATAGAAGTGATTTTCCTCACACATTATTGCAGACTTCATATCCAGCAAGGTTCCCCAGTGTTGGTCAGTGTAACGCGCCACTTGACTAATTTGTCCATATCAAAACAAGTTTTATGTTTTTGAAGAGTGTCATTATAACTTCCAGTTTGGAGATGTGCAACTGAGGGTTCAACCTTGTAAAACACAGGAACAACCAATCATCCGCTTGTTTGATAACAATTAAGGATCTCTCATCAAGGCACCAACTTGAAGAAGCATACTTTTTAGAGAGGACAACAATATGCAAGTCTTGGAATTTGAATAACCTCTAGCAATGCATCTGAGATTTGGTCTCCTCTGCGTTTCTTAGAATCATCTATATATGTTCAAATTCCATGATGATCAAGGGCAGCGTACAGATGACTCGTAAAAATTTTATTGTGTGTCTTCACCGTGGAAGGTCAAGTTAAATATGAAGCAGAAGAGGAAGTAGTTTGAAAGCTTCATAAAGCCATTAATGAACCCAGTAGAGGATCCAAAAACTGGAATTTATGAAATGACAAGATTGTGGATAACTGAAAAGACTACTGGAAAAAATGATTTAAACAAGATGAAGTCTAGCTTATTTATTAAGATTAAGTCAATTTCATAGGAAAATAACGTAAACTATTTCTATGATCCAAATGACAAGGTTTCTTATTGTGTGCAGGCTGCCAGTGTGCAGGCCAGAAAAGTATTAAGTGTTTGAAGTCCTACCAAGTTTTCGACGCCATCAGGACATGAAGCGAGACAATTGGAAGTGGTTTTTCCCCTGGACATCCATAGCCTCCACAACAGATAATTTACTACTACAGGATAATTGAAAGAAAGGCTGAGCTAGTGGTGAATGATTCTACTATATTTATTTTAAATAACAATCGCAGGCCGCCATTGTAGATTTAACGTATCTCTATCTTTATATTATAGGATATCAAAAAAAAAAAAAAGGATCCTGGAATCATATCGATCCAATCCTTTTAAAAAAAAAAAAATCATAAATGTACAACTCCTCTGTAACTTTGCAGAAAAACGAATGAGGGAATAATTTACAAAAGGTTGTAACTTGGTCCTCAACCCTTATTTATTCAAAATATACTAAGCACAGTAGCATCAAGCCACAACTCCAAACTGTTATGTGATACATAGTTTAGTTGCTAATACAGATTACATGCATTTAGATAGTAATAGAACAAAAGCAAGAACAACGGCTGTGAGATATTCACCGAATGAAATTTATAGTAAATTTATAGAAATTTCGCTTATCCATTACATTCGTATCAATATAAATTAGATTTCAATCCCCCAAAATTAGGGATGAATCTGAATACAAGGATCTCACCATTCTTTCTCATGTGAAAGTAACAGAAGTTCCCAAAATATAAAAAGTAACAGCCAAGCTCATGACTGTCATATTATCCATATATAACATCTAATATTTACCTTGTACTATTCCAGTTTTTGAGTATCTACATTTCTAACTATATCGACTTATGTAATAATTTTTTACAACCTCCTATGTATGTACCGTCCCTTGCAAAAAAAGTTTCTTTAATTCCCTCTCCATACACGTGCTGTCCCACCCCTAACTGAACCTCCAATGCTATAGTCGACGCCCAAGCAGATCAGGCAGTGTGAGCTTCCCAGAATTATTGCGATCAAGCTTGTTGAACTGATCGCATATCTGCAATATGTCTTTCTCTCCAATCTTTCCCATTTCTTTAAGTTTGTATACAACATATTCTGATTTGCTGTGGCAAAGGGGTAAAAAAAATTTAAAACAAAATCCAAAAACTGAGAAAGTAATTTGTTACAGGAGAAGTACAGGGAAAAAAGGAGACTTGAGAATCATATTAATGAACCATGTAATATGACAAACTTATAGTCGCTTGTTCAACGAGGAACATGTGAAGAATGGTAAGAATTCTGTGTGTTTGTGGCATGTTCGGGCTCAACCTACCATGCTTATTTTACAAACACAATCTATAACAATAATTGCAATAATTGAAAAGGAAAAAGAAACAGAGTCACAGATACAGGACGGAACAAATGCCAACAACTCCCCATTATATTAAATATGGCGATTTAGACAGCTAACCAGCAAACATATATATATTGAATCAGTATTAGCATTATAGCAATGGAAAATGACAAAAAATGGTCTTAATATTTAATATTACATTTACTATTGTGTGTATACACATATATGAAAGGCCAAAATTAAAAGAAAGAATTCTTCTCTTTTTGAGGAACAAAATTCATCAAACACCACAAATGGCTTAATCCAAAAGTAGCAATGCTTGTTGATAAGCTTTAAGATAACACATCATAAAAATTGAGAGAACTAATTAATAGTCCGTCATCTACCCATCTTGTTAATTATAACATCTGCATTAAAGCTTATCCGTTATATAATAACTCTTTCATCTCCTACCCGTGTCCTATCGGGAAAGTCTGATGCAGATAGTAATGGCATTTTTATAGACCAAATTCATCAAACAACCCTATTTGTAAGTTGTAACTATAAAAAAGTTAATTCTCAACTGACTGCAACTCCTAAACTGGTTATGCAATAAAATGCTCAAACTCCAGTAGTGTGTTCTTCTCAACCCATTACCATGCTAATAACAGTTACCAAATACACCTATTATGTTGTCTGTAACTATTTTAACAAAGATTGTAACTTGAACAAAGAGATATTATTTACTCTATTTCAAAGTCACAAAATAAAACTAGCTATAAGAGACATATAAAGATAGCAACACCTAAAGAAGATTGTAACTTCAAGCTGTTTGTAACAAAACTAAAACAGGATGTTTCTTGAACAAAGAAAAATTATTTTCTCAACTTTAAAAGAGAGCAAACATACCTAATGAAGCCATTGTGATTGAGGTCAGCAGCAACCAAATCCTCAACTGTGATTTCCCTATGCAAAACCCATTTCGCAATCCTTCGATGCCTCTTATCAATTCTAGCCTCTGCCAAATACAAAAATGCCCTAGCCACAGCCAACGTCGAGAACAAAAGCCAAATCGATGCAAACAACCTCCCTTTTGGCGACTTAAAAGCTCTATCACCATACCCAACAGTAGTAACCGACATCACAGACAAATAAAGAGAGTCAATCACACTCAAGTCCTCCATATAAAACAAAACAACACACCCAAATCCAATACACAAGAAAACAACTCCAATTGCCAAACCAACCTTCAACCTAATTCTCATCCTCCCTTTGGCCTTATCATAAATATAATTCTTAACCGAAAACCCCTCTACCGAATTCTCCTCAATGCCCGTTAAAATCATGTTTTCTTGCAAATCAAGAACATAATTCACAACCCCGGATAACAAAATATCGATAAAACCAAACCCGACAAGCACAAACAAACAAGCAAATATCTTAGCAGCAGCAGAAGAAGGTGCAATATCACCATAACCAATAGTACACAGAGTAACTATACAGAAATAAATAGCATCAATAACAGGATTAGTTTCGATACCCGAGAAATGATCACGATTAAACGCATAAATCAAAACACCCAAGAACAAATACAATATAAGCAAAAGGGCAGCTTGTTTTACCAAAGAAGCTGAACTTGGAACAGGCTTTGCAACAGTTTTCTTCGTATCATGCATAACAGTCATTGCAGGGGAGCTTCTACAGCGATGCAGTTTTTTTCGATTTTTCGAAGAATTCAAGAACAGGGGAATTGTGGTGGGATTTGAATCATGATCATCAGAATCATCATTAGAAGAAGAAACAGAAGAAGGGTTTTCAATATCTTGAGTAATCTTGAGATTAGTGGTGTTAAAAGTGTAATCTTGATTGTGATTAAGAAGGGTCTGTTTGAGTTGCTGTTGCTGTTGCTGTTGAGTAAGAAATGATTGTTCTTCCATTCAAGTAAGAGAGAGAGAGAGAGAGAGAGAGAGAGAGAGAGAGAGAGAGAGAGCAAATAATAGATAGAAGGGTTTGTTTTTGTTGATTAATGAGCAAAGTATGAATGAATGAATGACTCAAGAAGACAGATAGTTGATAGGGAGAATCGCTTTACGCTTACGGAAGGTGGACTGGAACATGTAGTGTAGAATGGGGGTTGAACCTTTTTTTATTGCGGTCTACAGATTCGCAAACAATTTTAGTTTCGGAATGGGGTTTGAACCTGGGGGTTACTTAAACCTCTGTTGCCAGGAGGAATGAAAAATAATCGAAAAATTGAAAAAATTAAATTGGAAAAAAAATGAAATTGAGAAAAATCAAATCGTTGGAATGGTTTAGTAATGATTTTGGTTTTATCCCTATAATTAAATTGAAAAAAATTGTTAGAAAGGTTCTATTAATAATGAAAAAATTGAACTAAATTATACGGTTTGATAATGATTTTGCTAGAAATCGAGCCAAATCTATCTGTATATATCCCTTTTCCTTATCTAAAATAACATTTCTTTTGTGGAGAGGTTGGGTTTAATTTTGTGAATAATATTTTATATTAAAATAATATGATGGATTGAGGTGTAAATGTAAATATTTGTCAAATAAATATAATATAAATAAGTTAAAATTAGTTTTGTGAAATAATAAAATGAATCGGAGATGCAAAATGTATGTATTTGTCCAATAATATAAAGTATCAACTTATAAATTTTTAAAAGTACTAAAATAATTTTTTTTTGAGCCTATACTTTTTTTTTTTTTGGATATTTTGACTTATAACTTTTTACAATGAGTATGACAAATCTGGTGTTAAACAAGTATCGAACCCATTATCATTTTAATGCCATCATTATCATTTTATGTAAAAGGTCTATATATCGCATTTGTAATGCCACTTAATCATTATGTATCTTGGTGAGATCTCGTATGTGTTTTCATCAACGATATTTCTTTGAAAAATGTTAGAAAATTTTAAAAAGGTTTTCTTAAATATAATATGGTATTCTTTAACAATATAATGGTTCCCATTTGGATATTTATGTATCGATATATTAAAATATATTATGTGTCATGTCATTTTATGGGATAATTTTTGAAAAAAAGATTTAAATTTTTTAATATTATTTTATTGCTTTATACTTTGAGATTTTACACAAAATAGATACAAATAAAAGAATTAGAGCTATTTTTTGTGTAAATTTTATAAGTTAATAAATTTTAAATAGTCAATTTTTGTAAGAGAAAATGCTTAAGTACAATGCCAAGTATTTTATTTTAATTCGTGAAGATTGAAGGACATTTTTACTCCAAAAATACACATCTAAATAGATGTTACCAACTAATTAGTATTTGAGAATTATTTTGGGAATGTTTTTCTAATTTCTTCTATATTAATATGAGAAAAAAATTCGAATCTGATGAGTACATATTTAAGAATATCAAACTCCTTTTATAAATGCAACCTAATTATTTCTAACCTGTGAAGAATTTTATAGTTGTCACTTAATCAACATATTGTATCTTAAATTTTGAATGTATAATTATTCTTTTGTATCTACAGTAATTAATTCAAAACTGAATTGAAATAACCTGAACCTCAACTAAATCACACTATTCCGGGAAAGTATGTTTTAAAAGTATGAGATATTTGTGCTACGTAAATAGTATTTAAAAACTTTATTTAATTATAATTTAATAATTTTAATATTAAATTACATAAATGAAATAATTTAATGTTGAGGTCAAATAATATAACATTGGAAAAAAATGAATGATTGCTATCCATGTAAGTTCAATTTGCAACAAAGAAGTTTTAGATTCACGCACGCAGGGACGGAACCACAAATAAATATGGGAGAGCTAAATTTTCGGATCATCGAAAAATGATCGGATCAGAATCTTTTTTATAAAAAATAGGGAATTAAATGAAGATTTTTGTAAAAAAAAATGAGGACTAAATAAAGATTTTTGAAAAAAGTAATGATACTAAATGAAATTTTTTATAAAAATGGAGGACTAAATAAAGATTTTTGAGATATATATATATACATAAAATTTTCATATTTTAGAATTTTTTTGAAAATGGTCACCACCCCGTGCCCCCTCTCCCTGGATCCACGTACGTAACCAAAAGCTTCACATTATGGTAGGGATATAGAATACATTACTGCGTACAGGAACATCTGACCAAGATGAAAGTTCGTCTCGATTAATGTTGTTTAGTCAAGTTGGCAAAATACAATGGTCAACCGTCAGCATTAGTGAAAATTCAAAATTGTGGCATTGATAACATTCAAGGTGTTTTTGTCAAAATTTCTTCTCTCATGCTTCGAATTCGATTAAAACCTGTCCAATTATAAACTCGGCGTCCAACCTATAGGCTAGAGCAATCCCCTTGCTCATTTTGCAGGGATCCCCTACAAAATAAAACGTAATATCTATTCGTGGTCGAATAGTATGATATTATCCTCAGTTGCAACTTTTGCAATTGAAATTAAAAACTGAAAGTTGCAAATCAGAAATCCATCAATTATGAGTGTTCCTGGCGGGGCCTTTCAACCCAAATCCACCAATTATGAGTGCCCCTAGCGGGGCCTTACAACCTCATTTGCAACTTCGATACTACAAATTTCTGATTGCAAGTTCCGGGTTTCAGATGTCATTTTCGACCACTGAAAACTGGAACTTGCAATCAGAAATTCGTAGCATCTCAGTTGCAAATGAGGCTGCAAAAGTTGCAACTAGTATTTTTGGAATATTGAAAATAAGATCGGTATTTTTAGAATTTTAGAAAGGTTGGTAGTATATATTTAAAAATTCAATAGTTAACATGGATAGTTTTGAAACTATCCCTAAAATTTATTATCTCGGATCAATGAAAAGAATAACAAAGTCGCTATTTTTGTGTTTACTTCGTCAGAAGTAAGTAACACATAACAAGAAATCAACAAAAAGATTATACTCCCTCCATTTTAAATTAATAGTTCTTTTTTAAAAAATTACATATAATAACAAACTCAAACATTGATGATTTAATTTCATATGTATTCATATTTATTGCAATGATTTGAAATAATAAGTAAATGAAATTAATTTTGAAAAATAAAATTCAAGAATAATACGAAAAATGTAAATAGAAAATTATTTTGAAAATAGAAGTAAGATAATTATTTTAAAATATTTTTTCATAAAAGTGTACTACTAATTTAAAACGGAGAAAGTATATAAAATATTATTAATGGAAGGTGAATGTTTTGGAGAAGTTTAAATTCTTACGTATCCCTTAAGAAAAGCAGTCAAAAAGTTGCTTGCAGGGCGACTTAGAGATGATGATTCGAGACAAGGCCAGCTCCAGATTTCATGCACTGGTGATGGTATCTGGTTCGTGGAAGCAACAGCAAGTTGTGAACTTGTCGATGTTGCTTATTTTGATGATGTTATTTGTATTCCTTATGATAAGCTTCTTCCTAATTCTCCTCCCGAAGAACAGAAATCAGATCCCCTCATCTTAATGCAGGTAAAACTAATCAGTAATCACAAAATAATTTTAAATTTATCTTCCCATATTTGTAAGTTTCATGCAACTTAGGTAAGTGCCAGTTGATCCCTTCAGATATAAAAAAAGACAGGAGTTGGAAAATTCCAATATTTTTTGAAAATTTATATTTTCGGACAAGGACTTTACTTGGTATAAATAATGATGAGTGACTGCTTTTTGACATTATTTTTTGGTAAAAACTGGTGAAAAACAATCTCAGGTAACACAATTCAAATGTGGTGGATATGTGATGGGACTTGTATTCTGCCATATGATGGACTTGGAGCAGCCCAGTTCCTGAATGCAATCGATGAGATGGCTCGAGGCCTACAGCATCTCAGTGTTCCGCCAATCTGATTACCTCCAGCTTTAGATCACTTACGAGTGTTTGGCTCACTTTGTTTTGCTACTTCATTACCTCATCCCACTGATAAGTTTGCTCCACGTGCTGTAAAAGGGGTTTTTCTTGGTTACCCGTATGCCACTAAAGGTTACAAGATTTTAGATTTAACAACTCGAAAGATTTTTGTATCACGAGATGTTAAATTTTATGAGATTGTTTTTCCCTTTTCTGACATGATGTCATCTTCAGCTACTTCTTTGTTTCCTGGTTCATCACATTCTTGGATAGATGATCCCTTATCTGTTCTTGTTTTTGAAAATTTATATTTTCGGACAAGTAAGGACTTTACTTAGTTTAAATAATGATGAGTGACTGCTTTTTGACATTATTTTTTGGTAAAAACTGGTGAAAAACAATCTCAGGTAACACAATTCAAATGTGGTGGATATGTGATGGGACTTGTATTCTGCCATAGCATCTGTGATGGACTTGGAGCAGCCCAGTTCCTGAATGCAGTCGGTGAGATGGCTCGAGGCCTACAGCATCTCAGTGTTCCACCAATCTCATCTCTTTAACTCATCTCTTTGTTTTCTTCAGGACCCTTCCTGGAAGAAGAAACTATAGATTGGTAGCTTCCAGGATGGCCTATATCTTCTTTCTTCTTCATCATTGTTATCAAGTCTTTTTCAGTCCTCGATATCTACTTCTCAGCAGTATCTCTCCTGTTCTACTATGTCTTCAGATGTCTGGCATGCTAGGCTTGGCCATATTCCAGATTCTATGTTACAATCATTTCATATTTCTTGTAAAATAGTCAAAGACTTCGTGTGTGATAGTTGTCATTTGGATAAACAGTCTAGATAATGTTTTTCTACCAGTACATCTGTTTGTACTTCTTTGTTTGAACTAATTCATGTGGATCTTTGGGGTCCCTATCGTGTTAAGATTCATAATAATTGTTCTTATTTTTTGACTGTTATTGATGATATGTCTCGAACCACTTGGACATTTTTACTATCTAATAAGTCTCAAGTACCAGACTTATTACTGCAGTTTTTTATATATGTTCAAAATCATTTTAAAACCTCAGTTAAAACACTTTGTTCAGATAATGGTTCTGAATTTATTAATAATCAGTTCCAGAATACCTTGTCTTCTCTTGGCATAGTACATCAAACAACCTGTGTTTATACTCCACAGCAAAATGGCAAAGTGGAGCGTAAACATAGACACTTGTTAAATTCTGCTCGAGCTTTGCATTTTCATGCTCATTTACCTATCCATTTTTGGGGGGATTGCATTCTTACCGCTACTTATCTTATTAACCGTACTCCTACTCCTCTCTTACACAACAAGTCGCCTTATAAAGTTCGTTTTCATAAACCTCCAGCTTTAAATCACTTACGAGTGTTTGGCTCACTTTGTTTTGCTACTTCATTACCTCATCCCACTGATAAGTTTGCTCCACGTGCTGTAAAAAGGGGTTTTTCTTGGTTACCCGTATGCCACTAAAGGTTACAAGATTTTAGATTTAACAACTCAAAAGATTTTTGTATCACGAGATGTTAAATTTTATGAGAATGTTTTTCCCTTTTCTGACATGATGTCATCTTCAGCTACTTCTTTGTTTCCTGGTTCATCACATTCTTGGATAGATGATCCCTTATCTGTTCTTGTTTTTGAAAATTTATATTTTCGGACAAGTAAGGACTTTACTTAGTTTAAATAATGATGAGTGACTGCTTTTTGACATTATTTTTTGGTAAAAACTGGTGAAAAACAATCTCAGGTAACACAATTCAAATGTGGTGGATATGTGATGGGACTTGTATTCTGCCATAGCATCTGTGATGGACTTGGAGCAGCCCAATTCCTGAATGCAGTCGGTGAGATGGCTCGAGCCCTACAGCATCTCAGTGTTCCGCCAATCTGGTCGAGGGACTTTGCTCCACCACCAACAAGCCAATTAGCCCAAGTTACTATCTGTTAGAGCATTCACATCCCATCCCCCATCCCCAACCCCAAAAACTTACTAAAAATAGTAAATCCCCAAATAAAAATAGTAAATCCCCAAAATTATCAAAAAGTTTCTACATCCCATTCCCCATTTTCCATTCCCCTATCCCTATATTCTTTTTTATATTACTTCTTTATCTCTCTTTTACTTACAATTTTAACTACCAAAACTCACCCACTACAATTAAATATATTTAAAAGAGGAGAGAGATGATTTGGGGGAAGGTTTGCGGTAGAACAGTATTTTTGTAAAAATGGGGACTCAAACATGGTCCCTAAATCTATTCCTCAAAATGGGGATGGGATGGAGCATGGGTTTTACTCAAAAGTTACAAATTCCCCTAAATAATAGGGATGGGGTTCAATATGCGTGCTTGAATGTGAATGCTCTAAGTGAAAAAGTCAAAGAGGTCAAAGATGATGAGTCTAGTCAGCAAGCCAGATCAACTCTATAAATAGCTATCTTGTCTTTTATCATTTCAGTTAGTTACATTCTATATAAGAAGATAGTTTGTTAGATCTACAAATACATTTCCTTTTACTCTGTATATACACATTATGTAATCTTTACATTTCATCAATGGAGATTATAAGTTTTACAGTGTATATTCATACTATTTGACATGGTATCAAAGTCGTGTGTGTTGTGATTTACAACGATCTTCAACCTTGCTTCCGCCATCGTTACCTACTCTGAGTCAATGCTATTCAATTCTAATGCAAGAAGAGAATCAACGTGAGGTGCATCATTCAACTGGAATGAATTCTAGTACTCTTGCTATGTCAGTCAAGCACAATGGAATACCAAGATCTTCTAATACAAAAACTGCTGCTACAGGGCAACAAAACAATTTCTCTGCTCGAAAGCCTTCTCAAAATTCTTCAGTTGTTTGTGACTATTGTCAACTTACAGGTCATTCTAGAGATAAATGTTTCTGTTTGGTTGGGTATCCTCCTTGGCATAAAATGTTTGGCAAGCCCAAACCTAATCCTAAATTTGCCACTCCAAAGATAAGCTCTGCAACTCAGGTTACTACTGTTGTAAATTCTGCTCCACCTATTTCTGATTCGGTCTCTTCAGTTACTTGTGGTTTGTCTGAAACACAATATTCTCAACTTGTGGAAAGAATTCAACGATCTATGCAGCCACATACTCTTTCTGATACTTTTCAAGTGGAAACTCAAGCTTTCTGGCCTGGTCATTCCAGTGCTAATTCAGTACACTTTGCAGGTACATTTCGTCATCAAATACATTCTATTACACCTGTTACACCATCTTTGTCACAGTGGATTCTCGATTCTGGAGCCACTGATCATATCACTAACTCTTTATACTTACTTGAAAATCCGGTACCAAGTCAATCTTTATTGTTTCTTCCTAATGGACAACAAGCACCTGTTACACATGTTGGTAGTGTCAAACTCAGTGATAAAATTACACTGTCTCACGTTTTGTGTGTTCCTACTTTTTCTTACAATTTATTATCTGTTCCCAAACTCTTACACAATACCACTCAGTCTGTCTCATTTAACTCATCTCTTTGTTTTCTTCAGGACCCTTCCTGGAAGAAGAAACTATAGATTGGTAGCTTCCAGGATGGCCTATATCTTCTTTCTTCTTCATCATTGTTATCAAGTCTTTTTCAGTCCTCGATATCTACTTCTCAGCAGTATCTCTCCTGTTCTACTGTGTCTTCAGATGTCTGGCATGCTAGGCTTGGCCATATTCCAGATTCTATGTTACAATCATTACATATTTCTTGTAAAATAGTCAAAGACTTCGTGTGTGATAGTTGTCATTTGGATAAACAGTCTAGATAATGTTTTTCTACCAGTACATCTGTTTGTACTTCTTTGTTTGAACTAATTCATGTGGATCTTTGGGGTCCCTATCGTGTTAAGATTCATAATAATTGTTCTTATTTTTTGACTGTTATTGATGATATGTCTCGAACCACTTGGACATTTTTACTATCTAATAAGTCTCAAGTACCAGACTTATTACTGCAGTTTTTTATATATGTTCAAAATCATTTTAAAACCTCAGTTAAAACACTTTGTTCAGATAATGGTTCTGAATTTATTAATAATCAGTTCCAGAATACCTTGTCTTCTCTTGGCATAGTACATCAAACAAGCTGTGTTTATACTCCACAGCAAAATGGCAAAGTGGAGCGTAAACATAGACACTTGTTAAATTTTGCTCGAGCTTTGCGTTTTCATGCTCATTTACCTATCCATTTTTGGGGGGATTGCATTCTTACGGCTACTTATCTTATTAACCGTACTCCTACTCCTCTCTTACACAACAAGTCACCTTATAAAGTTCTTTTTCATAAACCTCCAGCTTTAGATCACTTACGAGTGTTTGGCTCACTTTGTTTTGCTACTTCATTACCTCATCGCACTGATAAGTTTGCTCCACGTGCTGTAAAAAGGGGTTTTTCTTGGTTACCCGTATGCCACTAAAGGTTACAAGATTTTAGATTTAACAACTCGAAAGATTTTTGTATCACGAGATGTTAAATTTTATGAGACTATTTTTCCCTTTTCTGACATGATGTCATCTTCAGCTACTTTTTTGTTTCCTGGTTCATCACATTCTTGGATAGATGATCCTTTATCTGTTCTTATTTTTGATGAGTCATCTTCTGAGTTATCTCATACTGACATACCACTCATTGATTATGGCTCTCCATCTACTTCTATGTCACCTTCATCTGACTCTCCATCCACTACTGAGTCACCCTCTACTTCAATATCTCCACCTGTTGTTGTTCCTAGTAGGCCTGTTCGACATAAAAATTTACCCATCATGTTTTATGACTATACTGGGTTGCCTGATTGTGTTAACAAGTCTACTACATCGTATCATGTGGCTAACTTTGTCACTTATGGTCATTTTAAAAGACCATATCAGCATTTTATTGCTTCAGTGTCAAAAATACCAGAACCATATGCTTTTCATCAAGCTGTTAAACATCAAGATTGGTGTCATGCTATGGCAGTGAAACTTGCTGCTTTGGAGGCTAATCATACCTGGGATGTAGTTCCTCTTCCTCCCGGTAAACATACAGTGGATTGTAAGTGGGTTTATAAAGTTAAATATAATTCAGATGGGTCTGTTGAACGATTTAAAGCTCGTCTGGTTGCCAAAGGTTATACACAGACGTATGGTTTGGATTTCTTTGATACGTTCGCTCCTGTGGCTAAAATGACATCATTTCGAGTGATATTAGCTCTCACTGCTAGTCTTGGCTGGTTTATTGGTCAATTGGATATTACCAATGCTTTCTTGCATGGTGATTTATTGGAGGAAGTTTACATGTCTCTTCCACCTGGTTATACACCTCCTTTATCTGTTTTACAAACTTATCTTGGTCAGTCTCTTGTTTGCAAACTCATCAAGTCTTTATATGGTTTACGACAGGCTCCTCGTAGGTGGTTTGTCAAGTTGTCCACTGCTTTGATTTCGTTTGGTTTCAAACAGGCACACAGTGACAATAGTATGTTTATTTTATTTTTTTTGCTAAATTTTTGTATTAAAAAGAAAGAAAAGCACAATATCTATCTAGATAGAAACCTTCAACAGGAAGAAGGAACTAACTAGAGGCTGCTAGCAAAAGCCAAAAGAACATCTGCCCAAAGGTAGTGAGCTAAGCTACGCTAAGCTATCCAATAATATAGATCTGGCTTATTATACAAGTTATCAGAAAACCATTTAACAGTGGCAAGCCGTGAGTGGAGATCCACTTTAATGCCATGTAAGAGCTTGTCCGGAGGAAAAGCGCCTTTGTTGTGAGCCCGGGCGTTCCTCTCACGCCAAATGTGATAAGCAAAGATCTGCAAAGCCAATAAAGCAATCTTACTTTGAAAAGGATCTGGAAGAGAAGAGACTTCAGTAACGAAGAAGTGCCAAGGCTGATCATAGGTCGCAGTGATGCCCATTGGATCCATGAGTTGGACCAAGATATGTCGAGAATAAGCACAATGCAGAAAAAGATGGGAGTCGGTTTCTTCTCCACTTATGAATAAATAACACTGAGTAGAGACATCCATACCAAAGGTGTGGTGAAGGCGAGCTGAAGTGTAGAGGCGACCATGACAAAGAAGCCAATTGTGATGGGCATAGCGATTAATGCCGTGTTTGAACCAAATAGCTTCACACCAAAGCACAGTAGGAGCTCGCTCTCGAATGGAGTCCCAAAGATCATGAGAGGTGAGTGTTCGTTCGAAAACTAACTGCGCAAGTGTACGCGGTCACAAGTAATATAATAAATTCGTTCCCACAGAGACTTGGTGTTTGTTCAGAAATAATATTTAAGCAACGACGTATGATTAAACAACAAACTGCTTGAATAAATATCAAAAGGGGGTATTTTTGTATTTTTCTAATTGATTAATTAAATTAGTTATATTAAATAATTCGAACTAATTAATTTAATTAAATGAAAATTTATATGTGAGAAAAACATGGGATTCTAATTTCATTATTTATTTCATTTAGAATTGATGCCTTAATTTCAAAGTAATTTTGATAATTTACGAAAGCTAGTCGGGAACACGAAACTAACATAAGCGCCTTTCAGCCTTAACTCATATCAAACCACACGAACATCCACTTAAAAAGATAGAAGTCGCGAGGACACCTTTTATGCTTAGACCCTATATGTCTATAAGATTTGAAAACATAATTGGTTTACGAATAAATTCCTTTATTATGACTACATAGGGTGATGTGAAAAAATCCTATCACTTATCGTAAATGTACATGACAATTACGAACCTATGCTAACATGGCAAATTCTAAATTCCTAAATCCACTTTCGCATTCATTAGGAATTAATAATTTAGACCTTAGCTACGCATCTAATAAATTAAGCGCAACCATATTAGGCAATCTGAATTTTTATCATAATACAATTTATTAAGGCATCGAATTGCTAAATTACGTAAATAAATCCATTAGAATCCCATGACGGCGATTAGTTCATAATTGAACGAATCGTCATCATGGGATTAAATGAAAACATAATAATAATAATAATAATAATAATAATAATAATAATAATAATAATAATAATAATAATAATAATAATAATAATGATGATAATAATAATAATAATAATAACTAAATTAAAAATTTCGATAAATTAAATATGAAATTGCAAGAGTTTAGAACGCAGAACCGAAATAGCTTCCAATGAAAGAAAAGCGCGCTCCAAATAATCCCCGTAAATTCTTCAACCAAAATAACACTTATACTAAATTTGCAAAAATTAAAGTGTATAAAAACAAAACTTAAAATTACAAAAAAAAAACTAGAGAGATTACAAGAGAGAATTGTTTCTCTCCAAAATGTTGTGTGTTTTACAAGCTTGAGAACTAGGCTATTTATAGCAAAACATTAGCACACCACACTAATAAAATAAAACTAAAGAGAATTTAAAAGAAATAAAAAAAAAAACAAATAACCCACTACAACAATCATACAGCCGAAAGCAAGAATAATAAAGTGCATGGCAAATGGCGGGCGGCTCCTGCTTTAACTTTTGAACGGGCTCCGTAGAAATGCTTTTTAATCCGCACGGCTTATAATCTTAAATTAATAAATAATTAATTTAATTTAAAAATTATAAAAATAAATATCTAATATTATTAGATATTTATAAATATAATTTTCTAATTAAATAAAATATTTATTAATATAATTAATTCCTTAAATCCTAAGTTGCGGTATTTTGAGGGTCAAAAACCGGACTCCTTTTGCTTAACGAAAAATATATAATTTCCAACCGGGATTCCTGCTTTAAGAATATATCACTTTCCATCTTTTTGTGAAAATTCTATTTTCTCATTGCTCGTCCAGACGCAAATTACGGTCTCTTGAGGATCTGAAACCAGACTCTTTTTGCTTGGAAAAAAATATATCAATTCCAACCGGGATTTTCTCTTTAAGAATATATCACTAAGAATTTCTTTATGATAATTCTTTTTCCTCATAGCCCGTCCACTTGATAAAATTGAGATAAAAATCCACCGTTTTTAGCCCTTTTATTGCCACAAAACCTAAAGTTGCGATTTCTGCACAACAAATAATTAAACAACAAAAACGAATTAAAAGACACAACATATTTAAGGATAAACCACCAATCTAGGCCCATTTAGTGCATAATAAGTAAATATAAAATCCACTTATCACACCCCCAAACTTAAACTGAAGCTTGTCCTCAAGCGAAAACAGACTCGATTATCTCTAAATGCATGAATGCAAACGATGCAAGGATCCCATAGGCAAGGCAAAAACCAATTTAGCAGAGTGTCTCAGAGAATGTGATAACTCCAAATAGAGATCGACTAAATATCAGCATATTAACATTTACAAGTACGAAAACGTGCGTGTGTGCAATACTCATCAGAATTACTCTTAGCACTAGATCAAAACCATACATATTCTTTGTCATAACAATCACAAGTTTATAAATAGAATGGACGCTAGACACTTCATAACCTAGAAACACCTCCATCATTATTTGAGTTAGACAGGAATTCATGCTTTATTACTAACTATGACGCATAATACTATATACAACACACATGCTTATTTGACCGTGCAATGGATGAGACCCCAAAAGGCTTATACAATAATACCCATGTAGCGAGCGTTAGGTTAGTGGATCCCAGACCGGAAAAGTCTTAGGTCACTAGGCTTGAGTCCCCTAGAACTTAATTACTCGAGTATTAAAGAGCTCACCCTGGCCAACTTTGCATTTAACAATTGGACTTTTGACTCTTTTTTTTTCTCATTTTTTTCTATTTTTTTTATGCAATCTGGAATGAGCCTTTCTCATTTCCAACCCTAGACTACTCATATAAATATGAGCCGGCTACTAGCCATTTGACGCCTAGCCATTATTGACAAATTACTAGCATGAAATTCCTGGTTTCCCCCAAACTTAGAAATTAGTGCTCCTACGCCATCAAGGGAATAAAGAGAATTCTGAATATAATCAGGTGATTAAATTTCAACAACCAAACAAGCATGACCTTAACCTAGCCCAAAAGTAACCGAAGAGTTGTGTAAGATTGTGTTTCTGCAACATGCACGTCAATTCAAAAGTATTTAAATCAGCCCTCTATCCATCATTATCGCACTGAAATTCATCATTGACTACTAAACGGAACCACCAAGCGCTACGGGATCAAGGAAAATATGATATGCAACTAATCATGAATTTTTTATTTTTTTTATTTTTTTTTTATTTTTTTTTCTATAATTATGAATTAAATGAAATTAAACTAGCATGGTGTATTATGAACTACATGAAACTATATGCAATACTATGACTCGATTAATCAAATATCCTAAATCACCCCCAAACTTAAAATATTCAATGTCCTCATTGAAGGTATAGATAAAGGATAAAAGAGAACTCCCCTAACTGTCGGCATCGTCCCCCTCCTCGGGCGGTGAATCAAGTGGTGGAAATGAGCTCCAACCTGAGGCTAATCCTGCAACTCGCCAATGACCTGCAAACTGAACAAAATCACACAAAATCAAACCACACATAAAAACACCAAACCTATGGGTTGCCTCCCACGAAGCGCTGTCATTAACGTCATCTAGTCGGACGTTACTTCCTCAACTCACGGCGGTTTCAAGAGAATAACCGAACCGTCCTCAACAGAAAGACCATTCATACGAACGTTGACATCTTGTTTGCTTCCTCCCAACACAACTCTTCTTTCACTCTTCACCTTGAGTTTTCCACTCGTCGACTTCTTTGCCTTCTTTTTCTTCCTCACACCTCTAAGGTGTTTATCCCTCTCAGCCGATTGAACAGAACTCTCTTCTTTCGCATCATCAACTATCCACCTTCTTAACACATTATCATGCCCTTCTTCAAAAATTACTAACTCATCATTCAAAAGGACATACCTTAAACGCGGTGGAAGTTTTCCAAGCTTTACATTCGAGAGATCTCGAATTGAAGAACTGTCAATGGAATCACTGATGTGATGCTCTAGCATGTGCATATCCGACTTTTCACTCAACAACTGATCGAACTCCCCTAACTGGCCCGTATCAACCATTTCCACACTGAAACACTCTTCATCTTCTGCCGGAAATTTCATGGCCTTGAACACATTAAAGGTGACATTCTGATCTTGCACCCTCATTGTAAGCTCTCCTTTTTGCACATCGATCAAAGTACGGCCCGTAGCTAGAAAAGGCCTTCCCAAAATTGTGGGAATCTTCTTGTCTTCTTTGAAATCTAGTATCACAAAATCGGCAGGAAATATGAGTTTATCAACCTTCACCAAGACATCCTCTATTATACCCCTTGGATAAGTGATTGACCGATCAGCTAGCTGTAATGAGATATTTGTGGGCTTTGGATCAGGCAGACCAAGTTGCATGAAAACCGACAGAGGCATCAAATTAATGCTAGCTCCCAAATCACATAAGCATTTGTCGAAGGACAGATTGCCAATAGTACATGGTATGGTGAAGCTTCCAGGATCCTTGAGTTTCGGGGGCAATTTCTGCTGGAGGATGGCACTGCACTCTTCTGTTAAAGCAACGGTTTCCAATTCCTCAAGTTTCAGCTTCCTTGATAGGATACCCTTCATGAACTTAGCATAACTCGGCATCTGTTCCAATGCTTCTGCAAAAGGTATATTAATATGTAGCTTCTTGAATACCTCTAAAAACTTTGCAAACCGCTTATCCAATTTCTGCTTCTGGAGTCTCTGCGGATATGGTGGAGGGGGGTAGATTTGAGTGATTGCAGTTTTATGCTCCTGGGATGCTTTCTCAGATGGTGCGCTGACACCCTCCGGTTTGCTGATGATATTTTTGGGTTTCAAGATCTCCGTTTGTTCCTCCGTAGTGGTGTGGCTGTCCTGTGCCTCTGGCTGTTCGATTACCTTTTCAACTTCTTGGTCCTTTATGATTTTGCCCGATCTTAAAGTGATAGCGTTGACTTGCTCTTTGCCATCCCTTTTTCCAGGGTTTGTTTCTGTGTTACTAGGGAGAACTCCTTGTGGCCTGTTGAGTAAGGCGCTTGCTATTTGGCCAATTTGGTTTTCCAGAGTTTTAAGAGATACAGCCTGGCTCTTACACATCAATCTGAGTTCTTCCAATTCTGATTTCTCAGCAGACTGTTGACCTGGACCTGCATAATATTGCTGATTAAATCCTGGAGGTTGAGATTGTTTCGGGGGGTATTGATTCTGAAGTTGATGCCCCTGCTGTTGATGTAGTCCTGAGGGATTGTATGGTCTGGCCCCATATTGCTGATTTTGGGTTTGATGGTATGGTTGTTGCTGATATTGCTGTGGTTGATATGGTGGTTGGGCTTGATATGGTTGTGGTGGTGGTTGCAACCCATTGTTATTGTTGCTCCAGCTGAAGTTAGGATGGTTTCTGTTGTTGGGTTGGTAAGTGTTTGGGACTGGATGCTGTTGCTTTTGGAAATTGCTCACAAAGTGCATTGATTCATTGGAAATTGCACATTGATTCGTTTCATGTCTACCGGCACATAGCTCACAAACACTTGCTACTTGTTGTACCCCATACTTTGTCAAAGAATCCACCTTCATGTTTAGTGCTTCAAGCTGAGCTGATAGGGATGTGACTGCATCAACCTCGAGAATTCCTGCCACCTTGTGTTGAGGCATCCTCTGTGTCGGATTCTGATACTCATTAGCCGCCATCATTTCAATTAGCTCGTAGGCAGCTTCATAACTTTTAGCCCATAATGCTCCTCCTGAAGCTGCATCCACAATAGGTCTTGACTGCCACCCCAATCCATTATAGAAACAATTTATGACCATCCAGTTGGGCATGCCATGGTGAGGGCATTTTCTTAGCATCTCCTTGTAGCGTTCCCATGCTTCACATAAAGATTCCCCCGCCTGTTGTGTGAACTGAGCAATAGCATTCCTTATGGCAGCTGTTTTTGCCATGGGATAGAATTTAGTGAGGAATTTTTGAGCGAGTTCCTCCCATGTTGTTATCGAGCCCGCTGGGAGAGAGTGTAACCATCCTTTAGCTTTGTCCCGTAGAGAAAATGGAAAGAGTCTCAACCTTACAGCATCATCTGACACGTTGTTGAATTTGAATGTGTCACAAATCTCTATGAAGTTTCGGATATGCATATTTGGATCTTCCGTTGCCGCTCCCCCGAACTGGACAGAGTTTTGTACCATCTGGATTGTGCCAGGTTTGATTTCAAATGTGTTGGCTGCAATGGCTGGCCTCACTATGCTTGACTGGATGTCATTGATTTTTGGTTGAGAATAGTCCATCAACGTCTTGGGCACATCTTCCGCCATGTCTAACTCTTCTTCCAGCTTTATTACGGTTCTTGATTTAAGGGCTTGGGCACGTGTTAGCATAAACAACTCAAGATCCTTATACTGGCAGAGCGAGAAAACACGACGTTTAGAAAAAAAATAAACAAAAAATTCAAGTCAGTTAATTTTAACCTCCGTTGAAGTAAACACAATTTCTGAAAATAACACCGAAGTCCCCGGCAGCGGCGCCAAAAACTTGTTCGTTCGAAAACTAACTGCGCAAGTGTACGCGGTCACAAGTAATATAATAAATTCGTTCCCACAGAGACTTGGTGTTTGTTCAGAAATAATATTTAAGCAACGACGTATGATTAAACAACAAACTGCTTGAATAAATATCAAAAGGGGGTATTTTTGTATTTTTCTAATTGATTAATTAAATTAGTAATATTAAATAATTCGAACTAATTAATTTAATTAAATGAAAATTTATATGTGAGAAAAACATGGGATTCTAATTTCATTATTTATTTCATTTAGAATTGATGCCTTAATTTCAAAGTAATTTTGATAATTTACGAAAGCTTGTCGGGAACACGAAACTAACATAAGCGCCTTTCAGCCTTAACTCATATCAAACCACACGAACATCCACTTAAAAAGATAGAAGTCGCGAGGACACCTTTTATGCTTAGACCCTATATGTCTATAAGATTTGAAAACATAATTGGTTTACGAATAAATTCCTTTATTATGACTACATAGGGTGATGTGAAAAAATCCTATCACTTATCGTAAATGTACATGACAATTACGAACCTATGCTAACATGGCAAATTCTAAATTCCTAAATCCACTTTCGCATTCATTAGGAATTAATAATTTAGACGTTAGCTGCGCATCTAATAAATTAAGCGCAATCATATTAGGCAATCTGAATTTTTATCATAATACAATTTATTAAAGCATCGAATTGCTAAATTACGTAAATAAATCCATTAGAATCCCATGACGGCGATTAGTTCATAATTGAACGAATCGTCATCATGGGATTAAATGAAAACATAATAATAATAATAATAATAATAATAATAATAATAATAATAATAATAATAATAATAATAATAATAATAATGATAATAATAATCATAATAATGATAATAATAATAATAATAATAATAACTACATTAAAAATTTCGATAAATTAAATATGAAATTGCAAGAGTTTAGAACGCAGAACCGAAATAGCTTCCAATGAAAGAAAAGCGTGCTCCAAATAATCCCCGTAAATTCTTCAACCAAAATAACACTTATACTAAATTTGCAAAAATTAAAGTGTATAAAAATAAAACTTAAAATTACAAAAAAAAACTAGAGAGATTACAAGAGAGAATTGTTTCTCTCCAAAATGTTGTGTGTTTTACAAGCTTGAGAACTAGGCTATTTATAGCAAAACATTAGCACACCACACTAATAAAATAAAACTAAAAAGAATTTAAAAGAAATAAAAAAAAACAAATAACCCACTGCAACAATCATACATCCGAAAGCAAGAATAATAAAGTGCATGGCAAATGGCGGGCGGCTCCTGCTTTAACTTTTGAACGGACTCCGTAGAAATGCTTTTTAATCCGCACGGCTTATAATCTTAAATTAATAAATAATTAATTTAATTTAAAAATTATAAAAATAAATATCTAATATTATTAGATATTTATAAATATAATTTTCTAATTAAATAAAATATTTATTAATATAATTAATTCCTTAAATCCTAAGTTGCGGTATTTTGAGGGTCAAAAACCGGACTCCTTTTGCTTAACGAAAAATATATCAATTCCAACCGGGATTCCTGCTTTAAGAATATATCACTTTCCATCTTTTTGTGATAATTCTATTTTCTCATTGCTCGTCCAGACGTAAATTACGGTCTCTTGAGGATCTGAAACCAGACTCTTTTTGCTTGAAAAAAATATATCAATTCCAACCGGGATTTTCTCTTTAAGAATATATCACTAAGAATTTCTTTATGATAATTCTTTTTCCTCATAGCCCGTCCACTTGATAAAATTGAGATAAAAATCCACCGTTTTTAGCCCTTTTATTGCCACAAAACCTAAAGTTGCGATTTCTGCATAACAAATAATTAAACAACAAAAACGAATTAAAAGACACAACATATTTAAGGATAAACCACCAATCTAGGCCCATTTAGTGCATAATAAGTGGATATAAAATCCAGTTATCAGTGAGCTTTGCAATACCATTCCATAAAACAACATCATCTCTAGATAGATCAAAATCTGGAAAATCAAAGGAATCCAACCAGGCGGAGCGAGCCCGAGAAGCTCGAGTACCTAGATTCCGAGGTTGAGGCAGGCTCCAAACCCCAGATACAATTTGGTGACCAACTGTGGCTGCAGCTGAAGAACCTGAGTTAGCTATTATAGGATCAGTAATAGATGAGGCTATGGAAGATCCTCTCCACCAAGGGTCAAACCAGAAAGAAATTGAACTTCCATTGCCAATTCTATAATATATAAACCCCCTTGAAACATCCCGAAGATGAAGGATGTGTCGCCAAAACCAAGAGCAGTCCGTGGGCTCTTTCATAACCCAAAAATTCTTACGCTTCAAAGCTGTGCTGTAGATCCATAAAACCCATAAAGAATGATGGCGTTTTATGAGGTTCCAAAAGTGCATAAGAAGTTGAGCGCTATTCCATTCCAACAAATCCTTGATGCCCAAACCTCCTTCATGCCGAGGCTTGCAAATATTGGCCCAAGAGACCTTGGCTCCACCTGTTTTAGTATGATCCCCTTTCCAAAGAAACCGAGTGAAAAGCTGTTGAAGTTTCTTATGAACTGCACCCGGAAGCATGAAATGCCTAGTCCAATAAGCTTGAATAGCAAAGAGAACAGCCTTGATCAATTGAACACGACCAGCAAAAGATAAAAGCTTGGCTGTCCAACTTTCAATTCTTTGAGTAATCTTTTGAATCAAAGGCATGCAATGATTAATACTTAGCTCCGCAGAAATAAGTGGAACGCCTAGGAACCGAACCGGAAGATCACCCTTAGGCACTCTATAGATATTATCAAACCAGGTCACAATCGAGGAATCACAGTTGATCAGAAAGCTTGTGCTCTAATGAATGCTAGGATGAAGCCCACTGAACTTGGAGAAAGTATCAATAGAAGCCATAATGTGCGAAATAGAAGCCTTGTCGCCCTTAGAAAAGAAGAGCACATCATCAGCAAAGAAAAGATGAGTGAGCTTTAAAGCCCTACACTTCCAATGGAAAGAAAAGTCTGCTGGGGTCTTGTTCAAGAGACAAGATAAGACATTCATAGCAATGGTAAAGAGATAAGGCGACATGGAGCAGCCTTGACGCAGCCCCTTAGCTCCCGGGAAATAGCCATTAAGAGTGCCATTAATCTTTACCGAATACATGGGAGAGCACACACAAGCTTTGGCCCAAGAACAAAACTTAGGAGGGAATTTCATTTTTTCCAAGGCAGCTAACAAGAAATCCCAAAGAACAGAGTCAAAAGCTTTATGAAGATCAACCTTAAGAGCACATTTTGACATACCTGTTGCCCTAGAGTAGCCGCGAAATAATTCTTGAGCCATAATGACATTATCTGAGATAGAGCGCCCTGGAACAAAAGCAAATTGAGCCATATCAATGACCTGAGGAAGGACCCTTTTCATTCTATCAGCCATAAGTTTTGAAATGCACTTGTAAGCAATGGTGCATAAGGAAATAGGCCGAAAGTCTTTCATGGTAGTTGGGCTTGCCACTTTCGGAATAAGGGCAATGCTAGAAGAGTTAACTCCATGGTGCAGCCGAGAATTCTCAAAGAAAGAGAGAATAGCCTTTGTGAAGCAATCACCAACAATATCCCAAGTAGCCAAGAAAAATTCAACATTGTAACCATCAGGTCCAGGAGCTTTATTTTTCTTCAAATGCTTCAAGGTGTCAAAAATCTGCTCTTTAGGGAAAAGAGCCTCAAGATGAGAAGCTTGGACATCTGATAAAGATTTACAATCCACTCCAGAAAGATCCAAGGGCTGATCTCTAGGTGAAGATCGACCTAGAGAGTTTTGAAAGTAATCCACAGCCACTGAACTATGGCCATAAACAAGATCCCCATCGTTATTTTGAATTGCCAAGGTCTTATTTTGATTCCAATTAGCCCTGGTCTGATTGAAAAAGAAACTTGAGTTGCTATCCCCAAGTTGATCCATCGAACCCTAGATTTCTGTTGAAAGAGATATTCCTCTTCATCAAGGGCATTATTCAGATCAAGAGTAGCCTGCTTTTCTTTTTGAAAAAGTTGCAAGTCAATAGGGTCTAGAGCAAGCTCAGATTGAACTTGGTTGAGGGCAACCCTAGCATCAGCCACCTTGGAATGGAGATTCTCATTCCTTTTATTGAGATCAACAAGAGCCAGCTTGACAAGTTTCAACTTCCGGCAAAGCACATTCATGGGATCACCACTCAAAGGAGTGTCCCAAGCTATTTTAACAACATCCAAGAAACCATCCAGATTAATCATGAAATTGAAAAATTGAAATGGTTTAGGGTACCTTTCAAGTGTCATAGGCACTGTAAGAATGAGAGGGCAATGATCCATGATACCCCTATGAGCCACCTGAACCAAAGAATCAGGAAAACCCGAGAGTCAAGAAGGATTTCCAAGCATTCTGTCAAGCCTTTTGTAAATGGGAGAGGCGAGCCTGTTGTTACACCAAGTGAGGTGTTCTCCAACTGATCTAATGTGATCAAGGTGAGAATCAATCACACAATCTTTAAAAACTTGCATTCCTGGAGTCCAATGATGCCTACCCCCTGAATCTCATCCATGCTCAAAACACAATTAAAGTCTCCCGTGACACACCAAGGCAAGGTTGTGTCAACAGAAGTGAGATAATTCCACAATGGAACACGATCAACATCCTCATTAAAAGCATACACAAAAGTAACCATGAAACTGATTTGCTTTTCCTTAAACAAAGCAAGACAAGTAATGTGCTGAATGTAAACATCCTTGTCAGTTCAAGATAATCACAGATGAACTAAATCTGACATTTGCAGAACCAGAGGAGCCAATCGTATTGATTGAGGAAGAAAATGCACATGCTTCTTGGGAAGCTTATACAGGGAAACCTATCTACGATGAAGAGCCAGGGGAAGGCCATGAGTGTTGGATAGAGGAAGAATTCATCTTAGCAGCAGTAAAAGGAGGTGGTGACAAACCGAAGCTTGTTGATTACAATGGTGAAGAGCAACAAGGCACTGTTGAAGAAGAAAATTCAATTATCCTTACCAACATGAGAGAGGAATTAACTGAAGATGTCCTTAGCACAGATGGTCAAACAGTTACAAATTCTTCTTGTTTGGATAAGAGTTCTAGCCCTCTTGAGAATAAGAACATGATTATCTTTGATCCAGGAGGTCTTGTGCAAGAGGATCATTCAAAAGGTGTTAATCATAACTCTAAAGACATGATCAGGAGTGAGATACAACTAGAAGAAGCTGTCATGAAAGACTCTATTAGTAATAAACTTAGGCACTGGCAGGATTTGGCAATAGAGCAGCTGAAGGAGCCTTCTCAGTTGCAGAGGAAGGGGTTTATCCTTGAAACTAAAATTTTATGTAGAATGCAAGGCCAAGGCCAGAATATTCATAAAGAGAGTGATGGGTTTGATAAAATTGTTGGAGAGATTAACCAACAAATTGTTGATTCTGTGAGAACTGGAATGATTGTGCTGCCTTACAAGTACAAATCCATGGTGCTGGAACAAGGCAGACCTGAATTCGACAATTCAATGACACCTAAATACTATGAAGGATCAAAGAAAAGTATTACAATATACATATTTGATCCTGGAGGAGATTTAGTTTGTCATCATGGTGTTCTACTAGTTGTTTCTGCTGGAACTCCAAAATTTGAACAACTGCTACAAGATATTTTCAAGGGAAAGGACTTGTACACTAAAGGCAAAGAAAGAACAGGGACCGAGCCATTATCCAGGATGTATGAAGGCTGGCCCAAGGCAATAAAGATAATGTTCAGTTGGCAACCATGAGGACATGGTGCATAATAAGGGGGAAGAATTGTTAGGATCAGTGTCCTGTAGTAGTACTTTGTTAGAATCAGTAGTATTATGTCAGGATTAGGTTTTAATACAATAATATGATGTCATAATAGTGCTGTGTGGTGTGTGCTGTGTGGTGTGCTGTGTGGGGTGTGTTGTGTGGTGTGTGTGTGCTGTCATAGTAGTGTGCATTAGTTGGAAAGTTGTGTGTAGTAGTTTATTGCTGTGAGCTATTTATTTTCTGTACTTTGGTGCCTATAAGTACAGTTGTGTGGTGTACTGTTTGGATATGAATGAAATGATGTAAAACTGGGATGTTTCCCACCACTTCGCTGTGTGGTGTGCTGTGTGGGGTGTGTTGTGTGGTGTGTTGTGTGCTGTCATAGTAGTGTGCATTAGTTGGAAAGTTGTGTGTAGTAGTTTATTGCTGTGAGCTATTTATTTTCTATACTTTGGTGCCTATAAGTACAGTTGTGTGGTGTACTGTTTGGATATGAATAAAATGATGTAAAACTGGGATGTGTCCCACCACTTCTCTCTCTTTTTTCTCTCTCTCTCTCTCTCTCAATAAAGTTTCTCTCTAAACTCTTTCATCTAAATCTGATCTGCCTCCTCTTATCTCCGGTTGAAGATGAGATAGTTGTTACTGAAGGCAGTGAAGAGGAATTGGAAGATGAGACTATTGGTCCCCAACAGGTCAGAGGAATGTTTAGGGATCCTCATCATGCTGCTAAGATGAGGCAGAAATCTGTAGCCTTCAATGGAAGAAATAAGAAAGGTGATCAGCAAACTAATCCTGGGGGAGGAGGTGAGAACCTGGATGATGTTGCTAGCTTAAAACATCTTAAGCTTACCTTTCCATCACTGAAGGAAGGAGGTGATGCAGTGGAGTGGTTAAGGGATTGTGAAGAATTCTTTGCAATCTTTGAAGTGACTGAAAATAGAAGGCCTGCTATTGCAGCAATGCACATGAGTGGAACTCCTAGGTATTGGTATAAATCTTTTATGGTGGGAAAAGAGAAGGTCACCTGGACACAATTTACTCAGGCTTTCCTAGCCAGATTTGGAGAACTAGATACAGAGTTGGTGTTTGACAAGTTCAAGAAGTTGCAGCAAGTTACTAATGTGGAAGCATATTTCGATGAGTTTGAGAAGTGCAGAGGCCAGTTATTGAGCAAGATCCCCAGCCTCACTTCTGAGTATTTCTTAGAGAATTTCATAGGAGGACTACAACCTGAGATAAGAAGCATGATAAGGTTGTTAGAACCAGTAACTTTGGAACAAGCCTTAAAATTGGCCAGATTTTATGAACAGTCTCATGGAAGTCAAACAAAGAAGACCACAGGCTACAGAGCCAGTTACAACTCATCCACAAGTTACAAGACCAACACTGAAGTCACTAGTGCAAATACCAGTGCAAATAATAAGTCTGCACTCATTACTCCTGCTAAGGGATTAGAAATGGTGAATTCCAAACCAAGGCCTCTGACTTACAGTCAAAGGGAAGAGAGAAGACAGAAGGGTCTATGTTTCTATTATGATGAGTGATAAGTGTGCATTTAATTCTAATATTATCCCTATATTTAAGTTATTTTGCATTGATTTGAATTTTTATTTAATAAATTTTAATGTTTTATTGTAGGAATTAAGGAGTTATAATAAAGGAAGGCTTGGAGCTTAAATAGAAAGAGATGGAGATAAATTTGATTAAAATTCGGATTTTCCGGGTAGCTTGCGCAGTTTGCACAGTTTGGGCCACATCTGGAGTTCTACAAGTCCGATTCTGACGATTCAACAGCCCACGGAAAGCTTATGAGAAGGGCTTTATTTCTGAAGTGGTCTTGAATTTTAAAATCCAGCCGAAGCAGCCCAGAATTTGAGTCAAAAAGTCAACTATGAATTTCTGTTATTGAAATTCAATTTTGATTGGGAAATCTCTTGTAATTATATTAAATAATTAAAAATGCTTATATTATAGATATTATTGGATAATAGATCAGACCTAATAGAGAAATACATACACATCGTATGAGAGAAGTAGCCGCACAAGGGAGGAAGAGGAGAAGCCATTAACAAGAGGAGTTCAGCCGTTGAAGACATTCAATTGGCTTTGTTTTCTTTTTATCTTTTAATTATATCTCTTTTTATGATTATGTGTTGGTTAACTTTGGATTGTTTTGATACCGTTATTATGAACTAAATTTATTGAGTTAGGATTTTTATGGAACCCTAGTATGGGATTGTTGGTGTTTTGATAAGAAGTGCTGTTTGCAATTCACAATTTATTCGTTCAAGTGGATTTCATGTTATATTATTTGCTTTTGTTTGGCCAACTCTAGTAGATAATTGAGTTAATTGTAATATTGAGAGGGTTATGATTAACTGACACAAAACTTGAATGGTGCATGATTATATCTGTTGATATTAATTTTGTGACAGTATAAACATATATTGTTACCATGCATAGCCGTGTGAAATTGGTTCTTAATTATATTCTTGATATTGAATTGGCATAGACATATGTTAGTTTAATTTACAGAATCTATATTATAGTGATTTCGAGAGAAACCTATGATCTATGAATTTCTGGTTAGTAGACTGTGATTTTGCTATAGTATTACACTGCTTTATTGCCGACATGAACATATTAGGGGGAAGTAATTATCTTGACTTAGCTACTCGTATCTAAAACTCATTCGATTCTCTTTGTTAGTATAATATATATTAGTTAATTTAGATGTTTAGTTAGATAAAACAAAACTCCATTCTTGTGTTCTATAACTGAATTGTTTGATATTAATTGCGATTTACATAAATCGACAGTCCTTGAGGAACGATATCTGGTATTTACTACTGTATTACTTGCTTGCGATTGTGTACACTTGCACATTTGGATTTTACGCAACAAGTTTTTGGCGCCGCTGCCGGGGACTGTTTTAATGTTTATTGGAAAATTAATCATCTTGAAGTTTGGTTTATTTTGTGGAGCTTACTTTGGTGATTCTTGTTGTTTTTCAGGTTAACAACATAGAGTCATGTATTCTCCATATGCGATGGGTATGGCGTATGATGAAGAGTGTGCTGCACGAGATCAAGAACTTCTTTCGTTGCAGAGTAGATTATCTTCAGTGTCAGAGATGATTAAAAATATGGGCATAGGAATGAATCAACCTATGTGGCAACCAATGAGTCCACCACTGAGCCAAGCTAAGAGTGTTTCGTGTGTTTATTGTTGTGGTGCTCATACCTATGACTATTGTCCTTCTAATCTAGATTCGATTTGCTTTGGTGTCAATCACCCAGTGGTGCAACCTCCCAATTATTCATGTATCAATGAAAGAGTTTTTCTTGGATCTTCAACAATGGACAATAACTATTCATGTTTTCAAGAATCTCAGCAACAAGGACTTGACGATGGGAAGGAGCAATCTGAACCCATGATAGTTGAAAGCACAATAGAGGTGGATGTCTCTCAAATAACATATAAGCATGAAGGATATATAGATGAATCTTCATCAATCTATATAGAGGATGTTTTAGTTTCTGATAAATTAGAGCATAATTTGTATGAAGATCCACTAGAGCTGCCCATGATTCTAGATTCTGGACATGAAAAAAAATGAAGAGGAGCATCTAGCTTTGTTGGAGGTTAATTCACAAGATCCAAAAATAGTGCATTATTTTGGGTCAATAAAAGTGCTATCTGCAGAAGTCGAACCTCCAAAAGCCTCTATTAAAGAACCACCTGATTTGAAACTGAAGTTCAACTCCTCCCATTCTCAAGAGGTTTATTCGAGCTTATTTTCAACATCTTCAATCATCATCTCAGCAGAATTACCTCCAGACAAGAAAGTAGGAAGAGTTATTTCAAATTTTCATGACACAGATTTACCGCCTGATAAGGAAAAGTGGTTTTTGGAGGTTTTGCAAATCTACAAGCTAGGTTCTTTTGTGGAGCGAAAAAAGATGAAACTTATAATCAAGGACGTGATGCCAAAGAAGATAATTAAATGGCCATTAGGAGATGTACGGTGTAAAATTAGCAAGTAAAAAGCCCCTTGTTATGTCTAGCTAAAGACTTTAAAGAAAGGCGCTTCTTGGGAGGCAACCCATGATTTTTGTAAGGTTCTGCTTCAAGCACTCCATTTGTACCTCACGCGCGAATTATCATGCATGCGCCCAAGCCTGCATCCCGAGCCTACCATCTTAGCCAAACCTGATCCCAAGCCTGGTTCATATCCGAACCAGATTCCAAACCTGTTGTCCACATAGGCGTCCAGTCAGCAATCATTGTTTAGTCACCAGTCCAGGTAGCAACTCTGCCACGTCAAAGGAGATAGTAGCTTTCCTTCCAAAAACTTAATGGAAATGTTAGAGTGGGGACTCGAACCCCTGAATCTCTGCATGAAAGACACAAGTCCAACCACTCCACCAACAAGCTCAATGTGATTAAATGTGCTGGGACAATTTAAAATACACATTCTGGACCTGAATTTCATTCGAAAGCTGGAGCCACAATCTTATTCATTTACAAGCCAATTTCTCCGAATTTTTTTTCTAGTGACACTTCATGCTGCATGAGGGGAGTATTTTGAACCTTTCTTTGTACATATATTTTTTATTTTATTTTTATATATATATTTTTAAATCTTTTTAGTTGTCTATATTTAATTTTATTATTCATTGGGGACAATGAACCACTTAAGTGTGGGGAGGGGTTTTCAACATTAAAAATAAAATAAAATTAGGATCATTAATAATTGTATTTTTAGGATAATTTTTTTTTTCCTTAGTTTTTTTTAGGACATTAGATATTTATTTTTTAGATTTTATTTTAGGATATAAAAAATTTAGAAAAAAAAAACACAAAAAAATAGAAAAACTTAAATAAATTGATTGCCTTGTCAATATAGCATGTTAATAAGGATAAGTACACACCATGTAGGCTAATTATTTGTGTGTCATGTATTTGTCTCCTTAGCATAAAATACCTTATACATGATGATGTCTTGTACGTGCTTGCGAAAATTAAAAACTTGAATGTACGTCACTGTCAATTTTGATGAGTATGGCATGCTATCACCATGTGAGATCTTGAGCCTTAATTTATGATTGATGCTTCTTTTTATCAATCTATTTTTTTTTGTGGTGAGTTATTCGTCATTGCATGTGTTGCTCTAGAACTTGCTTTAAACCAGGTCGTGCGTATATTGATATTATGTATTGTGTAAAAATGATAAAGGCACTAGGATGAACCGTATTGTCCAAACAGTACCCTTAAAAATAATCCTTAGTAAGCCCCCTTGAGCCTATATCCTTTTTCTTTCGTATATCACCATCTAAATCTTGAGCTTATTTATTTCTTCTTGTCTTGATTGACTAGTAGAGCATTGTGATGTACAGATGAGATTGGTAAAATATTAAGTGTAGGGATATCTTTGTTATTGTGTGAAATTTTGGGTGGGAATTGAATTGGTTTGGCTATTCTTCCTTCGTGACATTTCAATGAAGTCACTCGAATCAATAAAAAAAAAGATGAAGCAAGAAGAGAAAAAAAATAGAGAGGAAAAAAAATGAAAAAAAAAATAAGAAAAAAAATAAATCTCTCTGAAAAAAAAAAAGAAAAAAAAAAGAAAGAGAGTAAATGTTCAGTGGTTCTTGCAAGGTGAAATTTATGAGTTTACATTATTATGTGGGATGATATCTCAAGGTTAGTTTCATGTTGAGTGCTTCAAGTGTATATGAACATTATGCTCTATTAGTTGTCAAGTTAGCTACTTGTTAGCCTATTTATTTGATTTTCCTACCCCGCACCTAAGCCTCGTTACAACCCTTGACAAAGACCTTTTGATTTATACGAACACGAAGTCTAGAGATTTTGGTGGACAAGCAAGCTTATGGTAGCACATGTGCATTTGATTGAACTTGAGTGATACAGTTGCACCTAAACACCTGTGTGATTTGAGTGTTTGTGAGGTTATTTTCCATCCAAAGCATGCTATTTTCTTGTTGATTGAGACTTTGATGTTATTCATGATATTTTAGTCTTTTGAGACTATGTGTGCGTGCTTGAATAGTTGTGTTGGTGTGTAAAGTTGAGGAATTGCATTATATGACATCTAAGAGCTATTACATGATTAAGTTTGCATGTGTGGAGTGCTATGATATATTTCATGTTTGAGACTTTGCAGTCAGAATAAAAATTAGGAATTTTGTGGGTAAATTCACTACAAACCCTCACGAGACCTTACTCGTCCACTTGGGCTACCTTGGGGTTTAAAGGGCTTGTTGCATATGCCAAATGCAACCGTGATCACCTACGGAAGTGGTATTAGTTAGTTAGGATTTAGTTTTTTTCTTTCTTCTTTGCCCGAGGACGTGCAAGATGCTAATGAGAAGTTTGTTAAAGGCCATGAGTGTAAGAGGCCTCAAAATTTCTTGATGATTGCAGAGGCTGATACTAAGGCTGAATATGATGGTCCACCTATTTTTGATGAGGAACCTAATGAAGAGAAAGTGAGCATACCTGAGCAGCAGGTGGTGCTAGCAGCTCTGGGCATTACTGAAGTGCAGAATAAGGGACCTATTCAACTCATAGGGGTTTATGGTGAAAAGCAGTACAAGATTCTTATTGATGGAGGTAGTACCCTAAACTTGATTTCTGCAGATTTGTGTGCTGAACTAGGAATACCAATTCAGTCACAAAATCCTATAACTATAAGTCTGCCAGATGGAAATACTTTCACTAGCTCATCAGTCTGCTCTGAGTTTAAAATGAGGTGGAAGACTAATGAAATCACCATTAGTGCACATGTAGCTGATCTAAAAGCATGGCATGTGATTCTAGGACTAGATTGGTTGGTTCAATTAGGAGATATTCAATGCAATTACCATAATAAAACAATGCAGTTCATGTGGGAAGGCCAAGTGATAACTCTATCTCCTTCTTCCCAGCTGGAGATTCTTAGTTCTTGTTGTCAACTGTCTGAAGTGGTGCCTCTGTGGAAAGAACAACTAGCAGAAAGTTATGAAGGTGATGAGGAGATACAAGATCTTATTTCCAAGTTGACAGTGGATAAAAGTGGGCCACAAGAATATTATCTGAAGCAAGGTTTGCTTATGTACAGAGGAAAATGGGTGTTAGGTAACAAGGGAGAGCTAAGGGAACAAATCTTTGAGGAATTGCATGCCCAAAGCATTGGGGGACACTCAGGGCTGAGGGCTACACTCAAAAGAATGATGGAGTATTTTTACTGGCCAACCATTAGACAATGTGCTGGTAGATGGATCAGGGAATGCTCTGTATGCCAACAAACTAAGGGGGAACATGGCAAAAGTCCAGGTCTTTTGCAACCTTTAAGAATACCCCAGGAACCATGGAGAGATATTGCAATGGATTTCATCACAGGGCTGCCCAAATCTAAAGGAAATGAGGTAATTTGGGTTGTTGTGGATAGATTTAGCAGATACAGCCATTTCATAGCATTACCACATCCTATCACTGCTAAGAGTTTGGCTTTAGAGTTCTTTGAACAAATCTACAGGTTACATGGTTTGCCAGAAACCATTACCAGTGACAGAGATAGTTTATTTCTTAGTGAATTCTGGCAAAATTTGTAAACTTTCTGGCACAAGGCTGAATTTGAGTACTACATACCATCCTCAGACAGATGGGAGCACAGAAAGGGTGAATCAGTGTGTGGAGCAATATCTCATAAGTATGTCTAGTGAAGTTCCTAGGAATTGGTCCACTTGGCTGGCATCTGCAGAATGGTGGTATAACACCACTTTCCATACTGCCCTAAATACTACTCCCTATCAAGTGGTATATGGCAGCAAGCCAAGGCATTTGGCATGGCAAGACAGGCCTCAGACTAATATTCATAGTTTGGAAACCATGCTAGCTGAGAAGCAGAGACAATGGACAAGTCTTAGGGAGCTGTTGGGGATTGCTCAAGCCAAGATGAAAGCCTATGCTGATGCAAAAAGGTCTGAGAGGCAGTTTAACAAAGGAGAATGGGTGTATCTTAGACTACAGCCCTACAGGCAGACAACTGTGGCCATAAGAAAGAATTTAAAGCTGGCAGCCAAGTTCTATGGGCCTTATGAGATTTTGGATAGGATAGGAACCGTGGCATATAAGCTAGCACTGCCTGATAATTCCAGGGTGCATCCAGTGTTCCATGTCTCACAACTCAAGAAAGCTATAGGCCAGAGTAAGGTTCAGAAGCAGCTACCTCAAGTTAATGATCAAGGAACCTTTGATCTGACCCCACTAAGACAACTGGATAGCAGGCAAATCCTAAGGGATCATAAGGTAGTTTATCAGAAACTCATTCAATGGAGGGGGTACAGTGTTGATGAAGCCACTTGGGAGGATGAAGAGTTGCTGAAGTGTTCTTTCCCTGATTTCTTGAAACCATGAGGGCATGGTTTGTCTTAAGGGGAAAGGATTGTTAGAATCAGTAGTATTATGTCAGGATTAGGTTAATTATGCTGTCATAATAGTGCTGTGTGGTGTGTGCTGTGTGGTGTGCTGTGTGGGGTGTGTTTTGTGGCGTGTGTGTGCTGTCATAGTAGTGTGCATTAGTTGGAAAGTTGTGTGAAGTAGTTTATTGCTGTGAGCTGTTTATTTTCTGTACTTGGGTGCCTATAAGTACAGCTGTGTGGTGTAATGTTTGGATATGTTGAAATATATGACAAAGGAATGTTATTCCACCAATCTCTCTCCCTCTCCTGGGTCTTTTCTATCTAAACTTCTATCAGATACAATATGATCTGCTTCTTTCTTTACCTATCTGTGTTCTAACCTTTGTTTCTATCTATCTTCTGTCTATAATCTATCTCTATCCTAGCTATTTCTAGCTATTCTATCTCTTATAAACACATAAAACCCCAAAAACAGTTGTAAAACTTGCCAGGACAGATCAGTTCTTGACAAATTATACCAATTTGTCAGGAACAGGTGTGTTCTTGACAGGTTTAGTGACTCTTTTTGGTATTTTCTGTGTTATAAAGGTAAGATAACAGCTAGGATAGATAGATTAACAGAGAATAGAGAAGAAATAGATGAGAAAACAGAAGAAATTAGATGAGAAATAGATCAGATCAGATTTAGATGAGAATAGAAAGAGTTTAGAGAAAGGAACTCTGATGGGAGAGAGAGAGAAAAGAAAGAGAGAAAGGTGGAATAACATTCCTTTTCATATATTCATTGATAATCAAAGAGTACACAGCACAAAGGTATTTGTAGGCATACAAAGTAGAATAAAACAGCTCATAACAATATACTAATCACACCAACTTCCCCACTAATACACAGCAAGGACACCACTTATTATGGCACACCACACATCACACAGCACTATTATACTAATCACACCAACTTCCCCACTAATACACAGCAAGGACACCACTTATGATGGCACACCACACATCACACAGCACTATTATGACAAGCATGATAGTGTATTATTATTAATACCTGCCTATCCTGACATTCTCCCCCCTTGAATGAATCCATGTCCTCATGGAGTAGCTCTGTAGACTCTTCCAACTTGTCAATCACTGGTTCGTGATCCCTTCTACTCAATGCATTTCTACTCAATGCATCTGCCACAGTATTTTCTGAGCCTTTCCTGTAAAGAATGGTGTAATCATAACCCAACAGCTTACTGAGCCACTTCTGCTGTATGAGATTGCTGACTTTCTGGTCAGTTAGAAACTTCAAGGCATATTGATCAGTCTTAATATAGAAGTGCTTGTCCATGAGATAAGGAGTCCATTTCTTTACAGCTGCTACCACTGCCATTAGTTCTTTCTCATAAGTGGACATGGCCTGCCCTCTGATTCCCAAAGATTTGCTAAAATAAGCCAAGGGATGGCCCTCTTGAGTTAGAATAGCTCCTATACCTGAATTAGACGCATCAGTCTCAACAGTAAAAACTTTGGTATAATCAGGTAGCTTGAGAATAGGAGTGTTAGTCAAGGCAGTCTTCAAGTTATTAAAAGCTGCAGTGGCCTCATCACTCCAGTGGAAGTTATCTTTTTGGAGTAACATAGTCAGGGGTTTAGCAATAGTCCCATATCCTTTTACAAACTTTCTGTAATAACCACTAAGGCCACGAAAACCCCTCAAAGCCTTGATGTTCTGTGGTAAAGGCCATGCTAGAATGTCAGCAACCTTACTGCCATCAACTGCCACTCCTGCTTTGCTGATAACATGCCCCAAATAGGCTACTTGATCCTTCATAAAGTCACATTTGGACTGTTTAACAAAGAGTTTGTGCTGTCTCATGACCTCAAAGACCAGCTCCAAGTGTTGTAAATGATCTTGAGCAGCTTTTGAATACACTAACATGTCATCAAAGAAGACAAGGATAAACTTCCTCAGAAATGGTTCAAAAGCCTTATTCATCAGATTCTGAAAAGTAGCAGGAGCATTTGTGAGCCCAAATGGCATCACAATAAACTCATAATGCCCCAAGTGAGTTCTAAAGGCTGTTTTCTCTATGTCCTTCTCCTTCATTCTGACTTGATGGTATCCAGCCCTTAAATCCAGTTTAGTGAAAAATTCAGCTCCCCCTAACTCATCCAACAACTCCTCTATAAGTGGTATGGGAAACTTGTTCTTTATAGTCAAGGAATTGAGCCTCCTGTAATCTATACAAAACCTCCAAGTTCCATCTTTCTTCTTGACCAGCAGGATTGGAGAGGCAAATGGGGAAGTACTTGGTCGAATAATACCTGTCCACAGTATGTTGATCATGTGAGAAATACCCAACATGTGTATTGTTTTGAAACAAGATAGACGAGGGAGCCTTATGGAGGCCACGAGACTTGAAATTTATGAGGTCTTAGGGAAAAAGGATTTTATAACCATCTTTGATCCAGGAGGGGATTTAAACTGTTTCTATCATGTTCAGTCTGGTTGTTCTATGGAATTTCTGAATGTTCATTACCCGTTGCCAAATGTTCATGATGTAGAAGAGCTACACACTAAAAGAAAGGAGAACATTGTGATGTTTTCTTCCATCACCAATGCTCCTGGGCAGCATTTCCAGAAGCTTGTGTTAGCCTTTTGTGGTGATATAGTACTACAATTCAAAGCTGGAGAGGTCTATGTGACACAGCTGAAGGGTAGTTTTGAAGTGCATGATCCACCATGAGGACATGGTTCATTTTCAAGGAGGAAGGAATGTCAGGATTAGGTTTTAATACAATATTATGCTGTCATAATATTGTTGTGTGGTATGTGCTGTGTGGTGTGTGTGTGCTGTCATAGTAGTGTGTCTTAGTTGGAAAGTTTGTGTGAGTTAGTATAGTATTATGAGCTGTTATATTCTGTACTTTGTATGCCTTTAAATACCTTTGTGCTGTGTATTTTTCTAGCATGATTGAATTAATATGAAAACTGGAACTTTGTTCCAACTCCCTCTTCCTTCTCACTAGGGTTTCTCTCTCTAGAAAACCTACCTTTCTCTATCTCCAGAATTCCAACACAATCTCCTCACCAAACCACAGATCAACTCAATTTCCACAATCAACAAAAACAACAATATAACTTCTCAACTCTGCAATATCACTTCTCCAGAGTAATCACACTTTACTCACTGAGTCACAACTCAACTCACTGATTCAACCAGAAAATTGCAACTGCACTACTGTTTTTGTGATTTTCTGATAAGGAATGCAGAAAACAACTATCAACTACTGAGAACGAACTAATAACAACAATTTCTCACTTCAAATCCACATAATCACATCCACAATCACAGATCTGTGAAGAACAGTTAAGAAACAGAGTACCTTAACTGTTTTAGGCATAACTTCTGATTCACAACTGCGATTACTATGATTCCACAACTGCACAGCTCGTTTTCACCAACACAACTCTATCGAAGCAGTGGTTGATCGTTTAGAACAGCTCTGATACCAATTTGTCAGGAACTGGTCAGTCCTGGCAATGTTTTGTAACTGTTTTTGGTGTTTTATGTGTTTATAAGAGATAGAACGGCTAGAAATAGCTAGGATAGAGATAGATCAGATAAGATATAAGCGGAGAACAGAGAATAGAACACAGAAATGCAGAGAATTGGCAGAAATAGGGAGATAGCAAGGAGATGAGAAGCACAGAATCAGAGTATAGAGATAGAGAAAGGTAGGTTTTCTAGAGAGAGAAACCCTAGTGAGAAGGAAGAGGGAGTTGGAACAAAGTTCCAGTTTTCATATTAATTCAATCATGCTAGAAGAATACACAGCACAAAGGTATTTAAAGGCATACAAAGTACAGAATATAACAGCACTCATAACAATATACTAATCACACCAACTTCCCCACTAATACACAGCAAGGACACCACTTATTATGGCACACCACACATCACACAACACTATTATACTAATCACACTATAGCAAGGAGATGAGAAGCACAGAATCAGAGTATAGAGATAGAGAAAGGTAGGTTTTCTAGAGAGAGAAACCCTAGTGAGAAGGAAGAGGGAGTTGGAACAAAGTTCCAGTTTTCATATTAATTCAATCATGCTAGAAAAATACACAGCACAAAGGTATTTAAAGGCATACAAAGTACAGAATATAACAGCTCATAATACTATACTAACTCACACAAACTTTCCAACTAAGACACACTACTATGACAGCACACACACACCACACAACAATATTATGACAGCATAATATTGTATTAAAACCTAATCCTGACATTCCTTCCTCCTTGAAAATGAACCATGTCCTCATGGTGGATCATGCACTTCAAAACTACCCTTCAGCTGTGTCACATAGACCTCTCCAGCTTTGAATTGTAGTACTATATCACCACAAAAGGCTAACACAAGCTTCTGGAAATGCTGCCCAGGAGCATTGGTGATGGAAGAAAACATCACAATGTTCTCCTTTCTTTTAGTGTGTAGCTCTTCTACATCATGAACATTTGGCAACGGGTAATGAACATTCAGAAATTCCATAGAACAACCAGACTGAACATGATAGAAACAGTTTAAATCCCCTCTTGGATCAAAGATGGTTATAAAATCCTTTTTCCCTAAGACCTCATAAATTTCAAGTCTCGTGGCCTCCATAAGGCTCCCTCGTCTATCTTGTTTCAAAAAAATACACATGTTGGGTATTGCAATCAGCCCAGCTCTCACATGATAAACATACTGTGGATCAGTCTCACTAACCCCATCACCAACTTCCTCAATAATTTGGCTTCGTATTCTAGCTGAATTTCCAATCTCAGTAATAAAACCCTTCCTTTACAGCTGAGATGTTTCCTTCAATAGCTGCTGCTCCATTGCCCGGAAATCAAAATCCTGCCAATGCCTAAGTTTGCTACCAATAGAGGCTTTCATGACAGCTTCTTCTAGTTTCATCTCACTCCTGGTCATGTATTTGAAGTTATGATTCACACCTTTTGGATGATCTTTTTGCACAAGACCACCTGGATCAAAGACAATCATGCTCTTTTTAGCAAGACTAGACTTCTTTACCAACCCAAAAGAATTTGCAGGTGTTGGAATTTCTTTGCAAGGGACATTCCCAGTCACTTCTCTCATGTTGATAGGGACAACTGAAGACTCTTCTTTAAAAACACCCTCTGTCTCTTCACCTTTGTACTCCCCAGACTTGGCCACCTCAATAGGATCCACACAAGTGTTAGCTTCCTGGTTAGCCTCCTCAACAGTTGTAAGGATAATTGAATATTTTTCTTCATCAGCACCTTTTCTTTCTTCACCGTTGTAATTAACAAGCTTTGGCTTGTCACCATCGTTAAGTACCTTGTTTAGTTTGTTTTTCAGATCTGCCTCTAATCCTTCACTTGTGCAAAGCTCAGATTGTAAGAGTTTAGAAGAATCTGAGTTATCTCCTCTTAGTGCTGCCAAGATAAGCTCCTGCTCTGGCCAACACTCTTGGCCCTTCCCTGGTTCTTCATCATAGATAGGTTCCCCTATATATTCTTTCCAAGCAGCTTGCGTATTTTCCTCCTTTGTAGGATTTGGCCATTCCTGTGTCGTAATTCCACTGTCAACACCAGCCAACTGGTGCTCACAATCCTGTAAACATTCAGAGATTTTTGCTCCTTCAAACTCAGGGAGTCTTAACTCAAGATGACACACTGAATCTGGTATAACACCTGGTTGTTGCTTAATACTATCTAGCCTGACCTTATCCTTCCAACCAAAAGTATCAGCAAAACCTTCCTCGTGTTGTTTAGCTTCGGTATTCATTAGTACACTCAACTTTTGTGCTGCCAGTGATAAGTGGATTTTATATCTACTTGGAACATTCTAATTCGGCTTAAATTGATTGCTTTGGCCTCAAGTTTGTGGTAGTTTTGATGTGTTTTGCTTAATTGTGCAGGGTTGAAGAAATATCGATTAAAGGTGTAGTTTCCGTCGTTATTTGGAGTTGATTTATGATATGGAATGAAGAATGGAGGCTAAGGTCAACTACCAAGAAGTATACAAGTCATTAAGGATGAAAGACGGAAGCTCATGCAAAAGGAACGGAAGAAAAAGCTTAAAAATCGAAGAAAAATCGATTTTTGCAGATCGGGACCAAGCCGGGAGCCCCAATTGGCGCCCCAGCCTTGTTTTATGCAGTTTGGACTGGCGCTCCAGGCGCGGACGGCGCCCCAGCGCTGCGGGCGTGCTGGAGAAAATCAGCCAGAATTTCTGATTCTTGTTTTGGCCATATCTTGAGTTCTAGAAGTCCGTTTTGGACGATCTTACAGTCCACGCGAAGCTAACAAGATTCTCTATCATTCTAAAGTGGTCCAGATGTCCACTTACAACTGGAACGGCCCAGAAATATTGAAGAAAAGTCAGCTACGAATTTTCCTTAAAAACAGAATCAGTTTAGGAAACGTATTATGTGCCGAACTGCAGAAATTCAACTTTGACAAGGAAATTGCTATAATTCCTACTTCTAATAAGTATGGTAATTGCTTTGGGCGGCTAGAACATTCTAGAATCAGATCGACACATGGAATTTGCAATTCTATTCTCATTCAAGAACGGAAATTGCCAATCTTCTATTCCAACTCTAAAAAGGCAACTGCTTGGTGGACAAGACTTCTAGAGCCTATATAAACACATCCTACCATTGTAATTTAGAACACCATTAGATATCAATTACTTAGTTTTATTTGTATCTTTTCATACTTTGTTTTTATCATGGTTTCATTAGATCCCATGATGACGAGAGGTTCGATTATTAACTAATCGTTGTCATGGGATTCTAACGGATTTATTTATGGAGCTTTAGTATCTTGATGCTTTAAAGATCTGTGTGTGGTGTATAATTGATATCCTCGTATGGTTGTGCTTATTGAATTTAGATGCGTAGCTAACATCTAATCTATTAATCTCTTGTGAAGTGAAAGTGGATCTTGAGATTTAGAACTTGCCATGCTAGCATAGGTTCATGATTGTTTATCAACATGATTCGTAGTATGAGATGAAAATACTTATATTGCCCTGTGTGATCTTTATTGATAACTTGTTCTTCAACCGTTATGTTTTCAAATTCTATAGACATATAGGGTCTAAGCATAATTGGTGTCTATTCATCTTCTATCTCTTTTGTGGATGTATGTTTAGTTTGGTATACGTATGATGACAGGTAGCGTGTACTTGTTTCGTGTTATCCGATCAGATATCATAACCATTGCATATAGTGATTAAAGGCGTCAGATCTAAGCGAAGTATTTAATGAAGTTAGGATCCCATGTTACTCTTGTAGACGTAATTCAATTTCAATTCTTGTTAGTTAGTTAATTCTTAGTTGTTAATATACTTCTTAGTTAATTTAGTTAATTAAACCCAATTTGTTATTTGTCTTAGCAGTGAGTAATAACCATACATTGTTGCATAGGTACAATAACTGAATTAAAACCATATCCAGATCTCTGTGGGAACGAACTTGACTTCTATCTATATTACTTGTGACCACGTACGCTTGCGTGTTTTAGTGTTAACAGCCAGCTCAATCAATTCCTCCAGTTTTTGAAACTTATGACTGGTTCTCTCCTTCCACAATGAAACTTGTTGCTGCATCTCAAGTACTGCCTCATTGAAAGCTATTTCATCTTCCACTGATTTATAGTATAAATCTTCTCTCATGTAAGGACTCATTCTCATAGACAGTATATCAAACACCTTGTTTTCACAAGTCACTTCTACCTTCAGACTTTCTCAATCAACTAATAGCTACTCCAAATCTCCAGAATTCCAACACAATCTCCTCACCAAACCACAGATCAACTCAATTTCCACAATCAACAAAAACAACAATATAACTTCTCAACTTTGCAATATTAATCACGCTTTACTCACTGAGTCACAACTCAACTCACTGATTCAACCAGAAAATTGCAACTGCACTACTGTTTTGTTATTTTTTGATAAGGAATGCAGTAAACAACTATCAACTACTGAGAACGAACTAATAACAACAATTTCTCACAAATCTATTTCGGTTCTTCTTGTGTATGTGGATGACATGATTTTGGCTGGTAATGATGTTGTTCAATTACAAGCTTTTAAGTCTTTTTTGAACTCTCAATTTAAGGTCAAAGATTTGGGCACTTTGAAGTATTTTTTGGGCATTGAACTTGCTCGTTCTTCTGATGGCATTTATTTGAACCAACGAAAATACACGTTGGATTTACTTGAGGATACTGGTTGTTCAAACTGCAAACCCAGTGCTTTACCATTGGAGCAAAATCATGTTTTACTTACTGCTCAGGATGTGGATGATATTCCTGATGTTAGTCTATATCGTCGAATAGTGGGGCGTTTGATTTATCTGACTATCTCGCGACCTGATATTGCTTATACAGTGCATACGCTCTCTCAGTTCTTAGCTCATCCTAAACCTATTTATCTTCAAGCTACATATCGTGTGTTACATTATTTGAAGGGTACCTGTGGACAGGGTCTGTTTCTTTCAGCAAAGAGTTCTCTTACATTGACAGTGTTTTGTGATGCTGACTGGGCGTGTTGTTAGCTTACTCGTCGTTCTATGACTGGTTATGGAGTTATGTTGGGGTCTTCTTTGATCAATTGGCGTAGTAAGAAACAACCCACAGTCTCTCGATCGTCTGCAGAGGCAGAATATCGTGCAATGGCTGATGTTACATGTGAAATTTCTTGGCTGTTATCTTTGTTTTCTGAACTCAAGCTGCCCAAGTTTGATCCTGCTGTTCTCTTTTGTGATAATCAGTCTGCTATTTACATAGCCTCTAATCCCGTCTTTCACGAGCGTACTAAGCATATCGCTATTGATTGTCATTTAGTTAGAGAGAAACTACAGCAATGAGTGATTAAACCTGTTCATATTGAGTCCAAACTTCAACCTGCGGATATTTTTACAAAAGCTTTGTCAGCTGCTCAACTTCAGTTCCTTAGCTCCAAGTTCGGAGTTTGCAACTACTTCTCCCCTCCTCACTTGCGGGGGGATGTTACTGAGAAAGTCAAAGAGGTCAAAGATGATGAGTCTAGTCAGCAAGCCAGATCAACTCTATAAATAGCTATATTGTCTTTTATCATTTCAGTTAGTTACATTCTATATAAGAGGATAGTTTGTTAGATCTACAAATACATTTCCTTTTACTCTGTATATACACATTATGTAATCTTTACATTTCATCAATGGAGATTATAAGTTTTACAGTGTATATTCATACTATTTGACACTATCCCATTTCCAAACTTACCACCACCTACGCCAAATTACCAGCTGGAGCATGCCAATATAGACATAACTTTGGATCACATCAACCAGCTCAAGCAAAAATATAATGAGTCCACAGGCCAGACCTGTTCGGCCTTTGAGCTCGTAGCTGCAACGACTTGGATGCATCGAACACTGGCCATAAACCTGCAAGAAGATACAGAAAGAAGCTTGTGTCTTTCGCAAATTGTCGCGATTTATTAACTCCACCATTGTCCAAAGATTTCTATGGCAATTGTTTTTTTCCATTAACCATCACAGCCTCAAGTGAAATACTCAAAACAGAATCACTTTTCAATGTGGTGAGACTAATCCAACAGGCTAAGAGCCAACTACCCAATGAGTTTGGCAAATGGATCAAAGGTGAGCTTAAGGATGAAAATGGGCCTGTGGATCCATTTGCACCACCTCTTGTGTACACCACATTGTTCATATCAGAGTGGGGAAAACTAGGTACTAACCAGGTTGATTATGAACATGGGCTGCCAGTCAATGTAGTTCCAATACAAGGCTCTAGTATAATTCCAGTTGGAATTATAGGCTTTGTTCCTGGACCAAAGAAAGGTATTCGTTTGATGACTTGGTGTGTCGAAAAAGCCCATATTCAGCCCTTTATCCAACACATGACAAGCCCAATATGAATAGCACTTTGGCATTACTTGAAGCCATGATACTGAAGTTTCTCTTGTTTTGTTTTCTTTACTATTATTTTGTGTGTTTTTCTCATCCCTTGCTTTCTTGTTCCACATGAATGTGATCATCCTAACCCAATTGTCAAATGTATGTAAATGATTGAGAAGAAAATAATTACACTGATCAAACAAGAAGCTGCAACATTTTTTATTACTATTATAATGTATACATGTAAAACTGGTCCTATATTTCTTTTAAATTACTTAAATTAAAACACTCGCTCGATCCTTTTTTTAGTTGTCCAATTTTGAAAAAACGGACAATTAAAAAAGAAAGAAAGGAGGGAGTAAAATATATATTGCGTCATGGTGAATGCACAAGCCTTTTTCGAGCCTTTCACAAACATTTTCGATTAGTAATTACTTAGAGCATCTCCAAGGGTATTATGTAAAATGGTTGGCTATATTGATTAGCTATCTTGATATTGTAATATTTTTGCTAAGGGTGAGGATGTGCACTCCAATGGCATTATCTATAATTATGAATATGTAAAATTATACATAAAGGGTTCATTGGTTCAACAAACATAGTCAATCAAAAATGATTATCTATAATTTTTTGCTAAAGGTTTGATGGTTGGAGTGCTCAAACTTTTACATATTATCTAAATAGTGCCATTAGATGCCACCTAGATGCCACATGGATAATTTAGCTAAGGATTTTACACCCTTGGAGATGCTCTTAGAAGTGTTAATTTTAAGCAGTGTTGTAAAAAGCGCAAATCGGACCTAAGCGGTGGACATACCTTCTAGCGCTTAAGCGGTTAAGCGGGCGCTTAAGCGGTTTTAAAAGCGGATCATTAATCGGATTATAAATATATATATATATATATATATATATATATTTATATAAATAAATACAATACTAATTTTTTTTTAAAAAGATAACATTCACATATGAGTATATGACATACTATCAAACGTAGCATAACATTTAGAATCGTAACATTTAAAAATATCAAATTACAAATTACTAAATTAGTCACATACAATATTAGTCATAAATTCATGGACTTGCATATCTGAATTACAAATTTGATTTCAAAAGCTCAGAAAGACAGAAACAAAGTCACCATCCTTGCATATCTGAATCGTCGAAATCAAATAGGAGATTTTCATTATTATTCACTTCATCTTCTGATTTGATTTTCATTATTATTAAATTAAATGATAATTTAATGGGCTGGACCAGTTATACTATTTTCAGTGCTAGATTGTTATTATGCCTAAATGATATGCAATTTGACTACTAACAGCAAGGAGTTGCAGATATATTTTGAGAACTATCAACTCAAACTGGATAAATGATATTGATAGGCTTGACCTTGATTACTTCTCCTAATGTTGTTGACCTTGATTACAGCAGAAAACACGATAAAAAAGATGCAGAAAACATGATAATAAACTGCAGAAAACGGGATAAAAAAGATGCAGAAAACTAGATAAAAAAACAGCAGAAAACATGATAAAAAAACTGCAGAAAACTGGATAAAAAAATGCAGAAAACTGGATAAAAAACTGCAGAAAACAGGATAAAAAAACTGCAGAAAACTGGATAAAAAAAACTGTAGAAACAGGATAAAAAAAACTGCAAAATTACCTATGGCCTCGAGCATAAGATTGAGTGTATGTGTAGCACATGAAGTCCAGAATATATGTGGCCTTTTTTCTCTTAGAATCTTTGCTGCAGCCATGTTATTTGATGCATTGTCCGTCACCACTTGGATGACATTTTTTGGTCCAACTTCTTGAATGTACTTATCCACATAATCATATATGAACTTGGCCGTATGAGCCTCATTTGAGCATTCAATAGAAGAGAGGAAACTTGTGCCTAGTTTACAATTTACACACAAATTCATAATACTTCTTCTTTTACGATCAGACCAAGCATCTGTCATTATCGAACATCCAGATTTTTTCCATTCATCCTCTTGTTCTTTCAAAGATTTTTTAGTTCTCTCTACTTCTTTCTTAAGTAGTGGCTCCCTCAATTGGTGTTGGCTTGGTGGTATATAGCCGGGACCAAATTGTCCAACCGCTTCACAAAATCGATGAAAGTCGTCATTGTTAATTGCATTGAAGGGAATCCCTGCTCCATACACCCACTTAGCCAAGTAACTATGAACTTCATTGGTTCTATTCTTTGAGATTGCATCATTAATGTTTTGTTGTCTTGTCTTCTTCATTGATGCATCTGGATCTATCGCACGTGCAAACTGATCCATTGGTCCAAGCGGTCGCACGGGTTTAGAGCCTCCACTGTAAAGTTCAACAACATCATCACTGTCTTTACTAATTGTAACATCACCCCTTACTTCTTCAACATGTTCTTTCTTGTCCTGTCTTTTTTTTTTTGATTCTTCCAAGGCTTGTAAGCATCTAGTTTTATCCAAAGGAGTAGACTTTGGACATGGCTACACATTACCTCTAAGTCCAGTTATATGTTGCTTTAGACGTATTCCTCCACTAAATGCTTTGTCACATAATCTGCATTTGACTTTATCATAGTTATTTGGTAAAGTTAATTCACCATAATCCCACCCAACATCATCTGATTTTCTCTTAACAGACTCTGGCTCTAATGAACCCGCTGTCTCCAAATTGGAAGCAGTTGAAGAACCCGCTGTTTCCATTTCTACGAATAAGAAACCAGCACATATTAAATTTACTAATTGTCCAATTTTGGACCACTTAAATTTTAGTATAAAATTTATAAGGTTATTCTATAAAAATTACAATCTACAAGATTCATTGAAAGCATATTCTTCACACAAGATTCATTGAAATTACACATCAATTGAAAGCATCTCAGATTCTCAGTAATTGAAAGCATCTCAGATTCTCAGTAATTGAAAGCATCAATTAAAATTTAAAAGACAAACCTGGTGAATTGATTTAGAAAAGTAATCGCTTTCTTATCTTCTCTTCTCGTCTCACTTCTCAGCCTCTCTCTGATAAAACCTAAGTCCCTAACTAATGCTTCTGTCCCGTGTTTGTTTTATTTTTTATCAGTGTTGTTAAAAATTTTCCACTTAATCGGTATTTGATCCGATTTTGACCCGACTCTGACCCAATTTTTGCCTGATTTTGACCCGATTAATCGGGCTTTGACCGCCTAAACTTTTTAAACACTTAAATGTCCGATTAGTTCCAAAGCCCAGCGTTTCAGCACCGCTTCCGCCTAGGCCACTTAGAGCGCTTTTTACGACACTGCTTTTAAGTTGAAACATCTATCAAACAACTTGAAAATTTGTTAAAAATAACGAATTTTTAATAAAAAATAACAAAATTAACAATTCTCGGGGGAGGGGGTTAAAAATACCCATTTTAATACCCAAGATCAAAATGCGTAGCCCTCTGATGTGTATCCTCCTTCTTTTGCGTACTCACTAAAAGCAAAAAAAAAAAATTATCATATTACCCCAACTACTTATGCGTATACTGTGAGACCCGAATAAATAATGCGTATTCCCCCTGAGATCACCTGTTGATTTTATCCCACCTGTTTATGCGTATCAACTATAAAAGTAATTATAATTTGACATGATACCCAAATTAAATTTGTGTATTATTTAAATATTCAATTTTTTAATTTATTTGTATTCTTTCATAGGTTCAACAGTTAATCTTTGGGGTTCAACTTTTTCCATTTGGGATTTTAGAAATATTCAGAACTACAAATAAACCGTATACGAACTTAAGGTTTAGGGTTTTAAACGCTAAAATGTTTAAATTTTATAATTAAAATTTTTAAATTTTATCTGTATTCCCTCGGGGTTTCAACGGTTAACCTTTGGGGTTCAACAGTTCCATTTTGGGTTTTAGAATTATTCCGAACGACGAATAAACCGTATACGAACTTAGGGTTTAGGGTTTGGGATTTAGGGTTGTTTACAACCCTAAAACCTAGACCCTAAACCCTAACTTATCCTTATTTTTAAACGCGTTAGCGTTTAAAAATCAGGCCGCCGGATTCAATTTTTTTAGTTAAAATTTTTAAATTTTATCTGTATTCCCTCAGGGTTTCAACGATTAACCTTTGGGGTTCAACAATTCCATTTTGGGTTTTAAAAATATTTCGAACGACGAATAAACCGTATACGAACTTAGGGTTTAGGGTTTGGGATTTAGGGTTGTTTACAACCCTAAACCCTAGACCCTAAACCCTAACTTATCTTTATTTTTATCTGTATTTTCTTTATTTAAATTTATTTGTATTTCCCCAGGGGTTCAACGGTTAACCTTTGGGTTAACCTTTGGGGTTCAACTTTTTCATTTTGGGTTTTGAAAATATTCAAAGTGACGAATAAACCTTATACGAACTTAGGGTTTAGGGTATAGAAATGGGTTGTTTACACCCCTAAACCCTAGACCCAAAACCCTAATTTATCTTGATTTTTAAAAAATCGGGACTAACCTTTGATTTTTTATAAATCAGGACGCCAGACTCATTAAAATATTCAATTTTTTAATGTATCCGTATTCTATTAGGGTTTCAACGGTTAATCTTAGGGGTTCAACTTTTCCATTTTGGGTTTTAGAAATATTCAAAATGACAAATAAATTTTAATATTGTATCATAATATAAAGGTAATTATGATTTTATCATAATACCCAAACTCAATTTGCGTAATATGTACATGAGAATAGAATATTTGTTTAATACCGAAGTCTTAATTGCGTATTCCTTTTAAAAAAAAAAAAAACCCTGATACCCCTTCTTGACTTGCGTATTGAGGGATACCCCACTACATTATGCGTGATCAAATCGGTAATTTTCGCCGGCTCACCCGCAGATTGGTATTTTCGTTGGCACAGTCTAAAAAATGGTATTTCCTGACTTCACCCAAACAACTTTGCCAAAAGCATGTGAAAAAGTAAAATTTTCGACTGAACTTGGACTATTCATCTCTCTCTCTCTCTCTCTCTTACATTGACTGTTTTGTTGACTCAGATAAGGCGTTTCACATTGATTGTGGTGGTTCAACTCAATCGACCGACAAATTCAACACGACGTGGCTCGCCGACCGGTATTTCTCCGCCGGAGCTACCGGTTTAGTCTCCGAACCGCTCCGATTCCAGAATATTCACGAAAAAACGGTTCGATTCTTTCCGATTAGTTCCGGTAAGAAGAATTGCTACACTATACCTAATTTACCACTCGGTTCTCGTTTTTATATACGTACATTCACTGTATATGATAATTACGACGGCAAGTCACATTCTCCGTCTTTCGAAGTTTCGGTTGAAGGAACTTTAGTGTTTAGCTGGCATTCGCCTTGGCCGGAAGACGTTAGTCGTTCCGGTGCTTATTCGGATCTGATTGCATTTATATCCGATGGCGAAGCGGATATTTGTTTTTATAGTATTGCTACTGATCCACCTGTGATTACGTCGCTTGAGCTTGTTCAGATCGATGCAGCAGCGTATGATGCTGCTTCGATTGGGAATAGTTCGATTTTAGTGAACTATGGAAGGTTGACATCTGGTTCGGGTCAATGGGGACCGGGATTTAGTAATGACACTGATTTGTTCTTTAGGTCTTGGCAGTCGGATGCTGAATTTAGGTCGGAGAATTCGGTAGCTATTAAGTCGGTTTCGGCTTTGAAGAGAGTGATTAATACGGACCGGAGTCCCAATTTTTTCCCAGAGAAATTGTATTCAACTGCTGTGGTAGCGAATGGAAAGGGTGGATTGGAGTATGAATTGCAGGTGGATGCGAAGATGGATTAATTGTTGTGGTTTCATTTTGCGGAGATTGATGTGAGTGTGAATAGAGCTGGCAAGAGAGTGTTTGATATAGTAGTGAATGAGATCAATGTGACTAGGATTGATATTTACAAAGAGGTAGGGGGTTTTGCTGTCTATGATTGGCACTACATTGTGAAGAATTTGAGTGATACTATTCTGAGTGTGAAGCTTGTTCCAGTTGTTGGTTCACCTTTAATTTGTGGCGTGGAGAATTATGCAATTGTTCCGTCTGATCTTAAGACTGTTTCTGATCAAGGTAATTCCATATGCATGTGTATATATTTTTGATCTATAGTTCCTGTTATTGAGAACTTACCTGGAGGTTGCAGGGGAGTTGTTTAGAATGTCAGATAATTTAGAAATTATAGGATTGGTAGTTGAAATTTTGTAAAAACATATTTATGAATTTGACTGTGATGGTTGTGCACTAGTCCACCTTCATTTCTAGAGATTGATTTTTTTTTTTTTAATATTGATGTAGATTCATTATATTATATAAATGTGTTTTCTTTTTGTGGTCTCACATTTGCAGTTATTGCAATGAGGGCACTAAAGGAGTCGCTCAAGGTTCCAGACAGGATGGGTTGGAACGGTGACCCTTGTGTTCCCACTTCTTGGGATGCCTGGGAAGGTGTTACTTGCCATTCCAATAAAGGGGAATCTGCCCTTGTGGTCTCTCAAATTAAGTAGTACTGCCTTGTACTGATTGGTATTTAACAACAAAATTATAAGGTATGAATGTATTGAGTTTTTTTTTTTTTTTAAAGCTTGATGTTTTCCTTTCTAGGAGATTAAGTAATTAAGCCTTTGTAATTATGGATAAATTCAGTTAGTAAGAGACTCACAAGTCAACACTTACTTCAGTAAATGTAACCAAGTATCTTTACTTTTCTTTGGTCCCACAATTTTTTTTGGGTATCCATTTCACTAAAGTTGGATGTTGTAAATCGAACCTTGCTTCACCTATAGTTTTAATTTTATAAGCTACCAAGGCATAACAATAGGTAACTGATTCACAATCCATATTTTTTTGTTGCAATTCGGTTTCAGAGATCTTGGGAGTCAGGGGTTGAAGGGGTATATTTCCTAGGAAATCAGTTTGTTATCAAATTTGGTAAGCTTGTAAGTATCATCAATTAATTTTGTCACTGAACACAGTTCTGTTTATTCATTGTTGTCTTGACTCTGTTTGACTGTATTGCAATTGAAGTTTTATGTTGGGTTTAGTGGACCAAATTCAGAAATGCTTGAAATGCATATGGTATTTTGTGTTCTTACAAGTGACGTTTTGAAGACATTTGATTGGGACTTCTTGATCCTCTGGCATTTGGGTTACTTGTGAAAGTTTATGGCATATCTGAATTTTTTATGTTTCACAACAAAATTCCGGTAACATATATTAAGATATTAAGATGTAATACAGGTAGCAGGATTGTCCTATGAGTTAGCAAATCAACCAACCGGATCTTATGTTCTTCTATATAAAGCACTTTTCCTGGAGATTCTTTAGTACCTTGATTATTGGATTTACATGACTAAGGATCAAAACTGTTACTGATGTTACATATTTCCCTACTTTTATACTATAAAACTGCCGAAGAAGTGAGGATAGATTTGATACCAAATTTGGATATCTTGACCATTTAGTACTTAATTTCCTGTATAGGCCATTAGATGTAAGAAACTGTCAAGTCATATTGTTTCCGAAACTGCCCAATCATTTTAAAGTTATATTCATGGTTCTTAGAACCTTTGTGCGGGAAAGTGCATCTCTTTGTAGGCAGCTTTTCTATTCAATAAGGCTAGTTAGGTCTAATGAAAGGAATCTACGTGAACCTTTTACCTTCTGGACCTTGGTAAATTGTCATTTACTGTTAAATTATAGATATTTGTTGTAGGTGTATATGTTACTTCAAATGACATATTTTTAGAAGAAATTGATATAAAAAGTTACTCTCTTTTCTTCTTAATTGCAGAAACTTAAGTTCTAATGCATTGGGAGGTACTTTACCCCTGGGGTTAGGCCAGAAATCTCTTGTGAAGCTGTAAGATTGCATGCAAGTATTTCTTGCAATTTATTTAGAAATATGATAATTTAAAATAAGCCAAGTTTGGTAATACAAGTTGTGATTTATGAAGTTGACACTTTCCTGGCAAAAGTAACATGTCAGCAGACTTCGTTTCACTTTCTCGTGTGTCTCAAAGTTTGAGCTGTCAATGCAGGGATTTATCAAGCAATGAATTTTCTGGACCGATACCAGAAAGTCTAACTTCTTCAAAACTGCAGCTTGTGTAAGTCATATCCAGCTGATTGTTTCGATCGGGACTTCTTGTCTGGATCTTTACATAGAGTTATAACTTATAAGTTAAAATATAACCTCCCTTTTTTTGTTCATAAACCTATTGATTAAGTAATGGAAATCAGCTTAAATTGATTAAACATGTGTACCAGTTAACCACTTAACCAGGGTTGCCTCGAGTCATTTCAGTTATTTAGTTAATGCATTTCCCAGCTGTAGTATCGAGAACGTAGATACATGAAAATGTTTGTAAAAGATAAATAATTCTTGTGTTGTCTTTAACTTCAATTTCACGCAATAACCATTTCTCCTGTGTATCAGTATGTTTTCAAGTTTCATCTTAATTTTTTTCCCCACTTCATTGTACTTTACTCGTATATCAGGCTGCTGAATGATAACGCACTGGAAGGGCAAGTACCAGAGGAGATTTATTCAATTGGAGTCCATGGTGGAGCTATTGAGTATGTGATACCCTGCTTTATATGCTCATCAGTATCTCTGGTCACTGCTTGTTTTGGGTTACAGAACATAAAATGTTTGGGTCAGATTTATTAAGAATTACTTTTTTTAAATTAATTAGTAAGCTGCTATTCGGATGCAATTGAAAATTATTGACTGGACCCACAAAACATGTCTAATATATTCAGGTGAACATTACTATTGTTGGAGTTGGATAATTTGTAAACATCTGTAACTTTGTCTTGTTTGTCTATCGCTCATTTGTTCAATTTTTTCCTTCCTACTTTTGTCTTTTATAATATTCAGCTACATATCAGCATTAAAATGGTAAGTCATAGATGAAGCTAATGAAAAGTGAGCACGATTGGTAAATTTAGATGTCAGCACGCATCAATGCATATTGCATACCTTGGTTGTCGTTAGTATAAATCTGATTAGCAAAGTTCTTTCTAATCTCTAAGGGGTTTTCTTACTTTAAAATTGGCATCTGAAGTAATCAAGCCCTAATATATTTAATTATGATTAGGTCTGCTTTAAGGATGTTAAATATTTAGGGTTATCGTCTTATCGATGTTCGTAGAGATCATATTATGAATAATTGAATTTTCATATAACTTCTTGACTTAAATAAACATAAATTTGGTACTTTCTTAACCCATATACCCCTCTGATGTTCTCCACAATCGCTTGCAAAGACGAAAATACTGTTCGTAGCAATTAAAATAGAACTGATTAATTATCTGCCTCCAAGCTTGCAATCACTAAAGAATACAAGTTTATGTTGACTACTGATTAATATGTTTGTTTACCTGTTGCAGCCTCTCTGGTAACAAAAGTTTGTGTGGGGTACCTTCTTTACCAGATTGCCCGCTGTTCTAGAAAAATGGCGGCTTATCTAAGGGTAGTAAAATTGCAATAGGCATATCATGCCTTGTGTTTGTTTGTCTATTGTCGCTGCTGGTATACATATGCTGCATTAGAAAAGGGCGTAATGATTATGATTTTGGGCTACCTCACGAATTAACATGTAAGTTCTTCTCCTAACACTTTCTTTCTTCCTCTAATAATTTTACCAGAATCAATATATTATAGAGAATAATGTATCTGAGGTTACCTCAGGATATTCCCAAGGAATTTCAATAAACGACAGCGTTTCAGTATTTTAGAGTCCAATTATCATTTCTGTGTGTCAATCAAAATTTTTTATTCCTACTATTAATAGAAGTATAGAACTGCTGTGTAAAATATATATGTGCACTATATATGTGGGTATGTATGTCTACTGTCTTTAATCACCAAAAGAAACCATTAGGTTGGTTTAGAATCAAGCGCATCTTACCCGAATGAAACCAAGGCACTACTTGATTTGTATCTCTAATCTTTTTGTGGAACTGGGTATTTATAATCTTAAAACATAGATATAAGAAGAACGTACTATTGCTGAAAGTCATAGATTTACCTGGGCCTTTTAATTGAATTAACAAAAAAAATATTAAAAAATGACTCTAAAATACTTAGACATTATTGTTATTTTATTTATTTAAATTGCCTCAGGTTATGTGCCTGAGGTAATCTCAGGTACATTGTTCTTTTATATATATATATATATATATATATATATATATATGGGCCATTGCTCCATAAAGAACACCCTTATATAAAGAACAATAAAGAACTATGTTACTCAGACTCGGGTACGGAGTGTCAGATACGACACATATCCGAATGTCGGATTCGGTGATCTTAAAAAATTAGGACACGGGGACACCGTTCGTATTTTGGACTCGGGTACGGGGACACAGCATAATTTAAATTAATTAATTAATTTTATATAAAAATAAATAAATAAAATATTATTAATCATTTTATATATTTTTAATTATTATTTTGAGAAACATAAAGCAACTACTCAATCTTTTTAAATAAAAAATACATGCCCGTGGATATGTACTACGTTATCTACATTAATTAACATAATAATAAGAGAAATGCTGTTAAAAAAAAATTTAAATAGTTTAGGTGTTGCAGCTGTTCAAATGAACCTGGACAAACAGAAAGTCCAAATACATTCATTATACAATACACTATACATACATATCTGTATGTCTTTTCTTCTACTTTTTCCTTTCGTCTTCATCTCTTTCGATCTCCGTCCATAATTTCTTTCATAATCTTCTTTCATCGTAATTTCTTTCATCATCTTCTTTCATTATCTATTTTTGTTCTTCCCTTTTTATATTTGTAGTACCCCTCTGCAACATGATGAGCAAATATCTCCGACGACCTTATCTCCGGTGAGCTTCAAATTTCTCCGATGACGGAGGAGAAGTGTCGGTTTTCCAGATGGCTAATCCGCCCCGTATCCCGAGTCGTGTCCCGTGTCGGGTCGACACGGGTCTGGCGGCCGGAAGTGACGAGTCGGAGTAACGTAGCTAGAGAATCAATCTAAACCATTGAATCAATTATGATCTAATGGCCCCGCCAGGGGCACCCACACAATTAAAATGCATCCTCACATACTAGATTTTCAAAAAAAAAATCGGTTGAACAGTACCTGCCACGTCAGCACCTGCCATGTGGCATGCTGACGTGGCACTGCCACGGCAGCAGGTGACCTCCCAGGTGATGACGTGGCAGTGACATGTGGCATGCCACGTGGCACTGCCACATCATCAACTGGGAGGTCACCTGCTGACGTGGCACTGCTACGTCAGCATGCCACGTGGCAGGTGCTACCATGGCAGTGCCACGTGGCAGGTATTGTTCATCCGAAATATATATATATATATATATATATATAGGGGGCTACTCCAATACAAACCTCCTTAAAATACAAACCTACAAACCAAGCATAATCTAATATTTCAAGCTAATCTAATGACCAAACTAGGGGTACCCCAATACAAAAAATGCTTAAAATAATTGGCTCTATCCAACAAAAAAATAAAAAAATAAAAAAAATCACTGTTCACGTGATGACGTGGCAGTGGATTTCACTGGTTAACGGTGCTTCGCACCTTCTTGTACGGCGCTTCGCGCCTTTATCATTCTAAAGTTGTAAGGAATGGCAATCAATGGTAAAGGCAATAGACGATTGACGGGTGTGTCGAGAGCCTTCGACCCTCATGACTACCTAACTCATCCGTTTACTGTCTTAAATGCTTCGCATTTCCACGGCAAGTTTTTTTTTTTTTTTTTTTTTTTTTTTTTTTTTTTTTTTATGGATAGAGCCAATTATTTTAAGCATTTTTTGTGAATGTACCCTTGGCGGGAACCTTAGAATAAATGAAATATAATTAATTTAGTGTTGGTTTGTAGGTTTGTATTTTAAAAGTGGTTTGTATTTGAGCACTTGCCTATATATATATATATATATATATATATATATATATATTTTTACCATGCTCAACCGACAAGCCGACAAGTTACTCAAGTAAAAGACTTTATCAAAGTTAAAGTAAAGATAAAATAAATTGCTTTTACTTTCACTTTTATCCAGACAAGTTACTCGAGTGAAATGCTTTTACCAAAGTTAAAGTAAATTGCTTTTGCTTTTACTTAGTAATATGTTTCTTACTTTCACCTGTAATAATGAAAGGCATATTCCTTAGCATATTCCTTTCTTACCTTCTTACCTTAAGCAAACTCATACCTACACATACTTAAGTGTTACGCCCTTATCCTATACTGCTCCACTCTGAGACTTACAACGGATTCCTGGCAACGACACTAGGTGGTAGGTGGTTCTAAGTAAGATTGGTGACTAAATATAGCAGAATAACTAAAAGATAATTAGAAGCAGTTTGTAAACACAATTAATGAACAAATTACTTGGCATAGAAATTCAATAACTCAATGATTATCGGTTGGCTCTGATAAGATTCTGGGAAATAGATGAAGAACAGAAGATGAAGAACAGAAGCAAGGGATAATAACAACAGAATTAACTCAATCATGCATAACAAAAACAATTTGTTTTACTGATTAAAACTTTTTTACTGAAAATAGTTACTTATTACAGGAAGTTACTTATGCTATGTACAAGATTTGCATACAAACGAGAGAACTAGGAAGAAAAGAAAAACTTACAGAACAAAGCAAAGCAAAATTACAAAACTAGTTGTAATTTTCGTCCTCCCTTCAACTTACAACTGAAACCCATATATATAGGGCGATGGAAAGGAATATGCTAAGGAATATGCTAAGGAATATGCCTTTCATTATTACAGGTGAAAGTAAGAAACATATTACTAAGTAAAAGCAAAATCAATTTACTTTAACTTTGGTAAAAGCATTTCACTCGAGTAACTTGTCTGGGTAAAAGTGAAAGTAAAAGCAATTTACTTTATCTTTACTTTAACTTTGGTAAAGTCTTTTACTTGAGTAACTTGTCTGAGTAACTTGTCGGCTTGTCGGTTGAGCATGGTGAGTTACGGCTTCACCATTTAAGATATTTGATGGTAAAAATGATGAAAAGAAATTAATTGAACAAAATAATTTCACAAATCAATATCTAGTCACCACAGGTTCTATCAGTTATATGGATAATTTGGGACCAGGAATTGTATTGGTTCTTGTTCAAGTTGGAGGTTTAGGTGCTATCTAATGGGTGCGGAAGATGTAAGCTAACCCGTTACAGTTGTGATGTGTAGTGCATAAACACACCGCATATACAGTCTCACTCGATCTTTTATCTGAGCATTGGATTTTAACTTGCTTATCATGATTAGAAGACTTCACCTTAGTGGAAGTGCTGTCAGATTGTTATTCATATCCATAGTTTGTTTTTCGTAGTGCAAGTGCTGTCAGATTTTAAACGTACTCTGTTAAGTAAACTGTTTTTCTATTTGTGCTTGCCCACAATTTTCCATTTTGTTCTTTTGCAATTCTTTTGATCTCACAAGTAATGCTTTTTAATTTGACAATGGTTTGCTCAAGTAATTGCTTGTAATGTGTTTTCCAGCGCTGGCAGCAAAGAGAAACAGATATCATAGACAGAAGTCCTTGATGACTCTTGAAATTGAAAGCCAACATGCTAAAGGATTTATACCAAGTTATAGTTCAAACTGATGTCGGGGCCTTGAAGAGAATTAACCAGATTTTTGGTAGATTACATACAACTTGCCAACAAGCTAGAGAGGGGGGATGTATATGTTGATACAAAATGCACAGGACATAACAGGGTAATTGGCAAACAGCTACGCCAAGAAGAGATGTGACTCGAAGGTTTAGCTTTGTTTCCAAATCTGCATCAGGATGGGTCCTTTTAAACTGCATAGGTAAAGATGCAATGCATCTCAAGTTTCATTAAGAATTAGCTAGAAAAGAAACTCAAATGCCCCAAAATGTATAATACCAAATTTTCGGCATTTGATTAGTACATTATCTGATTCCAGATACATTACATGTAGATGAAGCCCGATAGTTTATAAAAGTGGTCCTTGATTTTAATTATACTGACTTGTACATTTATGGAGCTTTGTTGATTTGCACACCTAAGGGTTGGCTTTTTTTTCTTTGTCCTGAATCTTGATGGCCAGAAACAATGCTCTCTTTTCCTTTGATGTTTAATGTTGAAAGTGTTACCTTCACCATACAATAATGTTTTAGTTCTGGTGAATTGTTGCTGATTTTTATTAATCTGTTTAGTGGTGTTGAGGCCTTGAGGGGTAGCTATTTGTTAGTTTCTGTAAAGCCTACACAACGAGCCTATGTGTGGTCGCGAGGAACAACAGCCTAGAATGCTTAGGTGGTCCAGTACTACAGTCACGGACTCGCAGTACTGTGTAGACATTGCCATCTTTACGACCGATTCGCAATCATTTTACATTACCCTATACAAGTTGGCAAATGAACTTGTTAGAAAGTTTTTTAATCTACAATGCACATACGTATTTGTATTCATAGAAATCCTACATTTCTGTTCTACATTATATTTTATTCATGTTATTTGTATATTCAGTCTTTTTTATTAATGATGTATACAACTCCGTAATAACCACTCACATAATTATTATCACACAATTAAGATTTACAAGTTAAATTGAATTTAAAATGTAGTTATTTATTATTCAAAATATAGACTCTCAAAATTAGACTGAGAATGAATATGAATTTTGAGGAGTAAATAGCAAATAATCCATTCGATTGAATATAATTACATAAATGTTGACAAGAAAACAAAGTTAATTTTTTTGCTAATTGAAAAAAAAGTTAATTTTGAAAAACAAATAGGAAGTACAGCTACAGCAGCACTCTTTGACCGGCCGGAAAGGAAGAAAATAAGTACCGGTACGTAATGCCTCAAATTCTATGATTCGATGTTGGCCCAATCTATCACAATTTTAAAATAAATGACCCAAATATCATAATTCAAAAGGAAGATCCCAAATATCACTTTAAAATATGGCGTGTAGTGTTTTGAATTTTTTCTTTTCTAAAAAATGCTAAAACGTGTAATGTTCTGGGAGGGAGGGGGTGCCAGCGCTACTTTAGTAGCATTGGAGGGAAGATGCGCCAGGTGGAGTTTAGTGTGTTTCTAATGTTTTCTTTTGTTTTCTTTTGGTTTTGTTTTTTTGGTTTATTTTCTCCTAAATATATATTTGCAAACAATATTAAAAAACTTATAACCAAATAGGAAAATAAAATTATATTTTTTTAAATGAGTTCGGCATCCTATTTTTTAATTAATCAGGGCTAGTCCCCGATTTTTTAAAAATCATGATAAGTTAGGATTTAGGATTTACAACCCTAAACCCTAAATCTTAAAAACTAATTTCGCATACAGTTTATTCGTCATTCTAAATATTTCTAAATCCATAATGGAACTGTTGAACCCCATAGATTAACTTTAGAAACCCCAAAAGAATACAGATAAAATTTAAAATTTTTAATTAAAAAATTGAATCCAGCGGCCTGATTTTTAAAAAATCGGGGGCCAGTCCCGATTTTTTAAAAATCAGGCAAGTTAGGATTTAGGGACCCTAAACCCTAAGTTCGTATACGGTTTATTCGTCGTTTGTAATATTTCTAAAACCCAAAATGGAACTATTGAACCCCAAAGATTAACTGTTGAACCCCAAGATAATACACATTAAAAATTTTAATTAAATATTTCTAAATCCCAAATGGAACCCGTTGAACCCTAAATGAAAACTATTTAAGCTCAAAGAAAATATGGATAAAATTTAAAAATATTAAATTAAAATTTTAATATATAAATTTTTAATATTTGAATAATTTTAATATATTAAACGTAAAACACTAGTTATAAGATTGTTTCCCGGGCAAACACTAGTCACAACCTTGTTCCCCGGAGAAAAATGCTAGATTAGCTTTTGTTAAAAGGGTAAAACGCTTAATGCAGTTGCGTTTTTATTCAAAGAATAAAACACTAACCGATGTTTGGTTATAGAAAGGTATTTGAAACCAATATTTTGAATTATAATATTTGGAACTAATTGTCCTAAAACTGTGATATTAAGGGTCTTTTTTCGTGTATATTACACACGATTACGAGTTAAACTAGCTAAAATGTCAAAGGCTTCCCAGACGTTAAAATGTCAGTGCATGTGAGGAAAGAGATGTACTGTTTCCTCTATAATTGACAGACTGTCAGACTGACTGGTTCTAAATCTAATGCAACAAAAATAACAAACATTTGATGGTTTATTTATTTCATGCGTACAAGTGGTAGCAGAAGCAAGTGAAGCCACGACATTTTTGCATTAATTGAGTTTGTTAATGTGTCACATTGAGTGATATTTACTAATTTGTACTAGTACTATAGAATCCTAAAGTCTCCACTATTTATGAAAAAATATGCAAAACTTCTTGTAAGTTCTGTCTTGTCCTTACAAAGCATGCAGTAACATTCCTGGACCAGATACATATACATATAACATATAGCATCTCCAACTGTAATAGCCAAAATGGTTAGCTAAAATAATATAAAATAATGATTATGTAAAATTTATTGAACCTGTAAGGAGTTGTACTCCAATGGTGTTAGCTATAATTGTTAACTATATTTCAAAAACAGTATTTTATTGTTATTTTAATTAGTAAATATATATAAGATTAAACTAAATTGATGATGTGTCGCAATATAAGTGGATATGATATTTTTAGATGTTATGTAGAAATTTTTGGATATCCTCCAAATATAGAAGATATCTATCTTGTTATCTAAAAATTTACCTAACAGTATGCATGGTTGGAGAAGAAAAAAACAATAGCTATTAGCTAAAATGGCTGCCACATCACTATTATAGCTAACAAATTGTAAGCCTTGGAGATGCTCTAGCTGTTAATTCAAATTCACGAGTGTAATCGTTGAGATGTAATGCATGACAATGAATTTGAGGGTGTTTGTTGTAAATTTGATTTAGTTTGAAAAATATAAATTATAAAATGTAATAATTTGTGTGGAATTACAAATGTAATTGTTGTAATATATTTGATTTGAGAGTTACAAATCATTTTGTGGGAATTACAATATTTATTATTATTGGAATTACAATATTTTTTTTACATGGAGAGAATCATGGAACAGTTACTTCTTGAAGGGGATGAAAATAGTACTAAGCATGACTATAAATTGTGAGGTATTTGTCAATGGAAAAGCACACCAAACATTGCTTGTTCCTAGCCCTTATTGGAACCCTTTCCTCAGCTTCATCTTTTTTTGAGCATATAGGTGATGACTAGATAATACGCACGATTTTAAAGATAAATTTTTGTATCTATTTGTTTACATTTGGGTTGACCACGAAAATTTAGAAAATGTGTAAAATATTGGAAAATTTTAAAAAACAATATGAGTTAAGCGATAGTCAATAATATTGGGAGAGACATCTAAAAAATAGAAAAAGAAAAGTGCAAGTGAGTATAAGTTTGTAAGTAATATATTATCGAATATTATTCAAAATAATTAACGTGTAATTATTATTCTGTTTATTATACTTAATTTTTTTATTCATTGAAATTTGAATTAGTTAGTTTTAAAGTATAATTTAAATGACTACAAATTTTATTCCTTATAATTAATTTTCATTTACATTTGTTATATTTTCGACATTCTAGTGAAAATTAATTTAATTGATTAGATGTTAATTTTTGGTTAGGGAAAATTTTTATCCTCATCTATCATAATTTCTTTTTTGGATTATGTTTAGTTATATTTTATATTAGAGTGAGATATTTATTTTTCTTCTGCTTATTTTATAAATATAGTATAAGTGGGAAAATAATAACTAAAATATTATTTTTATATAATCAAACATTTCAATATATACTAAAATAATATTTGTCTTATATTAAAGTGATTATAAATTAAAACTGATTTTGTGTTAGCCGTAGAAAATATTGTTAATCAATATCGTTTACACTTCTAATCATGAAAATAGTCTTGAATAAAATCAAAATATTAAATAAAGTTTAAATTTAAAGATAATTTTCTCAAATATTTCTAAATGTCAAGTTATTGATATTAGTATGGGTTTCATGTGCCTGAAGATGACCTCAGGTTAGAACCCTGAGGTTAAAACATATCAATATAAATTTAATGGCATTTGTGTAAATTACTGATAAAAATTTAATATTTACAAAAATGCCCCTGCGGGACCCCTTACTTTATAGGTAATATTTATTATAACCTTAGGGGAGATCCCTGAGGTTGTCCTCAAGCCCAGTTTTCTATTAGATGTTTCTTACGAAATTTTATTACACATTTAAAGTTGAAATTTTTGCAAGTTCAAAATCTCAAATGCAAATGCTCGTCATACCTCCCTCAAGTGTAATGAATTCTTAGAATATCATATCAATTCCAGTTCTTTTGGTTAGATTTTCTAATTTTATAATTTTTGAAAAATAGAATGTTCTTCACACATATTATATTATTCTTCAAATAAATTTTAGAAGTGATTTACATAAGAAAAATATTGATATTTCTAATTTTCTATAAAGATGCTATATATGATTTTAATAGTCACGGGGAAAAAATTTATTGTGTATACAAAAAGTTGTTGACATAAATAAAGAAGTATGAATTACAAATTTAATGAGTATCAAATTTTGTTCATCTTGCAATATCTATTTATAAAGATATTATATTAAAACTAATTTTAACATTTGAGAAAAATGTGACAGATATGAAATAGAACAAATACTAATTTAAAAGTAAATAGAAATAATGGATGATAAGAAGAAAATTGCATGAGGGAAAATAAGAATTGAAGGGGAAAAGTGATAAAATAATGTATGAATGGAGAAAAGAAAAAGAATGCGGGAGGAAAGAAAAGTGGAGAATAAAATATTTGTATGTAAAGTGGGAGAAGAGAAAAAAATAAAAATTTAAAAAAGTATGAGGAGAGAGAGGAGAAAAATTTGGGAGGGAAAAAATGGAAGTAAGAATTTTACTTTAGAATATAGATATAGATATAGAAGATTCGGGAAAGCTTTAGAAACTCCATTTTTTTCCTTCACGTGTCGTATCAGCTGCTTTGGATTCTGTATCCATCTCATTTTGTTTTTAGTTAAATATTATTATATAAATTATGGTTTTTTCTTGTTTTGTTAGTGGCCAGTGCTTTTGTGCTTCTTTATCATCTTGTCTGGGATACATGTCTTGTCATGTTTACCTTGTCTACTAACCAATTTTTTTTTATTATTATTTTCGCATTGTTGCCTACTGCTAATTGATTTTACCATGATTAATTTGTGATGGAGTTTGTCTTGTCTCTTCTTTCGTATATTCCTTCTGTCCCATTTATTTCTACTCATCTATTATTTTGGGATGTTCCATCATTTGTATCCATTCCAAAAATAGTAAAATTTTAATAATAAAAAATACTATTACACCCACTAACTTTGCTCCACTATTTCAAATCTATAACATAAAACACTATTACACCAACTACTTTCCTCCACTATTTCAAATCTATTATTAAATATTGATAGGTCCCACCACTTTACCCACTGTTCATCTAATTTTACTCATTTTTTATACATTTTTTTGGTCTCCGTGTCTAAATCAAACGGGTAGAACTCAGTGGGACGGAATGAGTATTGTTTTTGGTTAGGTAGAGTTATGTACATATAATGTTTAATTTGTTAGCTGGGCATTCTTACTTCATTTTTTTATATAGCCACCATTTTTTGCACTTTTAATTTTCTTTTTAATTTTCCTATTCTTGCATACTGATATTGATGTCATTAGTTTTTTAATCATTCTATTTTCATATAACTGCCTGCATAAAATATGGATTATTGCTTGATTATATGTTTAGTGGTCAGTTTTTGCACACTTTTATAGTTGCCCTAGATTGTTGTTATGATCATAATATATACATTAATACTCCATTCATTGCTGTTTTTTGTACAAGTTTATGAGTTTGTTTTTTAGTTCATTTTTTTTTGTCAATCCTATCACATGTATTTTTTTTGTTGTCCACTAACTATTCCTCTAAAATGCTTAGACTATATAATTTATGTATTCTATTGACAGCATGCCATTATTTATGTGTCTAGTTTATCTATCTTTACACTTTTTTAATCAGTGTTAAATTGTTTTTGATAGATTGAAATGACGAGCAAATTGATTGCATCCGAATTGACAAAAATTGAAAGATTGAATGGCACAAATTATGACATGTGGAGTCGAAAAATTAGATATGGTTTGATTCATAATAATTTGGAAAGTGCCATTGAAAAGGATGGTCCGACTTTGGGAGAAAAACCTAGTAATGTTGAAAAGGAGGAGTACGAGCAATGGGAAATTTGTGACAAAAAGGAGAAGAGTCTCATGTTGATGTTTATGGAAGACAACTTGATCAAGGTGTTTGAGATGTATGAAAGTGCCAAAAAACTTTGGGATTCGCTCAAAGAAAAATATGATGCCATTTCCGATGTGAATGTGAAACTTATTTTGCACAAGTACAATACTTGCAAGATGAGTGAGAGCGATAATGTGATTGACCATTGCAACAAGATGCTAGTGATGGCCAAGGATTTAGCAACAGCGGGAAATGATCTTTCCGAGAATATGTAAATTGCTGGAATTTTGAATAGTCTACCAAGCTCACTTAACATGGCTATAACAACTTTGAGGTTGAATGGAACTATCAAAAGTGTATCTCAACTTTCGGCGACTTTGGCTATGGAACATGATTTGGTGAATAGCCGTAAGCGTTTGGAGTTGAACTTGGCACAAGAAGAGGAGTTCAACCTGGCACAGACAAAGTTGAAATCAAGTTATCAAAATAAAGGGCAAGGAAGGCTAGGTGTTTGCACTAAATCACACAAGCGTACGTGGTCACAAGTAATATAGAATAAAGTTGAGTTCGTTCCCACAGAGATCTGGTTTAGGTTTCAATTCAGTTAATGCACCTATGCAACAATGTATGATTTTTACTCACTGCTAAGACAATTAACAAATTTGGGTTTTGATTATCTTAATTAACTAAGAAGCAACTAAAAAACTAATAATTAATTAACTAACAAGAATTGGAATCGAATTACTTATGCAAGAGAAAACATGGGATCCTAACTTCATTAAATACTTCGCTTAGAGTTGATGCCTTTAATCAAAGTATGTGACGGTTATGATATCTGACCGGACAACACGAAACAAGTACACGCTACTTCTCAGTATACGAATACCAAACTACTCATACATCCACAAAAGAGATAGAAGATGGGTAGACACCAATTATGTTTAGACCCTATATCTCTATAAGATTTGAAAACATAACGGTTGAAGCACAAGTTATACATATTGATCACATAGGGCAGTATAGTTATCTCTAATTACGCTACAAATCATGATGTTAAAACATCAACCTATCCTATGCTAGCATGGCAAGTTCTAAATCTCAAGATCCACTCTCGTTTCACAAGAGATTAACAATTCAATTTATATGTTAGCTATGCATTTAAAAGCATTAAGATTAACCATACGAGGATATCAAGAATTCATCACACACAAATCTTTAAAGCAATCAAACTTCTAAACTACATAGATAAATCCGTTAGAATCCTATGACAACGATTAGTTCATAATTGAACCGCTCGTCATAATGGGATCTGATGGAACCATGATAATAAACAAAGTATGAACAATAATTATGCTAGAGTAATAGAGTTACGAAAACAAATCCAAAATCTGAAGATCCAAAGTATCCTAATAGTAGAAAACAAAAGATGAAGTAGATCTAGATCTCCGTTGCTTGTCACGAGCGTTGGTGAATCCTTCTGCACTTGTCTCCCTTGTGTTTCTAAGTAATGATATTAATTACAATGATAGGATGTGTTTATATAGGCCCTAGAAGTCTTGCCCAAAAAGAAAAAAACCCAAAAATATAATTAATAAATATAATAGAAAATCAGAATTTTCAGGATGTTCGGGCGCTCTCAGCACGACCCGGGCGCTCTCAGCACGGCCCGGGCGCTCTCAGCACGGCCCGGGCGCTCTCAGCACTGCATTTTACTATTCCGGCGCTCTCAGCATTGCTCTGATGCTCTCAGCATTGCAACAATCTGCCGGAATGCAATTTCTGCTCTCTTTTCTTTGTTCTTGTTCCACTTTCGCCCGTTCTTTTTGCATTAACTCCCGTCTTCATTCCTTTGACTTATGAACCTTCACGGTAGCTCAAAACAAGATTCCATTCTTCATTCCCATGCTAAACTTCAACTCCAAAATCGACGAAAACGCCAACCCTAGCCGAAATAGCTAAACCTGCACAACTAACGAAAACACATCAAAAACACCACATACTTGAGTCCAAGAAATCAATTTAAGCCGATATGGAAGTTGAAGTTGAGGTTCATGGGAATGCTGGTCAAGCTTCGAATGAAAAATCTGAATTTGATGAATTGAGGTTGATGGTTAAAAGCCCGGCGGTATCTCTCAAGACGTTGAGAATCAGATAGGGCAAATCGCAAGCGCCTTACTTAACAGACCTCAGGGATCTCTTCCTAGTGATACGGAGGTTAATCCAGGAAAGAGGGAAGTCCATGAGCAGGTGAAGGCAGTGACTTTGAGATCCGGAAAGGTTACAACCGAGTAGAAATCAGCAGCTAAGGAAGATGAAGAAGTGCAGAAGCAGCAAGTTGAAAAATCTGCAGTGCCCGGAATTGAAAAATCTGACTTGGTGGCTGATCAGTTAGATGGTGATGTGGAAAAGAGCAAGAAGTCGGCTGAAAAATCTACTCTGGAGCAAGCTTCAAAGAATAATCAGATCTATCCTCCTCCTCCATATCCTCGACGCTTGCAGAAAAGTCAAGAAAAGCAATTTCAGAAATTTTTGGACGTCTTCAAGAAGTTGCAGATCAACATACCTTTCGCAGAAGCTCTTGAACAGATGCCGAGCTATGCTAAGTTCATGAAGGGAATTCTTTCAAAGAAGTTGAATCTCGAGGAACTAGAGACAGTTGCTTTGAAGGAAGAATGTAGTGCTATTTTGTAGCAAAAGTTGCCTCCTAAACTTAAAGATCCGTGAAGTTTCACCATCCCGTGCACAATTGGCAACTTATCTTTCAACAAGTGTTTGTGCGACTTGGGAGCTAGTGTTAACACAAAATCACGCAAGTGCACGTGATCACAAGTAATATAATTTAAGTTCGTTCCGCAGAGATCTGGTTAAGTTTTAATCAGAAAATATGCCTATGCAACAATGTATGGTCTTAATTCACTGCTAAGAAAAATAACAATTTTGGGATTGATTATCTAAATTAAACTAGGATGCAAATATTAAACTAAGAATTAAAGTAACTAATGAGATTGAAATCGAATTACTAATATAAGAATAAACATGGGATCCTAGCTTCATTAAATACTTCCCTTAGATCTGACGCCTTTAATCTCTATATGCAATGGTTTTGATATCTGATCGGATAACACGAAACAAGTATACGCTACCTGTCAGCATACGCATACCAAACTAAACATACATCCACAAAAGAGATAGAAGATGAATAGACACCAATTATGCTTAGACCCTATATGTCTATAGAATTTGAAAACATAACGGTTGAAGAACATGTTATCCATTAAGATCACATAGGGTAGTATAAGTATTTTCATCTCACACCACGAATCATATTGATAAACAATTATGAACCTATGCTAGCATGGCAAGTTCTAAATCTCAAGACCCACTTTCACTTCACAAGAGATTAACAATTCAATTTAGATGTTAGCTACGCATCTAAAAGCATTAAGATTAACCATACGAGGATATCAATTTCACATCACACATAGATCTTTAAAGCATCAAGATACTAAGTTCCATAAATAAATCCGTTAGAATCCCATGACAACGATTAGCCCATAATTGAACCGTTCATCGTCATGGGAATTGATGAAAACACGATAATTAACAAGATATGAAAGAAAGAAGCAATAATATTAATAAAAACAAGAGTTGAGAGAACAAATCTATAATCCAAAGTATACAAAAGATGAAGTAGATCTAGATCTTTGCTTGTCACCGAGCTTGAATCCTTCTCCACTTTTCTCTCTTGCAGTTCTACGTTACAATAATAAAAATTTGATACAAATTACATGGTAGGATGTGTTTAAATAGACTCTAGAAGTCTTGCACAGTAAGCAATTACCTTCTATTACAATTAGAATTCGATTAAGGTACCAAAAACTGCCCAGAATACAATTAGAATTAGAAAAAGGGCAAAACAGTAATTTTTCAGCCTTGCTTCACAAAGAACACGTGCGCGATTTTGACCAGCACGTCTCCTGAACCTGATATCTGTCCCATGTTGTACAAAATCTCTCAAGCTTCGCGTGAGCTGTAAGATCGCTGAAAACGGACTTCTAGAACTCCAGATATGGCCAAAACAGTGAAGACTGCGCAACCTTCCCGGAAAATCGGAATTTTAATCAATTAATCCTCCAAACACGATATAAGCATCCCCCACAATCGACATTCTTGTAAGTCTGCACAACTAAGAAAAACACATCAAAACTACAATAAACTTGAGGCCAAGTCAATCAATTTAAGCCGAATTTAAGCGGTCCAAGTGGATATAAAATCCACTTATCACACCCCAAACTTAAACCGATGCTTGTCCTCAAGCATAAACAATTACAACCAACTAACTAACCAGTACCACTTCCGTAGGTGATCACGGTTGCATTTGGCATATGCAACAAGCCCTTTAAACCTCTAGGCAGCTCCAGTGGACGAGTAAGGTCTCGTGAGGGCCTATAGCGAATGTACCCACAAAATCCATTTAACCTAATGCAATGCAATGCATGAATGCAACTAATATGAAAAATGCAACGATCCCCTTCAAACTAACCAAAACCAACTAGCAAGCAAATATCTTAGAGAATGCAACTAAATCCAAATAGAGCTCGACCAAGTTCCCGTATACTAACAATACATGAACAGAAACGTGCGTGTGTGCAATGCTCATCAGGAATACTCCCAAAACTAGGTCAAAAATCATACATGCTCTTCGTCAAGACAATCACAGGTTTATAAATAGAATAGACTGTAGACACTTCATAACCTAAGAACACCTCCATCCTTATCCAAGGTAGACAGGAATTCATGCTCTATTACTAACTACTACGACACATATATACAAGCATGCTTATTTAACCGTGCAATGGATGAGACCCCGAAAGGCTTATACAATAATACCCATGTAACGAGCGTTGGGTTAGTGGATCCCAGACTATAAGCCTTAGGTCATTAGGCACAAAGTCCCCTAGAACTTAATTGCTCGAGTATTAAAGAGCTCACCCTGGTTAATTTTGCATATAAATAGTTGAAACTTTTGATTTTTTTTTCTATTTTTTTCTGTTTTTTTCCTATGCAATCTGGAATGAGAATTCTCAATTCCAACCCTAGACTACTCATATAAATATGAGCCTGCTACTAGCCATTTGACATCTAGCAATTATTGACAATTATTTACAATTTAAGCATGAAATCTCTGTTTTTTCCCAAACTTAGACTTAAGTGTTCTAGGCCATCAAGGGAATAAAGAAAATTCTAACTATAATCAAATGATTAAATCTCAAAACATCCAAACAAGCATGACCTCAACCTAGCCCAAAAGCACCCAATGAGACTGTGTAATTAGATTTGTTTCTGAAACACATAAGTCAATTTCATAGAAACTATAAGTCAACCCTCTATTCATCATTACCACACTCAATTAGACACCTACCTACCAATCAGAATTAGCTCGTTCTAAGGGATCATGAAATATGCATGCCATGAAATGCAACTAATATGAACTCACATGGTATACGAAACAAAAAAAAATCACATGGTATACGAAACAAAAAACAGAATGTCCTTTATGAAACAAACGTAATTAATACGCACAAACATGCATGAATTACTACTAATATGCAAAACATGATATCTATATGCACACATAATACAACAACTACTAATCCCTCAAACCACCCCAAAACTTAAAATATTCAATGTCCGCATTGAATGGAAGTAAATACGAGGGATAGTAGAAAACATACCTACTCATCCTCATCCTCGGATGAATCAGTATCTGGCGGTGGATAAGGTGTACGAGCTCCATAGACGGGCCACCTGGCCTGAATACCCGTATATCTCAAAGCTGTAGCCATATCCTCAGCATACTCCCAGTTACTAGCATGTATAACATCCATACGCCTATACAAACGTCTAAAGTGAGCATCCAAAACCCTTGGTACTCTCGAAACCCATGGCGGAGCGCCCGCTCCCTGACCACTAGTACCAGCACCACTAACATCATACCCGAGCCCCCTAGGATGTGGGATTCCGCCTTGCCATTCTGGCATCCGATCAATAGACAAGTCAACAATGGAAGCCAAAGGTGACTGCAACTCCTCATCCGCACCCCATGTAACACCACTAACCATACACAACCCAACTATGATAGAAGCATGGGGCATCGATGACAGTGCACTAGACTTTAAACACCTGCGAATATTCTGATGAACAATATATGCGACATCAATGTACTTCCCTTTTAGAATGCCCCAAAGAATAATCGCTCTGTTAGCTGTGACCTCACCCGTATGAGAAGTAGGCATAATATTGGCACATAGAAAATGATACCATGCTCGTGCAAACTTATTCATTGCAGAAGACGGAAAAGAAAGTGGCTCATTAGTTCCCAATTTATACTTCCAACTTGTACCGGGAACACAAAGTTCACGAACAATCGCCTCCATATCCACATCATCACTAGTCTTCAATGCCCAATTTTCATCCCCCACAAGCTTAGGTGGTTGTCCCAAAATCGAACGAATAGCATCTGACCTGTAGTCCACCCGTTTACCACGAACCATACACACACCATTCTGCTCATCTTTAGCATTAGCATAAAACTCCCTAACCACATTCACCGGAACTGGAGCAGGTGCCTTACAAATCTGTCCCCATCGTAACTCACTAATTACCTCAACCAACCCATAATGACGAGTTGGCAAAAACCCCCTTTCCTTCGTCACCGGCCTTGACAACAATCGATTATACTCAACCTCCGCCTCCGGAGAATAAAATCTCTCCACCCTACTAGAACCACCTCTCATTCGCTTAGGAGCCATCACAATCAATTCTCAACTCAACAATATCACCAAAATCCACCAATAGCAATGAACCAAGCAATTGCACACAAAAATCACAAAATCCCCAAATTTACAAGAACACAAATTCGTAATAAAAATTAAAGAAGAAATTTACCCAATACGAATTGAAGAGTTGTAACTTGCAATGAAAATCCCCCAAAATTGAATCCTTCTTGCTTCTTGAAATTTGAATGGAGGTTTAGAGATTTTAATTTATGGATTGGGTGTATATATATGTGTAAGTATAGGTGTATAAGGTAGAAACTTTGAATGGAGATATAAAAGAGAAGAATTAAATTTGAATTAGAATTGATATGGGTTTAAGAATTTGAAGAGGAGATGGATGGTTTGGAATTGATATAGGTTTAGGATTGGGTTTGAGCATGTTATATAAGAGGAGAAAAGAATTGGGGTGGAAAAAAAAATGAATTTTTTTTTATTTTTTTATATGTGAACAGCTGAAAACAGCTGAAAAAAATCGTATATACACTTCATTCAGCGCAACTTGCGCGCGTCAGGCGCAAACTGCGCTTAACATAGTAACACAGGCGCAAGTTGCGTTACGCAGGCGCAAGTTGCGCGACCAGCAGAAACGAAGGCGCAACCTGCGTCACGCAGGCGCAACCTGCGCGAAGGACATTTTTTTTTTAACACTGATTTTTTTTTTGAAAGAAAATAACAAAAATATACAAGGCTTACACAAGGCTTGGGTTGCCTCCCAAGAAGCGCTCCTTTTACGTCATTAGCTTGACGTTCTTCTTCCGAATCAAGTAGACACCAAAACGGTGGAAACCTTATCGCGTTGAAACGACCCTCCATAATAATGCTTCAACCGCTGTCCATTCACTTTAAAAGCATGATCCGGTGTTGTTTCATAAATTTCAATAGCTCCATGTGGATACACCGTCTTAACAATAAATGGACCCGACCACCTTGTCTTGAGTTTTCCCGGAAAAAGCTTGAGGCGAGAATTAAATAGCAACACTTGTTGACCTGGCAAAAATGCTTTTGGTACCAACCTTTTATCATGCCACCTCTTAACCTTCTCCTTATACATCTTGTTATTTTCGTAAGCTTGCTCACAAAATTCCTCAAGTTCATTCAACTGAAGCAACCGTTTTGCACCCGCAGCTGTGATATCTAAATTCAATTTCTTCAACGCCCAATATGCCTTATGTTCCAACTCTGCAGGCAAATGACATGCTTTCCCATAAACTAACTGAAACGGAGACATACCTAGAGGAGTTTTGTAGGCAGTTCTGTACGCCCACACAGCTTCATCCAACTTCAATGACCAATCCTTACGAGACGGATTCACCACTTTCTCCAGAATTCTCTTGATTTCCATATTAGAAACTTCAGCTTGGACATTCGTTTGAGGGTGATAAGCAATGGCAACACGATGCGTCACATTATATTTCGCCATCAACGTAGTAAACTGACGATTACAGAAGTGTGTGCCCTCATCACTAATTATAGCACGTGGTGTCCCAAAACGCGTGAAAATTTGCTTATGAAGAAAATTCAGTACCACCTTAGCATCATTGGTCGGCAATGCCTTAACCTCGACCCATTTAGACACGTAGTCCACAGCTAACAAGATGTACTGATTGTTGCATGAAGAAACAAAAGGTCCCATGAAGTCAATCCCCCAAACATCAAAGATCTCCACCTCAAGAAGCATGTTAAGTGGCATCTCGTTCCTTCTAGAAATATTGCCAAACCTTTGACAACGATCACATCTCAACACGAACTGATGAGCATCCTTAAACAAGGTAGGCCAATAGAAACCTGCTTGAAGCACACGAGCCGCTGTCTTTTCTCCACCATAATGACCACCATAAACAGTTGAGTGGCAATCACGCAACACACCCTCCGTCTCACTATACGGAATACATCGTCTGATCATCTGATCTGCTCCTTGTCTAAACAGAAACGGTTCATCCCAGTGGTACCACTTCACATCATGTAGAAACTTCTTCCTTTGAGCACTCGAAAGAACATTTCAAATGAAAAACTCTCCAAGAGCCGCGGAACTAACGACTCTATTAGAAAGTAGAATTCTGGAGGAATAACATTGCTAACCAAATAGTTCACATAGTCTGCAAACCATGGCTCTTCATCTTGCACTCCAAAAAGCTGCTCATCTGGAAAAGATTCATTAATAAGAGATTTGTTATGCGAATCCTTGTCGTGGTCCTCTAAGCGTGAGAGATGATCCGCTACTTGATTTTCCGTGCCTTTCCTATCCTTGATTTCCACATCAAATTCTTGCAAAAGAAGCACCCAACGAATCAATCTAGGCTTTGAATCCTTCTTCGATATGAGATATCGAATAGCAACATGATCCGTGTAAACAATCACCTTCGTACCAAGCAAATAAGACCTGAATTTCTCGAAACCATAGACAACCGCTAGCAACTCCTTCTCCATAGTAGTGTAGTTCAGCTGTGCATCATTGAGGGTTTTACTAGCATAGTAAACCACATGAAAAATTTTATCCTTCCTTTGACCAAGCACAGCTCCAACAGCATAGTCACTAGCATCACACATAAGTTCGAACGGTTCCTCCCAATTAGGTGCGGTAATGACTGGTGTAGAAGTCAACTTCTTCTTCAAGAGCTCAAAAGCTGCAAGGCACTCATCATAAGACTTGAAAGGAACCTCCTTCTCCAACAAGTTACACAAAGGTTTAGAGATTTTCGAGAAGTCTTGAATGAATCTCCGATAGAACCCCGCATGACCAAGAAAACTGCGAATTCCTTTAACAGAGATAGGTGGAGGAAGATTTTCGATTGTCTTCACCTTAGCTTTATCCACTTCAAGCCCCTTAACAGATACCTTGTGCCCAAGAATAATTCCTTCTTACACCATAAAGTGACACTTCTCCCAATTAAGCACCAAGTTAGTCTCCACACAACGTTTCAATACCAAGCCAAGATTATGCAAGCACTCGTCATATGAAGTACCAAAAACTGAGAAGTAATCCATAAAAACCTCCACATTCGTGCCAATCATGTCTGAGAAAATTGCCATCATGCACCTTTGAAAAGTAGCAGGAGCACCACAAAGTCCAAAAGAAACTCAACGAAAAGCAAAAGTGCCAAAAGGACAAGTGAATGTGGTCTTCTCTTGATCTTCCGGAGCAATGCAGATCTGATTGTAACCTGAATACCCATCAAGAAGGCAATAGTACTCGTGGCCAGCCAATCTGTCTAACATCTGATCAATGAATGGAAGAGGAAAGTGATCTTTTCTCGTGGCTTTGTTGAGCTTCCTATAGTCCATGCAAACTCTCCACCCCGTGACTGTTCGAGTAGGGATGAGCTCGTTCTTTTCATTAGCAACAACTGTCATGCCACCTTTCTTTGGCACACATTGAACCGGACTCACCCAAGAACTGTCCGAGATAGGATAGATAATACCCGCATCTAACCACTTTAAAATTTCCTTCTTCACCACCTCTTTCATGATAGGATTAAGTCTTCGCTGATGCTCAACAGTAGGCTTAGCTGCTTCCTCTAGCAGAATTTTGTGCATGCAATAAGAAGGGCTGATTCCTTTTATATCTGCTATGGTCCAACCAATTGCTGACTTGAACTCCCTCAAAAGTCGCAAGAGCTTTTCTTCCGCACTAGCTGACAAGTTAGAGGCAATAATAACAGGTAATTTAGATGCATCACCAAGAAAAGCATACCTCAAGTATTCCGGAAGTGGTTTGAGTTCAAGTGTAGGAGCTTCCTCAATAGATGGTTTCAGACGTCCCTCCGAATTTTTAAGTTCTGCTAACCCAAGAGATTCAAAAGGCAAATCAAATCTCCTTTTCCAAGGAGCTGAATTTAGCTGTTGAAATTGTTCGGCTATTTCCTCATCTTCAAAATCAGAGTCACCAACTAAAACTTTTTCCAAAGAATCTGACTTAAGCAACTGCTCAATTTCCATAGTAACTGTAGAATCAACCAACTCCACCTTCAAGCATTCTTCTTCATATGTGGGAAATTTCATTGTATTGAACACATTAAAAGTGATATTCTGATCTTGCACCCTCATGGTGAGCTCCCCTTTCTGCACATTGATCAAGGTTCTACCAGTGGCTAAGAACTGTCTTCCCAAGATTATGGGAATCTTCTTATCCTCTTCAAAATCCAAGATAACAAAATCAGCAGGAAATATGAGTTTGTCAACTTTCACCAAAACATCCTCCACTATGCCTCTAGGATATGTAATTGAACGATCAGCTAACTGCAAAGAGATGTTGGTAGGCTTTGGTTCCGGTAGACCAAGTTGCATATAGACTGACAAGGGCATGAGATTGATGCTAGCTCCCAAGACACACAAGCACTTCTCAAAAGACAAATTACCAATAGTGCATGGAATAGTAAAGCTACCAGGATCCTTTAGTTTTGGAGGCAATTTCTGTTGCAGCACAGCACTGCACTCTTCCGTTAGAGCAACGGTCTCTAATTCCTCGAGCTTCAACTTACGAGAAAGAATCCCCTTCATGAACTTGGCATAGCTCGGCATCTGTTCAAGAGCTTCGGCAAAGGGAATGTTAATCTGCAACTTCTTGAACACCTCTAAGAACTTAGCAAATTTCTTATCCAACTGTTGCTTCTGGAGTCTTCTAGGATAAGGAGGAGGAGGATAGATCTGAGTATTCTTCATAGACTGCTCCGGAGAAGCTTTTTCAACAGGTTCCTTGCTCTTTTCCACTTCACCACCTTGCTGATCAGCCACCAAATCAGATTTAGCAATTTCGGGCACTGTAAATTTTTCAACCTGCTGATTCTGAACATCTTCATCTTGGAATTTTTCAAGATTTAGAACTTAGCAAATCAGATTTTTCAAATTTTTCATTAGATGATTGCCCCGCATGAGCCTGGGGCTGTTGCTGAAATCCCGGAGGCTGATATGGTTGCCTTGGAGCATACTGCTGCTGATAACTTTGATTGAATGGCCTTGCTTGCTGACCCTGAAACTGCTGATAGGGCTGCTGAGGTTGTTGAGCACCTTGGTTGTTGCTCCAGCTGAAGTTAGGATGATTCCTGTTGTTTGGATGATAGGTGGCTGGAACTGGTGTAGCAGGTCTCTGGAAATTACTTACAAACTATGCTGATTCAGAAGAGATAGCACACTGATTCGTCTCATGTGTGCCCGCACATAGCTCACAAATACTAGCAACCTGCTGAACTCCATAATTAGCAAGAGAATCCACCTTCATCGTAAGAGCCTTCAACTGAGCTGCAATAGCTGAAGCTGTGTCAACTTCAAGAATACCTGATACCTTGCCTTGAGAAAGCCTCTGTGTTGGATTTTGATATTCATTAGCAGCCATCGTCTCAATTAGATCATAAGCCTCCGCATAGCTCTTAGCCAACAGAGCTCCACCTGATGCTGCATCTAGCAAGGGTCTAGACTGTGCTCCCAACCCATTGTAAAAATCGTTAATGACCATCCAATCAAGCATGCCATGATGTGGACACCTACGAAGCATTTCCTTATAACGTTCCCAATCCTCACACAGAGACTCGCCAGATTGCTGTTGAAACTGAGTTAGCTGGTTCCTTATTGCCGCAGTTTTCGCCATAGGAAAGAACTTGGTGAGAAACTTCTAAGCTAGATCCTCCCATGTAGTTATAGAACCAGCTGGTAGAGAGTGTAACCAGCCCTTAGCCTTATCCCTTAAAGAGAATGGGAAAAGCCTCAACTTGATAGCATCCTCCGACACACCATTAAATTTAAAAGTGTCGCAGATCTCGATAAAGTCTCGGATATGCATGTTAGGATCCTCTGTCGAAGCACCCCCAAACTGAACCGAATTCTGCACCATCTGAATTATGCTTGGCTTGATCTCAAAGTTGTTCGCTGCAATAGCTGTCCTGACAATACTAGATTGTATGCCATTGATCTTTGGCTGCGAATAGTCCTTCAAAGCCTTGACTGCTGCTGGTAAGTCTGCCATCTCTTTTACTGCTGCAAGTTCTTCTTCTGCCAGTTTACGCGTTTGCATACACGTTCAAGTACCTGAAACACCAAGAAACAAACAAACTAAGTAAGAAAAAATCCAAGTCAGTGAACGCTAACGACCACCAATGACAAGCACATAAACTAAAAATAAAACACCGATGATCCCCGGCAGCGGCGCCAAAAACTTGTTAACACAAAATCATGCAATTGCACGTGGTCACAAGTAATATAATTTAAGTTCGTTCCGCAGAGATCTGGTTAAGTTTTAATCAGAAAATATGCCTATGCAACAATGTATGGTCTTAATTCACTGCTAAGAAAAATAACAATTTTGGGATTGATTATCTAAATTAAACTAGGATGCAAATATTAAACTAAGAATTAAAGTAACTAATGAGATTGAAATCGAATTACTAATATAAGAATAAACATGGGATCCTAGCTTCATTAAATACTTCCCTTAGATCTGACGCCTTTAATCTCTATATGCAATGGTTTTGATATCTGATCGGATAACACGAAACAAGTATACGCTACCTGTCAGCATACGCATACCAAACTAAACATACATCCACAAAAGAGATAGAAGATGAATAGACACCAATTATGCTTAGACCCTATATGTCTATAGAATTTGAAAACATAACGGTTGAAGAACATGTTATCCATTAAGATCACATAGGGTAGTATAAGTATTTTCATCTCACACCACGAATCATATTGATAAACAATTATGAACCTATGCTAGCATGGCAAGTTCTAAATCTCAAGACCCACTTTCACTTCACAAGAGATTAACAATTCAATTTAGATGTTAGCTACGCATCTAAAAGCATTAAGATTAACCATACGAGGATATCAATTTCACATCACACATAGATCTTTAAAGCATCAAGATACTAAGTTCCATAAATAAATCCGTTAGAATCCCATGACAACGATTAGCCCATAATTGAACCGTTCATCGTCATGGGAATTGATCAAAACACGATAATTAACAAGATATGAAAGAAAGAAGCAATAATATTAATAAAAACAAGAGTTGAGAGAACAAATCTATAATCCAAAGTATACAAAAGATGAAGTAGATCTAGATCTTTGCTTGTCACCGAGCTTGAATCCTTCTCCACTTTTCTCTCTTGCAGTTCTACGTTACAATAATAAAAATTTGATACAAATTACATGGTAGGATGTGTTTAAATAGACACTAGAAGTCTTGCCCAATAAGCAATTACCTTCTATTACAATTAGAATTCGATTAAGGTACCAAAAACTGCCCAGAATACAATTAGAATTAGAAAAAGGGCAAAACAGTAATTTTTTAGCCTTGCTTCACAAAGAACACGTGCGCGATTTTGACCAGCACGTCCCCTGAACCTGCTATCTGTCCCATGTTGTAGAAAATCTCTCAAGCTTCGCGTGAGCTGTAAGATCGTTGAAAGCGGACTTCTAGAACTCCAGATATGGCCAAAACAGTGAAGACTGCGCAACCTTCCCGGAAAATCCGAATTTTAATCAATTAATCCTCCAAACACGATAGAAGCATCCCCATAATCGACATTCTTGTAAGTCTGCACAACTAAGCAAAATACATCAAAACTACAATAAACTTGAGGCCAAGTCAATCAATTTAAGCCGAATTTAAGCGATCCAAGTGGATATAAAATCCAGTTATCAGCTAGCATCAATATTATGCCTTTGTCGATGTTCATGCAACTTGGTCTACCGGATCCGAAGCCTACCAACATCTCTTTTCAGTTGGCCGATCGGTCAATCACTCATCATAGAGGCATAGTGGAGGATATCTTGGTGAAAGTTGATAAGCTCATCTTCCCTGCTGATTTTGTTATCTTGGATTTTGAGGAAGATAAGAAGATTCCCATAATCTTGGGAAGACCATTCCTGGCTACGGGTAGGACCTTGATCGATGTTCAGAAAAGGGAACTCACCATGAGGGTGCAAGACCAGAATGTCACTTTCAACGTGTTCAATGCAATGGAGCTTCCAACAGATGAAGAGGAATGCTTTAGGGTAGATTTGGTCGATTCTGCAGTTACTACGAAAATTGAGCATTTGCTTAAGTCAGATTCTTTGGAGAGAGGCTTAGTTGGTGTAACGCCCCAACTTCCCCATACTGAAAATATATTTTTTTAAAAATAAAATAGACTTTTGATACAGGGGAATTTTAGAAAATTTCGACATGAAGTATTCGTAAATAGGACTATCCATCTGTTTTTCAACCCAAAACAAATTCCACTTTAACAAATACAAATAAAACTTAATACACCAACGATTCCTCATCAAGGATCGATTCCAGGTTATGGTATGGAACAAGAATCTATACTACACAAATTATTACAACTTCTATCTCTGCTATAAATACAAGTCACTATACCATCTAATCTGTAGCTTAATCCAAAACCGTGCTCGGTCGCGTTAGCTTTGAAATCTATTCCGAATAGGATCATCCTCGCTCTCATTCGCATTTGAAAATAAGTAACCATCCTTAAACCTAACTGCAAAGGGTTAGGTAAAATAAAGCAAGAGTGAGCCAAAGAACGCTCAGCAAGTGCATAGTATAGTGAACAATGATTTTACAATATTTCATTGATGAACAATATCAATGATCAAACTATCTCAAGGGAATAACTCAATTTCTATCATAGCATAAAACTTTCCATTTTTCTTTAAATCATAACCTTTTCTCAAAAAATGTTTCTTTCCATCAAAACATACTTTTCATAAAACTTTTTAAAAGTATTTAAGTTGATTGTATTATTATCCTGATTACGGACAATACGGGTGATCAGCCACGTAAAGTCCCCCTTCCTTTGAAATTGGGTTCCCAATTAGGCAACACATTGGCCTTTAATGCTGGACTAGGACCACCCTAGCCTCTTACGCTAAATAAAAGTGCTGGACTAGGACCACCCCAGCCTCTTACGCTTTTCCAATTTATAAAAAAATTATTAATAATAATTTAAAACATTTCACTTTTTAGTCCTTAAACTCACTGATAACAAATCAGCCCAGTATAAGGAATTTTAAAAACATCTTTAATTCATTAAACCATTTTAATGAGCAACATTAAAAGATTAAGGATCAGAGAAGCATTCGATATAAAGAATTATAAACAGCAAAGCACTAAAATTGAATTAACATGGCATAATGCAGCAAAACAGAATCATATATCAACAACGAAATATTAATCAATTTAAGAAATGAAGCCACTGTTAAGGTTCTAGAAATTTAAAAACCATTTATACAATAGACATGGGAAAGAGGAATCTGAAATTCAAGGGAAGATTGGAGTAATACATTGGTTATAAACAATTGAAGAGCTGTTAGTTAATAAGGAACAAAACAAGGGTTAGGGTTCTAGAATTTAATTCAAGGGTTATGGAAATCTAATTTTTCTGGTATGGTTTAAAAGAATAAGCACAAGGACAAGACTAAAATAAAGTAAGGCATAAATTATAAATCAAGATTTATAGTTCTAAAAGAAATAAGGTCAACTGTAAGGTACATGGGTTTAAATGATAATTCATAAGGATAAGTAGGGTACAAGAGTTTCAACAATAATTTATAATGATTAAACAATAAGATATAAAGGGTACAACAATGATTAAAAGGAATAGGAGTAAGGTACAAGAATTTAGACAACAATTCAGAAGCAGTTCAAGAATCTAAATTTCAATACAGGGTTCGAGTCACTTGAAACAAAAGAAAATGGTGCAGACCTAGCAATACGACGTGGAAGAAAATCTTATAAATAATAGAGGTAGATTCATATCATCCAAAATAAATATGAAAAGTATAAATACTTGCAAGAAGGAAGCTGAAAGAACATATGAACAATACAGGATATTTCACATCACTTGAATGATAAGTGAGGGATAGTATACTTGCCTCAATACATGAAGTGTCCAAATCCAATATCTCGACTCTTTACTCTCTTTACTTCCATCTCTCTTTCTCTCTACATTAGTCCCTACTGGATCATACATCTGTCTTTCTTCTGTAACTTGTCATCCTCTACACAATCACACTCGTCAACTCCGATAATCTTTCCATTCCTCAATATTCCATCTACATGTGCACTGGCTCTTACCGGCCTCATACTGGTACCTATATAAAGGTAAAGTAGTACTTCAGTACACTTATAACCTTAACCTTCTAAATCTATTCTACCCAAACACGTCCTATACGCTTTACAATTTATTATAAACAACCTGTATCATTCATATGCTTAAAACAGTAATATGTATATATGACCACATAAATCACATAACGCTTAGCACGTAATATTAACTTACACTTATTATTATTATTATTATTATTATTATTATTATTATTATTATTATTATTATTTAACATGAATATATCACTGACATACCAAAAATCTTTATTAAAATACTATAAGGATCATAAAATAATCGTAATAAAATTTGGACAGCACCTCCTCTAAAATATCGTCTAACCTGTCAATATAAAATAAATAATCAAACAACTTTATAGTCAGATAACAATTCCGACTTTATTTACAACTTAAAATCTTTACTCAATATACACTTAAAATACAATACTAATCATCCGAGAATCCAACATACAGTCTTTGATACATATAGGACAATTAATCTACACACGTAACTATTGGTTCATCGAATTTAAACCAAATAGCATATACATGAGTCTAAACCAAATTGTTACCCGTATTTACACATATATCTATATTACAATCACTATCTTGCACACTATACATAAAATTATTTGAAAAAAAATGAAATTCCATTTTAACTACCCATTTCCTTTAAAACACTCCATCCATCCTTGAATATCAAACATTCATATTTATAAGAGATGTTAAACTAAGAATTCATATATACATTTTGAATTACAACAACCTTATAATGGGATCAATTCTTAGACTCCACTTCCAAGTTCATTACATGACTCACTAAATGATACCCCCTTATTCTTTACTATATCTAAAATTAAAATTACAAAATCTATAACTGAATCTGAAAATAAAACTATAATATTTATCACATACAATTTGGACAATTTTTCATATAAACCTTAACAACACGAAAATTTTGGTTGTCAACAAAAGTTATTTGTAATATCCTCAAGCTGCTAGACATTTAAACTCAAACATACATCGACTCAATAACTAGAAAACCAGAACTCAGCCAAACATAACCAGTCAACATAACTAGACACTCCTCATTCGATCTTTAAAACCAAAACAAAAATACAGTCGAGGCATAACTCGGCAACAATTAATTCACACCAAACTCAACAGTGATGGATTCAGTTTAAGATAATTACTTTGTAATACCCAACATGGAAACTAACCAACATAATTCCAAACAAAATAAGAACAAAACCTTCAGTTTCTAACTCTTCACCCAAAACGGATTAACACCTTACCAACTAACCTACAATCACAGCCACTACTTAATTGATCATTATCGATACAAATGAAACATGAATATAACCAACCAGAGATTATACGACCCAACAACATAGAGGAACAGGGGAGGTGGGTTTTACAGTAAAAACGAATGATCATAAGCTGGTAAGGGAGGGGATCTCAGGTGGTAACTCAGCGAACTCGGCGAACTCACCCACGCACACACTCGTGAAACTTATACACACAAACAGAGCATTCATCTTGTAGCCAATAAAAATCACGGCAGGAATTCAGAACACCAGTTGAAACATCACGGAATCATAAATATCATAACCCAGCCACACCAGCATATTTACACGGCTTAAACACGAGGCCAAACCCACACACAGTACCCACTGAACACGCACACACAGCACTCTTCCTTTACACAAAACCCAGCAACAAATCGATTTCAAGACCAGGGGAGGGGAAGACAATCAGCCCAGCTCACCTGCGCATACACTCCTCACATATACACACACCACACGCTCGAATTGCAGGAGAGGAGAAAGATAAACTAAAGAGAGAGATGGTAAAGAGGCGAGGGAGATTTGAGAGAGATTGTGAAGAAACGAGAGATTTAGAGAGTGTTCTAGAGAGCTCTTGGAAAAACCCAGTTGAAAAACTAATTTTTGGGGAAAAAATGATCGAATTAGGGATTTAAGAATGGGGGAGAGGAAATTTTGTAATTTGTAGCCAAATTTTCTGATTTAAAATCACTTTATAAAATAGAAAATTAATAGGTAACATTTATGGAAAATCTCAAATTAATTTTTAAAATTTAGAGAATGATATTATCTATCTCTCTATATTTTTAAAATATTTTTAGGATCAAAAATGAATTAAATATGGATTTTACAAATTTTAATCGTTTGAAAGAAATATAAATCGTAAAATCATTCTAAAATACTTAAACACCCAAAATAATTCTTCCAATAATTTTAAAAACTAAATAATATCATAAATATACTAACACAAAAGATTTCGTGATTTTTAATAACTCCGTTAATTTTATAAAAAATTTTAAAGATCAATAATGCATGATTAAAATATATTTTCACCACCAAGATTACAAATAAAAATACACAGACTTATTCAGCACACATAAATCGCCATATAAACATGTAAACATGATGTCACATATATTTATCTAAAAAAAATAAATAAATAAATTTTCACACCCTATAGTCCACATTTAATATTAAATAATAATATTTAAAATTACGAATTTTCTAAGGCGTTATATCATTCCCCCCTTAATAGGATTCTGTCCTCAGAATCGACCGTAAGAAAACATATGACGGTATTCTCAAACATTACTCTTTCAATTTCCAAGTCATTCCTTTCATTCTAGAACTCCTTTACATCCAATCATATCTCGCTAGGCTCGTCCTGTAAGCCCGTAAATTCCAACATAAATTAAACCTTTGATTTGCATGTCTCGTTACTTCTGGATACTTATCACTCGCACGTGACGATTCTTTTCTACCAAAAATCAGATATGACATATTCGTATAATGGACTATGCCCTGTACACAACGCCTCAAGTACTAACCCAATCATCTTGAAACAATTCATTCATATACAATACTATAACAAAACCTGCGTTAACTTGCAGCAACCATATAAGCGAAGAAATCTATCTTGAGTTTAAGTAAACGGGTAAATAATTAAATCTTTACAGGGAATTCCACGCGACTAAAATAATTGACACTACTTCCACGCTCCTACCCATAACTCAGGTTGGCTCAGATAAAACTTTGAAAAAAAGAATATCAAGAAATCCCCCAATCATTCTTACTCCCCTTTCAACGTACAATGTTACTCAAGGAGGGAATAACTGGGAAACTTCTATCCATCCTTAATCCCATTGTATTACTGAGTAATCTTTACGAAACTAATAACCATTTACTTTGAAACGTATACATCTGATTCGCAATACAAACTATTCAGGGGTCACTGCCCCTCAATACCACTCAAAATCAAACTCCAACTCTAATATCCCCCAATATCAAAACTCGACTTCCGAACCATTACTCAACATATCTTACAAATCGTTAAAATTTAAACTCTAAACATTATAACTCCCATATCAATAACTCATTTCCTTGAACCATTTCATTCTTCCACATTCGTCAACTTCACCTTTTACTTTCGTCAACTTCGATTGGTACTTCCTACTTTCCTCTAACGATTCATTCGAAATAAGACCTTTGAATCCTGTATCAATAACGTTTCACTTTCTTTGAACATTTCCTTGAGCACTATAAGCACATTCGATCCTTCCTCATTCGTCCGGTTGCCCTAGCACTAGAGGGGTTCTAAATCTCTTCGTTGAATTCTGAAAGCTTTCTTCACGTTGAGTTCTGCATTTCCTTCTTGGTAAACATGTCCACTGCTGTAGCTATCTTGGTAAAATCTTTGACAACCTTCGATAATTCCTGGCTGGTCCTACAAAACTTTCGATCTCTGCTTTAACATCAATTCTCAAACCTAATCATCCAATTCATAGTCTACGTAAATGTGGCTTGGACAACTCAAAATGTCATCGTCTCCATCTTTACCGCATTCAATCACTGATAGCTTTAGGAATCACAAAGGTTTATAACAAAAGAAATCAATACAATGGACAGGTGTTAGCAGGTATGAATATAAGGAGAGTTTTGGTTTGATAAGAATTTTATAAAAGAATTTAACTGAGAGATCAATATGATCACTGAACTAATTTCAGGTTGCATTTGTCACTTAGGTCAACCGCCATAGCACAAGAAGGGGGCCAGCCTTCTGTACTTTCATGACAAACACAATCAGTGGCGTCCCACCAGACTTCTATCACATAGATAAGATGTCCCTGAGTCCCCTATATACATAGGGTTGTTCATCCCAGTCTGAATAAAGAAGGTTAAGTGTTCAGATAAATTAAAAGAGTTCAAAAGTTTCAAGGGTTTACATGTATAATGTTGAATAAAGAATAGCAATATTCGGGAAAAATAGAAAGAATTCGAGGGTCTCAATAATTTACATGCACCATGTTGAATCAAGTGATCCCCTGGAAAATAGAGGTATCTCTGAAAGAATAGAAATGTGTGTAATCGAATCTGACATACGAAGTTCATCATCAATTGAAGTATAAATGATTATCAAAGGTGACAAGGTATTATCAAAATAAGAAGAAACAGAAAGGAAGGTTAAATCTCCTTAATCAATAAATTAAATGAAATCAACGACTAGTAGTGAATAAACACGCTCTTATTCCAACACATACTAGAGCTCGCATTTCGCATCTTGTTTATCCTCTTTTTGTACTTTCTTTATCATTCGTGGGGTAAATAAATCCGCAAAAGAAACTCTAGAATGTACACGAAGGTCTGCACGTAGCGTCTCCCAAGCTGATAGCTCCGGTCGTCTATATAGCGTATGCTACTCCGAATTATCTGCCTCGTCGAGAATGGAATTTCTGCTTGCGCAATATTTCAGAATACCAAATAACGTCAGCAACCGTCGTCATAATAACCTAAGGCGAACCTAATCCTAAATCGTTCTATTTAACGTCTAACCTAAATATGTACACCTAATCATCCTAACTTGTTTCAGTGACCATAACCTGTCGCTCTGATACCAACCTGTAACGCCCCAACTTCCCCATACTGAAAATATATTTTTTTAAAAATAAAATAGACTTTTGATACAGGGGAATTTTAGAAAATTTCGACGTGAAGTATTCGTAAATAGGACTATCCACCTGTTTTTCAACCCAAAACATATTCCACTTTAACAAATACAAATAAAACTTAATACACCAACGATTCCTCATCAAGGATCGATTCCAGGTTATGGTATGAAACAAGAATCTATACTACACAAATTATTACAACTTCTATCTCTGCTATAAATACAAGTCACTATACCATCTAATCTGTAGCTTAATCCAAAACCGTGCTCGGTCGTGTTAGCTTTGAAATCTATTCCGAATAGGATCATCGGCGCTCTCATTCGCATTTGAAAATAAGTAACCATCCTTAAACCTAACTGCAAAGGGTTAGGTAAAACAAAGCAAGAGTGAGCCAAAGAACGCTCAGCAAGTGCATAGTATAGTGAACAATGATTTTACAATATTTCATTGATGAACAATATCAATGATCAAACTATCTCAAGGGAATAACTCAATTTTTATCATAGCATAAAACTTTCCATTTTTCTTTAAATCATAATCTTTTCTCAAAAAATGTTTCTTTCCATCAAAACATACTTTTCATAAAACTTTTTAAAAGTATTTAAGTTGATTGTATTATTATCCTGATTACGGACAATACGGGTGATCAGCCACGTAAAGTCCCCCTTCCTTTGAAATTGGGTTCCCAATTAGGCAACACATTGGCCTTTAATGCTGGACTAGGACCACCCTAGCCTCTTACGCTAAATAAAAGTGCTGGACTAGGACCACCCCAGCCTCTTACGCTTTTCCAATTTATAAAAAAATTATTAATAATAATTTAAAACATTTCACTTTTAGTCCTTAAACTCACTGATAACAAATCAGCCCAGTATAAGGAATTTTAAAAACATCTTTAATTCATTAAACCATTTTAATGAGCAACATTAAAAGATTAAGGATCAGAGAAGCATTCGATATAAAGAATTATAAACAGCAAAGCACTAAAATTGAATTAACATGGCATAATGCAGCAAAACAGAATCATATATCAACAACGAAATATTAATCAATTTAAGAAATGATGCCACTGTTAAGGTTCTAGAAATTTAAAAACCATTTATACAATAGACATGGGAAAGAGGAATCTGAAATTCAAGGGAAGATTGGAGTAATACATTGGTTATAAACAATTGAAGAGCTGTTAGTTAATAAGGAACAAAACAAGGGTTAGGGTTCTAGAATTTAATTCAAGGGTTATGGAAATCTAATTTTTCTGGTATGGTTTAAAAGAATAAGCACAAGGACAAGACTAAAATAAAGTAAGGCATAAATTATAAATCAAGATTTATAATTCTAAAAGAAATAAGGTCAACTGTAAGTTACATGGGTTTAAATGATAATTCATAAGGATAAGTAGGGTACAAGAGTTTCAACAATAATTTATAATGATTAAACAATAAGATATAAAGGGTACAACAATGATTAAAAGGAATAGGAGTAAGGTACAAGAATTTAGACAACAATTCAGAAGCAGTTCAAGAATCTAAATTTCAATACAGGGTTCGAGTCACTTGAAACAAAAGAAAATGGTGCAGACCTAGCAATACGATGTGGAAGAAAATCTTATAAATAATAGAGGTAGATTCACATCATCCAAAATAAATATGAAAAGTATAAATACTTGCAAGAAGGAAGCTGAAAGAACATATGAACAATACAGGATATTTCACATCACTTGAATGATAAGTGAGGGATAGTATACTTGCCTCAATACATGAAGTGTCCAAATCCAATATCTCGACTCTTTACTCTCTTTACTTCCATCTCTCTTTCTCTCTACATTAGTCCCTACTGGATCATACATCTGTCTTTCTTCTGTAACTTGTCATCCTCTACACAATCACACTCGTCAACTCCGATAATCTTTCCATTCCTCAATATTCCATCTACATGTGCACTGGCTCTTACCGGCCTCATACTGGTACCTATATAAAGGTAAAGTAGTACTTCAGTACACTTATAACCTTAACCTTCTAAATCTATTCTACCCAAACACGTCCTATACGCTTTACAATTTATTATAAACAACCTGTATCATTCATATGCTTAAAACAGTAATATGTATATATGACCACATAAATCACATAACGCTTAGCACGTAATATTAACTTACACTTATTATTATTATTATTATTATTATTATTATTATTATTATTATTATTATTATTATTATTATTATTATTATTATTATTATTATTATTATTTAACATGAATATATCACTGGCATACCAAAAATCTTTATTAAAATACTATAAGGATCATAAAATGATCGTAATAAAATTTGGACAGCACCTCCTCTAAAATATCGTCTAACCTGTCAATATAAAATAAATAATCAAACAACTTTATAGTCAGATAACAATTCCGACTTTATTTACAACTTAAAATCTTTACTCAATATACACTTAAAATACAATACTAATCATCCGAGAATCCAACATACAGTCTTTGATACATATAGGACAATTAATCTACACACGTAACTATTGGTTCATCGAATTTAAACCAAATAGCATATACATGAGTCTAAACCAAATTGTTACCCGTATTTACACATATATCTATATTACAATCACTATCTTGCACACTATACATAAAATTATTTGAAAAAAAATGAAATTCCATTTTAACTACCCATTTCCTTTAAAACACTCCATCCATCCTTGAATATCAAACATTCATATTTATAAGAGATGTTAAACTAAGAATTCATATATATACATTTTGAATTACAACAACCTTATAATGGGATCAATTCTTAGACTCCACTTCCAAGTTCATTACATGACTCACTAAATGATACCCCCTTATTCTTTACTATATCTAAAATTAAAATTACAAAATCTATAACTGAATCTGAAAATAAAACTATAATATTTATCACATACAATTTGGACAATTTTTCATATAAACCTTAACAACACGAAAATTTTGGTTGTCAACAAAAGTTATTTGTAATATCCTCAAGCTGCTAGACATTTAAACTCAAACATACATCGACTCAATAACTAGAAAACCAGAACTCAGCCAAACATAACCAGTCAACATAACTAGACACTCCTCATTCGATCTTTAAAACCAAAACAAAAATACAGTCGAGGCATAACTCGGCAACAATTAATTCACACCAAACTCAACAGTGATGGATTCAGTTTAAGATAATTACTTTGTAATACCCAACATGGAAACTAACCAACATAATTCCAAACAAAATAAGAACAAAACCTTCGGTTTCTAACTCTTCACCCAAAACGGATTAACACCTTACCAACTAACCTACAATCACAGCCACCACTTAATTGATCATTATTGATACAAATGAAACATGAATATAAACAACCAGAGATTATACGACCCAACAACATAGAGGAACAGGGGAGGTGGGTTTTATAGTAAAACCGAATGATCATAAGCTGGTAAGGGAGGGGATCTCAGGTGGTAACTCAGCGAACTCGGCGAACTCACCCACGCACACACTCGTGAAACTTATACACACAAACAGAGCATTCATCTTGTAGCCAATAAAAATCACGACAGGAATTCAGAACACCAGTTGAAACATCACAGAATCATAAGTATCATAACCCAGCCACACCAGCATATTTACACGGCTTAAACACGAGGCCAAACCCACATACAGTACCCACTGAACACGCACACACAGCACGCTTCCTTTACACAAAACCCAGCAACAAATCGATTTCAAGACCAGGGGAGGGGAAGACAATCAGCCCAGCTCACCTGCGCATACACTCCTCACATATACACACACCACACGCTCGAATTGCAGGAGAGGAGAGGAGAGGAGAAAGATAAACTAAAGAGAGAGATGGTAAAGAGGCGAGGGAGATTTGAGAGAGATTGTGAAGAAACGAGAGATTTAGAGAGTGTTCTAGAGAGCTCTTGGAAAAACCCAGTTGAAAAACTAATTTTTGGGGAAAAAATGATCGAATTAGGGATTTAAGAATGGGGGAGAGGAAATTTTGTAATTTGTAGCCAAATTTTCTGATTTAAAATCACTTTATAAAATAGAAAATTAATAGGTAATATTTATGGAAAATCTCAAATTAATTTTTAAAATTTAGAGAATGATATTATCTATCTCTCTATATTTTTAAAATATTTTTAGGATAAAAAATGAATTAAATATGGATTTTACAAATTTTGATCGTTTGAAAGAAATATAAATCATAAAATCATTCTAAAATACTTAAACACCCAAAATAATTCTTCCAATAATTTTAAAAACTAAATAATATCATAAATATACTAACACAAAAGATTTCGTGATTTTTAATAACTCCGTTAATTTTATAAAAAAATTTAAAGATCAATAATGCATGATTAAAATATATTTTCAGCACCAAGATTACAAATAAAAATACACAGACTTATTCAGCACACATAAATCGCCATATAAACATGTAAACATGATGTCACATATATTTATCTAAAATAAATAAATAAATAAATTTTCACACCCTATAGTCCACATTTAATATTAAATAATAATATTTAAAATTACGAATTTTCTAAGGCGTTATAGTTGGGGATTCTGATATTGAAGATGAGGAACTAGGCGTGGCTGATCTTTGGGATTTTCAGGTGCTGATTGATGAGGTGGTTTCATGGTCAAATCTTGAGGATAGTGCAATTGAGTCTTTTCTTGAGAAAGATGTTTTGATTGAGGGTAATAAAGATCTTCATGAGTTGTATAGAAATTTCACTTCTGATGAGATGTTGGAGGAATTGAATGCTATTTGTGCTAAGCATGGAACTTACGAAAAGAGTCAGCTTGAGGATAGCTCTTTTGATCCTAAGTCTGTTGTTAAGACTTCTGTTGGTGAACCACCCACTTCCATTCCTAATCCGTCTATTTCCACACTTGGTCAGTCTTTGGTAGTTAATCATCATGTTGAAGAAGCTTCCAAACTCGAGCTTAGACCACCAGATCACCTGAGGTATGTATATTCTGAAGGAATTTATGGCCGTAGCGAAAGCGTAAATCACATTTACTTGCATAAAAACCTAATTAATCATGTATATAGATTTAAAAATTGTATGAACACAAAAAAAAACCTTGATAGCTTTCCTGGGATTGTTATGAATGTATCTTTGATTTCCAGCAATCACCCCTCAAGTGTGGAGTGCTCTAATGGTATCCACCAAGATCAAATATCATATAGTAGATGAAGAACAATTGAGAAAATAATTAAAATGATTTGGAATGATTTTGATGAACTTCAAAAGCTCTCAAATAATCCTCTCAAACTCCTGGGATGTTTTTGTGTTTGTTTCTTCTTCTATCTTCCAACTCTTGGAATGATTGATATTTAAAAAAATAAAGTCTTTACTTTATCTAATTAAATAATCATTTAATAATTAAAACCTTTTTAATTATTAATCCCATTCTGAAAATAATTCTCTCATAAAATTTAATTTCTCAAACTAAATTTTGTAATTAATAATTATTAAGAACTTTTCTTAATTTATTTATAATCTATTAAATCTCATTTAATAAATTATAAATAATTGCTAATTAATTATTTATTCAATAAATAAATAATTCATAGCCATTATTAATTATTCTCATCATCTATAAATATTTAACCTTTTTATGGTGTGACCCTTTAGGTTCAATATTAAGCCGGTAGTAGAAATAAATAATAATAAACTATTTATTATTACTTATACGAATTACTAATTAATTCGTTAAATACAATTACATAAGTAATTAATATTTATTCTACATCGTGAGTGATACTTTTGAATATATCGCGACTATCCGGATAATATGAATTCATTGCTTAGAATATATAAAACCTATTCAGCAAATGGTTACCGTACAATCAATTCCTTCTACCCGACAATATCCCGATTAAATACAAGGCATGGATCGCGTGTCAAGCCTATTTAATTTAATCATATAATTTCTTATACATTATGTCTAGTTCATTTGAATTAGAAACTCTTTCTAACTTCAATTACTCTGGCCAGAGATTCCAGAACTAACATAGTAAGAACATCATAGGATATTCACTTTCTTTTACTGAAAGGGGTAGATTCTTTATCGATCGTTAACTATCTTCATATACAATTTCTATACCCGGAATAGAACTAATGATTGTCCCTTGAGGACTTAGAACTAAACCAAAACATAGTTCATTGTATATAAGATTACTTTAACGGTCTCAAGTCTAAGGACACTTGTACCACCATCAACTTATGAACAACTATTAACACGTGAGTAAACTCCATTAGTCGTTCATTAGATCAAGTCACGTTCAGTGAACTTATTCTCCAATAAGCACCTACATACTAGCTATAGTGTCACCACACGAATGTCTATGAGAACAGACATCCTTCCGAGGAAGCAAGCATAGTATGTACCGATCTTTACGGATTGACTAACTCCCAATTAGTTATCCTACGATCGGGAACTATTTAAGTTTAGTGTTATCATCTTCTAGATCTCATTATTATAATCTCATTATAATTCTAGAAGCTTTACTCTAAACTATGGAACTTCTTATTTAAACACTTTAAATAGATAAAGGCCCGTAATAAAAACAACAAGTCTTTTATTAATATAAATAAAATCAAATAAGATTACATGAAAGTATTTCCTAACTCATCACACATGATTGGGTTTAGGACAAAATACTATCAAACTCCCACTTGTACTAAAGCCAATCACTCTGGTATCTTATACCCATCTTATCTCTATGTCGATCAAAGTGAGCCTGAGACAATGCCTTAGTAAATGGGTCCGCTATATTGTTATGTGTGTCAACTCTTATGATGTTGACATCCCCTCTTTCTATGATCTCTCGAATCAGATGAAAGCGCCGCAACACGTGTTTGGAATTCTTATGGGATCTTGGTTCCTTAGCTTGAGCTATCGCAGCGTTGTTATCACAATACAACACTATAGGATCCTTAATGCTAGGAACTACTCCCAAATCAGAAACAAATTTCCTCATCCAGACAGCTTCCTTTGCAGCTTCACTTGCAGCTATATATTCTGCTTCCGCTGTGGAGTCAGCCGTTGTAGGCTGTTTGGAACTCTTCCAACTCATCGCTCCCCCATTTAGAGTAAATACATACCATGACTGGGATCTGCTACCATCGCCTTCTGATTGAAAACTAGAGTCAGTATAACCCTCAATTTTCAATTCAGATCCACCAAAAACAAGAAAAACATCTTTAGTCCTTCTCAAGTACTTCAATATGTTCTTCACTGCTTTCCAGTGTTCTTCACCTGGGTTAGACTGATATCTGCTCGTCACACTAAGTGAATGAGCAACATCAGCTCTAGTATATAACATCGCATACATGATGGATCCTATTGCCGAGGCATAAGGAATCTTACTCATGCGCACCCTTTCCTCATATGTCTTTGGAGACATCTTCTCGGAAAGAGTAATCCCATAACTAATAGGAATGAGACCTCTTTTCGAGTTCTCCATGCTAAACCGTTTTAGCACTTTATCGATGTATGTACCTTGGGATAGGCCAATCGTTCGATTAGATCTATCTCTATAGATCTTCATCCCTAAAATATAGGATGCCTCTCCCAAGTCCTTCATAGTGAAGTTCTTTGATAGCCAGACCTTGACTGATTGTAACATCGGTATATCATTTCCTATTATAAGTATGTCATCCACATACAATATAAGAAATGTTACCGCGCTCCCACTAACCTTCTTGTAAATACATGGTTCATCTAAGTTTTTGATGAAATCAAACTCTTTGATTGTCTCATCAAAACGGATGTTCCATCTTCGAGAAGCTTGCTTCAAACCATATATGGTTCGCAGCAGTCTACATATTAGATTTTCGTTTCCACTGGAAACAAAACCCTCTGGCTGTGTCATATACACTTCCTCTTCAAGTTTCCCATTGAGGAAGGCCGTCTTTACCTCCATTTGCCAGATCTCGTAATCATAGTAGGCTGCAATCGCAAGCAAAATCCTAATGGATTTGAGCAAGGCTACAGGCGAAAAGGTTTCATCAAAGTCAATCCCTTGTCTTTGTTTGAATCCTTTTGCCACAAGCCTGGCCTTATAGGTCTCCACCTGGCCATCTGCTCCTAACTTTCGTTTGTATATCCATTTGCACCCAATGGGTTTAATTCCTTCAGGTGCCTCAACCAAAGTCCACACTTGGTTTATATACATCGAGTCCATTTCGGATTTCATGGCATCCTGCCATTTCTCTGAGTCATTACAACTCACAGCCTCTTCATAAGTCATAGGGTCCTCATCATCAACAAATGACAAATCATCATCATTTTCAATGACAAGCCCGTAATATCTTTCGATTGGGCGGGACACTCTCTCTGACTTACGTAAAGGTTGTTCTTTCTGAACAGGTACTTCTTTTCTAATCGTTGCATTTTGTGGTTCTTGAACTTCATCAAGTTCAATATTTCTCCCACTGTTTCTATCAAGGAGGAATTGTTCCTCTAAGAAGTTTGCGTGTCTAGAAACAAATATCCTTTGATCAGAAGGATCATAGAAATAATATCCATGACCTTCTTTAGGATATCCCACAAAACTGCATTTCACGGATCTAGGTTCCAACTTATCATGTTCAACTTTCTTGACATAAGCTGGACACCCCCAAACCTTAACATGTTTAAGACCTGGTTTCTTCCTACTCCACATCTCATGTGGGGTTGTGAGAACCGATTTAGAAGGCACCTTGTTCAGTAAATACGCTGACGTCTCTAAAGCATAACCCCATAGTGATACTGGAAGATCAGTAAAGCTCATCATGGACCTCACCATATCTAATAGAGTACGATTCCTTCTCTCAGATATTCCATTTAATTGTGGAGTATAGGGAGGGGTCCATTGAGAAACTATACCATTTTCTTTAAGATAACCTAAAAACTCTCCGCTTAAGTACTCACCTCCTCGATCTGATCGAAGAACTTTTATACTACGTGCGGTTTGTTTTTCTACTTCATTTCTATATTCCTTGAACTTTTCAAAAGCTTCGGATTTGTATTTCATAAGATATACATATCCTAACCTGGATCGATCATCCGTAAAAGTAATGAAGTATGAAAATCCTCCTCTAGCATTTGTTGACATTGGTCCACATACATCTGTGTGTACCAAGTCTAACAACCCCGCAGCTCTCTCTCCATGTCCAGTAAATGGAGATTTAGTCATTTTACCCATGAGACAAGACTCGCATATAGGATATGATTCAAAATCAAAATGTTCTAGTAACTTATCCTTATGTAATGTGCGAAGTCTATTCTCACTAATATGACCTAGTCTGCAGTGCCATAAATAAGTTGGATTTTTATTATCTCTTTTTCTTTTATTATTTGGTTGTTCAATTTGAAACAAATTATGTTCTAAGTCACATATATACAAACCATTATGTAATGTACCATATCCATAAGTAATATTATTTCTCTTAATTAAACATTTATTATTCTCAACAATAAATGTAAAACCATCCGAATCAAGTACAGGAATAGAAACAATATTTCTTACAATTGATGGTACATAATAACATTTATTCAACACAATAGTTTTGCCCGTAGGCATATGTAAAGGAAATGATCCTACAGCTGCAGCAGCAACTCTTGCTCCATTGCCCATCAATAGAATCACTTCATCTTCCCCCAGAGATCTACTTTGCTTTAGTCCCTGCAACGAATTGCAAATATGAGACCCACAAGCAGTATCCAATACCCAAGTAGAAATCTGACTTAAAGACATATTTAGTTCAATCATGAACATACCTGTATCAGAAGCGGTAATCTCATTGCCCTTCTTATTCTTTAACTCTGCAAGGTAAACCTTGCAGTTCCTCTTCCAGTGTCCCACCTTGTTACAGTGGAAGCAAACTGCTTTGCTTTTTGGGTCAGCCTTTGGTGGAACAGGCTTATTCTCACCCTTTTTCTTATTCTTCGGCTTCCAGTTCCTCTTCCTCTTAGTAGAGGTACTGGCACCGATCATAAGAACAGAACCCCTTTTGGAGGGAAAATTCGCCTCAGCAGTTTTCAGCATGTTGTGGAGCTCAGCTAAGCTGACATCCAGCTTGTTCATGTGAAAGTTCATAACGAACTGCGAGAACGAATCCGGGAGTGACTGCAAGAATAAATCTTGGCTTAACTCCCCATCCATGACAAAACCTAACTGCCCTAGATGCTCAATCAGATTGATCATCTTAAGCACATGGTCATTCACAGACGACCCTTCAGCCATTCTACATTGGAATAGCTCTTTCGATATATCATATCGAGCGGTTCTCCCTTGTACATCATAAAGCTCCTGTAGATGTATCAGAATGGTAGGAGCATCCATTTTCTCATGTTGCTTCTGTAACTCAGGTGTCATGGATGCTAGCATGACACATTGAGCAACATTAGCAGCATCTAACCAGTCATTATACACTTCTCGTTCTTGGAAAAGTGCATCATCAGAAGGAGGTACAGGTAAAGGCGAGTCAAGCACATAATCCTTCTTCTCAGCCCTGAGAACGATTCTCAGGTTTCGAAGCCAATCAGCATAATTGGGACCAGTCAATTTGTTCGCATCAAGTATGCTACGGAGTGATAGAGTAGAAGACATGATCTATAAATCTGAAATTTGTGAACACATAACAACATTAGTAGATATCCAATTTTATTATAACACCTTATGAATCGGGTCTTTATTCATAGGTGGCTCCCACAGTTTTATTGAAATTATACAACCCTCAAATGTATAACTTAAGCATTCTCAATGCATGTGAGAATAGGGATCCTACTTTCCATTATATAACCTCGGCTGTAGCACGAAACGCTATGTAATGTTCCATAGGCAGATAACTCTTTATCAATTACATCTCATGTTATTCCTTAATTCCATTTAGCCTCTTGAATCATTGAATCACGGCTGTAGCACGTCTAAATTCAATATTCTAAGTCAAGTGAGACCCAACATCTCGTTAAATTAATAAGATCTCAATAGCCCACGGCTGTAGCACGTAACGACAATTGGATTCTAATTAATTATACGCATCTCATGTAATAGACAAGTAATTCCTATTTTTGAAAACGAAGCCCTCGGCTGTAGCACGAAACGACAAGGCTCAAAACTAAGAATTACTTTCTACCATGTTGGAAGGCTATGACCGACACAAGCCCGTTGTGACATTGACCATTTTATTACTTGATATTAAATAACGAGGGATTTTATATTGTTTAGGTCACGAAACGTTTTCGTTAAAACCTAAAGTCAAACATGAATTTTATATACGATATATAAAACTATATATATTATCTCATGGCATTTCTATGCACACATATATATAGGCAAACATGTTATATCATGTTAAACATTGTTAAACATCTATATGAAACAATATTAGTATTTTAAAGCATTTTAACACAATTAAAACGGGCTTTAAAACACTTCCGGAAGCTATAACCATTTTAAAATTAATTTTTAAAATTTATTTGACCACTCCATTAGATCCATCTCGAAAAAACGAATCCAACGATATATTATACGCCTCAAACGGAGTTACGGATCAACGGGAAAAATCAAAATACGAATCAGGACCATTTCTGTCATCTACAGTCCCTGTAACGCATTACCAGAATGCGTTATAAGCCAAAAATACCATATTTATTGTGTCACGCATTCAACAGAGGCGTTACACAGCGATGACATCATGCTGACGTCATGATGACGTCAGCACCCGACCCGACCCATGACCCGACCCGAGATCCGACCCGACCCGACCAGTACGACCCGACCCGGCGCGTGCGCTGCACGCGCGGCGCGTGAGCCGCCAGCGCGTGACGCCCACGCGCGGAGGACAGTCGCGCGTACTGAATTCTGATTTCAGCGTTCAGTCGGCAAAGTTGAATAATAATCTTCAGTCGGCCAGTCCTTTAATAAACCAACCCACTTTAACAACCTTTTGGGCCCCCAACTTTAATAACCCATATATATTTTATAAATATATATATATTTATAAAACAGATTATTATTTATTAATTTCTAAACTCTTTAAAAATCAATAATAAATAATCTATACATGGGAAAATTATGAAACTTTTTCTGGGACTTCTACAACACTTGTAGAAAATATATCAGTGATCAAAATTATTTTAAAAAATAATTTATTAATTAATTCGTAATTAATATGATTATAGCCTCCAAGAACTTCAAAAATTCATAACTAATTCATACAAGCTTGAAAAATTACGAAATGTTTTCTGGGATCTATATACATGCAACCTATGCTCTGATACCAATGAAGGAATTTATGGCCGTAGCGGAAGCGTAAATCACATTTACTTGCATAAAAACCTAATTAATCATGTATATAGATTTAAAAATTGTATGAACACAAGAAAAATACCTTGATAGCTTTCCTGGGATTGTTATGAATGTATCTTTGATTTCCAGCAATCACCCCTCAAGTGTGGAGTGCTCTAATGGTATCCACCAAGATCAAATATCATAAAGTAGATGAAGAACAATTGAGAAAATAATTAAAATGATTTGGAATGATTTTGATGAACTTAAAAAGCTCTCAAATAATCCTCTCAAACTCCTGGGATGTTTTTGTGTTTGTTTCTTCTTCTATCTTCCAACTCTTGGAATGATTGATATTTAAAGAAATAAAGTCTTTACTTTATCTAATTAAATAATCATTTAATAATTAAAACCTTTTTAATTATTAATCCCATTCTAAAAATAATTCTCTCATAAAATTTAATTTCTCAAACTAAATTTTGTAATTAATAATTATTAAGAACTTTTCTTAATTTATTTATAATCTATTAAATCTCATTTAATAAATTATAAATAATTGCTAATTAATTATTTATTCAATAAATAAATAATTCATAGCCATTATTAATTATTCTCATCATCTATAAATATTTAACCTTTTTATGGTGTGACCCTTTAGGTTCAATATTAAGCCGGTAGTAGAAATAAATAATAATAAACTATTTATTATTACTTATACGAATTACTAATTAATTCGTTAAATACAATTACATAAGTAATTAATATTTATTCTACATCGTGAGTGATACTTTTGAATATATCGCGACTATCCGGATAATATGAATTCATTGCTTAGAATATATAAAACCTATTCAGCAAATGGTTACCGTACAATCAATTCCTTCTACCCGACAATATCCCGATTAAATACAAGGCATGGATCGCGTGTCAAGCCTATTTAATTTAATCATATAATTTCTTATACATTATGTCTAGTTCATTTGAATTAGAAACTCTTTCTAACTTCAATTACTCTGGCCAGAGATTCCAGAACTAACATAGTAAGAACATCATAGGATATTCACTTTCTTTTACTGAAAGGGGTAGATTCTTTATCGATCGTTAACTATCTTCATATACAAATTCCTATACCCGGAATAGAACTAATGATTGTCCCTTGAGGACTTAGAACTAAACCAAAACATAGTTCATTGTATATAAGATTACTTTAACGGTCTCAAGTCTAAGGACACTTGTACCACCATCAACTTATGAACAACTATTAACACGTGAGTAAACTCCATTAGTCGTTCATTAGATCAAGTCACGTTCAGTGAACTTATTCTCCAATAAGCACCTACATACTAGCTATAGTGTCACCACACGAATGTCTATGAGAACAGACATCCTTCCGAGGAAGCAAGCATAGTATGTACCGATCTTTACGGATTGACTAACTCCCAATTAGTTATCCTACGATCGGGAACTATTTAAGTTTAGTGTTATCATCTTCTAGATCTCATTATTATAATCTCATTATAATTCTAGAAGCTTTACTCTAAACTATGGAACTTCTTATTTAAACACTTTAAATAGATAAAGGCCCGTAATAAAAACAACAAGTCTTTTATTAATATAAATAAAATAAAATAAGATTACATGAAAGTATTTCCTAACTCATCACACATGATTGGGTTTAAGACAAAATACTATCAAACTCCCACTTGTACTAAAGCCAATCACTCTGGTATCTTATACCCATCTTATCTCTATGTCGATCAAAGTGAGCCTGAGACAATGCCTTAGTAAATGGGTCCGCTATGTTGTTATGTGTGTCAACTCTTACGATGTTGACATCCCCTCTTTCTATGATCTCTCGAATCAGATGAAAGCGCCGCAACACGTGTTTGGAATTCTTATGGGATCTTGGTTCCTTAGCTTAAGCTATCGCAGCGTTGTTATCACAATACAACACTATAGGATCCTCAATGCTAGGAACTACTCCCAAATCAGAAACAAATTTCCTCATCCAGACAGCTTCCTTTGCAGCTATATATTCTGCTTCCGCTGTGGAGTCAGCCGTTGTAGGCTGTTTGGAACTCTTCCAACTCATCGCTCCCCCATTTAGAGTAAATACATACCATGACTGGGATCTGCTACCATCGCCTTCTGATTGAAAACTAGAGTCAGTATAACCCTCAATTTTCAATTCAGATCCACCAAAAACAAGAAAAACATCTTTAGTCCTTCTCAAGTACTTCAATATGTTCTTCACTGCTTTCCAGTGTTCTTCACCTGGGTTAGACTGATATCTGCTCGTCACACTAAGTGAATGAGCAACATCAGCTCTAGTATATAACATCGCATACATGATGGATCCTATTGCCGAGGCATAAGGAATCCTACTCATGCGCACCCTTTCCTCATATGTCTTTGGAGACATCTTCTCGGAAAGAGTAATCCCATGACTAATAGGAATGAGACCTCTTTTCGAGTTCTCCATGCTAAACCGTTTTAGCACTTTATCGATGTATGTACCTTGGGATAGGCCAATCGTTCGATTAGATCTATCTCTATAGATCTTCATCCCTAAAATATAGGATGCCTCTCCCAAGTCCTTCATAGTGAAGTTCTTTGATAGCCAGACCTTGACTGATTGTAACATCGGTATATCATTTCCTATTATAAGTATGTCATCCACATACAATATAAGAAATGTTACCGCGCTCCCACTAACCTTCTTGTAAATACATGGTTCATCTAAGTTTTTGATAAAATCAAACTCTTTGATTGTCTCATCAAAACGGATGTTCCATCTTCGAGAAGCTTGCTTCAAACCATATATGGTTCGCAGCAGTCTACATATTAGATTTTCGTTTCCACTGGAAACAAAACCCTCTGGCTGTGTCATATACACTTCCTCTTCAAGTTTCCCATTGAGGAAGGCCGTCTTTACGTCCATTTAGTGCAAACATGTTTTTGGATCGAACCCGGGTCACTCGCGTGACAGGCGGGAAAACCTCGAAAGGAAGAGTTTTTAAACCACATCAGCAAAAGAAGAAGTTTCCACTTGAAAGTTGTTATAATTGTGGGAATTATGGACATTTAAAAAATGAATGTCCTGAGAATCAAGAAGGAAATGAAGGCAAGGGTCAAGATCAAAAAGGAAAAAACAAATGTGAGTTTGTTGGGGTTATTGAATGCAATGCTAGTCATGTGGCCACAGACATTGATGGGTGGTGGATTGACTCTGGAGCAACCCGCCATATTGCGAAAACTAAGCAAGGTTTGACCGAGTTTGAGGAGTTAAAGAATGATGAACAAAGAATTTTTATGGGGAACAACACCTACTTGGATGTGGTGGGGATTGGTTCTTATAGGTTGGATCTTGAGGCTAGTGTGATGATCCTCAAGAATGTGATGTTTGCTCCTGGTATGAGGCGCAATCTTGTTTCTGTTCCTGCACTGCTTAAGAATGGATTAGAAGTGCGATTTTATAATAATCGAGTTTCAATCGGAAATGATAAGAAGGTTTATGCTACGTGCAAGTATGAGCCCGATCATGAGTTGTTTAAGCTTTGAATATATAATTTTAATTTATGAATAAAGGGCAAGTGTGAGCCCGGTCATGAGTTGTTTTAAAAATTAAATTATGTTTTGAGTGTGTCAATAATGGGCATGTATGAGCCCGTGAAATGTTTGAGATGTTTGAAGTTTTTTTGTTGGATTATGATCAATGATAATAATATACGGATTTCTTCTTTAATTTTTTTTGTGTAATATTACATGTGTATATATGACATGTAAGTTGGAGATATTGTGAGAAAATAAATAAATTTTTGCCTACGAGAATGTTAAAACTTTTAAGGTTGCAACCAAGAAGTTAGAATAATTAAAGGCGAAAAAGTTGTCTTAGAGGCTATGAAATCTCTATTTTTGTAAAAATATTTAATTGTTTGGGATGCAGAACTGCAATCCGGCGCCAATCTTGTTGATCATGAAAAAATGATTGAGGTATTGCAATGTGAATCCGTGAACTTGGAAGTATAATGTATGTTAAGTGGCAAGATGAAAAAGACGTGTTATCACTAGTGATGTTTTTTCTAAATTGATGAGAGAAATTTAACTCAAATCATATTTTAATATGTGATAAAAGTAGGAGTTATATAGATATTTATCAAATAAGTGAAGTGGGAGATGTTGTAAATTTGACTTAGTTTGAAAAATATAAATTATAAAATGTAATAATTTGTGTGAAGTTACAAATATAATTATTGTAATATATTTTATTTGGGAGTTACAAATCATTTTGTGTGAGTTACAATATTTATTATTGTAGGAGTTACAATAATAAATATTAGGAGTTACAAATATTTTCTTTATTACATGGAGAGAATCATGGGGCAGTTACTTCTTGAAGGGGGTGGAAATAGTGCTAAGCATGCCTATAAATTGTGAGGTATTTCTCAATGAAAAAGCACACCAAACATTGCTTGTTCCTAGCTCTTATTGGAACCCCTTGCTTCAACTTTTCTTTGTAGTAAGTAAGTAAATTATATATTCATACATAGTTTTATTTAACAGTGTTGGTCCCATATATCACAATTTGAAAACAAATGGTCCTAAATATCACAGCTCAAAAACATGACTCCAAATATCGTTACAAAACACACTCTAATATAGCGTTTCAATTTTTTTCTTTTTTCTAAAAACGCTGATGCGTTTGGGGGGTTATACCTCTTTTTTTTGTTTTGTTTGGTTGGAAACGCTACATCGTAGTTTGTTTTCAAAACAACCAACGCCACTTTATGTGGCATTTGGGTGTTTTAACCTTTTTTTTTTTATATAGTGAGTGAGGGTGTATTTTAAATGTGTGTGCCCCTGGCGGGGTCCTAAGAAATAATTCAAAATGGAACCCGTTGAACCCCAAATAAAAAGCTATGTTATATAGCATTTTTTTTTGTTTTTTTTCTCCTAACTATATATGGTTTATTCGTCATTTCGAATATTTCTAAAATCCAAAATAGAAACGTTGAACCCCAAAATTTAACCGTTGAAACCCAAGGGAATACAAAATAAAAAAAAATTAATTAAAAAATTGAATCTGGCGGCCTGATTTTTCAGGATAAGTTAGGGTTTAGGGTTGTAAACAACCCTAAATCCCAAACCTTAAACCCTAAGTTCGCATACGGTTATTCGTCGTTCGGAATATTTCTAAAACTTAAAATGGAAACGTTGAACCCCAAAAGTTAATTATTGAACCCCTAAGATTAATTAAAATTGTATTTTTTAAATTAAAAGAATACAATTTTAATTGATCATTTGTTTATAAATTTTTAAAATTATTTACAAATATATATTTAGAAGAAAACAAAAAAAAAACAACCCAACCCAAACGCCACATAATGTGGCATTCTGCCCACCAGACGCTTTATCGTCTTCTAAAAAAAACGCTACACGATGTAGCGTTTTGGAATGATATATGGGACCAATTTTTTCATTTATGATATTTGGAACCATTTGTCTTGAAATTGTGATATTGGGAGCCTTTATTCTGAATTTGACTAATCTTTGCATCAAACGTAAACTTTGTGGGAGGAAACACGACCCAACATTTCAATATTCTGAAATTTGATTAAAATTCAATTAATTCAACTTTCTATATTACCATCTCAAATGAGCAATCTTGACTTTGGATTTCAAAAACATACGGAGCAAATATTTTTGATAGAAAAGTAAGTATTTTGTATTGGCCGTCGTTCAATAGCATACGTATGTTGCAACATACCGTACCGCAGAACCGTATCACAGAAACTTTCTGTAGTACATAGAGAGATGGGCCCCCTGTTTTCACACCAAAAACCCTACTGTACACGTACCGCAGAAACTTTATGCAGTATTGTATGCTGTAGCATACGTATGCTAAAGACCAGGCCCCTTTTGTAATAGTCATCTGTAACTCAGTGGCAACTTAGTGGATACATAATCATATCATTTACTTAATGAGATGACATATTACTAAAATAGATTTAACCATATACAGGAGCATATATAAATTAATCATTCTACATAATTTCACTATTTAGTGGTGTTTGATCTATTGATATGGTTGTGTGTGGAAGTGCATAGAAAGTCCTGTAAATTGATTTGTTCGAAATTTTTAAATACAATTTTTTCAGAATCAAATCGAATTTAACTTTAAAAACAAACAATTTTTCTGCCATATGAAGTACTAAACATGTCATGAAAACCACGAGCAGAGACGAGCAAACATCCAAAAACGAAAATAAGTACGGCGATTTAATTTATACTAAAAACATAAATTTTTTTCTTATAAAATTAATAAAATTCTTTTGATGATAACAACATATTTTAATAAATAAAATTAAACACCCACCTCCATATTACTTGTATGTTGTTATCGTTCACGTTTAGGGTAAACTTATTTAATCCTCCACATTATCAAATTATGAAGTCAAGCTTGCTTGGCCGGGAAGAAAAGATAATTCAAGTTTGACCCTAAGATTTTTTTTTTTTTTGCCACGAAAGAAAGATTTTATTACTGAATCAAATCTTTACATAGAACAAAATTAAATCCAGGGTGAACATCTCCCACCCTCCAACTACGATCAGCTACTTAACAGCTATACCTCGCTAAGTAGTGAGCTACTCTGTTCGCAGACAAACCTTAACATAGTGTTTTGATTCTTTAAACCTGACAAGAGCTCTTTGCATTCCTCGATTACTATCCGCAAATAAGAGAGACTAGAATAAGAGCTACGGATGAGTTGCACAACCTGCAAACAATTTGTTTCTACTACTGCATCAACATGACTGCCATTTTTAACCCAGCTGAGTGCTTCTTGAATTCCTATAGATTATGCAAGTTCAGGAGAAATTTTTCCATGGGAGCATCTTGATCTTGCTTCTTTGAGGTTGCCTGTGTGATCTCTAACAATCAAGGCATGGCTATAACGGTTGGGTTCCTCAAAGAGAGTTGCGTCGGTGTTAACCTTAACTCTGTTTGTCATTGTGGGTGCCACTGTTCTAGACCGTCTTCTAGCAACATATATCCCTGAAAACTATCGAAGGATTTATCTTGAACAGATCGCCATTGGTTAAGGACAGATAACATCGAGTTTACTATCTCTAAAGCTTCAATTCCGTGTTGATTCCACACCAGATCATTTCGGTTCTTCCAGAGCATCCAACAAACCATCACCTGAATCTGAATATCTAATTGTTTCCTCTGAGTAAACACTAACAACAACCAATCTGAAAACGTGCCAAACTCACCTGTAATATTATTGAGATTAGTTGTCATGTGACAGACTTCTGCGAATGGACAGGTTACTAATGAGTGCAGTATGGATTCGGGTTCTACATTACATACAGGGCACATCCAGTTAACATCAATGTGCTTAACTCGAAGTAGATCCTTTATTGGTAAACAGTTAGAAGCAACACGCTAAAGGAAGTTCTTTACTTTAGAAGGTATCTTCAAATTCCATAGCTTTCGCCAGAAGCCAGAATTGTCTTCCGTTTGATAAGATGTTTTAGCTTCCTGAATAGCAATATAAGCGCTTTTAACAGAATAGTGACCCATCTTCTCTCGATGCCAATACCAAGTATCTTTATCTTCTGCCCCTAGTGGAATGGACAAAATGATATCTGCATCCCTTTCATCGAACAAATCTTTAATCAAATCCATATCCCATATTTTCTCACATGTTACCATTAAAGAGGTAACTTTTTGATTAATCAGAGCTTCACTAGTTGAATGGACGTAAGGATCAGATATTGAAGGAAGCCATGGTGTATTAAGGATATCCACTTCCTTCCCGCTTCCAACACGACAAGAGATACCTGCTTTTATCAAACTCTGAGCTTCTAAAACGCTGCGCCATATATAACTTGGACTACTTCCAACACGCTTCTAAAACGAACCAGTGGGGTAATATCTTGCCTTGAAGATATGATTGACTAGTTTATCAGGGTATGTAATTAAACGCCAAGCTTGCTTACCCAAAAGAGCTACGTTGAAATCACGAATACAACGAAAGCTCATTCCACCATTAAATTTGGACGAGCATAATCTATTCCAACACATCCAGTGTATCGATTTTTCCTTCGAAGCATTAGTTCGCCACCAGAACTTACACATTGCCATCTGCAAGTCTTTACAAACCTCGACTGGGAGTACTTAGCAAATAACAACGAATAATATTTAGCAAATTCCAAATTTGTTTTACTGGTAGCAACATTGAACTTGATAACTCTATTTCCGTCTTAGTCCTTCTTCGTTGTTCTCAATTTTAGAAAATGAAGTATAATGCTTTGTCCGTTCTATTTTATATTCAATTTTAATAATATTGGACATATATAATAGAAAGGTACAAATTTTACAGACTACTTTAGTAACATTGGACATATATAATGGAACGAAATGAACATCATAAAATAATAACACAGGGGACGACCTTAAAAGAGATACTCCGTAAGAGCAACTCCAACAATCTTCTTGCATTCTTCCTACATATAATATTATTAAATTATCTCTTAATTATTTAGTAGCTAAAATCAAACATTTTCTCCAACAATCCTTCTAAACTTACTCTTTATTCATTTTTTTACTAATTAACTATATCTATACATACTTTCTATTATTATATCTTTATCGATATTATTAAGTATTACACAATGGTACATTCGGCTTTTAATTTATATCAATATTGATAAATTTAGATTAAAATGATATGACATCCATCTTTTAAAATTCGGTCCATCCAAAAAAAAAAAAAATCCACCCGTGACTTCAAGTCATGCAGTGCACCGTGACTTCAAGTCACCACAGTTGTTTCAACTTCTACTTTATGAAAGAGAAAGCTGGAGAAATAAAATAATAGAAAATGAGAGGAGAGAGGCTCTTAATATTGAGAAGATTCTGACCGCTCTTAAATTTTTGGGAAGGGTTTAGGAGCCTGTTGGACTTGGTTTTTGCATCAGTTTTGTTATAATTTGACTTAAGAGCCCGAATAAGGTGCCTGTTGGAGTTGCTCTAATACATAAATGAGAGTGATCTGTATATTCCAACAAAGCCATTATTAGTGACTTTAGACTATCAGTTAGGTTTTGAGAAATTAGAATTTACGTAATCTGTGCTATTCTTTACTGCCAATTTGGTTCGCTTTTAAGTGATTAAATTTTTTTTCCGTATTTTATTGATTTTAGCTTTATTGCCAGGTCATATTAATTTATATTAATTTGACTTTTTCATATTAGTTTACGTAATCTGTTATAATCTTTTGAATAACAATTTTTTAATTACTGACATCTGTTGTTTAAAATTAATAAAAAGATATTAAAATAATATATTGGACTTAATTGCAGAACGATGGTCTGTAATTTAATATTTTTGCATGAAAATGGTTAAATTATTAGTTGTGCCAAATTAATGGCTAATTATTGAATTTATCAGCACTTTGGTGGTTCCGGATCCCTTCTGTTAGTTCGCAACTAACGGCTTTAGGGTTTTTTAAATAAAATAAGATTGAATTGCATTTTATTGGTTGTAGTTTAATTTTTTTTACACATTGTTGGTTGAAGTGAAAAAAGTAGTTACAGTGGAATCTCCTCAAACTAATAAAGTAGCTAAAATAAAATGAATAATCTACTCAAATAAATAATATTTGTTTATTCCAAAATAGTAAAGACATGTATTTTAGTCTTGATAAATGAATAGTATTGATATTTGGATAATTTTTTTTAAACCCGAGCCTATTCATTTTTTGAGATTTAACTGTATATTAATGACCTCAAATCATACTGGATGGGTAGATATGATTATAAACAATTATTTTTATAAATAATTATTATCGCTTTTAAAACGTGTTAATTGGCAAATTCATACTGAACTGAACATAAACTTGCAAGTGGGTAACTGAACTCAAAGAACTTGCATTAACGTCATTAGACTAATTAAACCTTGCAATCTCATAACTAAACTATTACTCCGACAATTATACTTCATTTTGTTAAAAGCTTGCACGTCCGTTAACTTTGTTAACTTCTAACGAAGACCCGTTAATTTTGTACACATAAGCTACCATATAGACTTTTCTCTCTCCTCACATTTGGCAAATAAGCTGCCACATAGACTTGTAACCCGAATCAGTCAAAAAAAAACATAAACTGGTTCATTTTCATGTGTAAAAAATCTAATTACTAATTAATAAATTTCAATTTCAATTTTCTAAACAAATAGGTTAATTAATTAATTAATCAAAAATGATTAATTAATTAATTAATTAATTAAATTTTAGATTTAATAAAAAAATTTGAATTTTAAAAAGAATTTTAAATTTTTAATAAAATTTATATTCAAAAATAATTTTTGAAAATGGTTAGGGTTTTAGGAAATCAGAGTCGGGTCAATCACGGGTTGTAAAACGGGTCTCCAAGAATGTTCCGAGTCGCTAAGAACATCCAGCAAAAATATACGAAATCGACAATTATACCGTTTTTCAGCGAACCCAAAAATCAAACAATAACAATTAAAAAAATACGATTTATAACCTAAACAAACATATAAACACTGCTATGGGACTTAAAGTAGCAACCAATCATTAAAAGAAAGGACCACATACACGAGGCTAGTTGTTCGTCTTCGAAATCAGCTTGGTGGTGTTCTGGACAGCGTGGCGGCAATTAGAGAAAAAGAAAAAAAGGACAAAAATGGTGGAAGAGAGAGATAAGGGGAGAGACAGGTGGGGGAGTGGCCGAGGTAATCGATAAGGATAGAGAATTTTGAGAAAGAAATGAACATCAGAAAGCTGTTGGGAATAATTAAACTACAGCAACAATGAGGTAGTGATATTTATTAAATAAGAACATGCATATAACCAATTGACAAAACAAATCATGAAGGCATAAACAAAATATAATCAGAGACTGTAAATAACAAGAAAAGTAAGAAACACTTATCTCTCACAGTGGCTTTAGCAAAGACAACAAGAGAGAAACAAAACAGCTGAGTCACCAAACCCTTCAAGAAGACTTGACTGTTCTTGAAGAGATTATTGCCCCACTTATGTTGTGATGGGTTGCAGCAATATCGTTTCCAGGATAAAACAACAACAGATCAATGTGTTCACAAATACACCAGAGATCAACAGCGACTAGCACCTCAGTTCACCCGCGAATTATGTATTATATCTGTATGTGTTTTTGAAGTGTAGAGAAAAGAAGAAAGCAGCTAGGTTTTCTATCCTTAGGATCATATCTCTATTATCAATGTTATCTTTTTAATTGCATTAACTATATCATCAGGATTTATTTTTTCAGTTATAGTAGCATCAGGATTGACCATCGTCTGGATCTGATTCATCAGGATTTGGTAACGTCAGGATTTTATGTCCATCAGGACCTAGCCCATCAGTATTTGACGTCAGGATCTGAACTCCAGGATTAGGTACCGTCAGGATTTTATGTCCATCAGGACTTAATCCAAGTACTGATCCTCAGTATACTGTTGTATATCCTGTTAAAATAAATCAATAATCCAGGTAATAAAATTCCTCGCCCAAGTCGCCTCGCGTACGCGAGACGCCGAGACATTCGCCCAAATCGTCCTTCGATCCGACCCGAGTCGTGTCGTGGCGAGGCGGCGGCGGCGGCGCGTGTGTGTGTGTGTGCGAGGCCCACACAACAACCATGCACACCCACATGCCTTAGTAGTTGTGCACTACACTTGCATATGGAGCTATATAAAGCCACCGACCTTTCATTACCAATTCAATGTGGGACTCAAGTTATTTCAACTAAACAACCCACATAACCCATTCCAAGCAAGCAACTTCAACTCAATTTATCTATGGATTTCACTAAGAAAATGTCTTAGATCCAAACATGAAAGTTTAAGTCCTCACAATAAGGAACAACCTCCAATTGTTAGTTTCCGAAAATTCCATCAAGAACATATTTAAAATATGTCTCAAACTTTCCATTTTATAACAAAAGCTTGGTTTGAAAACGAGAGAGATAAGAGGAGAGAAATTTGACGTGATTTGGGTAAAATGGGGAGAGAAGGACAAAGAAGAGAGGAAGAGAGATTTTGAAGAGAGAGAGAGAGATTTGACGTACGGGAAGTGAGGAAGAAAAATGGGGATGACAGGTGGGGGATTTAGAAAATTGGAAAGAAAAAATATTTTAACTTATCAACACACCACGTGTATAAGTTTTAACACATCAGCACACCACATCAGTTTTCCGTCAAGAACGTTACATGGAGTTGATGGCGATTATCCAATTGCAAGTTTTAATTACTTTGATGAGTTAACTGCAAATTTTTTGAGTTCGATTACCCAAATGCAAGTTGAATACGAGTTCAGTTATGAATTTGCCAATTAACCCCTTTTAAAACTAAGATCAAAGATACTCTGATTATCCTTTCAAATGAATGAAATAAGTCAAATTAAATATGATCCATTTGAAATGAATGAATTCAAAAGAGATATTAATTATTTATATAATATAAAAAATTTGTTGTCATGTCTCCCCACCTATTATGATATTAGGTCAACAATTTTTTTTTAAATTTAGCAAACAATGTGGGAAAAAATTAAACTAGAGCCATCAAAATTCAATTCAAACTTACTTTATTTCAAAAACCCTAACGTCGTTAGTTGTGAACTAACTAAAAAGACTCGGAGCCACCAAAGTGCTGAAAATTTCAACAATTAGCCATCAATTTAGCACAACTAATAATTTAGCCATTTTCGTGTAAAAAAATTAAGTAAATATGTTATTGATGGGATCTTTTACATAAATAAATTTAAAAAACAATATTATTTATTATTAGATCAACAACCTTTTAACTTATTTACTAAAAATTTAATAGTCACTATTTCTTTTATATTTAAACCATGTTAAATGAAAATATATCCTCTTGTTATAGTTTATTATAATATAAATCAAAGCACTAAAAATTTAACACACTCCTTGTGTAATTTTCGAATAGTACTCTTTGAAAGCAAGTTGGGACTTTGGAACTTTATTTTCCCTTAACTCAGTATTAACTTAATGTTGGGTATAATTCAAGTACAACAACAATGAGGCAGTTATATATAATAACAAGAACAGGCAATAAATCAATTAAAAAAAATAAATCACGAAGGTATAAACAAGAATATAATCAGAGACTGTAATTAACGAGAAAAGCATGAACAACTTATCTCTCACAGAAGTTTTAGCAAATACTGATAAGAGAAAGAACAGCTGAGTCACCAAGCCCTTCGAGAAGACTTGGCTGTTCTTGAAGAGATTATTGCCCCACTTACATTGTGATGAGTTGCAGAAATATCACTTTGAGGATAAAACAGTAACAGATCAATGTGTTCACAAATACACCAGAGATCAACGACCAGCACCTCAGTTCGCCTGAAAATATGTATTATATCTTTATGTATTTTTGAGTACAGAGAAAAGAAGAAGGCAGCTAGGGTTTTCTATCCTTAGGATCGTTTTTATATCAATGTTCTATTTTGTATGTATATAATACACAAAATAAAACGTAACTAATACTCCATAAAAGGAAATTATTTATTCTAATATAATTGCATTAACTGTAGCATCAGGATTTATCTTTCTGTTATAGTAGCATCAGGATTAGGATTCGGTATCAGGTAATAAAATTCCTTGCCCAGGTCGCCTCGCGTACGCGAGATGCCGAGACATTCGCCCAAATCGCCCCCCGACCCGTGTCGTGTCGTGGCGAGGCGGCGGCGCGTGTGTGTGTTCGCGAGGCCCACACTACAACCATGCACACCCACATGCCTTAGTAGTTGTGCACTACACTTGCCACCAACCTTTCATTACCAATTCAATGTGGGATACAAGTTATTTCAACTAAACAACCCACATAACCCATTTCATACATCTTTTTTTCAACTTAATTTATTTATGGATTACACTAAGAAAATATCTTAGATCCAAACATGAAAGTTTAAGTCCTCATTACAAGGAACAACCTCCACTTGTTAGTTTCCGGAAATTACATCAAGAACATATTAAAAATATGCCTTGAACTTTCCATTTTCTAACACTTAAGGCCTGTCCCGAGTTAAAAGTTTACAGTACCATAGATGTTAAAATAAATATATGATTATGTTATGCCTAACTTCTAACATCTTGAGATTTTAGGTGAAGTGATAACTTAAACATGATAGGAGAGCTGTGGTTGTGGGAGGTCTCAGTCAGACTGATTTGAATTTTTTTATTGTTACTGTTATTGACTGGTATATCATAAAGAACACTGTGGGGTTCATAAGTACGAGGCTTGATTAACAAGAAATTCTCTTCTCTCATTTCTTAGTAATTTCCATGCGTGCCTACATATAGTTCCACCTACAAGTACAAATTCAAAAACATAGTTCTATCAGTATTCCATTTCTCCACATGCATAATATAAGTACTAGTCGAATCTACTCTTTTCCTCAGGGTACATAAGCTTGCTGAGTTCTTCCCGTTTAGGTAATAACATGTTCTTTTGATTCAATATGTTTTCGGTTTAGCTCTACTCATATCTGCAGACCTCCTCGCTTTGCACTTTTTCATTTTTCTTTTCACTCTTCTGTCTGAAATTGTCTGATTACTGTCTTTTCATACTAGTACTCTGATTTTTCATTTTATTTTACCATGTCCAGGCCCTTCATATTATTTTTGTTTATGATCATAGTCTGTTCAGGAAAAAGTTCTTTAGATTAAGAATTAGATTACGACAAAGTTGTTTCTTCAAAATGAATATCCCCTAGTTTCTAACAATTGTGATATCTAAATTATGACCTTTCCTCAACTGTTTTCTTACCTTTGCATACGATTTTGCTGTCAATATGCTTACTTGCATTATATTTTTCTTGTTCCTGAATAGATAAAAAGGTGTTGGAGTCCAGCTTCTAATTGAAGAATTTGTGTCATGGCCATGGAAAACGACGTAAATGGTGGTAATACAGAGTTTAGTTTAGCCTCTACATCAAGAGCTCCAATCCTGGAAAGAGATGCAGAGACAAATCATGAGGATCAAAAGAAAAAGGAAACAGAGACTACCAAAGTAGTCCCGTTTTACAAGCTCTTCTCATTTGCGGATTCAACGGATGTTATCTTGATGATTATTGGTACAATATCAGCTATTGGTAATGGAGTATGTCTGCCTATGTTGAGTATTCTTTTCGGAGAATTAGCTGATGCTTTTGGACAAAATCAAAGTAATGATGAGACAGTAGAAAAAGTTTCCAAGGTAAATGTTACTGTACTCATTTTAGACGATCTACAAGTTCTGTTAATCTATACGTCACAAGATTCAGTTGTCTTTAGTTTTTTTTTTTTTTGAGTAATGAGATAATTCATTAATAAAAAGCCATATAACATCTACAAAAACAGTGGAGTCGAACAAACAAAATACAGAAACAATCACTAATTTTAAGTCATACGGCATCACGTGATTTGTTGAAAATGGTATTTACACAAACTTCGCCACTTCCACTTCCGCTTCCGTCGTAACCAGTTTGAGCTATCGACCGAGAATGCAATCCCCTAAAAGCTTTTATCACTAAATCAATCACCATACTCACACAACTTGGTGAGAAAATACCAAAACTCACACAAAATGGTGAGGAAATAACAAAACTCAAACAAATGGTGAGCCTTCAAAAAATCAAACTTACAATTGTACAAATAAAATTAACTAAAACCAAGCCAATCCTTAGATCTGGGAAACAAAACCACAAGAACACGAAATTTCGGACCATTTTCGAGACCAAAATCATTGGAAAGAATGAGAAATTCGGAACTCCGAGGAATTGAGATCTAAAAGATTGAGGCGAAATCGGAAAAGGTTTTAAAACTTTATATCCGAAAAAACAAACACACCAATATTACCTAATAAAGGAAGATTTTTAGGGAAATAAAAGCAAAGAAAAGAAGAAAACAAGGAAAATTAAAGGTTTTGGGGCTTTCCACCGGTGGAAGCCCCGGCGATTGAAGAGAGAAAGACGAAGAGGGGCGGCTTTCCTTGCAGAGAGAGAGAAAGAAAAAAGATGCTTATGGCTAAGGAGTTTATTCAGTTGTCTTTAGTTGTTTGCTTGTTCATTTAATGTGAACTATGATGTTAATTTTTCTTACTTCATTTCATTTTAGGTATCCTTGAAGTTGGTGTATCTGGCTATAGGGGCAGGGATAGCATCTTTTTTTCGTAAGTCGTCTTTATCTACTGATTTGTGACCTATCAATATGAATATAACACTTGATCCTGCATATGGAAGTGTTTGCAATTGAACTCACACTATAAACTTTACTGTTTTTCAGAGGTGGCTTGCTGGATGGTTACAGGAGAGAGACAGGCTGCACGAATAAGAAGTCTATATCTTAAAACAATATTAAGACAAGATGTCAGTTTTTTTGATATGGAAACGAATACTGGAGAAGTGGTGGGGAGGATGTCTGGAGACACTGTCCTCATACAAGATGCAATGGGGGAGAAGGTAACACTAATTATAAGTATATCCCATTCCTTCCAAAAGGCCACTTCTATATACATCATAGGAAAATGTTATTTTCATAGCATTTTTTTTTAATTTCCTGAGCTATTTGTAGCATATTATAGCAGAATATGCAACAAATTGTAAATGCGGGGGGAATATGCTACACATATGGCTCTGGAAATAACATTTCCCTACTCGTATTCCGCATAACTTCTAGTCTCGGGACTGGAGAAATTGAATTAACCGAGGATGAAATTGCACCATCTTTATTATGATGGGAACAAGAAAGTATATTAATGTCGGGATATTATTTATTGAGGATCTACTCAATGCTGATTATTTTTTCTGCCATTTGCAGGTTGGGAAATTCGTACAGCTGGTAGCAACATTTATTGGGGGATTTGTAGTAGCTTTTATTAAAGGATGGCTTCTTACACTTGTGATGTTAAGTTCTATTCCGCCTATGGTCGTAGCTGCTGGAATCATGTCCGTTGTTATTGGCAGGATGGCATCACGTGGGCAAGAAGCATATGCAAAAGCATCCATTGTTGTTGAACAAACAATCGGTTCAATCAGAGCGGTATGTCACGAATGTGCATGAGACATGTGCTGCATTTTCTCTGTGATAATTTATATTAGTATGTGTCACCAGTATAGCCATTGTAGAACCAAAAGAATTTTTAATTTCCATTACGGTATATGTTCTTATCTAGGTTGCATCTTTCACTGGGGAAAAACAAGCTGTGGCAGATTATAGCAAATCTCTTATCAGTGCCTATAAATCAGGGATCGGTGAAGGCTTGGCTACTGGATTGGGTGTTGGAACATTGAACACTTTTGTGTTCTTCAGCTATGCATTGGCTGTTTGGTTTGGTGTGAAGATGATACAGGAAAAAGATTACAGTGGGGGTGATGTGATCAGTGTTATTATTGCTGTGTTGACAGGATCCTTGTGAGTTACTTTTTGGTTATTTGGAATTCAAAATTTTGTAGTAGCTAGTAGTATCTAATTACACATTGAATTGAATGTACCAGGAGTTTGGGACAGGCTTCTCCATGTTTAAGTGCGTTTGCAGCAGGTCGAGCTGCAGCTTACAAGATGTTTGAGACTATACACAGAAAGCCAGAAATAGATGCATACGATACCCAAGGAAAGAAATTGGATGATATTCACGGGGATATTGAGTTAAGAGATGTGTACTTCAGTTATCCGGCCCGACCAGATGAGCAAATATTTAGTGGGTTCTCTCTCTCTATTCCCAGTGGCATGACTGCAGCTTTAGTCGGACAAAGTGGAAGCGGAAAGTCAACAGTGATCAGTTTAATTGAGAGATTTTATGATCCACAAGCTGGCAAAGTTCTTATAGATGGAACAAATGTTAAGGAGTATCAGCTAAAATGGATGAGAGAGAAGATTGGTCTCGTCAGTCAAGAACCAGTGCTTTTCTCATCCAGTATTAAGGATAACATTGCATATGGAAAGGATGGGGCAACTATGGAAGAGATCAGAGCAGCAGCTGAGCTAGCAAATGCTGCTAGATTCATTGATAAACTACCTCAGGTCCCAAGCTGTATTATTTATCTTTTATTCTTTCCATCTAATGGTATGGTTTTTTGTTGCTTGACCTTCATGTTTCGTACAGAGACTGGATACCATGGTCGGTGAGCATGGAACTCAACTTTCTGGTGGACAAAAGCAAAGAGTTGCTATTGCCAGAGCAATTCTAAAAGACCCGCGGATTCTGCTGTTAGATGAAGCAACTAGTGCACTTGATGCCGAATCCGAGAGAGTTGTTCAAGAGGCATTAGACAGGATAATGGTTAATAGAACAACTGTCATCGTGGCACATCGCTTGAGCACAGTTAGAAATGCTGATTTGATTGCAGTGATTCATCGTGGAAAGATGGTAGAAAAAGGTATCTTCTGGAACAGTCATGAACCTTCATATTTTTTCTTTATATTTCATATGTTTACTGATCAGAAAATAGGTTATGCTTGTGATAGTTTCTTCTTATTTTTTACTGAGGCTGCCTTAGAAGCTCGGTGCCGTTATCTAGACTATCTTCTTCTATTGTGGTTGCAGAAGCAACAGTTTTCACCATCTGTTTTATTTTATTATCAGGCTCCCATTCCGAATTACTTGAAGATTCTGAAGGTGCATACTCTCAGCTAATAAAACTGCAAGAAACAAAAAGTGAAGCTGCAAGGGACAAAGAAAAGTTAAAAACTGCAAATGGTAGATCATCGAGTAGAAGAATGTCAATCCAACGATCAATAAGTCGGGATTCGTCTGGGCCAGGAAATAGCAGTAGACATTCCCTTTCTGTATCATTGAATCTAGGCACTGGACCTAACTTTACTGAGGCTACATTAGAAAAACCTGAAAGCCCTGGCGAAAAATCAACTGAACAGACTCAAAAAGTCCCACTGCGCCGACTTATGTATCTTAACAAGCCTGAGTTACCAGTTTTAATAATTGGAGCTATATCTGCTATCCTCAATGGTGTCATATTTCCGATTTATGGTATACTACTCGCCAGCGTCATCAAGATATTTTATGAGACCCCACATGAAATGAAAAAGGATTCGAAATTCTGGGCGATAATGTTTGTTGTCCTTGGGTTGGCATCATTTATTGCTTATCCATCACAGACTTACTTTTTTGCGGTGGCTGGTTGTAAATTAATCAGACGGATTAGACTGATGTGCTTTGAAAAGGTTGTTAGAATGGAGGTGGGTTGGTTTGACAAGCCTGAAAACTCAAGCGGAGCAATTGGTGCAAGGCTATCTGCGGATGCAGCCAGTGTGCGTGCTTTAGTTGGAGATGTACTTGGACAGGTGGTTCAAAACACAGCTTCAGCAGTGGCTGGCCTGGTCATTGCTTTTGCAGCATGTTGGCAGTTGGCATTCATTGTCGTTGCTCTGCTACCTTTAATTGGACTTGGCAACTATATTCAAGCGAAATTCATGACAGGATTCAGCCCAGATGCCAAGGTTTGTAGGATTATTGAAATTTTTCTTTCATACAGATTTTCTACATTGATCTGGATCAATGAATTTGTATAATATTTTTGTAGCGGATGTATGAAGATGCCAGCCAAGTTGCGAATGATGCTGTTGGAAGTATAAGAACAGTTGCTTCATTCTGTGCAGAAAAGAAAGTGATAGAGTTGTACAAACAGAAATGCGAAGGTCCCATGAGGAAAGGGATTAGGCAAGGACTGATTAGCGGGATCGGGTTTGGGGGGTCTTTCGCCTTGCTATTTTTGCTCTATGCTACATGTTTTTATGCCGGAGCACAGCTTGTGGATGATGGAAAGGCCACATTTGATGAAGTTTATCGTGTAAGCACAAATTCAATTTTTAATAAGGAATTTTTTGTTTCTGTTTTTCCAATTTCCAACCTATTTGTCCGCCTTGCAGGTTTTCTTTGCATTGACCCTGGCATCTCTTTCAATTTCTCTGTCAAGTTCCTTGACACCAAATTCAAGCAACGCCAAGAGCGCTGCTGCTTCTATTTTCGCAATCTTAGATCGAGAATCTGAGATCGATCCAACTGATGAGTCTGGAGAAACGATAGAAAGTGTGAGGGGAGAAATAGAGCTACGTCATGTAAGCTTTAAGTATCCGTCTAGACCAGACATTCAGATCTTCCAAGACCTCAGCTTGACAATTCGTAGTGGCAAGGTGAAATATGTCTAACAACTCCTACAAAAATTTTAAAGTATGCATGAAGAAGTCCTAAATCCGGTGATTAATTAGTAATATATATTTCTTGATTATTCTTGCAGGCAGTTGCCCTGGTTGGGGAAAGTGGAAGTGGAAAATCAACTGTTATCGCATTACTGCAACGGTTCTACGATCCTGATTCAGGTCATATCACCCTTGACGGGGTTGAGATACAAAAGCTTCAGTTGAAGTGGCTCAGGCAACAGATGGGTCTTGTAAGTCAAGAACCAGTTTTATTTAATGATACAATTCGAGCAAACATTGCTTATGGAAAAGAAGCCGGTGCAACTGAAGCAGAAATTATATCAGCAGCTGAGAAAGCAAACGCTCACAAATTCATCAGTGGGTTGGTCCAGGTTAGTATATTGAGTCAGTATACAGAGCCGGTCCTGAGCATGTGCGACATGTTCCATCGCACAGGGCATTTCATTTTACTAGGGCACATTTTTTTAGGTAGGTGTATATATGTATGTATATTTTATTTGAAAAAAAAAAGTTAAGTTTAATTTTAAAGGTTAAAAAAATTTGTAAATGAGAAAAAAGTTGAAAATGGTGTTGTCAAAATAATTAAAAAATTATTATATTGAGCAAAATAAGAAAATATTATACTTACACACAATTTTGCTTTCAAATTTCAACTAATACTAATTATTTTTATTGTTAACCGTGTAGACTATAAATATCATTAAAGTTATTAAATGTTTTTTTACAAATTTCAGTTAATGTTTAATATTTTATGTAGTTGTTAAAAAAAATTATTAGTATTAGGGCAAATTTTTTTTGTTTTGCATTGGGCATCCAAAATCTCAGGACCGGCTCTGTCAGTATATCCGATGCATTATGAATAATTTTTCCCGTATGAAAGCATTCTTGTTTTTTTTCCTCTGTTTTTTAATTTTGATTAATAGAACTCCCGGACTTATCCAGGGAGGATGCACCTCGAAAAAAAAAAAAAAAAAGAGACAAACATACTAGTAACTAACAAGACCTAGGACATCACAAAATAAGTTGAATCATTTGAACTACTTTGTAATACATTGTTAGGCTGTGAGTGTGGTGGCTTGATATATAAATTTTTAGGGACTTGGTATGCACTGCTAGGGTCTCTCTGGAAATCACTAGATCTTGACAGTTGACCGTTTTCACTATAATCTTCAAACATTTAGTTATTAATAAAAGAAATACAGAAATACGACATTATGAAACACTTAATAATATTTACCTGATGCAAACATGCAGGGTTATGACACTGTAGTTGGGGAGAGAGGAACACAGTTGTCAGGTGGACAAAAACAGCGTGTGGCCATTGCGCGTGCCATAGTAAAAAGTCCAAAGATACTACTATTAGACGAAGCTACTAGTGCTCTAGATGCTGAATCCGAGAGAATTGTTCAAGATGCATTGGATCGCGTGATGGTTAATCGGACAACAATTGTTGTTGCTCATCGATTGTCCACAATCAAAGGCGCTGATGTAATTGCAGTTGTGAAGAACGGAGTTATTGTCGAGAAAGGAAAGCATGAGGCCTTGATTAACATTGAAGACGGAGTATATGCCTCCTTAGTTGCCCTCCACATTAGTGCAGGAAAGTGAGATTATCTTCCAAGTCGTTGTTCTCACAATGTAGCTTGTAAGAAATGTTATCAGTAGTAGAAGTGTTCAGTCATTTGTTCTTATTCATGCAAGATATATTATTACGAGTTTTGGCCCTATCTATCACAATTTGAAAGGAAAGGGTCCCAAATACCACAGCTCAAAAACTTGATCCCAAATAACACTCCAAGACACAGTATATTACAGCGTTTTAATTATTATTTTTTCATTTTTTTTCTTAAAACGCTAATGCATTTACCGTGGGGGACTTTGCTTTTTTTTTTTTTTGGTTGTGTTTGGTAGAAACACTAATTTATACGGAGTAGTTGGTTTTCAATGGCCCAATTTTGGGTGTTTTAAATTCTTTTTTTTTTTTTTTGTCTTTTTTTTGCTTTTGTTTTTTCTTGTTTTTTCTATTTTCTCCTAAATATATATTTGTATAAAAATATTAAAAAACTTGCTTATAAATGGTCAATTAAAATATAAACTTATATTTTTTAAAGTTCGTATACGATTTATTCATCGTTCTTAATATTTCTAAAATCCAAAATGGAAACGTTGAACCCCAAAGATTAATTGTTGAATCCCTAAATTTTATTAAAATTGTATTTTTTAAATTTAAAAATTTTAATTAAAAAATTGAATCCGGCGGCCTGATGGATAAGCTAGGGTTTAGGGTTGTAAACAACACTAAATCCCAAACCCTAAACCCTAAGTTCGTATACAGTTTATTTTTCGTTCTGAATATTTCTAAAACCCAAAATGGAAATGTTGAACCCCAAAAGTTAATTGTTGAATCCCTAAATTTAATTAAAATTGTTTTTTTAAAATTTAAAAATTTTAATTAAAAAATTGAATCCGGTGACCTGATTTTTAAACGCTAACTTAAAAATTAGGATTAGTTAGGGTTTAGGGTCTAGGGTTTACAATCCTAAACCCCAAACCCTAAGTTCGTACACGGTTTATTCGTCATTCCGAATATTTCTAAGACCCAAAATGAAAACATTGAACGCCAAAAGTCAATTGTTGAATCCCTAAATTTATCTAAAATTTCATTTTTAAATTTAAAGAATACAATTTTAATTAAAAATTTGATTATAAATTTTTTTGATATTGTTTGCAAATATATATTTAGGAGAAACCAAAAAAAAATTGAAAAACAACCCAAAAGCCAAATGAAGTGGCGTTTTGTACCGTAAGAAAAGTTAAACTAACGTTTCCATCACCAACACAGAACTTTGATTAGCGTTTCAAGCAAAAAAGAAAAAGAAAAACACGCTACATGATATAGCGTTTTCATAAAAAATGAAAATACTACACTAAAATGTGTTTTGGAGGATCAAGTTTGTAAATTATGATATTTGGAGCCATTTGGTTTCAAATTATGATATTGGGAGCCTTTATTCTATTATTACTCAGTACTCAGTAGTAGTAGACCTCAGTTTTTTGTTACGCTATGAGTTCTCTGTTATTTGATAAATCCAAGTGATTTATTAATTTCGGCCAGGTATTCTGCTAAAAATTGTTCAATATCCTGTGTTAGGCTTTGGTTTTACTTGATTGTTTTCTACTTTATTTTTTTCATATTTTATTTCGATTGAATATTAGAAAATCGGTGGAAATTTCGTTAGTCGAATGCATATCGTGTACTTCGAATTTTGTTTGTTATTAGAAAGATTTCTTCATAATTTAGTACAATAATCATATGTAAAAACAGTCATTAAATTTTAAATGATACACTATCTTTTTTGAGGGAATTTTAAATGATATACCTAATCTATCTATTATTATATATCGAGATTAGGGAACCTGAGATATATCTCAGGTAAGTTCCCTGAAATATCTATCTTTTATATGTAAAAATGGGGTGGGTATTTTAGTAAATTCAGAATTTTTTAATTAGCCTTGCGGGCCAGTAAAATTTAAACTTATTTTGTATGTATCTCAGGAAAAGTTCCTTGAGATCTATCTCATGGTCCTTTTTCTCTTATCTATACTATACTATTATAAGGTATATTTGGTTAGTTGATTGGTTAACACCTTTCAAAAAAATTGTTAACACCTTCCTAAAAATAACAAATTAAAAATATTAACTTATACATTATAAATAACAAAATTTACCAATAAGGTTGTTAACACCTTCCTAAAAATAACAAGTTAAAAAATTATATTAAAATTATTAATTTATTTATTATAAACAATAAAGTTACCAATAAGGCACAAAAGTACATTTTTAAATAATTAAAAAACGTGTTAAAAATTCCAAATTCAATTAAATTACACTTCCTCCGTCCTGTTTATATTGGTCAAAATTTCTTCTCTTATCCATCGAATTACATTAAAACCTGTCCAATTATAACAAGAAATCAACAAAATATTATACATGAAAATGTTAATTATCAAGTTGATCACTCGCTGCGACCAAATGTATCAAGTAAATCACTAAATGTAAAATTAATTCATTTAAATCACTTATTAGTAAATTTGTATCGGTCCGTTAATCGAATATTAATCAAAAATAGTAAAAGTTACCCAACAATAAAACGGAGCATGGATTTGTGTAGAGCATCATGTGAAATTCATTTTGGTTACTAGAACATCAAAATTGGAGTTCAATAACACCTTCAAAAGTGCTTTGATCCTCAAGAACATATTTTTGCAGAATTACCCAACAATGAATCCGAGGTTGGTTTTGTGTAGCATAGCATGTAGGATTCAGTTTGGTTACTCAAACTCATGATTTGGAGGTTAATAACATCTCCAAAACAACTTCGATTAATATTCGATTAACGGACCGATACAAATTTACTAATAAGTGACTTAAATGAGTAAGTTTTGCATTTAGTGACTTACTTGATACATTTGGTCGCAGCGAGTGACCTCTACTTGATAATTAATCTATATATGAACATCAGTTTTATCTAGATTATTTATAAAAAATACTATATTTTCTAGTTTGTTTTGCAAATATACTATATTTTCAAATTCACTGCAAATATACTATCTTAATTGCAAATATACTAGACTTCCCATCACCCTTTTTCTCTCTTCTCCCTTCCTTCCCCAATCCCCACCTTCGCCATATCCAATTCCCGACTGACCTTAACTCCCGGACCTCCTAATCTCCACCTCCTTATCCGACGTCCCCAATCCCCACCTCCACCATATCCAATCCCCGACTGACCTTGACTCCCCGACCTCCTCCGGCGACCTCCCGACCTCCAACTCCTTCTCTGACGCCACCACCGATGACTACCACCATCACCGTCGCTTCATCGTCGACCATCAGCTCCTTCAGATCGGGGCCACAGGCCTTCAACTTCGATGATTTATACATACATTTTTGTTCTGAAAGTTCCGATCTATTCCAAACGGAAAGAGGGAGGAGAGGAGAGATTACAGAATGACATGGACATCTCTGACTTCACGGGCGTTGTCGCTAGTACTGCTCCTTCATGTCCTTTCAAAATGTTTGCCTCCGTTGTCATCAGTAGATTTCCGCTGCTCATCCGTCTTTCAAAACGTTCCGGTGAGGATTGGGGTTGTCATAGGGACTGGAAACCGATTCGTTAAGGCGGCGGTTGGGGTTTACGCGCTTTCTTCTACAAAAAACCATGTTTTATAATAAATTTTGTATTTTTGTAAAAGTATTTTTAAAGTGATAGTAGTTTTTAAAAATTTCAAAACCATTGGGTATGTTTCAAAAAAGCCCTTTTATCTAATAGCAACTAAAATCAATTTATTAATGCAAAATGAATATGTCTTTCAACAAGTATAAATCTATTATATATTATATATCTGTTGGAACCAGTTTTGGCCGAATGAATCCTTCGGTTTAACCTACAAAAGAAGAAGAATGCGAGGGTGTTGACCCCCGATTCACCTCCGGTGTGAGAGTAAGTTTACTGGTTATTTTTAGAGAGATAGGTAACGTAGAGAGAATTTGAGCTTAGAGTTACTTAAGTAGTAATGGATGCAATGAATGTGTCCTCTTTTGACCAGCCTTCTCTTATTTATATTGCTCGGCGACGGGCCACTTGGAGGTGGAAAAGGTGGAAAAGTGTGTCCCACATTCTGAGATGTCAACACGTGATTGGACCGTTTTCGGTCGGACGTGTCAGTAAATGGTTGGACCGATCCTACCGAAGGGACCACTTGTCTTGGACTTAGTTTGGATCGTACAGTAATGAGCCTTTGGACTGGCCCATTAGGAAGCTGGACCTCCAACATGTCCCTGGGGTTCGTTCGGAGTTATCCTCATGACGAAGGCCAAAGCCTAAAGTCCATTTTCGGAATTACTCTTCGGAATATGTCTTCGGATAAAGGTGCTAGTACATGGTGGTTGAATCCTACAACTCAACTTCGAAATATTTCTCATAGCTTCTTTCAGATAAGGATGACAGGTAAGAATGATAAGACTTGTCCTGGAAGGACGTGTTTCTTTAATATTGACAACTGTCCCGCCTTGAGATTTGTGCGTCAATCACAGCCGTTGAATTTGAAACGGTTGTGATTCCTAAACGACACTTCCCTCTTCTTTAAATCTCCAAACCTTTCTTTTTCTTTTTTACGCACACATCCTTTTCTCCTAAAACAAAAAATCTTCTCAGCAAGAACATCTCGCGAACGGCAAAGATTGGGGTTGTCACTTCTTTTCCAAAAAATCCTGGTTCTCCCATCCCGCTCGAGGTTCATCTTCAAGAGGTCTATCCCCAAGAAATTCATCTCCGACAAGAGCTCCAGAAAAGTGAGTATTTCTCTTCTTTCTCAAAGATTTTCACGATTTGTTGCCATGACTACGTGTTCTTATATGTATATGTATGTATCGTTGTGTATGCATGCGTGGAAAAATAGTTTTTATGCCATATCAATTTATCTGGATGGAATGTGTATGGGCTTATGTAAGTTTATGAATTTATTAGGAGTGTAGTTTTTCTTTGAGGATTTTGGGATGGTTTGGGTATTTTCTGGGTTAGAACGTTCCTTCGGGATCTTCGAACCAAAGGAATACCTTTTAAGCTGTCTCATACTTCGTACTTTTCTTATCCCGAAGCCTTCTCCCCTTCGTCCGTAGAACTTTTAGTCGCCTTTTTAGACTATAGGATGCTCTGACCGATCCGGCCCGCTGTACTCGGCTTTCTTCCTACTTTTGCTTTCTTTTTATTTTTCCCGAGTACAAGGCTAATGTCTCTTCGTTTCCGAATGCAGGGACATGGATCGGCCGTTAGAAGGTGCTAGGTCTTCGGTCGCTTCTCCTTTTGCCGATATTGTGACATATCCGGTGGCTAACCTGCGATCTAAACTGTCCGAGGATGAGGTAGCCCTCATTGACCAGAAATATGCTATTCCAAAGGGTCTTTGGCATGTTTACGCGGCTGAACGAAGAGACCGTATATACCATAACCCTCCGGTTCCTCAGACTTTAGGAGATGTAGCTACGGGAATTTCCGAAGATGCCTTTAAATGTGGCTTTCGATTGCCCATGTCACCTCTCCTGACGAGATTGTTAAAAAACATGGGGATTGATTTAGGTTAGCTAGATCCCAATTCTTTCATCCACATCAACTGCTTCCACGCTCGCTGTATGGCGGCGAATATCCATCCGAGGACGTCACTTTTCTGGGTCCACTACGAATTTTGGAAGAATCCGAAGAGTAATGGTTTCTATACCATTGCCCGAAGGCATAATCATTCGGACTGGGCGCAGACTAATTCTAGCAATAAAGGAACCTATGAAAAGTGGTTTTTTATTTCTGGTTGGAAAATAGCCAAGTTCGTTGTTTGGAAAGCGGATGAACCATCAGAAATTGTGCTACCTTCGATCCCAAGGGCGGACGAGCATGATTATAGACTTCTATGCGATCTGGAGATGGAGAGATTACCTTTGACCACTAGTCGAGATCCTGACTGGTTGATCTCCCTTTGGGGTAGCGGTAGCCTTTGTCCCCTCTGACTTAATTTTATGCATTGCTTATTTCTTCATTCGGTCATTTTCCGTATTTTGACTTGGTTTATTTTTTTTGCAGTGTCTACCATGGATGACATCATTGTTCGCCGCATGAAGAAGGCCTCAGCCTTGTAGGCGATGGCCGAAGGCAATCCCTCTTCGGGTGTGATAGTTCCCTCTTCGGGTGAGACAGTTGTTCCTACCCCGGAGAAGGGGAATGAGGATTCAGAGGCCACTCCCGTGACTTCGCCCCGACCGGTGGTACGCGAAGAGGAACTGAAGATAACTGATGCACGGAAAAGGCATCGCTCGGATGACACTGTGGTCCGTACTTATGCCCCTCAGTGGGGTATTCTGGAGAATGACGCGATTATCTGTTCGGCTCCTCGTCCTGCAAGGGACGTTGTTTCGGACCTTTGCAGGGGTCTCATCCTGCCGGCTGATAGGCCTTCTTATGATAAGGTGGATGACCTTGGTGCTTGCACGGAGATGTTGGCGCTTCTTTCCATGGTAAGTCTTTTTCTTTCGTAATCCTTTATATGTTCCTTCGAGTATTTTTGACTTTTGCCTTGGTTTGATTTTCAGGCAACTCCTTGGGCTGCCACGGTGGCCGACCGGATGGAGGGCTTGCATGTGAAGCTGAAGGGATTTGATGAAATGGAGGCTCGGGCGATCAAAGCCGAAGAAAATCTTAGGAACTCTGCTGTTGAGCTGGAAAGGGTCACCGGTCAGTCCAATGCCTTAGCGTCCGAACGTGATGCTTGCAAGGAGCAGTTAGACCGACTGCAAGGTAGAGTTTCTCGAAGGAATGACCAGCTGAAGGCATCTCGCAAGGTCATCAGGAAGGGCTAGAAGATGTTGGAGCGTACTGAGGATAGGGTTTTCCAGATGGGTTATGATTTTGCCATTCGGAAAGCTCATGCCACTGGCCTGGACAATACACTTCTGCTGGAGCAAGGGATGTCTGACCCAGTCGGGCGAGAAGATGGGAATGAACCTCTTGTCGTCTCTTCGGGTGAAGACGAAGAACTTTCTGACTAGTTAATTTATGCTATTCTGATGGCCTTCGGGCTTTGTAACGCTTACCTCTGCCTTCGGGCTTTTAAATATTTTGCCTTCGGGCTTTTGTTATTCGTTCGTCCCTTCTTATTTGCCTCTTTTGTTCGTCTTCGGTATCGTGTTTAACTTAGCATAGTTATTTATGCATCTTCGATTTTATTATCCTTAGCATGATTCTTTTATTTTTATGCATCTTCGGTTTTATCCACCTTAGCATAATTCTTTTTAATTTTATGCATCTTCGGTTTTATCCACCTTTAGCATAATTCTTTTTAATTTTATGCATCTTCGGTTTTATCCACCTTAGAATAATTCATTTTAATTTTATGCATCTTTGGCTGTAGCCTAGCATAATTATTTGTTTTATGCATCTTTGGTCATAGCCTAGCATAATTCATGGTTTTATGCATCTTCGGTCGTAGCCCAGCATAATTCTTGGTTTTATGCATCTTCGGCCGTAGCCTAGCATAATTCTTGGTTTTATGCATCTTCGGCCGTAGCCTAGCATAATTCTTGGTTTTATGCATCTTCGGCCGTAGCCTAGCATAATTTAGTCGTAACCTACCTGTTGCCCCATAGTATTTTAGGGAATTTTGTAAATGATTAAGGTTTCATTTGGTCGGTGAAAAATTCTTCCTCCCTGCCTTAATCATGTCAAAATAACTGAATACTAAAACAAGTATAAGGACACATATTTCATTTGGTCGTCCCCAAAAATGGGTCCGTTAACCTTGACTTCATGTACTTAATCATTTGATTTTCATTGTACTTGGCTAATAAGAGTAGGCATAGAATTGAATATATATCTAGAAAGCTTACTGGTAGAAACGACGAAGGTGTGCTACGTGCCATGTGTTTTTTATGAGGCTTCGGTCCGAATGAGCCAGTTTGTACGTGCCCGGACGAACTACCTCTATCACTTTGTAGGGACCCTCCCAGTTGGGCATAAGCTTGCCTTGTTTGGTTGGCATTGAAGTGGCTAATTCTCGAAGTACTAGGTCTCCCACTTGGAAGGATCTCTTCTTTATTCCCGAATCGTAGTGCTGAGCTGCCTGAAGTTGGTATCTTAGATTCCTTCAGTGAGCTTCTTCCCTTTCTTCTTCTAGCAGATCAACGTTCGCTCGGAGCCCGAATTCATTTGTTTCCACATTGAATACTTGTGTTAGATAAGATTCTAGGCCAACTTCTGTTGGCATCAGAGCATCAGTGCCGAAGGCAAGTCTGAACGGAGTTTCTCCGGTTGACGATCTTGGGGTCGTTCGGTAGGCCCATAAGACATATTGCAACTCTTCGGCCCAAAGTCCTTTGGAGTCTCCTAGTTTTTTCTTGATTCCATTGAAGATGATTTTATTAGCTGCTTCGATCGCCCCATTTTCTTGAGGATGGCCGACTGAACTGAATCTTTGTTGAATCCCGAATTCGGCTAAGAACTTCCTGAACTTGCTTCCTATGAATTGTGTCCCATTATCCGACACACATATCATCGGGATTCCAAATCTTAGTATTACCTGTTCTAACATGAATTTTTTAGCTGCTTCTTCGGTGATAGCTGAGAGGGGTTTAGCTTCTACCCATTTAGTCATGTAGTCAATGGCCACGATACAGTATTTTGCTTGTCTAGTGCTGATTGGCAGGATGCCCACGATGTCTACAGCCCATATGCCTAAGGGAATAGGGTTGAGCACCGATGTCATTTCCTCTGGGGGTTGCTTCGGAACGTTACTGAATAGCTGACATTGTTCGCATTTCTTCGCGTATTCAGATGCATCTTCCCTCATCGTTGGCCAAAAGAAACCTTGCCTTAGGATTTTCAAGGCAAGTTATCGTCCGGCAAGGTGTTCTCCGGAAATGCCTTCGTGAACACTTTTTAAAGCCATACTTTGTTCTTCGGGATCTAAGCACCGAAGTAACGGCTGAGTGACTAACCTCCTGAACAGTCTACCTTCGATGATGGATTAACTGGCCGATCGATACTTAACCCTTTGGGCTTGTTTCTTGTCGAGTGAAAGGGTATCCTTCTCTAGGAAAGCTCTGATTGACGTCATCCAATTAACTCCCTAGTGTATTTCCAAGCATTGTTTTTTGTCTATTTAAGGTGTCTTCACTTCGGTCAGGTAGATTGAGCCTGTAAGGCTTCGGGTTTCTGCCGAAGCTAGCCTTGATAGAGCATCAGCTCGACTGTTGTTTTCCCTAGCTACTTGGCTTAACTCAAATAATTCAAATAATATGGAATTTTCACGTACCTTCGTAGCATAGGCCTTCGTTCGTGGATCTTTCTGTCCGTACTCTCCTAAAAACTGTTTGACAACCAGCATAGAATCGCTGAAAGCTCTCAAGTGCTTTACCTCCAAGTTTTTCACCAAATCTAGGCCTGCTAGTAGTGCTTCATATTCCGCCTCGTTGTTGGTCAGAGAGAAGGTGAATCTATCGCCTGGCATATCTCAAAGCCTTCGGGGCTAGTTAGGATTAGGCCTGCTCCACATTTCGATCCAGCCACTGAACCATTAACAAAAAACTTCCACTTTCCTGGCGAACGAATTAATTGTTCTTCGGGAGCCAAGTCCTTCGGGCCAGAGAAAGAACATTCCACTATGAAGTTGGCTATGGCTTGAGCCTTAACTGCTGTTCTTGGGACGAATTCGAGGTCAAATTCTCCTAATTCGACCGACCAAGCGACCACTCTGCCCGAAGCTTCGGGTCCTTGCATGATTTTCTTCAGGGGTTGGTCGGTCACTATTTGCACCGTTCGGCCTTGGAAGTAATGTCGTAATTTCCTTGAGGCCATAACCACCCCATAAACGAATTTCTCTGCATTGGGGTACCTTGTTTCTGCATCTTTTAGTATGTGAGAGACGTAGAACACTGGATGTTGATACCCTTCATGCTGTTTAACCAGTACTGCCCCTAGTGTTCGGTCGTTCACAGCTAGGTATAATTGTAGAGTTTCGTTCGGGTTTGGTCTCATCAGGAAAGGGGTTTTTACCAAATACTCTTTGACTTCTTCGAATGCTTTTTGGCAATTAGGACCCCACTCAAAGGTTTTCGACCCTCGAAGTACTTCGAAGAAGGGCAGGGTTTTTTCGGCTGATCTAGAGATAAATCTTCTCAATGCTGCCATTCGTCCAGTCAGTTTTTGGATGTCTCTGATCGTCTTTGGCGCTTCCATGTCAATTACAGCCTTGATTCTTTCAGGATTCGCCTCGATTCCTCGTGCACTAACCATGTACCCCAGAAACTTGTCGCAGTTCATTCCGAACGTCCATTTGTTCGGATTGATTCTCATATTGTTCCTCCTCAGTGTCTCAAAACATTCCCTTAAATCTTCGGCATGATCCTTGGACAGGGATTTTACGATCATATCATCCACATAGCATTCCATATTTCGGCCTATCTGATTCTTAAAGACCTTGTTAATCATTTTTGAAAAGTTGCCCCGCATTCTTCAGACCGAAGGGCATTTTAATGTAGGCGTACGTTCCGTTTGGGGTGATGAATGTTGTCTTAGGAATATCCTCGGCATTCATCGCTATTTGATGGTAACTGGAGAAGGCGTCCAAGAAACTGAGTATTTGATCCCCCGAAGTGGAATCTATCAGTTGGTCGATGTTCGGCAACGGATAATGGTCCTTTGGGCAGTTTTTGTTTAAGTCGGTGTAATCCACGCACATTCTCCACTTGCCGTTTGACTTTTTGACCACGACCACATTTGCCAACCAATCGGGGTAGTCAATTTCTTCTATGAATTTTGCCTCTAGTAATTTTTCCACTTCTGCCTGGATTACTTTTTGTCTTTCCATGGCGAAGTTTCTTTTCTTTTGCTTCACAGGTTGAGCGTCGGTCTTCACGTTGAGGCAATGTTTGGCGATCGACGGATCTAGCCCAGGCATATCTTCGGGACCCCAGGCGAACACGTCATGGTACTGCCTGATGATCTCAATGACTTTTTCCTTTAGTTCGGGCTCCATGTCCTTGCCTCTTTGAATCATTTTTCCTGATTGGCCCACAAATAACTCGACATCTTCGTTTTTGGCTGATGGTTCGGCGATCGGGTTGGATAGGTCAGCTCCAAACTTTTCTAACTCGATGTTCAACAATTGATGGCTGCCCTCAGCCTCATTCTCGTTCCTTTTCCTCTTGATAGCTCGGTCATTTCCACGTCTTTATCTTTTTCCAAGTCCTCCAGCATAATTATTCATGCGGCCTTTTGGTCGCCTCTCATTTCTCCAATCCCATGTTCGGTCGGGAACTTTAATTTCAAATGGGGAATGGAAGATACAGCCTGGAACAAAGATAGGGCTGGCCTTACGCGGATCCCATTGTATGGACTGTCTACCCGAACCACGTAGAACTTTGCCTCTTTTTTCACAGTGTACGGGGCTTTTCCCAGCAAGACGGTGAGGGTGATAGTTCCTTCGATCGGCACGGGTTGATTTCCGAAGCCATATAACGGTGCCTCATGACAGGGTTCTAATTGTTCGCCTCCCAAGTTCATCTTGCAGTATGTTCGATGGTATAGGATGTTTACCGAACTCCCTTCGTCCACCAGCACTCTCCAAATCTTGTTCTCCCCGATGACGGGGTTGATGACAAGTGGATCTTTGTGCGGCCAGATTACGTCCTCATAGTCATCTTCTGTGAAGGAGATAGGCAGTGGTTGTTTCGCTGCATTTGACTGATAAAGGTTGTAGATCTGTCTAGCATACTTCTTTCGGGCTGTTTTACTATCCCGATCGAGTATTTTATTCCAGAAATGGTTCTTACTTCGCCTCGGTATTTTTCCGACCCTTCGGCGTCTTTTTTATTTTCCTTATCCGGTTTCTCCCTCAGATCTCCAACGAATTGTGCTAGGTCTCCATCTTTGATCATTTTTTCGATCAACTTCTTCAAATGATAGCATTCGTTGGTGTTGTGCCCTTTATCGCGATGGTAGTCGCAATACTTGTGTTCGTTCCTTCTGTATTCAGGAGTTTTTAACTTGGCCGGTCGAACGAATCCAGGCTTGCCTTTAATCTCGTGGAGAATCTTCGAGATAGGGGTGTTTAAAGGTGTAAACATCGGGATATCTCTATCTCGTATTCGTCCGCCCATCCTCCCTGGCCTGGCATCCGTCGATCTACTTTTAATATCCATACGGCCTCTTCGCCCGTCTCTATAGTCATCCCTTCGATCATTCCTCTGGTTATGCTTTCGGTCATATTTCTTATAATTGTTCCTTTTCTCATCCTTATATCCTCCGATTGACTCCATTTTTCTTCTAATCGCTTCTCCCCGTAGATATATATCATTTAATGACTTCGGCGGCATATCGTAAAGGGAAGATCGAAGCTTCTTACCTTTCACGGTGTCGAGGCCGGCGGAGAGGAATCCGGCGGCCTTAACTTTGTCCAAGTTTGTCACCATCCCAGCCTCTTCCTTGAACCTGGCCAGGTAATCGCCAAGTTCTTCGTTCGACCCCTGTCTACAATGGATCAAGGCTTCGGTATCTTTGTCCCTTCGGCATAAGTGAGAATAATGCCTTAAGAATTTTCTCTTAACCTGTTCGTATGAACCGATCGATCTGGGTCTTAGCGAACGATACCACATAGACGCTATTCCTTTTAGGTACGTTTTGAACATCTTGCACAGCATGACATCACAGTGTCCCATACCCGTCATGAGATATTCATACTTCTCGTTAAACTCGTGCATCTTTGGGAATTGTCTTCCAGGTGGTGGTCGATATTGTTCGATGTCTTCGGTCAGCTCGGGTTCGTGGCTGACCTTTCTATTTTCGAACATTACCTTCTCAATTCTCCTTATTCTGTCTCCCACATGTGAGTTATCCTTCTCCGAATCTGATGTACAAATTACCTTCGATCGGGATCGCCTAGAGCTCGGTTCAGAATTTCCTGATTCGTCTTCGGTATCCCTGGCTCTTTTTTCTTTTCGGTCTTCGGGTTCTTGGTCTTCGGTTTCCAAGTCTTCTCGTAGTGCCTTATCTTGGATTTCAATTTCTTCCCTGTTAGATCCAAATGTGTTGTAGAGGGGGGGTGAATACAACTTTTCGAATATGAGAAGCAATAAAAACGATGCAATAAATGAGCACACAGATTCAAGGAATATATTTCTTTATATATAACTTGAAAGGGTTGCTACAACATTCATTACAAAGTATAACAGAAGTTCAGAGAGAAGTGAAGGATTCTAAGCTCTGTGAATGCACTCTCTCTTTCTCTTGTGTTTTTCTCAAATATTGCTCTCTCTATTCTTAATAAAACATTACACAAGTACTTCTATTTATACTACATGTAGTCTATGTCCTGTAGTCTTCAACAGCTAAGATGTACGTGGCCCAGTGGTGTCCACATAAATCTTGCCTTAACTTGAAAGCTTGGAAATCTGCCAATCAGAAGATGCCATGTGTCATGTTGAAGCTGCACCTAAGTAGAACTTCTACTTGAGAATTTCTACTTGGCTATCTCGAAATTCCTAAGTGGAACTTCTACTTGGCTATCTCGAAATTCCTAAGTAGAACTTCTACTTGAGAATTTCTACTTAGCCATCCAGAACATTTAGTACTTAGAAAATATTCTGGTCTTCAACTTGAAACTTCAATGCACATCTTGAACTTGTGATATCTTCATGTCTTCTTTATTCTTCAACAAGCTCTTGAACATGGTTCTTTATTACTGACATAAACTTGCTATCAATGTCCTGACACTTGATGCAATGGTCTGGTTCATAAGTGACTAGTCTTGATAGTGTTTCTGCTTCTTGAATAAATTACCATATTCACTGAATAACTTGGCTTTCCAATATTTGCTTTCCTTCTTCTTCACTTGAAATCAATTGGTCTTGTTGATACTGATAGTTATGATCTTGATTCTTGATTTATCAAATCACTGAGGCATGAACAACTTTAACTTGAACTTCTCTCAATGATTTCTTCTTGGCTTGATCATAGTTAGCATGTTTAAATTGTATCAATTACCTTGTCTTCATTTAGTGTTGATTTCTTGTGACTTCCTGTTCTTGATTGTCTTCTGGTTAAGTATCTTTTCCTTTAGTTTGAGTTACATTAGTTATAGTGTTACAAGTTTATACACTCTGCCTTTCAATCTCCCCCAATTTGATTGTCTAACAATGACATTCAAATTAATGAAGGATAACTCAACTAAACAATGAGACGAGAAAAGATAATTAACATTACAGTCTTGAATAATATACAATTGAAAAGTACTTGAAAACAATGCAAAGAACTTAAACTAGAAAAAGAATTCGAACTTCGAATTAAAGATCATTTGAGTGATTCCTATCACCTGGATTATTTCATACCTTTTAGTCAAACTTGTATCACCTTATTGGATTCACTCTAAGGTGAATTTCCTCAAGTGAGTTAAAGCAACCGAAAGACATGAAGTTTTTCCAACTTCAAGTTCACACCACTCTGACCTTTAACCCTAATTCCGTTTTCTCTTTCTAGCTTCAGCAGCTTGGTCTTTCTCTTCTTTCTGCCTTTTGAGCTTCTCCTTCTGCTGCTGTTCTTTCTTGTACACTGGATCGTGAAGCTGCTTCCACCTAGCATTCAACAGACTTACAGCTTCCATTTCTAGAGGGTTCCTGGGCTCTGGGTTAGGATGTTTGAAAAGCCTTCTGAGTTTATCAACCTCCTGAGTAGTCCTGATCTTTGGAATTTCCTCAAAGTTCTTCATTATGAGCTGAGGTTTCCAATGAGATTTAGTGGCTTTGAGATAACGATATATCATCTTGGGGTAGCCCTTGACACGGTCAGTATTATAGACACTAGCCGCATCTCGCTCCATTCGCTTCTTCTCCACAATTACTTCAGACAGGTAACTCACGAGTCTCTGCTTTTCTTCAACAAACTTGTCTTCCACTTCGCCCCATTTGAACACATATAACACTTTCTCTAGAAATGCAGCATCTTGAGTCTGTAGCAGCCATTGTCTACTCATATGCAAGAGTGTTTGTTTCTGGTCTGCATCTATGTATGCTAAGGCATCAGCTGTATCATCAGCATAAGAGTGTATCCAGTATACACTATCTTTCCCTGGAACGCCAACTGCCTCCCTTATTTCTCCTTGTTCCAGTTCTCCAGAAGGAAGAGTCAAAGCTTCATCTACATTCTTCATTGCTTGAAGAATATTCCATTTCTGTTCTATCAGCTCCGGCTCAATCTTCACGTTGTCGAGAGGGTTTGGAGCAATGACATCACACTTCCACACCTCATTGCTCTTCAAGAATATGACTCTTTCAATGATCCTCACGGATTTATCTTTAAGCTCAGAGGCGAATCCCTTACCCATCATTTGTCTACATACAGCTTTAAGAGATTCCACTGAAAGTTCCATTAAGTCCTTTTCCTCCATGCTCACCCTCTTCATCTTTCCTTGAACCACCATCCGGACAAAATTTGGATAAGCTGAGAATTCTGGACCCTTGTCCTCTGCTAGCTGCATTAACTGATCCCTGTACAGAATGCTTAGCTCCTCAGATTGAGAGTACTGAATTTTAGTCGCTAGCAAGAACAACTCTGACGCAGATCTTCTCATTATGAATTGGTCATCCACAAATAGGAAAGATGTTGGGACTCCTTCTACCAAAGACAAGATAACCTGCCACTCCTTAAGATTTGCATTGTATCCAACCCTGACTTTAGAAATTAATCTCTTCAAAGCATTTATATAGTCCCCAGTCATTGGATTCTGCAAATTCAAGTTGTAGAACAGATCATCTGCATCCTTGTTATGAACTCCTTTTGCACATGGTCCCATCATTATCTTCCTTGCTTCATCCCATTTCTGCCCTATCCTTCTTTTGTCCAGATCAACTTGAGGATTGGCTAGCCTTGCAAGCTCATACTCATACTGCTTCCCTTGTAGCTCCACCTTCTGTTCTAGGAACGCAGCATGTTCTTGCATCATCTTCATTTTATGGAACTGAGCTTGTTCCAAGGCTAACTGTTGAGACTGCAGGGTTTCTTCATCAACAGGATCTTCTTCAGGCATTCCGAAAGACATACCAGCACCTCCACCTTGTTCCTTCAAAGATCGCTTTACAGCATGTGCGAAAGGTACGTCTTCCATATCAGAATCTGAGTCTAGTACCTCCTGTACTGTGTCCTGATGACTCAGGTCAATAACTGGTTCATCTTCTTCAACCATTATTGCCTTACCCTTTCTCCTCCTCAGAGCCTCTTCAGTAACAGCAGGCTCAATTTCTGGTTCCTTAACAAGATCAGCGGGTTCTTCAATTTCTTCGATGTGAACTGCCTGCTGTCTCGTCTCCTTTCCACTCTCCCCCTTAGGTGAGTTATCCTGAGCTCCACCATGGTCTTCAGATCCACCAGCTGCATAGGAACCTCCAAAACCAGAACCAGAGGCTCCCGCTCCACTAGCACCACCTGCACCACCTGCTCCAGCATCGGGGGGAGGTTGTTCCGACTCGAAGCACTCCGGGGGCACAAAACTCCTGACTGCGAACATCATTCTGCTGATCTCCACAATCATTGTATGCATTGTAGACTCCAATGCCCCCATCCTCTCATTGAGAGTGCTTCCCAAGACACCACCAGCATGGCCCAAGTCATTGACCTTATTTGTCAAATCATCAAAAGCTGTAGCTTGACTTGCCATTCTTGCTGCGTAGTCGTCTAGAGCCCTTTGGTTGTTTCCAATATTGATCCCGAACTGCCCCATTGTCTGCCCGAACTGCCTCATCTGATTTTCCATTGAAGTCATACGAGTATCAAAATTTTCAGTATTAAGGGACGGTGTTTGGTTTAGGTGACCTCGCTCTAATACGCGTTCTGTTGGTATTTGGCGCTCGGTTTCGGGCCTTAAAAATGAAGGTCCCTCTCTCCCTAACCTCTCACACACACTCCCTGTCTCACGCTCGTGTATGTCTTCAATGACTGATCCAAAAAGTGAAGCAGTACCTGCAGAAACTTGATAAGAAATGTTGTTGACAGTTATGGGATCAAATTCTGTTTGTTCCTGGATATAAACTATGGACGCATAGTTCTCTCTGAGATAGTGGCCTCAATGGGATCCCTTGCAAGCAGAGACCTCTCTACCACTGATGTCGTCTGCTGGTTTCCTCGGTTTCTTCAAATGCTAATCAATGACTTAATACCGAAGGATGCTCTTGCTATTAGACAGGGATTTGCCAGAAGCCCCACATCTGAATCGCTGGGGATGAGCACTAAGTCACTTGCAACCATTGCAAATCAGGATAAACATCAAGGTAAGCCAATGTCTACTCCTGAAAATATTCAAATGTGGCTTAGATATGATGCAGGAGTTACCAATTTGGAGGCATCATCACAAGTCTCATCACATGCTCAAAATCCATCTGCCTGAAACCGTAGGGGGTTGATTTACTCCCAAAAGTAACCGCACTAGTCCATAATTGCTGTAAAGCATCATGTACTAGTGTAGGTTTAGCAGTAAAAGCTTGGCTAGCTTTGGAATACAAATTGAGAAATCGTATCCAAAACTTAAACCGCGGGAGTTGATCACCAATTTCCGTAGAAATATTGTAAAAATTGTTTTTAGCAAGGGAAAATTGGTGAGCCATTTTAATTAAAATGTTTTTCCTTAACAAATGTGAATTTTAATTTTTATTTTGAAAAACAATTAATTTTCCGAATTACAAAAGAGAATTGTAACCCTTTTAATTTTTCAAGAACACCAAACGGAATCTGAGAAATCAAACTACGGGATTCAATTCAACAACCAATTACTATTTCTTGTGTATACCAGTGGAATCGTGTGTGTTTATAGATGGAGAAAATGGAATCGTGTTTATGAACAGTACACAAACAATATGTGTTCGTGTGTATGTATATGCGCGTGTATGAATGTTCACAAAACACAGTAACACAAAGATTAAGGTTAACACAGATAATAGCAATCAACAAATCGGCAGTAATTCGTGATTAGTACGAGTTTAATCACAAAAACAAGGATCAAAGGTATGTAATTAGTGAAATCGCACTGTTCTTGTGAAACGGCTGCTGAAAATTAGAATTAGGTAAAGTGAATTTAGGCATCGAGTTAGAGATGTATATATAGGTGAATGAGAAATGACAAAAATGTCCCTGTAAAAAATGTGAAAAGTACTAAGTCCATACAGGGGACATCTAAGTCGAACTCTATCTCGAACTTTTCTATCTCGAACTTTTCTATCTCGAACATCAAGTCGAACTTCGAGATAAAGTTCGAGATAGAAGTTAACTCGAACAATTATGCACAAAGAAGCACTTTAACCAAAATTACAGCAGAAACTATAGGGAAATACTATCTTGAACATTATTGATTTGTAGTAAACTTGGAAAAACAGAAAATTCAAGATACTTTTCGAGTTAGAGTCTATCTCGAACATCAAGTCGAAATTCGAGTTGAGTTTCGAGATAGACTAAGAACTCTATCTCGAACATCAAGTCGAACTTCGAGATAAAGTTCGAGATAGAAGTTAACTCGAAGTTAATCTTAAATTCTTTCCAAAATACTTTCTTGAATCAAAAAGTCCAGGGTAATTCAAGATATGTTTCGAGTTAGGAGTGTAACTCGAAAAATTCCCTTTAGCTTAACTGAGAACTCTATCTCGAACACCAAGTCGAAATTCGAGTTGAGTTTCGAGATAGACTAAGAACTCTATCTCGAACATCAAGTCGAACTTCGAGATAAAGTTCGAGATAGACTAACTCGAAGTTAATTCTCAGTTCTCTTCAAAATATTCCCTTAATGGAAACTTCATCTCAACCTTAGAGATAAAATTCGAGATAGACTTTATCTCGAATATTTTGAAGATAGAACTAGGCACACTGGTAACTCGAACTCGAACTCTAAGTCGAATTTCGAGATGAATTTCGAGATAGGTACTAACTCGAAATTCTTCCCAGACTTAGAATTTTCAAAACTTCACCCTGGAAGCTCAAGTCGAAATTCAAGTCGAATTTCTACATGAGTTTCGAGATAGAGACTAACTCGAAATTTTGAAGATACTTAGAATAATTTGACAATTTTTCTTTGAAAAACTCAACAATTAATTTTGCCAAATTAATATAAATATCAATTCAAGGATTTTAAATATATGACATAATTAAAACATTCCTTGATAATTCTAAGGCCTCTAATTACATGAAAAACACAGGTAAATTCATCTAAAAATCATGCAATATTTAGAATATTATGAATTTAACTCCCCCTATGATCATGCAATCTAACAAGCATAAATTCACAGATTTGTGCTATAAAAGACACTTAAAACACAATGAATTCATGCAGAATCACACTATATGCAACCTATAACAATCATTAATTAGGCATATTAAAGTCTAAGCACATAATGATTGATTAGCTTGCACATACAAACATAAACATGGATTTTACAGATAGAAGGCTTTACTAACTTGTGTTAAGCATTCCCAATTCACCAACCAACCTATTGAATGTTACTTCATCAAGAGGTTTGGTGAATATATCTGCAATTTGTTGCATTGTGGGCACAAAATGTAGCTCCACAGTCCCCTCCTCGACATGTTCTCTTATGAAATGATACCTGATGTCAATATGCTTGGTTCTTGAGTGATCTACAGGATTGTTGGTTATGGCAATGGCACTTGTGTTGTCACACATGATTGGAATTTTCTTGTGCTCCATGCCATAATCCTTCAATTGGTTCCTCATCCACAGTATTTGAGCTACACAGCTTCCAGCAGCAATGTACTCAGCTTCAGCAGTAGAAGTAGATACTGTATGTTGCTTTTTACTTTGCCAGGACACCAATCTTCTGCCAAGAAATTGGCAAGCACCAGATGTGCTTTTCCTATCAATCCTGCAACCTGCATAGTCTGAATCCGAATAGCCAATAAGATTAAAACCTGTATCTCTTGGGTACCAAATCCCTAGATTTGGTGTGCCCTTGAGATACCTAAAAATTCTTTTGACGGCTACGAGATGTGATTCTCTAGGATCCGCTTGGAACCTTGCACATAAACAAGTTGCGAACATTATATCTGGTCTACTTGCAGTTAAATAGAGGAGTGAGCCAATCATACCTCGATAGCTTGTGATGTCAACTGATTTACCTGATTTGTCTTCATCAAGCTTCGTGGCTGTTGCCATGGGAGTCTTAGCTGCTGATGTATCTTCTAGATTATACTTCTTGAGTAAATCTCTGACGTACTTGGATTGACAGATAAAGATACCATCTTTTCTCTGACTGATCTGTAATCCAAGGAAGAAGGACAGCTCTCCCATCATGCTCATCTCATATTTTTCCTGCATTAGCTTGGCAAATTTCTCGCACAAGCGCTCATTTGATGACCCAAAAATAATATCGTCCACATATACTTGAACAAGTATTAAGTCATTTCTCACAACTTTATAGAACAATGTTTTATCAATTACTCCCCTAACAAAACCATTTTCAATTAAGAATAGAGATAGGGTTTCATACCATCGCCTTGGGGATTGCCTGAGGCCATAGACAGATTTGAAGAGTAGATACACAAAATCTGCATGTTCTGGATCAACGAAGCCGGGCGGCTGTTCCAGATACACTTCTTCTTCTAACTCTCCGTTCAGGAAGGCACTTTTCACGTCCATCTGGAATACCTTGAAGTTCTTATGTGCTGCAAATGCCAAGAACATCCTGACTGCCTCAAGTCTTGCAACTGGTGCATAGGTTTCATCATAATCAATTCCTTCTCGCTGAGAATAACCTTTTGCAACCAAACGAGCCTTGTTTCGTGTTACAAGTCCGTTTTCATCCAGTTTATTTCTGAATACCCACCTAGCTCCAATTACGGATTTGTTCTTTGGTCGGGGTACCAGTTTCCAAACTTTCTGCCTTTCAAACTGATTGAGTTCCTCTTGCATTGCAATCACCCAATCAGCATCGCCAAGAGCTTCTTCTATTTCTTTAGGTTCAAGCTTGGATAAGAACCCAGAATATAAGGAGATATTAGCCATGTCAGCTCTTGCAGTTCATCTAGTAGTCACACCAGCATCTGGATCACCAATAATTAACTCAAACGGATGATCTCTATTCCATACCCGTTCACCTGGAAATTGTCTAGATGATTCAGCTTGACTTTCTGAGTTGGGGTGCTGACTACTTTGAATATTTTCACTAACTCCCCCTGAGTTAGTGCCAGCTCCTACAGAACTAGAGTCAACTCGACTCGAGCCTTAAACAGTAGTCCTTGAGCTGCTATTTACTCCCCCTGAGTTGTTGCCGGTTGGTACTGAAGAAGTCTCTCCTGATCTTGTAGAATTAGCTTGTTCACTAGACTCAGGTTCTTCATGTACGCTTGGAACATTTAATGGAACAACCAACTCAGGTTCATCTTCAAGATCTTCTAAGTCCAGATTCTGAAATTTTAGGGACTCAGGTTCACTAGAATCTCTTGAAATTGATGAGAGTTTGGTATCGTCGAATCTGACGTTGTAGCTTTCAGTCACTTTTCGATCATTCACCAAGAACACTCTATAAGCTGCCACCACGTCTGTAGAGTAACCAACAAAGATTCCTTCACGAGCTTTTGCTGCAAACTTGCCTAGATTTTCATCATCTATAAGCACATAGCATTTTGCTCCGAAGACATGAAAGTATTTGATTGTTGGTCTTCTGTTGTTCATTAGCTCACATGGTGTCTTTTCTTTATCTTTTATGATCAAGGTTCTATTTTGAGTGTAACAAACGGTACTCACTGCTTCGGCCCAGAAATACAAAGGAAGTTTTGAATCATACAACAAAGTTCTTGCTGCTTCAACCAGAGTTCTATTCTTCCTTTCAACTACTCCATTTTGCTGTGGAGTTCTCGGGGCTGAATACTGACGACGTATTCCCTTAGATACACAGAAGTCATTTAGCACTGCGTTTTTGAATTCAGTGCCATTGTCTGATCTAATCGTCTTCACAGTAAGTGTTGAAACATTCTCAATTTGAGTGATGTGATCAATGATTAAGAAAGGTACTTCGTCTTTCGTCATTGCGAACAATACCCATGTATACTTGGAGAAATCATCCACGATTACCAAAGCATATCTTTTCCTAGACAAAGATAGGACATTCACTGGGCCAAACAAATCCATATGAAGAAGTTGTAGAGGCTCAGTAATACTAGAAATTTCTTTGCTTTTATGCGATGCTCGCTTCGACTTTCCCATTTCACAAGCTTCACAGAGTCCTTTCGGAGCGAACTCCATTTTAGGTAGATCTCTCACCAATTCTCGCCTCGCGAGAGCATTCATCGTTTTGAAGTTTAAGTGAGATAGCATTTTGTGCCATAACCAGCTTTCATCATCCGAGGCTTTGCTGTAGAAACAGGTGACCTCATCCTGATTTGCTGAATCCATATCTGCAACAAAAAGATCTGCCTTTCGAACTCCTCTTAAAGCTAGTGAGCCTTCCTTGATGTGAGTGATTGAGACACCTTTCTTGTTGAAGACAATTTCGTAACCTTTGTCACAGAATTGACTTATACTCAACAGATTGTGCTTTAGTCCCTCAACATAGGAAATATCTTCAATGATGACATTGCCAGTTTTCAGTTTGCCATATCCCTTAGTTACACCTATGCTGTCATCTCCAAAGGTAACATAAGGGCCAGCCTTCATAACCAACTCTGTAAGCAGGGACTTGTTTCCAGTCATATGCCTCGATGCTCCACTGTCTAGCACCCATATAACTTTATTTCTATTCTGCTTAATGCCCTGCAATGACAGATTGATTAGACATTCTTCGGAACCCAACTTTGATTGGGCCCGGCTTTTCGATAAGATCGAGAATCAACAGATTTAACAACAGGAGATGCACTTTTCTTCACATTACTAAAGCTTTCGACTATCTCCTTTCCTTTCTCAGACTTGACAGATTTGTCAGTCTTAGGAGAAGGTTTGTCACTCCTAACTTTAGGAGGACTGACAGTCTTGGCTCTACCATACTTTTTCTTGATATTTGAACTAGCAACAGTATTTGAGCATGACTGGCTAGATGCATTCATTAAATGCACAAAAGTTTGCATGATATTAAAAGTGCATGGCATACAGTTAGGTTGACCACACTGTGCATGATTCTGATGCAGATTATTCATTGTATGTGTGGTAGGCATGGCATGTGCAGCAGGAACATTCATGTTAGCTTTGCATGCATAAGAAAGATGTTCAGTAGATTTACAATGATAACATGCTTTCTTTATTCGTTCAGCCTTAACCTCTTTTATGCCTTTTTCTTTCTTTCCTTGTTGTTTAACAGCCTTAGCTCCTAATCCCAGTCTAGATTCATCTCTAGGGAAATTGATTTTAACTTGTTTGATAGGAGTTACAGGTTGTTCTCTCTGGCGATCTTCCATCTCAATCTCATATCTAGCTATCAATTCAGTCTCTTCTTCTTCTATTCTAGGAACAAGATGTTTGTAAATAGGTTTGACAGCCGATTTAAGAATTCTAGGTGTTTCCTGTTTAAGGTCACTGGAACTAGGGTCAATAGGTCTCTTTCCTTCTTTCTTAGGAAGGTCAGAATAATCAAGCCCTATACCTACTCCAGTTATCTTCTTAAATGTGTCATTATCTACATACACTTTACTAGCAGCTAGTTTGTATGCTTCGCATTTAGTTTCTAACTCAGCTAGATTGTTCCTAAGACATGCTTCTACTTCTTCCTTAAGGACGAGCTTGTGTTCCAGAGATTTAATAAAGTCTCTTAGAGATGTATCTACAGTGCAAGCAGCCTCTAGCTCTTCCACTTTTGCCTCAAGCATTCTGCATTTGGCAACAAGTGTTTTCTGTTCCTTTTGAGAAGAGTCTAGGCTTTTGCACAACATGTAGATCTCTTCACTAAGAGCCCCGTTCTGTTCTTTATAATCATCAATAGACATTTCTACTTTAAGAGTCAGAACTGGTACCTCTGGTTCCTCTGATGTCTCAGCCATGAGCGCAAAGTTTGCTACTTGAGTAACATCTTCCTCATCTGAATCATCCCAAGCTCTTCCTTCTGTCACCAATAAAGCTCGTTTTCCATGTCTTTCCTTCAATAGTGCTTCATAGTTGCTTTTGAGAGCTTCAAATGTTTCTTTTGGATAAGTCTGTTTAGGCTTTTTGCAGTCCGAGGCAAAGTGTCCAGCTTCACCACAATTGTAGCATTTGAATTTCATTTTGAAATCCAAAGGAGATTTGTAGCTGGTATTCTTGCCTTTTCCTTTGTAGCCTGACGAACTACCACCACCCTTAGCAGCCCGATAATAAGATGAAGATTTTCTCTGTGGTCGGTTGCTTTTTCTAAATCTCATGTTGCTGAACTTCCTTGCCATGTATGCCACGACACTATCGTCCATGTTGTCCAGCTCTTCTTGGGTGTAGTAGTCATCATCACTGTCAGATGCGCACTCGTCATCATTATCAACTTGATGTGGTGCAAGTGATGATTTAGGCTTTGCTGCAACCATTGCCTTCTTAGACTCTTCCTCATCAGCAACTAATCCTGATGCACTTTCTTTTGACTTTGAATCATTGTCCCATGCTTGATCTTGAAGCGTTTCCAGCTCATAGGTCTTTAATATTCCATAATACTCTTCCAGAGAAGTTGTATGCAAATCTCTGGTTTCTCTGATTGCGTAGACCCTATGCTCAATGCTTTTTGGCTGGTTCCTCAGATATCTCGTATTTGTTTCAACCATGGGGAGAGTCACACCTCTCAGATTCAAATCCAATACCAACTGACTGAATCGTAGGTAGACATCTGTTATGCCTTCTCCTTTCCTTATTCTAAAGGTGTCATACTCCATCTTGAGTATGAGTGTTTTGTTGCTTCTGACCTCTGCAGATCCTTCCATGACAACTTCTATCTTGTCCCAAATCTTCTTCGCTGTAGTCAAACCTTTGACTATGTTGAACATTTCATGATCAAGAGATTCCATCAAGGTTTGTCGTACGGCAGTATCCAAAGCTATTTGCTCTTTATCAGCATCCGAAAAGTCCGCTGCCTTTTTGGGCTCAGACCGGGGTGGTATAACCACTCCTCCTTCCGTATGTGAAGGAATAACTGCCATTGGGACAAATTTACCCTTGTCAAGGACTTCCAGATATTCAGGGTTAATAGTCTCTAGATATAGTCTCATTCTGAAAACCCATTCTTCATAGTGATCTTTGTTGAACATTGGGATCTTGAATGCATTTTTAGGAGCCATCTCAATTCTGGTCACTAAAAATTTCTAAGTACCCAAGACTAGGCTATGTAGAATATTTATGTAGAACTTTTGCCTAAGTCGAAATTTCTCTAAGTAGAAATTTTGCTCAAGTCGAAATCACCAAGTAGAAATTGTCCAAGTCGAAATTCTATGTAGAAATTCTCAAGTAGAACTTCTATGTAGAAATTTTTGCCTTAGAATAATTTTTCTGCAGATTTCTTTAAATATTGAATAAACAATATTATCTCTTTAACACTTTTTGACTTTGAATGCTTTACTCACCAAACCCACCTAACCCACATGCTAGGTACTGAGTATGTCTTTTACTTTCGGCTGAATAAAGTAAATCAAAGAATCCAAAAACCACCTTTTTATTCTTTTACTATTGAAAAGGAGATCAAAAAGTTGTTGGGTTGTATTCTTTGATAAGAACAGATGATGAACACTCAAGAACACCAAATATGAACTAACCCAGATAAATTCACAAAAATTAATTAAAATACACCCAAGCTAAATAATCACACCTGGAGTATTTAAATAATTTTTCAGATGAGTTTTTCAATACAAACGAATTAAAACACACTTTTCGAGAAAATGAAAAGTAGATCTGAAAAATGAAAAACTCACGATTCTTCTACTCAACACAAGGATCTATGTTTTGTATGTTAAACAAATAGCTCTGATACCAATTGTTAGGTCCAAATGTGTTGTAGAGGGGGGGTGAATACAACTTTTCGAATATGAGAAGCAATAAAAACGATGCAATAAATGAGCACACAGATTCAAGGAATATATTTCTTTATATATAACTTGAAAGGGTTGCTACAACATTCATTACAAAGTATAACAGAAGTTCAGAGAGAAGTGAAGGATTCTAAGCTCTGTGAATGCACTCTCTCTTTCTCTTGTGTTTTTCTCAAATATTGCTCTCTCTATTCTTAATAAAACATTACACAAGTACTTCTATTTATACTACATGTAGTCTATGTCCTGTAGTCTTCAACAGCTAAGATGTACGTGGCCCAGTGGTGTCCACATAAATCTTGCCTTAACTTGAAAGCTTGGAAATCTGCCAATCAGAAGATGCCATGTGTCATGTTGAAGCTGCACCTAAGTAGAACTTCTACTTGAGAATTTCTACTTGGCTATCTCGAAATTCCTAAGTGGAACTTCTACTTGGCTATCTCGAAATTCCTAAGTAGAACTTCTACTTGAGAATTTCTACTTAGCCATCCAGAACATTTAGTACTTAGAAAATATTCTGGTCTTCAACTTGAAACTTCAATGCACATCTTGAACTTGTGATATCTTCATGTCTTCTTTATTCTTCAACAAGCTCTTGAACATGGTTCTTTATTACTGACATAAACTTGCTATCAATGTCCTGACACTTGATGCAATGGTCTGGTTCATAAGTGACTAGTCTTGATAGTGTTTCTGCTTCTTGAATAAATTACCATATTCACTGAATAACTTGGCTTTCCAATATTTGCTTTCCTTCTTCTTCACTTGAAATCAATTGGTCTTGTTGATACTGATAGTTATGATCTTGATTCTTGATTTATCAAATCACTGAGGCATGAACAACTTTAACTTGAACTTCTCTCAATGATTTCTTCTTGGCTTGATCATAGTTAGCATGTTTAAATTGTATCAATTACCTTGTCTTCATTTAGTGTTGATTTCTTGTGACTTCCTGTTCTTGATTGTCTTCTGGTTAAGTATCTTTTCCTTTAGTTTGAGTTACATTAGTTATAGTGTTACAAGTTTATACACTCTGCCTTTCATTCCCTTCGAAGCTTTAAGGCTTGTAGTCTCAACTGATCGTCCTTTTTTTGCATGGCCAATCTTTCCCCTTCTTTATTACTTTTTTTTTTGTTTTCCTTTGACTTTTTTCTTCTCTCTCCAATTTTGGAGCATTTGTTGTTGTTCTTCGGGGGTTGGCATTTCTCCTTCCTCATCGAAGTTCAATGCCCTCGGAGTGACAAGAGGTGGTTGGCTGCCTCCTACCTGGGTGGTTCTAGGAGTTTCTTCGTTAGTCATAGCAGTTGGTAGGTAGTGATTTTCAACATAAATTGTATCTCTAAGTTCTCACAGACGGCGCCAAATGTTGGAACCAGTTTTGGCCGAATGAATCCTTCGGTTTGACCTGCAAAGGAAGAAGAATGCGAGGGTGTTGACCCCCGATTCACCTCCGGTGTGAGAGTAAGTTTACTGGTTATTTTTAGAGAGATAGGTAACGTAGAGAGAATTTGAGTTTAGAGTTACTTGAGTAGTAATGGATGCAATGAATGTGTCCTCTTTTGACCAGCCTTCTCTTATTTATATTGCTCGGCGACGGGCCACTTGGAGGTGGAAAAGGTGGAAAAGTGTGTCCCACATTCTGAGATGTCAACACCTGATTGGACCATCTTCGATCGGACGTGTCAGTAAATGGTTGGACCGATCCTACCGAAGGGACCACTTGTCTTGGACTTACTTTGGATCGTATAGTAATGAGCCTTTGGACTGGCCCATTAGGAAGGTGGACCTCCAACAATATCTAATACACCAACAGGGGATTTCCCTGAACAAATTAATTTAAAATGACAATTCTACCCTCATTTCTAATATATCTTTTCAGGGTTATTTTGGTCTTTAACATCAATATATTTAATACATATTATTAAATACTACAAAATTAATATATATAATTATACATTATATCCTTATATATAATAAGCATAAGAGGGATCTTATTCAAAATTTTGGTTTGGTCGTTGTACTACCAAAATAATCTCAGCAGTTGAATCTATTATTTTTAAAAACAGACGATCAAGATTATATCATATTAAAAAGGAAATTATAATCTAAAAAGGATATAATTAAACAAGGTTGTATTATAATTGAATTTTAAAAATAAAATTATAATATGAAAAGGATATAACTAAAAAAGGATACAATTCAATTCTATTTATTTTATTTTATTAATATTAAAGTTTTAATTGGAAATTAATTTTAAACCATCACTAAATTAAAGATTATTTTGTTAATTTCATGCGGGTTATAAAATCGTTAAAATCAAATTTTAATAATACAAAGATTGAGCACAAATATTAAATTGAACGTGTAAAATCTTATATATATCAATTTTTTAACAACAATTTGATATGTAAATTAATAACATATAAATATTAAAATAATTAATATAATTATAGATATTAAAAAAGGAACCGTGCGTTGCACGCATTATAAGCTAAGTATATATATACATACATACATACACATATATACATCAATATATACTTACTACATGTTATTAAATGCTACAAAATTAATATGCATATTTATACATACATACATACATACATATATACACACATACATACATCGATACATACATACATACATTGAGTAAAATTTATATATTAAGCATGTATGTGCATTGTAGTTATTTATATCTCTAATAAATCAAACTATACATAATCTTTAACATATTTTAAGTATTATATTTGTACTAGCTTAAAACCCGTGCTATGCACGGATTTTTTTAATAATTATATGAAAACTTTTAAAATCATTAAATATATTATGTTATTATTTATTTGAGAAAAATGTTCCTACAGTTAAGTTTAGGAGAATTTCCTAAAGTTAACCTTTAAAATCATGTGATTGTTACCTTTTATTTATAAGGATCCCGTGGGGGATTAATGATGTGTATTTTTATTTAGGAAACTATGTGATGTGTCTTAATTTCACCGGTTAACTTTGGAAAATTCTCCTATAGTTAGCTATAAGATCATTAAGCCCTATTTATTTTAGGTGTATTTATTTTTTCTTTATAATGAAGGGTAAATAAGAAAATTCACGAAGTACCAAAAATCAGGTACCAAAACTTTTAATGTTTCGGCTTTTATATAATAGTATAGATGTCACAAATACGTTCAAATGAATACAAGATAATAAATAAATAAATAAATAAAAATTTTATGTATATAAATGTAATACAAATTTGTACTAACTTTACTTGTCGCATAACTCATAAATTATTATCCTAATACGCAAATGTACAAAAAAATTCCCGAACAAACTAATAATTTAATTATATATAGAATATGCTCGTGCAATAGTTCTTACGTATCCCTAAAGAAAAAAGAAAAGTCTTGGCACGTAACCAGTTAATATAATGAAAATAAATACCAAAAAGTTGAACGGTATGTTTCAACCAACATAAATAACTGCCTATATCATTATGTGAATGTGCTCGTCTCTATCTGTATGTGTTTTGTTTGTTCACCTGTGCCATTTGTTCCTTTTTTCTACCACTAATTGAATTCATTATTAATATTTCTTCGTTTATCCTATCACTAAATTCAAGAATATAATAATTGTTTGAAATTAAGCCAAAGAAATCATGTGAAATTAACACTTTTGTGGACATGATTGGATAATTATACGTGGAATTGGATAAATATAACTGTACAACTGACTGTGGCCTGATTTTGAGTACCAACTGATACTGTGCTTGCAAGGAAAGGAGACTTTAATGACTATACATAGTGAAGAGGTGCACCATTTTGTACTCCACTACAAGTTGTTTTTGTTTTCTTAATATGATTCAAACCATTTATAAATACTTAACACCTCCTGTCAAAGTTTTATCCAATATTCCTGGTTGAAACATAGCATTTTAAGCCACTATCTTTTTAGTTTTTGCAATGGAATTCTCTGTAATTAGATCCAGTGAAGGCCTAGTTGCGCCTTCCGAGCCAACGCCAATACAAGTTCTCGACCTGTCCGTGATCGATAAATTGCATGTTCTTAGATGTTATGCTCGGACGTTGCATGTGTTTAAGCATGGACCTGATGCAGCACCTATAATTCGCCAAGCATTGTCGAAAGCCTTGGTTCCTTACTATCCGCTTGCAGGGCGACTTAGAGATGATGATTCGAGCCAAGGCCAGCTCCAGATTTCATGCACTGGTGAAGGTGTCTGGTTCGTGGAAGCAACAGCAAGTTGTGAACTTGTTGATGTTGCTTATTTTGACGATGTCATGTGTATTCCCTATGATGAGCTTCTTCCAAATTCTCCTCCCGAAGAACAGAAATCAAATCCCCTCATCTTAATGCAGGTATAACTAATCAGTAATCGCAAAATAATTATAAATTTATCTTCCCATATTTGTAAGTTTCATGCAACTTGGGTAAGTGCCAGGCCAGTTGATCCCTTCAGATATTAAAAAAAAGACAGGAGTTGGAAAATTCCAATATTTTTTGAAAATTTATATTTTCGGACAAGGACTTTACTTAGTTGATTGCTTTATTGACATTATTTTTTGGTAAAAACTGGTGAAAAACAATCTCAGGTAACACAATTCAAATGTGGTGGATATGTGATGGGACTTGTATTCTGCCATAGCATCTGCGATGGACTCGGAGCAGCCCAGTTCCTGAATGCAGTCGGTGAGATGGCTCGAGGCCTACAGCATCTCAGTGTTCCGCCAATCTGGTCGAGGGACTTTGCTCCACCACCAACAAGCCAATTAGCCCAAGTTACTATCCCAATGCCAAACTTACCACCACCTATGCCAAATTACCAGCTGGAGCATGCCAATATAGACATAACTTTGGATGACATCAACCAGCTCAAGCAAAAATATAATGAGTCCACAGGCCAGACCTGTTCGGCCTTTGCGCTCGTAGCTGCAACGACATGGATGCATCGAACACTGGCCATAAACCTGCAAGAAGATACAGAAATGAAGCTTGTGTTTTTCGCAAATTGTCGCGATTTATTAACTCCACCGTTGCCCAAAGGTTTCTATGGCAACTGTTTTTTTCCAGTAACCATCACAGCCTCAAGTGAAATACTCAAAACAGAATCACTTTTCAATGTGGTGAGACTAATCCAACAGGCTAAGAGCCAACTACCCAATGAGTTTGGCAAATGGATCAAAGGGGAGCGTAAGGATGAAAATGGGCCTGTGGATCCATTTGCACCACCTCTTGTGTACACCACATTGTTCATATCAGAGTGGGGAAAACTAGGCTTTAACCAGGTTGATTATGGACATGGGCTGCCAGTCAATGTAGTTCCAATACAAGGCTCTAGTATAATTCCAGTTGGAATTATAGGCTCTGTTCCTGGACCAAAGAAAGGTATTCGTTTGATGACTTGGTGTGTCGAAAAAGCCCATATTCAGCCCTTTATCCAACACATGACAAGCCCAATATGAATTGCACTTTGGCATTACCTGAAGCTATGATACTGAAGTTTCTTATGTTTTGTTTTCTTTACTATTATTTTGTGCGTTCCACATGAATGTGATCATCCTAACCTAAATTGTCAAATGTATGTAAATGATTAAGAATAAAATAATTACACTGATCAAACAAGAAGCTGCAACATTTTTTATTCTATTATAATGTTTACGTGTAAAACTGGTCCTATTTTTCTTTTAAATTACTTAAATTAAAACACTCGCTCGTCCTCTTTTAGTTGTCCAGTTTTGAAAATACGTAGAAAATTAAATGTTGGACGGACAATTAAAAAGGAAATAAAGGAGGGAGTATATAATATATATTGCGTCATAGTGAATGCACAAGCCTTTTTTCGAGCCTGTCACAAACATTTTCGGATAGTAATTACTTAGAAGTGTTAATTACCTACGATTGCAGGTTTTAAGTTGAAACATCGTAATCAAACAACTTTGCCAAAAACATGTGAAAAGTAAAATTTTCAACTGAACTTAGACTATTCAACGAAATAACAAAGACGCCGGCCCCATTTTAATACACAATCCTATATATTTCATCTTTATCTTTTTACTTTTCTTATTTTAATTTTTTACATTATTCATTATAAATGATTGACTGCTAATTGATCCATAATTTAAAAGATAAAATATAATCATGAGTGGTTTTGTTTGATTCATATTTATGAGTACTTTAATATAGTGAAGTTTATATATGAAACAAGAGGCCGAAGCTATTCTGCTGTTGTTTCGAATAAAAATATAAAAGTGTGTGTCAACAAACGTGTTCAATCCAAACAGGAAAAATAATAATTAGAGACGTAGGGAATATCATTTACTAAAAATCAAACCAAACCAAACATACCCAGTATATCCCGCTCAGAGCAGGGTCTGGGGAGGGTGGGTTGTACGCAAACCATACCCCCACTTTTTAGGGTAGGGAGGCTGTTTCCGTGGAGACCCTCGGCTCTGTGCACGACATAGGTAGTGGTAGTTATAAACAAAGGAATAGAAAATCTGTTCGAAGCTATACCTGAGCCCATGGCGTTCTCCACATGGGGCTTACCTATCCACGCGGAATCATCTACTCGACTTCTAATGTGCTCCACTCCACCCGCTCGCTAGGGTAGCTCCGGTCGCAATTCCTGAAAAGAAGACACCACAAACAAAAGACCCACAGACCAAGCTGGCCGAAACGTATCCACGTCGAACGCAGATCGGTTGTTGCCGTGACGTCCCTCGGCCCTGTGCATTAGGGGTGTAAGAATTATCCGCAAACCGCAATCGCACCGCAAACCACTCGCAATCGCAACCGCAAAAACCGCCAAAATCGAAAAACCGCAAAATCGCAACCACTCGCATACTTGTGGGTTGGTTGCGGATTTGCATATTGAAAAACCGCAAAATCGCAACCGCAACCGCAACCGCACCCGCAAACCGCAATATGTATATATATATATATTAAAAATATATATGTTTTATATTATATATTTTTATAAATATAAATTAATAAATCATATATTATATTATATAATTAAGTCTTGGCGCTAATTTTTTAGCATTGATGTTTGGGCCTTACATCATATTTCTTTGAATTATGTTAGTTTTACAGTTCCTTTTCTTGTCATGGATTTATCCCATTGTCTTTTCTTGTCTTAGGCTTATACATCATATTTCTTTGTATTATGTTGGTTTACATTTCTTTGTATTCACGACTTTTAGTCTTGAAATATCACCAATTATTTATGAAAATTTTAGTCACAAAAAATATCAAATTTTTTCAATTTAAAAATATATTTTTATACAAATTTTAATAGGTGGTTAAACCGCAAACCGCACCGCATAACCGCGACTTTAACCGCAACCGCAAGTGCGAATAATCGCAACCGCAATTGCGGTTGTGGTTGAAAATTTCAAAAACCGCCAAAATCGAAAAACCGCCGTAATCGCCAAAAACCACTCGCAACCGCACCGCGTACACCCCTACTGTACATGACAGATAAATACAACGGAGTGTAAATGATGTATAAGAAAGTTAAAAGAAGTACCTGCGCCCCATGGCTTTCTCCACATGGTCCTTACCTACCACGCACCTAGCCGAGCTCCCTGCACTCCTGCACTTCTAGGATAATGCTAGCCGAGACAGGCCAACTCTGAGGTTCTCCACTACAGAGCCGTCCCCTAAAAGAGAGTCCACAACTCTGATCTGCCTCCTCCACGAACACCTGTCAGCGGTCTATATAATCCTAAAGTCTCGACTATTTATGAAAATATCTGCAAAACTTCTTGTAAGTTCCGTCTTGTTCTTAGAGCAAGTCCAATGCTAGATGCTAAATTGCTATTGTTATTGCTATAAAAGTGAATTTTGGTGCTAAAATAAAACTCATCCTCCAAAGCAAGTTCTATAACTAATTTCAAATTTAATCAATTCTTTTGACTTTTACCTAACTTTTTTAACTTCTATTGAATATTCTCAACAAACTCATCTCATTCTAGTTAAGTGATGATGTGGCATGTATGCATAAATGCATTCTTGGTTTCAAATTTAGCACAAATGATGCATAATATAGCAATAACACTAAGGATGCATCTAATTATAACACTCTTTGAAAATGAGTTTTTTAGCATTTGGAGCTATAATATAGCAATAGTACCAAGGACAGCATTGCATTGGACTTGCTCTTACAAAGCATGCAGTACATACTTCCTCCGTCCCATTTTATTTAACACTCTTCTTTTTGCACGTATTTCAATGTGCTTGTAAATATAATTTACAAGTATTCGATCCGAGCACATTGAAATGCGTGAAAAAGTTAGAGGATCTTACACCTTGGGACGGAGGTAAGGCCAGGAGAGGTCTAGGCCCTCCCTGAAAAAAATATTTTAGCCAATTTTTTTTTTTTAAACATAGCCCATACCAAAGTTTTTTAAAGTCCAGCCCTCCCTCACAGCCTCTTGGTAAATTTTTACTTGTTTTCATTTGAAATTTCTCCCTAATGAGTTAATTATTTTGTGTTCTTAGATGATTTATGATTTTGTTGCTCATTATTCAGTTGCCTTGTGTTTTTGTTTAAATATATAATCTGAATATATCTGTTAGAATTGTTAATTTGTGATATTGATGATCTCCGCTCCACAAGTATTTGATAAAATGCCCCTTTGATTTAGTGGAAAAAAAATTCACCCGCGGAATAAAAGTTCCCGCGCTTCGCACGGCTAGCTCCGACACTGACCATTTTGACCCTCCCTCACTCCATGGGCCGGCTCCGCCACTGTATGGAGTAGCTGTTAATTCAAATTCACGAGTGTAATCTTTGAGATGTAATGCATGACAATGAATTTGACTAATCTTTGCATCAAATGTAAACTTTATGGGAGGAAACACGACCCAACATTTCAATATTCTGAAATTTGATTAAAATTCAATTAATTCAACTTTTTGTATTACCATCTCAAATGAGCAATCTTGACCTTGGATTTAAAAAACATACAGACCAAATATTTTTGATAGAAGAGTAAACATTTTGTATTAGTCATCTGTAACTCAGTGGTAACTTAGTGGTAGAGGCTAACTATGACTTAAGAGAGCCAATGTTCAAAATATTGAATACATGATTATATCATTTACCTAATGAGATATAACTAAAATAGACTTGACCATGTACAGGAGCATAGATTATAAATTAATCATTCTACATAATTTCACTATTTAGTGTTTGATCTATCAATTGAGATGGTTGTGGGTAGAAGTGCATGAAAAATCCTGTAAATTGATTTTATTCGAAATTTATATATACAATTTTTTTAAAATCAAATTGAATTTAACTTTCAAAACAAACAATTTTTCTGCTATATTAATTACTGAACATGTCATGAAAAATACGAGCTGGGACGAGCAAACACCTACAAACGGAAAGTATCCCGATGTATAATTGTTGGAGAGGGGAATTAAAACCTCCCCGATCTCCTATTTACATGAGAAGGTGCAAAATCGTTGAGTTAAGGATTGTGATCCTGATTTTCAAAAGATTAAGGGTGTATTCAACTGGGATTTTGAAAAATTTTGAGGAATTTTAAAAATTTAAGAATATTAAATTTGAATTTCAAAATGTCATTTAAAATTCGAGAATATTCAATTTGGATTTCAAAATATCACTTACAATCCGAAGGTATTCAATTACGAATAAATTAAACACCCACCTCCATACTACTTGTATGCTGTTATCGTTCTCGTTCAGGGTGAACTTATTTTATCCTCCACATTATCAAATTATGAAGTCAAACTTACTTGGCCGGGAAGAAAAGATAATTCAAGTTTGACCCTAAGATTTAAAAAAGAAAATAACAACGAATAGTACTTAGCGAATTCTAAATTTGTTTTACTGGTAGCAACATTGAACTTGATAACTCTATTTCCGTCTTGGTCCTTCTTCGTTGTTCTCAATTTTAGAAAATGAAATATATATGTACTCTTTTCGTTCTATTCTACATTCAATTTTAATAACATTGAATTATATAATGAAAAATGAAGTACAATATTTTTTCGTTCTATTTTGCATTCAATTTTAGTAATATTGGATATATATAATAAAAAATAAAGTACAATACAATTTTGTTCAATTTCATATTCAATTTAAGTAATGCTGAACATATCTATACTATACTATTATAAGCGAAATAGGGTATAATTGGTTGGTTGGTCGGTCGGTTAACACCTTCCCAAAAATTTTGCTAACACCTTCCAAAAATGAAAAAATAAATTAAAATACATATAAAATGTAATTTTACAAAAGATGAACCACATATTTAACTTAATAACAAACTCTTTTAATACACTCCAATTAATATTCAGTTACATACTCTTTTGGTTATATTTGAGTTAAAATTCTTCAGCTACACCCAACTTTTTTAGACTCTTTTAATTACTTGGAAACCAAATATTTTCAAAATTATTTTTAATAATTTTAATACCACATATTTATTAACAAATTTATAACAAATTATAAATCAACGAAGTGAAAATAAACTAAAACTATATAATAAACACAAAAAATTTCACACAATTACAAATTAATATTAAATTTTATTTTAAACAAATACTGAGTATTACATTATGCATTATTATGAAATCATAATTTGAATATGATAATATCAACAAAAATTTGAATGTAAATATATACGATACTTTCATTTATATTTATATTATTATGACAAAATATAGTCATAATTCGAATAATATATCATATCATTAAACGATTATATATTATGCCAATATTATATTAAGTAATATATATAAGATAAATAATTATTTAAATATAAATATAAAATTATTTAATTTTAAAAAAGTCGTGCATGGCACGGATTATAGGCTAGTAGTATAATAGAACGGAACAAGTAATTATTTATGAATGTGGCAAAATAGTAACACAAGGGACACCCTTAAAAAAGATGCTCCGTAATACATACAGTAAATGAAAGAGATCTGTACATTCCAACTAAGCCATGATTACTGACTCTGTTTGTTAGGTTTTGAGAAATTGAATTTACGTAATCTGTGCTCTTTCTTTACCGCCAATTTGGTTCGCTTTTAAGTGATTTAAATTTTGCTCGTAATCTATGGAATGAGGTTGGGCTTCAGAAGATGACAAATATCAGTGATGGCATGAAGGTGAAGGATGTGTTGAAAAGGGTGTTTACTACTAGTACTCGTGATAAGTGTGTAAGGGTTGGATTATTTTGTTGGGGGCTATGGACAAGACGTAATACATGGATTTGGGACAAGAGCCACATCGGTATTTGGGATTCGGTCTATGTCTACAAGCATGTTGCAAGAATGGCAGCAGAGTCAAGTAACTGCAGAGAAAGGAGGTATGGTCGGGTATAAACAACCCAGGAATTGGTGTAAACCACCTGAGTTATAAGCATGGACTAGATGAGTTCTCTTGTTAAATTTACAAGTAACCTGTAAGTTAAAAGTCTGATTTGATTTCTTACTTTATGACCGATGAAAAGCACGGATTACTTTTAATTTTTTATAATTTATTTAGAATGTAATATAATATTATAAATATTAATTTTAATATTTTATTAGAAGAATTCGAACCATAAATCTTTGTATATAATAATTTTTAGTATTATATATAAATTAAACTGTTATTGACGGGAATCGAACTTTTAATTTTTTATAATTTATTTAGAGTATAAAATGATATTATAAATATTAATATGTTATTGGAAGAACCTTAAATCTTTGTATATAATAAATTTTAGTATTAAATATAAATTAATATGTTGTTGGCAGGAATCGAACTTTAGACCTCTATATATAACAATTTTTAGTATTTTGCATCTAACGGCCATGAATTGAGAATCTAACGATTTGTGAATAGTTTGGTTAACCAAACTACAAACTAGAAAAGATCTCTAGTTTACTTATAATAATATAGTATAGATTTAATTTTTTATTGTTATTGTTATTGACTGGTATGTCATGAAGAACACTGTGGGGTTCATAAGTATGAGGCTTGATTGACAAGAAATTCTCTCTCATTTCTTAGTAATTTCCATGCGTGCCTACATATAGTTCCACCTACAAGTACAAATTCAAAAACATAGTTCTATCAGTATTCCATTTCTCCACATGCAGAATATAAGTACTTGTCGAATTTACTCTTTTCCTCCTCAGGGTCCATAAGCTTGCTGAGTTCTTCCCGTTTAGGTAATAACATGTTCTTTTGATTCAATATGTTTTCGGTTTAGCTCTACTCATATCTGCAGACCTCCTCGCTTTGCACCCTTTCATTTTTCTTTTCACTCTTCTGTCTGAAATTGTCGGATTACTGTCTTTTCATACTAGTACTCTGATTTTCATTTTATTTTTACCATGTCCAGGCCCTTCAAATTATTTTTGTTTATGATCATAGTCTGTTCAGGAAAGAGTTCTTTAGATTAAGAATTAGATTACGACAAAGTTGTTTCTTCAAAATGAATATCCCCTAGTTTCTAACAATTGTGAATCTAAATTATGACCTTTCCTCAACTTTTTTCTTACCTTTGTATACGATTTTGCTGTCAATATGCTTACTTGCGTTATATTTTTCTTGTTCCTGAATAGATAAAAAAGGTGTTGGAGTCCAGCTACTAATTGAAGAATTTGTGTCATGGCCATGGAAAACGACGTAAATGGTGGTAATACAGAGTTTAGTTTAGCCTCTACATCAAGAGCTCAAATCCTGGAAAGAGAGGCAGAGACAAATCATGAGGATCAAAAGAAGAAGGAAACAGAGACTACCAAAGTAGTCCCGTTTTACAAGCTCTTCTCATTTGCGGATTCAACGGATGTTATCTTGATGATTATTGGTACCATATCAGCTATTGGTAATGGAGTATGTCTGCCTATGTTGAGTATTCTTTTCGGAGAATTAACTGATGCTTTTGGACAAAATCAAAGTAATGACGAGACAGTAGAAAAAGTTTCCAAGGTAAATGTTACTGTACTCATTTTAGACGATCGACATGTTCCATTAATCTATACGTCACAAGATTCATCAGTTGTCTTTTAAACTGTAGTTTAGTTGTTTGCTTGTTCATTTAATGTGAACTATGATGTTAATTTTTCTTACTTCATTTCATTTTAGGTATCCTTGAAGTTGGTGTATCTGGCTATAGGGGCAGGGATAGCATCTTTTTTTCGTAAGTCGCCTTTATCTACTGATTTGTGACCTATCAATATGAATACAACACTTGATCCTTCATATGGAAGTGTTTGCAGTTGAACTCACACTATAAACTTTACTGTTTTTCAGAGGTGGCTTGCTGGATGGTTACAGGAGAGAGACAGGCTGCACGAATAAGAAGTCTATATCTTAAAACAATATTAAGACAAGATGTCAGTTTTTTTGATATGGAAACGAATACTGGAGAAGTGGTGGGGAGGATGTCTGGAGACACTGTCCTCATACAAGATGCAATGGGGGAGAAGGTAACACTAATTATAAGTATATCCCTTTTCTTCCAAAAGGCCACTTCTATATACATCATAGGAAAATGTTATTTTCATAGCATTTTTTTTTAATTTCCAGAGCTATTTGTAGCATATTATAGCAGAATATGCAACAAATTGTAAATGCAGGGGGAATATGCTACACATATGGCTATGGAAATAACATTTCCCTACTCATATTCTGCATAACTTCTAATCTCGGGACTGGAGAAATTTAATTAACCGAGGATGAAATTGCACCATCTTTATTATGATGGGAACAAGAAAGTATATTAAAGTCCGGATATTATTTATTGAGGATCTACTCAATGCTGATTATTTTTTCTGCCATTTGCAGGTTGGGAAATTCGTACAGCTGGTAGCAACATTTATTGGGGGATTTGTAGTAGCTTTTATTAAAGGATGGCTTCTTACACTTGTGATGTTAAGTTCTATTCCGCCTATGGTCGTAGCTGCTGGAATCATGTCCGTTGTTATTGGCAGGATGGCATCACGAGGGCAAGAAGCATATGCAAAAGCATCCATTGTTGTTGAACAAACAATCGGTTCAATCAGAACGGTATGTCACGAATGTGCATGAGACATGTGCTGCATTTTCTCTGTGATAATATATATTAGTATGTGTCACCAGTATAACCATTGTAGAACCAATAGAATTTTTAATTTCCATTACGGTATATGTTCTTATCTAGGTTGCATCTTTCACTGGGGAAAAACAAGCTGTGGCAGATTATAGCAAATCTCTTATCAGTGCCTATAAATCAGGGATCGGTGAAGGCTTGGCTACTGGATTGGGTGTTGGAACATTGTATACTTTTGTGTTCTTCAGTTATGCATTGGCTGTTTGGTTTGGTGTGAAGATGATACTGGAAAAAGATTACAGTGGGGGTGATGTGATCAGTGTTATTATTGCTGTGTTGACAGGATCCTTGTGAGTTACTTTTTTGTTATTTGTAATTCAAAATTTTGTAGTAGTTGCTTAGCTAGTGGTATCTAATTACACATTGAATTGAATGTACCAGGAATTTGGGACAGGCTTCTCCATGTTTAAGTGCGTTTGCAGCAGGTAGAGCTGCAGCTTACAAGATGTTTGAGACTATACACAGAAAGCCAGAAATAGATGCATATGATACCCGAGGAAAGAAATTGGATGACATTCACGGGGATATTGAGTTAAGAGATGTGTACTTCAGTTATCCGGCCCGACCAGATGAGCAAATATTTAGTGGGTTCTCTCTCTGTATTCCCAGTGGCATGACTGCAGCTTTAGTCGGACAAAGTGGAAGCGGAAAGTCAACAGTGATCAGTTTAATTGAGAGATTTTATGATCCACAAGCTGGCGAAGTTCTTATAGACGGAACAAATGTTAAGGAGTATCAGCTAAAATGGATGAGAGAGAAGATTGGTCTCGTCAGTCAAGAACCTGTGCTTTTCTCATCCAGTATTAAGGATAACATTGCATATGGAAAGGATGGGGCAACTATGGAAGAGATCAGAGCAGCAGCTGAGCTAGCAAATGCTGCTAGATTCATTGATAAACTACCTCAGGTCCCAAGCTGTATTATTTATCTTTTATTCTTTCCATCTAATGGTATGGTTTTTTGTTGCTTGACCTTCATGTTTCGTACAGGGACTGGATACCATGGTCGGTGAGCATGGAACTCAACTTTCTGGTGGGCAAAAGCAAAGAGTTGCTATTGCCAGAGCAATTCTAAAAGACCCGCGGATTCTGCTTTTAGATGAAGCAACTAGTGCACTTGATGCCGAATCCGAGAGAGTTGTTCAAGAGGCATTAGACAGGATAATGGTTAATAGAACAACTGTCATCGTGGCTCATCGCTTGAGCACAGTTAGAAATGCTGATTTGATTGCAGTGATTCATCGTGGAAAGATGGTAGAAAAAGGTATCTTCTGGAACAGTCATGAACCTTCATATTTTTTCTTTATATTTCAAATGTTTACTGATCAGAAAGTAGGTTATGCTTGTGCTAGTTTCTTCTTATTTTTTACTACACATGACTGAGGCTGCCTTAGAAGCTCGGTGCCGTTATCTAGACTATCTTCTTCTGTTGTGGTTGCAGAAGCAACAGTATTCACCATCTGTTTTATTTTATTATCAGGATCACATTCCGAACTAATTGAAGATTCTGAAGGTGCATACTCTCAGCTAATAAAACTGCAAGAAACAAAAAGTGAAGGTGTAAGGGACAAAGAAAAGTTAAAAACTGCAAATGGTAGATCATCGAGTAGAGGAATGTCAATCCAACGATCAATAAGTCGGGATTCGTCTGGGCCAGGAAATAGCAGTCGACATTCCCTTTCTGTATCATTGAATCTAGGCACTGGACCTAACTTTACTGAGGCTACATTAGAAAAACCTGAAAGCCCTGGCGAAAAATCATCTGAACAGACTCAAAAGGTCCCACTGCGCCGACTTATGTATCTTAACAAGCCTGAGTTACCAGTTCTAATAATTGGAGCTATATCTGCTATCCTCAATGGTGTCATACTTCCGATTTATGGTATACTACTCGCCAGCGTTATCAAGATATTTTATGAGACCCCACATGAAATGAAAAAGGATTCGAAATTCTGGGCGATAATGTTTGTTGTCCTTGGGTTGGCATCATTTATTGCTTATCCATCACAGACTTACTTTTTTGCGGTGGCTGGTAGTAAATTAATCAGACGGATTAGACTGATGTGCTTTGAAAAAGTTGTTAGGATGGAGGTGGGTTGGTTTGACAAGCCTGAAAACTCAAGCGGAGCAATTGGTGCAAGGCTATCTGCGGATGCAGCCAGTGTGCGTGCTTTAGTTGGAGATGCACTTGGACAGGTGGTTCAAAACACAGCTTCAGCAGTGGCTGGCCTGGTCATTGCTTTTGCAGCATGTTGGCAGTTGGCATTCATTGTCGTTGCTCTGCTACCGTTAATTGGACTCAGCAACTATATTCAAGTGAAATTCATGACAGGATTCAGCGCAGATGCCAAGGTTTGTAGGATTATTGAAATTTTTCTTTCATACAGATTTTCTACATAGATCTGGATCAATGAATTTGTATAATATTTTTGTAGCTGATGTATGAAGATGCCAGCCAAGTTGCGAATGATGCTGTTGGAAGTATAAGAACAGTTGCTTCATTCTGTGCAGAAGAGAAAGTGATAGAGTTGTACAAACAGAAATGCGAAGGTCCCATGAGGAAAGGGATCAGGCAAGGACTAATTAGCGGGATCGGGTTTGGGGTGTCTTTCGCCTTGCTATTTTTGCTCTATGCTACATGTTTTTATGCCGGAGCACAGCTTGTGGATGATGGAAAGGCCACATTTGATGAAGTTTTTCGTGTAAGCATAAATTCAATTTTTAATAAGGAATTTTTTGTTTCTGTTTTTCCAATTTCCAACCTATTTGTCCGCCTTGCAGGTTTTCTTTGCATTGACCATGGCATCTCTTTCAATTTCTCAGTCAAGTTCCTTGACACCAAATTCAAGCAACGCCAAGAGCGCTGCTGCTTCTATTTTTGCAATCTTAGATCGAAAATCTGAGATCGATCCAACTGATGAGTCTGGAGAAACAATAGAAAGTGTGAGGGGAGAAATAGAGCTACGTCATGTAAGCTTTAAGTATCCATCTAGACCAGACATTCAGATCTTCCAAGACCTCAGCTTGACAATTCGTAGTGGCAAGGTGAAATATGTCTAACAACTCCTACAAAAATTTTACAGTATGCATGAAGAAGTCTTAAATCCGGTGATTAATTACTAATATATATTTCTTGATTATTCTTGCAGGCAGTTGCCCTGGTTGGGGAAAGTGGAAGTGGAAAATCAACTGTTATCGCATTACTGCAACGGTTTTACGATCCTGATTCAGGTCATATCACCCTTGACGGGGTTGAGATACAAAAGCTTCAGTTGAAGTGGCTCAGGCAACAGATGGGTCTTGTAAGTCAAGAACCAGTTTTATTTAATGATACAATTCGAGCAAACATTGCTTATGGAAAAGAAGGCGGTGCAACTGAAGCAGAAATTATATCAGCAGCTGAGAAAGCAAACGCTCACAAGTTCATCAGTGGGTTGGTCCAGGTTAGCATATTGAGTCAGTATATCCAATACATTATGAAAGCATTCTTGTTTTTTCTCTGTGTTTTATAATTTTGATTAATAGAACTCCCGGACTTATCCTCGAAAAAAAAAACATACTAGTAACTAATAAGACCTAGGACATCAAAAAATAAGTTGGATCATTTGAACTACTTTTTAATACATTGTTAGGCTGTGAGTGTGGTGGCTTGATATATAAATTTTTAGGGACTTGAGTAGCTTGGTATGCATTGCTAGGGTCTCTCTGGAAATCACTAGATCTTGACAGTTGACCTTTTTCACTATAATCTTCAAACATTTAGTTACTAATAAAAGAAATACGACATTATGAAACACTTAATAATATTTACCTGATGCAAACATGCAGGGTTATGACACTGTAGTTGGGGAGAGAGGAACACAGTTGTCAGGTGGACAAAAACAGCGTGTGGCCATTGCGCGTGCCATAGTAAAAAGTCCAAAGATACTTCTATTAGACGAAGCTACTAGTGCTCTAGATGCTGAATCCGAGAGAATTGTTCAAGATGCATTGGATCGCGTGATGGTTAATCGGACAACAATTGTTGTTGCTCATCGATTGTCCACAATCAAAGGCGCTGATGTAATTGCAGTAGTGAAGAACGGAGTTATTGTCGAGAAAGGAAAGCATGAGGCCTTGATTAATATTGAAGATGGAGTATATGCCTCCTTAGTTGCCCTCCACATTAGTGCAGGAAAGTGAGATTATCTTCCAAGTCGTAGTTCTTTTGTTACCACAATGTAGCTTGTAAGAAATCAGTAGTAGAAGTGTTCAGTCTTTTGTTCTTGTTCTTGTTCTTGTTCTTGCAAGATATATTATTACTCGGTAGTAGTAGAGCTCAGTTTTTTGTTACGCTGTGAGTTTTTTGTTATTTGATAATGAAAATCCAAGTGATTTATTAATTTATTAATTTCGGGTAGGTATTCTGCTAAAAATTGTTCAATATCCTGTGTTAAAAGAGTAGTGATTCTTTGTCCCCTCCTCTTTTTAGTATGGGTCATTTTAATGAAAATAATATTTTATTTTTATTTTCCTTAATATGGGTCCTGGGGACCGAGTATCCGGGTTCGTGTTAAAAGGCTTTGGTTTTACTTGATTGTTTTCTACTTTATTTTTTGGGAATTTACCAAAAATACTAGAATTTTAATTAGTTATTGCAAAAATATTATCTTTTCAAATTAATTGCAATTATACTATCTTAATTGCAAATATACTACAATTAAGTTTCCTACCGAACTACCCCATCTGTTTTCTATAAACCCAACACCTCACCCATCGACTCCCCTGTTTTCTTTTTTTAAACATCTCGTCTCTCTATCTGAGTTCTCCTCCCCTCGCCTTCAACTCCAACGTCGTTTTCATTTGCCTCCTCTCCACCATCACCACCATCACCATCTCCGCCTCCTTCCGCCTCCCTCCCACCTCCATCTCCGTGTACTAGTTTTAATGATTAAAAAAATTTAAAATTAAAATTTTTAGTTGCATTGAAATGATATCAGAAATACTAGAATTATTTTGTTTTCAATTTAGAACAGATATAGTATTTTGAGTCATATTCTATTCAGACAATATTTTTCGAATTTGATCGGTTTCGGATTTTGTTATTAAAAATATTATCAGAAATACTAGAATTATTAACCTTTCGTTTGGTTATGGAAACATTCAAGCAAAATGTGTAGAACTCAATGAATTTTTTTTTTTACTTCTCGAGTACATTTTAAAGGTATCCATTTGATATTTATTATTATTTTAATGATTCAACTGATATCGTTTTTGAATGGGTGATCTACTTGATACATTAGAGTGCACTGCGTGGCCACTTTGATATAAACCCCATATTTAGAAAAAAAAAAAAGTTTCAATGACATTCATTTATTTTCGCGTTATAACTATAGTTCTAAAAACTTACTAATGACATTCATTTAGTTTCAATGATAATTCAAAATTGATACATTATAATTGAAACCAAATTTTTTCGATCCGATAAAATCCAGTCTGAAAAGATCCGAACCGAATTTTATTTGATCTTAATCCGAAATTTATCCGATTTTAATCTAAAATCTACCCGATCTGAAACTAGACCCGAACCGAACCGAAACCGATTAAAATTTTGCAAAACCAATTCTAGACCCGAATCGAATTAGATCCGATTCGAATTGTATTCAAATATATTAAAACCGAAAATTGATCCGATCCGAAATGGATCCAATCCGAAACTGATCGATTATCCGATTTGCCAGGTCTAATTGTATCATAGGAATTTATGAATGTCATACTTTAATGATAACATTGTCTTATTTAATTTTTTGATAATTTTTGCGTCAAACTCGATAAATCTATACTATTATATAAATTCCGAAACATTGAAAGTTTTGGTACCTGTTTTTTGGTACTTAGTGAATTTACTTATATACCCTTCATTATAAAGAAACATAAATACACCTAAAATAAATAATAACATAATATAATTAATGGTAATTAGTCAAGATAATACTTTTTATAAACACCTAAAAACATCAATCGTATCCTATCTTTCCATCATTAATATTTTCTTTCCAATTAAAACACGTTATAATTAATGATAATTAGTCGATTAAGATAATAAAATTAATGGTAATTAGTCGATTGCCTTTTTCAAATTAATATAATAAAATTAATGGTAATTAGTAATTGCCTTTTTCACATTTACTTTTAGTTGAACATATTACCTTTTATAAACACCTAAAAACATCATTTTTATCATATCTTTCAATCATTAATATTTTTACGTTACCTTTTTAATTTACAACAAATCTTACAATCATTAATATATACATGAAAATATCACATCATATTTCTCATTTATTAATAAAATATATTAAAAATCGTATACATTGTTTATAATAATGAAACATGAATATAATCTGTAAACATGAGTATATTAAATTATATTAAATAAAAATTTAAAAAATTGTTAAAAATAATGATTTTGCAAAAACATAATTATAATATTAAATAAAAATTATTCCTCATCCATAACCGTTAGATCTTTAACTCAAATAAATAATGACCGTTAGATACAACAATACTAAAAGTTGTTATATACAGAGGTCTACGGTTCGATTCCCGCCAATAACATATTAATTTATATTAAATACTAAAAATTATTATATACAAAGATGTAAGGTTCGAATTCTTCCAATAATATATTAAAATTAATATTTATAATGTTACACTACACGACAAATTAATTAAAAAAATTAAAAGTAATTCGTGCTTTGCACGGGCTATAAACTAGTTTTTATAATTTCTTTTCTATATTACGTTTGACAGTATAATATAATTAAATGAATTAATTTATATTTAACAAAAGTCTATATTGTACGAATGTCATACTAAAAGAATAAATTTATTTCCTTGATAATTTATGTGGCAAACTTGAAATACTTTAATGACAAAGTTGCCATTAACCCATACTTAAATTATGCAAATTATAATCCTTTAAAAAAAAACAGCAAATTTTGGGAAGTGACGATCATTCCCACGCGCAATTTCCAAACGCGCTGTTCAAACGCTCATTTACATTTACGCAGGAGAAAGCTGTAGAAGCAAAAGGTGGCCCGGAGCACAATCCCTAATTTCAATTTCAACCCAAACGACATCGTTTCATCCAATTTGCAATTTTTATTCGTTCCAGGTACACACACATGTATTTTTCTGGTATTAATTTAATTTTGTATTGATCCCATTTTAATTTCAATATTATGTTGTAATTATGTATATTTTTTTAATTGTTAGGTTGTTAGTCTGGAGAAAGATCATGTTTTTGTTATGTGGGTATGATGAATTTGTATAAAGGTGAAATCTTGGTGGATTCTTGAATTAGGTCAAGATGATTGGTCATTGAGGTTTGATTTCGAAATGGGGTTTGAAAAAAAACCCATTATTTTGATTTTTATAGGGTTTTTAGGTTCTGGGGTTTTAAGATTTTGATGGAAATTGTGGGTTTTTATTCTTCTTGATTTGTTAGAGGAAGATATTGAGCTGATTTCGTGTTGTTATGGCCAACCAACCGAAAGTTTCTAGTGCGTATTCTGTTACTGTTGCCTCGTCTAACCCTGAATCACCTGATCGTCGTCTGGAAACCAAGTTGGCTCCTCCTTTTCCGTCACCGTTAGGTCATAGTTTCCCTCCGCCACCAGTTATACAGCCAAACCAAATTCCTTTGCCTTCTGGTAGGATTTCGAGTTTGAATACAGCTATACAGACGAATTTTATTCCTTCGCCTTATGTTAGGACCCCGAGTCCAACTTCAGTTACACAGCCAAATCAGATTCCTTTTCCGTATGTGAGGACCCCAAGTCCAACTTCAGTTTCACCGATAAATGGAATTAGAGATGGTAGCCCTCATCCTTTTTTAAGCACTCCACCTGGTCCTCCTAGGTTCTCTTCCCCACTTCAACCTGCAGCTCTGCCCTTTCGAACTTCTAATGCAACTTCTCAGTCACTACCGTTTACTTCCGGTTCATCTTTACCTACATCATCATCTCCTAGTCCTCGATATTCGAATAGTTCAGTGGATTTGCAGGATCAGGTCTCGGAGGCTGCTGAGGATCTCTTGCCTATTATTGAAGTAACAAATGTCTTATTCTCAGCTAGTAAGGTATTTCTATCTCTTTTTATACAACATGAATCAGTGTATTAGTTTGCAACAGATTAGGGATTTCATCATATGCTTGCAGTTGTACAGGTTTTATATTCATATAATTTAAAGAAGATTTTTCTAGAATCTGAGCAGTTTATATTAATAAGGGAAATTCTCATTGGTACCACTGTACTTTTGGCTTTTGTCAGTGGTACCATTACGTTTTTGACTCCTCTAAACGGTACCCTTAACAAATTGACTTCTTAACAGAAATACCATTCTGTTAGAAAAACGTTATAGAAACGTTAAGTAGGGTTTGGGGCCGATATTCAACATTTTTTCTTGTTGCATACTGCAGCGCATGGCCAAGATTGTTCTTATATTTCTTTAACAGGTGTGGGGCCAACCAGTATTCTTCAAATATATTTTAGGTAAATTCTCAATGGTATCACCGTACTTTTGGTTTTTGCGAGTGGTATCATGTCCTTTTGACCCTACTTGACATTTCTATAACGTTTTTCTAACAGAATGGTATTTCTGTTAAGAAGTCAATTTGTTAAGAGTACCGTTTAGAGGAGTCAAAAACGTAATGGTACCACTGGCAAAAGCCAAAAGTACAGTGGTACCATTGAGAATTTCCCTATTAATAAATATAAATAATTTTGTTGATAAATAGTCCAGGTCTAATGCATATATCTACTAAAGACAGCTTAGGCACACAATATTAGTTTTATTATTTGGCCAAATTGTGTACTAGTGATGGAGGATCTCTGGTTTGGCTTTTATATGTGGTATAGATGTGTGTATAGATGCGTTTATCAAGCTACCCAATAATCGTTGTATCTCTTAAGGTGCAATTAATAGTAAGTTCTTCGGCAAATGAACACAGCTGATTAATCTGTGGTTAGAATTTAGATAACTCCTTTCTCAAAATTTTATTGATATAGATAAACTTATAAGCTAATTAATAATATTTAATTTATATGGTCAGCTGTGGAGCACCTTTGGCACATATTTCTAGCAGGAGAATTAATGATTTTTTTGTAACAAAAAAAAGTATGGCTGCAACAGGAACTATGAAATGTTAAGTACAAAACATTATAAACTAATTTGAACAAGTTCACTTATACTGTTGAAAAATAACTTGAATATAAAACATCAACATTATCAAAAATAATTTAATGATAAAAATATAGATGGCAATATGAATCACTTTTTTTTTTTTGCTAAGCAATATGAATCATTTAACTGCATTCTTTTGTTTATGTTTCTATATCTATGAGTTGTAATTAAAAAATTCAAATAAATATTTTTATATACTTGATCTGGTACTTTTCAATATTTGACTTACGCCTCACCTTAGCACCTCGCAACTAGGCTGTAGGAGGGTCACGTGACTCAAAGCGCCTTTCGCCTTATATAACATTGCTTTGCTTGTATTTAACAAACAAATATATTTAAAATTAGGGGAAAAAAAACATGCTTTTCTTGTAGGGATCTGATATCTGTTATAAAAGTCTTTTTTTCTCAAAAGAAGAATACACTTTCACACGTGATCATAAAAGGCTATAGAAGAATACATTGCTTTGCTTTTTTTTTTTTTAAACTGCATTAGTTTATTATCCTGATCATCATATCACAAGTTGGTATATATAGTAGTGTTCAAGCTGTGTTATTTATAGGATCTATGCTCCTTTAATGTTTGATAGGTATTGAAACAAACAAAATTGCTAAATACAACTAGTTTAGGGTTCGGAGCATTGGTTTCTACTGGCAGGGATATTCCTTTCGGACCTCAAATAATTCAACGGGATCCTCATCGCTGCCAAAATTGTGGAGCCTATGCAAATTTTTATTGCACTATACTAATTGGTTCTGGCCAGTGGCAATGTGTGATTTGTCGAAATTTGAATGGAAGTGAAGGGGAATATATTGCTTCCAGCAAGGAAGAGCTTCGTACTCTCCCAGAGCTCTTATCTCCATTTGTTGATTATGTTCAGACTGGGAATAAGAGGCCTGGTGTTGTTCCAGTTTCTGATTCTAGAATGTCTGCACCTGTTGTCCTTGTCATAGACGAGTGTTTGGATGAGCCTCACCTTCAGCACTTGCAAGGCTCTTTGCACGCATTTGTAGATTCTCTCCCCACAACAACAAGAATTGGGATTGTGCTGTATGGCCGTACAGTATCGGTATATGATTTATCTGAAGAGTCAACTGCATCTGCTGATGTACTGCCTGGTAGAATATCACCAAGTCGGGATTCTTTGAAAGCACTAATATATGGAACTGGATTATATTTATCACCTGTTCATGCCTCTAGGCATGTTGCTCATTTAATAATTTCATCCTTACGGCCATACGAGCTAAACTATCCTGAAGCTTCCAGAGACCGTTGCCTGGGCACCGCAGTTGAGGTTGCTCTTGCAGTAATCCAAGGACCATCAGCGGAGCTTCCAAGAGGGGTTATAAAGAGATCTGGAGGTAATAGTCGAATAGTCGTCTGTGCTGGAGGGCCAAATACTCATGGTCCTGGATCAGTGCCACACTCTTTCAGTCATCCTAACTATCCTTATATGGAAAAGGCTGCATTGAAATGGATGGAGAATCTTGGTCGTGAGGCTCATCAAAACAACACAGTGGTGGATATATTATGTGCAGGAACGTGCCCCGTACGAGTTCCTGTTTTGCAACCTCTTGCAAAATCGTCTGGAGGTGTTCTGATACTCCATGATGACTTTGGAGAGGCCTTTGGTGTAAACTTGCAGAGGGCTTCTACTAGGGCAGCTGGTTCGCATGGTTTGTTGGAGGTGCGCTGTTCGGATGATATTCTCATAACTCAGGTAATAGGCCCCGGTGAAGAGGCAAATACAGATAATTATGAAAGTTTTAAAAATGACAGCTCTCTATCAATTCAAATGCTTAGTGTTCAAGAAATGCAGTGCTTTGCGCTATCCATGGAAACAAGAACTGACATCAAAAGCGATTATGTATACTTTCAGTTTGCCATTCAATTCTCAAATGTATATCTTGCTGATATATCAAGAGTGGTCACTGTGAGATTACCAACGGTTGATAGTGTTTCCGCATATCTTGAGAGCATTCAAAATGAAGTGGTATCCGTTATTATTGCTAAAAGAACTCTCTTACGAGCCAAAAACTCCTCGACAGCAGAGGATATGCGAGCAACAATCGATGAAAGAATACGAGACATTGCTCTAAAGTTTGGGTCACAGGTGCCAAGGTCGAAGCTTTATCGGTTCCCGAAGGAGCTTAACTTGTTGCCGGAACTTTTATTTCATCTCAGAAGAGGGCCACTTTTGGGAAACATTATTGGTCATGAAGATGAGAGGTCTGTGTTGCGGAGTATATTTCTGAATGCGTCCTTGGATCTGTCTATTCGCATGATGGCACCACGATGCCTTATGCACCGTGAAGGTGGCACCTTCGAAGAACTGCCAGCTCATGACCTTGTTATGCAGTCTGATTCAGCAGTTGTTCTTGACCATGGCACAGATGTCTTCATTTGGTTGGTATGCCACTGAAGTTACTTTATTTGCTTTTCTATTTTGCATATGTTTTTTGGAAAGAAAGCTACATGTTTTCATTTACAACATTGTTAAATTAACATTGCACTGTTTCCAAAACCGGGACTGGGTGGTCACTTTATATTTTGTTTGTTTGCACGTTTTTTAGCTTCCTGGTCCTCCAACTTGTTTAGAGTAAATCTTAAGTGTTAACTGTTCATTGACTACAACAGCAACCATGAAAGTGCAATTATAACTTCCTTTTAAGTCATAATTTTCTCTTCACAAAGCCCAATCATCTATCATAATGGCTTGATCAGTCCATGATGAAAATTTGCTTAAGGGCTGCCCCTACCATTTCACTCCTTACGCGCTTTTGTATATTTAAGATTCATGTCATTAGTTGATAGATCATTATGGTTCATTCCTCATGTGTAATTGTGTATAGCCATAATGACTTGAATTAATTCTCACTGAAATATAGATCAATGGTGACATAATCAAGTAACTATGTGGTTATTACTGCTCCTCCCTTCCCCTTTTTAGAAAGTTGTAAGCGCCGTTACCTTTTGTTTTTGAAAGTCTTACCATTCTTATAATATTATGAACAAAAGAATATTCAATGATCATCTGCGATTTGTTTATTATGCATTACGTTTCTATTTCCCGGGAAGCAAGGTAAATTACTTGGTTCAGATATCCGGTTAACTTATTTCTGATTGTTTGTTTCCCATCTAGTGATGTCACTTTCAAATCAATTAGAACAGGGATAATGCAGAAACATTCTATTTCATTTTAGAATATATTTATTTTAATATTGGAATTTTGACTTCTCTTTTCAAGATCTGATTTTGCTTTGGGGTATATTTTTGTTTGCGTATGAATAAAGTCAAAATCTGCTCTATCTAAACCAGTAGTAACTATATTGTAGAAAAACAAAAGATCTGACCTAAAGTGAAATATAACTTTTATCTACATAGGCATCACTACTTACCCACAAAATTCTTGGCTTGAAGTTCTTCTCCTTGTTATTAGGGTGCTGAACTCGCTTCTCAAGCAGGCAAATGTGCTGCAGCTTTGGCAGCTTGTCGAACATTGACGGAGGAACTTACCGAAATGCGGTTTCCAGCTCCTAGGATCCTTGCATTTAAAGTAATTATGTTTCTTGGTTATAAGCTCAATAGTCTACCTCTTCCTATGTGTTCGAAATTTAAACAATGAAATTGTCTGATGTTAATGCATCTTCACAGGAGGGAAGCTCTCAAGCTCGATATTTTGTCTCAAGGCTAATACCAGCACACAAGGATCCCCCATATGAGCAAGTAAGTTATTAGTGGTGCTGACTGCTCAGTTTGTTATTTGAATACAGATATTATAGTGTGTGCAAATCCAGTACGGGACTTTTTCAATCTTAGAGTTTTGAAACAACAAATACACTATCTTTGTTTGCAGGAAGCAAGATTTCCACAGCTTCGAACTTTAAGTGCAGAGCAGAGGACAAAGCTGAAGAGCAGTTTTATTCACTTTGATGATCCTAGCTTCTGCGAATGGATGCGCAGTTTGAAAATTTCACCGCCTGAACCATGTTAAAGCAATCTTGTGAATGTTTAGTATCTAGTTTTCCCGGGTACAGTGTATGAATCTGTATAGCTAGCTGTGCATACAAAGTCATGCTTGTATAATGCCGCATCAACCTATTTACTCTACATTTTTTATATCTTATGCCAGCTTTTGAATGGAAGATCGAATAGATGTTATTCTCATTCTCTTCTTCTGTTGTAACCTTTTCTCTCTTTTTTCAGTTTGACAAACATTCTATACTTGCGGTACGTATAGAAGGGGCTGAATCTGTATATTTACCATTCAGTTCCGAGTTGGAAATGTCAATCGTCGGCAAATCAATAAATATACCTGCATTCGGCATTACAAATTTTATTTGATGTGTATTTCTCAGACATAAGTTATATGGAGCATATGAACCCTATGTTAATTTTGTAAAATCTATTGGCCTGAATGCATATTCTGTCGAGTGTGTGATAGTTCTTAAAAATCTTTTGGTGAATGGGGAAAATAGATAATTTTATATATTTATCACTTTTGCCCCTGAAGGATGCAGTACCGTTCAGAAACACCCAATCACATCTGCTGACAGGATCGATGGAGATGAGATTTTATTTTGCAACTGTATATGATTATATCTGCAGCCAGGAATACTCGACCTGGGAGGATCTGGAAGAGTTTTGAGTTTCCGAATAGCAGCATTCCACAAGTATACCTTGCTACTGTATCTGATCAGGTCTGTAAGAAAACACATTGAACCTTCTGATGCACCATACCAGAGGTGAAGACCTTCCAAACCCGGACTAAATTTCAGTAAATAGCATTCTTCACAATGTACTGTATTAAAACGTAATGATAATAAACGAAGAGACGATTTTAAGTGGAGATACTTATGAAGTGTTTTTGATGATTTAAGTGAGCAGTAATGAACGGAGGACTCTGAATAAGATAATACCATGTGCCTGTTTGGCATTTCATTTGATAGGGAACTTATGGCTTATAAGGCCATAAGTCCTTATGAGGGTGTTTGTCAAAATAAGTTTTAGCTAAACTTATGACTTATAAGTTCATAAGTTGAATGTTAGGAATTCTTAACTTTCAACTTATTACTTTGTTAGGAATATGTTGTACTTGATGATAACTTCACAATCAATCAAATTGTTTAAGGTTTTGTAGCTGTCAACGGATGAGGATTTATAACTCTATCCGTTGACAGGTAGCTCATCAACGGATGAGGTTTTGTAGCACACTGCAGTATCTCTATGTTATCAGTTGATAGTGTTTTTATCCACAGTCATGTTGACTATCAACGGATAGGCAGAATAGGGTAGCCAATTGTAAATAAGCTATGCTATGTAATTCTGTCTAAGTGAAAGTGTATCAACGGATGAAGACTAAACTCTATCAACGGATACAACTCAAATCCACTCTATCAACGGATACAGCTCAAGTCCCAATATCAACGGATACTGCTCTATACATCATCAACGGATGTCAGTATACATCATCAACGGATGTCAGTGTACATCATCAACGGATAATCATTGACACTGATTTCTATGATTAGCTGGAGATTAGCAGTTGATAAGGACATGTTTGACTGACAGATCACATGAGTTGAAAGTAGATACAAAAAGCAGTATGGCAGCCATACTTTGGAAACACAGAAGAAAGAAGCATTCCATTTACACTATGAATACAAGAAAGGTGCAGGAGACATGTCTGAACACAAGGACAACCTTTCGGCTACATGTGTATTTGGAGTGTAGTAGCAAGTCAACTAGAATTAGATTAGTATTATCTTATTCCAGTAGTACTTGTAAAACTTGGGATATATAACCAAGTGTAGCAACTCTTTGTAGGTTAAGAAAACAGACATATTTGCTTAGGGTTTCTTGAATATCTTTAGAAGCAAAGAGTTGTAAAACGGCAGCTGTGTACATTTTGTATCACAGAGTTTTCTTCAAATAAAAGCTTCAGGTGGTGCATTTTAACCACCTGATTTTATATGTGTTTGTGTTTAATTCTTACATTGCAATTATCTCTTCATAAGTTTCTGAAGTTCTTATCAGAAATTTATAAATATCAAGAATTGTATTCAACCCCCCCTTCTACAATTATACAAGTGTGTAATCTGGGAATAACAATTGGTATCAGAGCAAGCTTCTAACATATTTGAAGTTTAAAGATCAACACACTTCCAACATGTCTAAGAAGGATTATGGAGTGAAGATTCCAGTTCTTGATAGAGAAAATTACTTTCACTGGAAAGTAAAAATGCGTCTACATCTCTCGTCTATTGATGAGGGTTTTGTGGATTGCATTGACAAGGGTCCTCACGTTCCAATGAAGACAGCAACAAGAGTTGGCCTGGCTGATGATGTGCCTGACACTTTCATTCCCAAACCTGTTTCTGAGTGGAGTCTTGAAGATATTGCAGAAGTCCACAAAGACAAAAAGGCCATGAATATTCTGTTCAATGGTCTAGAAACAGACATGGTTGACAATGTTATTAACTGCACTACCGCCAAGGAAGTATGGGACATTGTTCAAACCCTGTGTGAAGGAACAGAACAGGTAAGGGAAAACAAGATGCAACTACTAATCCAACAGTATGAACATTTTCACTTTAAGAGTGGAGAAACATTGAATGATACATTTAGTAGATTTCAAAAGCTACTAAATGGTTTGAAACTGTATGGAAGAGTCTATCAAGTTAAAGACTCTAATCTCAAATTTCTGAGATCACTGCCCAAGGAATGGAAGCCAATGACTGTTTCTCTAAGAAACACTCAAGAGTACAAGACATTTACTCTTGAAAGGCTCTATGGAACTTTAAAGACCTATGAGCTGGAAATGGAGCAGGATGAAGAGATTGAGAAGTCTCAAAAGAAAAGTGGGTCAATTGCACTCGTTGCCAATTTGGAGCAAAAGGAGGAAAGGACAGAAACTGCTAGTTCTACACCAAACAGGGAGGTTGGTAAAGGTAGAGCAGAATCAAGCAGGAGCAAGGAAAAGGTGTCTGAGGAATTGAATGCCCTTCAGCAGGATGAATTGGATGAGATAGATGAGCACTTAGCTTTTCTATCTAGGAGATTCTCTAAGCTGAAATTCAAGAGAAACTCTGGGATGGCCAAGCCATTTAACAAGGATTTTTCCACAAACAACTATGTGGATAAATCCAAAATTAAATGCTACAATTGTGGGATTGCTGGTCATATGATAAGTGAATGCAGGAAACCTAGATCTGAGAACAAGGGAAAGCCAACTGAGGTTGTTGACTATAAGAAGAAATATTTTGATCTTCTCAGGCAGAAAGGAAAGGCATTCTTGACCCAAGAGTATGACTGGGCTGTTGATGACAATCATTCTGATGATGATGCTGAGTAGTCAACCTTGCTTTAATGGCTGATTCTGGAGAGCAGGAAGCAAGTTCAGCTAGCAATCAGGTATTTTCTACTAATCTCTCTGAGCTCACTAAAGAGGAATGCAATAGTGTTATAGATGAAATGTCTACTGAACTATATCACTTAAGTGTTACTCTTAAATCACTTACTAAAGAGAATAATAGAATTAAAGAGTCTAATCTGTTTTTAAGTGATAGAAATGCTGCTCTAGAATCTCAATTTCTAGAATTTGAGAAAATGAGAGTTGATTGCAATAATGCTAAAAGTGAACTTGAAGCTGTGTTAAAAAGAGAACTGATTTTAAAAGACCAGCTTGAAAAAGAACAAGGGATAATTGCTAAATTTCAAAGTTGTAGGAATATTTCTCAAAACATAATAGAAGTTCAGGGAATAGAATCATTTGTGAAGGATACCTAGACTCAAAGGAAAAAGGAGCTAGAACCTGGCCTTGAGGATCTAGAGACTATTTGTGAATCAACGGATAGTGATCATCCGTTGACAGATGAACCGTCAACGGATGAGAGGTATCCGTCGACTAACAAAAAGTCTGTTAGTAAGAAGGAACTTAGGAAACTGGATATCAAGTATGGTCCAGTAAACAAGAATTTTGTTAGTGGTGAGTGCAGCAAAACCAAATCCAGTGGGAAGGCTAAGACAGGTGATTTACACAACAAAAAGGCTGTTGGTAAATCAGACAATGAAAAGGTAGAAATTGAGGGCAAAAAGAAAAAGAACAGAAATGGTAAGATAGGCATCAACAAGAAAAACAATTACTCTCCTGACAAGTTTGCTCCTAGGAAAACTTGTAGTAATTGTAATAGTGTCAATCATTTATCTTCTAATTGCAAGATTGTCAACAAGGCTCCTGTTCATGTACCTCAACCAATGCCATGTATGCCTGCAATGCCTGTTATGCCTGGTTTGTATCAAAATGCTAGTTTTTCAAATCCATATGTGAACATGCCATATGTGTCTAATCCATACTTTCAATCTATGAATGTGCCACAAATGTCATGGAACCTACCTAACATGAATAATATGTATGCTAATTTTCCACACATGCATGCATCCAATATTCATGCAAATGAGCATTTGTCAAACCTCATTACTCAAGCATCTACACCTAAGATGAAGAATGCTAAGAGTGCAAAGTCAAAGGCTAACAAGAAAGGACCCAAGGAAGCTTGGGTACCAAAATCAACTTGATTTGTTTTTGAAATGTGTGCAGGGAAACAGAAGGAATCTATGGTACCTAGACAGTGGATGTTCTAGGCACATGACAGGAGATTCAACCCTGCTCACAGAGTTCAAGGAAGGAGCTGGCCCTAGAATTACCTTTGGAGATGACAGCAAAGGATATACTAAGGGATATGGCCTGATTTCAAAAGACAATGTCATCATTGAAGAAGTGGCTTTAGTTGAAGGTTTAAAGCACAATTTGCTGAGTATCAGTCAGATTTGTGACAAAGACTATGAAGTAAAGTTCACAAAAGAAGCCTGTTTTGTTTCTGCCAAGGAAGACAACAATGTGGTATTGACAGGCTTTAGAAAAGGAAATGTTTACATAGCTGACTTCAATTCAGCAAGCTCAGAATCCATTACTTGTCTCTTCAGCAAAGCAAGTAAGGATGAGAGTTGGCTATGGCATAAGAAGCTGTCACATTTGAATTTTAAAGTTATGAATGATTTGGTAAGAAAGGATCTTGCTAGAGGAATCCCTCATTTGGAGTTTGTCAAAGATGGGCTATGTGATGCCTGCCAATTAGGGAAACAAAAGAAATCATCTTTCAAAAGCAAGACAGAGTCATCCATTGTTAAGCCTCTTCAATTGCTGCATATGGATTTATTTGGTCCAGTAAATGTCATGTCTATTTCAAAGAAGAAATACTGTCTGGTGATTGTAGATGATTTTTCTAAGTTCACATGGACTTTCTTCCTGCACTCCAAGGATTGTGCAAGTGAAATCATTATCAATCACCTCAGAATGTTAAACAATAGTTCTGAAGACAGAGTACAAAGGATCAGGAGTGACAATGGTACTGAATTCAAGAATTCCACAATGAAGATTTTCTGTGAAGAGAATGGAATTGTCCATGAGTTTTCTGCTGCCAGAACACCTCAACAAAATGGGGTTGTTGAAAGGAAAAACAGAACTCTCATTGAAGCAGCTAGAACAATGTTAAGTGAATCAAGATTACCAACATATTTCTGGGCTGAAGCTGTCAACACTGCATGCTTTACTCAGAATATTTCCTTGGTCAATCAAGCTAGAGGAATGACTCCTTATCAGTTATTAACCAACAAGAAACCAACTTTAGCTTTTCTACATGTCTTTGGATGTAAGTGTTTTGTGCTAAGGAATCATGGAGATAATTTAGGCAAATTTGAAGCAAAGGCAGATGAAGCTATTTTCGTTGGATATGCAGCAGAGAAAGCCTACAAGGTCTACAATCTAAGAACCAACATTGTTATGGAATCTGTACATGTTGTGTTTGATGATCAAAAGATTCTAGGCCTAAATGATGAAGGCTACCATGAAAAGTTGGAATTTGAGAATGAAGGTGAAGGAAGAATGTACTATGATGATGATGAGGAGAATGAAGATCATGACCACAGAGATCCACCTAGAGCTGTTACACCAACTAGAAGTGATGCTTACACTGAAAATGAAGCATCCGTTGATAGTCATTCTGGAGCATCCGTTGACAGTCATTCTGCAACATCCGTTGACACTATTAGAGATGCATCCGTTGACAGTCATTCTGCAGCATCCGTCGACAGGCAAAATGATGCATCCATTGACAGTCAACTTCATAACTCAGCAAGGACAACAAACTCAGGGGGAGTTTCTCAAGGTCAAAATTCAATGCTAAATCAACATGATCATGTAAATGAAGCAACCTCATCAAGATCAAATCTTCCACCTGCAAGAAAATGGACTAGAAATCATCCATTTGAGTTAATCATTGGTGAATCAAATTCAAGAGTCCAAACTAGAAGGGCCACTCAAGCAGAATGTCTATACAGTAGCTTCCTGTCTCAAGAGGAACCTAAGAAAGTGGAAGATGCCCTTCTAGATCCAGATTGGGTGTTAGCAATGCAAGAAGAGCTAAACCAATTTGAAAGAAATAAAGTATGGAAACTTGTGCCCAAACCTGATGATAGAAGTGTCATAGGTACTAAATGGGTTCTCAAGAATAAGACAGATGAAAATGGCATAATTGTGAGGAATAAAGCTAGACTAGTGGCAAAGGGCTATTCTCAAGAAGAAGGAATAGATTTTGATGAAACTTTTGCTCCAGTAGCAAGACTTGAGGCAATAAGAATCTTTCTAGCCTATGCAGCACATGCCAATTTCAAAGTCTATCAGATGGATGTCAAAAGTGCCTTTCTAAATGGGGAACTGGAAGAAGAGGTCTATGTCCATCAACCTCCTGGTTTTGAGGATCCAGAATTTCCAGAATATTTATATCTTCTCATGAAAGCACTTTATGGTTTGAAGCAAGCACCAAGAGCCTGGTATGACACTTTATCTCAATTTCTTTTGGAGAACCACTTCACTAGAGGTACAGTAGATAAAACCTTATTTCATAGGGATATTAATGGCTCTTCAATACTTGTTCAAATCTATGTAGATGATATTATTTTTGGGTCTACAGATGAGAAGCTTTGCAAGAAGTTTGCCAAACTTATGCAAAGTAGGTATGAAATGAGTATGATGGGTGAATTAACTTACTTTCTTGGCCTACAAGTAAAGCAAGTTAATGAGGGCATTTTCATAAGTCAAACAAAATATATTTATGATCTCTTAAAGAAATTTGACTTAATGGATTGTACATCTGCTAAAACACCTATGGCCACTGCAACTAAGCTTGAGTTGAATAATAAGGAAAAGTCTGTGGACATCTCAAGTTATAGAGGCATGGTAGGTTCACTTTTATACCTAACAGCTAGTAGACCTGATATAATGTTTTCTACTTGTCTTTGTGCTAGATTTCAAGCTGATCCTAGAGAGTCTCACTTAATAGCTATTAAAAGAATTTTCAGGTATCTCAAGGGAACACCAAACCTTGGCATTTGGTACCCAAGAGAATCTGGTTTTGAACTAACTGGCTATTCAGATGCAGATTATGCAGGTTGCAGAGTTGATAGGAAAAGTACTACAGGTTCCTGTCAATTTCTAGGAAACAGGCTTGTGTCATGGTACAGTAAGAAACAAAACTCAGTCTCCACTTCTACAGCTGAAGCTGAGTACATTGCGGCTGGAAGCTGTTGTGCACAGATTCTATGGATGAGAAACCAACTCATTGACTATGGTCTAAAAGTTGAGAAGATTCCAATTTTCTGTGACAACACAAGTGCTATTGCCATCACAGGGAATCCAGTGCAACATTCGAGAACCAAGCACATTGACATCAAATACCACTTCATTAGAGAACATGTGATGAATGGTACAGTAGAAATGCACTTTGTGCCAAGTGAAATGCAGCTTGCAGATATCTTCACCAAGCCTCTTGATGAATCCACATTCACAAGATTGGTAGGTGAGCTAGGTATGCTTAACTTGTCATAATTTCTAGTGATATTTGATTTCAATGATTTGAAGCTGGAAATGTGTTTTGATTTACTTGAAAGTTAAAACTTTCAGAAAAATTTTCTGCAGAGATTTTGCCTAAGGCAAAATTAGCTTATCAACGGATATCCTTTATCCGTTGATATTGATAGTATAAACACATTACTAGATTTTTGCATGTCAACGGGTAACAGGCTATCCACGTCATCAACGGATAAACTGTATCTCAACCGTTCATTCTATATCCGTTGATATACATATTTTTTTTAACCGTTGGTAACCGTGTATATCTAATCATGGCTGTACTTATTCTCTTTTTATTTATTATCTGACAGTTACTTTTGACCAATGGAGTAATTACTTTTAATTATTTCATTTTTAATTCTTGAAAAATATAAAAGGCGAACTTGTACTCTCACATCTCACTTTTATTCATTTTCAAGCACATCAAAAGTTAACTGCATCTTCTTCCCTAAAACTCTCTGTAACCAAAGTTCAAACACTTCAATGGCGCCTATTGTTAAGATGATGTCCTCCACTGGGTTTACCTATGAGAAGAACAATTTCGCGGCCTTTGTTGACACAGTGAATGCTCCAGAAGCTTACCACACTTTGATGAGTTTCGTGAAGAAATGCAAGCTGTCATATGCTATGACGGCTACCACTCCCTTAATCCACGAGGTAATTGAAGAAATGTGGACATCTGCTGAGTACAATGGCACAGACGGTACAATTGCTTTTTCTTTAAAGGGTAAAAACTATGTGGTTAATTCTGATGTAATAACTGCTTGTTTAAAATTGCCTGAGAATAACTGTCTGAAAGTACCTACTGATGCTGAAATTGTTGCCATGCTTAATTCTATTAATTATGCCCTTAGTACTGAAAACTTAGGGAAAATTGCTAGAAAAGGAATGGTTAAAGAATGGAGCTACTTCTGTGATGCCTTCATTAAAACTTTTTCAGGAAAAATTAGTAATTTTGATGCTGTTACCCAGTCCATGCTAACAATGATGTGTATGCTTTTAAATGATAAATTCTATAATTTTGGCACATTAGTTATGTATGAGATAGCTACAAAGTTGGGTAAAAAGGAAACTAGGAGCAAGAATATCTACTTTGCTAGATTTTTAATGCTCTTAGCACTGCATGTGTCTGAGAATAAGCTATCCATTGCTAACCCGGATAGCAAGTTCCAATGTTTTGTTCAGGAGAAGAGAGTCTTAAGTGACCTGATTCGAATGAACCTCAATGCAGGAGTACAGTTGGTATATCTACCAATTGTTCAGGTAACTATCTCTAACTCTGAAACCCCTATCTCCAACCCCCAAATTTCTTTGCCTTCTAGTGTCACAATGGAGTCTGTAGTTGTGACCAAACAGGCTCCTACCAAAGTGACCAAATCCAGAGTTCCAAAACCACATTCTAAAAGGCAAACCTCAAGTGTCTCTCAAAAGACACCTGTTGTAAAAACTACCAAACCTCTTGAGGGGAGTGTGAAGGTGGTAGTGAGTGGTGAGGGACAGGGTGAACATCAAAGAAGCCCTAAGGATAAGGAAGGAGAGATGAGTGCAACCACCATTTCAGTCTCTCAAAAGACTGCTAATGTAACTACAGGCCAAATTCTAGTTACACTCTCCCAAAAGAGTGTGACTACTGAATCAAGTTCCCCACAAGGAACACTGCACAAGAGGGTTAGGGACACATATAGCCCAATCTTAAAAACCTATGGAAGAAGAGTGAAATCTAAAACCACAGGGGAATCACAGGGTGCACACACTATACAGGAAACTGTACCTTCTCAAACTCAGTTTGATGTGGCTTCAATAAATGTGGAGTCACAGCCCCTTGATCTTAATCTTCAAATCGACACACATTACAATCCACCATCACCAACTCCTTCTCTGGATGTGGATATGATATCTACATCAATTCCTGATTCTCCATCTTTAAGATTCTTGGAGAAGCCCCACTCTGTAATTGGTGGTCATCATCTTTTAGATGATTTGTTGGACCATCAATCTTCCCTTCCAGAATTCTCAACACAGACTGTGGCCTCGAACTTAAAATCAATCTCCACAGATTCAGTGTTGGTTTTCTCTTCAACGGATATAATTATTCCTTCCTCAACGGATATCCTTCATCCGTTGACAAGTGTTTCTCCATCAACGGATGCGCCTCTATCTAGCCATCCGTTGACAGCTATAACTACTTCATCAACGGATATTCCTTATCCGTTGATAACTCACTCTACCACTGCTATATCTGACATTCCAGTGTCAAGTGTAGAGGAGTTCTCAGTAGTTGAAACACTTTTAGGTTTGAGGGAAGGGAGTGAGAGGCTGCCTTGTGAGCAGGCAAAAGGAGAGATAAATAATGAGAGGCTGGCCATTTCTTCCGGTCAGGTAAAAGGAGAGTTTGAGAGTACCACCTTAGTAGGTGAAGGTGAGGGTGTGAGAGGTGTGAGCCAAGGGGAGCCCTTGATGCAAGAAAAGAGAGATGAGGGGAGAGAAGGGACTACAGGAGAGATAAGGATGGAAGAAGCAGCCATTGCTAGTGAGTCAATGGGGGTTGAGGATGCATCCAAGGAAATGGAATTTCAAAGAGAATATCAGTCCATGATTGACTCCATTTCTTTGGATGCTGAAACCTTTACTCACCCTGTTCCTGCCTATCAAATTCTGGCACAACAGGGCAATGTGGAAGCAGAGGAGGCAATGCACCTAGTGCACACCTCACAATCTCTACTTAGAGCTAAGGAATCTATAGCAGCTCTGCCAACCACTGCTGAGAGTGATGAATTTGACAATTCTGAAGATGAAGACAGCCAGAGCTCTGAAGATGAAGGTGGTAGCAGTATTCATGATTTTGCATTTGCTCAAAACTACACCTATCATCAACTTGATATGGAAATCATAAGGCAATATAAATCTGCCCTGGCTGAGCACCCAGAAGCAGATCCACAGAGAAAGGTTGTTCTTCAACAGGCAATTGACTCCCTAAAGTTACAAAAGATGCAAATGGTGATTCAGAGATCCAATTTAGAGGAGGTCAAACAAGAAATCAAGGATGTGAAGATCTCTGTGGATTCCAAGCTAGAGCAACTAGCTCCTACAGCCACTCAGAGGGTGTTGCAACAAAGGTTTCTCAAAGAAGACAACCTGGCTAAATCTGTGCAACTTCTCACTTCAAGAGTGGAAAAGATGGAATCCCAGATGGAGCAATTTCTTCAACATCAGAAACTGCAAACCCAACTGCTAGAAAGGTTAGTTGCAGCCCCAACTTCTAGTCAAACCCTTGATGCTAACAAAAAGGGGGAGAAAGTGGAAGAGGCTGTGGCAACTACAAGTCAAATCTTAATTTCTGAAAGAAGGGAAGCAGCAAGTGAGGGGGAGCAGCAGCCTACCATAGTGGTCAATCCACAAGAATTCATTGTCACAGCTTCCCCCAGCAAATCCAAACCTCTATCTGAAGAGTTTGATCTTTCAAACTTGACAGAAGAAGAAAAGCTAGCCAAAATTGAAGCTCTCCAAAAGATGAAAGAAGAAAACTATGAAAGGATAATGAGGACAGAAAGATTGATCAATCAATCTATTGCATCAAATCTGTTCTCTAGCCAAACCTCAGCTCCAACAATATCTACAACAATTCTGAAGGTGCTCACTCCAGCAATTGTGGCTCCTACATTCTATGATGCTGAGCCTTATCATGTTAAGGAATTTGAACCCTACATCAAATCAAGACCCTTCTCACCACCAAAAGCAAATGGGAAGAACAAGTTACAACTGGACTTTCCATTTCCCAAGGATGATGAAGAGAAGTTGATGGGTAAGGCAATCAAGGAATTCAAGGAGAAGACTAACAGTTGTGTAAGAGAATGGATGGCTGTAATCATAAGGAATGGAAAAGTTCTAAACATATCCAACAGCCATCCTAGATTTGTTGAAGCCAAGAGAGAAGAGACTTCAAGGCTGCTAAGAGAATCTCAACCAAGCACTGAATATCTATATGAAAACTCAGATGAGAAGCAAGCAAGGCTGGCTCAAGAGTTATTGGATGAGGTAGAGGATGAATTGAGGGAACCTGAGGAAGTCCCCAAATTCAAAAAGAAAGGGAAATCAGTCCCCAAATCCAAGAGATTAAAATCACATGCAAGGAGGCCTGTCTCTCCAGAAACTGAAAACAAAGAGACAGTTGGTTCATCACAACCTATTGATGTGAAAGTATTCAACCCAGATGTAAATTTCCATGGTGAGCCTATAGTACCTAAAGAGGAACCAATGAATCTTGACTCCATTGAGGTTCCTTCATTCTTGCTGAAGCCTCAACAGAAGCCTACACAGAAGAAAAGGAAACCAAGGAAGCAACCTTCAAAGGAACCAATTCAAGTTGCTAGGGTACCTGCAATTGTCAGGCAGCCAATCTTGGAAAACAAGGATGACTTTATCTATCAGGCAGATATTGAAGAATACTCTGACATGAATCTTTATCTGGATGAATTGTCAGAAGTAAGAGGAATTGACAAATATAAACATTTGCCTGAAAGATTGGTCTTTGTATACAAGGGAGGAACGGAAAGGACATGGCCACTACAAAGGGTTCTTGGAGAAAATTATCATACCTTAACCAAAGTATTCTCTGCAATCAAGAGATATACAGGGTTCTCCAAGATAGCAAAAGGGGAGATACTGGACAAAATAGAACAAATAAGGAGGGATTGGAACTCACCATCAAGTCTACCAAGGAAAATGAAGATCCCATACAATGGACAGAAAATCCACCTCCAACCTTTCTGGATGATGGAGTTCAGGGATGAAGATGGTAACAGGAGATTCTTCAGGTTAGAAGACCAACTACCAAAGGCTAGTTCTCAATACCTGAGATGGCTACAACAGAAGCTAAATCCAAAGGTAGATGAAGAAGATGCCTTCTATAGGCAACTCCAAATACAGATTGAGTCCAACTCTGCCAAGGAAGGAAAATCAAGGGTGATGCCAACAAGAGGAAAGAAACAGTCCTAATCTGCTCAGTCTAGAGGAGCACTTCTCTGTAAATTTCTCAAACTTTCAGTTTTTAATTATTGTAGCTTAATACAATTTATGTATTGTTCTTTATATATCTTTAGGAATGTTTTGTTATCATCAAGGTCCTGAATTTATGCTTTATTGCCATCAAGTATAAATTGGGGGAGATTGTTAGGAATATGTTGTACTTGATGATAACTTCACAATCAATCAAATTGTTTAAGGTTTTGTAGCTGTCAACGGATGAGGATTTATAACTCTATCCGTTGACAGGTAGCTCATCAACGGATGAGGTTTTGTAGCACACTGCAGTATCTCTATGTTATCAGTTGATAGTGTTTTTATCCACAGTCATGTTGACTATCAACGGATAGGCAGAATAGGGTAGCCAATTGTAAATAAGCTATGCTATGTAATTCTGTCTAAGTGAAAGTGTATCAACGGATGAAGACTAAACTCTATCAACGGATACAACTCAAATCCACTCTATCAACGGATACAGCTCAAGTCCCAATATCAACGGATATTGCTCTATACATCATCAACGGATGTCAGTATACATCATCAACGGATGTCAGTGTACATCATCAACGGATAATCATTGACACTGATTTCTATGATTAGCTGGAGATTAGCAGTTGATAAGGACATGTTTGACTGACAGATCACATGAGTTGAAAGTAGATACAAAAAGCAGTATGGCAGCCATACTTTGGAAACACAGAAGAAAGAAGCATTCCATTTACACTATGAATACAAGAAAGGTGCAGGAGACATGTCTGAACACAAGGACAACCTTTCGGCTACATGTGTATTTGGAGTGTAGTAGCAAGTCAACTAGAATTAGATTAGTATTATCTTATTCCAGTAGTACTTGTAAAACTTGGGATATATAACCAAGTGTAGCAACTCTTTGTAGGTTAAGAAAACAGACATATTTGCTTAGGGTTTCTTGAATATCTTTAGAAGCAAAGAGTTGTAAAACGGCAGCTGTGTACATTTTGTATCACAGAGTTTTCTTCAAATAAAAGCTTCAGGTGGTGCATTTTAACCACCTGATTTTATATGTGTTTGTGTTTAATTCTTACATTGCAATTATCTCTTCATAAGTTTCTGAAGTTCTTATCAGAAATTTATAAATATCAAGAATTGTATTCAACCCCCCCTTCTACAATTATACAAGTGTGTAATATGGGAATAACAAACTTATTCTCGATATACGTAATATATAATATCCTTCAAATCTTCAAAACCATATATCTCTCGATCCATTCATTAGAAAATTGATATGTATATATTAAATTTCCCTATTCATCGAGATCTATCCATTGATATCCATTGTTATATATAAAAAAATAAATATTTTGAAAATTATAAAAAAAAGTTAACTTATAAGTTCTGATTTACACAGACAGTCTACTGATTATAAAAACACTCTAATCTCTACTCTACTAATCACTTATATGACATAAGTGCTTATAAGTCATAAGCTACTCATTTTAAGGTAAGCCAAACGACCCCATGATTTTTGAATGCACATGCACTGCGGCTGTAGACAAGGAGAGATTTTACTGGTAAGCATTGTAGAATTTGAGTTGAGATTTCTTCTGGGAGGTTGTCACAAAGATTTTTTATTTATTTATTTATTTTTTTTTTTTTTGTGATTGGTTGACCCATCTTCCACCATCTCTTTATGTTTTTCTTCATCAACCATGGACTCAATAAATAATGAAGTACGAGAGAAACTCTTGTAAAATTAAACTAAAAATCAGCTTTTATTCATAGAACGACAGAAGCTATCGAAACTTACAAGTATGAAGATATGGAAAGATATGGCATAAAGAGTTACATAGTTTTGATTATCCCTCGTCAAATAAATTATGAATGTACTAGTTTATAACCCGTGCAAAACACGGTCTATCATATATTATTAATAGTAATATATTATTATGTATCTCATATATTATCAGATAAATTACGAGGGTAAGTGTAGTTGTGCTTCTTATTCTTAACAAGATATATATAGACTGAGAGATATATCCGCTCTTGTCCAAGTAACTACCCGTGCCGCAGAAGGTTGTCTCTTGCTACTTCTAGCTGCTTAATAGCAACTCTAATGTCAATGCCTTTTTTGGAATTTCAGCAGAACATAAAACCCCAACTTCAAATATAGAAGCCAAGCAAACTTCAATCCTACTTGATTCAGCCTCCCGGGAGCCATGAACATTTTGTTGTTGCATAATTCCGGGATCAGTAATCTCCATCACTCTGTAAGGAAGCGCCTTGATCTTCACATAATCATGAAGATTATTAGCATTGTGCATTAGTATGCTGCTGCCTGTAAGTCTTTGTCCCGAGAACAATTCTAGTAAAAGTATCCCATAGCTATACACATCTCCCTATACAGATACCTTTCCACCCATTCCGTACTCTGTATAACGAAGAATCTATTTGTTACTGATAATGCTCCTTGCCCCACTCTACCGCACTTTTCCCTCTTCCGGCGATGTTTGGACGGAGATGTGGTGTTGCTTTTCCCTCTTCCGGCAGTGTTTGGGCGGAGATGTGGTGTTGCCGTCGCACCTGTCCCTCTTCCGGCGGTGTTGGGACGGAGATGTGGTGTTGCCGTCGCACCTGTCCCTCTTCCGGCGGTGTTGGGACGGAGATGTGGTGTTGCTGTCGGAAGGGAGTCTGCAAAACAATGCTTGTCCGGGGTGGTGGCCGTCAAGCACCTCCGGCGTGAGAGTAAGTAACTTGGCGGTGGAGAATACAAGAAACAATATCGGAAAATGCAACTACTAGTGACTGAAATTTAGAGAACATATGTGAAGTGTGAGAGTGTGTGAGAGAATAATGAGAAATTTTCCAGCCCCCAAAATGTATGAGTTAGCTTGGTATTTATAGAGGGCTGAGCATCCGGTCGGTTCGGTCTCAAAAAACCGGACCGGTTCGGTTCGGTTTTTTGGGTTTGGACCGGTTTTGCTCGACCCTAGTGTTACCTCCTTTTGTCCGGAAGAATGTGTTGGAGGAAGAATGTGCCTTTTGCCCGGAAGAATGTGCTGGAGAAAGAATGTGCCTTTTGTACGGAAGAATGTGCTGGAGGAAGAATGTGCCTTTTGCCCGGAAGAATGTGCTGGAGGAAGAATGTGCCTTTTGTACGGAAGAATGTGCTGGGGGAAGAATGTACCCTAGTGTCTCCTTCTCTTGTCCGGAAGAATGTACCATAGTGTCTCCTCCTCTTGTCTAGAAGAATGTACCCTAATGTTACCTTCTTTTGTCTGGAAGGAAGATGTTTTTGGGACATGGTTATATCAGGAGGGTAAAAGAGTAATTCTTCGGAAGGGTATTAACATTGCCCCCCACTCCTGCAACTTACTTTAGTGGGTTGGAGGAGTAAATGCGTAGTGCTGACATGCTTTTTCATTTTTTATAGATTCAACGGCTCTTTGTAACGGCTAGTAGTTGGAGGCCTATAAATACTTGAGTCTCCTTCAAGAGTTGGAATATCATATTTTCTCAAAATCTTTCATCTCTTATTTTCTCTGTTGTAATTCTTGAGAAGTTCTTCATGGAGGGAGGGAGGAAGAATTGCTACTGTGACATGCCCGTGGTCAAGAAAACCATATGGGCCGGAAGCAATGCTGGTCGGAGGTTTGAGCGCTGCGCCACCAGGGAGTGTCACTATGACATTTGGATAGATGAGCCTCTCGGTGCCCGAGCTTTTGAGGCCATTGAAGAGCTGGTTCGGGAGCAAAATCAACTACACCGCTTCTATATGCAGAAGATTGATCGCTTGAGGGCTTGGGAGATGACCAAGCGGGAAGCCATGTTGGCAAAGCTGCAAGAGTTGAAGGACGAGGTGGTCCGTGAGGAGTCTGAAGTTGAAGATGCTTCAGCTTAGGTTTAAATATTGTCATTGTATCCTAATGAGGATTTGAGGGGTCTGTCCTTCACTTGTCTTCTTTGCATTGTAATCTTTTCCCTAATGAATGAGACATGGTTTCCTTCTCTGCTTACAAGTATCTTTTTTATTGTTTTGAGCTGTGTTCCCCCTCCCCCCGGGCATCACTTGTGGGTAAAGTCCACTAGTGATGGCTGTAGAATGTTTCATAAATGTTGGAGGTGGAAGAGGGACAAGGAATGTAGTATCCCATGAAAGTTTATCAAATTTGAATTTGGTGCCTCCCCAAGACATTGCCAGCGGGTGTTATCCGCTAGCAAGGGTCTTAAATTCCAAATGTTTTTTCATGAGAGTGAAAGAGTTTATGCCCCCCTGAAATTTTACTAGTTTTGAATTTGGTTCCCCCCAGAAATTGAAATATATATATATATATTTTATTTAATAATTTTTTTTTATTATTATGATTTTTTGTTTTTTTTTTGGAGAGGAGGAATTTTCTGAGGGGTAGGGAATTTTGTGAAGGAAGTATTTTTTGTAAGGGGAGGAATTTTGAGAAGGAATTATTTTTTGTAGGGAGGAGGGATTTTGAGAATGAAATAATTTTTGTAGGGAGGAGGGATTTTGAGAATGAATTAATTTTTGCGGGAGGAGGGAATTTGAGAATGAAATAATTTTTGTAGGGAGGAGGGAATTTGTGTTCCGTCAAGATTTTCATAAGTGTGAATTTGGTGCCCCCAGGAATTGTTAATGGGTATTCCCTCATAGCAAAATGACCTTAGAAATAAAAACTGAAATTTTTACAAAAATTTATAAAAAAGTGAAGGAATTTTATGAATAGTGAAATTATGACAAAGAGAAATTTTTGGTGGGAGGAAAAAATTTGGTGTTTATAATTAATTAAATTTTTTTAATTAGAGAGATAAAAATACTACATATAATAGTAGAAGACAGGGAGCCGATAAAAAATCATGAGGGCCTGTTTATTCTTTATTGAGGAAAGGAGTGCACCAACACTGCTTAAACTACATACACATTATCTAAAAAGCTGTTGAGTTAGTAAGATATATGTAATGAGTAAACGTACTATAGTTATCAGATTTGAACTTGGGAATTTGGAAAGGTGATGGGCTGTACTCCAAAAACAATGGGTTTTTTTTTTAAGAAGTCCTAAATAAATAAATATTGTAACCTAAAATCCCCGTATTTAGTTTTATGGATTAACGTGTGACAATTTTTAAATAGGGTGTGGGTCTTTTCATGGTTTACTTAAAAAAAAGCTGTTTTGTTGAAGAATAAAACCTTACTGACTAGTTGTCGAGAGAAAAAGTGAAGGATCAAAATAAAGAAAATTCATGGGCCTTTATTATGAGTGTATGTATATGTTTCAGAATAATATATACGTCAAAGTATGTATCAAAAGTGATACTCTCTTTTGCCTCTACTTTTCATTCCCATCTGTTTGAACAGCAAGTCGTCATAGGTGAAGGCAAGGCACAAACGCACATACTCGCAGTTTGGTTGTTTTGCTCTGTTTTTCCAAAGGTGAGTTTTTGATCTGTACTGAGTTGTTGCCTGCATGTACGTGAATATATATGTATGTGTTTGAGGATCATATTGTGAGGCATTGGTGTGTTTGTTGTTAGGGTTTTAGGTTAAAACAGGATTAGTGTATGTGTAACTATGTGTCTGTGTGTAGTCTTATAAATTTCCAAGCCCTCACCAGAGACTTATATATATATACCTTAGCAACTTCTATAAGTTAATTATGTATTATCTCAAGGTACAAGTTTTGGTTTGACAAGATATGTTATGTGTATTGAACCTCCACCTTCCCCTTTCGAAATTGTGAATCGGACAACATCGTAAATCGTTTTGATCCTTGGACTAAAGTAAAGATCTTCTACTTCTTTAGAAATGTGTCCGTGTGCCTTAGTATTGTAACTTGATAGTCGACTTGTTGTCTTCATTAAATCTCACACCTTAACCCCGGTTAGTTTAGTGAGTTTCTCCTTTCTCAGAATCCGACACTTAAACTTCGTAAGAAGAAATGTTACGAGACATCAAAGATGATCCATGCTAAGTTTTTCTTCGTCAAATATAGAAATAGAAAGGCAGTGTTGTTAATGCAACGCCTAATGCTAAGGCACCTAAAGCTATATCAATCTTCACTGCAACTCGCATTTTATGTTATTTGTGAATTATGTGAATATAAATGTGAGTTTGGTGTGAACATGTGTCAACTAGAATATGTGTACTGGAGTAGGCAAAGTACAAGTGGCGTGTTAGGATTGTTTGTGAAGAAAATGGGTATAATGTAGTAGATATACACGTTGGGTTGCATGTATATGTATGGAGGATGCGGGATCGGGGTGTGAGAAGGCTGGGAGTAGGAACATGGTGGAAACGTGAACATGCGAGAAATGGAGACATAATAGTTTAGGCTATAGGCGGGTGCAAACAGGAGAGAAAGCGGGACTAGGTTAGTGCAGGCGGGAATGGGGCTTTACGTTTATTTTGTTTTGTTACTGGTGGATGTAATTTTGTAGCTCCAAACAGTCGAAGTATACCAAAAATATTATTTCCATGACTTGGCAGCACTGTCATGAGAAGGCGGGACTAGGTTCTTAGGGATGTGGTTTTTGTAGTTAGTGTTATATGTATGTGGTTGTGGTGTATGTGTCTTCTGTGAAGGCGGGGACTAAATACTAAAGTAAGTAAGACAGTAGTATTTGGTGAGAAGGCGAGACCGGGTAAGAATTTGGAAGCGGGATTAAGTAGTGTAGTTGTTGTTTTCACTTTTCAATGGTGTTTGCATGTGAAGTGCCAGCAGTGCAAGTTGCATGTGTATGAGAGAGAAAGTGAGTTGCTTGTATAGTTTGGAAACGGGTGGGAGTCATGTGAGAGGAGGTGGGACTGGGGAAGGCTGGAAGCATCTTTGTCGAGACCGTATTTTGTCTCCTAAATGTGAAGAAATTGAGTGTTTGACTCGTAGCTCGGGGGAAATACATTTCAAGCCAGGAAAATTGTTGATGCAACGAAATATGTTGTATTCTGGAAGGGATATAGTTTCTCCCTGTAGTTTATTAACCTACTATAATACTTTGACGTTTCGGTAGACATGACTTAAATACCAGAAGTTAACTGTGTTTTGTAGCTGTTTGGGATGTCATTTGAAACTTCAGGAAAGTTCCTTGTAATGATTCTGAACCCTAGACTCCAGGCACAATATTTTAGTAGATGGTAAAATCCAGCACTTGCAGCTACCATAGCTGACCTTTGTGGGCTGGGTGTAGTGAGAAAAGGAAGGGACTAGTAGGTAGGAAGGAGGAAACGGGACATGGTAAGTGAAGGCGGGACTAGGATGATTGGTGACTTATTTTTGCACCGGGGTGTGTAGCATGTTTTTATTAGGATTGAACCGAGGGGTTGACTGCAAATGTAGGTATTCTTCCAAAATGGTGCTTCAAAAAAGGCTGTGGCTCCTCTTCTTCCTCGTAATAGTTTCTGCAACACTTCTGTCAACTTTATATGCAGGTTTGGCTTCTAAGTGATGAACTATATTATTCGTGTAGTTACGCACACTCAAACAAAGATCGGTTTCCTCTTCTTCCTCGATCGTGACAATATCTGCATCACTTCTATCAACTTCATACTTGTTCTATTCCATATTTTTACAAGCACACGTCAACGATTGCAGACCACAAGGGCGTGCAGCACTTCTTCATATAGAATCAAAGTTTTTTCAATATACGAACTCCTCTACTAGCTTGATTTATTAAAGTAACCATGCTATGTGCAGAAGTTAAGTTTGCTAAGTTCTGTAGAAACATATTAAAGATTTGCAATGTAATTATCTTCATGCATATTAAAATATTCACAATTACACACTTATAATCTTGTTATGCATGCATATATGTTCACCATGCATAACTAACGCCTAACAAAACTGGCTCTAAGTGCAGGTAAGGTGGCGCCATCTTGTTGGAAAGCGGGACTTGGTAAAAGCATGTGATATTTTTGGAATTCTGTTTTTTGCATTATTGTGGATTATGTGAGTAAATACGTGAGGCAGGTGTCGCCAACTTGTGTTTTTGCATCACCTTTCTTCCATATTTGCTTCTTCTTCGTATGTATATCATAATTTCTTTATAACTTGTCTAACTTGTCTTTTATTGCATATGTTGACAGATGGCAGGAGCTAGTACATCTAGCAGGAGGAGTAATACAAGGTCCGTGTCAAGTTTGCTGCTTCGAGATGGGTCTTGGTCAGACTCTAATTCTCTCTTCCCCTTGGCGCCAGTGACTATTGATCCTGAAGCTTATTTTACTAACATGGAAGAGTACAACAAGAACAATCATATTTAGCCTCTGTCATTTGACAGGAAAAAGCTTGATGCTACGTGGGGAAAATTTGATCATCTAAAACATCAGAGTTCTTTTAAATATCGCAAGTGGAAGGATATTCTATCTAAAGCCTTCCAAATTGGAGGTGACTATACTTGGAGGGTCCCTGCTCCCGATGAAAGACTTTACTCTCGACCTGGTGATGGTGGTATAGCGATGCCCATTGAGCACTTCAAAGCAGGCCTAAGGCCTAAGCCTCATAAATTCTTAGTAGCATTGTTTAAACAGCAGTTTAGATGTACTCCCGCACAGTTCACTCCGAACTCCATTCGACTGATTTTGTGGTTCATTGCTTCATGTAACCGGCACAAGCGGCAACCAACTTTCGAGGCATTCTTCACCATTTTTTCTGTGAAGAGGTCCAATTGTGCTCCTTTTTATGAGGTTGTTCAGGGCAATAAGAAAAGTTGGATAGGCCTTGCTGCTGCTGGCTTTAAACCAGTGAAGTTTCCTAATAGCCTCAAACATTGGCAATATGAGTACATTATTATGCATGGTGGGGACTGGAGCTATATGCCCGGATTTTCTGCGAATTGTGAGCCGAGATGTGTTATACAACGGAATGCACTGTCTGAGACGATTGTCAAAAATTGTGTGCGTTGCTTGCGTGTTTTCAGAGCTCCTTGGGGCAAGGATGAGTTATTCACAGTTAGCAGGTTGAAATTCTATGAATGTAAGTGGTTCACATTTCCATCAATGTTGTCATTCTTTCTAAATTTGGGTTAATTTATGTCGAAAATGGACTAAACTTTTGTTATTGTGACAGTGTATCCGTCGAGGTCAATGGATAGGAGAGAGTTTGTATGGGGTGATGATAAGGCGAAGATTGAAGAGTTCTTAAGAGCTCAACCACCCAAACCTTCGCACCTGAGGAAGCGGGTAGTGGGAGAGGTTGAAGAGGATGGCGATAGTTCCGGAGGCGAGGATGACGATATGGAAGATGTCGAGGATGATGATGCCGAGGCGGAGGATGAGAGTGCCGAGGCGGAGGATGATAGTGTGTTGGAGCTTGATCTAAGTGATGGTGAAGTGGAGGCTCAAAATCAGAGGATCGAGGATAGTGTGATCGCTGAGGAAGAAGTGTTGCATGTTCAGGAATGTAGAGCCATCGAGGCGGAGACTTGTGTGGGTGGTGGTGCTAATCCACCTAAGAAGAGACGTCTCATCACTCTGGGGCAAAAGGAGCGGTTACATGTGCACAAGGATATCAGCGAGCCATTAACACATCAAGAGGAAGTTGTCACTAAGGAATGGGTAGAGGGAGCAAGTCCCTTCGACTGGGATAGGGCGTTCGGCGGTGTTAGTGATGTTATTTTCGGAGAGGATTTAGTTGGAGCAGGGAGTAGCTCACCTGTGTTGGAAGGTGTTGAGCCTTTGGTTAACAATGGTATGTTATCTTTGTTGTTAACATTATTCTTTCTATGGTTCAATTATAGCATTTGTTGTCAACAATATATTTTACATCGAAGTATTTATAACCTTTTCTGACATGTGTGTAGATATGCTTGGTGACGAAGGGAAGAATGTAGAGGAAAATCCTACCCCAAGTCCGAAAAAGAAAACCAATGTGAACAAGGACCATGGTGAGGGAAAACGTGTACGGAGATGTCGTCCTAAATTACTTATCCCTCATTTTAAAGTTGGTTTGAAGAAGAGAATTGGGTCGCGGCGGGTGATGGACTCCACTTTTGAGTATGTAGTTTCTTCTGATGACGAGATAGTGGATCCTACTACAGGTGCTAGCAGGCGAGGCGTTGGATATCTGTTTCCTACTGCTCCTAAGCAGCTTATGACCAAGCTCTTGACACGTGATGACATGGATAAGCTCGGTGGGATGAAAATACCTAAAATTGTTAAGAAAATTGAAAAATTTGGAGCTCGGATATGTGTCTTTGTAACTACTTTTAGAACTTTATTTTGTTTGTGCTTTATATCACTCTCTTACTTAACATCCATCTCGTTTATGTTAAGGCAGTATTGTGGATATGGATATGGTGCTGCTTTGGCTGCTTGTCGAGAGCGTGCTAGGCGAAAGTTGGCAGAAAAAAAAGTGAAGGCACTAAATCTCGAGAAGGATGCCTTAATAGTTGACATTGATCTTACGCGAAAGGATGCCGAGGAAGGATTTGCTGCTGATAAGAAGCGTTTGGAAGATCAGGTTAAAGAGGCCGTGGATGATGCCAACCGAGCCAAGAAGAAGTTGGAAGTTGTGGGTGCAAAACTTAAGGCTGTAGAAACGGCGAACGACACCTTGTCCAAGAGAGTGAGATTGTTAGAGGAGCAATTAGATGTTGTGCCATCGAGAGAAGATGTGATCCTGCAGTATAAAGCCACCCCTATGTATACGCAGGATTTGGATGACGCTGTAATAGCCTTTCGAGGAAGTGTGGAGTTTACGAGAGCTGTTGGTGCTGAGAGCCGGAAGATGACTCCCATTGTTGTTGATTGTTGTCGTGAGTTTCTGAGGGATGACCTCCACAGGCCGAGGGAAGGCTTTGAGACTTATTTCCTGGATTGGGTAAGAAACCGACAGAGGGCTTCCTCTCATAGGGAGACGGGTGCACCGCCTTGATACCTTGATGTGTCTCTTCCCATGTTTAACTAGTATCGTGATTTCGCTTCCTTTTGTTTCAGTATGTTCTAAAACTTGTGTTGTTAATTTATTTGTAATTGTATTACATTTGAACCGCTTTGTAATGTTGGAGCTTCTTCCTCAGCTTCTTTCGATGGGGAAGAAATAGTAGTGTTTGAACCATTTTCATGTTTTATCTATCATTGTTGTACTACTTGTGTCTGAGAGAAATTACTTACTTGTGTCCGAATACCTCTCATGAAATAATATCGATCATTTAAATTTGTATCTGATGTAGTGTTACTTTTGTATGAAATAATTTACTTCTTTGAGTTTGTACTAAAGATTTTGAGACAAACATATCGTAAAATTGTGTCTGAAATAATATAACTTTTGTCTGCGATAGTATTTATTTTGTGTCTGAGGCGATGTTACTTGCCTTGTGTCTGAGAGGGTTTTACTTGTGTCCGAGATGATGTTATTTTCCTTGTGTCAGAGTGAATCTCATGAGATAATATGATGCATTGAATTGTGTCTGAGATAGCATTACTTGCCATATATTGTGATTAGAAAAAAGATACTTCATTCATGAAAGCTGATTACATGAGTAGTTGATGAGAGTTCCTAAACGGCATAGATGATGTGCTGTGGAGACTCATAGAAGTATTTCTCCAACATTTGATCGTAGTAGTAGTAGTAGTGGAAAGGAACAAACAATCCTTAGGTATAGTACTTTCGCAACTTGTCTCCATGCCACGTGTTGTTTACTTCAGTACCATCCAACCTTTCTAACTTGTAAGAACCTGGGCGTAATACATGTTTCACCTTGTAAGGACCTTCCCACTTGGGCATGAGTTTTCCCGTATGACGTGGGTCGGAAGCTTCTGTTGCCCGTAGCACCAAGTCTCCTTCCTCAAATTTTCGAATTCTTGTCTTCTTAGCAAAGAATTCCTTGGTTTTTTCCTTATACGTATCCATCCTCTGCACAGCTTCATCTCTGACTTCATCAATAAGTTCGATTTTGTCTCGGAGGCCTTCATTGTTGGCTTCTTCATCAAAGTTTAGAACTCGGTAGGAAGGTGATCCCACTTCTACCGGGAGCAAGGCTTCGGTACCAAATGCTAGTTTGAAAGGGGTTTCCTTGGTACTGCTTCGGGCAGATGTGCGGTAAGCCCACAACACGTTCGGTAGCTCTTCAGGCCATTTTTTCTTAGATGCTTGGAGTCTTTTCTCTAAACCTCGCACAATGGTTCGGTTTGTGACTTCTACCTGTCCATTGCTTTGAGGGTGGCATACGGAAGCTTTCTTATGCTTAACTCCCCTCTCGGAAAGGAATTTCACGAACTTTGACCCGATAAATTGGGTTCCATTGTCAAACACCATCACTCTCGAGATTCCAAACCTTGTGATAATATTTTCGTTGACAAACTTAATGGTATCTTCTTGAGTGATTGTTCTTAGTGCCTTAGCTTCCACCCATTTAATCATATAATCAATTGCCACCATCACATATTGGAGTTCTCCTTTGGCTTTGGAGAAAGGTCCCATGATGTCGATCCCCCACATGGCGAAGGGAATGGGGGAAAGAATATATGAGGGCAAGGCAGGTGCTTGCTTAGGGACATTGCTGAAGAGCTGGCACTGTGTACACTTCTTGACAAAAGATTTACAATCCTTAATCAAAGTAGGCCAGAAGTATCCTTGCCTAAGAATTTTATAAGCGAGAGCTTTTCCCCCCATGTGATCTCCACAAATCCCTTCATGAACTTCTCTCATGCAATATAGAGCCTCATCTGGGTCGATGCATTTGAGGATGGGAGAATCGAAAGTCCTCTTATAGAGAATGTCATCTTGAATGAAATATTTGGCGGCTTGAGAGCGGATTTGTTTGGCCTTGGTAGAATCGTCGGGTAGAATATTTTCCTTCAAGTAGTCAACGATTGGTGTCATCCAAGTTGAGTCGGCAACGTCCACTTCCATGATTTGGTGTCCCTCAATAGCTGGCACCTTCAATTCTTCGAAATAGATAGAACCATCTAAGTGGTCTTTTTCTGACTCCACTAGCTTGGACAGCAAGTCCACGATGGTGTTGTCACTTCTATCCACTTGGACAAGTGTGTGGCTGACAAAGAGAGAAATGAGGGATTTGACCAAGGCTTGATACTTGCTGAGGGTGATATCTTTTGTAGCATAATCCCCAGTAGTTTGCCTTACCACAATTTGAGAATCACTAAAAATGGAGAGGTGTTGAACTTGGAGACTTCCTGCCAAGTTAAGTCCTGCAATAAGTGCTTCATACTCAGCCTGATTGTTTGTAGCTTTGAAAGTGAATCTTATGGATTGCATTACTTGGAAACCTTCTGGGCTGATCAGGATTAACCCTGCTCCACTCCTAGTCGAAGTAGAAGATCCATCTACGAAGAGTTTCCATGTTGGGTTCGGGGGAGAGATAGGTTCTTTGGCAGGAGAGACAGGTTCATTGGCAGGAGGATCATCCTCTAAAGTTGGCATCTTTTCTTGATTACCAAACGAGCATTCTACAACGAAGTCCGATAGAGCTTGTGCCTTAATGGCCTTCCTTGGCTCGTATGAGATAGAAAACTGACTTAATTCTACTGCCCAATTGATCAATCTCCCTGACAAATCTGGCTTGTGTAGAAGCTTCTTCAAAGGTTGATTGGTGATAACCTTGATCTCTCTTCCTTGGAAGTAATGCCTTAGCTTCATACTTGCAGTGATAAGGGCATATGCAAATTTTTCTACAGGAGGGTAGCGGGTCTCCGCATCCTTTAGCACTTGGCTTACATAATAAATAGGCTTTTGTCCTCCTTCATCTTCTTTGATTAACACTGCCCCAACAGCTGCATTAGATGCCGATAAGTATATTGCTAGGGGTTCAGTAGGAGCAGCTGTTGTTAACAAAGGTGGGCTTGAGAGATATGCCTTCAAGTCATTGTAAAGACCAAACTCAACACGCAAATGCACGTGATCTCAAGTAATACAGATAGCAAATAAGATTCGTTCCTACAGGGACTCGTTGTATTGTCTAGTTAAATTCACTCACCAATGTATGATTATTATTCGATGCTACGACAGATTAACAATTGGATTTTTTTTTTTATCACTACAATTACTCTAAGATTTATAACTAATTATCAACTACTTGAACTAAGAATTATGTCGAATTGCTTATGCGAATAAAACATGGGATTTTAACTTCATTAAACAATCCATCTATAGTTTCCACTTCTCTAGCCTTTTCATGTGATTTGTTAATACCTGATCGAATACACAAAACTGATATAAGCCAACCTTCGTTGCACAAATACCATCCTAAATAACATCCACAATAAAGATAGAAATCACTTAGTCTCCCAATTATGCCTAATCTCTATATGTCTATAAAGATTGAAACATAATGGTTGAAGTACAAGCATTCAATTGATCACATAGTCGTCATAAAACGGTTAGAGTTACGACACTAATTATGAATGAAATTCTCACGCATAAACCTATGCTAGCATGGCAAGTTCTAAACTCTTATATCCACTTTCGCTTCAATAAGAATTAACACACAATTACAGGAGTTAGCTACTCTCCTATAACGAATTAAATCAACCATGATAGGATATCACATCAATCACACTATAGGCATCGAGAAGATTTAACAAATAGATTTCATGAATAAATCCGCTAAAACCCCATGACAACGAATTAGTTCATAATCAAACTAATCGTCACCATGGGTTCCAATGTAAACATGATAGAAGGAAACGAATAATGATTGAAATAAATATCAAGGGTTCTAAAGAATACACCCAAATCAAGCATCCACAAACTAGAAAGAATACAAGAATAAATTGAAAATTATCTTCTTCCTCGCTTCTTCGTGCTTCAAAACTCCGTAGATAAAATACGTGGTCTCCCCCTCTCTTCTAGGGTTTTTCTTCCTTTAAATAGGCCTCCAGGTGCAAGAAATTCGTTCAACTCGAAAAATCAGCAAACCATAATCTAACAGGAATCTTCGTCAGACTATACAGCGCTGCCGCACCATTTTTATGTAGAAATACGGCGCTGCCGCGCCACAGAATTGCCCCAGCGCTGCCGCGCCCTCTGCAAGCTCGAACACGGCGCTGCCGCGCCGTGCCTTCTGTTCAGCAACTGAATTTTTTCCCTTTTCTTCATTATAACTCCGATTTGCGCTCCGATTGCTCCGCTTCATTCCTTTAACACCTGTTATTGATATTCCTACACAATACCCTTAAAAGAGATCAAAAATACCACAACTCGAGTACAAACATTCGTTCTAAGCCAAATGGAAACGTTTTAAGTGAATAAAATATCCACTCATCACACCCCCAAACTTAAACCAATGCTTGTCCTCAAGCATAAACAGATAAATTATTTACAACTAACTATTACCACTTTCGTAGGTGATCACGGTTGCATTTAGCATATGCAACAAGCCCTTTAAACCCCTAGGCAGCCCTAGTGGACGAGTAAGGTCTCGTGAGGGCCTATAGCGAATGTACCCACAAAATCCGATCTATAATGCAACTAACAATGCAACTAACTATATGTATGCAACTACATGAAAAATGCAAGTATCCCCTTTAAACTCACCAAAACCAACTAACAAGCAAATATCTCAAAGAATGCAACAAATCCAAATAGAGCTCGACTAAGTTCCCGTATACTAACAATACATGAACAGAAACGTGCGTGTGTGCGATGCTCATCAGAAATACTCCCAAACTAGGTCAAAAATCATACATGCTTTCAGTCAGGACAATCACAGGTTTATAACTAGAATAGACTGTAGACACTTCATAACCTAGGAACACCTCCACCCTTATCCAAGGTAGACAGAAACTCATGCTTTATTACTATGACACATAATACTATATACAATACGCATGCTTATTTAACCGTGCAATGAATGAGACCCCAAAAGGCTTATACAATAATACCCATGTAGCGAGTGTTGGGTCAGTAGATCCCAGACTATAAAAGCCTTAGGTCACTAGGACTAAGTCCCCTCAGACTTAATTACTCGAGTATTAAAGAGCTCACTCTGGTTAATTTTGCATTTAACAATTAGACTTTTGACTTTTTTTTTCTTTTTCTTTTTTTTTCTGATTTTTTTTCTTTTTTTTTCTTTATATACAATCTGGAATGAGCCTTTCTCATTTCCAACCCTAGACTACTCATATAAATATGAGCCGGCTACTAGCCATTTGACACCTAGCCATTATTAACAAATATTTACAACTAGCATGAAATCCCTGGTTTCCCCCTGAAGGTAGTGTTTTTCGTAGTTCGTTCACAGGGAAGGACTCTCAATATTGATTTCGAGTATATTATCTCTTACAATCTAGAAGTGTGTAAATGGGGGGGTTTTGAGTTTGGTTAAGGTGTTTTATCAAACACCTTGCATACAATAACTAAATTGCTACAAAAATACAACTAAGTTAATGGCAACTATTAAAATTTACCAACACAATACAATGAGTGAATTAGCAAGATATAGGGATATTCGACCCAAGGATAATGGCAACTCAAGCACTTCAACCCAACAACAAGCAAATATATCCAACTCTACCTAACCAAGATAATTGGTGAAGCACACAATCACTTATTTCTCTTCTATTATAAACACTAATTTAGTGAAGCACATAAATTAGTTCTCTTGATACTAGCAACCAATAGTGAAGCACTACCAATTTAACCAAATCAAGGAATCAATCAAAGAGAGGCTAGGACAAACCCAAGGATGAGGAGCTCAACCTAGGTATTTGCACTTGAATTTTGTGGATTTAGGTACACTAAACTTGTGCTACTATAATGAATGTACTAACAATTACGGATTAGCACAAACAATTAGCAATTGATATTACAAGAAGAGCAAATTGAAGCAACTTACAATTCTCCAAGCAAAATCATAAACAATACAACACAAATATTCAAGATAGAGTGAAATAGATCTTACTTAAATGAATTGGGTTTTGATACAAGAGCTCCTCCTTGAGCCAAATATATGAAGTTAGTTACTCATAATCAATGCTAGATTATGAGTAATTGATGTTTTTCTATCTACTCTACTAACCCTAATTTTTCCTTGAAGAGGCTAAAAATGAAGAAGAAGAAGTTAGATGTAGGTTAAGTTATGAGAGATATGCTCATTTAATACTCAGCAGCTCCGTACGGCATGCTGTACGGCCGTACAGCTGCCCGTACGAAAATTCTGCTCCTTTGAACGGCCTGTTGAACGGCCGTACAGCTGCCCGTACGAGATAAACTCTTCAATATAATGCATTAAACACCTCCCGGCATCACGAGCTTGCATCTTCTAACTTCCCTCTTGAATAATCTTCGCTTTCAAGCCCAAAATAATCCATCTTTTCAACAATTAAGCACGAGGCACTGAAAGATGAAAAACATAACAAATATTAATAAAACAACATTCCGAACTAACAAAAATGCAGAAGAATAAAAGACAAAACGTGTATAAAATACACGTTATCAAATCTTCCCCCACTTAAACTTTGCTAGTCCCGAGCAAACTAAAATTAACATAACCATATATTTCTAACTAGTACCACTTCCGTAGGTGATCACGGTTGCATTTGGCATATGCAACAAGCCCTTGGAACCCCTAGGTAGCCCTAGTGGACGAGTGAGGTCTCGTGAGGGTTTATAGATGATGTACCCACAAAATCACAAAAACCACTAATAAACAAGAAATTAACAATACCAACTAATTAAGCTAACTACTACACTCAAATGTCCGAGCCGTCTACTTGTAACTAAAATCAAACATATAGAGCTATTCACCTTGTCATCCACTATAACGAGCTAACAACCAATTCAAGAATCAAGATAACACACCTTGTGCAAGATGTAACTATGACATTAAAGATAGAATGAATGCACTTCAATCGTGAACACTAGACAAGATTATCACAAAGCATACATGGCTTCGCATTAAGAAGATGAAATTGTATGATGAAAAATCTCACATCTCTCAATTATGTATCACACAAGTATGGGCTAGAGATTTCACTCAACTCCAAGTCTAAATGCATGCGCTCTACTTGACCTTGCATGTTCACCTAAATTCCGGATTGCACCAAAAATAAGGAATTCATAAAATGGGTTGTAATGAGGCTTGGGTGAAGGTATGAAAATTTAAGTTCAAGGAAGGTGTAAAAGTCTTGCTAGTTGAGTCAAATGACGCTTGCTTTCTTCGTACACCAAATTCTCAAACGAAAGAAGATCTTCACTCATTTACAATTACAAAACACAACCACATTTACCAAGAAAACTGAAACAAAATAAAGTACAAAGATTTATTGCTTTATATTTTTTTTTAATCTTTTTTTTTCTTTTTTCTTTTTTTTTTCTTTTTTTACATCCCCTTTATTATTATTTTTTTAGCAAAGGGAATGCATAACATAAATAAATACTACAAAGAACTTTGAACCACATCTAGATATACACATCAAACTAGTTCCCACTTACAATAATTAGCATTCTTCCTCTTCACAACATCTCCAAATTCTCATGCTCAACAATCAATTCTTTCCAAGACTCAACTAGCTCAACTAGGTCGAGAGTGAAGTATTTGGCTTTGACTCATGTATAAAAGGAGAAAGTGACGAAGAAAAATATGGATATAAGCTTCAAAGGGGTAACTAGGGATTATTTTCATGGTTCACAAGCTAAAAAGGTCAAAAAGGTTATCCTAAATAGAATTTTCTTATTATGGTGCGTCCATGAATGAAGGTTTAATGCAAGCCCTAGAGCAACAAACACACATAAAGAGGGAGCAACACACAAGCAAAAGAATCATCGTTCAAGGCCTCACAAGGTTTAAGTTGTAATAACATCTTCTCGATTTGATTCCATGCATTCTAAGAGATAATCGTCATGCTCATAATTTAATTACAAACATCTAGACTTTTCATGCCATTTCAAGTGTGTGTGTGTGTTATAAGGTGCATCAAACTTATAGATTCACATCAAATTGGTAATGCTAAACACGTAATAGGAGAAAACAAGGCTACAAGCTCACAATGTCATAAATTTTACAAACAAATGCAAACGAAACGGACATCAAATGAAACAAAAAAGATTACTAATACTAGCTACGCGTATTATACAAGAATGAACATAAACAATCCTTCCCCCACTTAAAACATGGCATGTCCTCATGCATGACAAATAAAAATGAGGGAGAAACAAAGTGAAAGAAAACTCCCCTGAAAATAAATAACAAGGATCGGGAGCACCATCATATTTGGCCAAATCCAACTCCGAAATTTGCACGCCAAGAATTGAACTAATGCCAAGCACCACAATCAACTCAACAAAATAACTGACAAGCCAAAATCCACACCCCTCAAAGCCCTGCAATACACTAATTAAGGAAATAAAAAGAATAAAAATATTTGTTTTTGTTTTTGATTTTTTTTTAAAAATAAAATAGAATAAAATAAAATAACTAACCAAATAATAATAAAATAAAAAAAATAAAAATAAAAATCAAATCTTAGTTAAAACTAAAATAATAATAAAAGCAAAAATCAAATTTTAAAAACTAAAACTAAAATAAAATAACTAAGTAATTAATAAAAAAAATCAAATTTTAAAATTAAAATAATAATAAAATCAAAAATAAAATTTAAAACTAAAGTTAAAATAAAATAATTACTTAGTTTAGAAAATTAAAAACTAAAATCAAAATTAAAAAGAATTAAATTTTGGCTTTTGATTTTTTTGATTTTTTTTTTTAAAAAAAAAATAAAAGATAAAATAAAATAAAAGAAATTACTAACCAATTAAAAATAAATCAAAATTCAAAATAAATTAAATTTAAATTCATTTCTGAATTTATAAAAAAAAAATATAGTTTTTAAAAAAAAATTAAAATCAAAATTAAAATGAAAGAAGTAGTGAATAAAAGTAAATAAAACAAAATAAAATAAAACAAAAAGAATTAACTAATTAATAATAAAATCAAAAATCAAAATAAAGTAAATTTAAATTCATTTCTGAATTTATAAAAAAATATAGTTTTTAAAAAAAAATTAAAATCAAAATTAAAATGAAAGAAGTAGTGAATAAAAGTAAATAAAACAAAATAAAATAAAACAAAAAGAATTAACTAATTAATAATAAAATCAAAAATCAAAATAAAGTAAATTTAAATTCATTTCTGAATTTATAAAAAAAATATAGTTTTATAAAATTAAAATTTAAAATCAAAATCAAAAATTAAAAAAAATGAATAAAAAGAAATAAAACAAAAAAACAAAACAAAACAAAACAAAAAATACAAAACAAAACAAAACAAAATAAAAACTAAACTAAAAAAAAAAAAAAAAAAAAAAAAGAAACACATGGAACGGGTCTGTTTGTTTTGGAAACAGGGGGGGGGGGAACGGGGAAATGGGGATTAGAAAGGGGGGTGGAATTGGATGGGGAACTGTAGGATGAGAACTGAGATGTACAGTGGTGGAGAAGATGGGAAGGGAAGGAGGAGAGTGGGGTGGAGTGAGGCAGTGGGAGTGGAGTTGTAACAGCGGTGATGTTGCTCGGAATTGGAGGAGGGGGGTGCTGTTGACAGCAGGAGTTGAGAAGGGATGGAGAGGAGGTCGGGGAATTGTGGTAGAGAAGGAATTGCAGGCGCGGAGTGCAGGCGGGCTGGGTTGGGTGATTGGAGTGGATGAGAGGAAGGGAATTAAAGGGAGAGTGGAGTGGAATTAATGGGAGAGTGGAGTGGTGGCGCTTGGGAGGCAGGGGAGGTAGTGATGCAAGAGTGAAGCGAGTTGGGTGGAGGGGATTGAAAGAGGCGCAGGTGGGAGACGAGAGAGGCGAGAATAATGCATAATAAGAAAAACAGAGTAGAGGCTGTTGTGGTGAGCCGTTGGAGGATTGCAGGCGGGGGAGAGGGTTGGAAGGGAGAGGGTAGTGGTGAGTGAAAGAGGAGTATGGTGGAGGCGCGGTGGACGGCGTGTGTGCAGGCGGGGCTGTGCCGGAAATTGTATACGGCAGGGGGAAGGAGGAAGTGTTGCAGGTGTTGAGAAATGGAGGTGATTGAAGGGAGGGAGGAGGAATTTATTTATGTTCTGTTTTTTATTTTCTATTTTATGAGTTGTACTGGCAGTACGAGAAGTGGGTGTGGGTTGACAAAATCCCCTCATTTTGAGCTAGAACATGGACAGAAGGTGAGAAAAACATGGTACGGGCTGGTGCACGGTTTGTTGCACGGTCTGCACCCCGTACAACAGCCCGTGCAGCCCTAAAATTTCACAAAAACTATTTTTTTTTCAGAAAATTTCCACAAATTCTTGAATGCTTGAATAAAATAATAATTCCTGAAAACATGAACAAACACATCAAGGTACGAGTGGAATAAACATAAAAATTATAAAAATTAGAATTAACGATACTAAATATTATTGAGCGGGACATAATTACTACAAATTTTTTTTGTTGTTTTTTTTTAAAACTCTATTATAAAATTCATTAGTCACACCACAAAAATACATAATAATTTTTTTTTTGGGTTATTTACTTAGAATTAAAATAAATGAAAAATGGAATCCCCACTCACTAATATTTAGATCAATCCTCAAATCCACAATATGAATAACACCCTACATAAATGCAAGAAATCTAACACACGCATAAAAAATATATAAATACATACGTACCTTGGGTTGCCTCCCAAAAAGCGCTTTGTTTATTGTCGTTGGCTCGACTTATTTATACAAGTATTATAACTAGTGAGGTGAAAAAGCAAATAAATGCACATACCTACGAATCAATAATAAGAACAAGGTGTGCAAATATACCTTTGATCCATAAAAATATAAAAATATTTTTACGATCTTCAAATCTTCAAGAGACTTTGAAAAAGAAAAATAGTTAGAAAAATTGTCAGAATAATCATTATAACTACGACTCAAAAATTGTTCCCAAATTGGATCCTTATATACCCAAACAAAAATTTCAAGCTCATTCATCTTAAGCTCAAATTCATTCTCAATTTTAATTGGACATTCATCAATTTTTATCTCATCTACCAATTCATTAAGCACACAAGAACTTTCTAAATTTGGTAGATCCTCAACTACATCCAATTTATCATTGTCAAGCTTAGGGCAATCGTCAACTACACAAGCAAATTCATCATGCACAACATTTTCATTAATTACAAAACAAGAATCGTGATTAGTAGGAGAATTGACCTCCTCTAATCGACTCACGGTTTCGGCTAGTTGGCTCATTTGCTTTTCTAAGTTGGATATGCCTTGAGAAATGTTCTTTTCCATTTGAGAAGTTATCTTTTCCAAGTTGGATATACTTTGAAAAGTGGTGCTTTGAAATTGGAGGTTGTTTGCCGCCATTTGCTTCATCATATCTTCAAGTGATGACAATGTAGATGAAGAAGACCCTTGATGGTCTTGGGAATTATATTGCGGATCATAGCATCGATTTTCAAAAGCAAGTTGGAGGTTGTTTGCTGCCATTTGGTTTATCATCTCCTCTAATGATGATAAGGAAGATGAAGAAGACCCTTGATGGTCTTGGGAATTATATTGTGGATCATAACATTGATTTTCACAAGCATATGAATAATTGATGCTAGGAGGGTAAGGAGCATAGCATGAGTTTGTAGAATATAAAGAATTCACCTGATACGCATTAAAATTCTGAAAAGAATTAAAATCTTGATATCGTTCTTGATCATAGGTGAAATCTTGAGCGTTATTCCAACCAAAATAATTCTCCATTGTCTCCTGAAAGGGTTAGTTGTCTATCTCCAATAAACATGAAGATACACCAATAAAAAAAAAACAAACAAAGAAAGAAAAAATTATATACAAAGATAAAATCTAAAATATAAGAAACAATTAACTCAAAATTAATATTGTTGCCTTCCCCGGCAGCGGCGCCAATTTGAAGGTAGTGTTTTTCGTAGTTCGTTCACAGGGAAGGACTCTCAATATTGATTTCGAGTATATTATCTCTTACAATCTAGAAGTGTGTAAATGGGGGGGGGGGTTTTGAGTTTGGTTAAGGTGTTTTATCAAACACCTTGCATACAATAACTAAATTGCTACAAAAATACAACTAAGTTAATGGCAACTATTAAAATTTACCAACACAATACAATGAGTGAATTAGCAAGATATAGGGATATTCGACCCAAGGATAATGGCAACTCAAGCACTTCAACCCAACAACAAGCAAATATATCCAACTCTACCTAACCAAGATAATTGGTGAAGCACACAATCACTTATTTCTCTTCTATTATAAACACTAATTTAGTGAAGCACATAAATTAGTTCTCTTGATACTAGCAACCAATAGTGAAGCACTACCAATTTAACCAAATCAAGGAATCAATCAAAGAGAGGCTAGGACAAAACCAAGGATGAGGAGCTCAACCTAGGTATTTGCACTTGAATTTTGTGGATTTAGGTACACTAAACTTGTGCTACTATAATGAATGTACTAACAATTACGGATTAGCACAAACAATTAGCAATTGATATTACAAGAAGAGCAAATTGAAGCAACTTACAATTCTCCAAGCAAAATCATAAACAATACAACACAAATATTCAAGATAGAGTGAAATAGATCTTACTTAAATGAATTGGGTTTTGATACAAGAGCTCCTCCTTGAGCCAAATATATGAAGTTAGTTACTCATAATCAATGCTAGATTATGAGTAATTGATGTTTTTCTATCTACTCTACTAACCCTAATTTTTCCTTGAAGAGGCTAAAAATGAAGAAGAAGAAGTTAGATGTAGGTTAAGTTATGAGAGATATGCTCATTTAATACTCAGCAGCTCCGTACGGCATGCTGTACGGCCGTACAGCTGCCCGTACGAAAATTCTGCTCCTTTGAACGGCCTGTTGAACGGCCGTACAGCTGCCCGTACGAGATAAACTCTTCAATATAATGCATTAAACACCTCCCGGCATCACGAGCTTGCATCTTCTAACTTCCCTCTTGAATAATCTTCGCTTTCAAGCCCAAAATAATCCATCTTTTCAACAATTAAGCACGAGGCACTGAAAGATGAAAAACATAACAAATATTAATAAAACAACATTCCGAACTAACAAAAATGCAGAAGAATAAAAGACAAAACGTGTATAAAATACACGTTATCACCCCCAAACTTAGACTTTAGTGCTCCTACGCCATCAAGGGAATAACGAAAATTCTAAATATAATCAAGCGATTAAATCTCTAAACATCCAACAAGCATGACCCTAACCTAGCCCAAAAGCACCCAATGAGTCTGTGTAAAAGTTTTGTTTCTGAAACACGCAAGTCAATTTCATAGGCACTATAAGTCAACCCTCTATTCATAATACCACACTCAATTAGACACCTACCTACCAGTCAGAATTAGCAAGTTCTACGGGATCATGAAAATGCATGCCATGCTCATGCAACTATATGAACATAAATATCACAATAACAGAATGTCCTATATGGCATACATAAAAAAAACAAAATGCTCTAACTAACATGCAAATATGCTAACATACAAATATGCTTCTAACATGCACACACCTATTATACAAGTGCACCTTGTATCCCCACCCCCAACTTAAAAATTTTCAATGCCCCCATTGAATGTAAGAATAAAAAGGGTGCAAGGCATACCTACTCGTCGCCCGAGCCACTCCCATCGGGAGTGTCCGGTGGCGGATAGACAGCGCCAGCTCCTGCTCCAAAGGACGGAAAAGTCACGTCCACTCCACTCGCACGGAAAGCCGTGCTCAAAGCCTGTGCAAATTGACTAAAATCTGCTGCAAAACCTGCCTGCATATCGTGCACCGCATCGATACGCCTCGTCAAACTCCTATACTGTTGCTGAGTAATAAAAGAACCTCCTCCCTGAAGCTCCTCCTGCTGCTGCTGCTGCTCTACTACTACATAACCAAGACCCCACCAATCCGGCTCACCTCCATCCCACTCAGCCAGCCTCCGTATACTCTGATGATCCAGCGCTTCATGTGGCTGCTGCACAACCTCCTCTGCTGACCAACGAGCACCACAATCCCTAGCCAACCTAGCAATGACCGAACCATAAGGCATCGCCGCAGTGGTACTACCTTGCATAAAACGCATAATCCCCTGATGGATCAAATTGCCCACATCCACAAATTCTCTGTTGCATATAGCATACAACAGGATAGCCCTCTCAACTGTCACCTCATTCGAATGCCTAGTAGGGATAAGGTTGGCACAAATGAACAAGTGCCAAGTACGCCCATATTCATTCAGAGCCGTTGACAAGAACGAGGTGGGTTCAGTAGTGCCTCTTCTTAAACGCCACTCTGTACCTGGAACACACAATCGCTGAATAATCAACTGAAGATCCACAACATCGCGAGTCTTCCCCAACCAATCCTCTTGACCCCTCCTAGGAGCCGGAAGCCCAAGAACACTACGAATAGCATGCGGCTGATAATCCACACGAAACCCACGAACCTGGCTAATCCCATTCCTTTCCACACTAGCGTTCGCATAGAACTCGCGAACCACAGTCATCGGAACAGGTTCCGGAACCTCACAAATTTGCTCCCAACCTCTATCCATAATATTCTCCAACATGTGCCCATCCGCTGCATTAGGCAAAAGACCCCTCTCACGAGCAATAGGACGCCCCAACAATCGATTATACTCCTCACGAGCCCCATTATTAATAAATTGAGGTCCACCATTGCCTCCCTCAGAATCAGATGAAGATGAAGAACGAGGGTTCCTCCCACCAGCCCCACTACCACCAGCACCCGCACTACCACCAACAACAACCCTTTGTCGCTTGGATGCCATTGAATTGATTGGAAGAAGTGTTTAGAGTGTTTAAAATTTTGAGATTTGTAAGTTGTGTATGTATAGGTAGGATTGTGTAAGGGTAGGTATATATAGGGGAAATTAGGGTTAGTGAGTGTGAGTAGTGGGCTTGGGTAGTGGGTCAACTAATAACAAAACTATTTTTATGTTTTCAAATTTTCTGAATTTTTTTTTTCTTCAACAGACCGTGCGGCGCTGCCGCTCCAGAAATACACTTGGAAACGGCGCTGCCGCGCCGTGGCTACTGTTGCAATTTTTTTTATTTTTTTTTCAACAACAATCCAAGTGGGTTGCCTCCCACGAAGCGCTCTTTTCACGTCATTAGCTTGACGTAGCTTCATTTCCTTACGTTGCGCAAATTAGAACCACGGTCTCAACTTCGCGATTCAACTTTTCTCCAAAATATGGCTTTAACCGCTGACCATTGACCTTGAACGACTGATCCGGTAACTTGTCGAAAATCTCTACTGCCCCATGCTGAAAAACTGTTTTGACTGTGAATGGACCTGACCAACGTGACTTCAACTTTCCAGGAAATAACCGAAGTCGAGAGTTGTACAACAACACCAATTGCCCGGGCTCAAACGTCTTAGAAACCAACCGACGATCATGCCACCTTTTTACTTTCTCTTTGTATAGCTTTTTGTTCTCATAGGCTTGCAATCGAAACTCGTCCATTTCATTCAACTGAACCATACGTTTTTCACCTGCTGCTGTAAGATCAAAATTCAGCTTCTTCAACGCCCAATAAGCCTTGTATTCTAACTCAGCTGGAAGATGGCATGCTTTCCCATACACTAGCTGAAATGGTGACATTCCCAAAGGTGTTTTATAGGCTGTCCGATAAGCCCACACCGCTTCATCAAGCTTCAACGCCCAATCCTTCCTAGAAGGACTAACTACCTTCTCAAGAATTCGTTTACTTTCACGATTAGACACTTCGACTTGCCCATTGGTTTGATGAAAAGCTGTAGCAACTCGATGATTGATGTTGTAGCGTGCCATAAGAGATGTAAACTTTCGATTGCAAAAGTGCGTACCTTCATCACTGATGATCACCCGTGGAGTGCCAAACCGAGTAAAAATATTCTTGTGAAGAAAATTGAGTACCACCTTAGCATCATTCGTTGGAAGTGCTTTTACCTCCACCCACTTAGACACATAATCCACGGCTACAAGAATATACTGATTACCACATGACGGAATGAACGGTCCCATGAAATCGATTCCCCACACGTCAAAGATCTCTACCTCCAACATGACATTAAGAGGCATCTCGTTCCTACGGAAAATATTACCAACTCGTTGACATCGATCACATCTCAACACAAACTGATGAGCATTCTTGAATAGAGTCGGCCAATAGAAACCTGCTTGAAGAATACGTGTGGCTGTCTTCTCACCCGCATAGTGGCCTCCATAAGCTGTATGAAAGGCATATGATGTAGCCTATTTGTATTTCGAGGATACAACTCAACTTGAACAAGATTGTAATAGTAAATAGTATATAGACTGTCACAAGGAATCTCAGATTGTATTATCTATCAGAAGAAAAAGATCAAGGTCAATCTACAGACTTGAGGAATTACTACATTGAAAGAAGTTCAGACATCTGATCAAGCCTCAGTGAAGTATTCGTTAAAGAAGTGGATTCATTTAAAGTGACAGAGATTTCAACAGTGACAGAGACAGTACAGAAGAATTAATAGAGAGAGAAGAAAAAGACAAGAAAAGGAACCAGATTTTAAAGTCAATATGTGAAGAACAGTCATTGCGGTTAGTCACTCATGAACCAGACAGTACATCGAGTGTCAACATCAAACAGTGGTTGTTTATCATTAACTTCAGTGGTTCAAGCTATCAAGACGGGTATATTAAGAGAAGACAATGACCACAGCTATAAAGTCAAAAATAAAGAAAAGCCGTTGGAGTTAGTCGCTCATGAACCAGACCGTGCATCGAGCGTCAACGAAAATTCGGTGGTAATTCTTTATTACTTTCAGTGGTTTGGAAAAAGATTTGAGCTGTCAAAAGATTATATTAATTCTCATTTAATTAATATAATTATGTAATTGATTTAATTAATAAATTAATTCATTCTGAATTTATTTATTTATTAAATTAATTATCATATTAATTAAGTTTGAATTAATGTATTAATTTTATTTAATTTAATTATTAATTTAATTATTTAATCATTAATTTCTAAATGATTATTTAATTAAGTTATGTAATTAAATTAAAATAAAAATGAAATAATGAAGAAGAAGTCGACAGTGTTTAGCAAGACAAAATAAATTGTACATGAAACAAGCTATTTGTACTTGCTAGTCTACAAAGGAAAATAAAAAAAAAAAGAAAGAAGAAAGAAGGTTGCAGGCTTGTCGACAAAGAGGAAAGATTACAAAGTAGTACATGCTGTGTTCATAAAAGCAAAAGAAAAAGTTGTTAAACACATGCAGGCTGATTCTTTCTGTCGGACAGAAAAGCAACGCGCCAGGCCGCGCGTGTCACGCACGCGCCTGGTTAATTAGCTTTCAACAGAGCGCGTGTGGTTCACACAGATATTCTGCAACTGGGTTTCATTTTACAGCAGTACAAATCTTTGTTTCAAGACAATCTTTACAGCCGGTTTCTTTTATTATTAATATTAACAAGACAATCTCAATTGTCTTGACGATTGTCTTGTTAATCTTGATTGTCTTGTTAATTGTATTGCCTATTGTCTTGGCAATACAAATTGATTGTTTTGGAGATTTTGGATTGTTACGCCCCCAAATCCCTTACAGGAATCCAGTTCGTCGCAACTCTTGCGGAATACTTGAACACCTACTCATAGTATAATCTACAACAATATTCTTAACAACTCCATCTTTTATTCCACAGGTTATAGTCTTAGAACAAGCACTCGAAATACAAAAGTTATTACAATACAAACTCATCTCCCAGAATCTCTGAAGTATTATTACAACACACCAAACACACAATAATAAAGCATTAAACAAATTTATTCCACCTTGTACTCTCCTTCGATATTATAAGGCTAATGGGTTGAAATTAATAGCCCTTCTCTTTCCCTTTGCCACGATTCACCATGCCAGAGTCGTCTTTAGATGCCGCTGATCAATAATATTTAAATAGCAAGAATGAGCCAAAGAATGCCCAGCAAGTATATACAGATATCATATAATACAACAACAACTCACTCAAAATAGGTTTTTACTACTCTTTAAGAGTTATAAATATAAGTACTTTTGAAAAGAGATCAACTCAGAAATTCTTATAAATCTCGAAATACGACTCCAATATATCTCAATAACTTCTCGAAATACTACTCGGAAATAAAACAGTAACTTCTCAATATACTACTCGAAAATAAATCAATAACTTCTCAAAACTACTCCATTGATATTATAATATAACAACTGCTCAGATCAACACCCTAGTTAATAGAACCACAAAGGCATCTATTAACTGATAGGATGTCAATTGGATTTCTGCTCAGAACGCCTACTCAAGTAATGGATGATCAATCCATTATCACTACTCGTTTTCTATCGATAGAAGGATGAGCCGAAGTTTCGAACACACCCTAAATACTACTCAGTTGGGCCGGTGCGTTACTCCGGTCACTTTTGCCTTCGTAAGCAATAAACAATAGACACCAATAATATAGTTTCCATCTCGAATGATTAGAGGAAATATTATGAAAAACTGTTCTGATTATGGAATCGAAATGAGGTGACCCATATCAGTATACATAACTTACTTTATATATATATCCCCACTCTAAAATATAAACTCGAATGACGTATCTCAATAAACGTACCAACAAATATGGAACAACTCATGAAATAAATTTGAACACCTCATTATATAATATGTCTGGATAACAGCTTAGCAATAATATATATATATATGAATGTAAATTGCATGAATAAAAAAATCTGGTATAAATCACTCGAAAGAATACTTGATTATGTAAATCGAAAAAATTTAATCAGCATACTTAAAAATATAAATACCCCGAACAATGGAGTACGAATTAGTAAACTTGCCTGGTTCTGCGATACGATACTCCAACCTGCTCCACAACTCTGGTTCTTCGACATTTCACCTCTTCGGGCCTAGTTCAGCTATTATTTAATTCAACTTCTGATCACCTTTCAATCAACTTCTACTCACCGATATATAATACCCTTGCATATCTACAACTTTCGTTCTTCAAGTTTTTCCAAACGAGTCTCCTAACTCATCCTAAATCCTACCCTAAAATGGTTCCCAGAATAATTCCAACTCGACATTTTTACGCGAAACCTTTTCCATTTTTAAATCTCACAAATAATAATTTAATAATAAACCCGGTTTTAGTCTAAAATAATCTGATTCGATCCGAAAATGCTAAATGCCAATCCTCTAAAATAATAACATTGAAAACTTAATCAATAAATAATCCTCAACTTAAATAAATAATTCCTCAAGACACAATTAATCCTATTTACTCGATTTAAAACCATAATAACTATTCTACTTTAATACCCTCATCATTTTAAATACCAATAATATAATATCTCATAAAAATCTCCTGAATAAATAACGAAAATTAATTCCGGAATAAATAAATATCTTTTCGAACTCAGGAATTAAATCTGGAGAATATATCCCATTTTTAATATCTGGAAATCTCAATTCTTTGCTCAAAATGAAAAATTCAACAATTTATTTTTATTCGATTTAAATCCGAAATAATTATTCTCATTTTTAACATAATTCACCAAAGAATTCCTCTTTTAATAAACCTCACAAATCCTAATTTATTTAATAAAATATTAATCTCTAACTTAAATCTGTCTCGATCCGGTTAATTAAAATAAACCGAAAAATATAAAAAAAACAGTTTTCCCAAAATAAAGCATATTTTATTCTGATATTCACAAATATACCCTTTTTTTTATTGACCATATATTAAATCTATAAATTATGGTAAATAATCACATAATAATAATCTAACTATAAATAATTCCAAATTAATAAATTAAACTCTCTCTTATTATCAAAACCATAAATCTTTAATTTATGTCACAAAATATTTTTTATTAAATAATAATTAAATCACCAATTTGATTAATTAAACTATTTAATAAAACTATTTTATTCACTAACTATTTAATACACTCCAATTTAAATTATTAAAACCACATAAAAAAACATTCAACCTTTTATCTAAATCCAATTAAAACATAAATTTAGAAATTGTTTCGTTATTATTTACTAATATTAGTTTAACAGTGATTTTCCCGTGGGCCCCACCTCACCCCATTGTGGGCCCCACCCCCTCCCCTGTTTCTCTCGCAATCTCTCTCCCTCTCGACTCCTCTCTCTCTCTCTCTCTCTCTCTCTCTCTCTCTCTCTCTCTCTCTCTCTCTCTCCCTCTCGCCTGTCCTCTCTCCCCAATCTCTCTCTCAATATCTTCGTCTCTCTCTCAATCTCTCCTCGTCTCTCTCTCTCTCTCTCTCTCTCTCTCTCTCTCTCTCTCTCTCTCTCGCAACCTCTCTCAATCTCTCTCTGTTCTCCTCCGCCCCATCTCTCTCCGCCTCACTCCACTTCTCCGTTCATCTCTCGATCTCTCTCCACATCCCTTGCTGCCTCTCTCCTTCTCGATCTCACTCTTCTCTGCCTCTCATCCCTCTCTCTTTGAACCCCTCCCTAAATCTCTCATTCAACACCAACCGCCACCACCATCGCTCGGTGGTGGCTTCCCTGTCCAAACGTGCACGCACACATACAGGCAATACAACATCACATCTCTCCCTCCACCTCCGATCATCACTCTCGCCGCCAATACCCTCCCTCGTCAATCTCCCAGTCACTCCGCTCACCCTCACATCTCCCCTTCTCTCCCGTTTCTCCTCCCACCACCGAAACCATCCCCCAAACAAAACAACAAGATCAAACCCAGATTCAACAAAGACGAAATGGACCAGAACAAAATTAATAGAAACATTTACACTACCTGATGCTCTACTTGAATAAATAATATGGTCGGGTGTTTTTTTTTTTTTTGTAAAATGAAGAGACCATCAGTTTGTGCTTGTAGTGTTTTGTTTTTGTGGAAATCTGTAGTGTATCTATTTTATAAATAAAGATAAGGATGGTTAATTAAAAAGGAGAGAAAAAGAAAAAGAAAAAAAACGTGGGGATTAAAAATTAAAATGGTGGACAGAACATGGGGCACAAAACTGGTGGAACAAAACATGATCCCATTTTTGTGTTAGTGGAAAAATAAAAAAAAATAAAAAAATAATAATGGTGGGGGACATAATAATTGCTGAAAATAATGACCCAGTTAGTGCAAATGTTTGGTAAAAAGAGTCCGTTTCCCCCTGCTGGTTAATTAAAACGAGACTCTAATTTCGTTTTCTAAAATAAATTTGATCCAAAAATAAAATCTTATTTTTCCTAATTTTAATAAAAGTCAAATAATTATTATTAAATATATGTAATATAATTTTACTTACATACGATATATAAAATTTAAAAATTTTTACCAAAAACGCGTTAATTAAAATGCATCACTCTTAAATAAAATTTAAATATTGAGTATGAGAAAAAAAAAATTATTCGAAATTCGCGGATATTACAGTCTTTCCTCCTTAAAAGGATTCCGTCCTCGGAATCAATGTAGGCAATAACTAAGGTTGCTTATTTCGTACTCTGCTTTCCAATATCCCCTCATCGCTTTTACCAGCTTTATGCTCCCCGTATCTCAATTATAAACTCTTATGCTATACCATTTTTTTTTTCATACCGGCTCATCTCTTATACCTACTTCCTTCGTTTATTCTTATTCTGACTTTATCCTCAAAATACACCTTATCCTCAATAGTAAATCTAAATTATTCCTTAAAACTCCTCATATCATTTTCTCTCATTAAATATACCTCTTTCTTCTCATCTTTATCCTTCTGAATTAATTCACTCTAAACCTTGCATCATTATTTCCAATCTATTGTTTCAATACCTGTCGAAATCTTCCAACTCCTTCCTCCTCTTCCAAATCCATACATAATACCATCATACTCTTCTTGTTTTGTTTCCATCCATAAAATCCACTCTATTTATCTCTTCTGTACTTCTCCAAACGTCACAGCCTCACTCGATTCCACCTATCCCAATATGGTTTAGTCTAATAAAATTGCATACCCACGAAATATTTATTTATGAAAACAAACAGTACATATCTGTAACTATACACATATATACACATATATATCTGCAGTTATAGATATATGTATATTTATGTATACTTACCTCAATATACTCATATTTCACCCAATAAATAAATCCTGGATACACATTTCTCTCGTCCTAATTGATTCTACTGCTAATGGCCATCCTGCCTCCACCTCGCAACTCCTATTATATATATATCTATCGATTTCTTGGCTTCTAAACTCCCTTTCATATAGTCCTAACTCCTCCTACACTCGTTCTAAGATTTATAACCTACTGCTCTGATACCATTACTGTTACGCCCCCAAATCCCTTACAGGAATCCAGTTCGTCGCAACTCTTGCGGAATACTTGAACACCTACTCATAGTATAATCTACAACAATATTCTTAACAACTCCATCTTTTATTCTACAGGTTATAGTCTTAGAACAAGCACTCGAAATACAAAAGTTATTACAATACAAACTCATCTCCCAGAATCTCTGAAGTATTATTACAACACACCAAACACACAATAATAAAGCATTAAACAAATTTATTCCACCTTGTACTCTCCTTCGATATTATAAGGCTAATGGGTTGAAATTAATAGCCCTTCTCTTTCCCTTTGCCACGATTCACCATGCCAGAGTCGTCTTTAGATGCCGCTGATCAATAATATTTAAATAGCAAGAATGAGCCAAAGAATGCCCAGCAAGTATATACAGATATCATATAATACAACAACAACTCACTCAAAATAGGTTTTTACTACTCTTTAAGAGTTATAAATATAAGTACTTTTGAAAAGAGATCAACTCAGAAATTCTTATAAATCTCGAAATACGACTCCAATATATCTCAATAACTTCTCGAAATACTACTCGGAAATAAAACAGTAACTTCTCAATATACTACTCGAAAATAAATCAATAACTTCTCAAAACTACTCCATTGATATTATAATATAACAACTGCTCAGATCAACACCCTAGTTAATAGAACCACAAAGGCATCTATTAACTGATAGGATGTCAATTGGATTTCTGCTCAGAACGCCTACTCAAGTAATGGATGATCAATCCATTATCACTACTCGTTTTCTATCGATAGAAGGATGAGCCGAAGTTTCGAACACACCCTAAATACTACTCAGTTGGGCCGGTGCGTTACTCCGGTCACTTTTGCCTTCGTAAGCAATAAACAATAGACACCAATAATATAGTTTCCATCTCGAATGATTAGAGGAAATATTATGAAAAACTGTTCTGATTATGGAATCGAAATGAGGTGACCCATATCAGTATACATAACTTACTTTATATATATATCCCCACTCTAAAATATAAACTCGAATGACGTATCTTAATAAACGTACCAACAAATATGGAACAACTCATGAAATAAATTTGAACACCTCATTATATAATATGTCTGGATAACAGCTTAGCAATAATATATATATATATGAATGTAAATTGCATGAATAAAAAAATCTGGTATAAATCACTCGAAAGAATACTTGATTATGTAAATCGAAAAAATTTAATCAGCATACTTAAAAATATAAATACCCCGAACAATGGAGTACGAATTAGTAAACTTGCCTGGTTCTGCGATACGATACTCCAACCTGCTCCACAACTCTGGTTCTTCGACATTTCACCTCTTCGGGCCTAGTTCAGCTATTATTTAATTCAACTTCTGATCACCTTTCAATCAACTTCTACTCACCGATATATAATACCCTTGCATATCTACAACTTTCGTTCTTCAAGTTTTTCCAAACGAGTCTCCTAACTCATCCTAAATCCTACCCTAAAATGGTTCCCAGAATAATTCCAACTCGACATTTTTACGCGAAACCTTTTCCATTTTTAAATCTCACAAATAATAATTTAATAATAAACCCGGTTTTAGTCTAAAATAATCTGATTCGATCCGAAAATGCTAAATGCCAATCCTCTAAAATAATAACATTGAAAACTTAATCAATAAATAATCCTCAACTTAAATAAATAATTCCTCAAGACACAATTAATCCTATTTACTCGATTTAAAACCATAATAACTATTCTACTTTAATACCCTCATCATTTTAAATACCAATAATATAATATCTCATAAAAATCTCCTGAATAAATAACGAAAATTAATTCCGGAATAAATAAATATCTTTTCGAACTCAGGAATTAAATCTGGAGAATATATCCCATTTTTAATATCTGGAAATCTCAATTCTTTGCTCAAAATGAAAAATTCAACAATTTATTTTTATTCGATTTAAATCCGAAATAATTATTCTCATTTTTAACATAATTCACCAAAGAATTCCTCTTTTAATAAACCTTACAAATCCTAATTTATTTAATAAAATATTAATCTCTAACTTAAATCTGTCTCGATCCGGTTAATTAAAATAAACCGAAAAATATAAAAAAAACAGTTTTCCCAAAATAAAGCATATTTTATTCTGATATTCACAAATATACCCTTTTTTTTTATTGACCATATATTAAATCTATAAATTATGGTAAATAATCACATAATAATAATCTAACTATAAATAATTCCAAATTAATAAATTAAACTCTCTCTTATTATCAAAACCATAAATCTTTAATTTATGTCACAAAATATTTTTTATTAAATAATAATTAAATCACCAATTTGATTAATTAAACTATTTAATAAAACTATTTTATTCACTAACTATTTAATACACTCCAATTTAAATTATTAAAACCACATAAAAAAAACATTCAACCTTTTATCTAAATCCAATTAAAACATAAATTTAGAAATTGTTTCGTTATTATTTACTAATATTAGTTTAACAGTGATTTTCCCGTGGGCCCCACCTCACCCCATTGTGGGCCCCACCCCCTCCCCTGTTTCTCTCGCAATCTCTCTCCCTCTCGACTCCTCTCTCTCTCTCTCTCTCTCTCTCTCTCTCTCTCTCTCTCTCTCTCTCTCTCTCTCTCTCTCTCTCTCTCTCTCTCCCTCTCGCCTGTCCTCTCTCCCCAATCTCTCTCTCAATATCTTCGTCTCTCTCTCAATCTCTCCTCGTCTCTCTCTCTCTCTCTCTCTCTCTCTCTCTCTCTCTCTCTCTCTCGCAACCTCTCTCAATCTCTCTCTATTCTCCTCCGCCCCATCTCTCTCCGCCTCACTCCACTTCTCCGTTCATCTCTCGATCTCTCTCCACATCCCTTGCTGCCTCTCTCCTTCTCGATCTCACTCTTCTCTGCCTCTCATCCCTCTCTCTTTGAACCCCTCCCTAAATCTCTCATTCAACACCAACCGCCACCACCATCGCTCGGTGGTGGCTTCCCTGTCCAAACGTGCACGCACACATACAGGCAATACAACATCACATCTCTCCCTCCACCTCCGATCATCACTCTCGCCGCCCATACCCTCCCTCGTCAATCTCTCAGTCTCTCCGCTCACCCTCACATCTCCCCTTCTCTCCCGTTTCTCCTCCCACCACCGAAACCATCCCCCAAACAAAACAACAAGATCAAACCCAGATTCAACAAAGACGAAATGGACCAGAACAAAATTAATAGAAACATTTACACTACCTAATGCTCTACTTGAATAAATAATATGGTCGGGTGTTTTTTTTTTTTTTTTGTAAAATGAAGAGACCATCAGTTTGTGCTTGTAGTGTTTTGTTTTTGTGGAAATCTGTAGTGTATCTATTTTATAAATAAAGATAAGGATGGTTAATTAAAAAGGAGAGAAAAAGAAAAAGAAAAAAAACGTGGGGATTAAAAATTAAAATGGTGGACAGAACATGGGGCACAAAACTGGTGGAACAAAACATGATCCCATTTTTGTGTTAGTGGAAAAATAAAAAAAAATAAAAAAATAATAATGGTGGGGGACATAATAATTGCTGAAAATAATGACCCAGTTAGTGCAAATGTTTGGTAAAAAGAGTCCGTTTCCCCCTGCTGGTTAATTAAAACGAGACTCTAATTTCGTTTTCTAAAATAAATTTGATCCAAAAATAAAATCTTATTTTTCCTAATTTTAATAAAAGTCAAATAATTATTATTAAATATATGTAATATAATTTTACTTACATACGATATATAAAATTTAAAAAATTTTACCAAAAACGCGTTAATTAAAATGCATCACTCTTAAATAAAATTTAAATATTGAGTATGAGAAAAAAAAAATTATTCGAAATTCGCGGATATTACATGGATTGTCTTGCCGATTGTCTTGGCAATACAAATGAAAAAGAAAAGATACAGGAGGCTATATTAATTCAAGACAGCAGCCAGACAAGAAAAACATAGAACATAACATTCAAAGAGAAAAACAAGAACAACTCCATTCTCTCTCATTTTTGAAGAACAACACAGCAAGAGAAAAATTCATAGAAAATCAAGTTCATCTTATTTTTAATATCTGATCCGATAGAACTTGTTTATTTGATACTCTTGTAATATTAGCGAGTTTTTACTCCTAATCTATATCTCGATTTTTATTAACAAATCTAGAAAAATTCATGTCGAATTTTCTAATTTGTTTTTATTAACTAGATATAATTTCTGTACTGTATTTGTAACAAACCCCTCAAGTTAATATAATTTTATATTCAACTTGAATTTTGTTTCATTTAATTCCGCTCAAATTTGTCAAAATATAAATTAAATTTATCCGAACAAATTTCGATAAAACAGTACTGTTTGTATTCAACCCCCCCCCTTCTACAAACATAGTGGACCTAACAATTGGTATCCGAGCCTATTGATTGATACACAAATCAAGATCCTATTTTTACTCAGTCAAAAATCCATCTCGAATTTTTAACTCTCTTAAAAATTCATCATGTCAACCAAAGGCATCGTTAAAATTCCTATATTTAATAAAGATAACTATGACATGTGGAAAAACAAAATGGAGTTATTTCTTGATGTAACAAATCCAAGATTTTTGTTCATTTTGAAAAATGGACCAATAACTCCCATGCAACATGATACTGAAACAGTTGTAAATGGAGTTGTAACAATACCTGCAAAATCCTATCCAAAGGACTCTAAGAACTATACCTCTGAAGATAAGGAGGAAGCTGGACTGGATAAAAATTTGAGACTCATTTTAATAGATTCCCTCGATGCTGTAATGTATAGCCATGTGATGAATTGTAAAACCGCTAAGCACATATGGGAAACTATTGAAACTATCAATGAAGGAACTGATGAAGTCAGGGAAAACAGACTTCAAATTTTGACCTCTGAATATGAACACTTTAGAGCTGGCCCTAACGAAGGCATTCAGGAAGTGTTCGAAAGGTATAACAAAATAATCAACAACTTGCAAGTTCATGGCAAGCAATATACTCAGAAGGAGATCAACATGAAGTTTTTACTGACTATGCCTACTCACTTGGAGCATAGAATAACTGCCATCAGAGAATCCAGAGATTTAAACAAGACCGCTCTTGAAAGGCTGTTTGGTGTTCTGAAAACATATGAATTAGAACAAGAACAACAGAAGGAGTTCTCTGGCAAAGGCAGAATGGCAAATTCTTCTACAGCTCTAGTAGTTGAGGTTCCTAAGGAAGTGGAAGCTAAAATTGTTCAACCTAACAGCTTCAACAAGGAACAAACTGAAGTGGAACATGGCCAAACACCAGCTACTCAGGATGGTAGTGAATTCTATTCACTAGAAGAGCTGGATCAATTGGAAGATGAATCTATGGCGATGATGGTGAGACAATTCAGTAACTTCAGGTTCAGAAGAAATCCAAAGTTCAGGTTTAAGTCAAATAACAGATTTCAGAGAGGAGGTTCTTCATCCTCTAGTAACAGGGGAGGTTACAAAACTGGAACTGTTGACAGAAGCAAGATCCGTTGCTTCAACTGTAATGAGTTGGGACACTTTGCTACTGAGTGTCAGAAACCCAAGCAAGCACAGAAGAAAGATTATGCTTCTGAAAAGAAGAAGAGTGGAAGAGCTTATGTAGCTGCTGGTAAAAGCTGGGATGATACAGATAGCGAAGATGAAGAATATGGAAACTTTGCACTGGTGGCAAATGCTGAATCATCAACTTATTACACCACACCGGTAATTCTTACTGATGCTGAGTTAATTGATAGTTTACGTAGTTCCTTGAATAAGGCAGAAAGAGGGTACGAGAGAATAAGTCTTGTTAACACTAAACTTGAAAATGAAGTGTTAGATTTAAAAAAGGTGCAGATTAATCAAGATAAGAATATAGAAGAAATAGCTCGACTTAACTACAGAGAAAAGGGTCTAGGAGAATACATGGTAAAACAAGTTGAGAAGATTGCTGAACAAGAAACCAGGATTAGAGAACTTGAAACACAGGTTAGAGCTTGTTATAATTCTGTCAAAGTTTCTAAAGAGTTCTTCAACAAACAAGCAGTAGAACGAACTGTAGGAATAGGATTTGATTACAATCAAGCTGTTGGTTCTTTGAGTAATCATTCTCCTAATCCTATTTCTGCCAAGGAAAGAGGTATACCACACGTACTCAAGAATGTTGAAAAACCAATGTTTAAAAAATCTGATGCTGGACCACCAGATACTCTTTCTATGCTTATTCAGGAAGAAATGAGAAATGAGGATAGTGCAAATGGCACAGTTCTTGTTAAGGATAAATGTGTTAAGGATAAAACTGTTAAGAACTCTAATACAAAGAATGTGTCATCCAAGAAAAATGTCACAGTATTTGTTAAGGCTAAATCAGTTGAGGACGTTAACACAACAAATGTTTCATCCAAGAAAGATGTACCTAAAGTACCAGTCAAGGTTGTTGAAACAACGAGTTCTTCTAAGACTGGATTAGGAGGTAACAAGTTGAAGCAGAACAATAACATATCTAACATGAGTAACATGCCAATCATTGATTCTAATCATAAAGCATGTGGTGTTGTCAACTGTATGTCTTGTGCCTTTAATGTGATGTCTGCTTACTTTAATGGTAATCATGCATGTGATAATAAGACTGCTCCTCGACAACATATGAACAGGAATAATGTTAGATCAAAGACTGCTAGTCCTTCTTATGTTAGGAGAGAGACATTTGTACCAAAGCCTAAACAAAGTTTTATGAAGGCTGTTTACAAAGTCAAATGTCCAGTCAATGATATTGTTACTAAACAAACATGGATACCTAAACTGAAACAAAAGATTGTCAAATCTGTTTATAAAGTGAAATGTTTGTTGAATAATGATAAAGCTGTTGTTAAAGTAAAGAATGTTGTTTTGCCTGACAAAGGCCAATTCTTTAAGTACTCTGGACCCAATCAAATTTGGGTTCCGAAGAAGGTTTAATCCGTTTGTCATTGCAGGGTGTTGAGCAGGTTGAACGAGTGACCTGGATCTTGGACAGTGGATGTTCAAGGCATATGACTGGAGACAGAACCCTGCTGACAAATGTGGTGGAGAAGGCCGGCCCAGTAGTTACCTTTGGAGATAACAGCAAAGGTAGAACTGATGGATATGGCAGACTTGAAGCTGGAAATGTTATCATTGATGAAGTCTCTTTTGTGAAAGGACTTGAGCACAATTTGCTCAGTGTCAGTCAATTCTGTGACAAAGGTTATGAAGTTCATTTCTACAAGAAGAATTGTCTAATTTCACACAAGAGACATGAAAAGCCACAACTGACAGGAGTTAGAAAAGGCAATCTGTACGTAGCCAATATGAACTCAGGAAGCACTAAAGAAATCACTTGCTTCTACACTAAAGCATCTAATGATGAGAGTTGGCTATGGCACAAGAAACTTTCTCATCTTAATTTTAAGACAATGAATTCTCTGGTTAAAAGAGAGTTGGTGAGAGGTTTGCCTTCAATGGAATTCACTCAAGAAGGACTTTGTGATGCATGTCAAAAAGGCAAGCTAAAAAGGGCAAGTCACAAGAGCACTGACACATCTTCAATAACTGAACCGTTACAATTACTTCATATGGATTTGTTTGGTCCAGTTAATGTGATGTCTATGTCAAGGAAGAGATATGCTCTAGTGATTGTTGATGATTTTTCAAAATACACATGGGTCCTATTTTTGAATTCTAAAGATGAGACTCCACAACTGGTGATTGATCACATTAAATTAATTGAGCGAGATTCTACGTATCCAGTGAGAGCTATAAGATCAGACAATGGAACTGAATTCAAGAATGCAGTTCTAAATGACTTCTGCACTGAGAAGGGTATAACCAGACAATACTCAGCTCCAAGAACTCCTCAGCAAAATGGGGTAGTAGAAAGAAAGAATAGAACCTTGATTGAAGCTGCACGTACTATGTTAAGTGAATCAAGGCTTCCATTGTACTTTTGGGCTGAAGCTGTCAATACTGCGTGCTATACCCAGAATCGAACTCTAATCAATAAAGATCAAATGAAGACACCCTATGAAATTATGGCTGATAAGAAACCATCACTCAAATACTTTCATGTATTTGGGGCAAAGTGCTTTGTGCTTAAAGAAGGTGATGATCAAGGTGGTAAATTCGACACCAAAGCATTTGAAGCAATTTTTATTGGTTATTCAATGAGAGCATACAGGGTGTATGTGATTGATGAACAGAAGATGATGGAAAGTGTCAATGTAACATTTGATGACACTAAACTCCCTAGTATCCAAACTGAGAATCCATCTGAGAAGCTATCTTTCGATGACATGACAGATACGGATTCAGATGATGACAATGCACCTGAGATTTTTGCTGATGCTAATGACAACAATGATGATCAGGGTAATGGTGATGAAATCAATGATAGTAGTCAAAATTCCCCTGACTCTTCTAAACAATCATCATCTAGTCAACCTGGCAACAACTCAGGGGGAGAAAATGAAGGGTCAACTGGTCACACACAACATCGCAATGAATATCAAGGCGAATCATCAAGATCTAATCTTCCCAGACAGACTGTTTGGAATAGAGCTCATCCTTTTGAGCTAATTATTGGTGATCCAGTTGTTGGTGTGAAGACTAGAAGAGCTTTTCAGAATCAATGTAATTATTCAGGGTTTCTATCTGAAATGGAACCTAAGAAAACTGAAGAAGCTCTTTCTGATCCTGATTGGGTGATTGCTATGCAAGATGAACTCAATCAATTTAAACAACAAGAAGTTTGGAAGCTGGTACCCAGACCTACAGACAGACCAGTGGTTGGAACTAGGTGGGTATTCAGAAACAAACTTGATGAAGATGGCACAGTGACGAGAAATAAAGCAAGACTGGTAGCAAAGGGTTACTCCCAATCTGAAGGCATTGATTATGATGAGACCTATGCTCCAGTGGCTAGACTTGAGGCCATAAGAATATTCTTGGCATTCGCAGCATTTTCAAACTTTAAAGTTTATCAAATGGATGTCAAGAGTGCTTTCTTGAATGGCAAGCTAGATGAAGAGGTTTATGTAGAACAACCCCCTGGTTTTGAAGATCCAGATTTAATTGACTATGTCTACTTCCTTTTCAAGGCTGTCTATGGTCTTAAGCAAGCACCAAGGAAATGGTATGACACTCTCTCTGAATTTTTAATTGAAAATGGTTTTGTTAGAGGTGTCATAGACAAAACTCTCTTCACAAAGAAACATAAGAATGATACAATTCTAGTCCAAGTCTATGTGGACGATATAATATTTGGGTCTACTAATGATCTGTTGTGCAAGAAATTTGCTAAGTTAATGCAGGGTAAATTTGAAATGAGCATGATGGGTGAGCTGAAGTTCTTTCTTGGATTGCAAATAAGTCAAAGGACAGATGGAATATTTATCTGTCAATCCAAGTATGTCAAAGAGCTCCTCAAGAAGTATCAAATGGAGGACTCATCTTCAGCAAGAACACCATCATCTACTGCTGTTAAATTTGGAGCATGTGAAAATTCTGCTAAGGTAGATATCACAAGCTACAGAGGTATGATAGGCTCATTACTTTACCTTACTGCAAGTAGACCTGATATTATGCATGCTACATGCTTGTGTGCAAGGTTCCAAGCGGATCCTAGAGATGTGCATCTCATTGCTGTTAAACGAATCTTGAGATATCTTAAGGGTACACCTAATCTAGGTATCTGGTACCCTAAAGAATCTGGTTTTAATCTTGTTGGATATACAGATTCAGACTATGCAGGAAGTGTTGTAGATAGAAAGAGCACCTCTGGGAGTTGTCAATTCCTAGGTGGCAGGTTGGTTTCCTGGTACAGTAAGAAACAGCAAACAGTTTCCAACTCTACAGCCGAAGCTGAATACATAGCTGCTGGAAGCTGTTGCGCTCAGATCTTGTGGATCAGAAATCAGCTACGGGATTATGGCTTTGTACTTGACAAGATTCCTATCCTGTGTGATAATACAAGTGCCATAGCAATCTCCAACAATCCTGTGCAGCACACGAGAACAAAGCACATTGACATCAGGTATCATTTTATTCGAGAGCATGTCATGAATGGTACTGTGGAGTTATTTTTTGTACCCACAGAAGAACAAACAGCAGATATTTTTACTAAGTCTCTTGACGAATCCACATTCACCAGAATTGTTGGTGAATTGGGTATGTTAAACAGTCCTAGTAATTAAACTAGTTAATATCTGAGGTTTGATCTTTAATAATTTACAAGTGATTATTTTGTGAATATTTTCTGATTTAAATCACTTGTATAATTATTTTATCAACTTATAATCTTGCTTGTTAATTCTTAAATCATTGTTATTATCTTCTTAATATTTTCCTACTTACTTCTTTTAATTTTAGAATAATTTTATTTTCTCTAAAAATATTTTTCTCAAATTTTACAAGTGGAAATTAGTGAGAAATCTATTTTTGTTGAAAATTCCTTTTGAATATTTGTGATCTTTTAATAAATCATATTTTCTTTCAAAATAATTTTCTGATAAGAAAGTCATTTTATTCGAAAATATATATAGATTTATTAATTTGCTACAAATGTTTATGTAAATAGTTAATATTTTATTCAATATTTTGTAGTGTTTGTTCTTCTGTTATTAATGTGTTAATTCCGTCAAAAGGACAACCTATTGTATTTTTAGTATTTTATATTTTCTATTTAGTTATTTTAAGTAGTTATATTGTTGTAGATATTTTTGTAAATTATTATCTTTTATCTTTAATATTCTGTAAATATTATTAATACAGTTATTTTTGCATTTAAAAAAATATAAAAAAAATTAATTAATAAAAATAAAAATTTGTTTGTAAATTATTAAGTTATGTATAGTTTTATTATTTTTATGTTAATTCAAATTTTTCTTCTTTGTTTAGTTTTATTTGAATTTTTTTCTTTTCTTTTAGTTTTTGTTTTGTATAATTATTATGTATATTATTTCTTATTTTTTATATTCTTTTTCATGTGTATATAAATAGTTTGTATAGTTTTTACATTTTGGCCACTATACTTGCAAAACTTACAAATAGGTCCCTGTACTTGGTTCTTTTGTTGTTCTTCTTATTAACACACACAAAACCTGCAGTTTAAGTATAAATCTTTGTTTTGTGATTGCTGTTAACAGATCTTCGTGTTAAGGACTTAACAATTGACCAATGTTGGTATCAAATTGGTATGTGTCTATACAATTGGTTAGGAACTAATGTTTTATTTTCAGGATCTAACAATTGGAAGACAAGACCTATCAAGTGCTAACAATTTCTAATAATTGGTATCTATCATGCAGGACCTAAAACATGATAAAATAGTTTTGTTTGTATTGGTTTAAACATTAACATACATTGATTCGATTAATATTTATTAATTGGATTTTTGCCTATGTTCTTGTTTTGTAAAACCAGCTCAAGATCTATATCTTCCTAAATTCAAAATCTCTTTCTACAGCTGTGATTGCTTACATTGTAAATCTTTTGAAATCACAACTGTACATCATTTCACTTAAGATAAATGCAATATTTTCTCAGAAAACTTTTCAATGTTAAAAATGCATTCTATCTCTATATTGCTCATATTCTGTGATACAGGTTCATCTACATGGAATTTTGTATTCTCACATGTTTAGTCATAAGGTTGTAAACCCAACAACTTTTATCCCAGACTACAGTCAAACTCAAACACATTCTATTTTACCCCCTAAATGGAAGTAACCTATCAGACTAGAGGTCACCAGGGAGTAACTGCACTTGATGCAGCAAACAAGGATGTGTGGGATATTCAGTTGGAGAGTCACTACCTTATACACTAACCAAAATATTTCATATGCACAAGTGAGATTGCACACACCAAGGATGAATTGACGGAAACCTGTAATCCAACCATTTTACGGTTAGGATTATAAGTTAAAGGTTCTTTAATGAATCAAGAGTCTTCACAGACCTCGAGAGAAGGTATTGATCTCAAATGCAAAGTTCAACAAGATCATTATCTAACTCCCCAGATGGAACATATCTGGATCCTGCGGGTAACGGATCCGACATAAGTGCGGATCGACAACTTGTGAACTATGATTCAGATTTTACCTGATGAGTTTAACAAGGTGATGTCTTCACAGACATTACAAGGGAACCTTGATCTCAATGCTAAATTTATAGATCATTGTTTACCTTCTCAGAATTCAAATCTGAAAACCCTAAAAAGGGAAAACTAGCAACTTGTAGATTATGACTCAGATTCGTCTGACGAGTCCAACGAGGATTTGGGATTTGCGAACTCCCATTGCACCACCAGTGACCTCTCTAGAAGGGGCTATGGTGATTTTTCCTTGCAGGTACACAAAAGGATGTTGGAGCAATGAGTGAAACACTAGTGAGCAAGAGTGTAAACACAGAGAGAAGTGAGACACTCAAAACAAATGAGTGGAGAGAAGAGTGAAACACTTGTGAGGTACACTAAACACTATCACACACTCACAGTGAGGAAGAAAATGAAACTTCCTTTCTAACAAAAGTTTATCAATTGATTTCAATGTACTCTAACGATTGGTATAAATTGGTAACAATTTAGTATCAACTACTTTGTCAATTAGTTGAATTGGAGGATTCCTCAACTAAGGGGGAGAGATATATTGAAAAAGATATACTCAACTAAAGGGGAGAAGTATTGGGGTACAAGTAAAAGAAGAGTGAGTTAGAAAGGGGGAGCAGTAAAGACTGTGCTTAGAATGGGGAGCAAGTCTAGTTTCTAAGGGGGAGCCTTAGATGAAGAAGCAAAAGAACTTTCATTTGTTATGAAAGTGGAGATATAAGGAGAATTACATCACAATACTATTCTATTAGTCGTTCAATGTACTATGTATAAAGGCTAAGTGGAAGAGTAGTAAATTCACCAGAAGTTATAGAAATGGTATTGATTCACCATTGTCTATATAGTAGGAACAGCTGTTTTTCTTTAGTGAGAAAAGCTGTGTCAGAAATGGGAAGTGATTGTAAATCAAAAACTGCTGATAATCACCAATGTAAGATGTGAAGGATTATCAGGCAGAGATATGAAGAATCAGAAATGAAGATGAGTTATCTATTGAAGATCAATTCAGTGCTAGAGGAACAATCATCTATCATTTCATCAACTGAAGATTCTGGAATTGTTAAATCTAAACCAGAGAAATTTTTTTTGTATTATTTACTTAGTTCTTAAAAGTTTTATCTTTTTCTTGTTTAAGTGAGGTAGTTGAGTTATCCTCTAGGTATTTGCTTGTTATTGTCTAACAAACAAATAGGGGGAGATTGAAAGGCATATGATGTAGCCTATTTGTATTTCGAGGATACAACTCAACTTGAACAAGATTGTAATAGTAAATAGTATATAGACTGTCACAAGGAATCTCAGATTGTATTATCTATCAGAAGAAAAAGATCAAGGTCAATCTACAGACTTGAGGAATTACTACATTGAAAGAAGTTCAGACATCTGATCAAGCCTCAGTGAAGTATTCGTTAAAGAAGTGGATTCATTTAAAGTGACAGAGATTTCAACAGTGACAGAGACAGTACAGAAGAATTAATAGAGAGAGAAGAAAAAGACAAGAAAAGGAACCAGATTTTAAAGTCAATATGTGAAGAACAGTCATTGCGGTTAGTCACTCATGAACCAGACAGTACATCGAGTGTCAACATCAAACAGTGGTTGTTTATCATTAACTTCAGTGGTTCAAGCTATCAAGACGGGTATATTAAGAGAAGACAATGACCACAGCTATAAAGTCAAAAATAAAGAAAAGCCGTTGGAGTTAGTCGCTCATGAACCAGACCGTGCATCGAGCGTCAACGAAAATTCGGTGGTAATTCTTTATTACTTTCAGTGGTTTGGAAAAAGATTTGAGCTGTCAAAAGATTATATTAATTCTCATTTAATTAATATAATTATGTAATTGATTTAATTAATAAATTAATTCATTCTGAATTTATTTATTTATTAAATTAATTATCATATTAATTAAGTTTGAATTAATGTATTAATTTTATTTAATTTAATTATTAATTTAATTATTTAATCATTAATTTCTAAATGATTATTTAATTAAGTTATGTAATTAAATTAAAATAAAAATGAAATAATGAAGAAGAAGTCGACAGTGTTTAGCAAGACAAAATAAATTGTACATGAAACAAGCTATTTGTACTTGCTAGTCTACAAAAGGAAAATAAAAAAAAAAAAAGAAAGAAGAAAGAAGGTTGCAGGCTTGTCGACAAAGAGGAAAGATTACAAAGTAGTACATGCTGTGTTCATAAAAGCAAAAGAAAAAGTTGTTAAACACATGCAGGCTGATTCTTTCTGTCGGACAGAAAAGCAACGCGCCAGGCCGCGCGTGTCACGCACGCGCCTGGTTAATTAGCTTTCAACAGAGCGCGTGTGGTTCACACAGATATTCTGCAACTGGGTTTCATTTTACAGCAGTACAAATCTTTGTTTCAAGACAATCTTTACAGCCGGTTTCTTTTATTATTAATATTAACAAGACAATCTCAATTGTCTTGACGATTGTCTTGTTAATCTTGATTGTCTTGTTAATTGTATTGCCTATTGTCTTGGCAATACAAATTGATTGTTTTGGAGATTTTGGATTGTCTTGCCGATTGTCTTGGCAATACAAATGAAAAAGAAAAGATACAGGAGGCTATATTAATTCAAGACAGCAGCCAGACAAGAAAAACACAGAACATAACATTCAAAGAGAAAAACAAGAACAGCTCCATTCTCTCTCATTTTTGAAGAACAACACAGCAAGAGAAAAATTCATAGAAAATCAAGTTCATCTTATTTTTAATATCTGATCCGATAGAACTTGTTTATTTGATACTCTTGTAATATTAGCGAGTTTTTACTCCTAATCTATATCTCGATTTTTATTAACAAATCTAGAAAAATTCATGTCGAATTTTCTAATTTGTTTTAATTAACTAGATATAATTTCTGTACTGTATTTGTAACAAACCCCTCAAGTTAATATAATTTTATATTCAACTTGAATTTTGTTTCATTTAATTCCGCTCAAATTTGTCAAAATATAAATTAAATTTATCCGAACAAATTTCGATAAAACAGTACTGTTTGTATTCAACCCCCCCTTCTACAAACATAGTGGACCTAACACTGTAGCATGAAAATCACTAAGAATAGCCTCGGTCTCACTGTAAGGAACACAACGTCTAATAATCTGATCAGCTCCTTGCTTGAACAAAAACGGTTCATCCCAAATATACTGCTTGACATCGTGCAAGAATTTCTTCCTTTGAGCATAAGAGAGTTCAGGTGGAATGATGTTGCTTACTAGATAATTCACAATGTCGGCAAACCATGGTTCATCATCTTGCACTCTGAATAGTTGCTCATCAGGAAAAAAACTCATTAATAACTGTGTTGTCCTTAGGTGACTTTCCATGATCTTCCAATCTAGAGAGATGGTCAGCTACCTGATTCTCCGTCCCCTTTCTATCCTTGATTTCCACATTAAATTCTTGCAACAGAAGAACCCAACGAATCAACCTTGGCTTAGCATCCTTCTTTGCAAGGAGGTAGCGAATAGCAGCATGATCCGTATAAACTGTCACCTTAGTACCAAGCAGATAAGAGCGAAACTTTTCAAACCCATAGACAATAGCAAGTAGTTCCTTCTCAGTGGTGGTGTAATTCAACTTAGCATCATTGAGAGTTTTGCTTGCATAGTAAATAACATGGAACATTTTTTCTTTCCTTTGGCCTAGAACGGCCCCAAGTGCATAATCACTAGCATCGCACATCAAAGCAAATTGTTGGCTCCAATCAGGAGCTGTAATAACTGGAGCAGAAATTAGTTTCTTCTTCAAGATCTCGAACGCATGTAAACAAGCTTCATCAAAATTGAATGGCACATCTTTTTCCAAGAGATTGCAAAGCGGCTTATAAATTTTTGAGAAATCCTTTATGAAGCGCCTGTAGAACCCTGCATGACCAAGAAAGCTGCGAATACCCTTGACTGAGATAGGGACAGGAAGATTCTCAATAGTTTCCACCTTTGCCTTGTCAACTTCCAAACCCTTACTCGAAACCTTGTGTCCCAGAATGACACCTTCTTGTACCATGAAGTGGCACTTTTCCCAATTAAGAACAAGATTTGTCTCCACACAACGTTTTAAAACCAAACTCAAGTTTTCCAAGCACTCAACAAAAGAGTCCCCAAAGACTGAGAAATCGTCCATGAATACTTCCATATTAATTCCAATCATGTCAAAGAAAATGGCCATCATACACCTCTGAAAAGTAGCTGGTGCACCACACAACCCAAAAGAAACACGTCTGAATGCAAATGTACCAAATGGACAAGTGAATATAGTCTTATCCTGATCCTCGGGTGCTATGCAAATCTGATTATAACCAGAATACCCATCAAGCAAACAATAATACTGACGTCCAGCCAATCTATCAAGCATCTGATCAATGAACGGGAGTGGAAAATGATCTTTCCGAGTGGCTTTGTTCAACTTTCGATAATCCATGCAAATTCTCCAACCAGCAACTGTTCGCGTAGGAATGAGCTCGTTCTTCTCATTAGTAACCACTGTCATGCCTACTTTCTTAGGCACACATTGCACCGGACTCACCCAAGAGCTATCAGAAATCGGATAGATAATGCCCGCGTCAAGCCATTTAAGAATTTCCTTCTTCACAACTTCTTTCATAACAGGATTCAGTCTCCTTTGATTATCGACTGTAGGTTTAGCTCCCTCTTCCAAAGGAATTTTGTGCATGCAATAAGAAGGACTAATACCCTTGATGTCTGTTATAGTCCACCCAATGGCTGATTTGAATTCCCTTAAGATTCTCAATAGTTTTTCCTCTTCTATGCCTGAAAGCTTAGATGATATAATAACAGGTAAGGTACAAGAATCACCAAGGTAGGCATACCTTAGATGTTCAGGCAATGGCTTAAGTTCCAAGGTAGGTGCTTCCTCAATGGATGGTTTAAGTCTAACATGAGACTTCTTCAATTCTGACAACCCCAATGATTCAAATGGAATCCCAAACTTCTTCCATGGAGATGCATTAAGATATTTCAAGTGTTCTTTATCCTCTTCGTTCTCAACCTCCGAGTCATTAGCAAGAACTCTTTCCAACACATCAGCTTTTATCAAGTGTTGAGTCGCGGAGTTAACCACCTTGTCGACCATATCAATTTTGAGACACTCTTCATCGTCAGTTGGAAGCTTCATTGCGTTGAAAACATTAAAAGTGACGTTTTGATCGTGCACCCTCATTGTGAGTTCTCTCTTTTGGACATCAATAAGAGTTCGGCCCATAGCCAAGAATGGTCGTCCCAAGATAATAGGAATATTCTTGTCTTCCTCGAAGTCAAGAATAACAAAGTCGGCTGGAAAGATAAGCTTGTCGACCTTCACCAAAACATCCTCAACTATCCCTCGAGGATAAGTAACTGAACGGTCCGCAAGTTGTAGAGTCATGGTAGTTGGCTTTGGTTCTGGAAGACCAAGTTGCATGAAAACTGATAAGGGCATGAGATTAATACTTGCACCCAAATCACACAAGCATTTGTTGAATGAGAGATCTCCAATAGTACATGGAATGGTAAAGCTCCCGGGGTCCTTCAACTTAGGCGGCAACTTTTGTTGCAAGATGGCACTACATTCCTCCGTCAAGGCAACGGTCTCCAGCTCCTCAAGTTTCAATTTCTTCGAGAGTATGCCCTTCATAAACTTCGCATAGCTCGGCATTTGCTCAAGAGCCTCCGCAAATGGTATGTTAATCTGAAGCTTCTTGAAGACATCCAAGAACTTAGCAAATTGCTTGTCGAACTTTTGCCTTTGAATTCGTTTTGGGTATGGAGGAGGTAGAAACACCTTATCTTCTTCTTCTTTCTGAGCATTATCATTCTTACAAGTTATAGGAGTCGAGGGAGTAGCATTAGGTAGCAATTTATGACCAGACTCGACCCCAGCATCAAAATCAATTTTTTCTTCCAGAAGCCGCCAGTATTATACTGGGAAACGGCGCTGCCGCGCCGTGCAGTCTGTTCAGATTTTTCACTTTTTTCCTCGGTTGATTTTTCTTTGTTCTAACCTTGTAGAATTCTTCCTGATCGTAATGTTACTACCTGGACCTGTTCCTTGTGATCTTTCTTGCCTGGATTCATCTCTGTGCCACTCGGAAGCGTTCCTGGTTGACGGTTCAACAATGCATTGGCAAGTTGGCCAATTTGATTCTCTAAAGTTTTCAATGACACCGCCTGACTCTTGTACATCATTCGAAGCTCTTCCAATTCAGACTTCTCAGACTGATTCAATGAATTCCCTTGAGATGGTTGAAATCCCGGTGGATTGAATGGTTGCCTTGGAGCATAAGGTGGTGGTTGATAGTTCTGATTATATGGCCTTGCATTGAACTGCTGATTTTGGGGTTGCTGAACACCACCCTGATTGTTGCTCCAACTGAAATTAGGATGATTCCGATTGTTGGGATGATAAACATTAGGCACTGGCTGCTGAGCTCTTTGAAAATTACTAACAAATTGTGCAGATTCAGATGAGATAGCACACAGATTCGTGTCATGAGCCCCTGCACACAATTCACACACCATAGCAACCTGGTTAGTCCCATGATTAGAAAGGGAATCTACCTTCATTGTCAACGCCTTGAGTTGAGCAGCAATAGCAGTAGCTGCATCCAAGTCAAGAACTCCAGCCACTTTAGCAGGTGGCAAGTGTTGAGTAGGATTCTGAAACTCATTGGTCGCCATCATTTCAATAAGATTATAGGCATCCTCATAGCTTTTTGCCCATAGCGCACCTCCAGAAGCTGCATCTAACATAGGCCTAGACTGAGCTCCCAACCCGTTATAAAAATTGTTGATTATCATCCAATCCGGCATCCCATGATGAGGACAATGTGCCAATATCTCCTTGTACCTTTCCCAAGCTTCCCCCAAAGATTCCTGAGGTTGCTGAGCAAACTGAGAAATAGAATTCCGATAAGCTGCTATCTTCGCCATGGAGAAATACTTTGTCAAGAACTTTTGAGCACAGTCTGCCCATGTTTTAATAGAGCCTGATGGCATAGAATGTAACCAACTCTTGGCTTTATCCCTAAGAGATAAGGGAAATAGTCTCAATCTGATTGCGTCATCTGTAACTCCGTTGAATTTGAAGGTGTCACAGATCTCAAGGAAGTCCCTAATATGAGCATTGGGATCTTCAGCAGGACTACCCCCAAACTGTACTGTATTCTGAATCATCTGAATGATGTTTGGCTTAAGCTCGAAATTATTAGCCCCAATAGCTGGGCGAACAATACTGGTATGAATATCCTCCACTGGTTGTGCTTGATCCGCCATTTCTTCTATTGATTCAAGATCGTCTTCTAATCCGATGTTCTCAAAGTCAAGTTTTCTCCTTGCTAGTTCTTCTCGACGTGCTTGAGCTCGTGTACGCATACACTCTCAAAAAGTACCTGAAATTCACCAACAAGAAGTTTGGTGAGAAACGTCCTAGTCACCGAATTTTAATGACCACTGATGGCAAATACTGAAACTAAACAAACAAAACCGCGTCCCCGGCAGCGGCGCCAAAAACTTGTTAAGACCAAACTCAACACGCAAGTGCACGTGATCTCAAGTAATACAGATAGCAAATAAGATTCGTTCCTACAGGGACTCGTTGTATTGTCTAGTTAAATTCACTCACCAATGTATGATTATTATTCGATGCTACGACAGATTAACAATTGGATTTTTTTTATCACTACAATTACTCTAAGATTTATAACTAATTATCAACTACTTGAACTAAGAATTATGTCGAATTGCTTATGCGAATAAAACATGGGATTTTAACTTCATTAAACAATCCATCTATAGTTTCCACTTCTCTAGCCTTTTCATGTGATTTGTTAATACCTGATCGAATACACAAAACTGATATAAGCCAACCTTCGTTGCACAAATACCATCCTAAATAACATCCACAATAAAGATAGAAATCACTTAGTCTCCCAATTATGCCTAATCTCTATATGTCTATAAAGATTGAAAAATAATGGTTGAAGTACAAGCATTCAATTGATCACATAGTCGTCATAAAACGGTTAGAGTTACGACACTAATTATGAATGAAATTCTCACGCATAAACCTATGCTAGCATGGCAAGTTCTAAACTCTTATATCCACTTTCGCTTCAATAAGAATTAACACACAATTACAGGAGTTAGCTACTCTCCTATAGCGAATTAAATCAACCATGATAGGATATCACATCAATCACACTATAGGCATCGAGAAGATTTAACAAATAGATTTCATGAATAAATCCGCTAAAACCCCATGACAACGAATTAGTTCATAATCAAACTAATCGTCACCATGGGTTCCAATGTAAACATGATAGAAGGAAACGAATAATGATTGAAATAAATATCAAGGGTTCTAAAGAATACACCCAAATCAAGCATCCACAAACTAGAAAGAATACAAGAATAAATTGAAAACTATCTTCTTCCTCGCTTCTTCATGCTTCAAAACTCCGCAGATAATATACGTGGCCTCCCCCTCTCTTCTAGGGTTTTTCTTCCTTTAAATAGGCCTCCAGGTGCAAGAAATTCGTTCAACTCGAAAAATCAGCAAACCATAATCTAACAGGAATCTTCGTCAGACTATACAGCGCTGCCGCGCCATTTTTATGTAGAAATACGGTGCTGCCGCGCCACAGAATTGCTCCAGCGCTGCCGCGCCCTCTGCAAACTCGAACACGGCGCTGCCGCGCCCAGCCTTCTGTTCAGCAACTGAATTTTTTCCCTTTTCTTCATTATAACTCCGATTTGCGCTCCGATTGCTCCGCTTCATTACTTTAATACCTGTGATTGATATTCCTGCACAATACCCTTAAAAGAGATCAAAAATACCACAACTCGAGTACAAACATTCATTCTAAGCCAAATCGAAACGTTTTAAGTGAATAAAATATCCACTCATCAGTCATCGAAGGCGGCTTGACATTCGGGCATCCACATGATAATCTTCGTAGATGTTGCTCCCCTTAGGGTATGGAAGAAAGGTAGACATCTCTCCGCTAGCTTAGATATAAATCTTCTCAAGGCGGCTAACCTGCCTGTTAACCTTTGCACGTCACGAATTGTCTTAGGAGGACGCATATCCAAAATTACTTGAATCTTTTCAGGATTGGCTTCTATTCCTCTTTGACTGACCAAGAAACCTAAGACTTTTCCTGCCTCCAAGCCAAATATACATTTATCCAGATTTAGCTTCATGTTGTGAGTTTTTAACTTCTCGAAGCATTCCTTCAAATCTTCAAGGTGAGCTTCCAGCAGTAAAGATTTAACTATCATATCGTCAACATATACCTCCATATTACGACCAAGCTGTCCGGCAAAGATTTTATTCATCATTCTTTGATAAGCCGCTCCCGCATTGATAAGGCCAAAAGGCATGACCTTGTAATAATAAAATCCTCGATGGGTGATGAAGGATGTTTTCTCTCTGTCTTCTGGTGCCAACTTGATCTGATTATATCCGGAAAAAGCATTCATGAAGCTTAGCATGAGATGACCTGTAGTGGCATCAATCAGTTGATCAATACTTGGAAGAGGGTAAGGGTCTTTTGGGCAAGCCGCATTAAGATCAGTGTAGTCGACACAAACTCTCCATTTTCCATTGGCCTTCTTTACCAAAACTACAATTGCCACCCATTCAGGATAAGTGACTTCACAAATAAGGTCCGCGTCAAGCATCTTATCAATTTCTTCATCAATCGCTTTTTGCCTATCATGAGCAAATTCCTTCTCTTTTGCATCTTTGGGATAGCATCTTTGTGGACATTCAACTTGTGCACTGCTACCGATTCATCAAGCCCGGGCATTTCCTTCGGGCTCCAAGCAAATATGTCAGCATATTCTCGTAACAACTTTGTTAGTCCTTCTTTAAAAACCAAGTCAAGCCCAGCTCCAATGCTTATACGCTTCATCCCATCACCAGGGACTAGTTCAATTTTTTCAGTTTCAACGGCGGGCGCAACCACCGGCCTTTCATCTTTTTGCAAACATTTTTTCAAAGAAGCATCCATACGTTGCTCCTCGATATCTTGCTCAATGTTTTCAACCATTTGGACATCTCTCGTCCTCTTTCTCTGATTTCGTTAATGCTCAAGGTGCCTTTTCCTCTTTTCTTTCCTCCATTGGGTTGTCCGAGCCCTCCTCGCGTTACTTAGATCAGTCTGAGCTAAGTTGAGGGCAGAGCCATAACAATACTTCGAAGCCTATGTGTCTCCTTTGATTTCTCCTATTCCCGCAATGGTTGGGAACTTCATTTTTAGATGTGTGGTGGAGGTTATCGCTCTCAAACGAGTTAAGGTAGGCCTTCCCAAGATCATGTTGTAGGAGGACGGAGTGTTAACCATGTAGAGTTTGATAATATATTGGGCTTGCCTTGGAGCTGTTCCAAAGAGTATGGGCAGCTTCACTATTCCCACTATAGGGACTGCATTGTGGCCAAAACCATAAAGTGGTGCCTCTTCTTCACATCCTTCTAACTTGTCTTCCAACTTTAGCCTTTCCCAACAATGAGTGAAAATTATGTCCACCGATGACCCATTATCGATCAATACTTTCTTGACAACATTATTCCGTGTTTCTATGGTGACAACAAGGGCTTCGGTGTTGTAAGGATTGACTCCCTCAAAGTCAGCATCGGAGAAAGTGATAACATCGAGATATTGCCATAACTTCCTGAGTCTCAAAGTCTCGGGGAGGGGACTGTGTTCCTCCAATAACTATATTGACAATATTCTTGTCTCTGTTGGTTTGAGATGTGGAAGGAGTACTTGTGTTGTTTGCATTAGTAACTTGTCGAGGAAGGTATTGGTTGATGAGCCCTTGGCGAACCAATCTCTCGAGGAAGTATTTGAGGGAGAGGCAATTCTCTGTAGTATGACCGTGTGTGGCATGATATTCACAGTGCTTAGAGGAATCTCTATCACCCGGGGCTGTCCAAAGTGGCTGAGGTGCCTGATAGAAGGGTTTGTTTCGTATTTCTCGCAAAATGTTTGCCCGGGACATACTCAATGCTGTCCACTCCGGCTCAGGTTTACGTGGGGGTTTTGATGAGATGGGAGAAGAAAGCTTTGTCTTGTCGAAAGTGGGTTTTGGCCTTGGTGGAGCGGGACCATGCGTGGTTTGTACTTGGTGTTCATGGACGGGCCTTTGGTCGTGGTGAAAGGTGAAACGTTCTTTTTGAATGTAAGGCTTCTGTTGAGGAGGATTTCTTGTTTGTTTCATGACTCTCATAGCTTCCGTCTCGGTGATGAAGTGTGAAGCTAACTCGTATGCTCTGGCCAATGTGGTTGGCTTATGTTCCATGAGCTTGCAAATATACTTTTCACAATCGTAGAGGTCTAGGCCCCTTCTCAAATGTACCAATGCTTCTGTTTCATTAACTGACACCACTTTGTTTACCGCTTCCTTGAACCTCTTTAGATAGTTTTCCAGTGTCTCTCCACTTCTTTGTGCGATAGTTTCAAGGAAGACAGTGTGCACCTCGTGTGGTTGGTTTGCCTTAAACTTATTTAGAAAAGCTTTTTTGAAATCAGCCCATGTGTCAATGGTCCTGGGAGGGAGTCTACAAAACCATCTCTGAGCACTCCCTCTTAAGGTGGAGGCAAAGAATCTACAACAGGTTAGGTCCCGGTACTCATAGAAAAGAGCTAGTTGATCAAAATAACTTAAGTGCTCTTCCGGATCTCCATTACCATCATATGAGTCCAAGTTGGGGTGTTTCAAGTGTGTTTGCTTGCTTTCATCTTCTAGTCTTTTGGAGAAAGGAGATTCCCCGTGGCCGACGGAGACTTCTCCTTCAACCTTACGCTTTAACTCGTTGAGAGTATTGAGGATTTCTTGTTGAGAGCTTCTGATGCCTCCGATTGGAGTAGGTTCAGGAGTTCTTTCCCTTTCCTTTTCCTGGTAGAACTCATCTTCTAATCTTCTCTTCTCTCTTTCATATTCTGCTTTTTTCGCCTCTAGCTCATGTCTAAGATCCCGTACCCTTCTGTTCGTCCTCTATGTCTCCGGCCGATGGTGATTTTTCCCGTGACGGTCATGGTTAGTATTTTGGGAAGAGCCAAGGCGGGAAAAGATTGACTTGGTGACCCTTGGTCTTTTGCTACCATTGTTGTTCGTGCTATGTGCTTCATCCTCGGGGGGAGGTTGTTCCCTCCTCCCATTAGAATGAGGTGGGTCATTCTGTTGGTTTGGGTTTTGAAGATTTGCAGTAACATTGAGGAGAAAATCCACTTGGTTAGGAGCGAAATGGGACAGGTCCAAGTTGAGAGGAGGATCCTCATCCCTGGTTCCAATCCTTTGGTGGACGGGTTCGCTGCGATGAGAGGTACCATGGATGATTTCTTGTTGAGTTCTTTGGAGTTGTTCTTCAATTTGGTTTGGATTATTTGGATCACCCGTGGTTCGGGCTTGTAACCTCGTGTTCTTTGACGGTCCCATCTGAGATAAATTGTTACTGATAATGTCTTGTTACTTCTTGCAATCTGGAAATGATTAACTGTTAGGTCCAATATGTTTGTAGAAGGGGGGGTTGAATACAAACAGTACTGTTTAATCGAAATTTGTCAGGATAATTTAATTTATATTTTGACAAATTTGAGCGGAATTAAATCAAACAAAATTCAAGTTGAATATAAAATTATATTAACTTGAGGGGTTTGTTACAAATATAGTACAGAAATTATATCTAGTTAATAAAACAAATTAGAAAATTCGACATGAATTTTTCTAGATTTGTTAATAAAAATCAAGATATAGATTAGGAGTAAAAACTCGATAATAGTATAAGAGTATCAAGTAAACCAGTTCTATCGGATCAGATATTAAAAATAAGATGAACTTGATTTTCTATGAATTTTTCTTCTTCTTATGCTGTGTTCTTGATGAGAGAGAAGATAGCAATCTGCTTTGAATGTAATATTTTGATCTATGTGATGTCTTCTGTCGATTTGTCTTGATATATAACAATCACTGCCTCTTTATCTTCAAATATAACTGTCAAGACAATCGGCAATACAATTTATTCTTGCAAGACAACCAATTTTGTACTGCCAAGACAATAGGCAATACAATCGTCAAGACAATCAGGTTCTTCCAAGACAATCGGCAAGACAATCAAATTCTAAGATCTTTGTCTTGCTTTATCAAAAATTATCATTCTGTCTGAAGCTTTTTCTTTTTGATCATTATCAAGACAATCTGATTTGAACTGTCAAGACAATCGTCAAGACAATCAAATCAGATTTTTATTCTACTTTTTAAAAGCTGTTCAGAAATTATCATTACCAAGACAATCGGCAAGACAATCAGAGATTGTCTTGCTTTACTGATTTCTTCTTCAAGACAATCGGCAAGACAATCTCTTATTGTCTTGCTATTCTGATTTAAGCCTCCAAGACAATCGGCTAGTTCATTTTTCAGATTAAATTAAATTGATTAACAAATAATCATTTTAATTTATTCTTACTTAAATAATTAATCAGATTTAATTAATCTAATAATTAATTTAATTAAAGAATTAATTCAGGATGAATTAATTAATTAATTAAATTGACTACTTGATTTAAATTAATTAAAGAAGAATAATTATATATCCTTGGATTGTCTTAATTCTTTTCTGAATCACTGAAAGTAATAAAGGAATACCACTGAATATTTTGTTGACGTTCCATGCACGGTCTGGTTTATGAACGACTAACTTCAATGACTGTCCTTTAATTTTCACATTAAAAATGTGATTCATTTTTCTTCTCATTCTTGTACTTCACTGTATTCTGTCTGAACCTGTCACTCTAGAAATCTCTGTCTTAGAAATAAATCCACTTCTTTGATGCTATACTGAGGCTTGATCAGCAATCTGAGCTTCTTCCAGTGTAAAACATCAAAACTATAGATTGACTTTAGGGTTTTTCTTTTGACAGATAGTACCTCCAGAGATTCCTGTGACAGTTAAAGTTATTTACTTATTACAATCTAAGTTTTAGTTGAGTTGAGTCCTCGAACTACAAATAGGCTGTGTCATATGCCTTTCAATCTCCCCCTATTTCTTTGTTAGAAGATAACAAGCAAATACCTAGAGGATTACTCAACTAACTCAACTTAACTTAGTAAAAGATAAAACTTTAAACACAAAGTAAATAAAAGAAAAGTTCTGGTTTATATTTAACATTGTCCAGATTCAAACATAAAAGATAAATACAAGATAGATGATCCTCTAGACTGATCATATAATACAATTTTCTATCTTGACCTATCTAAGCTCTAAAGATATCATATGTAGAGCTGATCTTCACTTTGAAGTTTCTTCATCCCTTATCTCCCCAGGTTCAACTTCATCTTCTTGCTCTAGAAATCTTCTGATATTCTCTGTGTCAAATCGTTCTTGATCATCCAAGGTTTTGATCAAATCCTTGTCAAGTACACGTTCATAATCTGACACAAGACCTTTAGGTTTCTTAGGCAAGATTCCAAGGTTACCCCATAGCCGATTCCGAAGTATGTAATATTTCTTTTCAAAGCCAGTTAAAGCATATGATCGAATAATGTCAGCAACAAAGATACTTTCTTTATCTTCGTATCCTGTAGTCCTCAGCATATGTTCTAACCAGATGAGATGCAGTGTATAATTTCATCGACTTAGAATCAAGGAAGCAAGAATGTAGTGTATTACCCTTGAGAAACTTAACATGATGTGGAGTTTGAATAACTTGTGGACTATTCCTCTGAGCAAACTCCAAAAGTCTTTCATGAAGTAAAATATTCAGTTCAGAAAACCTTTTTACCTTTAGGGACATAATCCACAGTTCAATCAAGCTTCTCTGTTGAAAGATTTGAAGTGACACATAGAGAGAACCCATTGTACGAGAATCAATCTGATTTATCAGTTGATCTACACATCTGTCAAACCCAGCTACTATCCTCGAGATTTCTAGCATCAATGCATCCATATATTGCAAGTAATTTGGATTGGTCTCTTGAAACTGTTGAAGTAGTTGGAGAAAACGTTCATCATCATTAGCAATGTTCTGAATAGAATCAAAAATTTCTCTTGCTCTCTCCCACTTTGGACCAATCTTCAACTGAATATCTCTTTTCCTTTCATGTACAATAATTGCATGTAGCTTTTGTTTCTCTGCATCTTCAGCTTGCTTCAGCTTCAATCTTTTATCCACTACCTGTCTGGTCTTCTCAAGCTTAGCTTGTCTCATCTGACGATCAGCTTTCTCCTCTTGAAGTTCCTTCTCAAATTCAGGATCATCTTGCCAGTTTGAAAGATCTTCTTCAATATTATTTAATTGTTGTACTTCAAACTTACTATTCTTGAGATCGAAATCAAACTCAGATACATCCTGATCATGAGCAGCTTTTTCTTTTCCCTTCGTAGACTTCTCAGACTTCTCCTTATGCCTCCCTTGACCTCCTGACTTACTTCCTCCTGCTTCTCCAGACTTACCTGCTCCTCCATCTCCAGATTTCTCCCCCTTAGTTGAGGAATCCTCTACAGACTTTTGTTGACTGTCAAGCTCCCTATTTGCATCATTATCCCCTTCATTATCATCATCATAGTCTTCAAAATATGCTCTTTGTTCTGGTGTGATATTATGAGTAGGTTTAACAATGTTGTATAGATGATCAAGTCCTTCAAACATGTAATCATACTTTTCTTCAAGCTTCGCAAAGGTTGTTGAATATGATTGAGCAGTTTCATGCATTTCCACTTGAAGTTCATCCACCCTATTAGAGAGTCTGTCAATAGCATTTAGAATATCTGTTCTTTCTGTAGATGCCTGAGAGTTGGATTGTATCAATGTATTGATTGCTGGAGTGAGTATAGTCTTTATGTTGTGGACATCGTCACGAATAATCATGAGTTGATTGTTGACAGAGGTGGAAGAAGAACACCGTTCATCCACTTGTACTTTTAAAACTTGTTTTTCAGCCTCAGTTTCCATCAATTTCTTTTGCAGATCTTTGATTTGAGCCATAAGAGACAAAGTGTTTGTGTCAGTGTGTGCGCTCACCTGATGTTCACTCAAGGATATGTCACTCTCCTTTCGTGCATGTGTTTCACTCATATTTAAGGTGGTCCTCACATCACTCAACACTAGCTCCTTTCCTTGAGTTGTACCTGCATAAGAAATCACCCTAGCCTCTTCTGGAGAGGTCAGTGGTGGTGTAATGGGAGTTCGCAATTTCCAATCCTCAGTCATCTCTATCAATTCATTTGGATTTGATAACTGAATTTCTTCAGTGATCCGATGACCAAGTTGCCCTTCACTTTCTCCAGATAAATCTGTGTTAGGTCCAAATGTGTTGTAGAGGGGGGGGTGAATACAACTTTTCGAATATGAGAAGCAATAAATACGATGCAATAAATGAACACACAGATTCAAGAAATATATGTCTTATATATAACTTGAAAGGGTTGCTACAACATTCATTACAAAGTATAACAGAAGTTCAGAGAGAAGTGAATGATACTAAGCTCTGTGAATGCACTCTCTCTTTTTCTCTTGTGTTTTTCTTAAGAATTGCTCACTAACTGAAACATTACACAAGTACTTCTATTTATACTACATGTAATCTATGTCCTGTAGACTTCAAAGACTAAGATATACGTGGCCCAATGATGTCCACATAAATCTTGCCTTATCTTGAAAGCTTGGAAATCTGCCAATCAGAAGATGCCATGTGTCATGTTGAAGCTGCACTCTAAGTAGAACTTCTACTTGAGAATTTCTACTTAGCCATCTCGAATTTCTAAGTAGAACTTCTACTTAGAAACTTCTACTTGGTCATCTAGAATATTTAGTACTTAGAAAATATTCTGGTCTTCAACTTGAAACTTCAATGCACATCTTGAACTTGTGATATCTTCATGTCTTCTTTGTTCTTCACTAAGCTCTTGAATATGGATCTTTATTACTGACATAAACTTGCTATCAATGTCCTGACACTTGATGCAACGGTCTGGTTCATAAGTGACTAGTCTTGATAGGGTTTTTGCTTCTTGAATAAATTACCATATCCAATTAGAAATGTGGCTTTCCAATATTTGCTTTCCTTCTTGTTCACTTGAAATCAATTGGTCTTATTGATACTGATAGTTATGATCTTGATCTTTGGCTTTTCAAATCACTGAGGCATGAACAACTTTGACTTGAACTTCTTTCAATGATTTCTTCTTCGATTGATCATAGTTAACATGTTGAATTGTATCAATTACCTTGTGTTCATTTAGTGTTGATTTCTTGTGGCTTATTGTTCTTGATTGTCTTCTGGTTAAGTATCTTTTCCTTTAGTTTGAGTTACATTAGTTATAGTGTTACAAGTTTACACACTCTGCCTTTCAATCTCCCCCAATTTGATTGTCTAACAATGACATTCAAATTAATGAAGGATAACTCAACTAAACAATGAGACGAGAAAAGATAATTAACATTACAGTCTTGAATAATTTACAATTGAAATTTACATGAAAACAATACAAAGAACTTAAACTAGAAACAGAATTCGAACTTCGAATTAAAGATCATTTGAGTGATTCCTATCACCTGGATTATTTCATATCTTTTAGTCAAACTTGTATCACCTTATTGGATTCACTCTAAGGTGAATTTTCCTCAAGTGAGTTAAAGCAACCGAAAGACATGAAGTTTTTCCAACTTCAAGTTCACACCACTCTGACCTTTAACCCTAATTCCGTTTCCTCTTTCTAGCTTCAGCAGCTTGGTCTCTCTCTTCTTTCTGCCTTTTGCGCTTCTCCTTCTGCTGCTTTTCTTTCTTGTATACTGGATCTTTAAGCTGCTTCCACCTGGCATTCAATAGACTTACAGCTTCCATTTCTAGAGGGTTCTTGGGCTCTGGATAAGGATGTTTGAAAAGCCTTCTGAGTTTGTCCACCTCCTGAGTAGTTCTGATCTTTGGAATATCCTCGAAGTTCTTCATGATGAGCTGAGGTTTCCAGTGAGATTTATCAGATTTAAACTGACAATAGATCATCTTGGGGTAGCCCTTGACACGGTCAGTATTGTGGACACTGGCCGCATCTCGCTCCATTCTCTTCTTTTCCACCACTACTTCAGACAGGTAACTCATGAGTCTCTGCTTTTCTTCAACAAACTTATCTTCCACTTCGCCCCATTTGAATACATATAATACTCTCTCCAGAAATGCAGCATCTTGAGTCCGTAGCAGCCATTGTCTACTCATATGCAAGATTGTTTGATTCTGGTCTGCATCTATGAATACTAAGGCATCAGCTGTATCTTCAACATAAGCATGTATCCAGTATACACTATCACTTCCTGGAACACCAATAGCCTCCCTTATTTCTCCTTGTTCTAGTGCTCCAGAAGGAAGAGTCAAAGCTTCATCTACATTCTTCATTGCTTGAAGAATATTCCATTTCTTTTCCATCAGCTCCGGCTCAATCTTCACGTTATCAAGAGGGTTTGGAGCAATGACATCACACTTCCACACCTCATTGCTCTTCTTGAATATAGCTCTTTCAATGATCTTCACGGATTTATCTTTAAGCTCAGAAGCGAATCCCTTACTCATCATTTGTCTACAGACAGCTTTGAGAGATTCCACTGAAAACTCCATCAGATCATTTTCCTCCATGCTAACCCTCTTCATCTTTTCATCAACTACCATCCGGACAAAATTTGGATAAGCTGAGAATTCTGGACCCTTGTCCTCTGCTAGCTGCATTAACTGATCCCTGTACAGAATGCTTAGCTCCTCAGATTGAGAGTATTGAATTTTAGTCGCTAGCAAGAACAACTCTGACGCAGATCTTCTCATAATGAATTGGTCATCCACATATAGGAAAGATGTTGGGACTCCTTCTACCAAAGACAAGATAACCTGCCACTCCTTAAGATTTGCATTGTATCAAACCCTGACTTTAGAAATTAGTCTCTTCAAAGCATTTATATAGTCCCCAGTCATTGGATTCTGCAAATTCAAGTTGTAGAACAGATCATCTGCATCCTTGTTATGAACTCCTTTTGCACAGGGTCCCATCATTATCTTCCTTGCTTCATCCCATTTCTGCCCTATCCTTCGGTTGTCCAGATCAACTTGAGGATCAGCTAGCCTTGCAAGCTCATGATCATACTGCTTCCCTTGTAGCTCCAGCTTCTTTTCTAGGAACGCAGCATGTTCTTGCATCATCTTCATTTTATGGAACTGAGCTTGTTCCAAGGCTAACTGTTGAGCTTTTAGGGTTTCCTCATCAACAGGAAATTCTTCAGGCATTCCGGAAGACATCCCAGCACCTCCACCTTGTTCCTTCAAAGATCTTTTTATAGCATGTGCCAACGGTACGTCTTCCATGTCAGAATCTGAGTCAAGTACCTCCTGTACTGTTTCCTGATGACTCATATCAACAAATGGTTCATCAACCATTACTGCCTTACCCTTTCTCATCCTCAGAGCCTCTTCATCAACAGACGGCTCAACTTCTGGTTCCTTGACAAGATCAGCGGGTTCTTCAATTTCTTCGATGTGAACTGCCTCAATTTCTTCGATGTGAACTGCCTGCTGTCTCGTCTCCTTTCCACTCTCCCCCTTAGGTGAGTTATCCTGAGCTCCACCTTGGTAATCAGATCCACCAGCTGCATAAGAACCTCCAAAACCAGAACCAGAGGCTCCCGCTCCACTAGCACCACCTGCATCACCTGCACCAGCATCGGGGGGAGGTTGTTGCGACTCGAAGCACTCCGGGGGCACAAAACTCCTGACTGCGAACATCATTCTACTGATCTCCACAGCCATTGTATGCATTGTAGACTCCAATGTCCCCATCCTCTCATTGAGAGTGCTTCCCAAGACACCACCAGCATGGCCCAAGTCATTGACCTTATTTGTCAAATCATCAAAAGCTGTAGCTTGACTTGCCATTCTTGCTGCGTAGTCGTCTAGAGCCCTTTGGTTGTTTCCAATGTTCATCCCGAACTGCCCCATTGTCTGTCCGAACTGCTTCATCTGATTTTCCATAGAAGACATACGCGTATCAAGATTTTCAATGTTAAGGGACGGTGTTTGGTTTAGGTGACCTCGCTCTAATACTCGTTCTGTTGGTATTTGACACTCGGTTTCGGGCCTTGAAAATGAAGGTCCCTCTCTCCCTAACCTCTCACACACACTCCCTGTCTCACGCTCGTGTATGTCTTCAATGATTGATCCAAATAATGAAGCAGTACCTGCAGAAAATTGATAAGAAATGTTGTTGACAGTTATGGGATCAAATTCTGTTTGTTCCTGAGTTGGAATCTCAGGCTGAGAGGCTGCAAAGTGTCCTTGTACGACATCAGAACCGATCCTCTTTGCAGCATCAGTACGTACCGGTGAAGGTACGGCTGAAGTTCTTAAGACTTCATGTCCTCTTGAAGCAACAGTATCTTCAAGAGGTACATCATCCTCACCAAAATCAAAATCCCTATGTGCAGATTGTTCAAGGGGTGAACCACTCGCGTGAGGTGGAGTGGTTGCGTGTGACACGCTAGGGTTTGACTGTGGTTGTGAAGTAGCAGCGTGGAAAAGTTTGGCTTTCTTTCGAATAAGTTGCTACTCTTCGGTTTCACTCTCCTCATAAGTTTCTACATAGACACGTGCTGGCTTTCTGACTTCCGTTAACAAGGGTGATAGAGAATAGGAATGTGTGTCAGACTCAGAGTCAGAAATATGGCTCTCACCCTGGGATAGATCCTGCGGGTTAGCAGTCTCTTGGGTCGCGGAATCAGATACATAGGAGGAGGAATGAATAGTATGCATGGAGAGATTACCTGATTGATTACCTTGTGCATCATCGCTTTCCTCATCAGGAATCTCATCAAATGCCTCAGCATGAACAGATGGATTTTGAGCATGTGATGAAACTTGTGATGATGCCTCCAAATTGGTAACTCCTGCATCATATCTAAGCCACATTTGAAGATTTTCAGGAGTTGACATTGGTTTACCTTGATGTTTATCCTGATTAGCAATGGTTGAAAGTGACCAGATGTTGGGCTTCTGGCAAATCCCTGTCTAACAGCAAGAGCATCCTTCGGTATTAAGTCATTGATCAGCATTTGAAGAAACCGAGGAAACCAGCAGACGACATCAGTGGTAGAGAGGTCTCTGCTTTCAGGAGATCCCATTGAGCCCACTATTTCAGAGAGAACTATGCGTCCATAGTTTATATCCAGTTCTCTTGCTAGGGCAACTGCAAAGGTTTGCATTGGAATTGGAATTTGATGAAAGTCTTTTTCGCGTGCCCGAAAACATCGTGTGATGGCCTCGAAAAAGTAATTCCATTCCACATGGAAGAATTGTTTTTGGATATTTCCCGTGATTGGGCCTTTTGGAGGATAACATCCAATTTCTTCAAAGAATCTGAGGCGTTCTGCAGCAGTAGGTTCTGGATCATAGGCATCTTTAATTGGAAATCCCAGAACCCTGTTGACAATTTCTTCGGTCACCTCATATTCCTGACCCGCTAAGGTAAACCTGAAACCAAACGGGGTTGATTTGCTCCCAAAAGTAACCGCAGTAGTCCATAACTGCTGTAAAGCATCATGTACTAGTGTAGGTTTAGCAGTAAAAGCATGGCTAGCTTTGGAGTACAAATTGAGAAATCGTATCCAAAACTTAAACCGCGGGAGTTGATCACCAATTTCCGTAGAAATATTATAAAAATTGTTTTTAGCAAGTGAAAATTGGTGAGCCATTTTGATTAAATGTTTTTCTTTAAAAGATGTGAATTTTTGTTTAATTTTGAAAAACAAATAATTTACGAATTAAATGATGTATCCCTTTTAATTTATCAAAAAGAACAAAAGTCCCTTAGAGAAAATTAAACTACGGGATTAACAATCAAAAGCCAATTACTAAATCTGAATATTCAAAGAAGATGAATATTCGTGTGTACCAGAGAAATCGTGTGTGTTTATGAATGGTGAATATGAAATCACGTTTTATGAACAGTACACAAACAGTTATATGTTCGTGTGTATGTATATGTGCGTGTATATGGATGAACACAAAACACACCAACACAAAGATTAAGGATAACACAGTCAAGATTAGTCCAAAAATTGGCAGTAATTCGTGATTAGTATGAGTTTAATCACAAAACAAAGATTAATGGTATGGAGTTATGAAATCGCCTTGTTTTGTGAAGAGGCTGCTGTGAAAATTAGAATTAGGTAAAGTGAATTAGGCATCGAGTTAAGATGTATATATAGATGAATGTAAAATGACAAAAATGTCCCTGTTAAAAAATGTGAAAAGTACTAAGTCCATACAGGGGACATCTAAGTCGAACTCTATCTCGAACATTTCTATCTCGAACATCTCTATCTCGAACATCAAGTCGAACTTCGAGATAAAGTTCGAGATAGAGGTTAACTCGAACAATTATGCACAAATAAGCACTTTAACCAATATTACAGCAGAAACTATAGGGAAATCCTATCTTGAAGATTATTGATTTGTAGTAAACTTGGAAAAAATTCCCTTCTAAGAAAGACAAGGAAATTCAAGATACTTTTCGAGTTAGAAGTCTATCTCGAACATCAAGTCGAAATTCGAGTTGAGTTTCGAGATAGACTAAGAACTCTATCTCGAACATCAAGTCGAAATTCGAGTTGAGTTTCGAGATAGACTAACTCGAAGTTAATCTCAAATTCTTTCCAAAATACCCCCTTGAAGCAAAAAGTACAGGGTAATTCAAGATATGTTTCGAGTTAGGAGTGTAACTCGAAAAATTCCCTTTAGCTTAACTGAGAACTCTATCTCGAACACCAAGTCGAAATTCGAGTGGAGTTTCGAGATAGACTAACTCGAAGTTAATTCTCAGTTCTTTTCAAAATATTCCCTTAAATAGAAACCTCATCTCAGCTTTTGAGATAAAATTCGAGATAGAATTTATCTCGAATATTTTGAAGATAGAACTAGGCACACTGGTAACTCGAACTCGAACTCGAAGTCGAATTTCGAGATGAATTTCGAGATAGCCAACTCGAAATTCTTCCCAGACTTAGAATTTTTCAAAAAACTTCACTCTGACAGCTTAAGTCGAAATTCAAGTCGAATTTCTAGATGAGTTTCGAGATAGAACCTAACTCGAAATTTTGAAGTTTTTCAATTCTAAGGCCTCTAATTACATGAAAATCAAAGGTAAATTCATCTAAAAATCATGCAATATTTAGAATATTATGAATTTAACTCCCCCTATGATCATGCAATCTAACAAGCATAAATTCACAGATTTGTGCTATAAAAGACACTTAAAACACAATGAATTCATGAAAAAAACACACTATATGCAACCTATAACAATCATTGATTAGGCATATTAAAGTCTAAGCACATAATGATTGAGTAGCTTGCACATACAAACATAAACATGGATTTTACAGATAGAAGGCTTTACTAACTTGTGTTAAGCATTCCCAATTCACCAACCAACCTATTGAATGTTACTTCATCAAGAGGTTTGGTGAATATATCTGCAATTTGTTGCATTGTGGGCACAAAATGTAGCTCCACAGTCCCCTCCTCGACATGTTCTCTTATGAAATGATACCTGATGTCAATATGCTTGGTTCTTGAGTGATCTACAGGATTGTTGGTTATGGCAATGGCACTTGTGTTGTCACACATGATTGGAATTTTCTTGTGCTCCATGCCATAATCCTTCAATTGGTTCCTCATCCACAGTATTTGAGCTACACAGCTTCCAGCAGCAATGTACTCAGCTTCAGCAGTAGAAGTAGATACTGTATGTTGCTTTTTACTTTGCCAGGACACCAATCTTCTGCCAAGAAATTGACAAGCACCAGATGTGCTTTTCCTATCAATCCTGCAACCTGCATAGTCTGAATCCGAATAGCCAATAAGATTAAAACCTGTATCTCTTGGGTACCAAATCCCTAGATTTGGTGTGCCCTTGAGATACCTAAAAATTCTTTTGACGGCTACGAGATGTGATTCTCTAGGATCCGCTTGGAACATTGCACATAAACAAGTTGCGAACATTATATCTGGTCTACTTGCAGTTAAATAGAGGAGTGAGCCAATCATACCTCGATAGCTTGTGATGTCAACTGATTTACCTGATTTGTCTTCATCAAGCTTCGTGGCTGTTGCCATGGGAGTCTTAGCTGCTGATGCATCTTCTAGATTATACTTCTTGAGTAAATCTCTGACGTACTTAGATTGACAAATAAAGATACCATCTTTTCTCTGACTGATCTGTAATCCAAGGAAGAAGGACAGCTCTCCCATCATGTTCATCTCATATTTTTCCTGCATTAGCTTGGCAAATTTCTCGCACAAGCGCTCATTTGATGACCCAAAAATAATATCGTCCACATATACTTGAACAAGTATTAAGTCATTTCTCACAACTTTATAGAACAATGTTTTATCAATTACTCCCCTAACAAAACCATTTTCAATTAAGAATAGGGATAGGGTTTCATACCATCGCCTTGGGGATTGCCTGAGGCCATAGACAGATTTGAAGAGTAGATACACAAAATCTGCATGTTCTGGATCAACGAAGCCAGGCGGCTGTTCCAGATACACTTCTTCTTCTAACTCTCCGTTCAGGAAGGCACTTTTCACATCCATCTGGAAAACCTTGAAGTTCTTATGTGCTGCAAATGCCAAGAACATCCTGACTGCCTCAAGTCTTGCAACTGGTGCATAGGTTTCATCATAATCAATTCCTTCTCGCTGAGAATAACCTTTTGCAACCAAACGAGCCTTGTTTCGTGTTACAAGTCCGTTTTCATCCAGTTTATTTCTGAATACCCACCTAGCTCCAATTACAGATTTTTTCTTTGGTCGGGGTACCAGTTTCCAAACTTTCTGCCTTTCAAACTGATTGAGTTCCTCTTGCATTGCAATCACCCAATCAGCATCGCCAAGAGCTTTTTCTATTTCTTTAGGTTCAAGCTTGGATAAGAACCCAGAATATAAGGAGATATTAGCCATGTCAGCTCTTGCAGTTCTTCTAGTAGTCACACCAGCATCTGGATCACCAATAATTAACTCAAACGGATGGTCTCTATTCCATACTCGTTCACCTGGAAATTGTCTTGATGATTCAGCTTGACTTTCTGAGTTGGGGTGCTGACTACTTTGATGATTTTCACTAACTCCCCCTGAGTTAGTGCCAGCTCCTACAGAACTAGAGTCAACTCGACTCGAGCCTTGAACAGTAGTCCTTGAGCTGCTATTTACTCCCCCTGAGTTGTTGCCGGTTCGTACTGAAGAAGTCTCTCCTGATCTTGTAGAATTAGCTTGTTCACTAGACTCAGGGTCTTCATGTACACTTGGAACATTTAATGGAACAACCAACTCAGGTTCATCTTCAAGATCTTCTAAGTCCAGATTCTGAAATTTTAGGGACTCAGGTTCACTAGAATCTCTTGAAATTGATGAGAGTTTGGTATCGTCGAATCTGACGTTGTAACTTTCAGTCACTTTTCGATCATTCACCAAGAACACTCTATAAGCTGCCACCACGTCTGTAGAGTAACCAACAAAGATTCCTTCATGAGCTTTTGCTGCAAACTTGCCTAGATTTTCATCATCTATAAGCACATAGCATTTTGCTCCGAAGACATGAAAGTATTTGATTGTTGGTCTTCTGTTGTTCATTAATTCACATGGTGTCTTTTCTTTATCTTTTATAATCAATGTTCTATTTTGAGTGTAACAAACGGTACTCACTGCTTCGGCCCAGAAGTACAAAGGAAGTTTTGAATCATACAACAAAGTTCTTGCTGCTTCAACCAAAGTTCTATTCTTCCTTTCGACTACTCCATTTTGCTGTGGAGTTCTCGGGGCTGAATACTGATGACGTATTCCCTTAGATACACAGAAGTCATTCAGCACTGCGTTTTTGAATTCAGTGCCATTGTCTGATCTAATCGTCTTCACAGTAAGTGTTGAAACATTCTCAATTTGAGTGATATGATCAATGATTAAGAAAGGTACTTCGTCTTTCGTCATTGCGAACAATACCCATGTGTACTTGGAGAAGTCATCCACGATTACCAAAGCATATCTTTTCCTAGACAAAGATAGGACATTCACTGGGCCAAACAAATCCATATGAAGAAGTTGCAGAGGCTCAGTAATACTAGAAATTTCTTTGCTTTTATGCGATGCTCGCTTCGACTTTCCCATTTCACAAGCTTCACAGAGTCCTTTCGGAGCGAACTCCATTTGAGGTAGATCTCTCACCAATTCTCGCCTCGCGAGAGCATTCATCGTTTTGAAGTTTAAGTGAGATAACTTCTTGTGCCATAACCAGCTTTCATCATCCGAGGCTTTGCTGTAGAAACAGGTGACCTCATTCTGATTTGCTGAATCCATATCTGCAACAAAAAGATCTGCCTTTCGAACTCCTCTCAAAGCTAGTGAGCCTTCCTTGATGTGAGTGATTGATACACCTTTCTTGTTGAAGATAATTTCGTAACCTTTGTCACAGAATTGACTGATACTCAACAGATTGTGCTTCAGTCCCTCAACATAGGAAATATCTTCTATGATGACATTGCCAGTTTTCAGTTTTCCATATCCCTTTGTCACACCTATGCTGTCATCTCCAAAGGTAACATAAGGGCCAGCCTTCATAACCAACTCTGTAAGCAGGGACTTGTTTCCAGTCATATGCCTCGATGCTCCACTGTCTAGCACCCATATGACTTTATTTCTATTCTGCTTAACGCCCTGCAATGACAGATTGGTTAGACATTCTTCGGAACCCAACTTTGATTGGGCCCGGCTTTTCGATAAGATCGAGAATCAACAGATTTAACAACAGGAGATGCACTTTTCTTCACATTACTAGAGCTTTCGACTATCTCCTTTCCTTTCTCAGACTTGACAGATTTGTCAGTCTTAGGAGAAGGTTTGTCACTCCTAACTTTAGGAGGACTGACAGTCTTGGCTCTCCCATACTTTTTCTTGATATTTGAACTAGCAACAGTATTTGAGCATGACTGGCTAGATGCATTCATTAAATGCACAAAAGTTTGCATGATGTTAAAAGTGCATGGCATACAATTAGGTTGACCACACTGTGCATGATTCTGATGCAGATTATTCATTGAATGTGTGGTAGGCATGGCATGTGCAACAGGAACATTCATGTTAGCTTTGCATGCATAAGAAAGATGTTCAGTAGATTTACAATGATAACATGCTTTCTTTATTCGTTCAGCCTTAACCTCTTTTATGCCTTTCTCTCTCTTTCCTTGTTGTTTAACAGCCTTAGCTCCTAATCCCAGTCTAGATTCATCTCTAGGGAAATTGATTTTAACTTGTTTGATAGGAGTTACAGGTTGTGCTTTCTGGCGATCTTCCATCTCAATCTCATATCTAGCTATCAATTCAGTCTCTTCTTCTTCTATTCTAGGAACAAGATGTTTGTAGATAGGTTTGACAGCCGATTTAAGAATTCTAGGTGTTTCCGTTTTAAGGTCACTGGAACTAGGGTCAATAGGTCTCTTTCCTTCTTTCTTAGGAAAGTCAGAATAATCAAGTCCTACACCTACTCCAGTTATCCTCTTAAATGTGTCATTATCTACATACACTTTACTAGCAGCTAGTTTGTAAGCTTCGCATTTTGTTTCTAACTCAGCTAGATTGTTCCTAAGACATGCTTCTACTTCTTCCTTAAGGACGAGCTTGTGTTCCAGAGATGTAATAAAGTCTCTTAGGGAAGTATCTACAGTGCAAGCAGCCTCTAGCTCTTCCACTTTTGCCTCAAGCATTCTGCATTTGGCAACAAGTGTTTTCTGTTCCTTTTGAGAAGAGTCTAGGCTTTTGCACAACATATAGATCTCTTCACTAAGAGCCCCGTTCTGTTCCTTATAATCATCAATAGACATTTCTACTTTAAGAGTCAGAACTGGTACCTCTGGTTCCTCTGATGTCTCAGCCATGAGGGCAAAGTTTGCTACATGAGTAACATCTTCCTCATCTGAATCATCCCAAGCTCTTCCTTCTGTCACCAATAAAGCTCGTTTTCCATGTCTTTCCTTCAACAGTGCTTCATAGTTGCTTTTGAGGGCTTCAAATGTCTCTTTTGGATAAGTCTGTTTAGGCTTTTTGCAGTCCGAGGCAAAGTGTCCAGCTTCACCACAATTATAGCATTTGAACTTCATTTTGAAATCCAATGGAGATTTGTAGCTGGTATTCTTGCCTTTTCCTTTGTAGCCTGACGAACTACCACCACCCCTAGCAGCCCGATAATAAGATGAAGATTTTCTCTGTGGTCGGTTGCTCTTTCTAAATCTCATGTTGCTGAACTTCCTTGCCATGTATGCCACGACACTATCGTCCATGTTGTCCAGCTCTTCTTGGGTGTAGTAGTCATCATCACTGTCAGATGCGCACTCATCATCATTATCAACTTGAAGTGGTGCAAGTGATGATTTAGGCTTTGCTGCAACCATTGCCTTCTTAGACTCTTCCTCATCAGCAACTAATCCTGATGCACTTTCTTTTCCCTTTGAATCATTGTCCCATGCTTGATCTTGAAGTGTTTCCAGCTCATAGGTCTTTAATATTCCATAATATTCTTCCAGAGAAGTTGTATGCAAATCTCTGGTTTCTCTTATTGCGTAGACCCTATGTTCAATGCTTTTTGGCTGGTTCCTCAGATATCTCGTATTAGTCTCAACCATGGGGAGAGTTACACCTCTCAGATTCAAATCCAATACCAACTGACTGAATCGTAGGTAGACATCTGTTATGCCTTCTCCTTTTCGTATTCTAAAGGTGTCATACTCCATCTTGAGTATGAGTGTCTTGTTGCTTCTAACCTCTGCAGATCCTTCCATGACAACTTCTATCTTGTCCCAAATCTTCTTCACTGTAGTCAGACCTTTGACTATGTTGAACATTTCATGATCAAGAGATTCCATCAAGGTTTGTCGTATGGCAGTATCATAAGATATTTGTTCCTTGTCAGCATCTGAAAACTCCGAGACCTTTTTAGGCTCAGACCGAGGTGGTATAACCACTCCTCCTTCCGTATGTGCAGGAATAACCACCATTGGGACAAATTTACCCTTGTCAAGGACTTCCAAATATTCAGGGTTAACAGTCTCTAGATATAGTCTCATTCTGAAAACCCATTCTTCATAGTGATCTTTGTTGAACATTGGGATCTTGAATGCATTTTTAGGAGCCATCTCAATTCTGGTCACTAAAAGTTTCTAAGTACCCAAGACTAGGCTATGTAGAATATTTATGTAGAACTTTTGCCTAAGTCGAAATTTCTCTAAGTAGAAATTTTGCTCAAGTCGAAATCACCAAGTAGAAATTGTCCAAGTCGAAATTCTATGTAGAAATTCTCAAGTAGAAATTCTATGTAGAACTTTTGTCCTTAGAATAATTTTTTCTGCAGATTACTTTAATATTGAATAAACAATATTATCTCTTTAACACCTTTTGACTTTGAATGCTTTACTCACCTAACCCACCTAACCCACGTGCTAGGTAATGAATATGTTTTGTTTCACTTTCGGCCGTGAATAATGCAAATCACAAAGTCCAAAAACACCTTTTTATTCTTTTACTATTTTTCTGTTTGAAAAGGAGATCAAAAAGTTGTTGGGTTGTCTTCTTTGATAAGAACAGATGATGAACACTCAAGAACACCAAATATGAAAGTACCCAGATTAATTCACAAAAATTAATTAAAATACATCCAAGCTAAATAATCACACCTGGAGCATTTAAATAATTTTTCAGATAAGTTTTCAATACAAACGATTTAAGGCACACTTTTCAAGAAAATGAAAAGTAGATCTAGAAACTGAAAACTCACGATTCTTCTACTCAACACAAGGATCTATGTTTTGTATGTTAAACATATAGCTTTGATACCAATTGTTAGGTCCAAATGTGTTGTAGAGGGGGGAGGTGAATACAACTTTTCGAATATGAGAAGCAATAAATACGATGCAATAAATGAACACACAGATTCAAGAAATATATGTCTTATATATAACTTGAAAGGGTTGCTACAACATTCATTACAAAGTATAACAGAAGTTCAGAGAGAAGTGAATGATACTAAGCTCTGTGAATGCACTCTCTCTTTTTCTCTTGTGTTTTTCTTAAGAATTGCTCACTAACTGAAACATTACACAAGTACTTCTATTTATACTACATGTAATCTATGTCCTGTAGACTTCAAAGACTAAGATATACGTGGCCCAATGATGTCCACATAAATCTTGCCTTATCTTGAAAGCTTGGAAATCTGCCAATCAGAAGATGCCATGTGTCATGTTGAAGCTGCACTCTAAGTAGAACTTCTACTTGAGAATTTCTACTTAGCCATCTCGAATTTCTAAGTAGAACTTCTACTTAGAAACTTCTACTTGGTCATCTAGAATATTTAGTACTTAGAAAATATTCTGGTCTTCAACTTGAAACTTCAATGCACATCTTGAACTTGTGATATCTTCATGTCTTCTTTGTTCTTCACTAAGCTCTTGAATATGGATCTTTATTACTGACATAAACTTGCTATCAATGTCCTGACACTTGATGCAACGGTCTGGTTCATAAGTGACTAGTCTTGATAGGGTTTTTGCTTCTTGAATAAATTACCATATCCAATTAGAAATGTGGCTTTCCAATATTTGCTTTCCTTCTTGTTCACTTGAAATCAATTGGTCTTATTGATACTGATAGTTATGATCTTGATCTTTGGCTTTTCAAATCACTGAGGCATGAACAACTTTGACTTGAACTTCTTTCAATGATTTCTTCTTCGATTGATCATAGTTAACATGTTGAATTGTATCAATTACCTTGTGTTCATTTAGTGTTGATTTCTTGTGGCTTCTTGTTCTTGATTGTCTTCTGGTTAAGTATCTTTTCCTTTAGTTTGAGTTACATTAGTTATAGTGTTACAAGTTTACACACTCTGCCTTTCAATCTGCGAGTGAAGAATCCCTTGAGGGAGCCAGGAATGTTCCTCCTGGGAGGGGAGATGATGACTCTATTATAACTGGCAGAGAGTCAAGATTTCCCTCTGAAGCCTGTGAAGGCTCTTCTACCGTAACAATGGTAGGCACTGTAACAATCCTATCGTGCACTCCTTGCTCAGTGTCCTTAACAACATCAGATTCTACGGTAATGTTTTCCCCCATTGTGAGTAATAGAGGTGTGCTTGACTCTGTACAAGGTGCCACGGCCCTTTGGCGAATTTCAATAATTTCATCCTGTTGAGAGGATGAAATTAGTAATAGTTCATCGGCCATTTCAATGTCCAAGTCCTGTTGGGAGGAAATGGATGGGCTAACAGATGCCTCAAGTAGTAGGTTTCTTCTCTTCTTTGGTGGAGGCAGAGCTGTGGGATCACTTACATTATCACTTCTTCTATCAGCTCTTTTTGTCAACAACTTGCTTCTGGCTTTAGGTTTAGAGATTTGATTAGACACAGTGTTTGGCTCTAAGACCTGGGATAGAGGTTGTGGTTCTACAACCTCTTGGTCTGACCTATCAGCCACTTGGGCTCCAGAAACAGTTTGAGAGATAGAAGGCAATACCTGCTCCATTGATGCAGTAGTTGTACCTGAAGGAATAGATTGTTCCATTTGATGTTGATGTTCAGGGACAGGTACATTTTGAGGTTCAGGTTCAGGTGCATTCACAAGTCGAGGAATGACAGGTAGATTTATGAAGTTAGACAAATATGGTGTAATATACACTGGCACATTTATCAATTTTCTATGTGTATCAAGGCTAGTGAATATTTTCTTGGTTTGCCTGCCTGATACCATAGGGTTGTCATTCCTAAAAATTGTTTGTTGACCAACAGGAACAAGATGATTAAATAACAAAGTTAAAAATCTAGGATAATAACATAGAACTTTCTTACCCTCATCAAAATCCCTTCTGGCCTTAACAATCCTGCTAACAATAGTATTCCAAAGTAGGTTACCAATATTGATTCTACGGTTGTTAGCAACAGCATAACCAATAGTTTGTAACATAGAGGTGAGTAAGTGAAAGTTACCTCTGGCTGTATTAGCAAATACCTTGGAGATCGTGTCAAAAAATGCATCCCATTGTTGAACCAGATTCCTTTTGCTCAGGTTGTTCATATCAATTACTCCATGATAATTAATATCACTGAAGAATTGATAGAGTTGTTCACTGGTTGGAAATGGATCAAAATTATCCACTGGAAGGCCCAATACAGTAGTAAGGGTTGATTCCGTCACGATGTGGTGTGTACCATCAAAATCAAAAGAGAATGAGGTCAAGTCTTCAGACACCACAGCTTCTGTGCAAATCAATCTCAGTGGTCCTATCTTAATTGGGGCTTCGATCGAAATGGCAGTTCGAATAATTGAATCGTCATTTAAAAACCGTATCCAATGCCTAAATCGATCATAGGGACAATCGTTCGGATTAAAATAGCCAACCAAATTATGCTTCATTATCTCAAAATTATCAGCCATTTTTTAAACACAAAAACACACTTCAATTTTAGGAAAATTAAAACAATTTGAAAAATTTCAGAATTATTAATTAATTAAAATTAATTAAAAAATTCGAATTAATTCAAAGTTGTCAGAAAAATCCCAAAAATTTATATGATGTTCTCCTGATCACTGGGAGTCTCAATCTATTTTTAGATTTCAAAGAAAAAATCTAGAACTCTCAAAACAGTGAAAACCCGATTCAACTTTTGAAAAAATTGATTTTCAAAAACTTAACGAAACTCGAAGATATTCGGTTCAAAAGAAAGAAAATCGAACGATATCTCCGAATCAGGTCTCAGATTTCAGTTTGGTTGAATAAATTTGAGCAGAGTTTCAGTCCAAAAATCGTGTGTATCGTGTATATATGTAAAAATAGACTCTGTGTAAGTACACGAGAGATTGTCTTGGCTGAGCTTTTGTGTCCTGTGTTTTTTTTTTAAGTATAAAACAACACTACAAGACAATCGGCTGATTGTTTTGCCGATTGTCTTGGTAGTATAAACACTATCAAGACAATCGTTTACTATTCTGATAAATAAAAGAAAAAGAATTTTTTTTTATTACAAACTAACATTACAAGACAATCGGTTGATTGTCTTGCCGATTGTCTTGGTAGTATAAATACTATCAAGACAATCATGTATTTAACTGATTAAAAAACAAATTGACACACACATATTTATTTATTTATTTATTTTTATTTTTTTTTAATTTTAAAAAACTGAATAGACATTCCAAGACAATCAAGTGATTGTCTTACCGATTGTCTTGGTAGTTCAAAACTATCAAGACAATCGTTTGTCTTGAACTAAAAATAAGAAAACAAAATAAAACAAAAATAAAATTGAAAAATATTTTATTATTTAGCAAACTAACCTGCCAAGACAATCTATGGATTGTATTGGCGATTGTCTTGATACTATAAAGACAAACAAGACAATCTAATAATCTGCTAATATTATGTTAATAAAATACAAATTAATGTGCATAATTAATCCAATTAAAATACACTATAATATATTATTAAAAATACTATAAATAAATATTTAGCAAACACATGGATTAACCTTTTTACGACAACAAATATAAATAACAAAAGGACAAACACTACAAAACATTTAATAATATATTAAATATATATACAAAAACATTTATAACAAATTAATGAATCTAAATATTTTCTAATAAATAACTTTCTAATAGAAAATTATTTAAAGAGAGAATATGATTCATTAAAATATCACAAATATTCCAAAACACAAGAAGTAATAAAGAAGTTATTATAAACATGTTGACAAAGATTTTTAGCAATTACAAGCAATAGAAAGTTGATAAAATAATTATGCAAGTGATTAAAATTTAAAAATAATAACAAAATCACTTGCAAATTATTAAAGAATAAACCTCAGATATTAACCAGCTTAATTACTAGGACTGTTTAACATACCCAATTCACCAACAATTTTGGTGAATGTGGATTCGTCAAGAGACTTAGTAAAAATATCTGCTGTTTGTTCTTCTGTGGGTACAAATAACAATTCCACAGTACCATCCATGACATGCTCTCTTATAAAATGATACCTGATGTCTATGTGCTTGGTCCTCGAATGCTGCACAGGATTGTTGGAGATTGCTATGGCACTTGTATTATCACACAAAATTGGAATTTTTGATAATACAAAACCATAGTCTTTCAGCTGATTCCTAATCCACAAGATTTGTGCACAACAGCTTCCAGCAGCTATGTATTCTGCTTCAGCTGTTGAGTTGGAAACTGTTTGTTGTTTCTTGCTGTACCAAGAAACTAGCCTGCCACCTAGGAATTGACAATTCCCAGAGGTGCTTTTTCTATCTACAACACTTCCTGCATAATCTGAATCTGTGTATCCAACAAGATTAAAACCAGATTCTTTAGGGTACCAGATACCTAGATTAGGTGTACCCTTAAGATATCTTAAGATTCGTTTTACAGCAATGAGATGAACATCTCTAGGATCCGCTTGGAACCTTGCACACAAGCATGTAGCATATATAATATCTGGTCTACTTGCAGTAAGGTAAAGTAATGAGCCTATCATACCTCTGTAACTTGTGACATCTACCTTGGCAGAATTTTCACAAGCTCCAAACTTGACAGCTGTAGATGATGGTGTCTTAGCTGAAGATGAGTCATCCATTTGATATTTATTGAGGAGCTCTTTGATATACTTGGATTGATAGATAAATATTCCATCTGTCCTTTGACTTATTTGCAATCCAAGAAAGAATTTCAGTTCTCCCATCATGCTCATTTCAAATTTACCCTGCATTAACTTAGCAAATTTCTTGCACAAAAGATCATTAGTAGACCCAAATATTATATCGTCCACATAGACTTGGACTAATATTGTATCATTTTTATGTTTCTTAGTGAAGAGAGTTTTGTCTATGACACCTCTAACAAAGCCATTTTCAAGTAAAAATTCAGAAAGGGTGTCATACCATTTTCTTGGTGCTTGCTTGAGGCCATAGATAGCCTTGAAAAGGAAGTAGACATAGTCCAACAGATCTGGATCTTCAAAGCCATGGGGTTGTTCTACATAGACCTCTTCATCCAGCTTACCATTTAGAAAAGCACTCTTTACATCCATTTGATAAACATTAAAGTTTGAGAATGCTGAGAATGCCAAGAATATTCTAATGGCCTCGAGTCTTGCCACTGGAGCATAGGTTTCATCATAGTCAATGCCTTCAGCTTGTGAATAACCCTTTGCTACCAGTCTTGCTTTATTTCTGGTGACTGTGCCATCTTCATCAAGTTTGTTTCTGAATACCCATCTAGTGCCAACCACTGTTCTATTTGAAGGTCTGGGTACCAGCTTCCATACTTCTTGTTGTTTGAATTGATTGAGTTCATCTTGCATAGCAATCACCCAATCAGGATCAGAAAGAGCTTCTTGAGTTTTCTTAGGTTCCATTTCAGATAGAAACCCTGAATAATTGCATTGATTCTGATACGCTCTTCTAGTCTTTACTCCAACATCTGGATCACCAATAATTAACTCAAAAGGATGAGTTCTATTCCAAACAGTTTGTCTGGGTAGATTAACTCTTGATGATTCCCCTTGATTTAAATTATGTTGTTGAGTATGACTTGTTGATCCTTCACTAACTCCCCCTGAGTTGTTGCCAGGATGATTAGATGAGTGTTCAGAAGCATGAGTGGTGTTTTCAGTATTATCATTATTATCACCACCATTATTCTGATTAAACTCATCATTGACATTATTGTCATTAGCATCAGCAAAAACATCAGGTGGACTATCATCATCTGAATCTAGATCTTTCATATCTTCAAATGATAGCTTTTCAGATGAATCTTCAGTTTGGATACTAGGGAGTTTAGTGTCATCAAATGTTACATTGACACTTTCCATCATCTTCTGATGTTCAATCAAATACACCTTATAAGCTCTTCTTTCATAACCAACAAAAATTGCTTCATGTGCTTTGGCTTCAAATTTTCCACCTTGATCATCTCATTCTTTAAGTACAAAGCATTTAGCTCCAAATACATGGAATTATTTGAGTGTTGGTTTCTTTTCATTCAAGGCTTCATAGGGTGTCTTCATCAAGTCTTTGTTGATAAGAGTTCGATTCTGAGTATAGCAAGCAGTGTTGACAGCTTCAGCCCAAAAATATAATGGAAGCCTTGATTCGCTTAACATAGTACGTGCAGCTTCAATCAAGGTTCTATTCTTTCTTTCAACTACCCCATTTTGCTGATGAGTTCTTGGAGCTGAGAATTGTCTGGTTATTCCTTTTTCAGTACAAAAGTCATTCAGAACTGCATTCTTGAATTCAGTTCCATTGTCTGACCTTATAGCCCTCACTGGATACTTGGAATCCAACTCAATTAACTTGATGTGATCAATCACCAGTTGTGGAGTCTCATCTTTAGAATTCAGGAACAAAACCCATGTGTACTTTGAGAAATCATCAACAATCACAAGAGCACATCTTTTCTTTGACATAGACATCACATTCACTGGACCAAATAGATCCATGTGAAGTAACTGTAAAGGATCAGTTATTGAAGATATATTAGTGCTTTTGTGAGTTGCCCTTTTTAGTTTGCCTTTTTGACAGGCATCACATAGTCCTTCCTGTGTGAATTCCATAGGGGGTAAACCTCTCACCATTTCCCTTTTAACCAAATAATTCATTGTTTTGAAATTCAGGTGAGAAAGTTTCTTGTGCCATAGCCAGCTTTCATCTGTGGATGCTTTAGATTAGAAGCAATTGATTTCTTGAGTGCTTCTAGTGTTCATGTTGGCTACATACAAGTTTCCTTTTCTGACTCCCGTCAGAGATGGTTGTTCATTTCTTTTGTGTGAAATCAGACAATTCATTTTGTTAAAGTGGACTTCAAATCCCTTGTCACAGAATTGACTGATGCTGAGCAAATTATGCTCAAGTCCTTTTACAAAGGACACTTCTTCAATGATAACATTTCCAGCTTCAAGTCTGCCATATCCATCAGTTCTACCTTTGCTGTTATCTCCAAAGGTAACTACTGGGCCGGCCTTCTCCACCACATTTGTCAGCAGGGTTCTGTCTCCAGTCATATGCCTTGAACATCCACTGTCCAAGATCCAGGTTACTCGATCAACCTGTTCAATACCCTGCAATGACAAATGAATTAAACCTTCTTCGGGACCCAAATTTGATTGGGTCCTGCGTATTTAAAATATTGACCTTTATCAGGCAAAACAACATTTTTTAATTTTAACATCTTTAGTCAATAAACATTTAACCTTATAAATAGATTTGAAAATCTTTTGTTTTATCTTGGGTATCCATGTTTCTCTAGCAGCAGTAACACTTGTGTCATTGACTGGACATTTGACCTGATAAACATTCTTGGTAACCTTTTGTTTAGTCTTAGGTGCAAATGTCTCTCTCCTAACTTGAGGAGGAAAAGCAGTCTTTGATCGAACATTATTGTTCCTGTTCATGTGCTGTCGAGGAGCATTCTGTTTAACACATGCATAATTACCATTAAAATAAGCACGCATACTGTTAAAAGCACAAGACATACAATTGATAACACCACATGCTTTATGATTAGAATCAATGGTAGGCATGGTATTTTTCTGTTTCAACTTATTACTACCTAATCCAGTCTTAGAAGAACTAGTTGATTCAACAACTTTGACTGGCACTTTAGGTACATCTTTCTTAGATGAAACATTCGTTGTATTAGTGTCCTCAATTGATTTAGCCTTAACAAAGACTGTGACATTTTTCTTGGATGAAACATTCTTTGTATTAGTGTTCTTAACAGTTTTATCCTTAACACAGTTATCCTTAACAAAGACTGTGCCATTTGCACTATCCTCATTTCTCATTTCTTCTTGGATAACCATAGAAAGAATATCTGGTGGGCCAGCATCAGATTTTTTAAACAGAGGTTCTTTAACATTTTTGAGCACATGTGGTATTCCCCTTTCTTTAGCACTAACAGGGTTAGGGGAATTTATGCCCAATGAACCAACAACTTCATTGTAACCATACCCTATACCTGTTGTTCTTTCTACAATTTGATTGTTAAAGAACTCTTTGGAAACTTTAACTGAATTATAACAAGCCCTGACCTGTGTTTCAAGTTCAGTAATTCTAGCCATTTGTTTGCCTACAACTTCTAGAATAGCTTTTTCCTTTTTATTAAGCATTGTTATTTCATCTCTTTGTTGATCTTGATTAATATGCAACTTTTTCAATTCTGACACTTCATTACCAAGATTAGTGCTTAACAGATCTAGTCTTCTATATTCATTTTGTGCATTACCTACTGAATTACGAAGACTACGAATCAACTCAGTGTCAGTAAGAGTTACCGGTTTGTTATGATGATCAGATGCTTGATCATTTGCCATCAACGCAAGATTTCCATATTCCTCATCTTCGCTGTCCGTGTCATCCCAACTCTTACCAGCCGCAACATAGGCTTTTCCAGGTTTCTTCTTTTCAGCAGCAAAATCTCTTCTTTGAGTTTGCTTGGGTTTCTGACATTCAGTGGCAAAGTGCCCTATTTCATTACAGTTGAAGCAACGAATCTTGCTTCTGTCAACAGATCCAGTTTTGTATCCTCCCCTGTTACTAGAGGAAGAAGAGCCTCCTCTTTGGAATCTGTTATTTGACTTAAACCTGTACTTTGGATTTCTTCTGAATCTGAAGTTGCCAAATTGTCTTACCATCAATGCCAGGGATTCATCTTCCAGTTGATCTAACTCTTCCAATGAATAGAAATCTCCACCATCCTGAGTAGGTAGTGTTTGACCAAGTTCTACTTCAGTCTTTTCCTTGTCTGAGCTGTAAGGTAGAACAACCTTAGCTTCCACTTCCTTAGGTGCCTCAACTACAAGAGTTGTAGATGAACTTGGCACTCTTCCTTTACCAGAGACCTCCCTTTGCTGTACTTGTTCCAGTTCATAGGTTTTCAGAACACCAAACAATCTGTCAAGAGCAACCTTATTCAAATCTCTTGATTCTCTGATGGCTGTTATCCTATGTTCAAGATGAGTGGGCATTGTCAACAAAAACTTCATATTAATCTCCTTCTGTGTATATTGCTTGCCATTGACTTGCAAGTTATTGATAATTTTGTTATACCTTTCAAACACTTCCTGAATGCCTTCATTAGGGCCAGCTCTAAAGTGTTCATACTCAGAAGTTAAAATCTGAAGTCTGTTTTCCCTGACTTCATCAGTTCCTTCATTGATAGTCTCAATAGTTTCCCACATGTGTTTTGCAGTTTTACAATTTATCACATGACTGTACATCACAGGATCCAGGGAATCTATTAAAATAAGTCTCAAATTCTTATCTAGTCTTGCGTCCTCTTTTTCAAAAGGAGTAAAAGAATCAGCATCCTTTGGAACATCTGATGCAGGTGTTACAACACTTCCTCCAACAACAGATGCAGGTACATGTTCGAGTGGAATTATAGGTCCGTTCTTTAGAACACTCAAATATTTAGAATTTGCGACATCAAGAAACAACTCCATTTTATTTTTCCACATTGTATAATTGTCCTTGTTAAACATGGGAATTTTAACAATGCTTTTTGACGACATGATGAATGTTTAAGTGAGTTAAAAATCCGAGATAGATTTTTGGCGGAATAAAATTAGGATCTTGATTTGTATATCAATCAATAGGCTCTGATGCCAATTGTTAGGTCCAATATGTTTGTAGAAGGGGGGGTTGAATACAAACAGTACTGTTTAATCGAAATTTGTCAGGATAATTTAATTTATAATTTGACAAATTTGAGCGGAATTAAATCAAACAAAATTCAAGTTGAATATAAAATTATATTAACTTGAGGGGTTTGTTACAAATACAGTACATAAATTATATCTAGTTAATAAAAACAAATTAGAAAATTCGACATGAATTTTTCTAGATTTGTTAATAAAAATCAAGATATAGATTAGGAGTAAAAACTCGTTAATAGTACAAGAGTATCAAGTAAACCAGTTCTATCGGATCAGATATTAAAAATAAGATGAACTTGATTTTCTATGAATTTTTCTTTTTCTTGTGCTGTGTTCTTGATGAGAGAGAAGATAGCAATCTGCTTTGAATGTAATATTTTGATCTATGTGATGTCTTCTGTCGATTTGTCTTGATATATAACAATCACTGCCTCTTTATCTTCAAATATAACTGTCAAGACAATCGGCAATACAATTTATTCTTGCAAGACAACCAATTTTGTACTGCCAAGACAATAGGCAATACAATCGTCAAGACAATCAGGTTCTTCCAAGACAATCGGCAAGACAATCAAATTCTGAGATCCTTGTCTTGCTTTATCAAAAATTATCATTCTGTCTGAACCTTTTTTTTTTATCATTATCAAGACAATCTGATTTGAACTGTCAAGACAATCGTCAAGACAATCAAATCAGATTTTTATTCTACTTTTTAAAAGCTGTTCAGAAATTATCATTACCAAGACAATCGGCAAGACAATCAGAGATTGTCTTGCTTTACTGATTTCTTCTTCAAGACAATCGGCAAGACAATCTCTTATTGTCTTGCTATTCTGATTTAAGCCTCCAAGACAATCGGCAAGACAATCAAGGATTGTCTTGCTAGTTCATTTTTCAGATTAAATTAAATTGATTAATAAATAATCATTTTAATTTATTCTTACTTAAATAATTAATCAAATTTAATTAATCTAATAATTAATTTAATTAAATAATTAATTCAGGATGAATTAATTAATTAATTAAATTTACTACTTGATTTAAATTAATTAAAGAAGAATAATTATATATCCTTGGATTGTCTTAATTCTTTTCTGAATCACTGAAAGTAATAAAGGAATACCACTGAATATTTTGTTGACGTTCCATGCACGGTCTGGTTTATGAACGACTAACTTCAATGACTGTCCTTTAATTTTCACATTAAAAATGTGATTCATTTTTCTTCTCATTTCTTTCTCATTCTTGTACTTCACTGTATTCTGTCTGAACCTGTCACTCTAGAAATCTCTGTCTTAGAAATAAATCCACTTCTTTGATGCTATACTGAGGCTTGATCAGCAATCTGAGCTTCTTCCAATGTAAAACATCAAAACTATAGATTGACTTTAGGGTTTTTCTTCTGACAGATAGTACCTCCTGAGATTCCTGTGACAGTTAAAGTTATTTACTTATTACAATCTAAGTTTAAGTTGAGTTGAGTCCTCGAACTACAAATAGGCTGTGTCATATGCCTTTCATTAACTTCTTGTTACTTCTTGCAATCTGGAAAGGATGGAGGGTCTTTCAAAGAGAGAAAAAGATGCCCTCCTTCTAGCGCCAAATGATAATGCTCTTTACTCCACTCTACCGCACTTTTCCCTCTTCCGGCGATGTTTGGACGGAGATGTGGTGTTGCTTTTCCCTCTTCCGGCAGTGTTTGGGCAGAGATGTGGTGTTGCCGTCGCACCTGTCCCTCTTCCGGCGGTGTTGGGACGGAGATGTGGTGTTGCCGTCGCACCTGTCCCTCTTCCGGCGGTGTTGGGACGGAGATGTGGTGTTGCTGTCGGAAGGGAGTCTGCAAAACAATGCTTGTCCGGGGGTGGTGGCCGTCAAGCACCTCCGGCGTGAGAGTAAGTAACTTGGCGGTGGAGAATACAAGAAACAATATCGGAAAATGCAACTACTAGTGACTGAGATTTAGAGAGCATATGTGAAGTGTGAGAGTGTGTGAGAGAATAATGAGAAATTTTCCGGCCCCCAAAATGTATGAGTTAGCTTGGTATTTATAGAGGGCTGAGCATCCGGTCGGTTCGGTCTCAAAAAACCGGACCGGTTCGGTTCGGTTTTTTGGGTTCGGACCGGTTTTGCTCGACCCTAGTGTTACCTCCTTTTGTCCGGAAGAATGTGTTGGAGGAAGAATGTGCCTTTTGCCCGGAAGAATGTGCTGGAGGAAGAATGTGCCTTTTGTACGGAAGAATGTGCTGGAGGAAGAATGTGCCTTTTGCCCGGAAGAATGTGCTGGAGGAAGAATGTGCCTTTTGTACGGAAGAATGTGCTGGGGGAAGAATGTACCCTAGTGTCTCCTTCTCTTGTCCGGAAGAATGTACCCTAGTGTCTCCTCCTCTTGTCTAGAAGAATGTACCCTAATGTTACCTTCATTTGTCTGGAAGGAAGATGTTTTTGGGACATGGTTATATCAGGAGGGTAAAAGAGTAATTCTTCGGAAGGGTATTAACAGTTACATTGAAGATTAACCAACTCACTAGAAATGAGAGAGAGATCAGAATTTATAGACAAGTGACAAGAGACTAGCTCTAACATGTTTCATACTTACATACTCATGCAAGATAAATAATGAAACAAAATAAGTAATATAGCTACCTGGCGGAACATAACCAACAGTTCCTCGAACACCCGTTGAACTCGTTTGTGCTACATTTGTTTCACCTGTACCAGTTAAGAAAATTTTAGCCAAACCAAAATCACCAACACGGGCAACAAATTCCTTGTCAAAAAGAATATTACTTGGCTTTGTGTCACAGTGAATAATTTTTTTATGACAGTAATGATCAGATGGACTTGGATATAACCAGTAGTCTAGGCTCCCGTTTGACATGTACTCATATACCAATACCTTAAAGTCCGTTCCCTTATAATCAGTGCTAGAGCAAGTTGTGATGATCTTAATGAGATTTTGGTGCCGAACATTCCTTAGGGTTTCACATTCTGCCAAGAAAATTTTGTCAAATCCATGTATATCGACATTGGGTACTTTTACAGCGACAATACGTTGTGATGATTCCTTTGTACACAGTACCAAATCTTCCCACGCCTAACAAATTGTTTGGTGAAAAATCAATAGTTGCTAGTAGAAGATCTTGATATGAAAGCTTAGGGTATTCTCCATCCTGCGAAAGTGAAATTCAGATGTTCTTTTGCTTGGACTTCTTGATACGATTAAAAAAAAGGTAAAACAAGCTAAGGTGGCAGCAAGCGGTAGAAGAACTAAAGGGGTATTATTTTCAAGGGAAATTGCTTTTTCTTAGTCTTTGAGATGTTTGCAGGACAAGCAGGAATTTTCAATGTTTGAATACCTCCACAAAGCTGAATATTTCCAACAACCGAAAAAGCACTAACATTGGAGAAAAAGACCATTATCAAGCACTTCACCTCCAAGTTCATTTTATGATAGATTGAGAAATTGAATTAGACGAAACTCTCCAAGAAATTTTGGAATATTCCCTGAAAGATTGTTGACTGAAAGATCTAGAATTGCAAGAACTTTTAAAGCAAAGAAAAAATTTGGAATGCTGCCTTCAAAAAAGTTTTGTTTCATATCCAGTATGTCCAACATTACACGACTACCCAGACCAGCGGTTATTTTCTCCCGTAAGATTGTTCTCATATCCAAGTAGCTCAACAAGATGTATTAAGCTTCCTATGTTGTATGGCAGTGGTCAATAGATTTTGCTGCAAGTGAAGAATAAGACATTGTGAAAAAGTCCAATAATATGCTCAGGTATCACGCCACTGAGATGGTTGCTGAATAGGTACAACTCTTGTAGAGAAGAGATATTAAACAGTGCAGTAGGTATGCTTCCATGGAGTTCATTATTTTCCAAATGGAGAATAAGTAATCCAATAATGTTGCTTATGCAAGCTGGAATTACTCCTGAAATGTTGTTATCAAATAGATACAGATTTCTTAACTTGATTAACTCGCAAATTGACTGAGTAATACTTCCGGATAACATATTTTGATACAATTCAAGTTCTGTAATGTTCGAAAGTTTCCCAATTTCTTGTTGAATGTTTCCATATATGTAATTTCCAGAGAAGTCTAGATCATCTAATGTTGATGAGAGACTTGCAATGAAATGTGTGAGCTCCCCACTTAAACCATTCTTATCTAGACCAAAAAACTTTAGGTGTGTATTGTTTACCAAAGAACTGAGGAATCTCAAGCCACCAGGCGGCTGATTATGTCCAAGTTTCTTACGCCCCAGGTTTAGCACTCGAAGGTTCAAAAGATTTCAAAAAGTCATTGGTAGAGGACCACTGATATTATTGGATGATATGTCAAAATAAGCCAGCTTTGAAGCATTAATTATGGATGGTGGAAAGGCCCTGAAAATTTGTTCAACCCAAGATAGTATGTTTCCAGGAAAGGAAGGGTTAAACCCAAATCTGTTAGAAGCGTTCCTTCTAACTCATTTTGAGCAAATTCAAGCATAGAGGGAGATAAAATGTTATAAATTGTCGAGGGAATTGTACCTGATATATAATTTTTCGCAAATAGAAGATAGTACTTTAATTTCAAAAGGTATGCTTCCCGATAGATTGTTTGTGGATATATCAAGGAAATGAAGATTTGACATATTCCCTACTGAAGTTGGGATTTATCCAGTGAAATGATTTGCCCATGCTTTGAACACACTAAGTTTAGACCATGATGTGAAATCAGTAGGTAGTTTCCCTCCAAGATTATTATTTTCAATACTGATATTTCTAATATCTGAACAGTGACTTAAATTTATTGGTAACCCGCCTTGAAAAGAATTGTTTCCTAGGTGAAGATATCATGGGCGAGACAGCTAACTAATTTCCTCTGGGATTGAACCTCGAAAGTGGTTTTTTCTGAAGGTAAATTCCTTTAAGAAAGGAGATGTTTCCGAAATGAGGAGACAAAGTACCGTCCAATTGTGAGATGACAGGTCTAGCTTGGTTACTCTTTGACGTCTCAGGCTACATGAATTTCCTTTCCATTGACAGAAGTGGATGGAATAGTTCTATATCTCAACACAGGTGGATCTCCATTTATGTAAGCCTTGAAAAAAAAAAAACAAAGCATGTTGGTCTGTATTGGTTGAAAATTCATGTGTTGTGCGGTTTTTGAATAATGTTGAGCTTTCTGATAATGATAAAAAGAATACAATTCTAAATAGAAGAAATCTGAAACTCATATTTGTCTAGTCCAAATAGAAAGCGATGTAAGGGACGAATGAAGTATAGTTAGTAGTTCTATAAAATAAATTCAAACTCATTAACATCAATTTATAGGCGCAGGTCTCCTCTTTAACATGATTGAAACTTGAAACTCTTGAAGAACTGTTAATGCACCTAGTTTCGTACTTTCGTTAGTCAAGCAAACAGCTCCAGTAAAGCAAGAATTTTAATAGATTCTAAAATAAAAAGCTGAAATTAAAATATGATAGTGTAGTGTGCACTTATGTCTCAAAGTTGAGCAAAAACTTGGTGCTTTCATGGCCGATGTCAGCCATCCCATAAGTACGCCGCGGTTACGGTGCGGTGCCTGTGAATTAGTGTTCCACTATATTTCAGCAAGCGACTTTAGTTGGCTGTCCTGCAGTGACCACTTATTTAATTCCAACACTATCTTTTTTGTACTCAACTATTACCTATAGTCGGCAACCCATAGTTTAATTTACCTCTAGTGGAAATTTGGTAGAATAAAGAAATTATTGGCCAAAATCACATTTAATCAATCGACTAGGTTTTCTTGGAGTTAAATTCTCCCCCCTCCCCCCCAATCTGTTTGAATGGATTTTAATTTAGTGCTGAATTGTCTCTCAATCATCGTTAAAAATTTTGGAAATATAGAATATACATCTGATTTTTGAGTGATTGGATAATACCAGATATATTTGGAAAAATCATCGATAAAAATGACAAAATAACGATGCCCATCAGAGGATAAACAAGGTGCCGGACCCCAAACATCACTAAATATCAAATCAAGTACAGATTGACTAACATGATTTGTCATTGATAAAGAGAACTTGGAAGATTTTCCAAGAGGACAATAATTACAAAAACTTTTAGACTTAAAAGAGGAACATGGAAGAGAATGCATCTTGATTATTTTCTGAACTGTTTTATTTTGTGGGTGGCCAAGACACTGATGCCAAATTTCAGATGAGGCACGTTCGGCGAGAGCAATTGAGGTAGATGATGGAGATTTATTGAGTTGAAGCGAGTACAATCCATTTTCACTCGGTCCTGTGAGGAGGGGTTGGTGGGAAACCTGATCCTTGACAACAAAATGAGAAGGATGAAATTCAAAGAAAACATTATTATCTTGAGTGAACTTTTGAACAGAAAGTAATGATTTAGAAATAGATGGAACATGAAGAATGTTAGGCATTCGAAAAGTGTGTGAGTGTGACTGTATTTTAGTAGAACCAATATGAGAGATGGGAAGTCCTTTACCATTGCCAATATGAAGAGCATCAGGACCGCGATAGGGTTCAGAATGATCAAGGCTGGCCAAGTCGGGCGTCACATGATTAGTCGTACCAGTATCAGGAAACCAATTCTGAACTGATGTAGAAGAGTTTGAGTTGGGTCGAACATTTGTATAGTGAGCCATTGGTGTACTAGAAAGAACACCCTGTTGAGAGCAATTTAATGCAGTGTGATTAAAACCATTGCAGATCTGGCACCTGGTATTGGTGTTTGGAGTACTGTAGCGATATCTACCGCGTCCACGATTGCGGCCACCACGATTGCCCCGATTGTTAAAGGAGTAATTATTATTTCCGTAATAAGGTGGCCTTGCCAATGGAGTGCCATAGGAAGGAGCCTGGGATGCACCATATATTCCAGTCCCAAAGTGTTGTGGTTGAGATTGACCATGTTAAGATTCACTGGTTGGTCTGAACTTAGTCGACATATGAGCTTCCGGAATTGTTGAGGAATTAATAGTTTTCTCATGAATAAATTCATGGCTAAGGAGTAGAGAATGCAGCTCTTCAAATGAAACAGCCTCTGGCCGAGCAGATAGTGTGGTTATAATGTCTTTAAATTCAGAACGAAGGCCCTTGTATATGTATATGTTTAGATCATCCGCTGAGATAGGACGACCCGCAGCAGCAAGAGAGTCATAAATAGTTTTGGCATGTTGAAGGAAGGTTGTAACTGGGAGATCTTTTTGGTTTAACTCATGCAATTCTCTGTGGAGTTGGAGAATGCGAGTATGAGATGGTGAAGCATATGCACGTTCAAGGCACTTCCATATTTCAGAAGAAGTATTGAGACCAACGATGAGAGGAAAAGCTTCCTCCGATAAAGAAGATAAGAGAATGGAGACAATATATTGATCTTTTTGATTCCATAGAGCATATTCTGGATTTGGCTTAGGAGTTTCTTTATCGCCTTGAGAGATATGAGTAGAAGGTCGCGGGTAAGAACCATCAATGAAACCCATTAAAGAATGGCTAATGAGAAATGGAGTTATCTGAGTTTTCCAGAAAAGATAGTTGGTAGATGAGAGTTTGAAAGAGAGATAATGATGAGCATGCTGAATAGGTAAAGTAGTAGAGGAGGCATGTGAGAAGGGAGGGGTAGAGAGACCAGTAGAAGAGGAAGAGATGATGGAAGAAGAAGAAGAAGAAGAAATAGTCATGTTTAGGAATATGTTAGAGCCCAAAGAAAATTGTTTGGCTTCGATACCATAAAGAGGAAAAGCTTTTTACTATATTCTATAAATGTGTGAAGTGTTCTGCCTTTACATTTATAGGCATTTACAGATATCATGAAATCATGATTTTAAATATACAATCTTCAAGATTTGATTTGCAGAATAAATTACAATCTATACAATTATGACCACCAACTAAATCACTAATCTCCGTGATATGATTTGTAAGATAATATCTCTGATAGTTTTAAGTAAAGTGACTTGCACAATATCGGGATATGGCAAGCTATTCAATCGTCGCTCCCTTCTAAATTAGTCCGAAGACACTGGATGTATTTCCTGCTAAACATTTAGAGTGTGTTACATTAGTTTTTAGAACAAAAACAAGTAAAATAACATTTGATAAAATATAAAACTGCTTTTTGGGGAAAGTGATTTTTATATAAAAGCTGCTTTTTTTAGAAGTAGGTATGAGATGCTTTTCTAAAGAGCAGCTGGTAAAATATAAGCGGATAGCACATTAGAGACCTGCCATCAAATCCTAGCTCCTGCATCTTTTTTAAAAAAAATTCTAATGCATTACGTTCGTTTATATAGATAACAAACAAGCTAATACAATCCTAAACAAAATCAAAATTCACTATATATATAAATACAAACACGTGTAATCAGAATCAAATTAGGGTTTTATAGATAAGAGGTTCTTTATTATTTGAGAAAAAGAAAGGAATAGCTAGCTTTAGTTTAAACTGTGTTCAACCCCCAATTAGTGGTACTCTTCTTCCCACTTTATTATGATCTTCTATATGCTTTTATTATCAGTTTTCATCATGAATGAATTATTAGTGATTTACTTGAATTAAAGAACGTTGGTCCTGCATCATAGATGAGTGATATCTACATGAATATTTTGCACTCAGAAGGCCAACAAAATTATTAAAATCCAGCAAAGTATATGTCGGTTACTATCTAGCTAGATATGTTTCCTAGCTAATAATTTTTTTTTCATTTTCAGTTTAATAGATATGAATGATCGTACGACTTTACACATTATCGATGAAGAGATCGATGATAAAGATAACTTTTGGGATTTGGTAAAATGTACAATTGCTTTAATTGTAGAGTACTATTGCACATTCCTACATAAGGAACCGTGCAAGACATCTTATCAAAGAGGACATAAATAGATGTAAATTAATATTTCTATGAATGAGATCTGATGCGAAAATATGTTTCGAATGGAAAAGAAACATTTTTCAAGTTATGTAGTGACTTGGAAAGTATGTATTAACTAAGATATTTAAGGAGGATGACAGTTATTGAAAAAGTAGGAACATTCATCTTTATAACAGCTCAAGGTGCATCGAATAAGCATACTCAATAACTCTTTCAACATTTTGGTGAAACAAATTAGTCGTGTTTTTCATGAGGTTCTACATGCAATTTGTTTGTTAGCAGGGGATATGATAAAACCTGATAACCAGAATTTAAAGAAATTCCATCTCACATCCGTAACGATCATAGATATATGCCTCGTTTCAAGGTAAAAATATTGTATTTAATTTTGTAGTTAGTTAACCAATTTAATAACTTTTAAATTGTGTCTATTTAGGATTGTATTGGCACGATTGATGGCACTCACGTGCATATGTACCAGTAAATGATCAAGTGCATTTTGTGGGAAGGAAAAATCTACCAACACAAATGTGATGGCAGTGTGTAGTTTTGATATGCGTTTACATATTTTCTAGCAAGTTGGGAAGGCACAGCACATGATGCTCGTGTTTTTAATGCAACCATTAATATGCCAAACTCTAATATTCCATCTCCACCGCCTGGTAAGATTGATCACATTAAAACATGTAAAATTATACATATGTGAACTAACATTTTTATCAATAATGATATGTAATACTACTTGGTAGATGCTGGATATCCTCAAACAGTAGAATATCTTGGCTCGTACAAAGGAGTTAAGGATACCAAGAAATATTTAACAAGGCACATTTGTCACTTAAAAGCTACATCCAAAGAACTTTTGATGTTTGGAAAACACGGTAGAAGATTTTGTCAAATATGCCTTCATACTGGTTTAGTGCTAAAAGGAATATCGTTGTCATAAAAATGACACTGCATAATTATATTAGATTACATTCTAGCGGAGATACAATTTTTAATGGGATTGATGCAAATCCAGAATTTGTGCCAAGAGATATTTTTATGAATCGTATATCAACATCAATGGAACAAAGCCATAGAAGCAGTAAAACAAGTGAGGTGGACTTGCTTCGAAATCAAATTGCATCCAGTTTGATGATGGCATTGTTTTCAATTATTTTAATTTACTTTGCTTTTTTGAACTGAGTGTGAGAATTATTATGGTAACACTAATTTTGTTAAAGTGTTCATCCTTTTCATTTTTAATTTTACTAGTGACTTAGTTAACTATAGCAATTAAACAAATACTAACTAGTTTGTCCAGAAAAGACATTGTTAAATACCATATTTTTAAAAATTATTCACCAAACCTTAATTTATCAGCTTTTCATTCAACAACAGATTTATTATGAATTTTACCAAACAATCAGTAACTTTATAACAACCGCTTTTTCTGACAGCATTTTTTCCCACAGCTACAGTAATTTTTAACACTAATCCCAAACAGTTCCATTGAAAGATCATAATTTTATTCAACAGTTCTTGGACTAGCTAATATTTTTTATTCTTAGCCATAATTTTGAAAGATCATTAAGGTGATGAACTATACAAAACCCGACCAAAATCATATTGGCCAATTAAAACAAGCTAGCCGCAAATTAAAGATTGTCCTCGAATAAGTTCTCTTTCTAATAATATGTTGGTTTTCCAACTATTAAACTCAAGTACAAAGAAATGAGTGATTCATAGAACAGATATACGAAAGAGTTCATGCCAGAACAAAACCCTTGCTTCTGCTCTGTTATAGTAGATAGAAGGAAAATCTTAAGCTTGTTTAGAAAAGTTTCAATGCCTGTTTAAGTGGAAGAAGGTTCATCAAAATTAGAATAAACAACCAGAAAGTCCACATTGTTCATCTATTGTGTGTCATTGTAATTAAATACTTGTATCTTTAACCAATACATGAAAATCAAGACGAATGTAACCAGGGTCAAAATTTATAAAAAAGTGAATATTACTTGGAATAGAATAGGCGAATATGAGAATAACTTTACATTTGTATGTTTGTTTGGTTGAACATATAAATTAACTTCCTATTCGAAATTCTAGTTACTTGGAACCAGTTGCGGGGCATTATTTATAGAAAAGAAAAATATAACCGTCTTATAGTGGTGCTGACTGTTGCACAAAATTCAGTTTGTTGGTTGAATTCAGATAGTATTTTATTGTGTACAAATCCATTATGAGCCCTTTCCAATCTTAGAGTTGTGAAATAACAAATCCACCATCTTTGTTTGCAGGAATCACAATTTCCGCAGCTTCAAACTTCAAGTGCAGAGCATAGAACGAAGTTGACGAGCAGTTTTATTCACTTCGATGATCATAGCTAGCTTCTGTGAATGGATGCGCAGTTTAATAATTTCACCACCCGAACCGAGTTAACTCAATCTTGAGAATGTTTTGTATCTAGTTTATTACTGTACAGTGTATGAATTTGTATAGCGAGCTATGTATAGCAAGCCGTGCATTCATAGTCATGCTTGCATAATGCTGCATCAATCTATCACCCCTAGCTCTTTTAAAAGGACTCCAGTTTTTGAATAGATGATCGATTGGATGTATGAATGATATTCTCGTTCTCTTTTGTGTTATAACTTGTTCTCTCTTTTTTGAGTTTGATAAGCATTATGTATTAGATTTATATAAAGAGATCAAATACAAATCAAGTCTCCATGCAATAGATCAAGTGCTCAAACAAAAAAACAAGGAAATGAATCTACTGCATGATATAAAATGCAATATGAAGTACACAAGATCTTGAACATAATGATTTTTCACAATGACATTATATTGAGTAGAAAACATACCTTGCTCCATAGTGGTTTCCTTGAATATAAAGAAAGGTTCTTTTATAGATTTTACTTCTCCCACTAAACCTTTAAGCTTGCCAGATCTTGATGGATAGAAAATCTTGTATATGGTGGTGGGAGGGCAAAATCACAAACATCACATATATATACATCTTCCATCAAGGTAGTAATCATATCTTAATTAACCAATAATTTCAACCATAAATATAATTTATTTGGGCCATAACTTAACTAGTGAAAATTGAAAAGTTTTAAGAAATTGAAAAGTCTTACATAAAATTAAATAAGTCTAACATTCTCCCACTTGGCCCATATAACATCATTTACTTAAAGGTTTAACAATCTTAATGCGCATAGAGTACATAATTACATTGGTTACATCATTGAATCATCGCAAGCAAATAAACTAATAAGAATCATAGTGGTCATAAGTCAATTTGTCGACACAATCCCTTCCATGTACCACATTATTAGTCATCTACTTACCTGACTCATTATAAGGTATTTAATAACATCTTACTGTGTATCCTATTTTTGATCCACTAAGTGCTTTTATGTATTTATACCAAACATAAGAAACAAGATTCATAGGTCCATATCAGAAACAAGAAATGACTGAGCTCGAAGTGTCAATTACATGAGCTTAAAAAATTAAACATACTAATCATGATCTTTCATAATGCCCATTCTTTCAACATGTTCATTAAATGTCTTTGGGGGCAATCCCTTTGTCAACGGATCTACAACCATAATTCTTGTGCTAATGTGATCAATTGACACTCTTTGCTTCTAAACTTCTTCTTTAAGAATTAAGTATTTCACATCCATATGCTTAGCACCATCAGTATACTTGTCATTTTAGAAAAGAAGACTGTTGCAGAATTATCACAATAAGTTTTCAGCTGCTTGGCGATATTGTCAACAATTCCAAGTCCTGAAATAAAGTTCCGCAACCATAAACCATGAATGGTGGCCTCATAACACCAAATAAATTCAGCCTCCATAGTGGATGCAGCAATGACAGGCTGCTTCATATTTTTCCAAGAGATCGCTCCTCCAGCTAGTAGAAACAAATAGCCAGATGTGGATTTTCTTTAATCTTTACATCCAGGATAATCCGAATCTGAATATGCAACCACCTCAAGATTATCGCATTTCTTGTAAGTGAGCATATAATCCTTTGTTCCTTGCAGATATCTCAACACTTTCTTTGCAGCTTTCCAATAATCAATTCCTGGATTCATTTGATACCTGCCCAGCATCCCGACAGCAAAACTAATGTCTTGCCTGGTACAAGTTTGAGCATACATCAAACTCCCAACAACGGATGCATAAGGAATTTGATCCATCTGTTTGCGCTCCAATTCATTCTTTGGACATTGTTTGGAACTAATTTTTTCTCCTTTCTGAATTGGAACAATGCTTGCAGAACAATTTTGCATGTTAAATCTTTCTAGAATTTTGTTTATGTATGCCTTTTTAGACAATCCCAACAATCCTTGTGATCTATTACGAAATATTTCTATTCCAATCACATAGGAAGCCTCACTCATATCCTTCATTTCAAAGTTCTTAGAAAGAAAGTCCTTGGTCAACCACAACAAGCCAAGATCATTAGTAGCAAGCAAGATATCCTCAATATAAAGAACCAAAAATATAAACTTACTCCCACTGATCTTCATATATATACATCAATCAACAATGTTCTCTTTAAATCTGAAGGATGTAATGGTATCATTGAACTTAAGATACCATCGTCAGGGAGATTGTTTAAGTCCATATATTGGCTTCCTAAGTTTACACACCATATGTTCCTTTCCTTCAACCACAAGACCTTTAGGTTGATCCATAAAATGTTCTCATCCAAATCCCCATTTAGAAAGGCCGTTTTAACATCCATTTGGTGAAGCTCTAAGTCATAATGAGCCACCAATTCCATGATAGTCCTCAAGGAATCCTTTTTGGAAATAGGCAAAAAAGTCTCACTATAGTCAATGCCATCTTTCTGAGTAAATCCTTTAGCAACAAGTCTGGCCTTGTAAAGTTCGACATTGCCATTCGGGTCACGCTTGGTTTTAAAGACCCATTTACACCCGATCGTTTTACGACCTTCTGGAAATTCTACAAGGTCCCAAACTTCATTATCATCCATTGACTGTAGCTCTTCTTTCATGGCATTTAACCACTTGGCAGAATTTTCATTTTTCATGGCATGTGAAACCGAGATTGGATCATCGTCAATTCCTACGTCAAAATCCGATTCTTGTAGATAAACCACATAATCATCAGAAATAGCAGATCTCTTTTGCCTTTCTGACCTTCTTAATGTTATTTCTTGTGGTTCATCAACTATGGATTCATTCGGCTGTGGTGTCTGATCATTAGTTTGTTGTCCTTGAAAATCATTACCATGATTAACATGTATTGGAGCAACAACTTGAGACGAAACTAAAGGCAAAAGAACTTGCACTCTAACTTCTTGAATTTCCACTTTTTGTGGTTTCAAACTCCCACTAACCTCTGCATTTTCAATGAACCTTGCATTTCCAGCTTAAAAAATTCTTGATCGGTAAATCTTTAACATACTTTTGTTGACAAAGAAACAGTCTCTGATCAGTATGATCAACCTCTAATCCTAAAAAATGCTTAAGCTCTCTAAGTTCTTTCATTTGAAAATGGACTAATAAATTATTTTTGTTTGCATAATTTCTTCCTTGTCGTTCCCTTTAATGATCAAATCATCAACGTATGTCCACACCACTGCCAATTTTCCTTCTCTTATTTTAACAAATAAGCTAGAATCTGACTGTGCCATCTTATAACCACTTTGGCTTAAAAACTCAACTATCTTTCTATACCACGTGCACAGTGTCGGTTTCAATCCGTAAAGTGCTTTTTTGAGTTTGCAAACACGATTTGGGTGAGCTACACTTTAGAAACCTCGTGATTGATTCATGTAAATTACTCGATCAAACTCTTTATGTAGAAACGCATTCTTCACTTCCATCTGCCATAAGTTCCAATTCTTGCTAGCCACCAATGTAAGTAGCACATTTATAGTTGTAAGTTTTGCCACAGGACTAAATGTTTCATTATACTCTAGGCTATATTGTTGAGAAAAGCCGCGAGCTACTAATCGAGCCTTATGTCTTTCAGTTGACCCATATGACCGATTTTTTTCTTTTGTAAACCCATTTACATAATATAGGTTTCACATCGTTTCAAGTTTGATTTTCTTGAAGCGCATTAATCTTCTCTTTTATTGTTATCATCCATTCCATTTTCTGTGATGCTTCTTCATATGTCTCAGATTCAATCTTCTCACCTATTACCGTGTTAGCATATTTGACATTTGCCCTTCGAGTTCTTGTTGATCTTCGTAATCTGCTCTACCAGAATTATCTTCTTCAGATGGTGGTTGATATACACTAGATTTCCAACGATTTTGGGTCTCGTTTTTCTCCTCATTAACCTCATCATTATCAATGTCTTCATCCGAGCTTGGCATAATTTGAAGAACATGCTTGCTCATTTATTGTTTTAGCCTCTCTTCAAATTTTTTTGAGTTAGGCACTGTTTCTTTCTCCGAAGTCCACCACGAAGATGCTTCATTAAACATCACATCACATGATGTGTAACATCTTCCGATTGTTGGATCACAACCCTTTCATCCTTTACGTTGCATGTCATATCCCACAAAGATACATCAGATTGCTTTCTTATCAATCCTGCTACGGAAATGATCAGGAACAAATACATAACATACACAACCAAACACTCAAAGATAACCTACCGCAGATTTCTTTCCCCAGAATTTCTGAAAGGGAGAAATAAAATTTAGCCTTGATTGAGGAAGTTTATTGATGACATGAGATGTCGTTGTTAAAGCTTCAGCCAAAAATCTTTCCGGCACATTATTAGCATATAACATACTCCTACAAATTTCTGCAAGATGCCGATACTTCCTCTCTACAATCCTGTTTTACTGGGGTGTGTTTGCACAAGTAAATTGATGACAGATTTTGTTCTCTCCTAGATATTGAGAGAACTCCTTTGAGCTATATTCCCCTCCATTGTTTGAACGCAAGCCCTGAATTTTATGGACTGCCTCTCCCTCAATCATATCTTTAAACTCCTTGAATTTCAAAAATGTTTCAGATTTTTCTTTATAAGAAAAACCCATACATATCTTGAAAATCATCAATAAATGTCACCATATATCGCATTCCACCAATTGATGGTTGTTTTACAGGTCTAAGTACATCAGAGTGTACTAACTTAATGGCTTCTTTGCGTTAAACTTTGATTCTTCATATGGTAATTGATGTGCTTTACCATACTGACATCCTACACATATAGTGTCTCTTCTCACATTAATCTGTGGGATAAAGCATTGCTTTCTTCACCATCATACTAAGCTTGGAATAGCTAACATCGAACCTTACACGTTTAATGGAGTTGCTTTCAAAAGGACCTATTATTGTAATAATAATATAATAGAATTTGAAAGATTAATTTGAAGTAAGTAATATAATAATCGTTAACAGAAATGCACAAAACTTACTTGATGTACTATTATCTATTGAATTTACTTCAACGGAGTACTTTATAGGTCTCCCACCTTTGTTAGACAGGTTTGTTGAACCTGCAGTAAAAAAATTACCATCAAATATTAAAAGCACTAGTAAAATTTTATCTTTGCAACCGTAACAATGTACAAACATACTTGGATATTTTGAATGAATCTGTCCACTAATGTTTGCGCCAACCGTATTGCTGGAGTCAAAATACCAAAACATGAAAGAATAGCACCAACCGTAAATGTTGGAATATACATCGGATCATATCGAGAAAAGTATAAGTATAATCTCTTAACAAATTACCCGTTAATAGTGTGTGAACTAATAAAGTCCTGATGCAGTTGTTTCATAGGTCCCCACGCTTAACTTATTTCCATAACACTGATAAAATAGCCAAAAAGATAAAATTAAGAAAGACTGTATTATGAATTAAGTTACATTTATAATGAAAAAAACACATCTGAATCAATGGAATCAACACATGCTCTGAGAACATTTGAAAATTCATAATCTTGAACTCTTACAGTGGAATGCACACATATAATCAAATACCTCGGATGAATGAACATTGACAACAGCCTGGCCACATCGTTGCTTTTCATCTATACCTATAAGATTTTCTTTTCTAGGTCTCCCACATTTTTTAGGAATTCCAGACGAAGAACTCAAAATATGAATCTGACTATCACAAGCATTCATCTGCGCAAAAGCATTCATCTGCGCAAAAGATGTTGTTAGTAAAAAAAAATTACACGATTTGCATCTCTAACTATCAAATGATAAAAGGCAATGCAATACATATCTATCATCAATACCACAGATGAAATTACACGATTCTCTTTCTTAGGTCTCCCACGTTTTGTACCAATACCAGACAAAGCATTTGTACTTAAGATCTGATCACGAGTTGCATTAACCTGCACAAAAGCTGTTGTTAGAAGAAGACAATAACAATTAATATTCTTCAAGATCAGCAATGTAATAGGCATCGACAATCAATACCTCAGATAAATTTCCATGAACAACAGCTTGATGAATCGTTGATTTTGATTTAGAGAAATTTTGTCACGCACAAAATCCATCATTTGATGGTTAGAGAAGCAAAGTTACAAAAAATGATGAGTTTTAATCAATAAATCGACCAAACATGACACATAGAGGAAGGATTAAGTCATAAATCCTGAATCTCCATACTCGATTCAGGATATAGAATTTCAAAAACGTTCATGGGAAGAGGAGGAGAAGAGAGCACAGTAATCGAAAACAAATCGTCAAAAAGAAAAGATAGTTTAGGGTTTTTTTGAACTGCAGTGGGCTTTTATATTTTTTAATGATTTAGTGACGTTATCTTGAGAGGGTTATAACATCACATTTTTTCCATTCAGGATTTAGTATTAATATAGATACAAGTTTTAAGAATTACCCATACATGTAGAAACTAATAAGTATTGTCCTTGGCACGTTAAATTTTAGATTCATGATACGACATTTCATTCATTGGAGGTATTTAGGACCACAATTTCAAATATGGGTATTTAAGATCATACGTCTTTAAATATAGGTATTTTGGCATTTTCTCAAATATATCACACATCCATACGCGTGTTATTCTAAAATAAAATTTTGTCATACTTTTATTTGAGGGTTTCATGTGCCTGAGGATGACCTTAGGTTAGAACCCTGAGATTAAAACAAATCAATACAAATTTAAGGGTGTTTATGTAATTTATTGATAAATATTTTATTATTTACAAAAATGTCCCTACGGGACCCGTATTACTTTATAGGTAATATTTCTTATAATCTTAGGTGAGATCCCTGAGATTATCCTCAGGCCCAATTTTCTCTTTATTTGAAATACTTTATAATATTAATTTGAAACATATAAATTATTCCAAAATGATAAAGTTATGTTAAAAAATGATAATTAAATAAATTAGAACATGATGCAATCATTACACATAATATCCTTTGAAGTATTACTGTATAAAAAAAATTATACTAATACGCGCCTTATCCTCACCGCATACATTCCTTCACTTCCATTAATCACATTATCCACAATGACAACGACGGTGGTGGTGGCGCCGCCGTCAATCTCGCCGGCGTTCCGGCACCTCTCATCTCTCTCCTCATCAAACTCTCTACACCCAGTACCGGGTCGGAACAGCAAATGGGTCGGGTCAAAAGACGTCAAGATTGTGAAATTGAGACGACCCATGAAGACAATGGCTTCATTAAGTGGTTTATTAGGTGGGATGTTCAAAAGTGTCGACACGGGCGAGGCGACTCGGCAGGAGTATGCGTCTGTTGTTGCAGGTGTGAATCGTTTGGAGGATGAAATGTGTGGGTTGAGTGATTTGGAGTTGAGGGAAAAGACTAGTTTGTTGAAACAAAGAGCGAGGAATGGTGATTCTTTGGACTCGCTGTTGCCTGTAAGTGTACTTGTAAAATACTCGAATTCGAATGCAGAATAATTGAGTGGAAATTGTAATTTAAGTGATTTTTCGATGTTTAGATTATGTTAAGGATATAGTTTTATTTATGTGTGTTGGGTTGGAATTACTTAGTGTTTTGCATGTTTGAATGTTTGATTGAGTCCAAGTTATTGTGTTCGAGTTCGAGTTGAATGTGATGTTAATTATGGTTAATTTTTTATGGAGTATGGGTGTTTGCGTGTTAGTCGAGTCATGCTTAGTATTTATGATTCTTTAAGTACGAGTTAATTTGTTAGCTAAGCTGAGCTCAAGCGGGACAACATCTGGTTTGGCTTGGCTTAATTACATCTTGCACACGAATTGAAGGTCAAATGAATAGGTTGAAGTTGGTTTTTGGTTAGAGTATTTAAAAATTTGAGGTGTGTTTTCATTTCGGGTGAAGGGTAGTTGAGAATCTAGAAATAAGACATTAAGTTGATTATAGGATTATGGAGCTAAATGCATTGTCTACTTTGCTATATAAAATCTAATTTATCTCTTGACATTCATGACCGAAGTCAATGTTTGGGCAAAAGGTCACTTTCCCTACTGTACTACACTGAAATTCCTCTGTCTTTCAACAACACCCACCACACTCCCAACCACAGGCTAATCCTCTGTCTAATCCTTCTTCACCACAACCCCCAGCCACTCCGTTCACTTTCACTTCAATTCAAACTCTCTCATCTCCTCTACACCCACCAACATTCCCCTTCTTCTCCTCTTCCCTTCACCTTCAACCTCCGCTGCGCAAGTAACCCATCTTCACCAACAACTCAGTCACTCCTTTCATCTCCTACGCCCCTCTTTTCCGCCTCACTTCTACAACCACCAACAACCAACTCCACCGCCCCATTCAATTCAAACCCATCTACTCCTCTTTCTTACATTCAGCCGCCTTCATCACCACCAACCAACAGCCCACCACCGACTACATCTCCTTCCTTTCTCCTCCCAGTTCACCGCCCCACCGCTGCTCTTTCATTCTCCGCCGTGACAACACCAGTTCACCGCCTCCACTGCAGTCTTCGCCTTCAAATCTAACTCAATTCTGCCACCATTTTTTTTCATTCCCCCTCCTTTCATACCACCATCTTATAATTTTTTTATGAATTTTTAATAAAAATTTACGATTTTTAATGTTGTATGATTTTTTATATATTTTTTATGATTTTTAATGAAATTTTACGATTTTTCTTAAAGGTTTTATAATTTTGAAAAAAAATTATAATTTTTTATAATTTTTTTACGATTTTTTTGTATATTTTTATAATTTTTTATGAATTTTAATGATTTTTTTAAAGTTTTTATGATTTTTTAAAATTTTTATAAAAAAATTAGGATTGTGGCGTGTACGTGTCAGGCTGATAGTGCATCCCAGTCATCAATTTAACAGTCAAACGGATGGAAAAAATGTTTGACTGACGGCGGTGGGGTAAATGAAAAAAAAAAGAAAGTGCAGTGATGCCTTCGATACTGGAGTAGGCTATATGGAAATTTCACTATAGTACAGTAGGGAAAGTGACCTTTTGCCCGTCAATGTTATATACGATTTGCCTAGGCATCAGCCTGGCCTGCTTAGGTCTGGCCAATAGAAATAACTACATATCCAGTTCTTTATTAAACTTGGAGTGTCTCCCATATTGTATGTTAAAATTACTATAGATCGTAATTACCAATTATACAATATTAGTACAATATATTGGACCTTAGATGCTTAAATATCCTACTCACAGGCTTTTGAAGTGTAACCACACAATTCCTATTATGTAGAAACCTGAGTTAAGTGATTGTACAAGTGGTGTGTGCGCAAAAATGCACCAAATCACACCATACTACCGTTTTTGAGGCAATGCGGCCCAAATGTTTTTCTCCCCAGTTGCTCAACTAGTAGAAGTATAATAATCTGTTTACCTGCAGGAGGCATTTGCTGTTGTGAGAGAGGCTTCCAAAAGGGTTCTAGGCCTTCGTCCTTTCGATGTGCAACTGATAGGTAAGATCAGCTACCCCTTCCCTACTATCAGGTATTCACTTACACTTACTGCTACATCAGTAATTAAAAAGGAGGAATTTAGGTGATTTGTAATGACTACTGGGAAGAAAGAGCACAATGTAAAAATGGAAGCAGAGTACTCTTACCTAAATGAATGGCATGCTTTAATTGTTTCCATGTAGGGTAGTTCTACGCATATATACACTGGATATGGCACCTCTTGATAGTTAAACTAGGCATGTATGTTGGCACATCATAAAATGTTGAAGATGGTCGCCTGTATGGATGTATCTACCAATAGCAGCTGTTGACTAAGATTTCAGTTCTTCTTGAAAGTTCGCTCTCTACTTTTACTTGTGTGAATTTCTTATAATTTAGGTGGCATGGTTCTTCATAAGGGGGAAATTGCAGAAATGAGGACGGGTGAAGGAAAGACTCTTGTTGCCATTTTGCCAGCTTTTTTGAATTCCTTGAGCGGTAAAGGAGTCCATGTTGTTACTGTTAATGATTATTTGGCTCGGCGTGATTGTGAATGGGTTGGTCAAGTTCCTCGATTTCTTGGACTGAAGGTTGGCCTAATTCAACGTATGTACATTTGTACTTCTAAATTTTTATATCTAGCATGAATGGTTTTAGCCTAATTCAACGTATGCAAATTTGCACTTCTAAAAATAGGTCATATTGATGCTATATTATATCTTCCATGATATAGTCAACTTTAAGACAAACTATTAGTTTTATAATTGTGGTGCTCATGCTTTATATGCACAGTGTTGGTACATATTATTCTTAGGTAAAGCACTACATATTATTCTTAGGTAAAGCACAAGTACACACATGTAAAGCATAATATAAGGTGGGAAACCACACATATAAAATGTTGTGAGCGACCAGGAAATAGAGAGTGATGTAGGATAATGTTGGAAAAAGGATAAAAACCTTTTATGGCAGAAAACAGGTAGGATAATAGTGGAAGAAGGATAAAACCTATTGTTGCAGAGATATGGTAGAATATATACGTGGATTTATTCTGAAATGCTTATCAAATTGTAATATACAATGATAAGATACAGTGAAAGATTACAATTGTTAAAATCCATATCCGAATCAAAATTCTAGATAAGAAAAGTGAATCCTAATGGGTAACTATTTGTGAATGCCTATTCACTACTATAGTTAATAAACAAAAGTAGAATCTAATCCTGATATGTCTGAACAGATAAATTACTTATAACTAATTTGTTCTTGTAAATAAATATAAAACAATTAATAAGTAAATCCTTGATTCTATGCTCCGATCAAAGGGAAATTGATACATCTTATAAAATGACTTGAATATGTCCACCCCTAGAATTGAAGGGAATTACCGATAACTGCTGACTGAACTTGTGCTAGTAGAACCTAAGATTGATCTGGTCGTTTACTCGTTATAGAATTCTTCTTGACTTACAGGTTTATGTTGAAATGTTCATTGAAAGCTTTGACTGTTGTTTCCGATTTGTGCAAGCTCTCACTTTTTTAAAGAGTTCTAGAGGAATCTCTAATGTACTTGTAATATTACTTAGGTAATTATTTTGTGCAAAAAATGGTAAGTTCCGTGCCAACATCTTTTTTATCTGCTGTAATTTGACTATTGGCAAATAAAATCTCGAATGCTTAAAGTAAATATATTCAATAACCAATATAATTGAACAACGTGATGGACTGTTCCAAGCCGTAAGGTCGCATATATTTTGATTGCCATTATGTTATTCTGTCTCGTTGAAGTAGATATTAATATTATTATAAAATAAGGTATGAAATTGTTCCATCATGGCAATTGGAGTTCACAATACTCATTCCTACAAACTTTTCAGGGCATAAATTTCCTTCTATTGATGCTTTATCTTTCTTATTTGAGTGCTGTTATAGTGTTAAGTCATTAAGTTTCAAAATGACATAGTACATGATTCATTTGACTTATCAAATAACGCTTAGAATTAAAAGATGCTTGGTTTTTTATTTGAGTCTGTAGTGGATACTTGCTCGTAATTTTGAAAATCAGATTTGTTCTGTCTTGACTTTAACGAGACTTTTATGTTGACAGAGAATATGACAAGTGAGCAGAGAAGGGAGAATTACTTGTGTGACATCACGTATGTCACCAATAGTGAGCTTGGCTTTGATTACTTGAGGGATAATCTTGCCACGGAAAGTAAATTTGTTAAAACACAAATTTAACAAATTGATCTCTGTATATAGTCTTCAATTGCACTTTCATCACTATTAAAGACTTTTTTCTTCCCTTGTACAGAATGTCGATGAGCTTGTTATGAGGAGATTTAATTACTGTGTAATTGATGAGGTTGATTCCATCCTTATCGATGAAGCAAGAACTCCTCTTATCATATCAGGCCCTGCTGACAAACCAAGTGAGCGTTATTATAAGGCCGCAAAGATAGCTGCTGCATTTGAGCGAGATATACATTACACTGTAAGTTAATAAGCTGGTGTGTTTTCTTTGCATCATTCTACTGATTTTTTTTTAAACCAAGTGCCCCGCTCTGGCATCTGGTATTTAATAGATATTCCTTTTAGTTTGGTGTACCTGAAGGATAATCTGTATAAACAAAAGAAAGGAAGTTGAGTCCATTCTGATAACCACTGCGATCTAATAGCATTTATTTTCGTTCTCTTTTTATGACCTCTTAGAAGATACCCTAGATACCTTGTTCCTGGTATTGTCTTTTTAAAATGACCCCCTGATACAGACATAAGTAAATCTCCAAACAGGGTGTTGTCATAGTATTTTGTGTCTTTTGTAGCAATCAACGACATTTACCTTATTATAGAGTTATATAACTCTCTGATGTACCTAAAGTTACCAATGCAAACTGGGAAAGGTTCCCTTACTGCTCAAGATCTTCATCTATAAATGAAATAGATTATTTTGTGTATTTTCCCAAAGAGATGCAAACAGAGATCATTCAGTTAAACAATTGACACGTGCACTTTAAGTTTGCAATGTGCATCATGCAACAGTTTGACATCTAAATTCTGCCGCCAGTTATATTGATACTGCTAGGCTGGTGATGATGGATATTAAATGGTTGTAAATTTCTGCAATTGCAAGATTGATTGATGGTCATAGTGCAACAATTTGTGGATTTATGCGGCTTCGGAGATGTAGAAGTCATTCTTATGAACAGAAACTCTTGTATAATTTCCTTACTTTGCAGGTTGATGAGAAGCAGAAATCTGTACTACTTACAGAACAGGGTTATGTAGACGCGGAAGAAATTCTGGATGTAAAGGATTTATACGATCCCAGAGAACAGTGGGCATCATATATTTTGAATGCAATAAAATCGAAAGAACTTTTCCTTAGAGATGTGAACTATATAATTCGTGCTAAGGAGGTCCTTATCGTTGATGAGTTTACTGGTCGAGTTATGCAGGTGATTAGTTTCTTTATGTTTTAATTTGCGAATGTTTTAATGAATATTTACTATTTGTTTATTTTATCTTATGTTTGTACTCCAGCTCTGCGTATAACAGCCACTTGAATCCTAGTAACGTTAATTGACTTTAATATCAAATTCTTAATCAGAAGAACTATTGTGAGAATCATACTTTTGAACTAAGATACACACAAATTGTTACTTGGGCGTTAGGGAAGACGGTGGAGCGATGGACTTCACCAGGCTGTAGAAGCAAAAGAAGGCTTGCCCATCCAGAATGAAACTGTTACATTGGCTTCCATTAGCTACCAGAACTTTTTTCTACAGGTTTAATCCTCCTTCTAAACTTTAGCTCTTGTATCAATGTAGTTTTTTTTCAATTAATTTTTCTTTTTCTAATTTTGTTATGTTCATGCATTACCGCTCTGTACAGTTTCCGAAACTCTGTGGCATGACGGGCACTGCAGCCACTGAAAGTGCAGAGTTTGAGAGTATATACAAGCTTAAAGTTACAATTGTACCAACAAACAAAGCCATGATTAGAAAGGTTCGTCAAAATTGTCTTTCAAACTAAAAACAGAAGTAATGTCAAAGAGTTATATCTTAGCTATGTCTCTTTCATCTAGATGTTTGACCTGAATGGAGTAATCCCTAATGAGAATATGTTGGTGGTTGAATTTCCAAAGCTTATATCATCTTTACTGCATTTCATTTTCAGGATGATTCAGATGTGGTTTTCAAAGCAACTACTGGGAAATGGCGGGCTGTTGTAATCGAGATATCTAGAATGCACAAAACAGGTCGCCCAGTTCTTGTTGGTACAACTAGCGTTGAGCAGAGTGATACAGTATCGATGCAGCTGCGTGAAGCTGGGATTCCCCATGAGGTCAGCATTTTTTTGCTTAAAGATCAGAATAATCTGTCTATGCTTTCCCTCTATCTCTGGTTCATATTAATTGCTTACTGTGTGTGCGAATATAAGTTTAGCATTCTAGAAATATTTTTACCGACTACATTTATGTAAAGGTTCTCAATGCAAAACCAGAAAATGTGGAGAGAGAAGCTGAAATTGTAGCACAGAGTGGTCGACTTGGGTCTGTTACGATTGCAACCAATATGGCAGGTCGTGGAACAGATATTATCCTGGGGGGAAATGCAGAATTTATGGCGAGGTTAAAGTTACGGGAGATGCTCATGCCTAGGTATTTCAAGTTTTAAGTATTTTTACGTAATGTTAGTTCACTTAACCTGTTGGAGGCATGGTTGCATTACAAGAATAGTTCTAAACAGCGCACACACATATTGTTGTCCTGTTCCATTTTCGTGCTTCAAGTTGCATCTGCTAGAAGATTACTTTTTTGGCCTATTATTACATATCCAGCATACTTTATTGAGTAGTAGCATGTAATTATATTAATAACAAATTGTTGGTTTTCAAAAAAACGATTGATACTGCAATGTGACTTAACGACATACATATATTTCTTTGTTTTGCAGCGTAGTTAAGCCAGGTGACGGCGTTTATGTTTCCGTGAAGAAACCTATTTCAAAGAAGTCGTGGAAGGTCAGTTTACTATCACAATTTCTTGTATTGTTCTAGTTTACTTTTGCAGGCTATTAATTTGTTATATTACGATATCACAATTACGTAATTTCCAGGTGAATGAAAGTCTATTTCCATGTGAACTATCAAAAGAAAATATCAATTTGGCTGAGAAAGCAGTGGAACTGGCTGTCAAAACATGGGGGCGACGATCATTAACTGAACTTGAAGCAGAAGAACGGCTATCTTATTCTTGTGAGAAGGTGAAATGTAGTAAGGAGTTCCTTGGCAAATAATTAATCATATGTATACATTAGGTTCATCTGCATAGATCTCTTCCCATTTTATTAACCTATTTAATTTTTCGTGAATGGCAGGGTCCAGTTCAGGATGAAGTAATAGCAAATCTGCGCAATGCATTTCTGGAAATTGGCAAGGAGTATAAGGTCTACACTGACGAAGAGAGGAAGAAGGTAGCTTCTGTTTCCTTTATTATCTTATCCTCAGTCCTATTAAATCTTGTAAATTGTATACGAGATAAACATTACTTGATTATGACTAATGGATTGCTTATGTCTTTAATTATTAAATTATTTGTAAATCCTTATAGGTGGTATCTGCTGGGGGACTTCATGTGGTTGGGACAGAACGCCACGAATCACGTCGCATTGACAATCAGGTACGAGTTTCTTAAACTATCTTTAGATAAAAACAGGGAACCATTCTCTGTACACTTGTTATGTCCCGACTTTCATCCCTCCTTGCTTCACCTACCTAAATTATTTTTGATATCCTAGTATTCAGATTTTATAAGAGTTGTTAACATGCAATATTATACAGTTGCGTGGTCGAAGTGGTAGACAAGGAGATCCCGGAAGTTCTCGCTTTTTTCTTAGTCTTGAAGATAACATTTTCAGGATATTTGGTGGAGATCGGATTCAGGTTTAGTCTTTTAACCTTCTATTGTTGCCATGGCTGATTGAGTAACTGATTTTCAAACGCAGTCATGAATTCTGTAACTTTTAGGGATTAATGAGAGCATTTAGAGTTGAGGACTTGCCAATTGAATCCAAGATGCTCACCAAAGCACTAGATGAAGCTCAGAGGAAAGTTGAAAATTACTTTTTTGATATTCGTAAGCAATTATTTGAGTACGACGAGGTCTTGAACAGCCAAAGAGATCGCGTGTATACAGAGAGAAGACGTGCACTAGAATCTGACGATCTGCAGTCTCTACTTATTGAGTATGCTGAATTAACAATGGATGACATCTTAGAGGTAATTTACAATTAACATTGTATATCCCTAGAAAGACATTATGTGCTTGGTCATGCTTCCACGAGATTTAAGAATAACTAGTTATAATATATGAGAAAGAGAAAGGGTTTTGCTACTTCCCGGGTCAAATGACTTTTAAACTTTGTCATTTCTCCAGGTGTAATTACTGATTGTGTTTTAAATACTTGTAGGCAAATATAGGTTCTGACGCTCCGAAGGAAAGTTGGGATCTTCAAAAGCTTGTTGCAAAAGTTCAACAGTAAGAATCATCCTGCTTATATCGGAATCAATCTAATTATCATCATGTTCTATGATATAAACACTGGTCATAATTGGGGTTTAGTAATTTTGATCTTATAGTTTTTTCACTGACATAGAGCCAGTTTGTTTTAGCTTATTTTGACAGCCACTGCTAAATAAGCATAGGTGCTTTCAGAAATAAGCACATCTATGACCAAAATAAGCTGAGGAAAAGGGCGTTGAAGACTGCAGCAATTGAGCTTCTAGCTTTTAGTATTGATTATAGTTCTTACTTCTTACCATTCGCACCTAATTTCATGTAGGTACTGCCATCTATTAAGTGACTTGACCCCAGATATGTTGGCGAGCAACTGTTCAAATTATGAGGAGTTACAGGATTACCTTCGACTTCGTGGCCGTGAAGCTTATATGCAGAAAAGGGTATGATTTAATTTCTTATTGTACGTTTTGATCCTAATGGTAGTCATCCCAATTATATCCATATTTGACCTCTTTACCTTCAAATTTTCTTTAGGAAATTGTTGAAAAACAAAAATCAGGCTTGATGAAGGAAGCAGAAAGATTTCTAATTTTATCTAACATCGACCGGCTGTGGAAGGAGCACTTGCAAGCATTGAAGTTTGTTCAGCAAGCAGTAGGTTTACGTGGATATGCACAACGTGATCCACTTATTGAGTACAAACTGGAAGGCTATAATCTTTTCATAGAGATGATGGCCCAAATTAGAAGAAATGTTATATATTCCATATACCAGGTTTGTTGTATGTTCCAATGAGCAATAGAAACAGTGCTAACTTATGTACCTTGATTGTGCTTTACTACATATCTCTGACTATTAAAACTATGTAAATGCGCATCACAGTTTACACCAGTGGTGAACGACAAGGATCAAGCACGGCCTGAAAAGCCAAGCAAGCCTGTCAAGAAGGGAAGGGGTGGTCCTGGCAAAAGGCCCAAGTCAGTTAGTGTCGTCGGTGACAGATCAACAGTAACTGACTAGGCTTGTGCAAAAGACATACAACACTATTGTAGGCATCTGAATCGGTACATTAATATACTTAATCTGTCAATTTTTGTTAATTATTATTGCTCAAAATTCAAATTATCTGAAGTAGTATAATGTTATACAGACACATGCCCTGTAAATTTTGTGAAGGAGTTGTAATTAGTATCACAGACGAAAGCAGAAGACTGGACCTTGAGGAGCCCGTAGGTTGATTAAAGGCTGCGTATTTAACAAGAACAGTTTAGATGACTAAATTGATAATAGTAACAACATTCATATCTGTATAATTTTGTTAACAAATACCTTAATTATGTAATTCTATAAACAGGGGTATGGCAGTGTGGTTGTGTGGATAGTTAAATTATATTCTGAATTCTGATCCATAAAAAATTCTTGTTTGTTTGAATAATTTAGAGAAATTAAAAAAGGGAGGATTTCGATAGCAAATCTTTTTAGTAATATAATATTGGGAAATTCTCAATGGTACCACTGTACTTTTGGCTTTTGCCAGTGGTACCATTACGTTTTTGACTCCTCTAAACGGTACCCTTAACAAATTGACTTCTTAACAGAAATACCATTCTGTTAGAAAACGTTATAGAAACGTTAAGTAGGGTTTGCGGCCAATATTCAACCTTTTTTTCTTATTGCATACTGCAACGCATGGCCAAGATTGTTCTTATATTTTTTTAACAGGTTTGGGACCAACCAATATTCTTCAAATATATTTTAGTGAAATTCTCAATGGTACCACCGTACTTTTGGTTTTTGCCGGTGGTACCATGTCCTTTTGACCTTACTTAACATTTCTAGAACATTTTTTTAACAGAATGGTATTTCTTTTAGAAAGTCAATTTATTAAGGGTACCGTTAAGAGGAGTCAAAAACGTAATGGTACCATTGACAAAAGCCAAAAGTACAGTGGTACCATTGAGAATTTCCCTATAATATTCAAGTGTTTGATCAAAAGATAAAAATAAACTAAATGTTACATTAATCATTAGCATACCTAACTGTAATATTTACTTTAACAAGTTAAGCCTTTTGAGAAGGCTTCCATGTTCAATGTGCTATTTGCTGCCAGCCGTCACTCTGCAGCTGGTTCAGAGCTTCTATCGGAACCTGGATTTCTTACGCTAGTTCTCATATGCAGTGAGTAGGAGCTCCACTATATTCAATCTGTCTCAGTAAATAGTATGAACAACTTATGCCAAGGGAAAGAAAGAGAAAACTATCAGAATGATCTAATGTTGAGGATTGAGGAGCCTCTGGGGCTCTGCTAATATTAAGGTCCAGATCACATTGTGAAAATTGCAATGGTTTTACACCTCTAGTACGAGTACTTTAACTGTTTGTTAGGTGTAATTTAGTATGGGGTCATAAAATGACTCTCTAATTCCAACTTGTCCTACTCCAAGGGGTTCATAAAAAATTATGGACATCTAATTTTATTTCTCACTCCAAGGAGAATTCGTAGTTAAAATGTCCTTTCCCGTTTCTGGTCCGACTCAAGAAGGTCGAACCACTGGTGGTGAAGTTAAGGGTTGTGATTCGCACAAATGATCAAGCAACGCGATGATGCATTTTGCTGTAGAATTAGTAGTGTCCCTGTCAGTTTCATGAGATTGACAATGCAGCATGTAGGCAGTGGGCACAGGCTACTTCAAAGCAAAGTTCTTCCTTCAGCAAAGCAGTAGGCACAGGTTCACATAATACAATACCGGGACAAATTTTTTGCTCTAACATCAAGTACTATACAATATATAGCTTACCAAATGTTTGTTTGTAAGTTGTAATATTAAATAAACTAGCATAAAACTCCGGGCGAAGCACGGACATTAAACTAATTTCTCGTTCAAAATTATATATATATTAAAATAATTTTGTAATTAAAAATATGATGAACGAAAAGATTTCGATTTATCTCATATTATTTTTATAGTTATGTTGTTATATTGCATGCAATTTCTTGAACTAAATATTTTATAATCTGATTAGATTTCATAAAATTTGGATAAAAATTCATACGATAATATTCGAATGAATATTTATAATTGCTAACTATTAATTTAGTTTCCAGTTGCGTGAAATGAATTTTATCAAATTGAACATTTGAGTATAATATAAATAATTATTTTAGTAAAATTGTTCGTAAATAATAAAAACGTATGTAAACTCATTTGATTCTGTCGTAAAAAATTTATCGAATATGTAAAAATATATGTTTAGACATATTATAAAATTATTAATATAAACTAAAAGTCAACCTTATAGTTGTTTCAATCATTTTTTTTATAGATATACATTCATACATTTTTAAAGAGTCTAATGTTTATTACATAATATCGAAGTTCAATTAAAAATTGAATAATTTGAAGAAAAAAAAAGGTTATATTATAATTTTGAATTTCTTTAAACTTAATTTTAAAATTTTCTAAATATTTCAATCAATTAAATAAAATATGATAAAATGATCTCAATGACCGTGGATTGTCAAACTAGTATATTAAGTAGGACTACAATACTCAGCTTCATCAAAAAACCATAATTTGTTCCATGCAGCCAATGTCAGTGTGGGGATGTAATCATAGGTGCATTTTGCCAAAAATCAAACACTGCAAGTGAAACAATAAATCTGGAGACTGGTGGGCGAGCTTTCTTGGCATAGGTAGCTAGGTAAAAACAACTCTACAAGATCCATACAATTAGTTCCAATGTGATTTTCATACATGTATCTGTAGGAACCCGAAAAAAATATACTAAATACAGATAAATAAGGTACAAGCAAGGCCTTTCTCAAAGTCTGAGAATAATCACATTGGAATTTCTATCCTGGAGAAGCTTCACTGCCAGTTTCTTTCAATACAGAACACAAAACCTGCCTCGAAATGTAAGTCTCAAGCTCCCGCGAGACCTCAGTTAACTTTAAGTCGAAACTGCTTTTATATCTATGCTTTGGTGAAGCTGCAGCAGCAGCTGTTCTTGATGGGGAGCTGGAAAACCGTCTTCTTGGACTTGAAAATAGTGATGGTGATGTTGGATGCTTTATTTGGGAGATGATAGATGTTGAACCTGAAACCTCACTTGCCATATCTTTCTCTATGTTAATTGTTGGTCCTCTTTTTGTCTCCAGTGGTAATGGCTTCAACGAATCTTGTCCCGCCATTTCCTTTCCTCCAACGAGCTTTTCTCTGGCTTTAGCAGCTGCCAGCAGAGCTTTTTCTCGATTCATCGTTATTAGTTTCCATGGATTGATACTTGCATGAAATCCTTGCTTCTTGTTCAGTACGGGTTGTTCAGGTTCTTTATCTATTCTTATGGACAATCTTTGTGGCTTCTGCCACTTAAAAAGCAACTAAATTAGACATCTGCCAATTATCTACAAACACAATTACTCTTATTCCAAAAATACCTGATTTACTTGGTCCCTGCATATGAACTTGGAAATAAACGAGGGCTTTTCAGACAAGTCTGAGTCAATGCTCTCGTCGTCTGAAGAGAAATCTGAATCATCAATTGATTCTAGTTCCATAGACTGGTTTGCCTCTTTCATTGCCAATATATAATCATAAGTTTTCATTCCCTACAACAACAAGAACTCCAATTACCTCTACTTTTAAAATCAATTTATTTGATGGATAATTGATAAATTGGAGTGAAACAGCAACATCGTAGCAGATCTCACTAAGGTACAGGAACAGAACAAGCCTTCGCAAACCACACAAAGAAACTGTAATCTATTGAACTGTTATTTAACTTTCTATTAATACCTTTCGGATGAGAACCACGTGAAAGAAGAAAAGTTGTCCCAATGCAGCAGAACTATATGCTGTTAACAGAACCAGCAATATCTGGAAACATAGTGACAACTAATATCATGCCAAAACTAAAATATATTGATTGGCTGTAAAAGAAGATACTGGGAGTAGTTGAGAAGAAAAAATTACAGATATCGCTGCAAGAACTCCTCTAGGAAACTTCATGTACAGCCTTCTCTCTAATTCGTGCTCTACACCTCGTTTATCAGTGAAACATCTAACAAATATTGCAAGTGCAGTTCCTCCTTCTATTAATAGCTGAAATAGAAACCAGTGGATTAGCTTTGCCTGTACCTCATGATGCTATTAGCTTATCTCAAAAATAAAAAGGACCCCTTACCATCAACAAGACAAATATCATGAGAAGAATAAACGTTGTATAGTTCCTTTTCCCAACACAGTTGTTCAACCACTACAGCCATTCAAATGCAAGTCTTGTTATTATTGGTTGAAATTTATAGATATACAAACAATGAAAAGAGCATGTTTCTTACTCTGCAGTGATGGTCGAACCCTTCTACACATCGGTTGCAAGTCCTGCAGTGCTTGCTATGCTTTTTTACCTGACAAGCAATGATTCTTATGAGAAACTATTTTATGACTCAGGATACTACTCAAATTTACTTTCATGTACACAATTTGTCTGTGTCACTCTATCATAGTTCATTGCTTTACTTAATATCCCTGTTAACGAAAGATTGACTGTTCAGGCCTCACTGGTGGCATGTGTTTATGTGTATCATGGCGAGGGTCTGCTTAAAACCTGCTTGCCTTTCAAATAATACCAATTGGGAAGATAACTATAACAGCAATACCAACCTCCATGTCGCAGAGAGCGCAGAAGGAGATATCATCTTCTTTAGGATCAGGGGTGATTGCATCGTCTTTCATGACAAGTGGGAATGGTAGAAGAGGTTCCATTTGAGCACTGGTTTTCCAGGGATCAAGATACTTCCTCTTTATACAACTCCTCAGAATCTTGCGTTCCATTCTTCTAAAAAACCTCACAATCAGTTGACTAAATACAAACCCATAATTTAACTTTAAAGCCGAATTAGCTCTTCTCTTCAGCTTTCTAGAGCTTGTTTTGTCAGTTGGGTTAATGGCAGTGCATCTTACGAATAAAAACATAACTGAAAGTACCTGAGAATTGAACCACCACTTGTTAAACACCTAATCCGAGAGATGAAGAAAGAAAAAGGATAATAAACTGCAGGTATTTTGGGTCATTGTCGCGTTCTTACCACGAAGGAATATATTGTAGTTACACTGATCTCTGCACTTCGATTTCCAAGGAAAAGCCCCAAAAAGCAATAAAAGGCCACAACCAAGAAACTGAAAATCGACATTCCTACAATCTGCAATACCAACAAGAAAAAATCCATGGTACAATCAAAAGTAAGCAACATTACTCAATATTCAAGAATTTCAATGCATCGAATTCACACAAAATCGACAAAAGTGTTTACGGAAAGAGCCCATCTACCCCCAAGAATAAAAGACAAGATCCGGAACATCCTACCCTTTTCCTACACCTGGTCGGACAAACCCGAAATGTTTGGTCTGTTAGGCTTCACTGTCTTTAACATAAATGGTCAAATTTTTTCATTTGGGTTTCAAGAATAAGCAAACATAAGCCTATCTTCAACTGTCTAAAATGCAAATCTAATCACTAAACACAAAATTACATCAAGAATGCTAAAAAGATTGAATTTTTACACTAAAGATAAGATCTTTAAGACAAAATTACATTAAGAATGCTAAAAAGATTGAATTTTTACACTAAAGATAGGATCTTTAAGCTTATTGCACATTAAAATCAAAAGGGTACATATAAATTTACCTGCAAAGGATGTAGAGGGCGTTGCCAACCATGGCTTCTCATCATTTTCTTGTTCAATGGGTGTCAACAAACTCCACTATTTGTTCCAATATATTTAATTAAATAAAAAAAATTTAATTTGATTTTCAAGAATCCATGAGAAAGATTTGCAAGAAAAGAGAGGATGAAAAAGGGGATGATGTGTTTGACTATTTCATTTTGTTTAAAATTGCTTGGCGGCTTGTACACTACCCCCAACGGTTCATTTTTGTCTCCCTTTAATTTTTGAAATTTGAAATAATGGTAGATCTGATTGTCATGTTTATTATGGGCTGTCTAGATTTGTCTTGTTCACTTCAGTTGGTTGGGTTGAGCCTCTCAAATGATTGGGCCTTTAGAGCAAGTCCAGTGCGCGGCCTGAGTACCGCCACTAGGAGAGAGAATTTTAGTTGTCCAGCCACCTTGCATTGGAGCAAAAGAGAAAAGTTGGTCCAGACCTACCAACTCGGGCTGGCCAACTCTTGATTGTGTGGATTACTTTTTATTTTTTAATATGTTTTGTGTCTCCTGCTGCAGTCCTCATGTTGCACTGCAAATTTAACAATACAGTGAATAAAAACGTTAATCTTTTAATATCTTTTAAATCGTCCCGTTATTGTAATATTTTCTTTTCAATTATGTAATGCATTTTAATTAAATGTATTTTTTATTTTCAATCTTACTAATATTTAAATTTAAAATTTCTCATTTTAAAATTTTTTAATCTTTTTGAAATCATTTCATTAATAATTTAAATATATATATATATATATATATCTTAATTATATTATAAATTAAAAATTATATAAAACAGGTTACATAATAATTAAGTAGGACCTACTAAAAGTTGGATTTGGGCATTGCATTGGAACTAGTTGCCCACTTAATTTACCAAGCCCATTTTTTGCTGACTTGGCTTCAAAAAGTAGAAAATGGCAGTGGAGTTGGGCTCGTCCACTGCACTTGCTCTTATCACCAGTTCACCAAATCTCTTGTCTTTCTCCGTCCCTCAATAAACTCACATAAAAATAAATCTATAAACTAGTGTAGAAGCCCGTGCGAGGTATGGGTAGGGCTGACAATTTTGAACTCGCGACACGAACCCGATACGAACCCAACCCGCATGGGTCGGGTTCGGGTTTGCATTTTTCGGGTTCGGGTCGGTTTCGGGTTGACCCAAACTTGACCCGAAAAAATCGGGTTGGGTTCGGGTAACCCGAAACTGACCCGAATATATATATATATATATATATATATATATATATATATATATATATATATATATAATTATTTTTAAAATATCTATTTATTTTTAATATATATATATTTTTATATATTTTTAATATATATATATATATTAATATATATAATTATTTTTAATATAAATATATTTATTTAATATATCTAAATATATTTTTTAATATATATATATATATATAATTATTTTCGGGTCGGGTTACCCGAAACCCATTCGTGTCGGGTTCGGGTTGAGCACCTGTACCCATTAAATTTTCGGGTCGGGTTCCGGTTGAGCACCTGTACCCGAAACCCACTGTTGACCCGACACGAACCCGACCCGAAACCCGAAATTGCCAGCCCTGGTATGTTAATATATCAAAATAATTTCTTGCACAAATTTGAACATAATTTTGCAATTAAAAATAGGGAAAATGAATTTTTTTGTCACTAAACTATTGACCATTTTAGAAACATACCACTCAACTATGAATTTTTCATTTTTACTCACTAACGTTAGGTCCGGTTTTCTTTTAGTCACTAAATTTAGGTTCATATTTTGTTTTACTCACTAAACTTAGGTTCGGATTTGATTATTAGCATTATTTTAATTTTTTTATTCATTAAATTTAGATTCAGAGGGAAAAAGTCAATTGATGTTTTAATACTTAAAAATGATGCATTATAGAAGACAATTTGTTAAAATTTAATACTTGAAAATGATGCATTAAACTTTATCTTAAAAATAAATCGATTAAATTCAGTAAGATAAAGTCTGCATTAAACTTTATCTTGAAAATAAATCTCGATAAATTTTAATAGATAAAATATGCATTAAATTTTATTTTGTAAATAAATCGATAAAGTTTAATAAGATAAAGTTATCCTCTCTAATGATTTATCTTTACAGTTAAACCTCAATAAATGAATACACTTGGGATCGCAAATTTTTATTCATTAATCGAGGTCAAAAATACACCGTCTCTATTATGTTGGGACCGGAAAAAAATATCCATTTAACAAGGTTATTCGTTTAACAAATATTCATTTATCGATATTTTACTATATCTTGGAAATCATAATAAGATATAGGAAGATAAAATTAAATTTGAGAGGGATGTTAGAGTGAACAAGTCGATTGCAACTATAATACTTGAAAATGATGCATTAAAGAGGAAAACTTACCACTTAATACATCATTAAGTTAGACTTTATCTTATTAAACTATATCGATTTATTTTCAAGATAAAGTTTAATGCAGACTTTATCTTATTAAATTTAATCGATTTATTTACAAGATAAAGTTTAATGCATCATTTTCAAGTATTAAAGTTTAGCAAATTGTACTCTATAATGCATCATTTTTAAATATTAAATCTTCAACTGACTTGTTCACTCCGAACCTAAAGTTAGTGAGTAAAAAAATTAACATAGTGCTAATAATAAAATCTGAACCTAAGTTTAGTGACTAAAACAAAATCTGAACCTAAGTTTAGTGACTAAAAAGAAAACTGGACTTAATGTTAGTGAGTAAAAAAGAAAAATTCATAGTTGAGTGGTAGATTTCTAAAAAGATCACTAGTTCAGTGACAAAAAAAATTCATTTTCCCTTAAAAATATGATAAAAAATAATATTTCAGTTTTATCCTATATTTGTAGTAATCTTGTAATATTGCATATTGTTTACATTAATCACATATATTTAAATTTGATTCAGTTAAATAAAATTAGAATTAATATTTTTTCTGATGAAAATAAATTTATCTTTTATTTTTAACAGTATAATTGTGATTTTAACGTACTAATAATATATTTGTAAAAGAATAAGACTTGAGTCATATTAAAAAATCTTTTAGTTTTAATTGTCTTACTCCTTTTTTTATACATACATGTATATCTATATTTGTACACTTATATATAATGTACGTACACTTTTTTCATGTAATATTAACTAAAAACAAATTCGCTAATGCAATATATATCAAGCCATTATTGTATTATAAATGTTGTATACTAATTAGTTAGATAGTAGTTATAAAATTAAATAAAAGATTACCAATATATATTACTCACCCTGTCCCACCAATTTGTTAGCACTTATGTTTGATTTGGTAAGAAAACTAAAAAAAATGAATAGAGTGAAAAATAAAATAAAAATATGTAAATGAGTTACCCACGCCATCTCAATTTAATTGTTAACGTTTGGGATAATAATATGACTTAAAAAGATGAGTAGAGTGAATATAATAATGGACGTAGGTAAATTAGTGAGAGTGTGAGACGTACTAAAGTTAATAAAAAAAATGACATGTCATTTCAGAAGATAATAATAAATGAAATGTTCTTTCCAGAAATAAAATTCTTAAAAAAATAATAAACCGAATAGAAGATATTAAAACAATTATTGTGTAATTTAATAGTTGTTTCAACAACAATATTCTAACTTTGAAAATATGTGCCTAACGAATAATAAGATATACTACATAAAATCCAATTTGACGTTAAATTTTATGTGTCAATACTTGACTAATCAAACCAAGTATACTAAAAGATATAAAATTATAAATCATAACAATTAATAACATAATTGATATCTACTTAATCAAAAAATAGAAGTGTAACAAAATTTTATAAAGGTGATTGATTACATAGTTATATGTCAAATTATGAAAATTGAAAAAAATGGAGTTGTAAAAATAATGTTAATTAATATTTATGCCAAAGTTACAATTTTAAAAATAAAAAAATAAAAGGAAAAGAGTGACTTATTTAATAAGATATTTGAAAGAATACAAGATTTAATGTAGCATAGTGTTTACGATATGAATTTTATGGAAGTAGATCAATTATTTGATTTCTAATCCTAACATAAATTCTTCCATTTTTACGTAGATTATAAATAACTTGCATTTTTATAAATTTATAACACATAGTTAAATAATATAATTAATATACATTTAACCAAAATTAAATAGGCGTAATAAAAATGATTGAATATATAGATATATAAAAGTACGAAAATTTTAAAAACGGAGTTATATAAATAATATAAATTAACATTTTATTTGCTCAAAAGTTAAAATTAATAAGAAAATAAGTTAAAGTGGTAAGAACGTAGTTTATCTAATAAGATTTTGAAAATAAACTTAGCATCGTAGTTATGATATGGTTGATAGTTCGATTCCCGATACTAACAAAAGTTCTTTCATTTTTTACACAAATTATAGAGGAGTGGCACTATTGTTATTTTTTTAAAATAAGAGCAAAATAGTAATTTTACAACCATTTTATTGGAACTTTTTACGCTTGTGTTAAAATTTAATATATAGTACTCCCTCTGGTCCCATTTATAAGGCGTTTGGAGGGTTTGCACATGAATTAAGATAATTAAAATTTCACTAGTTTTCTTGTTTAATTAATCTAAATGGAGTAATTATCTTACCTAGAAAATTGGAGTACGTGGAACAAAACAACAACTTTTAATACTAGAGTAATCTATATCTATTTTTCTTCAAATAAAATACTCCTTCTGGTCCCATTTATAAGGCGTTTGAGAGTTTTTGTTTTGGTCCATAAAATAAATCATTTTCAGGTGAAACAAGAAACATTTATTGTTAGGTCCACTATGATTGTAGAAGGGGGGGGTTGAATACAATCTATATCAATTTCTCAAAATTTATTCGTTAAATAATTTTCACTTAAACGAATATTTTGTGCGGAATAAATTGACATGGATTTCAAGTTGAATATAACTGTATATTAACTTGATGTGGTGTTACAAAATCAATCCAAACTATTATCAAGTGTTTAATAACTAATTAGAAAATTCGACATGAACTTTTCTAATTTAGTTAATAAATCTCAAGATAAGTACTAGGAAACTTATTTCGCTAGTAATACAAGAATCACAAGTAGACAAGTTCTATCGGATAGAATATTACAAAGATGATGAACTTGAATTTATGTGAATTAATTTGTTCTTGGTGTTCTTGATATTTGAGAGAGAAAGCTGCTGTGTATTTCAAGAAATTCTGTTGTGTTCTGCACTGTCTTGATTTCTGCTGCTTCTGCTGTGTTATATAGGTCTGTACTGATTAGATATGACTTAAACTGCTTCAAGACCTATTAAATCAGCTGTCAGCATGACTTAATCTTGCTCCAAGACATAATTAAACCTTATATATGACTTATTTTATGTCGGTATGACTTAGAAAATGTGTCCGTATGACTTAATCTTCAACAGTGTGGTCGGTATGACCTAACCACTTTTGTCGGTATGACCTAACACCTTTCCAGAAATATCTTGCTTCGGTATGACTTAATTCCCTCGGTATGACCTAGCAGCTTTGAGGTCGGTAAGACATAATTCCTTGCAGCAGCTCGGTATGACTTAATTTTCTTTTGCTCGGTATGACTTAAACTTAAGTCATGTCGGTATGACTTAACTTAAGTCATACCGAACCAAACTCAATCAAGACATAATCTATTCAGCATTTAATTAAGTCATATTGATCCTTTTAATTAATTAATGATTAACTAATTCATGATTAATTGATACAATAATTAACTTAATAAATAAATTAATTCTATTAGAATTAATTCATTAATTAAATCAATTAAATGATTTATATCAATTAAAAATGAATTAAATTAAATCAATAACTAATTAATTTAATTTTCACAAACCACGGAAAATAATAAAGAATTACCACTGACTTATGTTGACGTTCGATGTACTGTCTAATTCATGAACGACTAACTTCAATGATGCTTCTTCACTTTTGACTTTAAGCTGTGGTTTATTTCTTCTCTCAATTTTCTTGTACTTTGATTGATTTTCAATCTATCACTCGAAAAATCCCTGTCACTGTAAATGAATCCATTCACTTCAATGTTATACTGAGGCTTGATCAGATACCTGATACGTCTTCTAGTGTGAAACATCAAAACTATAGATTGACTTCCTTCTTTCTTCTGACAGATATTGCTTCCTGAGATTCCTGTGACAGATCATACGGATATTTACTTATTACAATTTGGTTTAAGTTGATTAGGATCCTCGAACTACAAATAGGCTGATTCATATGCCTTTCATTTATACACTTGTCTATATTGATAACAGTGAACCATGTTAATTCCAATAAAATGATAAATGCATGCATGCATAGATAAACCAAAAAGACTCTTGTGAATAAAAATTGTACCGTAAACAATTTCATACTGTACATAAAATGTTTGTGATACATAAAATTAACATGTTAATACACAATTAACATACATAAACAATTTTATACATAAAATTTCTGTAAATCTATAATTAATATTTTAAGTTAATTTAAAATTTATAAAATTTAAAATTTTAGAATATATAATTTTTATGAATATAATATTACTTAAATTGATATTTATAAAATTGTGTTCAAAACACTCATTAAAATTTTATTTGGTTCACATTTTATTTTGATAAGTTTCTCATCAATATGAATGACATTATTCATATCAATAAATTGTGGATCACGTGGTATACTCTCTTTTTCCAGCATAGAGAGGCAAAATTGTAACATAGCCTTCTTGTTTTCTTCTTTGAGTAAAGGTTTGATAGAGCTTGAGTGTCTTCTGATCGTGCCTGATTTCTTGTGCTTTAATAATGTTGTTTTGCTAACTTTTGTAGCATAAGCCAGTGAATGAAGAGTAGTTCTTTTAGACAAAGGAACGCTACGAAATTGTTTCATATTAATGGTCACTCTCTTACGACCACAATTTTTTGTCTTCTTACGTGATACATCAACTTTGCCATTAGCCGCAGTATTCTTAGCTTGTCTCCAATACGCTAGATAACACGTAGTGCAACAGAAAATTTTGATGCAGTACTTTTTGTTGTCACCCTGTCAATTTTTCCATTGACACTTTTCTCTAGTAAAGCTAAAAAAACTGCATTACGTTCTTCATTAGACAAAAATCTTCTCTTTTTAACTGAGCCGGACATTGTGTTTTCTTCTTCTCCTGAAAAAATATGTACTTCAAATCAAAATTAAATCAAACAAGAAGAAAATAAGTTACAAAATAATAGGAAAACAATATAAAAAAGTCATATATTATTTTAAATTATGATTTTATACTTACTGGGTGTTTCGTTTAGGTCTAAAACTCTTTCATTTGTATCACGTTGAACATGTCGATTAGTCTGTGAAGAACTTCCACCATGATTATAAGTTTGAGATGAATTTTCATGGAAAAGATCTTCTCCTGCAATAAATTAATATAACATAACACTATTTAAACTAGAAAATATTAAACCAAAATAGATTTAAAAAAATCAACATTCATACTAAGATTGAGAGGTTGATTCAAGTCAAGGATAAACTCTTCGCTTCATTATTTAGATCTAAGTTATATAGTGTATTCATAGTTGTTGAAAATATTTGTGATGCTAAAATCATCACTGATGCAATCATTTTATAATAAAAAAATGGTGGGAAATTATGAAAATTTGTTGAAATATTTTTTCATTTCAAAGGAAAATGTTATTGAGGGAATCAGAGGGAATGATTATTTGAAGAAAGTGAAATAAAAATTTTATGGAGGGAATGATTAGGTGAAATACTCCCTCTGGTCCCATTTATAAGGCGTTTGGAGGGTTTGCACATGAATTAAGATAATTAAAATTTCACTAAAAGATGATTAATTGTATACCAAAAGATGAAAAATTGAAAATAAATAAATTACATACTCCATATGAATATCAGATTATACCGACATGAATATAAACCACTTAACGAGGATTACATAGTTGTTACCAACATTTAATACACATAAAGATTAAGTAGTAATTTCAGCTAATTGCGTGAAGTAATTCTTTACTACATTTAGCAACATCCTTTTTTTGTGATACAAAGAGTCATTTTTATGGGTTATGAAATTTATAACCTTTTGACTCAAATTGTGATAGTAAGGGCAACTACCAAGATCAATTGGTATTCACTGTGTTATACTATACGATACGATGAATATTGTACATATCGGTCGCTCCTCCCTCTCCGCTGGCTGTAGGGTAAAACTCATTTTCATTTTTTCATTTTTTGATCTTTTTGACAATCTTTCTTTTAAATTAATTTTGTAATTGTTGTGGTCTAGATGCTATTGTGTGGCCTAAGTTTATGTGATGGTGGGTATGTGACAAGTAGAAGAAGAACAAGGACATGTTTAATTCCGGTCGAGGCTTGTGGTGCCAACGATACTTACTTGTTTCCGAATCGGCACCAGTTTTTTAGTGTTTCAGCTCAATCACTGCAAGGATCATAGTGGAGGACATGTCGCGGGAGGCTCTTCCAATAATTCCAAAAAACTATTCGCATGTGAATTTTTTAGTGTCAATCCCGAGGCCCCGGAACGGCCACGACTTTAACCCATCTCCCATTATCTCGTTCGTTGATGATGACTATGCCTCTGGAATGATAGAGTCCCACCAAGATGCCCTCGTTATTACTGCTAAGATTGGCACAAACATGGTCAAGAAAATCCTCATCGATAATGAAAGCTCCGTCAACATCCTTTATTACAGCGCCTTCGCTAGGATGGACCTCCATGACAAAAGATGGAAAACGTAAACATGCCTTTGTACGGCTTTATCGGACACGAGATCAAGGTCATGGGCACCATTGAACTCCCATTGGCCAGTGCTATTTGGTTCCCTCCCATATCAAACATGGAAAATCGTCAAATTTTATGTCATCAATGCCAACTCAAGCTACAACGCTACCATCGACAAAATGACATTGACTGCTTTAAAAGTAATCACCTCCATTCCTAACCTGAATATGAAATTTCGTACAGAATTCGGAATCGAAGAGGTCGTTGGCGACAAAGTTACAACACGACAATGCTATCTGTCTGCCGTCTTGCCAAAAACGAGGCATGTAGATGACCCGTCTATCAGTCAAGTCTTAGAAATGGACCCTCGAGATATCATTAAGGTCCCGACAGCATAATAGTGCATTCTCATCGAGGATACGGAGGAAATCGAGGTTGAGGTCGTGAACCCCGATAAAATGACCAAATTTGTAAGAATCTCCAAGATGGCCTTTGCCAAGAAGTAATCAATCTCATTTACGAATACTCTTATATCTTCACATGGGACCCTAAGACATTCCTGGTATCCTAGAGATAGCACCTTGCCACTCACTTTATATTAAATCAGATCTCAGACCATTGAAACAGAAGAAAAGAACATTTTTGACAAAAAATGAAAGGCCATCGATGCAAAGATTGATATACTCCTCGAGGCCGGGTTCATCGAGCCCGTGTAGTTTCCTGAGTGGATTGTGAATGCTGTCTTAGTTAAGAAAATCAATGGCAAATGGCGGATGTGCATCGACTATTCTGACTTGAATCAAGCATGCCCAAAAGATTTGTATCCACTCCCTAATATCGATTAGCTCATTGATGCCATGACCGACCACGAGCTCTTATCATTTATGGATGCGTTCTCCGGCTATAATCAGATAAAAATGGATAGTCAAGATTGGAAAAAACGTCCTTCATCACCCATAGGGGTGTATTTGCCTTGAAAAACATGCCCTTTGGCCTCATCACCCATAGAAGTTAACCAGTTCTATCTCCGACTCAAATACTGGTTTTATTGCCATCGATTTAACACGTTATTAGGTGATCCATCTTATATCTATTAATCCAAGTTACCCTCGGCATGCTTCACTTATGCTTCGACAAGTATCATGATGCGACAATCATTAATCCCACACACAAGTTACTTCGTAACCTGTTGTTTGTAGCTAGGGCCAAACAACCCCCGTGAGACTTCCTTCAATCCCGTTCATAGTTAATACGTATTTCATACAAGTTTGAATTAAATAAATTATTCAATTCAAAAGTTGCGCATTCCCGTTGGACTGGACACATGTTAGCTGCTGCTTTTACGCCATGACAATATCACTCGAATCGGTACAAAGCACAAGTAAATTAGCTTTTTATGGCAAAACAAAGCACAAAACATATATGTTAAACATGGCACAAAACATGATAACTAAGAGAATATAGCAGAACGATATTACTTATTTGGTGATAAACCAACTCCAATCCGGAGTATAAAACCAAAGTACGAAAGTCGCCTCCTCCCACGAGAAGAAAAGCTTACAACTACAATCGAAATACTTGAATGTAAAGTGTTTTCAATCGTTTACCCTATAAAAGTACGTAGTAAAAAGTTATACAAAAATTCTCTCAATTATTGTGTATATCTTCATTTTAGACAAAGGGGTGTATTTATAGCCCCTCTTAAATATCAATTACGATAATCCAATTGATACGAGAAATCTGCATGCTTTTTCTTCTCGATTCGAGGTGCCGCAAAGGGATGTATGGCGTCTCCGCGGTACCGCGGAAGATCACGTCAGGCAGGAACTGGTTTGTTAGCCCAACAAAATTTTTACTTAGCCTCTAAAATATTCCATTTTCAGATCCAATCTTCGTGCATTTCACTCCAGCTTCACACCTTGCTCATTTTTCACCATTTTGCTCTCTCTCTTTTTTCTCCTTTTTCCACCAAAACACAGCTTTCGGGAAATTTGACACTCTATCTGAAAATACAAAGAAAACACATTAAAAATTAACAAAACGTGAGTCCAAACTCGAGATTATGTCGAAAAATAGAGTTCAAAATGGTAAAAAAATACCACTCATCTGCAGGCGTAATACTAATCAGTCCCGAGGGATTCAAAGTCCAGCAGGCCGTTAAATTTTCATTCCAAACCATAAACAACAAGGCCGAGTATGAGGCCTGATCACAGGTCTTAACCTAGCCATCAAGTTAGAAGCCAACGCCATCGATATATTTAGCGACTCTCAGCTCGTTGTCAAGCAAGTTATGGGTGAATTCAAGACCCATAATGAAAGAATGGCTATGTACCTTTTGCGAGTCCAGAACCTTTTGGCAAGATTCACATCTTGGAGGCTAACGAACATAGACAAAGCTAAAAATCAATGGGCAGACTTTAAAGGTATACATGTTAGGGCTGATGATAACAAATAACCTAAGGCAAGAATTGTATCAAGTGATCAGAGCTGATTCTTTGATAACAAATCAGGGAGCTAATTGAGGTGCAGGTCAACTAAAGCTACATCTTGTGATTGGATCTAGCAAACAGTTAGGAAGTATTTTTGCAACAAGTTACGAGATTCTTTAATCGAGTATCAGTAATCAAGGGAGAGGTTTGCTAAAACAACTCATGCAAGTGGTTCGAGAATTATGGGTTCGAGAAGTCTACAGAATGAACTAATCGAGAAGTTAGGGAAATAACATTTTCAAGAAGTCATTGAAATGATCCATTCGAGAAGTCTACAAAGTAGGTTGTTCGAGAAGTCATGGAAATGTTGTATTCGAGAACTCTACAAAATTGGCTATTCGAGAAGTCCTCATCGTGACTAAGTCGAGAACATCTGGAAGTGAGTAATTCGATAAGTCCTAACCTATTCATTCGAGAAGTCAAGATACATCAGTTCGAGAACTCAGTTTTAGATTCGGGAAGTAATTCGAAAAGTCTAGATAAACACTTATTCGAGATCTCTTGATTGTAGAGTAGTGCTTGAGTTCTCTAATTAAAACATATCGAATGAAGGACAGTCTCATAATCACTTTGCACAACCGTGAGTGATGGATAGCGTTCGAGGCCATGAAGGATGTATAGAATAGGGGGCCAAAGTGTAAATATTTGAAGGCTCAAATTCTTACAAATGAAATGTGAAATCAATCACTATTTACTTAGTCTCGAAGACCAAAATAATAGTTGAAGCAACCTACAATAAGGATTACTTTTTAATTTCAAGATTCAAGGATAGTTCGATAAGTGCAAAGACTTATTGACTGGCAAAGGCATATCGTAGCTAAAAGTATCTTAACAGTACTGAGAAGAAAGATTTAACAAAAAGCATATTTGCATAAAGCATCACGTGGGCTTGGAAGCTAAGTCATTGCATGAACTTGGTAACTAACCGAAGAAAGCAGCTTGCATAGACTTAAAGCATTTCTGGAATTGTCCAAATTTACAAGCAAAGACTTTCAAGGCATTTCCTAAAAAAAAAAAAAATTTACCCTTGAGGCTGCATAAACAAAGGTGTTCAATGATGTAACCGTAAGGTTACATTCATTTGTAACACCTCAAGGTTTTTTTTACAGGCTTATATGAACCTTCGTTTATGCAGTCAATTAATCATGACAAGATATATAACAACTAAAGACTGAATTTGAAAGCTGAATTCAAGTAAATATTTTACATTATGACATCAAGTAGCAGACTTCCAAGAGTCAAAGTCTAAAGTATGGTACAATATTAGAATACATAGGGTTGTGTCAAAAGACACTCAACACATCTTCTTAGCCGGAGGGAAGCACTACATAATATTACAATATCCCAAAAGTAAGACAACTACAATATCCCTCCATACTAGAAGACTAAACCATCACCAATCACCAACGGTCTCTGCTGGGGTGAGTCACGTCCCGGGCTCTCATCATGGCTCCTGAGAGTATCCACTCCGCCTCGTCCCTGCTCACCAGTCTGCCGCGGGTAGCTGGAAATGCACGAAGTCGGGAACGGGCCCTCCTCTCGATCCTGCGTATAGCTCTCCTCACACGGCTAGCTGATGGGTCTCTTCTATCTCTACGAACGGTGAGTCTGGCCCACCTCTCCTTTGGTAACTGTAACCTCAGCTCCGCAACTCTAGCGTCTGCCTCAACTAGATCTGCAATCAGGCGTGCCATAACCCAGTCGTGCTCCACAGCTGCTACAACTGGTATTGGGGGTGGTGAGTCTTGGTCGCTCTCAGGGGTAATCTCCGTCTCATCATCATCTAGAATAAGCTTCTCGGGGTCATGAGTAGAGAGTGGGCTTCATTGGGGTATGTTGGGTGATGGGGATCCTCTGGTAGGGAGGGGGTACATGTGGAAATCAATCACTATTTACTTAGTCTCGAAGACCAAAATAAGAGTTGAAGCAACCTACAATAAGGATTACTTTTTAATTTCAATATTCAAGGATAGTTCGATAAGTGCAGAGACTTATTGACTAGCAAAGGCATATCCCAGCTAAAAGTATCTTAACAGTACTGAGAAGAAAGATTCAAACAAAAAGTATCTTTTCATAAAGCATCACGTGGGCTTGGAAGCTAAGTCATTGCATGAACTTAGTAACTAACCGAAGAAAGCAACTTGCATAGACTTAAAGCATTTCTGGAATTGTCCAAATTTACAAACAAAGACTTTCAAGGCATTACCTAAAAAAAAAAAATTACCATTGAGCCTGCGTAAACAAAGGTGTTCTATGATGTAACCGTAAGGTTACATTCATTTGTAACACCTCAAGGTTTTTTTACAGGCTTATATGCACCTTTGTTTATGTAGTCAATTAATCATGACAAGATATATAACAACTAAAGACTGAATTTGAAGGCTGAATTCAAGTAAATATTTTACATTACGACATCAAGTAGCAGACTTCCAAGAGTCAAAGTCTAAAGTACGGTACAATATTAGAATACATAGGGTTGTGTCAAAAGACACTCAACACATCTTCTTAGCCGGAGGGAAGCACTACATAATATTACAATATCCCAAAAGTAAGACAACTACAATATCCCTCCATACTAGAAGACTAAACCATCACCAATCATCAACAGTCTCTGCTGGGGCAAGTCACGTCCCGGGCTCTCATCATGGCTCCTGAGAGTATCCACTCCGCGTCGTCCCTGCTCACCAGTGTACCGCGGGTAGCTGGCAATGCACGAAGTCGGGAACGTGCCCTCATCTCGATCCTGCATATAGCTCTCCTCACACGGCTAGCTGATGGGTCTCTTCTATCTCTACAAACGGTGAGTCTGGCCCACCTCTCCTCTGGTAACTGTAACCTCAGCTCCGTAACTCTATCGTCTACCTCGACTAGATCTGCAATCAGGCGTGCCATAACCCAGTCGTGCTCCACAGCTGCTACAACTGGTATTGGGGGTGGTGAGTCATGGTCGCTCTCAGGGGTAATATCCGTCTCATCATCATCTAGAATAAGCTCCTCGGGATCATGAGTAGAGAGTGGGCTTCATTGGGGTATGCTGGGTGATGGGGATCCTCTGGTAGGGAGGGGGTGCATGTGGATATCAATCCAACCCACGCCATCATCCTCAGGGTCCTCAGTATAGGTGGGAACAACGGGCTCAGTCTCCATAGGGTCCTCATTAGGCTCCTCAGGGGGGTCGGTCTCTGGCTCAGCAACGGGCTCATCCTCAGTCTCTACAACTTGCTCATCCTCAGCCCTAAGGAGTGCATCGTCGTGCTACTGCTCATAATCCTCTGGCAGCTCTAGGGCCTTGGGTATCTACACAAAAAGGGAAGGTGTGTTACTATTTAGGAAGTTCTAATAAGTAGTTCCCTCATTGGGCTTATGGTTGGTAGGGCTATATCTGATAGCCCGACCATGTTCTCGATAAGGGTTTAAGTCCTTAACCATTTTTCTTTTTCGTTTGCTCAACTCCCTATCATTTCTGAGATTATAACCTAGCGTTCTGATACCTTTTCTGTAAGACCCCTTGATCCGGGGTCTGAGATCCAGGTTGTCACACCTCAGTTTCCAATTTTAAATACTTTACAATTAATCATTAGTTACCTCATGCTGTGACCCCTCAATCATTATTAATAATCACAGCTTATAGGTTCAGAAACGAAATTAAAGCATTACGTAAGTCATTAAATTCATCCAGAATATAGTTATTACAGACCCAAATGTTATCATCCCAAAAGGTTTAAAACTGCCAATAATATTCCTACTTGAGGTAGTATCGGCGTCCGAAGGGTCTCTTGGTTGTCAAAAGTTTACATAAGTAATGCCTATAAATAAACTGAACAATCCTAAGCTGAGGACCTATCCAACTTAGACCGCTTACCTACGGTAGTACTGCGGCAAATAGCCTACGGATCTGTTTCCGTTAATTATCTTCTCCTGTTTCAAATTATGCAGAATACTCTCTATCAAGTAAGTGCTCCCTTGTTTTTTGGTTATATAAATGCTGTTTAGAAAATGTTAAAACATATATTGATAATATCCATGTGTGTTTTGATCAATACTTTCATATTTTATTTATGATTGGTCCAATTACCCAGGCCATGGTCTTGCAACATGTTTAATGAATTTAGTATTTCCATTGCTTGCAGGTAATGGACGACTACTGCTATATTGTTTTTATTGATAAGGTGCACACAATTAGAGGAAGAGTAGTAGCACAGGGCGCTATTAGTGCTGCAAAAATTTAAAAAGCAGAGCCTTGCAAGAGAAATACTAGTAAGTTAGATGCTTAATTACATCTTTGCTTTGCTTGCATATCTTTTATTGTCAATTAGTTATCATATTAAAAGTAGGGATGAGTATTCGATTTTAACCGAATCGAACTGAATTTTAATTCGGTTAACCGAAATCGAAATTCAAGAAAAATCAAAACCGAAAACCGAATCGAATTAAATTCGGTTTTTAACCGAACCGAAATATTTATTTCGGTTATTACCGAAAACTGAAATTTAAAACCAAAATTTAAATTCAGTGCAAAAAAAATTGAATAAGTGCCTTATAAATTAAAATTACATATCGTCATATCCAGTAAGGCAGCAACCAGCAATCCAGCATCCATGTTAAAGATTTAAAGTACAAACTAAAATTTGAAAGTAGTCAAAGTACATTGCAAGTGAAATTACAAACATTCAAATAAATTGAAACTCTAAATTACAAGATAATAGACTAATAGACCGAGCTTAGACTTTGAGCTTTGAGGCCTGAGCAGTGAGACTCCAGTTCATGTTAGTCAGAAGATTTCAGCTGCAGAAGATTCATGTTAGTCAGAGACGTAAAAACTGAATGCCAATCTGATTTCCTTAATGTGAAACAGGACATGCACAAGATTTAAAGAGTTTGACCTGTCGCACCTGAGAGTTCAAAAAAGAAGCAACCCTATCTGCTTCTGTTGTTGGGCTTGCTTAAGCATGCCTTAACTCCACATTAGTATGATATTGCCCGCTTTGGACCAAACCCGCACGGTTTTGTTTTTGGCTAACTACCAAAAGGCCTCATACTAATGGAGTTAACTGGTTACTTATAAACTAGCTATCTGCCCCTCCCACAACCGATGTGGGACAACTCCCAAGAATCTCCCCCTTCACACATCTGGCTCGACACCTGCCGAATCTGCCACCATTCTGTGTGATCTGCTCCCCTTGACCCATACTCGAAGTTCCTGGCTATCTGACTCCCCCTAGACCTACACTGGAAGGCTCACCTGCTCCTCCTTAAGCCCAACCTGGGATAGCCCATCTGCCTCTTCCTGGATCCTTCTAGGAGCCCATCTGAGATCGTTATAGACCGTTATAACCATAGCTTTGATACCACTTGTTGGGCTTACTTAAGCAAACCTTAACTCCATATTAGTATGATATTGTCCGCTTTGGACCAAGCCCGCACGGATTTGTTTTTGGCTAACTCCCAAAAAGCCTCATACTAATGGGGTTAACTGGTTACTTATAAACTAGCTATCTGCCCCTCCCACAATCGATGTGGGACAATTCCTAACATCTATTTCAGCCTGCTCAAATCAGAAAACATGCTGTTATATCTCTATAGAAATGTAACTGCATTGCCAAGCATACCACAGATAGAATCTACTACAAATAAATATATATTACAAATAAATAAATTTAAAAGTACGTTTTGTTGCATAGAGAGACTCTGACTTGTCCAAAATATGTGATACATTTACATCTAAAGTATGAGATATTTAAATATGTGAGATACTTCTTGGGTTTTTATACCAAAGTCCTTGTGTTTGATAAATTTACAAGTTTGATAAAAATAGACTAATTCGTCTTGTGAGAAAAAGAACATCAACTGAGTTTAGTGAGGTTAGGAAGAGCGCCAAACACATTTTTAAAATTTAAAACTAGTAAGAGTGCGTGTTGGCCCTATATATATATACATATATATACATATATATATATATATACATATATACATATATATATATATATATATATATATATATATATATAACGCTACATGATGTAGCGTTTTTAAAGAAAAAAAGAAAATGCTGAACGCAACTTTGTTTTGAAGTGATATTTGGGGCCAAGGTGTTGAGCTGTGATATTTGAGGCCATTTCCTTTCAAATTGTGATATATATATATATATATATATATATATATATATATATATATATATATATATATATTTTTTGAAACCGCAAAAGCATTTCACGTTTTGGGGGTTTATTGGTTTTTCTTTTTTTGGTAAACGCTAACTCGTTTAGCATTGGAGGTGAAGAACGCTACCTACTATGCTGTTTGGGGGGGGGGGGTGTTTTAACGGTACATTATGTGTTGTTTGGGATGTCTTTTACTTTTTTTTTGTTTATTTTTTTGTATTTGTTTTTTTACATTTTTTTCTCCTAAATATATATTTGCAAAAAAAATTAAAAACGTATTTACAAATGTTTAATTGGAATATTAATTTTTATTTTTTAAAATTCGTATACGATTTATTCGTCGTTCCGAATATTTCTAAATCCAAAATGGAACTATTAAACCCCAAAGATTAATTGTTGAAACCCTAAGGCAAAACAAATAAAATTTAAATTAAAAAATTGAATCCGGTGGCCTGATTTTTAAATGCTAACGCGTTTAAAAATCAGGATAAGTTAGGATCTAGGGTTTAGGGTTGTAAACAACCCCAAACCCTAAATTCGTATATGGTTTATTCGTCATTCTGAATATTTCTAAACCCAAAATGGAAACGTTGAACCCCAAAAGTTAATTGATGAACCCCTAAATTTAATTAAAATTGTTATTTTTAAATTTAAAAATTTTAATTAAAAAATTGAATCCAGCGTCATGATTTTTAAACATAACGCGTTTAAAAATCAGGATAAGTTAGGGTTTAGGGTCTAGGGTTGTAAACAACCCTAAACCCTAAGTTCGCATACGGTTTATTCGTCGTTCGAAATATTTCTAAAATCCAAAATGGAAACGTTGAACCCCAAAGGTTAATTATTGAAAATTATTGAAAATTGTTTTTTCTTAATTTAAAAAATATAATTTTAATTGACCATTTATTTATAAATTTTTAATATTATTTTCAAATATATATTTAGAATTAAAAAAACAAACAAACCAACCAACCCCAACGCCACATTATGTGGCGTTCCCCAACCCCCCACCCCTCCCTCACTAAAACGCCAGATGCAATAACGTTTTAGAAAAATAAAATAAACGCTAGATTATGTAGTGTTTGGAGTGATATATGGGGCCATTTTTTTCATTTGTGATATTTGAGACCATTTATCTTGAAATTGTGATATTGGGGGCCTTTATTCGTAAGAGTAATGTAAAGAAATGATGAACCAAGGGACATTTTACAGCTAATAAATATCTGCCGAAATAACCCTCGGTTTTAGATTGGTACCTCCTGTTGACTTTGGACATTAATGTTGTGGTTTATGCTTTTAAGGAAGTCCTCTTGCTGAGGTCAAAATAGCCATTCAGCCTTGATTTTCTAATGGATAGTTTGGTTATTGTTTTCACCTGACCTGCTGGTTGCGCACCTTATATCCAATTTGGAGACATCAAGACAGTTTCACATAGATCATGTTAGACAGAAATAATAAATCAATCTAGAACACATGTAACTTTAAAGCTGATAAACCATTTCGTTCTGTCACTTAAAGATCTTTAGAAGGTCCATACACTTGGAATAACATGTTGAAGTTATAAAGCAAGTAAAATGGCATTGGCCATTTGGCCCAGTATATTTTTGCATCTCAAGTATAAACTAAGTAAAATAGTGGTATTAAGTACAATAATGTTCCTTTCTAAAAGCTCCTTGAGGTTTTCTTCTTTGCATTTTCTCACTTTGTTTCGCCTCTTCTTGTAGTCTTCATTAAAACCTGTGCAACCTACATAAGAATTGGTAGATTAAAAAAAACAAAACAAGTGAAATTAATTATCATAGACAGGGCCTTAGAATCCCACACCAATTTTTAAGGGAAATAAACTCTTGGAGATATATTTTACCGAGTGAGAATTAGGATGATGCCCGTCGAGGTTAAATGTAGCTGTTCCGTAATCATGGTTTGGGTGGTCAATTCTATTATACCTGCCGTCCATAAAGATGCTAAACTCATCAGGATGTAGCAGATCAGATCCTTTTTTCTTGAAAGTAAACGATACATTTTTGCCATTTCGGTTGCTGACCTTTGTCTAGAGATCCTGGTAGCTATAGTTTCCATTTGTAAACCCCTATTCCTCCATAAGTTTGAGGAAAGTACAGTTTCCCTCATCATCGAAAAAAGAATCGGCAATGTCCATGGTCCTGATCCAGTAAGAATAATCATATAGAGACCCATGCTTCAAAAGTTCCCAACACCAGAAATCTTCCTGAAATGTTGTGCTATTTGTTGAGTTCCAGCACTTTTGCATTCTTAAAATAACATCTGGACGGTCTCTTTTCAAGTCCTCGAGCAACTAATATAAAAGATTATTTAGTCGAGTAAAATGTGAAAATTATTGTACAACTCAGAAGTGAATATTGGTTAAAGGATTCTATTCAGATAGCTAAGATTACCTGCTTAGCCCGTGGCATATTCACCATGTAATTAATATTGTTTTCAGCTACCATTTTTCCGTTCACCAGTTTGTTTTTCCATAAACCATGAATTGTGATTGATCTTAGGTACTGTTTTCCATCTATGTACTGATAGTCACAAGCGAAACGCAACTCCCATATTGCATAGAGTATATATAAACTGATTTTATGTAACATGAGAACATGAATTTATATTGATGATGGTACTCATATGTGTCTTTTTCAGTGTCATCCAGGTCTTCCACTTCCTCTTCCTGATTGTCTTCCAATACTTCCACATTCTGTTGGCTAGTGTTAATAGCAAGCTTGCTGAGATCCTGGGATAGAGTGGAGGTTTCTGCTGTTGGCTTCGCTGTGGACCTCACTGCACGGTTTTGGAAAAAATGGGTAAATGCGTGTCTTGGGGAGAGTCCATGGTAATTTTGAGGACTTGGAAATCCAAGGACCCAGATCAGAATCAAGCCATCCAATTTATTGAAATTTAAGACCTTGGTGTAACCAAGGAATGAACACCAGAAGAGTAAACTACGAGTTCTGTGTTATTTGATTAGAACGTACACATACAATATAAATAGACTAACCACAAAGGTAGTAACTAAAAACTAGGAGTGGGCTAAATTGCTTCCCTACAAACTCTCTACAGGGGCGGCCCTGACAATGGAGGGGCCCTTATATTATTTTTTTTAAAAAAATAAGTAATATGTTTACCGTTGTAAAAATAATATTATACTAGCAAACAAACCATTATGTAAACAAATTTCATTATTTTATTTAAATATAATGCATCTTGCATTTTTCGATTCAAAAGTATCAATCAAATTTGCATAATCAAGTTTTTGTACCATATCACTTCCTATAGATAACATAGCTAAACCATCAAGTCTTTCTAGAGACATATTTGAACGAAGGTAGGACTTAATCAACTTCAACTTTGAAAAACTTCGTTCTACAGAAGCTAACAGTAACATGTTTTATTAGAAAAATCCTATAAGCAATCCAAGCATTTTGATTACTTCCATGTCTTTTACGTATGTCAACACATCTATTGCTCTCTTAGTATCTTCTCGCAAATTTTGATGCAACATACACAGAAATTATTACTATTCAAATCTGAAATCTCACCATAAGTTTTTAAGTTTGCAAGATTAATATATCTATATCTATATATATATAGAAATTTTTTATACATATACATCTATCTATAGAAAATTTAGGGGCCGTTGGATTTTGGGGGCCCTAGGCACAGTACTTGTCCGCCTATAGCCAGGACCACCCCTGACTCTCTACCACTTTATTCTCACAATCCTACAACTTCTCTACTGACATTACGACTAAGTCATTAACTAAACAAAATAACAATAGTAAAACAATAATTAAATGACAAGTTTAAGATTAATATTCCAACACAATTACCCTAACAGATTTAATAGATCTTACACAGAGATTGTGATATGAGATTTTTGTAAAAGCAACTTTTTATCTAAAGTATCCAATTTCACTAACAGATCTTACAAAAAGATTGTTATATGAGATTTTTTGTAAAAACAACTCTTTATCTAAAATATTCAATTTCACTAACACATCTTACACAAAGATTGTTATTTAAGATTTTTGTAAAAACAACTTTTTATATGAAATATCCATTTTCACCAACCGATCTAATATATATTTGGGGGTTCAACAACAGAAGAATGTGCCTGTAAGTCGGTAGTAGTAAACCCTATCTTCAACTTTTTTTTTTGCCTGTAAATAATATAAATAATTATTTTAGTAAAATTGTCCACGTATAACATATGCATCTTTAAGCTTATATGATTTTAACATATTTTGAGACATATTATAAAATATCTTAATATTATGTAAAAGTAATCTTTATGGGTTTTTTACTCAGTTTTTTTCATAAAAATGTACATATTTATGCATTTCGAAATTCAAATGTTTAGTTTTAGTCTTATGTTTATTACACAATATCGAAGTTTTATTTTAAAAATTAGGTTATTTGAAACATTTTTTATATTATAATTTCGAATTATTTTTTAACTCAACTTTAAACTTTCCCAAGTATTTAAATCGATATAAAATATGATTAGACGACCTCAATAACGTATGCATCTATAATTCTATATGAAATTTGAGATCAAATTTTTTGGTTTCACCATATATTAATACAAGTATATGTTACAAATCTATCATTATATTATACTTTTCAATTGATTATATTATATAAAAATTCGTATAACCAGACTTTATAGTAGAGTTATAATCTTATCGGTCATTGTCATATCTTTTTTTATTCAATATTGAAAATCACTTACATTAATTTTTTTATATGAATCTAACATAGAATCATTTTTAGAATTTTCATCTTTTTAACCTTAATTCAATTATTTTTCGTATATTTTTAAATATTTATGTTATTAGATCAATCATACATTCAAATTGCTAACAGTCTAAGTAGTTGGTCGACCAAAGATCTCTAATATTACTCACATATTTAAAGTTCTACATACGTAACAATTTTGTGATGCAATTATTAATTATTTATGAGTTGATAGATAATTTACATAATTCTTAGAACCAAATCTTATTTTTTATTTATTAATTTAATATCTGTTTGGAGACGTATGTAAATAAGTTCATTTTTATTCAGAACTCGATTATATTTTTGTATAATCTAATATTTCATCTAAAATTTTATTTTTAATTTCAATAATTTAAAATAGCAAAAGAGAATTGTAGAGTATGCTCAATCGATTAATTTTTTTTTATATATACTATGCAATATTCTAAAGAACCAACATTTTATTTTGGCAAAAAAATAATAAAAAAATGGGAGAGTTTTTAATAAGATTATTAATGCAAAAAGAGAAAATGTGGGTTATATAATAAGATTTTTATACTAAAATCAAAATTAAGTGTATCACAATAGTTATGACATGAATTTGAGAATGAAATTCATGAGTTCGATTCCCAACACTAACATAATAATCTAAATACTAGAAGGGTGGCGATTTGGTTATTTCTCAACAAATTGGGGTAAAGGTTGCTCCAAGGAATCATTATCGATCTTAAGGCAAAGCTTCGGAACTCCAAATGGTTTCACCAGTTTGTTCATAATAGATTGTATAGGTGGATTCTCTTATGATTGGAAGTTTGTTGCCTTAGCTTAGTTAGTTTGGCCTAGCTGGTTAGTTTGCTAGCTTGCTAGTTTTTGCTTTCTATTTGTAATCTGCTTTCTGTAGATTATTCATAGATAGTCCTCCCCTTCGGCCTGTCGAGGGGCATGGGTTAATCCCTCTTTTTTGCTTATATATATATATATATATACCAAATTAGCAAAAAAAAAAAATTGGGGTAAATTAGTAATTTCATAATCAATAAAATGATATTTTTTGCTCTTGAAGTTCAATATATAGTAATATATATATATATATATATAAATTTGGGTAGACAGTTATTAAGTTTCGTTATAAATTAATAGGATATTAATCTGTAATACCCCATGTCAGCAAATTTGGATATGTACTTAGTAAAAACGGTACTGGAACTGGATTTAATCGACCGATATATTATTTTTGAATTTATTTAAAAATCGAGAATCAATCGATAGGATTAATCAAAGCAATTATTGAGAAATTGCCCAAAATACCCACTATACACAAGCAGAGGTCCAATATACTTTTTGGTAGGAACGTGGCCCTATTTACCCACCAAACCCACTTTCACTGCATGTGTGTTCTCACCAACACTAAAACACATTAGTGGACGCTTATATTTACACTTCTAACCCTAATATAATATATACAACGGAGGAGAGGAGAACATTGTCGTTGTGATTGAATTTCCGATCTTAACTCGTTTAACTAAATACTGTAGGTCTCGATTATCGTCATTCTATTCAAGGGCTACTTTCTAATACTCTTCGATTAAGTTGTATTTCATTTGATTAGATTGATTTTAGGGCTCAATGCTTCATTACGACTTGATTAAGTCTTTATTCGAAATGGCTTCATCTGATAGTGTACTTGACTGTACATATGACCGAGATGTTAGTTACTTTTGTGAAGTTGAATTTTAATTTGAAGTACCAAGAGTTTTTGAATGTAATGCATAAAAAACTTTCCAAAGATCCAAATTTTTTTAGATTAAATATATCATGTAGGTTTATGAATCCTTCGATAAAAAAATATAGAGTTATTTCACTTGTTGATGATAATAATTTAGAATTTATGTTTGAATCAATGGAAAGTTTGTTGGTCAAGTTTGTGTAGAGCTTTGTATTGAAAAAATTGCCCTTAGTCTGTGCCAAACCTCAACTGAATTTGTGCAATGTTCAAAGATCGGTGAAGGTTCTGAAAATACATCAAGCAACCACAGTTCAAGAAATGTGTGGTTGAGTAGTGGATTTCTTTCTAGTGGGAGTTCAAGTAAGACATTGTTTATAAGTAGTTCTGATAGTGAATGGAATTCTAGAGCAAGTAGTAAGTATAAAGATGATGTTATCCCTTTTTATAGGTCTTTTGACGGCTCTTCGATGGTTGCTTTTGATTCAAAGAATTATATGCAAACTGTTGCTGAAATTCAAAGTTCGACAGAGTTAAAAAAGGGATTTATATTTGAAAAAAAAAGTTGTTGTGTATGGTAAAGAAGGTTCACATTGCCAATCATCAAGAGATTAAGGTAATAATGTCTGATTCTATTACTTGGGAAGTGGCATGTTGATGTGCTAAAAATAAGGATTTAAATTGCAATAGCACAATTTCATCATTTTAATACTTGAGATATCGATCCACAGAAACTATATATTTTTCTCAATTCTTTAATTTTTAATTTAGACGAACTAGACAATTTAATTTTGAGAAGATTTGTGATTACTGTAAAATAATACGAAAGGGAATTTACTAACTATTATAAAATGAGAATAAGAAATTAACATATACAACAGCAGGCAAGCAAAATGAAATTAAAGTTTACAAATCTATATATATTATAATGTCAGGAGATCGGAGAGGCTTTCACTGAGAAGCTTCAAATTATTTTTCTTGATTTTTCACATTTTTTTATTTTTTTATTAAAATGATTTTCTTGCAATTAATAGCATTTTATTTAGTCATTAATTGTACCTATTAAACTTATATTAAATACACTTTATTTTATACTTAATATAAAATTTTAGCAATCTTTATTTGAACCTTATAATTATTATATTAATATACAATATTTATTATCTATCTAAAAGTATAAAGATTTCAAGGTAAAACAATAAAATAAAATTATTAATATTTTCAATTTCTAATCTTTATTCAAATTTGATGCAATTTTTATCAGCAATAATAAATAGACAATTTTAATATTTCAATTAATTCGTAATCATTGACCATGAGAATCATGACAAGATACGAAAGTATATAAATTTTCCAATTAACATGCACAATTTAAATACAAGCAAAATTGTATAATTTACTTTTACACACGAACAATTTACACAGGGGGTGTGACCAACTCGATTAAATTGAATCAATCCAACCTTTTTCTTTACCGATTAAATCCATGGAAAAAGTTATACATTCGTTGTTTTATTATATTGTGTTGGATTAAATTAATATTTTAACTACACAAATTCTTATACTATGACTAATCAAGTAATTATGCATGTATGTTATGAGACGGGTATCGGCGTTGAAGAAGTTAATTAGTTGTATTTAATATTTTATAAAACTTTATTATAAAAATTGTGTAGAAATTGTAATTTGGTATGAAAAAGTAAGAGACCTTTATGGACTTGATGAAGTTGATAATATGTTAGAGGATATTCATTTTGTTTGTATAATTAATTTTAAATGACTTAGTGTTTGTTGAGATTCCAATGATTTTTAAATTCATTTTTATTGAAGATAGAAAATAATTACATGTACATATTTATTATAAGATTTAATATAAATTATTACAATATGTGAGTACCATTTTGAATATATGTCCATGAATTTAAATCTAATATTACATACAAAAAAATTCTTATAAATGCTAAAAAAATTTAATCAAGTGAATAAATACAGGTCTCGGATCACTCCCAGAAATATGAAGCATGACTTACAAAATATATTTGAATTCTGTTTTGTTTGTCATACAACCAAATTTATTGACAAGTTAAGTCAATTACACCTCTTATCACATTTACATTTTCCTTCTTTTTATCATCATACAAACAAATTTATCAACAAACTAAGCAATCACGTCTCTCATAATGCCATTGACTGCAAAAATGATATAAAAATGTTACTTTTACTTATCCATCATTGAACTTTACAAATGTTTATCAGTATTGGATTTCAAAAACATTTTTTATGCAATAAAATAGGTATCGTCAATATCTTCGAAAATATTATTATTATTATTATTACTTAAGAGTTTAACTGAAACATGTTTCCTTTTTGCTAATTGTTTCTCTATAATTCTTTAAAATTCAAATTTAGTAACATTTTACACAAATTCCAATTAATCATATCAAATTTCAAATAATAAAACTCAACGTACAATGATGTTATATGTACGATTTTTAAAAATATTTTCGTGTCGCGCGTATCGCGGCTTTGTTACCTAGTTAGAGTAATGATTGCAAAATATTAAATAAAAGGAATATGTCAAAGAAACATGGCAGATGTGAAAAAATTCAGGAGACAACATGCCGACTAAAATCAAGAAAAGGACATACTAAATTAATATGGACAGCAAGTGTTTTGGGTTTTAAAACAAAGGAAAATGGGCCACATATAATCATGGGCTTAAAATCTATATGGTCCGAAAGAGAAAAGCAAGCAATTAAAATCTAGAACATGAAAATTGATCCGGTAGCTAGCACAAATAAATAATTCAATTAACATTAATTAACACTATTTAGTACCATCCTAATATTAATGACAAGATTAATTAACACCACTTAGAGCATCTCCAACGGTAATAGCTAAAATCATTAGCTATATAATGATTATCTAAATATTTACTGAACTGTAAGATGTTTTACTCCAATGGTATTAGCTATAATGAATAGCTATATTTTAAAATTAATATTTTATTATTATTTTAATAATATATATATAAATAAGATCGATGATGTGTCACGATATAAGTGGAGATAATGAATTATAGATATTATCTATATATTATAGGTCCTCCAAATATAGAGGATGTCAAGATGATTATCTAAAAATTTAACTAACAGGAAGCATGGTTGGAGAAGAAATTTTTTACATATTATCTAAAAATGATGCCACATCATCAAGTTTAGCTAATAGGTGTGTAGGGTTGGAGATGCCCTAATAATACTAATGCACTAACAATGAATTAAACTGCCTAAATTAACAAATGGGCCAGTGAAAATAATGGGCTTGAAATTAAAAACTAGGCATGCTAAATAAACTAGAAAACAACAAAAAGAAAAGAAACTACAACCAAGAATCAGAATGAACAAGCTATGGACCAGCTAAATTAGAAGCAATAACAAAAAAAAATTAGATAAAAACCGACGACAAATGAGGAGGCTAGATCCGACATGTGAAAGCATATATAAAAATTAAACCGTAATGTATATGCAGACATTAAAGCAAGTGACCAGCTAAATGATATTAAAATCAATATGAACTTTCAATTTATAAAACTAGGGAGCTATTGACAGAAAGGTAAGCTAGAATGATTAAAGGTAGCTAGAATGATTAAAGGTAAGCTATTAACATAAAGCAAAAACTAAATTTAGAGCATTAAAGTAAATGTAAGAGCTCTTTTCAACCCCTAAGTGGTTAGCATTTCGCTACTTTATCCACTCATCGGATTTACGAAAATAACGAAAACAACATAAACGAAAAAAAAGTAAGACAAGAAAATAAAGAGGAAATGAAAATTTAAATTAATAAAATGAAAGTGTTTACAAGAGGGAGGCTACAAAATTTAGGGTAACTAAATCACAACTAAGATGTGATGAAGAGAAAAAAACAAGAATCGCCAAAAGAAAGCAAAACAAAAAGTGAAGCAAAAGGTTAGCAAATGGTAAAGTGATTTTTTTTTGTTGCTTTCACTCTGCAGCTATTTATAGGCTTTTGTACTGACTTATTTACATATGAAAGCATAATGGAAATCATGGTCAAATCTCATGCTGCAGTGCAGTATTTTCATATGTAAACATTGACAATTTGTTAACCATACTTTTCTGCCATCCATTTATGACTCTTGAAAATTTAGAAACCTTTGACAATCCCATATCACCTTTATTACAACACCCCTTGATTGTTGTTACGCCATATTTTCGGTTGCCTCTAATAATCTCCAAAATTTCCAATATTATTAATTATTAATCCAGATTAATAATTATAACTTAATCGCTAAGTTTTATCCTCTCCTTGAAACGAGGAAATAATCAATCTCAATCAATTAATAACGGAAAATATCTTCAAACGATATTCTTCAAATTAGGAAGATATCACAACGATAAGATTAAATCAGATAAAATCAGTAATTACCCAGATTAACGAAGTTTATCACTAAAGTCTCTAAGGGATAGACACAAATCAATTTCACAGAACTGCGTTGGCTTGATCCTTATAAATATAAGGTACGCAGGCATCTTGAAAAAGGATCCGATACACGAGACAAATCGAGATACCACTCAAGTCCAGCCCCAAACATCCAAAATCCCAAATTCCCCATATTTTCATAATTCTTTTTCCAGCAACCTCCGAAATTTGTTATCACCAAATTCCTCCGTTAACAATTGGCGCTAGAAGGAGCGCATTATTTATTGATTGTGGAGGACAATCAACTCACACGCATGGGGGGTTATTATGGATCTGGAGCTGCTGTAATGGAGGAGCTAAGCGGTGGAGGCGGTGGATCTATTCTGAAATAAGATAAGTTTTCTTATGATTTTGTCCATACAAATTTGTTATCTTATAAAATTCGTAGTATATTAAATACATGTCGGATTTTGATGATTTTTAATGATTCGGAAAGCTTGTTAAATTGCCTATAACTTTCGTTCTTTGAGTTTTCTCAGATTATATCTCGATCTATTCTCGAAATCACAAAAAACAATCAGATCTCGTTTTTCAGCATCGGGAAACAGATCAGCAGACGTTTTATTTAATTCCCGATTCGTTATAAGTCCGTTTTTGATGAGCCATATATTATCGGAAAGGTCTTTTCGTTCTCTACAACTTTCGTGTTTTGTGTTTTTCAAGAAAAAGTCGTTTAGATGGTCAAAAACGTCAAAAACAGATCTGGGCAGAATTTGAATTGCAAAGATTTTCAAGATTTTTGGTGTAATCTTCGTGGTACATGATTTTGGAAGACTCTTATTCGAAGATTTTATTATTTTGGAAGGCCTTCCTTTGTGGGGGTAATATTTTGGAAGATCCTCTTTTTTCTAGGGATAAATTTTGGAAGGCTCTTGTTTGAAGAGTTAATTATTTTGGAAGGCCCTCCTTTGTATGGGTAATATTTTGGAAGACTTTTATTCGAAAAGTTGATTTTTTTGAAAGACCCTTCAAGTGTTGCTGAAATCTTTTTTTGAAAGAATCTTGGGATATTGATATGACTTTGGGAAGATGACCTCCTCTAAGGAGGGTCTCCCTTATTTTTTTTTGTGTTAGACGACCTCCTCTAAGGAGGGTCTTTGTGATTTATTTAAAAGACGATCTCCTCTAAGGAGAGTCTTAGTGAAAATGAAGCAAACTTCGGAAAGTCCACCTCCTGTGAGGAGGGATATTTCTGGAATGGGGAACGACCTCCTTTGAGGAGGGTATCCCAAATTACCAAAGTCCTTGAAAAAACCGTACTTCCGGGGGGGATGTCCGTACTTCCGGCTCCTCATCAAGGCACGAACTTCGGGAAATCCACCTCCTGTGAGGAGGGGTATTTCTGGAATGGGGAACGACCTCCTTTGAGGAGGGTATCCAAAATTACCAAATCCTTGCAAAAACCGTACTTCCGGGGGGGATGTCCGTACTTCCGGCGCCTCATCAGGGTTCGAGCTTCGGAAAATCCACCTCCTGTGAGGAGGGTATTTCTGGACAAAAATGGTCTCCTTTAAGGAGAGTACTAATGATCTTCTTTGAGGAGAGTATTATAAAATTCTGAGGAAAATGACCCCCTTTGAGGGGGATACCCTCTAGAAGACATGGTAGATGTTAGGTCCAAACGTGTTGTAGAGGGGGGGTGAATACAACTTTTCGAATATGAGAGGCAATAAAAACGATGCAATAAATGAACACACAGATTCAAGGAATATATTTCTTTATATATAACTTGAAAGGGTTGCTACAACATTCATTACAAAGTATAACAGAAGTTGAGAGAGAAGTGAATGATACTAAGCTCTGTGAATGCACTCTCTCTTTTTCTCTTGTGTTTTTTCTCTAGAATTGCTCACTCACTAAAACATTACACAAGTACTTCTATTTATACTACATGTAATCTATGTCCTGTAGTCTTCAAAGACTAAGATGTACGTGGCCCAATGATGTCCACATAATTCTTGCCTTATCTTGAAAGCTTGGAAATCTGCCAATCAGAAGATGCCATGTGTCATGTTGAAGCTGCACCTAAGTAGAACTTCTACTTGAGAATTTCTACTTGGCTATCTCGAAATTCCTAAGTGGAACTTCTACTTGGCTATCTCGAAATTCCTAAGCAGAACTTCTACTTGAGAATTTCTACTTAGCCATCCAGAACATTTAGTACTTAGAAAATATTCTGGTCTTCAACTTGAAACTTCAATGCACATCTTGAACTTGTGATATCTTCATGTCTTCTTTATTCTTCAACAAACTCTTGAACATGGTTCTTTATTACTGACATAAACTTGCTATCAATGTCCTGACACTTGATGCATTGGTCTGGTTCATAAGTGACTAGTCTTGATAGTGTTTCTGCTTCTTGAATAAATTACCATATTCACTGAATAACTTGGCTTTCCAATATTTGCTTTCCTTCTTCTTCACTTGAAATCAATTGGTCTTGTTGATACTGATAGTTATGATCTTGATTCTTGATTTATCAAATCACTGAGGCATGAACAACTTTAACTTGAACTTCTCTCAATGATTTCTTCTTGGCTGGATCATAGTTAGCATGTTTAATTGTATCAATTACCTTGTCTTCATTTAGTGTTGATTTCTTGTGACTTCCTGTTCTTGATTGTCTTCTGGTTAAGTATCTTTTCCTTTAGTTTGAGTTACATTAGTTATAGTGTTACAAGTTTATACACTCTGCCTTTCAATCTCCCCCAATTTGATTGTCTAACAATGACATTCAAATTAATGAAGGATAACTCAACTAAACAATGAGACGAGAAAAGATAATTAACATTACATTCTTGAATAATATACAATTGAAAAGAACTTGAAAACAATACAATGAACATAAAAACTAGAAACAGAATTCGAACCTCGAATTAAAGATCATTTGAATGATTCCTATCACCTGGATTATTTCATACCTTCTAGTCAAACTTATATCACCTTATTGGATTCACTCTAAGGTGAATTTTCCTCAAGTGAGTTAAAGCAACCGAAAGACATGAAGTTTTTCCAACTTCAAGTTCACACCACTCTGACCTTTAACCCTAATTCCGTTTCCTCTTTCTAGCTTCAGCAGCTTGGTCTCTCTCTTCTTTCTGCCTTTTGAGCTTCTCCTTCTGCTGCTTTTCTTTCTTGTATACTGGATCTTTAAGCTGCTTCCACCTAGCATTCAACAGACTTACAGCTTCCATTTCTAGAGGGTTCTTGGGCTCTGGATAAGGATGTTTGAAAAGCCTTCTGAGTTTGTCCACCTCCTGAGTAGTCCTGATCTTTGGAATATCCTCAAAGTTCTTCATGATGAGCTGAGATTTCCAATGAGTTTTATCAGCTTTAAACTGACAATAGATCATCTTGGGGTAGCCCTTGACACGGTTAGTATTGTGGACACTAGCCGCATCTCGCTCCATTTGCTTCTTTTCCACCACTACTTCAGACAGGTAACTCATGAGTCTCTGCTTTTCTTCAACAAACTTGTCTTCCACTTCGCCCCATTTGAACACATATAACACTTTCTCTAGAAATGCAGCATCTTGAGTCTGTAGCAGCCATTGTCTACTCATATGCAAGAGTGTTTGTTTCTGGTCTGCATCTATGTATGCTAAGGCATCAGCTGTATCATCAGCATAAGAGTGTATCCAGTATACACTATCTTTCCCTGGAACGCCAACTGCCTCCCTTATTTCTCCTTGTTCCAGTTCTCCAGAAGGAAGAGTCAAAGCTTCATCTACATTCTTCATTGCTTGAAGAATATTCCATTTCTTTTCTATCAGCTCCGGCTCAATCTTCACGTTGTCGAGAGGGTTTGGAGCAATGACATCACACTTCCACACCTCATTGCTCTTAAAGAATATGACTCTTTCAATGATCCTCACGGATTTATCTTTAAGCTCAGAGGCGAATCCCTTACCCATCATTTGTCTACATACAGCTTTAAGAGATTCCACTGAAAGTTCCATTAAGTCTTTTTCCTCCATGCTCACCCTCTTCATCTTTCCTTGAACCACCATCCGGACAAAATTTGGATAAGCTGAGAATTCTGGACCCTTGTCCTCTGCTAGCTGCATTAACTGATCCCTGTACAGAATGCTTAGCTCCTCAGATTGAGAGTACTGAATTTTAGTCGCTAGCAAGAACAACTCTGACGCAGATCTTCTCATTATGAATTGGTCATCCACAAATAGGAAAGATGTTGGGACTCCTTCTACCAAAGACAAGATAACCTGCCACTCCTTAAGATTTGCATTGTATCCAACCCTGACTTTAGAAATTAATCTCTTCAAAGCATTTATATAGTCCCCAGTCATTGGATTCTGCAAATTCAAGTTGTAGAACAGATCATCTGCATCCTTGTTATGAACTCCTTTTGCACATGGTCCCATCATTATCTTCCTTGCTTCATCCCATTTCTGCCCTATCCTTCTTTTGTCCAGATCAACTTGAGGATTGGCTAGCCTTGCAAGCTCATACTCATACTGCTTCCCTTGTAGCTCCACCTTCTGTTCTAGGAACGCAGCATGTTCTTGCATCATCTTCATTTTATGGAACTGAGCTTGTTCCAAGGCTAACTGTTGAGACTGCAGGGTTTCTTCATCAACAGGATCTTCTTCAGGCATTCCGAAAGACATACCAGCACCTCCACCTTGTTCCTTCAAAGATCGCTTAACAGCATGTGCGAAAGGTACGTCTTCCATATCAGAATCTGAGTCTAGTACCTCCTGTACTGTGTCCTGATGACTCAGGTCAATAACTGGTTCATCTTCTTCAACCATTATTGCCTTACCCTTTCTCCTCCTCAGAGCCTCTTCAGCAACAGCAGGCTCAATTTCTGGTTCCTTAACAAGATCAGCGGGTTCTTCAATTTCTTCGATGTGAACTGCCTGCTGTCTCGTCTCCTTTCCACTCTCCCCCTTAGGTGAGTTATCCTGAGCTCCACCATGGTCTTCAGATCCACCAGCTGCATAGGAACCTCCAAAACCAGAACCAGAGGCTCCCGCTCCACTAGCACCACCTGCTCCAGCATCGGGGGGAGGTTGTTCCGACTCGAAGCACTCCGGGGGCACAAAACTCCTGACTGCGAACATCATTCTACTGATCTCCACAATCATTGTATGCATTGTAGACTCCAATGCCCCCATCCTCTCATTGAGAGTGCTTCCCAAGACACCACCAGCATGGCCCAAGTCATTGACCTTATTTGTCAAATCATCAAAAGCTGTAGCTTGACTTGCCATTCTTGCTGCGTAGTCGTCTAGAGCCCTTTGATTGTTTCCAATATTGATCCCGAACTGCCCCATTGTCTGCCCGAACTGCCTCATCTGATTTTCCATTGAAGTCATACGAGTATCAAAATTTTCAGTATTAAGGGACGGTGTTTGGTTTAGGTGACCTCGCTCTAATACGCGTTCTGTTGGTATTTGGCGCTCGGTTTCGGGCCTTAAAAATGAAGGTCCCTCTCTCCCTAACCTCTCACACACACTCCCTGTCTCACGCTCGTGTATGTCTTCAATGACTGATCCAAAAAGTGAAGCAGTACCTGCAGAAACTTGATAAGAAATGTTGTTGACAGTTATGGGATCAAATTCTGTTTGTTCCTGAGTTGGAATCTCAGTCTGAGAGGCTGCAAAGTGTCCTTGTACGACATCAGAACCGATCCTCTTTGCAGCATCAGTACGTACCGGTGAAGGTACGGTTGAAGTTCTTAAGACTTCATGTCCTCTTGAAGCAACAGTATCATCAAGAGGCACATCATTCTCACCAAAATCAAAATCCCTATGTGCAGAATGTTCAAGGGGTGAACCACTCGCGTGAGGTGGAGTGGTTGCGTGTGACACGCTAGGGTTTGACTGTGGTTGTGAAGTAGCAGCGTGGAAAAGTTTGGCTTTCTTGCGAATAAGTTGCTGCTCTTCGGGTTCATTCTCCTCATCATCTTGTATAAATATACGTGCTGGTTTTCTGACTTCCGTTAACAGGGGTGATAAAGAATATGAATGTGTATCAGACTCAGAGTCAGAAATATGGCTCTTACCCTGGGATAGATCCTGCGGGTTAGCAGGCTCATGGGTCGCGGAATCAGAAACGTAGGAGGAGGAATGAATAGTATGCAGAGAGAGATTACCTGATTGATTACCTTGTACATCATCGCTTTCCTCATCTGGAATCTCATCAAATGCCTCAGCATGAACAGATGGATTTTGAGCATGTGATGAGACTTGTGATGATGCCTCCAAATTGGTAACTCCTGCATCATATCTAAGCCACATTTGAATATTTTCAGGAGTAGACATTGGCTTACCTTGATGTTTATCCTGATTTGCAATGGTTGCAAGTGACTTAGTGCCCATCCCCAGCGATTCAGATGTAGGGCTTCTGGCAAATCCCTGTCTAATAGCAAGGGCATCCTTCGGTATTAAGTCATTGATTAGCATTTGAAGAAACCGAGGAAACCAGCAGACGACATCAGTGGTAGAGAGGTCTCTGCTTGCAAGGGATCCCATTGAGGCCACTATCTCAGAGAGAACTATGCGTCCATAGTTTATATCCAGTTCTCTTGCTAGGGCTACTGCAAAGGTTTGCATGGGAATCGGAATTTGATGAAAGTCTTTTTCGCGTGCCCGAAAACATCTTGTGATGGCCTCGAAAAAGTAATTCCATTCCGCATGGAAGAATTGCTTTTGGATATTTCCCGTGATTGGGCCTTTTGTAGGATAACATCCAATTTCTTCAAAGAATCTGAGGCGTTCTGCAGCAGTAGGTTCTGGATCATAGGCATCTTTAATTGGGAATCCTAGAACTCTGTTGACAATTTGTTCTGTCACCTCATATTCCTGACCCGCTAAGGTAAACCTGAAACCGTAGGGGGTTGATTTACTCCCAAAAGTAACCGCACTAGTCCATAATTGCTGTAAAGCATCATGTACTAGTGTAGGTTTAGCAGTAAAAGCTTGGCTAGCTTTGGAATACAAATTGAGAAATCGTATCCAAAACTTAAACCGCGGGAGTTGATCACCAATTTCCGTAGAAATATTGTAAAAATTGTTTTTAGCAAGGGAAAATTGGTGAGCCATTTTGATTAAATGTTTTTCTTTTAAAATATGTGAATTTTTATTTTTATTTTGAAAAACAATTAATTTAGGAATTATCAGTTATATCCCTTTTAATTTAACAAAAAGACCAAAAGTCACTCTTGAAAAATTAAACTACGGGTTATAGATAATTATCACTGTGAGAGGCGAAAATCAACAACCAATTAACAGAATCTGATACCAGTGAAATCAGTGAAGTTATGTGTGTACACACCAGTGAAATCGTGTGTATTTGACTGTGACGCGGTGTGTGTATATACGTATGTATATATGTCGAGAAAGAAGAACAAATTCACAAACACACAAACTCAGATATTACTGGTCACTCAGATAATGGCAGTCAAAAATCGGGCAGTAATTCGTTGTCCGTATGAGATTAGTCACAAAGATCACGAATCAGTGGTTGTAAGTCAAAATCGCCTGTATGTATATGGGGCGGCTGTAAAACTCAATTAGGTAAAAGTGAAAGAATAGATCGAGTTAGAGAAGTATATATAGACATTAATGTGGAATGACAAAAATGTCCCTGTTAAAAAAAAATGAAAAGTACTAAGTCCATACAGGGGACATCTAAGTCGAACTCTATCTCGAACTTTTCTATCTCGAACTTTTCTATCTCGAACATCAAGTCGAACTTCGAGATAAAGTTCGAGATAGAGGTTAACTCGAACAATTATGCACAAAGAAGCACTTTAACCAAAATTACAGCAGAAACTATAGGGAAATACTATCTTGAACATTATTGATTTGTAGTAAACTTGGAAAAACAGAAAATTCAAGATACTTTTCGAGTTAGAGTCTATCTCGAACATCAAGTCGAAATTCGAGTTGAGTTTCGAGATAGACTAAGAACTCTATCTCGAACATCAAGTCGAACTTCGAGATAAAGTTCGAGATAGACTAACTCGAAGTTAATCTCAAATTCTTTCCAAAATATTTTCTTAAATCAAAAAGTCCAGGGTAATTCAAGATATGTTTCGAGTTAGGAGTGTAACTCGAAAAATTCCCTTTAGCTTAACTGAGAACTCTATCTCGAACACCAAGTCGAAATTCGTGTTGAGTTTCGAGATAGACTAAGAACTCTATCTCGAACATCAAGTCGAACTTCGAGATGAAGTTCGAGATAGACTAACACGAAGTTAATCCTCAGTTCTTTTCAAAATATTCCCTTAATGGAAACTTCATCTCAACCTTAGAGATAAAATTCGAGATAGACTTTATCTCGAATATTTTGAAGATAGAATTAGGCACACTGGTAACTCGAACTCGAACTTTAAGTCGAATTTCGAGATGAATTTCGAGATAGGTACTAACTCGAAATTCTTCCCAGACTTGGAATTTTCAAAACTTCACCCTGGAAGCTCAAGTCGAAATTCAAGTCGAATTTCTACATGAGTTTCGAGATAGAGACTAACTCGAAATTTTGAAGATACTTAGAATAATTTGACAATTTTTCTTTGAAAAACTCAACAATTAATTTTGTCAAATTAATATAAATATCAATTCAAGGATTTTAATATATGACATAATTAAAACATTCCTTGATAATTCTAAGGCCTCTAATTACATGAAAAACACAGGTAAATTCATCTAAAAATCATGCAATATTTAGACTATTATGAATTTAACTCCCCCTATGATCATGCAATCTAACAAGCATAAATTCACAGATTTGTGCTATAGAAGACACTTAAAACACAATGAATTCATGCAAAATCACACTATATGCAACCTATAACAATCATTAATTAGGCATATTAAAGTCTAAGCACATAATGATTGATTAGCTTGCACATACAAACATAAACATGGATTTTACAGATAGAAGGCTTTACTAACTTGTGTTAAGCATTCCCAATTCACCAACCAACCTATTGAATGTTACTTCATCAAGAGGTTTGGTGAATATATCTGCAATTTGTTGCATTGTGGGCACAAAATGTAGCTCCACAGTCCCCTCCTCGACATGTTCTCTTATGAAATGATACCTGATGTCAATATGCTTGGTTCTTGAGTGATCTACAGGATTGTTGGTTATGGCAATGGCACTTGTGTTGTCACACATGATTGGAATTTTCTTGTGCTCCATGCCATAATCCTTCAATTGGTTCCTCATCCACAGTATTTGAGCTACACAGCTTCCAGCAGCAATGTACTCAGCTTCAGCAGTAGAAGTAGATACTGTATGTTGCTTTTTACTTTGCCAGGACACCAATCTTCTGCCAAGAAATTGGCAAGCACCAGATGTGCTTTTCCTATCAATCCTGCAACCTGCATAGTCTGAATCCGAATAGCCAATAAGATTAAAACCTGTATCTCTTGGGTACCAAATCCCTAGATTTGGTGTGCCCTTGAGATACCTAAAAATTCTTTTGACGGCTACGAGATGTGATTCTCTAGGATCCTCTTGGAACCTTGCACATAAACAAGTTGCGAACATTATATCTGGTCTACTTGCAGTTAAATAGAGGAGTGAGCCAATCATACCTCGATAGCTTGTGATGTCAACTGATTTACCTGATTTGTCTTCATCAAGCTTCGTGGCTGTTGCCATGGGAGTCTTAGCTGCTGATGCATCTTCTAGATTATACTTCTTGAGTAAATCTCTGACGTACTTGGATTGACAGATAAAGATACCATCTTTTCTCTGACTGATCTGTAATCCAAGGAAGAAGGACAGCTCTCCCATCATGCTCATCTCATATTTTTCCTGCATTAGCTTGGCAAATTTCTCGCACAAGCGCTCATTTGATGACCCAAAAATAATATCGTCCACATATACTTGAACAAGTATTAAGTCATTTCTCACAACTTTATAGAACAATGTTTTATCAATTACTCCCCTAACAAAACCATTTTCAATTAAGAATAGAGATAGGGTTTCATACCATCGCCTTGGGGATTGCCTGAGGCCATAGACAGATTTGAAGAGTAGATACACAAAATCTGCATGTTCTGGATCAACGAAGCCGGGCGGCTGTTCCAGATACACTTCTTCTTCTAACTCTCCGTTCAGGAAGGCACTTTTCACGTCCATCTGGAATACCTTGAAGTTCTTATGTGCTGCAAATGCCAAGAACATCCTGACTGCCTCAAGTCTTGCAACTGGTGCATAGGTTTCATCATAATCAATTCCTTCTCGCTGAGAATAACCTTTTGCAACCAAACGAGCCTTGTTTCGTGTTACAAGTCCGTTTTCATCCAGTTTATTTCTGAATACCCACCTAGCTCCAATTACGGATTTGTTCTTTGGTCGGGGTACCAGTTTCCAAACTTTCTGCCTTTCAAACTGATTGAGTTCCTCTTGCATTGCAATCACCCAATCAGCATCGCCAAGAGCTTCTTCTATTTCTTTAGGTTCAAGCTTGGATAAGAACCCAGAATATAAGGAGATATTAGCCATGTCAGCTCTTGCAGTTCTTCTAGTAGTCACACCAGCATCTGGATCACCAATAATTAACTCAAACGGATGGTCTCTATTCCATACCCGTTCACCTGGAAATTGTCTAGATGATTCAGCTTGACTTTCTGAGTTGGGGTGCTGACTACTTTGAATATTTTCACTAACTCCCCCTGAGTTAGTGCCAGCTCCTACAGAACTAGAGTCAACTCGACTCGAGCCTTGAACAGTAGTCCTTGAGCTGCTATTTACTCCCCCTGAGTTGTTGCCGGTTGGTACTGAAGAAGTCTCTCCTGATCTTGTAGAATTAGCTCGTTCACTAGACTCAGGTTCTTCACGTACACTTGGAACATTTAATGGAACAACCAACTCAGGTTCATCTTCAAGATCTTCTAAGTCCAGATTCTGAAATTTTAGGGACTCAGGTTCACTAGAATCTCTTGAAATTGATGAGAGTTTGGTATCGTCGAATCTGACGTTGTAGCTTTCCGTCACTTTTCGATCATTCACCAAGAACACTCTATAAGCTGCCACCACGTCTGTAGAGTAACCAACAAAGATTCCTTCACGAGCTTTTGCTGCAAACTTGCCTAGATTTTCATCATCTATAAGCACATAGCATTTTGCTCCGAAGACATGAAAGTATTTGATTGTTGGTCTTCTGTTGTTCATTAGCTCACATGGTGTCTTTTCTTTATCTTTTATGATCAAGGTTCTATTTTGAGTGTAGCAAGCGGTACTCACTGCTTCGGCCCAGAAATACAAAGGAAGTTTTGAATCATACAACAAAGTTCTTGCTGCTTCAACCAAAGTTCTATTCTCCTTTCAACTACTCCATTTTGCTGTGGAGTTCTCGGGGCTGAATACTGACGACGTATTCCCTTAGATACACAGAAGTCATTTAGCACTGCGTTTTTGAATTCAGTGCCATTGTCTGATCTAATCGTCTTCACAGTAAGTGTTGAAACATTCTCAATTTGAGTGATGTGATCAATGATTAAGAAAGGTACTTCGTCTTTCGTCATTGCGAACAATACCCATGTATACTTGGAGAAGTCATCCACGATTACCAAAGCATATCTTTTCCTAGACAAAGATAGGACATTCACTGGGCCAAACAAATCCATATGAAGAAGTTGTAGAGGCTCAGTAATACTAGAAATTTCTTTGCTTTTATGCGATGCTCGCTTCGACTTTCCCATTTCACAAGCTTCACAGAGTCCTTTCGGAGCGAACTCCATTTGAGGTAGATCTCTCACCAATTCTCGCCTTGCGAGAGCATTCATCGTTTTGAAGTTTAAGTGAGATAGCTTTTTGTGCCATAACCAGCTTTCATCATCCGAGGCTTTGCTGTAGAAACAGGTGACCTCATCCTGATTTGCTGAATCCATATCTGCAACAAAAAGATCTGCCTTTCGAACTCCTCTTAAAGATAGTGAGCCTTCCTTGATGTGAGTGATTGAGACACCTTTCTTGTTGAAGACAATTTCGTAACCTTTGTCACAGAATTGACTTATACTCAACAGATTGTGCTTTAGTCCCTCAACATAGGAAATATCTTCAATGATGACATTGCCAGTTTTCAGTTTGCCATATCCCTTAGTCACACCTATGCTGTCATCTCCAAAGGTAACATAAGGGCCAGCCTTCATAACCAACTCTGTAAGCAGGGACTTATTTCCAGTCATATGCCTCGATGCTCCACTGTCTAGCACCCATATAACTTTATTTCTATTCTGCTTAATGCCCTGCAATGACAGATTGGTTAGACATTCTTCGGAACCCAACTTTGATTGGGCCCGGCTTTTCGATAAGATCGAGAATCAACAGATTTAACAACAGGAGATGCACTTTTCTTCACATTACTAGAGCTTTCGACTATCTCCTTTCCTTTCTCAGACTTGACAGATTTGTCAGTCTTAGGAGAAGGTTTGTCACTCCTAACTTTAGGAGGACTGACAGTCTTGGCTCTACCATACTTTTTCTTGATATTTGAGCTAGCAACAGTATTTGAGCATGACTGGCTAGATGCATTCATTAAATGCACAAAAGTTTGCATGATATTAAAAGTGCATGGCATACAGTTAGGTTGACCACACTGTGCATGATTCTGATGCAGATTATTCATTGTATGTGTGGTAGGCATGGCATGTGCAGCAGGAACATTCATGTTAGCTTTGCATGCATAAGAAAGATGTTCAGTAGATTTACAATGATAACATGCTTTCTTTATTCGTTCAGCCTTAACCTCTTTTATGCCTTTTTCTTTCTTTCCTTGTTGTTTAACAGCCTTAGCTCCTAATCCCAGTCTAGATTCATCTCTAGGGAAATTGATTTTCACTTGTTTAATAGGAGTTACAGGTTGTTCTTTCTGGCGATCTTCCATCTCAATCTCATATCTAGCTATCAATTCAGTCTCTTCTTCTTCTATTCTAGGAACAAGATGTTTGTAGATAGGTTTGACAGCTGATTTAAGAATTCTAGGTGTTTCCTGTTTAAGGTCACTGGAACTAGGGTCAATAGGTCTCTTTCCTTCTTTCTTAGGAAGGTCAGAATAATCAAGCCCTATACCTACTCCAGTTATCTTCTTAAATGTGTCATTATCTACATACACTTTACTAGCAGCTAGTTTGTATGCTTCGCATTTAGTTTCTAACTCAGCTAGATTGTTCCTAAGACATGCTTCTACTTCTTCCTTAAGGACGAGCTTGTGTTCCAGAGATTTAATAAAGTCTCTTAGAGATGTATATACAGTGCAAGCAGCCTCTAGCTCTTCCACTTTTGCCTCAAGCATTCTGCATTTGGCAACAAGTGTTTTCTGTTCCTTTTGAGAAGAGTCTAGGCTTTTGCACAACATGTAGATCTCTTCACTAAGAGCCCCGTTCTGTTCTTTATAATCATCAATAGACATTTCTACTTTAAGAGTCAGAACTGGTACCTCTGGTTCCTCTGATGTCTCAGCCATGAGCGCAAAGTTTGCTACTTGAGTAACATCTTCCTCATCTGAATCATCCCAAGCTCTTCCTTCTGTCACCAATAAAGCTCGTTTTCCATGTCTTTCATTCAACAGTGCTTCATAGTTGCTTTTGAGAGCTTCAAATGTTTCTTTTGGATAAGTCTGTTTAGGCTTTTTGCAGTCCGAGGCAAAGTGTCCAGCTTCACCACAATTGTAGCATTTGAATTTCATTTTGAAATCCAAAGGAGATTTGTAGCTGGTATTCTTGCCTTTTCCTTTGTAGCCTGACGAACTACCACCACCCTTAGCAGCCCGATAATAAGATGAAGATTTTCTCTGTGGTCGGTTGCTTTTTCTAAATCTCATGTTGCTGAACTTCCTTGCCATGTATGCCACGACACTATCGTCCATGTTGTCCAGCTCTTCTTGGGTGTAGTAGTCATCATCACTGTCAGATGCGCACTCGTCATCATTATCAACTTGATGTGGTGCAAGTGATGATTTAGGCTTTGCTGCAACCATTGCCTTCTTAGACTCTTCCTCATCAGCAACTAATCCTGATGCACTTTCTTTTGACTTTGAATCATTGTCCCATGCTTGATCTTGAAGCGTTTCCAGCTCATAGGTCTTTAATATTCCATAATACTCTTCCAGAGAAGTTGTATGCAAATCTCTGGTTTCTCTGATTGCGTAGACCCTATGCTCAATGCTTTTTGGCTGGTTCCTCAGATATCTCGTATTTGTTTCAACCATGGGGAGAGTCACACCTCTCAGATTCAAATCCAATACCAACTGACTGAATCGTAGGTAGACATCTGTTATGCCTTCTCCTTTCCTTATTCTAAAGGTGTCATACTCCATCTTGAGTATGAGTGTTTTGTTGCTTCTGACCTCTGCAGATCCTTCCATGACAACTTCTATCTTGTCCCAAATCTTCTTCGCTGTAGTCAAACCTTTGACTATGTTGAACATTTCATGATCAAGAGATTCCATCAAGGTTTGTCGTACGGCAGTATCCAAAGCTATTTGCTCTTTATCAGCATCCGAAAAGTCCGCTGCCTTTTTGGGCTCAGACCGGGGTGGTATAACCACTCCTCCTTCCGTATGTGAAGGAATAACTGCCATTGGGACAAATTTACCCTTGTCAAGGACTTCCAGATATTCAGGGTTAATAGTCTCTAGATATAGTCTCATTCTGAAAACCCATTCTTCATAGTGATCTTTGTTGAACATTGGGATCTTGAATGCATTTTTAGGAGCCATCTCAATTCTGGTCACTAAAAATTTCTAAGTACCCAAGACTAGGCTATGTAGAATATTTATGTAGAACTTTTGCCTAAGTCGAAATTTCTCTAAGTAGAAATTTTGCTCAAGTCGAAATCACCAAGTAGAAATTGTCCAAGTCGAAATTCTATGTAGAAATTCTCAAGTAGAACTTCTATGTAGAAATTTTTGCCTTAGAATAATTTTTCTGCAGATTTCTTTAAATATTGAATAAACAATATTATCACTTTAACACTTTTTGACTTTGAATGCTTTACTCACCAAACCCACCTAACCCACATGCTAGGTACTGAGTATGTCTTTTACTTTCGGCTGAATAAAGTAAATCAAAGAATCCAAAAACCACCTTTTTATTCTTTTACTATTGAAAAGGAGATCAAAAAGTTGTTGGGTTGTATTCTTTGATAAGAACAGATGATGAACACTCAAGAACACCAAATATGAACTAACCCAGATAAATTCACAAAAATTAATTAAAATACACCCAAGCTAAATAATCACACCTGGAGTATTTAAATAATTTTTCAGATGAGTTTTTCAATACAAACGAATTAAAACACACTTTTCGAGAAAATGAAAAGTAGATCTGAAAAATGAAAAACTCACGATTCTTCTACTCAACACAAGGATCTATGTTTTGTATGTTAAACAAATTGCTCTGATACCAATTGTTAGGTCCAAACGTGTTGTAGAGGGGGGGTGAATACAACTTTTCGAATATGAGAGGCAATAAAAACGATGCAATAAATGAACACACAGATTCAAGGAATATATTTCTTTATATATAACTTGAAAGGGTTGCTACAACATTCATTACAAAGTATAACAGAAGTTGAGAGAGAAGTGAATGATACTAAGCTCTGTGAATGCACTCTCTCTTTTTCTCTTGTGTTTTTTCTCTAGAATTGCTCACTCACTAAAACATTACACAAGTACTTCTATTTATACTACATGTAATCTATGTCCTGTAGTCTTCAAAGACTAAGATGTACGTGGCCCAATGATGTCCACATAATTCTTGCCTTATCTTGAAAGCTTGGAAATCTGCCAATCAGAAGATGCCATGTGTCATGTTGAAGCTGCACCTAAGTAGAACTTCTACTTGAGAATTTCTACCTGGCTATCTCGAAATTCCTAAGTGGAACTTCTACTTGGCTATCTCGAAATTCCTAAGCAGAACTTCTACTTGAGAATTTCTACTTAGCCATCCAGAACATTTAGTACTTAGAAAATATTCTGGTCTTCAACTTGAAACTTCAATGCACATCTTGAACTTGTGATATCTTCATGTCTTCTTTATTCTTCAACAAACTCTTGAACATGGTTCTTTATTACTGACATAAACTTGCTATCAATGTCCTGACACTTGATGCATTGGTCTGGTTCATAAGTGACTAGTCTTGATAGTGTTTCTGCTTCTTGAATAAATTACCATATTCACTGAATAACTTGGCTTTCCAATATTTGCTTTCCTTCTTCTTCACTTGAAATCAATTGGTCTTGTTGATACTGATAGTTATGATCTTGATTCTTGATTTATCAAATCACTGAGGCATGAACAACTTTAACTTGAACTTCTCTCAATGATTTCTTCTTGGCTGGATCATAGTTAGCATGTTTAATTGTATCAATTACCTTGTCTTCATTTAGTGTTGATTTCTTGTGACTTCCTGTTCTTGATTGTCTTCTGGTTAAGTATCTTTTCCTTTAGTTTGAGTTACATTAGTTATAGTGTTACAAGTTTATACACTCTGCCTTTCAGTAGATATGACATTTTCGACTGGATGTTGCTCAAAATGCTTTGCACGACTCTGCGAAAAATGCTTTGATGGCTCTCCAAAATACATTTTCTTACACATACAAAACTTATTATTTACATATCGCATATTGTCTTATTTACATCTACATGTATATTACGGGCACCTTGGTGCTCCATATTATTTATTAATCTTCCTCTCCTAGCTGTTTCAATGACTCAAGAAATTTGGAAGATCGAAGCATGCTTAGTTCTCCACTGCAGCAAGTTACACTGAAGAACTGGGGGGTAGTTGTTACGCCATATTTTCGGTTGCCTCTAATAATCTCCCAAATTTCCAATATTATTAATTATTAATTCAGATTAATAATTATAACTTAATCGCTAAGTTTTATCCTCTCCTTGAAACGAGGAAATAATCAATCTCAATCAATTAATAACGGAAAATATCTTCAAACGATATTCTTCAAATCAGGAAGATATCACAACGATAAGATTAAATCAGATAAAATCAGTAATTACCCAGATTAACGAAGTTTATCCCTAAAGTCTCTAAGGGATAGACACAAATCAATTTCACAGAACTGCGTTGGCTTGATCCTTATAAATATAAGGTACGCAGGCATCTTGAAAAAGGATCCGATACACGAGACAAATCGAGATACCACTCAAGTCCAGCCCCCAAACATCCAAAATCCCAAATTCCCCATATTTTTATAATTCTTTTTCCAGCAACCTCCGAAATTTGTTATCACCAAATTCCTCCGTTAACAATTGTCAAATGCGAGTTATTTCAGAGATTGATTGTCTCGTTAAAACCTTGCAAGGAAAAATCTAGTGGGATAAAAAATTTCTTCTTTCATTTTAGTCATTTTTTTCCTCTTTTGTCCTTCTTTGCACTTTATTTCTTTATTTTGTCATTTCTTTATTTTCCGCGAATTTCCTGAAATGCAACAAAATAATTTATTAAAATACGAGTTCAAGCAATAAATATGTAATAAAAATATGCAAAAATATGCAATTATCAAATGCCCCCATACCTATCTTTTGCTCGTCCTCGAGTAAAACAAAAAGAAAAATGCAAAATAAAAAGCTTATACTCACTTTCGTAGGAATCACAAGTAATTTTAGGTTTACCAACTCGTTAAACTCATAGACGATCTTTACAAGAGGAGTGTTGTCTCCTAAGGGTATACAGAAGATATACCCATAAAATCTTTGAGATAAATCAGTAAGTATCCAACTTTACTCTTTCAATCTAGCTTTCATTGGTGTCAACAAAACAATTTTGTAGGAAAATACATGCTTTAAAGATTATTCTAATAATAGCCAAGTTATAGGTTCCCACAATCCACATGAGTAGACTCTAAAAGTTTACAAAAGATCCCAAGGTGTGTAGTGAATTTAAGGCCTTTGATGGATAAATGCATATGAACATTTTCTCTTTTTCAACCAATATTGAACTGACCCAATCTCTATTAAAACAAGGTTCTAGCCAAACTTCACATTCGTAGTAGTTAGGTCGACTGTGCAATGGTTGAGGGTTCCAAAAGACTTTCGCATCAATACCCATTTAGCGAGTTTTAGGTCAACAATCCCAGATTACAAGACCTTAGGTTGCTAGGCACAAAGTCCCCTCGGACTTACTTACTCGGGTTATCAATGAGCCCAACCTAGCCCATTTCCCTACTAAGAATTTATTATTACAAAATTACACTAGCACTCTACAATTACAAACCTTTATTGACTCTTTTTTTTACGAAGACACTATAGGAGCAAAATTTCGCAAAGGTTTAATTCGACATTGTTCTAACATGTGGGTTCTCTCTCAAGTATCGAATAACATTCCTATACAATTTTCCGATCAAAGGTCATGTGCAAATGTGTGGTCTTGGACTTTTAAGCAAAAATATGTTCGACACAAGTTTCATGACGAAAACCTTACTTGACTACGTTCAAATTATCTAAAGGCATTATACATATAATTTTTGAAAAACAGTTAACACCAAATAGTTCTAAAGTTTAAAGAGTGGGAAGGACAACTAAGCTAAAATATCTCTATTTTTGGATTTTTTTAATTATTTTTGGTTTTTTCAATTTTATGTATTTACACTAAAAACCATGTATTTACACTAAAAACCCTCCCCCATACCTAAATCATGCATTGTCCTCAATGTATGCAAATGCAAGAGAAATGATAAAGGAGAATGAGGAGATAATACCTGACAAGGATGATGGAGACGAAAAACTTCTAAAAATTACGAAAGAAAACAACTCACACACATACTTGTACTCCCCCATACCTATCTTTCACGAGGGGGGCTTAAGGAATAAAACCGAATCAGCCGATACCGGGGGAAAATTGGGATGATGCTTCGAGAAAAAATCAAGACACTTTTGAAAATTTTGACTAGAAAATACTTTCTCAAGCAACATGGAATCATTCAACCTTATGGAACAAGTGTCACTAATTGAAGGTAGTGTTTTTCGTAAGTTCGTTCACAGGGAAGGACTATCAATATCGATTTCAAGTATATTATCTCTTACAATCTAGAAGTATGAACCAAGGGGGGTTTTGAGTTGACTGTGGTGTTTTATCAAACACCTTGTGTACAATAAATAAATTGCTACAAAAATACAACTAAGTTAATGGCAACTATCCAAATTTACCAACACAATGAGTAAATGAGCAAGATAAGAGATATACTTGACCCAGGGATATAGCAAATCAAGCACTTCAACCCAACAAGCAAGATATATCCAACTCTACCTAGCCAAGATAATTGGTGAAGTACACAATCACTTATTTCTCTTCTAAAAACACTAATTTAGTGAAGCACATAAATTAGCTCTCTTGATAATAGCTACCAATAATGAAACACTACTAGTATAACCAAATCAAGGAATTAAACAAAGAGAGGCTAGGACAAACCCAAGGATGAGAAGCTCAACCAAGGTATTTGCACTTGAATGTTGTGGATTTAGGTACACTAAATCTTGTGCTACTATAATGAATGAACTAACGATTACGTATTAGAACAATCAATTAGCAATTGAAGATACGAGAAGAGTAAGGTGAAGCAACTTACAATCTCCAAGCAAAATCATAAGCAATACATCACAAGCATTCAAGATAGAGTGAAAATAAACCTTACTTAAATGAAATGGGTTTTGTACAAGAAATCCTCCTTGAGCCAAATAAATGGAGTTAGTTACTCATAATCAATGCTAGATTACAAGTAATTAATGTCTCCTCTCTAATTACTACTAACCCTAATTGTGTTCTTGAAGAGGCAAAGAAGAAGATAAAGAAGTTAGATGTTAGAAGTGATATTAGGTTAAGATAGATGTTATGTTCTTTTAATACACAGCAGCTCTGTACGGCCTGTTGAACGGCCGTACAGCTGCCCGTACAGAAAATCTGCTCCTTTGAACGGCCCATCGAACGGCCGTACAGCTGCCCGTACGAGATGAACTCTTCAATATAATGCATTAAACACCTCCCGACATCACGAGCTTGCATCTTCTAACTTCCCTCTTGAATAATCTTCGCTTTCAAGCCCAAAATAATCCATCTTTTCAACAATTAAGCATGAGGCACTGAAAGATGAAAAACATAATTAATATCGATAAAACAACATTCGAAACTAACAAAAATGCAAGAGAATAAAGGACAAAATGTGTGAAAAATACACATTATCAAATCTTCCCCCACTTGAACTTTGCTAGTCCCGAGCAAACTAAAATTAACATAACCATATACTCCTAACTAGTACCACTTCCGTAGGTGATCACGGTTGCATTTGGCATATGCAACAAGCCCTTGGAACCCCTAGGTAGCCCTAGTGGACGAGTGAGGTCTCGTGAGGGTTTATAGATGATGTACCCACAAAATCACAAAAATCACCAATAAACAAAAAACTAACAATACCTACTAATTAAACTAACTACTACACTCACACATCCGAGCCGTCTACTTGTAACTAAAATCAAACAGATAGAGCTATTCACCTTGTCATCCACTATAACGAGCTAACAACCAATTCAAAAATCAAGATGACACACCTTGTGCAAAATGTAACCATGACATTAAAGATAGAATGAATGCACTTCCATCGTGAACACTAGACAAGATGATCACAAAGCATACACGGCTTCGCATCAAGAAGATGAAATTAGATGGTGAAAAATCTCACATCTCTCAATTATGTATCTCACAAGTATGGGCTAGAGATGTCACTCAACTCCAAGTCTAAATGCATGCGCTCTACTTGACCTTGCATGTTCACCTAAATTCCGGATTGCACCAAAAACAAGGAATTCATAAAATGGGTTGTAATGAGGCTAGGGTGAAGGTGTGAAAATTTAAGTTCAAGGAAGGTGTAAAAGTCTCGCTAGTTGAGTCAGAATGACGCTTGCTCGCTTCATCCACCAAATTCTCAAACTAAAGAATGTCTTCACTCATTTACAATTACAAAACACAACCACATTTACCAAGAAACTTGAATCCAAATAAAGTACAAGATTTATTATTATTTTTCTTTTTTTTTAGATCCCCTTTATTATTATTTTTTTTTTTTGCAAAGGGAATGCATAACATAAATAAATACTACAAGAACTTTGAACCACATCTAGATATACACATCAAACTAGTTCCCACTTACAATAAATAGAATTCTTCCTCTTCACAATTTCTCCAAATTCACATGCTCATCAATCAATTCTTTCCAAGACTCAACTAGCTCAACTAGGTCGAGAGTGAAGTATTTGGCTATGGCTCATGTATAAAAGGGGGAAAGTGACGAAGAAAAATATGGATATAAGCTTCAAAGGGGTAACTAGGGATTATTTTCATGGTTCACAAGCTAAAAAGGTCAAAAAGGTTATCCTAAATAGAATTTCCTTATTATGGTGCATCCATGAATGAAGGTTTAATGCAAGCCCTAGAGCAACAAACACACATAAAGAGGGAGCAACACACAAGCAAAAGAATCATCGTTCAAGGCCTCACAAGGTTTAAGTTGTAATAACATCTTCTCGATTTGATTCCATTTATGCTAAGAGATAATCGTCATGCTCACAATTTAATTACAAACATCTAGACTTTTCATGTCATTTTAAGTGTGTGTGTGCAAAAAGGTGCATCAAACTTATAGATTCACATCAAATTGATAATGCTAGACACGTAATAGGAGAAAACAAGACTACAAGCTCACAATGTCATAAATTTTACAAACAAATGCAAACGAAACGGACATCAAAATAAACAATCCAAAATAAACAATCCTTCTCCCACTTAAAACATGGCATGTCCTCATGCATGACAAATAAAAATGAGGGAGAAACAAAAGTGAAAGAAAACTCCCCTGAAAATAAGCAACAAGGACCGGGAGCAAAGCCAAGAAGCTTAATCATCGTGAGGAGGATCCGAAGGTGGATCCCGAGAACTAGTGCTACACTGAGCCATCATCGAAGCAAAAAATTGTTCCATCCACTCTCGATGTTTAGAAAACCTCATATCAACATGGTCCTTGATGGACTGCTACATGCATTGTAAGTAGGCCCGTTGAGGCTCAGAAAACTCTTCGGCATGACTATGAGAGGGAGATGCATGTCGGTCATCAGAAAGTAGGAAAGGCTCAGAAACCGGCTCCTCCTCGGCCCGCGTAGGAGATGTAGGATACTCGAGCTGAGATGATTTGTGTCCTGTCCATCGAAAATTATCAAAAGTCCCCGAGATGACCCCCATCTTCTTCAAAACAGCAAAGTCAATAGTAGCTACGGGTTGGCCACCCTCCATCCATGAAATAGGGGAGTTATCCCGATCAAGAATCCCTAGCTTAGTAGCAATTCGAGTGATAAACCCGCCAAAGATAAGGGAACCCTTCCCTTTACGCCGAGTTAGCTCCAACAACCAGGAAGAGAATAAATACCCCCAATCTACTAGAAACTCATCATACACCCCAAGCTCTACCAAAGAAATGGCGCTATTTGAACCTTCATTACCATACAAAGAATGAACCATAACCCGATGAATATAGCACAAACTAGGGTCCTTGATTTTGGTCGACTTAATCCGACCACCCGAAGGCCATTGAGCATCCGAAGAAATTTCACGCCAAAAAGAATATTGAAACCGAGTGGAAAATGTCCAGAAGCCTTGATTGTATTTCCACCCAAACCACTCACAAATCTCCTCCAAACGAACACTAAACCACAAACCCGTCATCCTAAAAGTGAAGCGAGAGGGTACGCTTAACTCATTCACAACTTCAACATCACACTTCACGGTAGTAAAGAATTCATAGACCAAAGCCGGACAAGTCGGCTCATCCATATCTAACCATGTAGGCCAACCGGAAGTAGTCAAAATTTTCTTAACATTGTCCCAAATACCAAGCTTTTCCATGACATGCTTATCAAAATAGCGAAAAGGCAAAACTTTAAGCGATGAAATGGAATTATACCTCTCAAGAGCATCACCGGAGAATGACAAGCTAGGCTTAGCGGAGTGCAAGTCAAGCCCGTAATTTGAAGGGGGTAATGGTAGACCCGAGTCTTCACATTCCTTGTGAGTTAGAAAAATTTTAGTCTCCGAAGATGAAGCAGTGGTTTTCCGACGCTTAGATGTAAGCTTTTCCTTGGTTTTACCGCGTTGAGAAGAAGCCCCACTCATGATTATCAAATCCAACTCCGAATTACAAGCCAAAACCACCCAATATAAGTACCGAAGACAACCACAAAGATAGCCAACAATCCAACAATAAAACCACAACCAATCCGGAACAAAATTCAACACCAAATTTGTAAGCCCCGAATTGAAATGAAGCCACACACCGCAAACACCCAAGCTACAATAATCAACGACACGACAATACACCCCTCAAAGCTAATTAATTACACTAATTAAGGGTATGGAAATATTAAAACTAATTATTTTTTTTTTATTTTTTTTTGAAAAAAAGAAAAAGAAAAATAAAATAATTAACCAAATAATAATAAAATCAAAAATCAAAAATCAAATTCTAAAGTGAATAAAAAAAATTTTAATAAAAAAAATTCGAAAATTAAATCTAAAATTAAAATAAAATAACTAAGCAAGTAATAATAAAAGAAAAAAAATCAATTTTAAAATCAAAATTCAAATTAAATTAAAAATAAAACAGGATTAAATAAAATTTAAGAAATCAAATAAACAAATAATAATAATAATAATAATAAAAAAACTAACTAATTAATAATAAAATCAAATTTTAAATTTTAAATTAAAAATCAAATTAATAATAAAATCAAAAATAAAATTTAAAACTAAAATAAAATAACTAAGTAATTAACTAATAATAAAATCAAAAATCAAATTTTAAAATGTTTAGTTTAGAAAATTAAAAACTAAAAAATCAAAAATTAAAAATAATGAAGGAAATAAAAATAAAACCAAAAAAAAAAAAAGCAAAACAAAAAACAAAAAGGGGACGGGGGACTGTTGGTGAGAAACAGGGGGGGCTGTTTGCAGGTGGATGGATAGAAAGGGAGAGCAGCGCTTGAATGGAGTGGATGGACGAAGTGAAGGGGGAGAAACAATGGCGGTGTTCGGCGTGGTTGAGGTGAAGGAAAAGAAAAATAGGGGGGAGGGGAGATGGTTGCAGGTGGCGTGAAGATGTAGACAGGGGGGGTGTTGTGTTGGAGGGGGGAGTACTGAGGGGGAAAGGATTGAAGGTCGAAGGGTGAGAGGAGAATTGGTGGGATGCTGGTGGAATTGAGGTGAAGAAAGGGCAGTAGTGGGAGAGAAGAGAGACGGAGAACGGGAGAATAGACAGAGGAGATGGTGTTGCGGTGACGATCGATTGAGAGGAAATACTGCGGTGGAGCGGTTTTTGGGTCGTGGTGGTGGCTCGAAGGAGAGGCGATGACGGAGGTGAACGGAAGAGAAGGGAGAAGGGTGGCGCTGTGGTGGGTTCAGGAGGAAGGGGGGGTATTGTGGTTGTGAGCGGCGGAAAGAAGAAAAAGGAGGCTGCGTGCTTTGTTGTTGTAGGGAGAAACAACAGCGATGAAAAGCGGAATTCTGCTGTGGTAAGAGTGGTGGGTCGAAATGAAGCTAGTGACAAGGGAGGAACGGCGGGGCTGTGTTTGGTGGTGTTGAATGGAACAGAGAAGAACGGAGTGAAGGGTTGATTGTTGTGGTAGCAGGAATACTAAAAAGGCTGTGGTGGCGAGGGATGTGGACGGAGAGAGTGGTGGAAGAGGAGAAGGAAATGGAGGATGCGCTAGATTGTTGAATGGAGGTTAAAGAGGTGATGAACGATGGTCGACGTGGTGATGGGCGGTAGTAGGATGGAGAAGAGGTGCTAGGATTGTTTGAAGTTTTGGATCGATTATGCACAGATCTGAAAAGTGATGAGTGAAAAGGGGGGGTGGGAGGAAACAGTAGGAATTGTTTTTGTTTGTTTTTGATTTTCTATTTTATGAGCTGTACTGGCAGTACGAGAAGTGGGTAGTAGTTTGAGAATTCCCCTCATTTTGAACTAAGTTCTCGACAGAAACTCTCAAAATCTTGTATAGGCTGTTGCACGGCTTGCTGCACGGTCTGTAGCCCGTACGATAGCCCGTACAGTCCTGAAAATTTACAAAATTGTATTTAAAAAATATATATATATATATATATATATATTCTCACAAATCCTTGAATGCTTGAATAAAATATTAATTCCTGAAAATATGAAACAAACACATCAAGGTACGAGTGGAATAAACACAAAAAATTACTCCCATAAAAATTAGAATTAACGATACTAAATATTATTGAGCGGGGAATTATTATTACAGTTTTTTTTTAAAAAAACTCTATTATAAAATTCACTAAACACACCACAAAAATACATAATAATTAACTAACCCCCCCTTTTTTTTAGACTTAAGATAGATGAAAAATGGAATCCCCACTCACTAATATTTAGATCAATCCTCGAACTCACAATATGCATAACGATATACATAAATGCAAGCGAGGAACAAAATCTAACACACGCATAAAAATATACAAATACATACGTACCTTGGGTTGCCTCCCAAATAGCGCCTTTGTTTACTGTCGTTGGCTCGACTTCCCGAATGTGCCTCGTAGAACCTACACACAAACTAACGTAAGAGAAACTCATCCATGAAGGGAATCCGCTAATGAGATGACATCAACAGTGGATTCTTGAAATCCCTCATAGAAAGGTTTGAGACGGTGACCATTCACCTTGAATTCTTTATCGGTAGATAAACTTCGCAAATCCACCGCTCCATGAGGGTAGATTTTCACAACAACAAATGGGCCCAACCAACGAGATCGAAGCTTCCCGGGCATTAACTTGAGACATGAGTTGTATAGAAGAACCTTTTACCTAACATAAAATGATTTAGGAACAAGCGAACGATCATGGAAGTCCTTAACTCTAGCCTTATACGATTGCGCATCCTCATAGGCATTGTTACGAATTTCCTCCAATTCAAGCAAGTTAAGTTTCCGATGAGCCCCGGCAACATTTAGATCCATATTGCAAGCCTTGATTGCCCAATAAGCTTTGTGCTCTAACTCAACGGGAAGATGACAAGATTTACCGAAAACCAACTTGTATGGGGACATGCCAATAGGAGTTTTGAATGCCGTTCTATAGGCCCATAAAGCATCTTCAAGACGAACACACCAATCCTTCCTTGAAGGTTTCACCACCTTCTCAAGAATAGACTTAATCTCCCGATTAGAAACTTCGGCTTGACCATTAGATTGAGGATGATAAGCCGTTGCCATTCGATGATAGACCCCATAAGATTTAAGAAGATTTCCCACCAATTTGTTATAGAAATGGGTACCTTGGTCACTTATGATAGCCTTAGGAACACCAAATCGATTGAAGACTTGAGATTTGAGAAATGCAACAACTGCTTTACCATCATCCGATTTTGTTGCCTTGGCCTCCACCCACTTAGAGACATAATCCACGGCCAAGAGAATATAGAGATTTCCATGAGAAGAAGATGGGAATGGTCCCATAAAATCAATACCCCACACATCAAAGATTTCTACCACAATAATTGGAGTTTGGGGCATTTCATTCCTTTTTGCAATATTTTCGGTTCTTTGACAAGGCTCACATTGTTTACAAAAATCGTGAGAGTCATGAAAAAGAGTTGGCCATGTAAATCCACATTCAAGCACCTTTCTTGCCGTTCGATCTTTCCCAAAATGACCTCCACAAGCATAAGAATGACAAAATTTAAGAATTGAAGCAATTTCCGACTCTGGAACACACCTTCTTATAACTTGATCCGCACAATGTTTCCAAAGATAAGGATCATCCCAAATATAGTGTTTGGCTTCACTTCTTAACTTCTCCCTTTGATACTTAGGCATGCCATTAGGGAAAGTTTTCCATACAAGGTAGTTTTCGCATACCATGGCACCTCGCTTTGAATTCCAAATAAGTGCTCATCCGGAAATAATTCTTGAAGGGGAGAAGCATCTTCCTCCCTCACAAGTCGACTCAAGTGGTCCGCCAGCAAGTTCTCGGCACCTATTTTATCTTTGATTTCTAAGTCAAATTCTTGAAGGAGAAGAATCCACCGAATCAACCTAGGCTTTGACTCTTTCTTCGCCAAGAGATGTCTTAATGCGGCATGATCCGTGTATATGATGACTTTGTAACCAAGAAGATATGAACGAAACTTATCAAGAGCAAAGACAATAGCAAGCAATTCTTTTTCAGTGGTGGTATAGTTCACTTGGGCGGAGTTGAGTGTGCGAGAGGCATAATAAATCACATGAGATCGTTTGTCCACTTTTTGGCCTAACACCGCACCAACCACATAATTGCTAGCATCACACATAATCTCAAAAGGAAGAGACCAATCCGGAGCTTTAATGATAGGAACCGAAGTTAAAGCTTCATTGAGATGGTCAAAAGCCGCCTTGCATTTTTCATCAATTTTAAATTCCACATCCTTTTGTAGAAGAGATGATAGGGGAAGAGCAACCTTGGAAAAATCCTTGATAAACCTCCTATAGAAACCGGCATGACCAAGAAAAGACCGCACATCCTTGACATTTGAAGGGTACGGAAGACTTGCAATAATATCAACTTTTGCCTTGTCCACTTCAATGCCCTTCCTAGACACAATATGCCCTAATACAATACCTTCTTGGACCATGAAATGACATTTTTCATAATTGAGCACTAAATTAGTCTCCAAGCATCGATCCAAGGCATGTGTAAGAATTTGAAGACATTCATCAAAAGAATCACCCGAAATAGAGAAATCATCCATAAAGACTTCAATTCCATTCTCTATCATGTCGGAAAAAATACTCACCATACACCTTTGAAAAGTTGGGGGAGCACCACATAAGCCAAATGAGAGTTTACGAAATGCAAACGTGCCAAAAGGACAAGTGAATGTGGTTTTGTCTTGATCTTCGGGAGCAATGACAATTTGATGATATCCACTAAATCCATCTAGAAAGCAATAGAATTCCTTCCCGGCTAACCTCTCTAGCATTTGATCAATGAAAGGGAGAGGAAAATGGTCTTTTCGAGTTACCGCATTTAACTTGCGATGATCTATGCACATTCGCCACCCATTTTGGACTCGGGTAGACACAAGCTCACCTTTAAGATTCTCCTCAAGAGTGATACCCGCCTTCTTAGGAACACAATGTACCGGACTCACCCATTCGCTATCCGAGATTGGAAAAATGATACCCACATCAAGTAGCTTGAGAATCTCTTTTTTAACAACTTCCATCATTGCCGGGTTAAGTCTTCTTTGAGGGTCTCTAGTAGGTTTAGCTCCGTCTTCGAAGAGTATACGATGCATGCAAGTGGAGGGACTAATACCCTTAATATCGGCAATGGTCCACCCAATAGCACTTTTATGATCCTTAAGAACCCGCAAGAGGCGTTCTTCATGTACATTACTCAAATTAGAAGCTATGATTATGGGAAGAGTCTCATTGTCCCAAAGATAAGCATATTTGAGATGCTTAGGCAATACTTTCAATTCCAAAGTAGGAGGATTCTCAATAGAAGGGAGTAATTTAGAATAATACAGGGGAAGATCAATTTTTTCAAGATCACACCTTTGGGGTAAAGGTTGCAATACATTGAGCTCCATAATTGCCTCATCGGCCTCTTCCGAAATAGGGAATCCATCATCTTCAATTACACACCCCTCGATAACTACTTGGAGAGCTTCTTTATTTCCCATGTCAAAAGCTTGTTGGGCCAAACCATCAATGACATCAATGGAGCAAATTGAGTGTGACTCACTAGGAAATTTCATGGCATCATAGATATTGAATTTGACAACTTCATCGCCAAACTCCATAGTGAGAGAACCATCATCCATATTAATCTTGGTCTTCGCCGTTTTTAAGAATGGACGCCCAAAAAGAATTGGTGCCGACTTGATGTTAGATGGACCATCTTCCATTTTCAAGATGTAAAAGTCAGCGGGGAAAACCATTTTGGTCAACATGAACAAGCACATCTTCAATTACCCCTTCGGGATAGGCATCAGATCTATCCGCGAGTTGAATGATCACATTTGTATTCTCGAGTGCCCCCAAATTTAAAGTTTGGAATATGGAAAGGGGCATCACATTGATTGAGGCACCCAAATCAAGCATAGCCCTTTCAAAGAATTTACCTCCAATCTTGCAAGGAATAGTGAATGTGCCCGGATCCGAACATTTTTGAGGTAACCTCCTTTGAATCACGGCCAAGACATTCTCATCCACCACTATAGTTTCATCACCTCTTAACTTCCTTTTGTTAGTACACAAATCTTTGAGAAACTTTGCATACCTTGGAACTTGGTTTATGGCATCTAGTAACGGGAGAATGATTTCCACTTTTCGGAATGTCTCAAGCATTTCCTTGTCAACAATGTCTTTCTTTGGTTTAGAAAATTTGGAAGGGACTGGAGGTCGAATAACCACATCCTCATCAATAAACCTTGGCTTCTTTGCTTGTGGAACGTCCTCTTGAACACTTTCCTTTTTACCCACATCAACTTTCTCTTCCTCAATTTCCATCTCATCTTCAAGGTTTTCATCATTAGCCCCCAAGATGTCATCATTTTCAACCTTTCCATTTTCATTATCATTCACCATCTTACCCTTGGTGTTAGCATGAAGGTCCTCCAATTCTTTCCCACACCTCAAGGTCATGGAACTAGCATTTTCTTTGGGGTTCACCTCCGTTTGAGAAGGAAGTTGCCTAGAGCCTTGGCTTTGCAATCGATTCACGGTTGTGGCTAGTTGGCTCATTTGCTTCTCCAAGTTGGATATATTTTGAGAAGTGCTATTTTGAAATTGGATGTTATTCGTCACCAATTGCTTCATCATTTCTTCAAGTGATGACAATGTAGATGAAGAAGACCCTTGATGGTCTTGGGGATTATATTGAGGTGGAGGTGTGGGTGCTTGGAAATTTTGATTGGGACATTTTTGTGGGTATAGATGAAGGTTTTGTTGATGTTGGGTGTTGAAAGTGTTTGGATTTTGGGATTGGTAGTGGTTAGAGTTTGGTGTGTTGGGGTTTCCATATCGAAAATTTGGATGGTCTCTCCAACCGGGGTTGTAGGTGTTACTATAGGGGTCATACTTCCTTTGAGGTGGTTGTCCCGAAAAACCTCCAATAGAATTAATCTCTTCGGGTTGTTGAAATGATAGGCATTCATTGGTAGCATGATCCGACATATTGCAAACACCACAATACTTTTGTTGTTGTTGGAGATTCCCAACGGCTAGTTGACGAACCAATGATGTAAGATCCGATATTTGGCCCTCTAACCTTTGAGTTGACACCTCATTCACGGAAGGATTCTTGACATGTACTTGACGATCCCCAAATTGGCGGGAATTTTCGGCAATCTTGGTTATCAACTTTCTAGCCTCCTCCGGTGTTTTATCCACAAGAACTCCACCACTTGAAGCATCAAGGTGCAATTTAGCACTATATTCCAAGCCTCCATAGAAGTAGTGAATGAGCAACTCTTCCGATATCATGTGTGGAGGGCAACTTTGACAGAGCTTTTGAAACCTTTCCCAATACTCATACAATGTTTCTCCAGAGTATTGCCGAATGCCACAAATTTCTTTGGAGATGCCCGTAGCCTTTGAGGTAGGGAAGAATTTCCCCAAGAAAGCACTTCGCATTTGCTCCCATGTAGTGATTGAGTTTGGAAGAAGGTAAAATAGCCATGCCTTGGCATTGTCTCTCAAGGAAAAGGGAAATGCTTTCAACTTCACTTGTTCTTCCGTAGCATTGTTTGGCCTCATTGAAGAACATACCATTTCAAATTCTTGAAGATGCCTAAAAGGATCTTCTGTGCCTTCACCTCCAAACTTGGGAAGGAGGGCAATAAGACCACCCTTTAGCTCAAATGGTTGTCCTCCCGGAAATACAATGCACAATGGTAGTTGAACGGAGCTAGGAGAAGCAATCTCCTTGAGTGTACGTTGATTAGGATTTTCCATGACTTGATCAATGTTGTCGTCCGGTGATGAGATAGGAATAACAAGGGGAGGACCCTCGTTCAACTCCTCTTCCTCTTCCGAAGGTGAACTAGAAATAAATTGACTTGATGAATCTATATTGGCACTTGAATTCCTTTGATTCCTTCGCAAGATTCTCTCGGGATTAGATGAATACGCAAGATCACCTAAACAAGAGGATCGAGTCATGCATAGCAAAAATTTCTAAAATCAAGAAAAATAGATAAATATGCACAATGGAACTAAAATATTTACAATTTTATACGCGCACTAATATTGAACTAAAACTAGTTCCCCGGCAGCGGCGCCAAACCAATTTTACCAACACAACTAGGCACAATAAGTGAATTAGCAAGATTAAGAGATATTTGACCCAAGGATTAATGCAAATCAAGCACTTCAACCCAACAAACAAGCAAAATATATCCAACTCTACCTAACCAAGATAATTGGTGAAGCACACAATCACTTATTTCTCTTCTAAAAACACTAATTTAGTGAAGCACATAAATTAGCTCTCTTGACAATAGCAACCAATAATGAAGCACTATCAATTTAATCAAGTCAAGGAATTAAACAAAGAGAGGCTAGGACAAACCCAAGGATGATAAGCTCAACCAAGGTATTTGCACTTGAATGTTGTGGATTTAGGTACACTAAATCTTGTGCTACTATAATGAATGAACTAACGATTACGTATTAGAACAATCAATTAGCAATTGAAGATACGAGAAGAGTAAGGTGAAGCAACTTACAATCTCCAAGCAAAATCATAAGCAATACATCACAAGCATTCAAGATAGAGTGAAAATAAACCTTACTTAAATGAAATGGGTTTTGTACAAGAAATCCTCCTTGAGCCAAATAAATGGAGTTAGTTACTCATAATCAATGCTAGATTACAAGTAATTAATGTCTCCTCTCTAATTACTACTAACCCTAATTGTGTTCTTGAAGAGGCAAAGAAGAAGATAAAGAAGTTAGATGTTAGAAGTGATATTAGGTTAAGATAGATGTTATGTTCTTTTAATACACAGCAGCTCTGTACGGCCTGTTGAACGGCCGTATAGCTGCCCGTACAGAAAATCTGCTCCTTTGAACGGCCTGTCGAACGGCCGTACAGCTGCCCGTACAAGATGAACTCTTCAATATAATGCATTAAACACCTCCCGGCATCACGAGCTTGCATCTTCTAACCTCCCTCTTGAATAATCTTCGCTTTCAAGCCCAAAATAATCCATCTTTTCAACAATTAAGCATGAGGCACTGAAAGATGAAAAACATAATTAATATCGATAAAACAACAGTCGAAACTAACAAAAATGCAAGAGAATAAAGGACAAAATGTGTGAAAAATACACATTATCACTAATGTTCTCCCTAAACCAACTTAAGGCTTCTTCATTTTGTTTAAGCAAATTAGAGACAATGAAAGTTTGGTCATTGGTTGAATAATTAGGAATAACGTAAGATAAGGGTCCGTCTTTTCCTAAGGGCTGTTGATCAAACTCGGGATGATACAAAGTTGAGTCAAATGCAGGAGGTGTTCCCACGGGACTCTTAACAACGGGCTCAACACTAACCACCTCGGGTGGGGTCTCCCACTTGGAACAAATGTCATCCCTTAACGACATTATACGAATAAAGAGGAAATGAAAGTTTAAATTAATAAAATGAAGGTGTTTACAAGAGGGAGGCTACAAAATTTAGGGTAACTAAATCACAAGTAAAAATTGATGAAGAGAAGAAAACAAGAATCGACAAAAGAAAGCAAAGCAAAAAGTGAATCAAAAGGTTAGCAAAAGGTAAAATGATTTTTTTTTGTTGGTTTCACTCTGCAGCTATTTATAGGCTTTTGTACTGACTTATTTACATATGAAAGCATAATGGAAATCACGGTCAAATCTCATGCTGCAGTGCCGTGTTTTCATATGTAAACATTGACAATTTGTTAACCGTACTTTTCTGCAATCCATTTATGACTCTTGAAAATTTAGAAACCTTTGACAATCCCATATCACCTTTATTACAACACCCCTTGATTGTCAAATGCGAGTTATTTCAGAGATTGATTGTCTCGTTAAAACCTTGCAAGGAAAACCTAGTGGGATAAAAATTTTGATATTTCATTTTAGTCCTTTTTCTTCCTCTTTTGTCCTTCTTTGCAGTTTATTTCTTTATTTTGTCCTTTCTTTATTTTCCTTGAATTTGCTGAAATGCAACAAAATAATTTATTAAAATACGAGTTCAAGCAATAAATAGGTAATAAAAATATGCAAAAATATGCACTTATCACATGTAACCATGATAGTATGGGTTGTCAACAGAGATTGAGGGCAAGAAAGTGAAAAACCCATAATTTTTTTGAAATTATGGACATTAAGCACATATATGTTTCAAATCAATGTATATCACAAGATCATTCAAATTTGAGCTATTCACACATTGCAGAAATCATCATTAACTTTATTTTTGTTGATCCTACTGTCTCGGAGAAGGTCTTAATTGCAACAGTTGTCAAGGAAGTTGGCTATAAACCAACGAGGAAAAAGATTAGAGATGAGAGAAAAATTGCAAGAAGCTTTTTGGGTCTTGGGGGGAATCATACCAAGAACTTCCTAATTTTTTCAATGCACTACAATCATTTAATTTTGGCACACGTGTTGACTGGTACTTTAGAGAGCACGATCTAGGCCTGCCTATACCAGAGGTATTATTATTTTATTCAGAATCAGTATTTAGTATTTTAAGCATGCATAGTTAACGTTGGAAAAAAAAAGCATGTACAGTTGATTGTTCTTTTTTGTTAATTTTATTTATTGAGAGACTTTATGAATCTGTCATAGAATATATATGAATATGTCTGAATCTATATATAGAATTTACAAATTTATATGAATTCTTACTACTTAATTTAGAAATAAAATTAGCTTATTAGATCAGAATTATAGCAGCATACAAATAGTTACCAGCAAAAGACACTAATAGATCAGATGAGTATTCATACTAGGAAAGAAAAATAATCGGTCAATAATTAGTTAAATATCCTTTGTAAATTCAAAGTAATGTTGCATATCAGTGTTTGCGAGTTAAGTTGAGCAATATAATTTATGTGTTATTGATGGAACAATTTGGTGAACATGTTCTAGTATCTGATCCAAATTTTCCTTTTTCTTGGTCTAAAAAAGGCAAAAAATAATCACCAATAACCATTTTAATACTAGCCAAAATATAACAAATACCAGATCTTTAACCAATTAAGAGACCCCAATCTGAGCTTAAGAAGAACCACTGGTCGCTGATTACTCAAGGAACCGGGTCACTAATCACTTCTAACCATTGGAAAGGTCTAGATAATCTTTAGGAAAATAAACTCTCTCTGTTATGTTCAACATAGACTACTGGCAAGTCTAGCAAACTTCATGCTTACTTTCCTTTTTATTGCTGATGTGGTTTCGGTTCTTCTCTTCTTGTGGGAGGATGTTCATGCTGATTTTGTTGTTCTTTTCAACACTGGTTTTCTTTTCTTGTAACTACATAGGAATTTCAAAATCACTATCATTGAGGAGAATGCATGATAAACTTTTCTTTCCACAATTTTCCTTTTTCCTAGATGACACTTTTTTACCACTTTTTCTAACTTACCGTACTAAAAGGGCACTCAACTTGTGCCCTTATTTCCATTAACATTTTCTGTCACCTCACAGTTATTTACACCATTTTGATTTTTGGTGTCATTGCTTTCATCACTTTCAATATAGATATGTTCAGCAGTCATATCTCTTTGTCTTGATCTTTGTTCACCCCATTTTTCATATTTTTTGTGAAGATTTGAAGGGGTTCATGATGCATATATGAAGACATTTGAATACGATTAAACACATAGTACAACAACTGGAAAAGACATTATAAAGCTTTTTAGATTTTGTGAAGTTACCATATACTTTTATAAGATATTTTCTCCATTGAAATGGACGAGAAAAATGAGTAGATTCGGTAGAAGATACCAAAATTTTTATCTCTACTTGCTCCTCCTGAGAGGTACCTATATTCCAACAAAAATTATTGTGAAATTAAAAATAACAAACATATTGTGAATCATAACGAGAATGAAAATAAGCCAAAAATTGAAAAAATCAACTGAACTGGAAATAAAAGGACAAATGAGACTAGGTACTGGCTGATCGAGAATCTCTAATGCCTACATTGGTATCTTCTAAGATTACTCCATCACAATCTTAGAACTACAAGTTAACACTGAATGTTGCTAGTAAACAAGCCTACGATAACAATAAAATTAAAATGAGGCGCTTTAAATTCTCTACATTACAAGAAACCAAAAATAGGTAGGTACATCCAGCTGCAACAACACTTTATGAACATTTAAATTTATTTGTAAATTAAGTAATATAGATTAGCAAAGATTCGTAGATTCTACTTATAGATTCTAACACATTCATATATAATCTATGACATTTTCGTAAAATCTCTCAATAAATTCGTAGAAATTCTAGCACAATATAAACTTGAACCTGACTTTGGGAACCATGGCCGGTGAGAATCTTTTTGTAACCATGTTTCATATATTTTTTTAGTGTCTAATGATACGCTCGATTTATTTCAGAAGCTAATAATATTGGTCCATATCTTAAAACATTCAAAAGCTAATTTTATTTCTAAACTAAGTAGTAAAGATTCGTATAGATTCGTAGATTTTCTAATTTTTCTAGTCAGATTCGCAGAGATTTGTGTAGATTAAGAAGCTAACAGAAAGAAGAAACTTCCAGAACACATTTGCTAAAGGAACACAAAGAGCTAATCAGAAAATTAAATCAGCTCGTACAATATCATAACTTAAATAATTCAAAAAACATTGTAATACAACTATGAAACTAAAAATTACATCAAACAAATAAAAATTAAATCTATCATCTACAAAAACTGCAAAGAATTTTTGTGAATCTCGTTAAATATCATCGAACCTCCATCAGCTCGTACAATATCATAGCTTAAATATATCAAAAATCATAGCAATACAATTACAAAACTAAAAATTATATCAAACAAATATAAATTAAATCTACTGTATGCAAAAACTGCAAAGACTTTTGTGAATCTCGTTAAATCTCAATGAATCTCATCAAAATTGATATACTCCCTCCGTACCAAATTGTAAGAGCTGGTTTGACTTTCACGGAGATTAAGAAAATTCTATTTGACTTGATAGGTGGTAACATGTGGTTGGTTGTGAAAGTGGGTGTATAAAAAATGGGTAAAGTAGGGTAGTAGTGGGTGTAATAGTGTTTATTTAATAAAGAAAGAGTATAAAATAGAGAAGTAGTGGGTGTAACAGTGAAAAGTAGTGTTCAAAAATAGTAAGTTTAGTAGGTTCATTCTTTTTGGGACGTCCCAAAAAGGAATAAGGGTCTTATAAAATGGGACGGAGGGAGTAGATACTTACAAATCTATATAACATCATAGCGACACAAACTTTGACTTAATATCATTCCTATAACGATGAGGAAGTAAGAATTAAATACGAATACTCACAGTAAATGTGTATTATAGCATACCTAATTGACGAAACATTTCTGAAAGTTTCAACACGCCATTATTGTAGCAGCAGTTTCGCATAATTTTTGTGTAAATGAAAGTTTTATGTGTGTATAATGTGTGTATGTTTTGTGTGTGTCTATTATTCATATCGATCTATTTTTTTAGGGTGCTGATATTTGCACACCCTAAACTTATAGTTGCACACCCTAAAAAATGTTTTGACCAAAATATCCCTAAATTTATAAAGGAGGACAATAAGTTCAATCAATTAATTAATTAGTTACCAGTGTTAACATCTAGTACCTCACATCTATTACCTCTGTGAACTCTTTTGAGTTTCCATTTACAAAAATGAAATTAACAGCAATTGGTACCAAAATTGCATTAAGATCACAACCAAACTCAATAATATTTTAGAAAATTAAAATTCAACAGCATTCACTTCAAATTAAGAAAGAGTCAGAACAAGCAAAACTACTTTGAAAAAGTCTGATCCAGCAGGATCAACAATACAACAGTAGAATGCCCAGCAAAATTCACTTCAATGCTCGATTGGACAACCAACATGCAGCATCCACACTCCACCGGTTTGATTATTAAAATCTGCATATAGCATAAAAACATTTCCGATCAACTAAACCAAAAATAAAAGACATGTATAACTTAATATAACTTATATACTTGTTTTAGGCGACAATAACTTACTAGGATCTTTTACGTATTTTAGGATCCTTTTCAACAATTAAAAAAAGAGAAGGATCACGAGTAGTAGAACTCTCGTTCCCTCTTTTAAATGAACCTGGTGGTCTCCCTTTATGAGAAGACGTTATGGGCTCAAGAGTGGAAGGAACTGACACCTCGGTAATTTTGGCAACTTGTTGACATATGTCTTTCTTTTGTGTCATAGGCAATTTCTTTTAATTCTCATACACTTTTTTGAGCAGGCCTTCTATCTCTTCGTTCTCATTATCAATCATCGCAAGAGATCTTATGTCAAGTCTCCATTTAGGATGTACATCAGTAAGTTGCAGGGGCTGAACTCTTTCTCTTATATCGTGAGCACAAGGAAGACCCATTGAACTTGTAAAGTTACCTCTACAAGGTGATAACATAGTAGATTTTTCCAGCTCGTATTGTTTCAGCATCTCTCCAAGTGCATATACAGAGACATGTCCAACAATTTGCTTAAACAAAGGAATCTGAAATTTATGTGGTATGCGTATCTTCTCGGATAAAAGTTGGGCTTTAATTTCCTGAAATTCATTATCTATAACAAGACAAATCTTATCTTTCACCCCTCGAAGATCACCCGTTGAGACTTGAAGATATCTTTTAAGTTTCGAATGAGCACCTTCCACCCTCGAAGTCACATGATTCCCAAAATGCAGAATTTTATTTGTCCATGCATATATAAACTTTTCTTTATATGGAAGCCATGTATTTATAATAATATAGGTAATCACATCCCTTTGATCCTTGTATTGCTCCAAAAATACACCCCACATATTGTTAAATGATGTCACGTCATGCGATTTTATCACACTTGTCCAACTTGTTATGAATTCATCCCACTTCTTTTGTTTTGAACTTTTTCTTGCACTTTGCCAATAAATTCTTTTCAATGTGCCACACACATTAAAGATGAGAGGTATTTGGAAAAACCTCTTTAATAGCATTCATCAACGCTAACTCCCTATCAGTCACAATTGTCAATGGTTGTGCCTCAAATCCTAAAGTTTTATTAAAACTTTGAAGTGCCCACACATAATCTGTTATTTCCTCCATTTGTAAAAATATAACAGCAAAGAAAAATGTTGTGTTAAAACTTGTAACTCCAACAATGTTGAGAAGAGGCATCCGATATTTATTTGTTTTATAAGTGCAATCCATCAAAAAAACAGAGGAATAATTTTTTATCAGTGCAATAGCGGAGGGATGTGCTATAAGCAAATGAGTTAAGTGTCCCTCGTGATCATGCTTTACGTCATAAAGAAACTCACCTTGACCCAATTCTTGATACAATGCTTGAAGTATTGTACGACCTTGTAAGCTATCTTTTCGAACTTTTGCCCTTGCATTGTATATGTTTCTAGAAATTGAAGGAAGATTTGCATTACTTTGTCGAAGAGAAGCAAGGATTTGCCTCGGAGCAATTCTAGCCATAGTCATCTCACGAATACAGATAAATTCATCTCTTGAAAAGCGACGGTGAGAAGGATGGCCTGACATGTCATTAGAAATATCATGGTTATGCGTCAAATTCTTTATATCAACCTCCCAAATGCCACTAGTTTTGCATCTTCCCCATATTTCAAATGGACATTGAATCAGCCGAGTTCCAGTTGTTCTTTTACTTGTAATATCTCTCTTTTTTATCGGAATTTTACTAGCACGATATTCTCCTCCTCGATCACAACCAATCCTCACATACCGGTCCTTTTTTGATTTTTTAATAACTGTTGTGTATCCGAGCGTTGCAGCTACTTCACGTATGCAAGTTATAAGCTTTTCACGGTCTGAATAATGCCTTGATGCTACTGACATAAATTTATTGATTCCAAATCGTTGTTCATTGTCTTCTCGTTCTGACTCCATGTTGCACCCTGTTAACTATGAGACTATTTATATTAGTTTGAGATCAATCTGTTCAAACTAAATTAATTTGATCAAGTATGATAACGATGTATATGTGGTGAATAAAAGTGGTGAATACAATTCTTTGAGAGCATCCAAAGAAAGAATGGTAAAATACCATGTGTAAGTAAACAAGCAAACATTCAACTCTATGCTTGTGATGTATACTAAAAACAAAAGTAAAAACATGAATTGTAATTAAAGATTATAAAATAGAACATCTAATAATACCTGTGTCATTAGAGTTGTTGGAATTGAGAGGCTGCAAAAGTTCTGATATATGCTCGATACTGTTTGATTTAATCAGATTAATTACTTCAATCAACTCCAACAAATCCTTATCAATGTTATTGGATTGCAGTGCTTCTTGTTCTTCATCGATGAATATGTTATCCATGAATGTGAAAATATTAGGGTTTAAGACTTCGAGAGTGAATGATATATCAGGTTGTGTAAGACATATATTTGGATCGACAATTAGAAATCTATGGATATTTTGGTCAAAACATTTTTTAGGGTGTGCAACTATAAGTTTAGGGTGTGCAAATATCAGCACCATTTTTTTAAGACCACAACAAGGTTAGTATGCATTTAGGATCATAATCCAGCGAACGTGTATTTTGAGCCATCGATATAAAATTAGGTAGATGAGACCTTTACCCTCGCTGATATGTTTAAATAATAATTAATCTCAATTAAACATATTTATTTATGAGTATCATATTACATATTTGTATTCACTTGATTTTAAAATTAGTCAAAATTTAATTTATTTATCATAACTAATTATGGATTAAATTATAAAGTAAAAGATTGGTTAAAATTTGTGTCATCGACTCCCTACTTTATTTGTCACTAGCTTATAACCCATGCAACGCACGTCTTTTTTTATAATATTTATTATATTATTTTTTTATTATTTATTTGTTATTAGTTTACATATCAAATTGTTGTTATGAAATTGTTATATATATATATATATATATATATATATATATATATATAAGATATTACACACCCAATTTATTATTGTTTATCTTGAATTCTTAAAACTTGATTTGGATGATTTTACAGCCTACGTGAAATTGACAAAATAATCTTTAATTTATTGATGATTTAACAATGTTATCCAATTAAAACTACCAAGAAACAAAAGAGAGATGAAATTGACGATTTTTTATATTGAAAATTCTATTTTATTTAGGAAATCTAATTATTTGTTTTGATTATCAAAATAACCTTCTTATTATTTGAAGATAGTTGTACTAACAACCAAATACCGTTTTAATAATAAGTGTAGGAGGGATTTTGTCCAAAACTTTGGTAGTTGGTAGTCTGGTCTCAGTACGATAAAATAAATAAGAACTATTAGATCTTAAAATAAATAGATAAAAAACGTTGGATCTAGCATAAAAAATATTTAATATTTTAACATTTAACTAAAAAGTGTATTTATATTGAAATACGAAAAAGTGATTGTCAATGATTTAAATCATATATATTTAGGTTTTCTATATTGAATAGGATTATTAATGTAGGTATTCTACACTAAATAGGATTAATGTAAAAATTCGTAATTATATTTTTTCTTGAGATTCTGAGTGTTTTCATTTGAATAATAATTGTTAAATCATCACTAAATTAAAAATAGTTTTATGAGTTTCATGTGGATTGTTAAATCATTCAAATCTGATTTAATATCTCGAGATAGAGCCTAAATAGTAATATGAAACTTTTTTAATATTAATAAATAAATAAATAAAATTCAGTTCTAACACAATCTTTTATATCCTTTTCAAATGATAACTTTTTTTTAAAATTCAATTCTAATACAATCTTTTTAATTATATCCTTTTTAGATTATAATTTTCTTTTTTATATGATATAATATTGTGCCACGTTGTATATAACACCAGGGCCCCGCCAGGGGCACCCAATACGAAAAAGTCTTATAGTTCTACCCTCTATCCATTCATTAAAAAAAAAATTTTAAAAAAAAATTCTTCTTAAATTAAAAAATGATGACGTGACAACAGTTTTTTTAATTTTTTTTTATGAATGGATAGAGGGTAGAATTATAAGACTTTTTTGTGAAGGTACCCCTAGCGGAGCCCTTTTAAAATAGCTTGAAATATGGTGAACACATTATTCTCAGTGTTCTTATAGTAACATGTGTTCTCACTAGAACGTGACCCTAAAATACCAAGTACATACCAACATTAACTAACCCAAAGTTAAGTTTTTGCTCAATTTAATAAACTATGCGGGTTTACTAAGCGAGAAAAAGAGTTCAATGACTAAAATGCAAAAAATTCGATAACTTCGTTGATAAGTTCTAAATATGTCACAAAAGATTTATGTCAATACAAGTATTACCATATAAATTAGTAATTCATAAAAAGCTAATTTGTATGTTCTTTTTTCTTACACCCGAGTATTTCTTACAGATTTTTGTGATTAGTAACAAATAAAAATTATTAATTTATAAAAAGTTAGTGGTTTCTAAGTTTTTTCTTCTTGCCAAATAAATTATAGATAGAGGATAAGGGAACCTTCCCACGTAACTTCCCTGAGATTAGGGAACCTAAGATATGTTTCCTAAGATATACAATTTTATATGCAAATATGGGGGGTATTTTTATAAAAACAAGATTTATTTAAAATATTATTAATTAGCCCTGCGGGCCCAATAAATTTTAAAGCTTGTTTTTTAAAGTATCTTAGTAAACTTTCGTGATATACTCAGGTTCCTTTTTCTCTTATGCATATCCAAAAAAGATTTTAAAAGAGAGAAAAAGGATCCTGAGATCTCAGGAAACTAGGTAGGTATCTCAGAAACTTACCTGAGATACATCTCAGGCTCTTTAATCTCTTTAAAATTGTGTATGTCAAAAAATTATACTTACCAAAATACATATATTAGGGAAATTACCTAACATGTATCTCATGTTCCTTTTTCTCTAAATTATATGTGATTTCTTTATTTACAAGTGATGCCATATAAGATAAAATTTATCACTTCATAAACCTTACATAATTCATAAACCCTAGGTAATCCACCCATACCGACCCATCTTCTTCAGTGTTGCTCATCATTTTCTGGGATTGATCACGATGGAGAAACGTCTTCCTGATTCAGTACTCATCATTTAAAGAATTATATGTTTTTTTTTCTTTTTATTCCTCTATGTAATTTATCCTCCATGATGTTTTCATTGGTTGCAGATTTTTGTTTTTAAATCCAATAAACTCCATTGCATGGATTGCATAAAGAATCTGAAGAATTTTTTACTGCAACGCGCTGGTAAGTTTCTTATTGTTATTTCCTTCTATTTTGTTGTCAGTGATCTTATGAATTACGATGCGATGAAAATAAACGAGCAACAAGTTGCGCTGCTAGCCTTTCATGCAATTTTTTGGTAATCTAATGTAAACATTTACGCATAAATTGTTTAGGAATTGCGGTGGTTGATGGAGATCTAGAGAAGAAGAGGGTAATAATTAAAGGCCATATAGATATTACGACACTTATCACAATATTAATTCAGAAAACTAGTATAGATGCAGAGCTTATTTACTATAAAGGAGGAGGCTGGGAAGCTCATAATCAGCGACCTGAAAGTTGTGACAAAAGAGAAAATGATCGTGGTACTGGTGCCAGACATCACGAAAAACGTACCAGGTTCAAAGATCACGATCAGAAAAAGGAAAGTCGTAGCAAAAAAGAAAAAGAACGCTCTTGTGACAATGATGAAGTAGAAGATATTGGTGCAGATCATTACAAAATATGCAACACATTTAAAGATCATAAACCTGAAAAGTATGTGCGGCCTAAACAAGAATTTTTTTGGGGAGACTTTCGATCTGGGATGCACAAGAAATTTCCATCGATACCAGGAGCTGGTTCACGATTTAATGCAGGCTATCCGAATAACCATGGTTTCTCTTACCCTGTTCCATGGCCACAGTAGGACTATATGTAAAAGAATTCAGGTTGGAAAATTGATATCTTGCCATTCTGTTTTTCAATTTTGTTCTCTGATGTCTGTTAATTAAGTTTTCGATTAAATGTTCATGTATTTGAATTCGGTGTAATGTATTGGAGTAAACTAGATATCTTTCTTTTATCTTAGTTTATGAATGATTTGTTACATCCCACTCAAAAGCATTAGTGAATGCAATAGACAAGTGGAAAGAAAGAAACAATAAACACTGATTTTGTTCTCCAGTTCATTTATCTCTTTGTTCTTCATGAAAGTACGCAGAACATTTAGGGTTCTTAATAGGCCAAATTCGGGGCAGGGATCACAATTTCCACACCCGTCCCATATTAAAACAGGATATAATCTCTTCAATGCCCCATTCCCATTTTTATGGGGCTGAAGGTCCCAATCAGGGCGATTAGACTTATGTCTCATTCAAAAGTTTTTATATGAAAAAACTTGTCAATGCATTCTAAGAGTCATCAGAATACTTTTACCACGACTTTGATATGAGAGAGTATAGAGAATAATTTTTTAGCAAGAACAACAATTGCTGCATCGGATTCGGATGGATGATAGGCGTCCCAGATCAAGTATCAGTTCAGTTCTTGCACAGTTTTGAGCTTGGCAAGCATAGCCCTCCAGCTCCTGTGTCCACATTACAGCACTTGTGTCCAAATTGCAACAAGAAGTGTTTGACACCCTGAACCCTGTTCATAATCAATGTAAACCTCAATTATTTGCCATGACTTGTTGACGCGATAGTGCTAAGAACAAGCTTTAAACCTGTGAATATCTATGTTTGACTTTGATATAAGACATAGCAATATTATGATGTGTATCCAATCATATAAGAACTAATCTTGTGGCTTAATTCCCAAACTGCACCGTAAGTATTCACAAATGATAGCTTATCCGTGAGTAATTTCATACGAGCCACATAAGTAGGGTTGGGAGTTCGTATAGTTAGGATCCATACGATTTTTGAGAATTGATTTACTTTTTAACATCTATACAAAATTATTTTTGTGACTTTTGAATGCAATTTGATTTGGAATTATTGGTTGTAATACTTATGACGTTACAATTAACAATTAAGCACGTACACCAATGAGATTCATGTCATTGAGCCAACTTCATCCGCCCCCAGATAGGGACTCTAGCCAAATATCATCGAAACAATAATAATATAAATCAAAGAACTCATACCAGATGTCAGATGTGGAGACGAACTTGACTTTTATTAAATATAAACTAAAAGAAAGAGAAGAAGAAGAACTATCCTACACTACAAGGTTACAAGAGATAAGTAAGAGGTAAGAGATGAGAGGTGTAGTAGAAGTAGAGATGTGTCTATACAATGAGACTAGGGGGTCTATTTATACTAAAACTTTACAAAGAAACATTAATTACAAAGATTTGTTATTTATTTACAATAATCTTCATGACAAAGCGCTTGCTCAACATTCCCATTCGAGATAATATCTTGCTTGATTCATCACGATTCTGCTGACTCGTGACGATTCTTGACTTTAATGTATTATTCTCCAATATTTGACCAAATCATATAAATCTTCATAATATCTACACAATCAATAAAACCACACAACCAACATATGGGAAAAATAATATACCAATTTATTCAAATATTCACTAAAAATGTACTATTAAATGTGTTATCAATCCGCAACTGCTGGCTTTGATACCGAATGTTAGTCAAATTTCGATTGAGAGTAGCTGTCAGCATCAGCACTCTTGAGTTAAACTGAAGCACCCATTGATTGACTTGCTTCAAGCATTTCCAATGTTTTGATTTCATCCGCTGGAAAAATATGCATTCGAGGGGACCAAATCCAGGAAAACCATCTTTTTCGCATTAAGTTGATAGGGTCTCTCTTTTCAACAAATGTTTGAATTCATTCATAAAGTATAGTTTCTATTTTCAGATATAAAAACAATTTATCAAGTAATTTTAACTGACAACAAATCGAGTAGTTAATAGTTGATTCAAGAGTGACTCCACAGGCGCACAAAATGGCATCGTCTGATAGAACAAAACGGCACCATTTTTACTTGGTCAAAATGACCCCGTTATAATTTGTAACTTATTTTTGAACAGCACAACACTTGAGTGCTGGATATGCCGCCAAAAGAAACTAATAAAGAAAAGGCACACAAGGGGGACAAAGAAAGAGACATTCAGAACTCAAATTTTACATGCGTTTAAGAGGAGGGATACTTTGTTGGTGCCTGAAGAAGTTAGTAGGATCAACTTTAGATTTGATGTCAACCAATCTATCAAAATTATTCTTATAGTACATTTTACCCCACTTGCTTGCTTCTGCATAGCTTGAGTCACCACTTTCATTGTTCACTCCCAAGTCAAGATCAACAAAATTCACATATGCAGTTCTTGGAGAGGAGACATACGGTGTCAAGTAATTATAAAAGCCTCTGATCCAGTCCAAGGCCTTTGGGATATTTCTACGCGGAGTCACCCTTATGCAGACCATGTATAGTGTACCAGCTCTATGTGGGAACGGAATTGCAGATTCGGAAATTTCATCCAGCTTTCCTCCATACGAAGTCAAGAAAAGGCTTGTCGTGTCCGGATCAGATTTTAGCAACATTTCCCAGATTCTGTTCAATCCTTCTTTTGAAATTGGTCGTGTCACGAAGTCTGTTTTCGCCTTGCAAGGAACTTTAAATGTAGTCCTATCCAAGAGAGTTTCAAGAGGTTGTTCAAGTGAGTTGCTGGCAAAATACAGCACAGACTGGATGTAACTAACTTCGGCACAGTCTTTATGAGCCAAATTTATTTCGGGGAATCTTTCTTGCATTAGAGGAAGTAGTTTTTCTAGTCCACCAAGGTATGAGCCTATAATTCTCACAACTATTGCTGTTTCATCTCCAAGTTTGTCTTTCTTGACCGTATGTGCTTGGATTCTGATCTCAGCATCTTCTGGAAGATCTGGTGCAACAGTTTGCCACCGCCAGATGATATCAGTTGCATTTTGTTCTAAAGTCCTTGAAACTCCAAAAATGGTTACTCTTTCCGGTACAGAAACTAGGTTTAACTTCCAAGAAAGAACGATCCCAAAGCTAGAAGGACCACCACCTCTAATGGCCCAAAACAGATCTTCACCCATTGATTTTCGATCAAGAATTCTTCCATTTACGTCCAGTACACGAGCGTCAATGACGTTATCAGCGGCAAGGCCATACTTTCTTCTTAACACACCGTACCCTCCTCCCCCAATTAGGCCAGTCACACCAACACTGCCGTAAGTCCCACCTGGAAAACTAAGTGTTTTACTTTTAAGAGCAATTGCATAGTAAAGCTCACCCATGGTTGCACCGGATTGAACCCATGCAGTTGCAGCTACAGGATCAACATCAATTGACCGAAGATTTATCATATCAAGCAAAACAAATGGAACTTGCGATACAAAGGATATACCTTCCAAATCATGACCACCACCACGAACCCTTATCTCCATCTCATGCTTCTTGGAGCAATATAAGACAGTTTGGATTTGAGATTCTTTCATTGGTGTCACAATGACAAGAGGTTTCGGAGTTTCAGGTGTTGAAAATAGCTGGTTGTGCAAGGAAAACTCCAAGACAGAGGTGTAAGAAGAGTTGCTTGGGGTATAAATAACTTCTTGCATAGATGTGGAGTTTGAAACAAGGCAATGAAGAAAATCTTGATGACCAAGATAAGACGTAGATGCAAGTGAAATGAATGGCAAGAGATCGAAAAGAAACGAAAACAGTAAGCAAATGACAATCTTCATTTTTTCTTAATACTGCAGTCTATTGTGATTCTTTAACACAAGAGGCTAAAAGCTTTCTGTAGCTGGAGTTGTCTATTTTGAAACATAACATACATGTTCACCTTAAACACAGATATATATAGATGTCAAAGTGCAAGTGTACGAGTACAATGAGTTTATTTTTCCTTCAATTTTCTGATTAAGTTTCGAAATTGATTAGTTTTGTTTTTGCCGACGGACATTTAGGCATGGACACTGCAGTAACAATAACATCATTTCGTTACAAAGGTGTGGTATGCACCATTGGGCCGCTTGTTTACAATTTGCATTTACTGAAATGTTAGATACGTTGGTTAGGCAAATTGTTAATTAGTTGGCGCGCTTGCTAGTGTACAAGGACTTGGTTAGTTGCGTAGTCGGGGCGGAACCAAGTTATGGTCATGGGTGCTCACTAATGTTGGCCAATTTATTCAATTTATATGTTTCGAAAGTTTTGTCGGCATTTAATTAATTGGTAAAATAACGGCTATTTTTCTTTAATTGGTATGAAAGTTACTCTATTGCACAATCTTGCTAAACGGGCTTAGGTAAGAAGATAGTTGATTATTTATGTTTCTAAGTTTATTTGTCAGGAAGAAGCTAGTTAAATTTTGATTGTGTTGATTTGCAGAAGTTTAACTAGTCAAACCAAATGATTGTAGATGCTAGGAGTCTAGCAGGACCGACCATGAGAAATTAGAAGTCTATCCCATCATAATACAAATCAAATATATGTAATTTTTTATTTTAGAAAAAACTTTTGTCTAATAACTTTATTAGCAAAATCATTCATAAGTATTTCATATATCTAGGTCTTAATTTGTTTTTTTGCCCCTACATATCGTAAAATTTACTTTCACTCTCTGAGTAACGAAAAATGTGCCCCTAAATTTTCATTTTTTGCAGTACCCGCATTTGAGAGCATAAGCGGCTTGCTATCAGCTCTGCATTTAGAGTTCTTATGGCAAGTTACAACATGAAATTAAGTTTCATGAACAAGCTTGAAGATACAATCAACTTCATGTCACCATTACAAAATCCACACAAAACTTGAGAGAGATGATGAGGCCTAAACAACTTTAAAGAGTCAAATGAGTACAACCGATTTTTTTTTTTTAAATGAACTATGTAAAAAAAAATTGAAGTAGAAAAGAGAAAGAGGAGAATTCAGGATAAGATGCATGTGGGATTATGCAGTAATGTGACAGCCTTGTGAATGTATCTGCTGCAATGCTGAGCTATTGAATGTGGCTGAGCTAAATTTGTTTTATCTTCTGGAAAAGAGTTTCCCTGTCACATTCTCGCGGACACACTCCATGCAGAGAAGAACTTCACATTGTTAGAAGTTGTCCCACATCGATTGTGGAAGGGGCAGATAGCTAGTTAATAAGCAGCCAGATTAACTCCATTAGTATGAGGCCTTTTGGGAGTGACTCAAAAACAAATCCGTGCGGGCTAGGCCCAAAGCGGACAATATCATACTATTGTGGAGTTATGGCTCGCTTGGCAAGCCCCAACAAGTGGTATCAGAGCTTCAGGTTATAACGGTCCATAACAATATCAAATGTCACACAGAAAGGAGGCAGATTCAACAAGTGTCGAGCCCGATGTGTGAAGGGGGAGTGTGACGCCTCGCAGATCCGGGATACAGATCCGGGCTCACAACTCACTTAAACAATCCAAACTTGTAAATGCGGGACAATAATAATACAATCCCTCATCCAAGATACGAGCACAGGCTAAAGTATGAAACAAACATTGCTAATTACTATTACAAACCTCAAATATAATTTAATACAATCTGATAGATCTTAAATGTCTAGTCTATCCAATCCATTTATTACAACAATACACGAAATTAAACCAGCTGCACTCTCAATCATCAAACATCACTCCCCTGGTTGCCGAGCCACTAGGTCTAAACATCCTCGATCTTAACTGGAAAAGAAACATTACATTGCAAGGTGAGCCAGAAAGCTCAACAAGAATATCCTTCAATGTATAAATAAATACTAAACTTTTAATCGTTCCAGGTATTAACTACAAGCCATACTGGAATATCTGAAAGGTGAATCAAGTTCAGTGATATGAACAGATAAATTCGGATAAGTTCCGACAATCAATAATGCCATAAGAAAGTGGCTCAACATCAACTAGAGTCAAATACTCAGAATGTTAGAACTGGTCCATCTCATAATTTTTAAAAACAAAGTTAGGCATGCTGATCAGTCACGCTCTAACCCGGACAGTGCACAAAGCAAAGTCCTCATCGGATCCAAGGCACTGAAAGGCCTTACATATCGACCAATATATGGTCAGACCAATTAAGGTCAAGTTTTATATAAATCCACCAATTCTAACCTTACGTTCAGGTGTCGGTACAATTGACAACCTATAAATCATAATTAGGTGTCGGACGATTGACAACCTCGATCACAACAATCACTAGAAGTTCACGTTCCAGGAAAACAACTCAAAGTGAATGTACGATAACAAATGGTACAACATCTAGTATCGATGAGTTCGATACAACATTGGGGTGATAATGAAGAATCAACAATAATAACAATAAGTGTCGTCTAGATCGATACAAGAAATGGGTAAATCGAATGCAACGATATTATAGGCGTCGACGAAGTCGAATGCCACGATCTGGGTAATAATAATTAATCAAGAGTAATAAGGCATCGACTAGAGCGAATGCATAAAAAGGTTGAAATGAATCGTCAATGATAATTTAAATGAATCTCGTCAAAGTTGATAAGAATAATTCAATGGATTCATGCTGTGAATAATTTAAGAATGATTTCTTGAACAATAATTTAAAGGGATACATGGCATAGCATTTATATATTTAATAGGATAACAAGTGATAGAAAAATACTTGCCTGATAATAAGGTCAAGTCCGTCTAAATATTCTCGTAACCTTCTGCTTTAGCTTTTACTTTGCTCCTCTGACTCGACTCTATAATAAACGTCTCGAATCAAATACTAATACATCTCACTATTCACTCCACGTATTTCATGTAATTCACATAATTTACATAATTCATTTAGCACGTAACATTTATATTGCCCTAGCGGACACATTCAGATCACGTAATCAATTAATGGAACTCTACAATTATTTTTAACACATGTCCAAACCTCGTCATAAATTAAATCTCGTTTCGAAATATTTTTAAAACAATTTTCATAATTTTTTGGATTTTTCTAATATTTTTAAAGCATTTAAAACTCAAAACGGAATAATTTGGAATTAAATAACCTCAATTATATTAATTAAATTAAACAATAATTAATGAATAAAATTATTCGATAAATGATCTCATTTATTGAATAATTAAATTAATTTAAATTATTATTCAAAATGATTTAATATAATTAAAGTATTAAATTCTACATTTAAATAATTAAGGAAATGATTCCAAAAATCTTAAAATAAATAATAATTTTGGATAAATCCGATTTTTGTTTTAAACTATTACAGAAAATATTTTTCTGAAAATTTAGAAACTGATTTCGTATTTTTCTGATTTTTATTGAATTAAATATGAATTTTCAAAAATTAAAACAATTAAAATAAAAATCAGAAATAATCAGCACTATTCATCGTCTTCTTCTTCAAGCTCCACCACCGGCGTCAATGGCAGCTCCGGCAGGCGGCGCAACTCCGGCGAAACTCGAAATCTAGTCAAACATGACCCAAACTCAACACAAGCTTTGTCTTTGAACGATCTACAACTTTACCAACCCAGAATTTCCAAACAATTAGTCGAACTAAAATTCCGTTCAAAAAGTCAACATTTTCCGATGAACACCAAGAACACTCAAGAACAATTTCGAAATAATCAAACCACATTTAAACACGTTTAACAAACTCAAAACCTAACATATGATATACCAAACTGACCAGGAGAAAATTATCTACAACATGGAATCATCAAATCACATAAACAATCAAGTTTTCGAAAAATCATAATTTTGAATCTTTAAATTCGAATTTTGTAAAAATCATATAAAATCAAATAATGATCCCCCACGAATTCTGGGCACATATTTAGAAACTAGATTTTGATACCTTCGTTTTGACTACTAGAACGCTTGATTTCAATTCCGGGAAGGCCTCCGATTTGGAGCTTGAAATTGAAGAACACTAGAATTTTCTCTCTAAGAAATTTTTGATATTTGAAACAATAATTTGAGAGAATGATTGCTGGGACTGGTATTGGTATAATTGACAGATTTGTTGGGGAATATTTTGCTTTTGTGAATATTTTATTCAGGTCTCATGAAATCGGTTCCGTAATTGCCGCTTAGTGGAATTTCGGATATAAAACAGAGGCGAAATTTTTACGAAAAATCACGAAAATAATTTGAAAAATCCTCAAACATGATAGAATGAATAAAACTTGAGAAAAGAATATTTTAAAATTTATTTGATCAGTTTTGATATAAATACGCTTTTAAAAACGAAACCGCTGAGCTTTTAAAAGTACGGTCTGTCGAAACGGCAAATACTACTAACATGATTTTTGATTAAAAGAATACGATCAACTAACACATTTTTTTTTAACATATACGGGGAACTCTAACCTCAATTAAATATATATAACGATAATAATATCCGTCTATAACACATAGTTCCATCGAGTTGAATAACTCAGATAAATATTTATTCCATTCGATAATAATAATTACATTTTTAATACAAGTTCTTACAATCTTCCCTCCTTAAAAGGATTCTGTCCTCAGAATCAAACTAAGCAAATAGGTGTGGATACCTCTCTAACATCTCACTTTCTAGCTCCCAGGTAGACTCTTCGACCCTAGGATTTCTCCACAAAACTCTTACTATCGAAATGGTCTTATTTCTAAGCACCTTCTCCTTCCTGTCTAAAATCTCTACCGGTAGTTCTACGTAGGACAAATCCGGCTGAATCTCGACTGGTTCTGACTCTATCACCTGGTTTGAATCTGGATAGAACCTCTTCAACATTGACACGTGGAAAACGTTATGAACATGTTGTAAATGCGGAGGTATCGCTAACTCGTAAGCAACTTTCCCAACTTTCTTCAGGATTTCGAACGGCCCAACGAATCTTGGACTTAGCTTTCCTTTCTTCCCGAATCTCACTAGCCCTTTCCATGGAGATACCTTCAGCAAAACTGGTTCTCCTACTTCAAAGTTTATGTCCTTCCTGGCTCGATCAGCGTATTTCCGTTGTCGATCATGTGCGGCTATCAATCTCTTCTGTATAAGTTCAACCTTGTCCTTGGTTTGCTGGATCAGCTCGGTTCCCAATATCTTCTTCTCGCCTACCTCTTCCCAATATAACGGAGATCGACACCGTCGTCCGTATAAAGCTTCATATGGTGGCATTCCAATGCTGGCGTGATAGCTGTTGTTATAAGAGAACTCCACCAAAGGCAGATGGTCATCCCAACTACCTTGAAGGTCCATCGCACACACTCTCAACATGTCTTGAATCGTTTGAATCGTACACTCGCTTTGGCCATCAGTCTGTGGATGATATGCAGTGCTCATGTTCAGTTTAGTTCCCAGAGCTTCTAGAAATTGTCGCCAAAATCTGGAATTGAATCTCGAGTCTCTATCAGACACAATCGAAACAGGGACTCCATGTCGCATCACTATCTCTTTCAAGTACAGGTGAACTAACTTGTCCATTGTATATCTTTCGTTGATCGGTAGAAAATGTGACGACTTAGTTAATCTATCAATTATAACCCAAATGGCGTCGTGATTAGCTTTCGTCCTGGGTAATCCTACCACAAAATCCATGGCAATCTGTTCCCATTTCCATTCAGGAATCTCTAGGGGCTGTAACAATCCACTTGGCCTCTGATGCTCTGCTTTAACCTTCTGGCAAGTGTAACACTTACTAACCCATTCTGCAATCTCTATTTTCATGTCTGGCCACCAAAAATTTTCTTTCAGATCTCGGTACATCTTCGTACTCCCTGGGTGAAGTGAAAACCTCGAATTATGAGCTTCTTGCAAAATTTCATTCTTCAATTCTGCCACATTAGGAATCAAAATTCTAGAAGAAAATCTTAAGATTCCCTCCTCATCTTTTTGGCTGCTTAATTCTTCTCCCGACAATTCATTCACCTCATGGTTCATTATTTCTTCTTGGCACTTTCTGATTTTCTCCAAAAGTTCGGGATGAAATGTCATTGCGTAGTTCAAAGCAGTTGCACAACCTGGGGCACGAACTTCTATTTCCAATCTCTCAAATTCCCTGAATAATTCTTGGTTCATAGTAAACATGTTCAATCTTTCCTTTCGACTCAAGGCATCTGCTACCACATTAGCTTTTCCCGGATGATAATTTATGGTACAATCATAGTCTTTAATCAGTTCCAACCATCTCCTTTGTCTCATGTTAATTTCCTTCTGGGTGAAAATATATTTCAAACTCTTGTGGTCAGTGTAAATCTCACATTTCTCTCCATATAGATAGTGTCTCCAAATCTTGAGCGCAAAAACAATGGCTGCTAGTTCCAAATCATAGGTAGGATATTTCTGTTCATGTATCTTCAACTGCCTGGAAGCATAGGCTATCACTTTGTCATGCTGCATCAATACACATCCCAGTCCTTTATGGGACGCATCACTATATATCACAAAGTCTCCTTGTTCATCTGGCAATGTCAACACTGGAGCTGTCACCAATCTCTTTTTCAGTTCTTGGAACCTTTCCTCACACTTGTCATTCCAAATAAACTTTTCACTTTTCATTGTCAACTTGGTTAGTGGAGTGGCTATCTTCGCAAGGTCTTGGACGAATCTTCGATAATAACCCGCCAATCCCATAAAACTCCTGACCTCTATCGGTGTCTTTGGTCTCTCCCAATTCAGCACAGCCTCAATCTTAGCCGGGTCTACCTTAATCCCTTCACTGCTTACCACATGCCCTAAGAATTGAACTTCTTTTAGCCAGAATTCACATTTCGAAAACTTAGCAAACAACCTTTCCTTTCTCAAGATCCTCAACGTTATCCTCAAATTTTCCCTATGTTCATCTTCTGTCTTGGAATATACCAAAATATCATCAATGGATACAATTATAAATTTATCCAAGTATCTCTTAAATACCCTGTTCATCAAGTCCATAAAAGCAGCTGGTGCATTTGTCAGTCCAAAAGCCATTACCAAAAATTCATAATGTCCATACCTACTTCGGAATGCCGTCTTAGGTACATCTTCAGGTTTGATCTTTAGCTGATGGTAACCCGATCTTAAATCAATCTTCGAAAAGTGGACAGCTCCTTTCAATTGGTCAAACAAATCATCTATCCTTGGCAATGGATACTTATTCTTAATAGTCAATTTATTCAACTCTCGGTAGTCAATACACAACCTCATGCTCTCATCCTTCTTTTTAACAAATAGTACTGGGGCTCCCCACGGGGATACGCTGGGCCTGATAATTCCTTTTTCCAGTAGATCTTGCAACTGGACTGCCAACTCTTTCATCTCTATCGGAGCCATTCTGTATGGAGCCTTCGATACTGGTTCAGTTCCTGGGGCCAGGTCAATCACAAATTCTATTTCCCGATCTAGAGGTAAACCTGGAAGCTCATCGGGAAAAACATCAGGAAACTCATTCACTACTGGAATCTCTTCCAACTTAGGCATCTCTGTTTTTGTGTCTCGTACGTAGGCTAAATAGCCTTCACATCCTTGTCTAAGTAATCTCTTAGTCTGCACAATAGTCAAGAACTTCCTAGTTTGTTTCTGACCGCGGAAAACAACCTCTACATTATCAGGGGATCGTAACGTCAATTTCTTACCTCTACAATCTATCTGGGCACTATGCTCTGTCAACCAATCCATCCCTAGGATTACATCAAATTCTCCTAGTTGGAAGGGTATTAAGTTGGCATAAAAATAGTGCCCTAAAACTACAACATCGCAACGAGGACACACCTGATCGACGGGTTTGCGCTCCGAATTAGCTATCTCTATAACTAACACCTCATCTAACAATCTCATCTCACAATTCAATTTACTGACAAAATCTAAAGAAATAAAAGACTTCGTAGCTCCAGAATCAATTAACACCTTGGCATTGACGGAATTTACAAGAAGCGTACCTGCCAAAATATCGGACTCTTGCACAGCCTCGTTCATAGACATGTTGAAGGTTCGGGCAATCGGCTGAATGTTCCTCGCTGGAGGTGCCTCAATTGCCGGAATCATTGCGTTTGCTATAGCTGGTAGTTTCGCTGGGAGTACTCTATAGTCCTTGATCATATGCCCTGGCTTCCCACATCTGTGACATACAATCCCAACCTTGCATTCTCTGGAGAAATGCCCTTTCTGTCCACACTTAAAACAATTCCCAGTTAACTTGTGACATAAACCAGGATGTTTCTTACCATACGTCTTGCAATCTGGCAGTGATGGTCTATTAAATCCTGATTGGTTCACCCCTTGAGTTCGGTTGCCTTGACCTCCATTCCCTCCATCTGGTCTCCTCATCCCCACATTCTTCCCAGCTTGGAACCCCTGTCTTTTATTAAGATAGTTTTGAGAACCACCCTGAATCTGCTTGTTATCAACCACTCCCAACCATACTTGTCAAGGCGTAAAGACGAGGCTAGGCGACATTGTTCCGCCTAACCGCCTAGGCGATTATGCGCTCGCCTAGACGACATTAGGCGGATTATACGTTTAACTATACATATTTGGTATATTTTATATATACATACATTTATATGTTATAATAAAAAATATATATATATACAATTATATTTGGTACAGTTTGTTCAAACATATATATATATACATATACATATACATATACATATATATATATATATATCATGGTTGTCACATACATATATATATTTAAAGTGATGTGTGAATCTGGTCAAGTTAAAATTAAGTTATTATGAAATCTGGTCAACACAAATTTCTTTTAACTTATCTTCAACATCGTGCTTAGGACACTTTCCAATCCAAAAACAAAGTAGTGGAGACATTAGACAGAACAAAAAACAAAAAAGAAAGAAAGAAGGCAGTAGACATTAGGAAAAAGGAGACAAGAAGTAGTGGGGAACTTCTTTCAAAAAAAAAGTAGTGGAGAACTAGTACTTTAGTAGTAGTCTATTGTTCTATTCAAAAAAGAAAGCAATAGACATGGTCACATGGCACACTCGGCATTTGCATTATTGCATAGTAGTATAGTACAGAACATGCAAATTACTAATATTCTTCTTCTTCTTGTTTACTTCTTCTTCTTCTTCTTCTATATACCACCATTAAAACTCTTCTACACAAGCACAGGTTCTACACAACCACAGAGAAAAAACAAGTAAAATAGTGCAGAAAATACATATATAAAATAAGTTGGGCTTGGTTTTTTTTTTTTTTAAAAAAAAAACGAGATTAGACGGATTTAGACGAACTAGGCGTCCTAGGCGCCGCCTAGGCGCCGCCTAGGCGCCCCTAGGCGTCGACTACCCTCTAAAAACAAGGCGGGTCGGACGCCTACCCGTTTTTCACCGCCTAGCTGCCTAGGCGACGCCTAGACGACGCCTAGGCGACGTCTTAACAAGTATGCTCCCAACTTTCGTTTCTTTCCCTCTTTCTCCTTCTGATACTGCTCACTTTCTTCTTCTACAATAATAGCTTTTTGAACCACCGCAGCATAGGTGTTCAGTTCCAATATAGCCAACTTGGTTCGAATACAGGACTTTAGTCCTTGCTGAAATCTCTTTGCTTTCTTCCTTTCTGTGTCCACATAGGAAGGGACAAACCTTGCTAGTTCTGTAAATCTTGCTTCATAATCAGCAACTGACATATTCCCCTATTTCAATTCCAAAAACTTGACCTCCATCTTGTCGCTCATGAAGAGCGGAAAGTACTTCTCCAAAAACATCTCCTTAAACCTCTCCCATGTAACCACCTCGGTATTCTCCAGGGCTCTCACTGACTCCCACCAATGAGTGGCTTCATTCTTTAGAATGTAGCTGGCATATTCTGTTTGTTTATCTTCCGGGACTTGCACCAAAGCGAACGCCTTCTCTATCTCTTTCAACCAATTCTTAGCATCGACTGGGTCTGTTGACCCCTTGAATTCTGGTGGTTTTACTGCTTGAAAGGCCTTGAAGGTAACCACTGGAACAGTTGGTTCCTGCCGTTGTTGCTGCTGAGCTGCGAATTGTTGTTGTAGTTGATGTTGCTGCTGAGCTAGAGTAGCAGTCTGTTGAGTCAAAGTTTGCAATAGTTGAACCAACATAGGGTCCATTTGATTTCTAGGAGGTGAATTGGTTCGCTGTTCAGGATTGGTTTGTTGACCAGTAAGTTGGCGAGTTCTTCTTGGAGGCATTCTCAAAACTGATAGGGAAAAGTAATTTGATCAATAACAATTCAAGTTATAATTGGCTTACAAAAGTTTATCAAGAGTAAAAATCAAAACAGTTGTTCAGGGTTGCTATACGAAGTTTGATGGCAAAATGTAATATAAAGATATGACAAGAGATAAAAATTGTGTGCACAATGTCGTGGAAATAATCATCGACTAAATCAAGGTATATGAAACTGACAAGTGAATGACGAAAATGAATATTTATAACTGATCAACATCTTTTATACCAAATTGGTACAAGCGTAAGATCGCTTCAATGGAAAGAAAATGAAATAAAATTCAATCATAATGAAAACTACTATCTCTAGTCGACAATACAACAACAAACGATACCAAAAATGGTTAGTAGTACCCAGCCACTCCCTTACTTCTAATCCATGCCAATAATTGCTTTCGTATCTCGTTCATAGTACTTTCGCATTCTCTATAACGTTCATGACGTCTGTAAAGCCTTGCTCCCAATCAGATATTTGGATGCATCGAACTTCTACTCGCGTGATACGTCGAAAGACCATATAACGTCGCAAGACTCATCTTACTAACCTAAGGTGAATCCTATCTCAAATCGCTCTACTTAACATCTAATACGTACTCCTAACTATTGCAACTCATTTCTTAATCTAGACTCTACTTCCTACTGTTTCAGGGACCTTAACCTGTGGCTCTGATACCAACTGTGACGCCTCGCAGATCCGGGATACAGATCCGGGCTCACAACTCACTTAAACAATCCAAACCTGTAAATGCGGAACAATAATAATACAATCCCTCATCCAAGATACGAGCACAGGCTAAAGTATGAAACAAACATTGCTAATTACTATTACAAACCTCAAATATAATTTAATACAATCTGATAGATCTTAAATGTCTAGTCTATCCAATCCATTTATTACAACAATACACGAAATTAAACCAGCTGCACTCTCAATCATCAAACATCACTCCTCTGGCTGCCGAGCCACTAGGTCTAAACATCCTCGATCTTAACTGGAAAAGAAACATTACATTGCAAGGTGAGCCAGAAAGCTCAACAAGAATATCCTTCAATGTATAAATAAATACTAAACTTTTAATCGTTCCAGGTATTAACTACAAGCCATACTGGAATATCTGAAAGGTGAATCAAGTTCAGTGATATGAACAGATAAATTCGGATAAGTTCCGACAATCAATAATGCCATAAGAAAGTGGCTCAACATCAACTAGAGTCAAATACTCAGAATGTTAGAACTGGTCCATCTCATAATTTTTAAAAACAAAGTTAGGCATGCTGATCAGTCACGCTCTAACCCGGACAGTGCACAAAGCAAAGTCCTCATCGGATCCAAGGCACTGAAAGGCCTTACACATCGACCAATATATGGTCAGACCAATTAAGGTCAAGTTTTATATAAATCCACCAATTCTAACCTTACGTTCAGGTGTCGGTACAATTGACAACCTATAAATCATAATTAGGTGTCGGACGATTGACAACCTCGATCACAACAATCACTAGAAGTTCACGTTCCAGGAAAACAACTCAAAGTGAATGTACGATAACAAATGGTACAACATCTAGTATCGATGAGTTCGATACAACATTGGGGTGATAATGAAGAATCAACAATAATAACAATAAGTGTCGTCTAGATCGATACAAGAAATGGGTAAATCGAATGCAACGATATTATAGGCGTCGACGAAGTCGAATGCCACGATCTGGGTAATAATAATTAATCAAGAGTAATAAGGCATCGACTAGAGCGAATGCCTAAAAAGGTTGAAATGAATCGTCAATGATAATTTAAATGAATCTCGTCAAAGTTGATAAGAATAATTCAATGGATTCATGCTGTGAATAATTTAAGAATGATTTCTTGAACAATAATTTAAAGGGATACATGGCATAGCATTTGTATATTTAATAAGATAACCAGTGATAGAAAAATACTTGCCTGATAATAAGGTCAAGTCCGTCTAAATATTCTCGTAACCTTCTGCTTTAGCTTTTCCTTTGCTCCTCTAACTCGACTCTATAATAAACGTCTCGAATAAAATACTAATACATCTCACTATTCACTCCACGTATTTCATGTAATTCACATAATTTACATAATTCTTTTAGCACGTAACATTTATATTGCCCTAGCGGACACATTCAGATCACGTAATCAATTAATGGAACTCTACAATTATTTTTAACACATGTCCAAACCTCGTCATAAATTAAATCTCGTTTCGAAATATTTTTAAAACAATTTTCATAATTTTTGGGATTTTTCTAATATTTTTAAAGCATTTAAAACTCAAAACGGAATAATTTGGAATTAAATAACCTCAATTATATTAATTAAATTAAATAATAATTAATGAATAAAATTATTCGATAAATGATCTCATTTATCGAATAATTAAATTAATTTAAATTATTGTTCAAAATGATTTAATATAATTAAAGTATTAAATTCTACATTTAAATAATTAAGGAAATGATTCCAAAAATCTTAAAATAAATAATAATTTTGGATAAATCCGATTTTTGTTTTAAAGTATTACATAAAATATTTTTCTGAAAATTTAGAAACTGATTTCGTATTTTTCTGATTTTTATTGAATTAAATATGAATTTTCAAAAATTAAAACAATTAAAATAAAAATCAGAAATAATCAGCACTATTCATCGTCTTCTTCTTCAAGCTCCACCACCGGCGTCAATGGCAGCTCCGGCAGGCGGCGCAACTCCGGCGAAACTCGAAATCTAGTCAAACATGACCCAAACTCAACACAAGCTTTGTCTTTGAACGATCTACAACTTTACCAACCCAGAATTTCCAAACAATTAGTCGAACTAAAATTCCGTTCAAAAAGTCAACATTTTCCGATGAACACCAAGAACACTCAAGAACAATTTCGAAATAATCAAACCACATTTAAACACGTTTAACAAACTCAAAACCTAACATATGATATACCAAACTGACCAGGAGAAAATTATCTACAACATGGAATCATCAAATCACATAAACAATCAAGTTTACGAAAAATCATAATTTTGAATCTTTAAATTCGAATTTTGTAAAAATCATATAAAATCAAATAATGATCCCCCACGAATTCTGGGCACATATTTAGAAACTAGATTTTGATACCTTCGTTTTGACTACTAGAACGCTTGATTTCAATTCCGGGAAGGCCTCCGATTTGGAGCTTGAAATTGAAGAACACTAGAATTTTCTCTCTAAGAAATTTTTGATTTTTGAAACAATAATTTGAGAGAATGATTGCTGGGGCTGGTATTGGTATAATTGACAGATTTGTTGGGGAATATTTTGCTTTTGTGAATATTTTATTCAGGTCACATGAAATCGGTTCCGTAATTGCCGCTTAGTGGAATTTCGGATATAAAACAGAGGCGAAATTTTTACGAAAAATCACGAAAATAATTTGAAAAATCCTCAAACATGATAGAATGAATAAAACTTGAGAAAAGAATATTTTAAAATTTATTTGATCAGTTTTGATATAAATACGCTTTTAAAAACGAAACCGCTGAGATTTTAAAAGTACGGTCTGCCGAAACGGCAAATACTACTAACATGATTTTTGATTAAAAGAATACGATCAACTAACACATTTTTTTTTCTTAACATATACGGGGAACTCTAACCTCAATTAAATACATATAACGATAATAATATCCGTCTATAACACATCGTTCCATCGAGTTGAATAACTCAGATAAATATTTATTCCATTCAATAATAATAATTACATTTTTAATACAAGTTCTTACAGGGAGATTGTTAGGAGTTGTCCCACATCGATTGTGGAAGGGGCAGATAGCTAGTTAATAAGCAGCCAGATTAACTCCATTAGTATGAGGCCTTTTGGGAGTGACTCAAAAACAAATCCGTGCGGGCTAGGACCAAAGCGGACAATATCATACTATTGTGGAGTTATGGCTCGCTTGGCAAGCCCCAACAAGTTTTTTTTGTTTCGGAAATTCCTACTCCACAAGCCGCACTAATTTTGTATTGATCTCTCACATTGTGTTATGTTATGTTACAATTACACGAGTATTTATAAGAGAAGAAACTGGGTCAACCAATCAGAGTCTAATTCTGAAATTCCTAACTCTAATTAGAGTCCAATTCAGGTATTCCCAAGTCAAATCAAAAACCAATTCTGAAACCTAATAGACTCCACAAACCCAACAATCTCCCACTTGGAGTCTGACCACATCTTCACTTCACTCTTGTAAATCTAGTAACAAATAATCCCTCGATCAATAACTCTAACTAGTGCAACGCCTTCTCATCAATCAGTTCTGAAGGCCAGTTGAAGCTATGCAAAGCTTCAACTTTTCATTAGTAACCACCTTAGTCAACATATCTGCAGGATTCTTTGAACCAAGGATTTTCTTCAAGGACAAAATACCATTGCTAATCAACTCTCTTGTAAAGTGATATCTCCGCTGAATATGCTTCGTCCTAGCATGAAACACAGGATTCTTCGCAAGATGAATAGCACTCTGACTGTCGCTATACAAAGCACTGTCCGCCTGTTTCTTGCCCAACTCCTCAAGAAAATTCTTCAACCAAATCATCTACTTGCTAGCTTCAGAGATAGCCATATATTCTGCTTCTATGGTTGAAAGAGCAACACTCTTTTGAAGTCGAGACATCCAACTAATTGCTGTGCCACCCAACGTGAAAATATATCCCGTAGTACTTTTTCTTGTATCCAAACATCCACCCAAATCTGCATCAGAGAACCCTTCCAAGATAACATCTTTCTTGCTGAAACATAATGCAACCTTGGATGTGCCTTTCAAGTAGCGCAACAACCACTTGACTGCTTCCCAGTGCTTTCTTCCTGGATTAGACATGAACCTGCTAACAACTCCCACTGCATGAGCAATATCTGACCTTGTACACACCATAGCATACATCAAACTGCCAACTGCAGATGCATACGGAACTTTAGCCATATCTTTCTTGCCTTCATCCGTTTTAGGTGACTGCTTTTTCGTGAGATTAAAGTGAGTCGCCAACGGTGTACTTCTAGTTTTCGCATCCTGGACACTGAATTTCTGCAACAATTTCTCAATATACTTCTCTTGAGATAATTTCAAACTACCTTCAGATCTATCCCTTATGATGCTCATACCAAGTATCTGTTTTGCCGCACCCATATCCTTCATCTCAAACTCCTCAGACATCTGTCTCTTTAACCTGTTAATTTCCCTCATGTTTGATCCTGCTATCAACATGTCATCAACATACAACAACAATATGATATAAGATAAATCAAATTGTTTAAAATAACAACAATGATCCATAACACTCCTAGTGTACCCATTCTTTATCATAAAGCTGTCAAACTTCAAGTACCATTGTCTTGGCACTTGCTTCAAACCATACAAGCTTTTTATAAGCTTGCAAACAAGGTTTTCTTTCCCAGCTACCTGAAATCCTTCTGGTTGTACCATGTAGATGTCTTCCTCAAGATCACCATGTAAGAACGCGGTCTTAACATCTAGTTGCTCTAGATGTAACTCCTCTGCAGCCACAATACTTAGCACAATTCTAACAGTAGTCATCTTAACAACCGGAGAAAATATATCAGTATAGTCAATACCCTTTTTCTGTTGATAACCCTTGACTACTAACCTCGCCTTGTATCTCTTGCTGCCATCAGGTTCTTCTTTGATCAGGAACACCCACTTATTCTATAAAGCCTTCTTTCCTGCTGGTAACTCTGTTAAAGACCAAGTCTCATTCTTCTCAAGAGAACTCATTAACATTCAAGAAAATAATCCATTAAAATTCATGTATTTATTTATGTATTTGCAGGTTTTATATTCATGTCAGACGTGACGGTTTTAATCCATTAAAAATGGATTCGGGAGCGTGACAATGATTATATAAGTATCTTTTATATTATAATTCATAAAAAATTCATTATAATAAAATTTTACTATTTAATTTAATAATACAATAAAATATGGTATTTAGTACAACAATTAGGACGAATAAGTTATGGAGAACTAGAATTGATAAGAACCTTGAAGAAGAGGAAATCGGACATATAAAGATTGATAACTTAATAAGTTTTGAATGGAAGGGATCTGTTTGGTTTTGAATCAGTATTTGTTCATGAAATTCTTGAGATTCAGTACCTAGTTTTCTTCCATACCTTTATGCACAAATCTAAATTCTTTTATCTATATCTAAATATGATGTGATAAGATCTTTCTTAAGGTGATTTTTGTTTTCATTCTAAAATAATTAGTAATCAAAAATTGCTCCTCAATTGGTATTCAAAAATTCTTGGCAAATAATGTGATATAAATGACATGATAGATTGGAAAATTTTGATGGAAGAAATTGGTGTGAATGTAGTGAGATCCATTCTATTATAACAATTAAAATATCATACTGGATATTTGAAAATTATTTTGAGAACTAATTTGGTTACCTAGCATTTTCCTTATATGTATTCAAAATTTGCGAATTCTCAATTTTTTTTTGACAAATTTAAAATAGATTTCATTAATAACTTGAATGAGGTTCAATCAGGATAAACCCCCAACTGACCATGCAACCAGGTTGAAAAACAAATAGACGAGCTAAATAATTAGCCACTTTGTTTATACTTTTGATTATTGATAAAATGTGAAGTGTTTATTAATTCAGTTGAACCAATTTCACTTCATTGCTCAAATGGGTTATATGTGCCCTTTTTGGTTAAATTTATTTTAAGTTCTTATGTATTTATTTTCGGGTAAAAATTTCATATTTTGATATATTTTTTTTACATAAATATTTAATATATGTTTGAGATTCTATAAGTTGCAAAAAAAAGTTAACTTTTTTTTAGAAAAAAGTTAGGAATCTCCAATTTTGTCTTAAAATAAGTTGACTTATTCTGATAATAAGTTTCACCAAACACCCTTATTTTTATATCTACCGATGTTAGTAAGACAATTACAAAATAAGATATATTTAGTGGTATTTTATGATATATATACAGATTTGTCTAGAAAAATATGGTTGAAATTTGAAATTTTTGAAGACTTATATTCTCGTTATAATAATTTAATACATGGGTGTATATATATAGAGTTGCACTCCATAACAAACATCTTATATAACAAATAATAAAGAACACCTCATATCTAATCTAATATAAGAGTTCCGTCATGGCACCCAATACAGAAAGTTGTTATTTTTTTACCCTCTATCCATCCAGCAAAAAAAAAAATAATAAAAAAATTTAAAAAAATTTACTGTTCATGATGACGTCACTGATGACGTCAACATGATGTCATCATGAACAGTAAATTTTTTATTAAAATTTTTTTTTATTATTTTTTGCTGGATGGATAGAGGGTAAAAAAAATAATAACTTTTTGTATTGGGTGCCCCTGGCGGGGCCATTGGATCTATTAGATCTAAGGTGTTCTTTATTGTTTGTTATATAAGGGTGTTCTATATGGAGCAATGGCCTATATATATATATATATATATATATATATATATATATATATATATATATATATATATATATATATATATATATATATATAGAGAGAGAGAGAGAGAGAGAGAGAGAGAGAGAGAGAGTGAGTGAGAGAGAGAAATATTCCTACAGTTAACGGTAGGGCTGATTATTCGGTTATATCCGAACCGAATTACCGAAAACCGAAATAATCGAAATACCGAATAAGCTAAAAACCATAACCGATTAGTAAACCGAAATAATTTCGGATATTTTACCGAACCGAAATTTTTATTTCGGTTAAAACCGAATACCGAACTAAATAACCGAATTAGAAAAAAAAAATTAATTTTCTAGAAATTCATAATAAAACAGAAAGTATAATGTGGAATGAGCATCATCCTGCAGTATCCTAATGTGTATTTGCTAAAGATTACGTTATTTTGCAGGTTATTGAAGGACCTCATCCTCCAGGTAGCTTGAGTTCAAATAGTTCGACCAAAATGGTCAGGTTCAGACTCGAGAGAATCTCCTGGAAACATTACAAAAGATGGTGCAGGTGAGGAGAGCTTTTGTGGAGAAGTTTTAAAAAGGAGACATTGAGGCAACTAGCTATCATTTGAACTGAAGGAGCGCATGCTGCAAGCTGCTGTCTCGTATATATTTCATATTTATCACTTAGGAGCAAATAAATGGATGCAGATTTTGTATATTTGAAGAGCTTTGAACAGAATACTGATTGGGTTAATAATTTACTGTAAATATCATGTATATATATATATATATATATATATATTATATTTTATATGTTTCGGTAATTTCGGTTATTTTGGTAAAAAAAACCGAAATAACCAAAATACCGAATAACATAAAAAACCATAACCGAATTAAAACTGAATTATTTCGGTTCGGTTAACCGAACCGAATTATTTCGGTTATTTCAGTTCGGTATTCGGTTAACCGAACCGAATGCTCAGCCCTAGTTAACGGTAGGAAAATTACCTAAAATCATTTGCTTTTTATATACAAAAGTTAGATGACATTTTTGTAATAATAGAATTCACCCCCCCTGTATTTACAAAAATACCCTTACTTTTGTATTGAAATATGATTTAACTTTAGGATATTAATTATAGTTAACTATAGGATCATTAAACCCACATAGTGTGTGTGTATATATATATATATATATATATATATATATATATATATATATATATATAGGAACCTACTCAACTACAAATCACTCTTAAATACAAACTACGAACCATCACTAATTTCTACAACAAAAATCACTAGTATTTTAATTACAATATATTTATTATATTTTAATATATTTACCCACCCCACCCCCCCACCCCCATCCCCATCCCCATCCCCATCCCCATCCCCATCCCCACCTGAAATCACTAATATATACACCTAAAAATCACTAAATTACCTCCACCCCCATCTGAAATTAGTAATATATACACCTAAAAATTGATAAATTACGCGACCCCACCCCACCCCACGCCGACACACCACCACCTCTGGTCATCTTCTCCGTCACGTCACCACCTCTGGTCACTTCTCCGGCAACCACCATCCACCCCACCCCACCCCACCCCACCCCACCCCATCCCATATTCCTATGAAGCCTAATTCTGGTGTTGGGGAAGCAGTTGGTTCTGCAGCTGCTGGAAGGCCTATTCCAAAAACTCAGGCTGAGTTCACAGACGAAGATCTGGAAGTGATGCACAAGGATAAGAAGGCTATTAACATCTTATTCAATGGCATCGACCAAGATATGTTTGATTGTGTCATAAACTGCACCACTGCCAAACAAGTGTGGGACACTATCCAAACAATCTGTGAAGGAACTGAACAAGTTAGAGAAAATAAGATGCAGCTCCTAATACAAAAATATGAGCATTTTCACTTCTCCTCTGGTGAAAATCTCACAGACATATTCAGTAGATTTTAAAAGCTGCTGAATGGTCTGAAGTTGTATGGGAGAAATTATGAAACCAAGGACTCCAACCTAAAGTTTCTGAGATCCCTTTCTAAGGAGTGGAAGCCAGTGACAGTCTCATTGAGGAACTCTCAAGATTACAAAGAATTTACACTTGAGAGACTATATGGCATCCTGAAGACATATGAGCTTGAAATGCAACAAGATGAGGAAGCTAGTTTAGCAAGCAACCAGGTATTCTCTTCAAATCTAACTTATCTTTCTAAAGCTGAATGTGCTAGTACAATTGATGAAATGTCGTTTGAATTGTACAACATGCATGTTTCCATGAAATCGCTTAACAAAGAAAACAGGAGGATTAAAGATTTAAATGAAAAGTTAAGTGATAGGAATGCTTTAATAGAAACTCAGTTAATTGAATTCGAGGTTATGAGAAGAGATTTCCAGGAAGCGAAAGATGGATTGATTGAACCTCTTAAATGAGAAAAGATATTGAAAGATCAGATAAAAGAAAAACAGGATCTAATTGCTATTTGGAGAAAATGTAAGGCCACTACTGAAGAGATTAGTCGTGTCCAAAGATTTAACTCCTTTAGCAAATTAGAAGAAGCAAAGTTAGGTGTTGATGGTGAGACTGCTTCAGACAACGAGTCAACGGATAATCATAATGATCATCCGTTGAACGACGAGCTATCGATGGATTTGAGTTGTATCCTCGAAATACAAATAGGCTAAACATATGCCTTTCAATCTCCCCCTATTTGTTTGTTAGACAATAACAAACAAATACCTAGAGGATAACTCAACTAACTCACTTAAACAAGAAAAAGATTAAGCATTAAAGAACTTAGTAAATAATAAATAAAAAAATTTCTGTGGTTCAAATATAACATTTCCAGAATCCTCAGTTGATGAAATGATAGATGGCTGTTCCTCTAGCACTGAACTGATCTTCAATAGATAACTCATCTTCATTTTTTATTCTTCATATCCCTGCCTGATAATCCTTCACATCTTACATTGGTGATTATCAGCAGTTCTTGATTTACAATCACTTCCCTTATTTGACACAGCTTTTTTTCAATAGAGAAAAACAACTGCTCCTAATATGTAGACAATGGTGAATCAATACCATTTCTATAACTTCTAGGAAATCTACTACTCCTCCACTTAGCCTCTATACATAGTACATTGAAAGACTAATAGAATAGTATTGTGATGTAACTCTCCTTTTATCTCCACTTTCTTGTACTCCTTACTCACCTTATATCTCCACTTTCTTTTGAACTGAAAGTCCCCTTACTTCTCCTTCTAAATCTCCCCCTTAGTAACTTGACTTTCTTCTCCTCGTAAGCACAGTGCACAGTCTATAAATGCTCCACCTTTCTAACCTACTCTCCTTTTTCTTTTACCCCTTACTTCTCCCCCTTAGTTGAGGAATCCTCCAAACAACTAGTTGACAAAGTAGTTGATACCAACTTTTAGAGCTTTGTTAGAAAGGAAGTTTCATTTTCTTCCTCACTGTGAATGTGTGATAGTGTTTAGTGTACCTCACAAGTGTTTCACTCTTCTCTCCCCTCATTTGTATTCAGTGTCTCACTTCTCTCTGTGTTTACACTCTTGCTCAATAGTGTATCACTCATATCACTCATAACTCCAACATCCTTTAGTGTACCTGCAAGAAAAAATCACCCTAGCCCTTTCAAGAGAGGTCAGTGGTGGTGCAATGGGAGTTCGCAAATCCCAAATCCTCGTTGGACTCGTCAGACGAATCTGAGTCATAATCTACAAGTTGCTAGTTTTCCCTTTTTAGGGTTTTCAGATTTGAATTCTGAGAAGGTAAACAATGATCTATAAATTTATCATTGAGATCAAGGTTCCCTTCTAATCTCTGTGAAGACATCACCTTGTTAAACTCATCAGGTAAAATCTGAATCATAGTTTACAAGATTCCGATCCGCACCTATGTCGGACCCGTTACCCGCAGGATCCAGAGATGTTCCCTCTTGGGAGTTAGATAATGAACTTGTTGAATTTTGCATTTGAGATCAATACCTTCTCTCGAGGTCTGTGAAGACTCTTGATTCATTAAAGAACCTTTAACTTATAACCCTAACCGTAAAATGGTTGGATTACAGGTTTCCGTCAATTCATCCTTAGTGTGTGCAATCTCCCTTTGTGCATATGAAATATTTTGGTTAGTGTATAAGGCAGTGACTCTCCAACTGAATATCCCACACATCTTTATTTGCTGCATCAAGTGCAGTTACTCCCTGGTGACCTCTAGTCTGATAGGTTACTTCCTTTTAGGGGGTAAGTCAGAATGTGTTTGAGTTTGACTATAGTGTAGGATAAAAGTTTTTGGGTTTACAACCTCATGACTAATCATGTGATAAAGCAAAACTCCAATTAGATGAACCTGCATCACAGAATATGAGCAATAGAGATGGAATGCATTTTTAACATGAAAGGTTTTCTGAGAAAATATTGCATTTTATCTTAAGAGAAATGATATAAAATTGTGATTTCAAAAGATTTACAATAGAAGCAATCACAGCTGTAGAAAGAGATTTTGAGTTTGGAAAGATATAGATCTTGAGCCAGTTTTACTAAACAAAAACAAAGGCAAAAATCCAATTAATAAAAATTAATCGAATAAATGTAAGTTAATGTTTAAACCAATACAAACAAAACTATTTTATCATGTTTTAGGTCCTGTAAGATAGATACCAACTATTGGAAATTGTTAGCAATTGATAGGTCTTGTCTTCCAATTGTTAGATCCTGAAAATCAAACGTTAGTTTCTAAACAATTGAATTGACATATATCAATTTGATACCAACAATGGTCCTATATAAGAAAGTCTGTCAACAACAACACAACAAAGAATTAGAATTAAAACTGCAGGTTATGTGTGTGTTAAACAGAAGAAAAGTAAAAGAACCAAGTACAGGGACCTGTTTGTAAGTTTTGAAAGTATAGTGACTAAACTATAAAAACTATTTATATACACATAAAAAATAATATACAAAAATAATAATATTAAATAAAAACTAAAAAGAAAAGAAAATTCGAATTAAACTAAACAAAGAAGAAAAATTTGAATAAAAATAAAAACAATAAAACTATACATAAATTAATAATTTACATAAATATAAAGAAATAAAAACAACATAAGTCCAATAATTTACATAGAACATGAAAGAGACTATACAAGAATAGAAGAACTATACATGCTAGAGAGACTATACAGAAATAAGAAATAAAAATAAAAATAAAATAAAAACTGTATTGACTAATAATTTACGTAGGTTGACTTAAAAACGGACTTAGGACTTAGATAAAAAGACAAACACTACAAAACATGTTAACAAAGATTAACATTCGAAAATTACAATACCTGTACAAACACATATTAAATATATACAAGAAAATTTATAATAATTTATTAAATCCATATATTTTCTAACAAAATAACTTTCTACTAGAAAATATGATTTAATAAACTATCATAAACATTGCAGTTACTTTAAAATAATGAAATTTTCAACAAAAATACTTTCCTAAAAATTCTAACTTGAGAATTAGAGAAAAATATTTTTAGAGAAAATTTATCATTCTAAAATACAGAAACATGGAGTATAACAAGAGAAGACTATGACAATCCTTTTAGAAAGATAATAAGTAAGAATTTGGAAAGAATGTCATACCATTTACTTGGTGCTTAGACCTGGGCACCAGCTTCCATGCTTCTTGTTGTTCAGGATCAGCAAGTACTTCCTTAGATTCTATACCTTGATTCTGAGAAGCCCTTCTAGTTCTTACTCCAACATTTGGATCACCAATGATCAACTCTATTCCAAACAGACTGTCCGAAAAGGTTAGATCTTGATGAATCGCCTTGTTCTTCATTGTGATGTTGTGTTTGACTAGTTGATCCTTTGTTTACTTCCCCCGAGTTATTGCCAGATTGACTTAATGATTCTTTTCCAGTGACATGGGTATCTCCAATATTAAAATTGTTTCCACCAATATCTCTTGGATAATTATCATCATTAACATTTTAAACTTATGACTTCAAGGCAACTCCTCGATAATAACAATTGTTAACTCCTAACAACTGTTTATTTGTAGACAACATTGGTTCTATAGATAAGATTTAATTACCAAAGTTGTCTTGTCTGCAATCTTAGAAATGATATTCTAAATCCAACACACCTTGATCCATTGTATATACCATTTAGTATCAAAGTGATTAGAAGCTTGCAAATAAGCATAAAAATTATACGAAGTAACTGAACTGTGGCAACTTTAGATATTACAATATCCATAGTTCTACTTAGATAATTTTCATATTATGTATAGTAGTATGAGTGAATTTCAAAAGATACAACATAGATTACTTAGAGGAGTTCTAAGTAATTTCACTCATACCAATACATCTCACAATTAATTAGTAAATAGAATTCTAACTAAATATCATTAACTGATATAAGTCAAAACTTCAATACAACCAATTGTTAGAACCACGATATTAATTATAGTGAATTTCTGAAAATAGGGCATTGATAAATTCACAAGAATTAACATCTCACAACTAATTGAAGACCAAGACAGATAGGTCCAAATTAGTTATGATTCAGATTTATTTTGATAAATGAGGTATAGAGCAAATACTAAGTTGAATTGCTTTAGGTTCTATAACTCATATTAATCAAAGTAAATAAATAAATAAATAAATAAATAAATAAATAAATACTAAATCTCTATGAGTCAGATTTTAGCATTTAAGTATTTAAATTATCCATAAATAATCACCACTGAAATAAATTACAATTATACACATGACAATCATTCAACAGATAATTTTCAGCTTGAGGTCTGGATGTAAATAAGTTCACAAGTCCTTTCAATACAGACAATTGAATACTTATGAACTCATTTATGAAGTGCTTACAATGAATTCACAAGTCCTTTCAATATTGATAATTGAATACTTGTAAACTCATTTAAGAATTACTTAACAGATGGGATTTACAAATCATATAGCATTAATAAAATCCCAAATTTACAAACCAATCTTGAAAAATTAATTTCATCAAGTGATTTAGCAAACGTGTCTGCAAGTTATTCTTAACTAAAGACATGCTCTCTCAAAAGAAATGATACCTTATGCAAGATGCTAAGCCTTGTGTGTTCCACAGAGTTTTTGGATATGAAGTTGTTTCTTTGTGTTCTCCTGCTTTCGTACAACTCATTTGATCTGTCTCTATGTAGCAAAACATGTCAGAACTGATGTCTCTAGGTACCATCTCCGCAGATTTGGGTCCAATTGAAGACATCAAAAAATCAATTGTAATAACTACAAGAATAGATTCTATAGTTTCCACTTGGGGCCTTGCACAATTGCATATTGAGAATATAATATGTGTGTAAGTGATCTATTATCAATTGAATTAGATAATGAGCTTATGATTCCTCTATAGCCTGATTAGGTCGTAATTAGTAGATCCTGAACTTGTTGGGTCAAATATCTCTAGTGTACCATTTCCTCAGATTTGGGTCCAGTTTAAGATTTTTGATTACCAACTTGTTAGGTCCAAACTAATAGGTCAAAATCCAGCTATAGTGGTGTGTTAGCAGAGAGACTTGACAGGTCTAGAATCTTCTGAACAGAAACAAAAGATCCTTGACTTACTTTTATTGTCATCATTCTTTTGGCTTACTAAAGTAAATCAAAGAACTGCAACTTTACCACATCAAAACAACAAATATCTTGATACCAATTTATAGTTAGTAGACCAACATATAATATAATCAAGATATCATTGCACATATATATCATTTATGTTTGTGCCTTAAGATGTAGAGAGTTCTATAAATATGACACCAATTGTTAAAAGATACCAACTGTTAAGATTGATACCAAATGCTAAATTATAGTTAGGGTGTCATACCATGTCTTCCATGCTTGCTTGAGTGATGATACCAATTCATACTAACCTGTAGAGATCTTCCATTATCTCAACAATCAGGAGTGCACTTGTTCACATTCCTCTAGCATCTAGATTCAATAGGTTCAGATGTCCATTGTAATCATGAATGTGCAGCAGGTGCCTGATATCCTCAAGTCTTGTCACTGGTGCTTCTTGTCAGATATACTATCTTATCAACTTGTAACCTTGCATCCAGTTTGGCTTTGTCCCTCATAACAATGCCTTGACATCCAGTTAGGCTTCTGGTTATCCTTGTACCAAATAAAACCTTGTTATTTGGTCTGGATACCAGCTTCCCTTCAATCTGCCTTTTTGTATTGATTGAGGTCATCTTGCATTGCAATCACTCAATCTGGATCTTTCAGAGCTTTTTTAGCTTTCTTAGTTTCTTCTAAAAGAAAACTAAAGAAATAATCATTGGTGCTTGAAGCTCTGCTAGTGTTTTACTTCCACCATTATGAACACTAAGAACTAGGACAAAGAATTAATTAAGTCAACATTCTTTGTCTTGGCAGACATGTTCTTATATTGTCGTTTGATTTTCAATGTGGTGTTTAGTTGACTGGTTGATCCTTTAGTTGCTCCCTCTAAGCTGCTGCTGGGTTACATGAAGATTCTCCATGTTTCACATTGGTTGGATCTAAAAATCATCACCATTACAGTCGGGAGCTTGAAGTTGTTGAACATCAATAAGACTTTCAATCACCTTCTGTTGATTAATAACGAACACCCTGTAGGATGTAAACTCCATTAAGTAACCAAGGAAATTATCCTCTTGAACATTAGCTAATTGCCAGTATGCTCACTTTCATTTAACATTGCAAACAATTTCTTTCATAACTTGTGGGGTCTTTCTATATTTCATACTGATCAGGGTTTAATCATGTCAGTAGCAAACTGTTGACTGCTTCAGCATTAATACACTTGAAGGTGCAGAAATCATCCAGGACACTAATTGATAGGTCCTGTAATCTAGTCTCCCAGTTGTCATAGTTAGTTTTACTTCCTGCCAATATTTTAGATGTGATCAATCATCATCAGTGGTGTCTTGTCTTCAGATTGTCTGAACAATAACTTGTTTGATGAGAGAAGTCATCAATCATCATCACTAAAGATTTCTCTTTGATGTAGAACTTCTGTGTGATGCTTCTTTGACTTCCCTTTATGACATGCCTCATGATTTCATTTTACTTTGATTTCAGATGAGGTAGTCTCCTTTACTGATTCGATTTTTGGGAAAGAATCTCTTGATTTGACATTCAGGTAAAAGAGCTTCTTTTGTCATAGCTACACTCTTGTCTGATGAAGCTTTACACTAAACCTTGTTGACTTCACCTTTGACTGAGATTCCATGTCAACTACAAATAAGTTCTCTTTCCTTATTCCTCGAATAGTAGGATCTTCATCTTATAAAAGATGTTTTATTATTGACAACATTCTTAGCTATTGAATATCCATGACCCTCGGTCATACCCTTGCTGTTATCTCCAAGGGATACCACTTGGCCAGATACCTTCACCACTCTTGACAGCAGGGCTCTATCCTTGGTCATATGCCGTGAACATCCACTGTCCAGAATCCACATAACACGATCTACTTGATACACACCCTGCAATGCCAAAACGGTTAAACTTTCTTCGGGACCCAAGCTTGGTTGGGTCCAGAGTACTTGAAAAATTGGCCTTTGTCAGGCAAATCCACATTCTTGACCTTGACACCAATTTCATCATTAATCAATAGACATTTAACCCTATAAACAGATTTGACAATCTTTTGTTTTATCTTGGGTATCCATGTCTCTTTAGCAGCAATAACATTCTTTTCAGCAATTGGACATTTGACCTTGTAAACAGACTTAATAAAACTTTGTTTAGGCTTTGGTACAAATGTCTCTCTCCTAACATGAGGAAGACTAGCAATCTTTGATCTAACATATTTATTTCTATTCATATGTTGTCGAGGAGCAGTCTTATTAACATATGCATGATTACCATTAAAGTAAGCAGACATAACATTAAAAGCACAAGACATACAATTGACAACACCACATGCTTTATGAGAAGAATCAATAATAGGCATGGTATGCATGTTAGACATGTTATTGTTCTTTTTCAACTTATTAACACCTAACCCAGTTCTAGAAGAACTTGTTGACTCAACAACCTTAACTGGTTCCTTAGGCACACCTTGTTTAGAATGAACATTCTTGGGATTAATGTCCTTAACAGATTTTACATTAAGCTGGATATTTCCATTGGAAATGTCCTCAGTACGCATCTCCTCCTGAATAATGATAGAAGTGAAGTTTGGAGGTCTGCAATGGACTTCTTAAAGAGAGGATCCTGAACATTCTTGAGCACATGTGGTATACCCCTTTCTTTAGCACTAACAAGGTTAGGGGTATTTATGCCTAACATTCCAACAGCTTCGTTGTAACCAAACCCTATTCCTACGATTTGCTCAACAGTTTGTCTGTTGAAAAACTCTTTAGATGTTTTAACAGAGTTAAAGCAAGCACTAACCTTGGTTTCAAGTTCAGCAATTTTAGTAAGTTGTTTAGACACTACTTCCACTAAAGACCTATCCCTTTTATTAAGTAGTGTCATTTGCTCTTGTTGTTGTTCTTGATTAACATGCACTTTTTTAGTTCTAACACTTCATTTTCAAGATTAGTGTTTAACAGAACTAGTCTAGCAATTTCATTCTGTGCATTAACCAAGGAATCACCTAACCTACGAACCAACTCAGAGTCAGTAAGTTTTACCCGAGTTCTAGAAACACTACGCCATAGATGGCCTATCTCAACCTTTTGTCATGGGTGTTACCATCTTGGATGTTACCATAGCTATGAAAATTTTGAGCTATCGCAACCTTTTGATTGTGGTGTTACGATAGCCACAAAAGTATGTTACTATAATTATAAAAGGTGTTACATTGGGTAACACCATGAGCTGTGTTACCATAGAGTATTCATGAACACAATTTTTATTTTATTTAAAATTAATGATTTAATAATTATTTGACTTTAAAATAATTAATTTTAACAAAATCATTGAAATAATCATTGTAAAACGTAATATTCCATCAAATAATTAAATTATTGATTTTTCATAAATATTAAATTTTGTTTATAAATTTCACATAAATAGAAAAACAAGTTATACTTTCATTTCTCATTTCTCTATTTCATTTCATTAGATTTAATATAAATAAATATAAGTAAATATCACATTTCTATTTTATAAATTAATTAAAAATATAAAAGTTTTTTTTATAATTATTTGTTGAATATTATAAAAAAACATAAATATTACTAGAAAAATAGAAAACTTTGATATATCATATATTTTAAATTTTAAGAAATTTTAAATTGTATTTCAAATATTTATTACAAATACATATCATATTTTTATTATTAAAATTTAAATTAACAAATTTAATTTTAAGACAAAGACAAGGAAAATTTTAAACACAGGCGCACAACAACACAGCACACAACGTTAGGCGGGAGGTGAAAATTTTGAGCAGCTTATTTTCCCCCTTTATCAAATAATTAATTCTCCCCCAACTTCCCCTCAAAACACTCTTACGTCCTCACTCTCTACTCTCCTCATTTTCTCTGCTCTCCTCTATCTCTCTCTCGATAAACACTGTACTCTCTGTGAAGAATATCGAACCAAATACTATCGGCTGGTGGCTGGGATTACATGTACAAGATCTGATTGGTAGTTGAATACTCATTTTCTTGCATTTAATATTCTACTTTCGACAATTTTTTTCGATTTTGCAGGTGATTAAATCTGAGGCTTTCGTTCTAGGACTTTCATTTAGGTATTCAGTCTCTAACTCATTTCAGTTCAATTTCAATTTAGGGTTTTCAATCAGGTAGACTGAGAACCCAGCTAGATAGGTTTGCATGATCGGGAATATTATCGACTATCTTAATGAACTCAGAAGGTTATGGTGCTTTCTCTGTATTACTTCCTTGTCTTAGCTGCTTGTCTTACCATTTGCTGTTATTCTCACATTAGATTTCAATGCCTGGCATGATGGACACTGTCCTGAATCTAGGACTCAACGATGATGTGGTTTCTAGTTTGGTTTTGATTCATATAGATATTTTCTTGACATGTTCGGAAATGTTGTATGTGATTTTCTCCCATTCCTATTACACGTTAGGTTTCTGTGTTTCCTTTCTGGCTTGGCCAAATGACATGAAGATTATAATTGCTTTTACTCTAATCTAATTAATGGATTCTGTACAATAATGGTTCTATCAATTGACTGATAAGCATGTTTGAATAGGGAGATCATTTTTCTTTTCATACTTTCGCAGTATCTTAGTTAACAATTTATTCGATTCGAACAATGTCAATCTCTAACTGTTCAAGAAAATAGGTTGTGGATGCTGCAATGTCGATCTGGCAAACGCACAGGTCAATGTGCAGTAAAAATTGCGGTAGACATGGTTAATGAAGGACTTGTTGATGCTAGGACTGCAATTAAGATGGTGGAGCCACAGCATCTAGATCAGCTTCTTCACCCGCAGGTATAGATTTTTGAGGTAGCCTAACCTATATGCAATGTAGTAAATGATCCATCTGAAATAGCAGCATATGAAATATTAGGTATCAAATAGAAAGTTTTATGTAGAAGAATAAAAAAGCACGTTCTGCACTTCTACGATTCTTAATGCCAACAATGTACTCTTTGAGAAATGCAAAATCCTGTTCAGTGGATAATCGAAAAACTACCCTGCCAAACCTATTTTAATCAATCATCCACAAAGCCTATTAATTTAACCATATTAATATTTCCTATAGAGATTTTCCAATGTTTGGATTTGGTAGGCTACATTGATCGAAAGAACCTGCCAACTTTGAATAATGTTCTTCTATGTATTTTTCATTTAGTTTGAAAATCCTTCGGCTTACAAAGACAAAGTGATAGCCATGGGATTGCCTGCATCTCCAGGGGCCGCTATAGGGCAAGTTATGTTTAGTGCTGAAGATGCTGAAGCTTGGCACGCACAAGGAAAAAGTGTCATCTTGGTAAGCTGACACTGGTTCTTATTCTTATGCGATTTATTTTTTGTCTTGTTCAGTGTTTAGGTTGCACTCCTTATATTCAATTATGATTGCAGGTAAGGACAGAAACTAGTCCAGAAGATGTCGCTGCTGCAGGGATATTGACTGCTAGAGGGGGAATGACTTCTCATGCAGCTGTTGTAGCTCGTGGCTGGGGTAAATGTTGTGTTTCTGTTTATGCTGACATCCGTGTGAATGATAACGAAAAGGTACTCTCTTTTAAGATCTTAATATTTGTGGGGTAAATGGTGTATTTTTGATGTGTCCCTCAAGATTTTGCAAAATATTTCCATCCCACAAATATGTATATATTTTAATTTTTGAACTAAACATAAAGGAAATTTTTTAAAGTCAGTGCTTTGTTTTATGCTATATCATCGGAAAGTGGACTCGTTTGTGGAATAAAAACATTGTAGTATTAAGAAATTAAACTTTACCCATATGTTATTAGCTCAAAATAGTTGTACTCAAGTCTTTCCTCTTCTAATACATGGATTTGTGTCTAGGTAATTTTACACTGACTAATTATGCTTTGTACTAGAAATATCAAAATTACATGTTTCTTTTAGTGATTTAAGTATTGTATTTCCCTGTGATAAGAGTAACTGGAGATGGATTATTTAAGCTACTACTGAACAATTATAGCTCTATGACTTGAAACAGATCAGAGCAGTACCTGTTGGTAAAGTGAATGGTAAGTTAAGAAATCATTTTTTCTGTTTATATCACGGTACCGCCTATTGGGTCATAGATACCTCTACATTCTGTAACTTGCAGTAACAAAAACTGATTGAATGTCGAGTGGCATGATGCTGCTGAGTGCTGACATGTTCTGGTAGCTTGTTTGTTTTGCCAGAATTAAATTATTTTTTTGATTGTTATTCCGTAAAGAAAAGACAAAACTAGAATCAATGAAAGAGTTGCAGAAATGTGATGGCGAGATTTTCATTTGCTAAAACAATTCAATTGAAACATATTTTATTAATTTAGCTGGAATGTTGACGGAATCAATAATTTTGTGATAGTTGATGCTATATGTCTGAGTACAGGGCATAGGATTTATCAGTGAACTCTATCTGAAGTACAATCTCTGGAGTGCATTTGTCCAATCTAACAAGCTTAAAGCCTATGCATACATTATCATATTCTTGGACAGTTGACATAAGTTGACTAGTAATATAAGGTTGGATTGCTATTTTCCTTGCTAACTTCGATTATTTGCACTGGGGAAACTTCTGTAGTTATATTACTCACACCAAAAGTACATCTAATTTTGTGGGCAGCAGTTGGTTGTATATTTTTTTTAATGTGGGAACATTGGTATTAATGAAAAAGAAATAAATTGGTAAACTGACTTCATTCACTAATAAAAGGTTTTTTTGGGCCAAAATAGAGGTCTTGATAGCAAGGGCAATGAGCTTCCTCGCCTGGTTTATGTTTCTCGTGAAAAGCATCCAGGCTTCCAGCATCACAAGAAAGCTGGTGCAATGAATACACTTGTAAGTTGTCAGAAATATACGATCATATCTGTGTGTGTTTTTTTTTGCATATGTTACCTATTAATATAATGCGACTCGCCTTGCAGGTTCGTGTATCAGCAGTCCTCACTAATGGGCCCTTCTTGTTGAACCTCGATTGTGATCACTACATAAACAATAGCAAGGCTAGAGAAGCAATGTGCTTTATGATGGATCCCAATCTTGGAAAGTATGTATGCTATGTCCAGTTTCCTCAGAGATTCGATGGTATACAACTAAAAGATGGATCAAAGACTTCACATACATGGAAGCTTAGTTTTATTTTTTTTGTGTTTCTTATATCGGTAGAATTGTAAAGTTAGTATAAATTCGTAAGATAAATGTGCTTGTCCATTCGTCAGATAAATAATGTTGATGAATTAAATTAGGACTTGAATTGTTGTTGGTTTGTATGAATGGGAAATTCAATATTCTGGAAATACATTTTTATTTTGGTACACTTTTGGTGTTACAATAGGTACAAAGTGTGTTGCAATAATCTACTATTTTTATCATTTTATGTGTTGCAATAGGTAACATTAGGTGTTACAATAGGCCTTGCACATTGAGCAGGTGGGCCCCACAGTAGGCACAAAAAGTACCCAGATGTCGGCCCCACATGTGGGACTCACGTGTGTGCCCCACATGTGGGGACCCCACATGTGTGCAAAATTGTAACATCTATTGTAACACACAAACTATGTTGTTGTGGAGTGTTTAAGATGTTTCTATAGAGGTCTTTAGTAACCGCATTTGCCATGTTACCATAGGTTGTTTTTGATGTTACCTTTGATACCTGTAGTTACTGCTGAGAACCTAACACGGCTGAAGTGTTACCATAGCCCGATTTTGGCCTATAGCAACTTCAAACCGGGGTCTATGGTAACACAATTTTGGGGTTGCTATAAGCAATCTATGGCGTAGTGAAACAGTGGATGTATCATCATTTGCCACCAGTACAAGATCCTCAACCTCCTCTTCATCATTGTCTGTGTCATCCCAGCTTTTTCCTTGTACCACATAGGCCGTGTCTGTGTTCTTCTTACCAGATGCATACTCTCTCCTTGCATCCTGTTGAGGTTGATGACACTCAGTTGCAAAGTGTCCAATTTCATTGCATTTATGGCGCCTGATTCTGCTTCTGTCTACCATCCCAGTTTGGTAGCCACCCCTTGTGCTACTTGAGGAAGAACTTCCTTGCTGGAATCTGTTGTAGTTAGATTTGAACTTAAACTTGGGATTTCTTCTGAATCTAAAGTTGCCAAATTGTCTCACCATGAGTGCCATGGATTCATCCTCCAACTGATCCAATTCTTCTAACGAGTAAAATTCTCCACCATCCTGATTAGCTGGTGTCTGACCATGTTCCACTTCAATCTGTTCCTTGTCTGAGACGTGAGGTCGAACAACCTTAGCTTCTGCCTCCCTTGTAGTCTCAACCACTAGAGCTATAGATGAACTTGCAACCCTACCTTTACCATGAATCTCTTTCTGTTGAACTTGTTCCAACTCATAGGTTTTCAAAATGCCGAAGAGCCTTTCAAGAGTAATTTGATTCATGTCTCTGGATTCTCTAATGGCTGTTATCCTATGTTCTAGGTGAGTAGGCATAGTCAGCAAGAACTTTCAGTTAATCTCCTTTTGTGTATAGTTCTTGCCATGGATTTGCAAGTTGTTGATTATTTTATTATACCTTTCAGACGCTTCTTGAATGCCTTCATTAGGGCCAGATCTGAAGTGTTCATATTCAGAAGTTAAGATCTCAAGTCTGTTTCACCCTGACTTTATCCGTTCCTTCATTGATGGTTTCAATAGTTTCCCAAAAGTGTTTAGCAGTTTTACAATTCATCACATGGCTATACATCACAGCATCCAAGGAATCTATTAGGACGAGTCTTAAGTTTTTATCCAGTCCAGCATCCTCCTTTTCATCAGGAGTAAAGGAAGCAGGGTCCTTTTCAAAGGTTCTACAAGGAATTACAACTTCTCCTTCAATAACAACTTCTGTTTCAGTGACCATAGGAATTTTAGGCCCTTTTTTCAGAACACCCAAATATTTGGGATTTGTAACATCTAAAAATAACTCCATTTTATTCATCTACATGTCATAATTATCTTTGTCAAAGATAGGTATCTTAACAATGGATTTAGAAGTCATGATGAATTTTTAATTGAGTTAAAAATTCGAGCTTGATTTTTAATTGAGTAAGGATAGGATCTTGATTTGTATATCAATCAAATGGCTCTGATACCAATTGTTAGGTCCAATATTGTTTGTAGAAGGGGGTTGAATACAAACGGTACTGTTTAATTGAAATTTGTTAGGATAGATTTTATATTAAATCCAATAACAAATTTGATGCGGAATTAAATGAAACAAAATTCAAGTTGAATATAAAATATATTAAACTTGAGAGGTTGTTACAAATACAGTACAGAATCAATATCTAGTTAATAAAAACAAATTAGAAAATTCGACATGAACTTTCTAGATTTGTTAATAAAAATCGAGATATAGATTAGGAGTAAAAACTCGCTAATAGTACAAGAGATACAAATGATCAAGTTCTACCGGATAAAATATTACAAAGGCTAAACTTGATTTACTATGAATTTTTCTATCTCTGTTTCTTGTTTTCGGTTGAGAGCTTTTGAGAGAGATGAGCTGCTGGGTGTGGTTGTAGATATTATGTTCAAGTGTTTTGATCTTCTGGCCGCCTTGATCTTTAATAAGCCTACTGTCTCTTTTTGTTGAAAATGAATTGTTAAGACAATTCATTTGTACTATTAAGACAATCAATAAGACCTCCTTTGAATTGTTAAGACAATCCATATGAAAATCCACTCATTAAGACTGTCATTATGACATTTGTGATTGTCTTAATGAATAATTAAATAAACCACGGCTGACTTGAATTATTGAATTGTACACAAACTGATTGAAGCTGCAGCTGAAGACAAGTTGCGGGAGGAGGTGAATAACACGCGCTGGCTGTTGAAGGCTTTATTTCGAGCGCGTGTTCTTCACACACGTGACAGGCGAGTAGACAACCATCTCAACAGCATGTGACCAAAAACTGATTCCTGCCTAACTTTTATTTTTCTTCATTTCCTAGCTTTGCAATTCAGCCTTTGTTTTATTTAAATTTAATCAAACATTCACGAAGTCTGATTCATTTCCTCTTTAATTCTTCAGCCTTTTACTTCTTTGATTATTCTATTCAGCCGAATTCTTTTGTAAAATCAATTAATCATTTAATCAAATAATGATTAATTTATTAATTAATTAAATTAATTCAAATTAATACATTAATTCAAATTTAATTAACATGATGAATTAATTTAATAAATAAATTAATTCAGAATGAATTAATTTATTAATTAAATCAATTACATAATTATATTAATTAAACGAGAATTAATATTAATCATTTGACAGCCCAATCCTTTTCTCGAACCATTGAAAGTAATAAAGAAGTACCACTGAATTTCTGCTGACGCTCGATGCACGGTCTGGTTCATAAGCGACTAACTCCAACGGCTTTCCTTTATTTTTGACTCTATGATGTGGTTCCTTTTCTCTTCTCCTCTATCTCTCTCTTTCTCTCTCTTTAATTCTTCTGTACTGTCTCTATCACCTTGAACTCTTTGTCACTTTAAACGAATCCACTTCTTAATGAATACTTCACTGAGGCTTGAACAGATGTCTGAGCTTCTTTCAATGTTGTAATTCCTCAAGTCTGTAGATTGACCTTGATCTTTTTCTTCTGACAGATAATACATTCTGAGATTCATGTGACAGTCTATATACTATTTACTATTACAATCTTTTTTAAGTTGAGTTGTATCCTCGAAATACAAATAGGCTAAACATATGCCTTTCAACATCATCTACACCACAAGATCAAGACACATGGCTCAAGATGATGCATGCAATGACCTAATCACTTTATTAAAATGACATTATACAAGATATTATCAACAATAATTCACATTAGCACATCAACCAAGCAAGAGAGCAACCAAGCAACTCCATCTCTCCCATTTTGAAGACATTCGGCTCATGCTCTAATTCAAGAATCAAAATCCCACTTCCAACCATTGTTAAATCTCAAGATTATTTTGGTGAGTACTACATTTCATATTAGAGATATCCTATAAATCTTAGCTTCAAATTCCAATTCCTTCCTAGGTAATAAAATCATCAAAGATGATGAATAGTAACTTTCAAGAACTAAAGTTGTTTTCTTGTTCTTTGGATGATCTAAGCTATATTAAGGATATACAAGGACTAATCAAGGCTTATTAATGTCTTTACACACTCCAAGGAAGGTATATCTCACCTAAATCCTAGATCTTACTTTGAGTTTTATGCATGTTCTTGGTGGTTTTTAGATTAGTTATGATTACGGTGCTATAATAAGCATGTAAGCATGATTATGTAGTTGATTTAAGAGATGTGATGAATATTATGGTGAAGTGAGATGTTCTTGGACTTGTTAAGATGAACATCATGTGTATAAGATGTATGGTATGCCCGGTGTGGCTTGGTTGTGATGTAACAAACTTGAAAACGTTCGATTTATAGCCGTCGTAATGCCGAAATTTTGTTAACCCTTAAAATTCGTGCATAACAGTTGGGTTAATTTTCTGACCTTGATGAATACATGACCTAACGTTGTAGATCTCGAGTCATAGATCGTTTTGGCGTGAGAATCGAAGAAACAGACTTACGGTTTAGGAGTTATGGTCAATTTAGTAAAAGTGGTTTGAAACCGTAAGTGCGAGTTCGTAACTGAAATTGAACACCCTTAATATGATTAATTCAGTGGCGAATATTGATAATTAAATATTAGAGATCATAAGGAAAGTGTGAGAGAAGAACTCATGTAAAACAGATCGTTTTTCGATTTTATAAAAATGTTCGAATCAAGGTTAAGTGCGAATGAACCCCTAAAAAGGACACTTGGTTATAACTTTGGAAAACCACTTAGAAAACGAGTAATAAATCTCGAGGAATAATCTTTGTTAGTAAACGATCGACCTTAGAACTTATACGACTTAAGTACCTACCAAGTGTAAGTGTAATGACATGCTTTAATAACGAACAAGTGTCGGATCATAGCGGTGATAATAAGAGTACACTAGAGGGTGCATAACGAGATAACTTGAAAACGTGTTTTAACCTAAGTTAAGTATATAGTTAGCCTTTCAAAAGCGTTAAGTGATTAATCTCGAATATTTTGATTATTTATAGATCACCGGATTGACGCAGGACACGCTACCCCTACCAGAGTACCAGGCAAGTTTCCAAATATTTGGAACTGTTGTTGTGATAATATATATATGATTTGATTTTGTTATACATATGCCATAGCATGCATGGCTGCTTTCAGATTATATTGTGATGTTTTATGATTTGATATTGGCTTATAAGCTAGATACGAGATATATCAGTTATAAGACGGATATTGCTAAGACCCTTAGTGAAGGGCATATGATCTCATTCTTCGAGTATAGATCGGGAGTCAGTATTTCATAATATATTTTGATTATTTTCTGAGGAAAATATTTAAGTAAATATTTTTCCATTATTTATTTATTGAATATTATTTTGAATATTCATTTGAGTTTATTTATTTAATGAATATTATTTGGAATATTCATTTGAGTTTATTTATTTAATGAATATTATTTGGACTATTCATTTGAGTTTATTTATTTAATGAATATTATTTTGAATATTCATTGGAGCTTTATTTATTTAATAAATATTATTTTGAATATTCAATTAAGGTTTTATTTATTTAATGGACATTATTTTGAATATTCATTCAAGGATTATTTATTTTGTGAATATTTTTATATATTCATTCGAGGGTTATTTATGAGCAATATTTTATGTTAAGAATATTCTTTAAATATTTATGATTTAATAAATATTCTTTGAATATTAATTTGATACTTTTAAACTAGATTTAATAATGATTTATTTAATTCAAAAAATATCTTTGATCTTCAAATATTACGTAAAATATTTCTGAGTCTTATTATTATTAATATTATCAAGGAAGGTTCTCAAAAACTCTATTCTTCATTTGAATCTATCTTCCAAATTATAAGTGAACCTTACTTGAGAGCTGTTATTTATTTTGTTTGACTGCCCGGTTATAAATCATTTGAAACTATTCTTTTCATTCGCAACTTGGTTTCTATTCATCAAATTGAGTCTATTGTTACTTCCTCATCGTTCGAGGGGTAAGATTGATGAAACAAGTCGATATCCATTAACAAGCAACAACTTGGGAAATATTGGTGAATTTTCCTTTCCAATTATATACTACTACTTTGTGGAGTCCTATCAACAAGTATTATACTTGGGGAAAGGGGGACGAACTTTACATTTCAGAGTCATGGATGTTACTCGAACTAGGAGCCGTGTAAGTGGCCGAGTGGCGCCGGTCTATCAATGACCCAACCGTTAGCCGGGGAGTTCTAGGGGGCGGTGGACAAGTAAATCCGTATGTTCTTCCTTCTACATGTAGAGAATAATCATGGGACGTATAACATACGACTGATCATCGTAAACGTTATGGCTTCTGCGCGTCAATGCTCCAGTATTAGTTCATCTTTCAAAGTTGGAAATTTTCTGCAACATTATCTGTGTTGGCAGGGTGGAAAGTGTTCAAAACTGGAATTGCAATATTTTCCTGCAATTTCCTCTTTTATGATATATGATGATATCTTGCTTATATTTTGCATAGCAGATATTTCCACGAAATATATATTTTGAGTTACCTTGTAACTTCATCTTTTACATTATACTGGCACTAAGTTCGTTAATGCATGGCATACGGCTTCAAAGATACTTTTGAAATGTTATATATTATTGTTCAGTTACATTATTATTGGTGGTCTATTGCTCACCCTTGCTTTATTTATTATATCAAAACAACAGCTAGGTTTGATGGCCCGCGTAAGGCGCACTCATCGAAAGTAGGTGACTCTAGTCGTAGGACTACCCGCTGATATTATTGCTGCCATTGCTGAGGTAGACTAGACTGGCAGCTTTTGTTTTCAGCCTTAATTATATGTATAACTAATGTTAATCAACGGCAAGAAACTTTTAAATTATGCTGTAATCATTTTGGGTTGTAATGACTATTACTTGTGGAGCTTATAAGTAGAGACTTATTTAAATTTCATCTCTGGGACTATAACTGGTTGTGTGTGATGTGGTATTATTGCGGGGTCATAGCGTGCTATTTATTTATTTATTTTGGATTCAAGTGCAAGTATTGTTTATGGAATATGAGACCGTAACGACCAGGTCCCCGACCCGAATCTGGGGCTGGTACAATACTTCCTCTTGAAATCCTACCTTCCTATAATGGTGGTCTTGTTGGTCTCAGTAATTCATATCATGTAGGTAATTACCATATCTCGTTATCCTGGTTTCAAAAATCCTCTAGATCATACATTCCTTCCAAACCTAATCTCACATCTTCCGTTAACACAATTCCTGAAAACTTCTTGGTTCTCTGTCTTCCTTTTCTTTCCATCTTATTCCGTTTGGGTCAATTCACTCTTACTCTTAATATTCATGATTCTCTGAACTATATTCGCGCCATTCATTAACTTCAACACAATCACTTTACTTCCTAGAGCTTCAATTTCTGTTGAAATCTCTTAAAACAAACTATCTGGATTTACTCTGCTTCACTCAAGTTATCTTATTCCGGTTCTAGAATTCATACACAACAATAGGTCTCAAATCATTTAAAATCTCATAGTATCCCTTCTACTACATCCAAACTAAAATATGCAATACACAAGTGTTCCCTTAAAAATCTATTCCCAACATAACTATCACATACTAATTATATCCATTCTCACTTCACTTCCAGCTTTAACAAAATTAATAATCTCGTGTCCTTATTATTTGTTCCTTATTCATATTCAGTTCTTCGTAAAATCGAACCTTTTACGCATCTTATCAACCCAAGGAGATATCTAACTAGATATTCAATCCTTCTTTTAGCATTACTTCTCAAACCTGACAAACCAGTTCTTCGTCGACGTATTTATAACTCGGACAACTTAGAATGTCATCGTCTCCATCTTTACTGCTTTCCATGACTGGTAACTTTAGAAATCATAAGGGTTCATAGCAAAAGGAATCAATGAAATAGACTGGTGATAACATGTATGGATAAAAGATAAGTTTTGTTTGATAAGAATTTTATAAAAGAATTTAACTGAGAGATGATCAATATGATCATTGAACTAATTTCAGGTTGCATTTGTCACTTAGGTCAACTGCCATAGTACAAGAAGAGGGCCATCCTTATGTACTTTCATGAAAAACACAATCAGTGGCATCCCACCAGACTTCTATCACATAGATAAGATGTCCCTGAATCCCCTATATACATAGGGTTGTTCATCCGAGTCAGAATAAATAAGGTTAAGTATTCATGGATAAAATAGAAGAATTTCAAGAGTTTCAAAAGTTTATTAGTATACTTTTGAATTAAATAACCCCTGGAAAATAGAGGTGTCTCCGAAAGAATAGAAATGTGTAAGAAGTTCATCATGAATTGAAGCATAGTTGATTATCAAAGGTGATAGGGTAATAACAAAATAAGAAAGAACCAAAAGGAAGGTTAGATCTCCTTAATCAATAAATTGTATATAATCGCACCCTTGCTCCAACACATGCCCGAAATCGCATTTCACATCTGCTTATCATCTTTTCGTACTCTCTATAACGTTCATGAAGTAAGTAAAGTCATAAAATAAATTCTAGAAGAAACGTAAAGGTCTACGGGTAGCGTCTTCCAAGCAGGTAGCTCTGGTCGTCTATTTAATGTATGCAGCGCCGAATTAACTGTCTCGTCCTAAATTGAATTTTTGGTTGAATTGAACTCCTGCTCGCGCGATATGTCGGAATACTAACTAACGTCGCAACCGTCGTCTTAATAACCTAAAGCGTACATTATCATAAATCGTTCTATCTAACGTCTAACCAAAATACGTAAACCTTATCGTCCTAACTTGTTTCAGTGACCATAACCTATTGCTCTGATACCAACCTGTAACACCCCTATACCCGGTAACTCAGTGAAATTTTAGAAAATTTCGGCATAAAGTATTTATAAATCGGACTATCCAACTGTAATTTAAACCAATCCAAAATTCCATTTAAAAAAAAATGTGACGCCCCTTAACCCGGTACCCCGGATTGGGCACCATTTAAACATTAACCAATACGAATACCTGAATATAAAACTTAATACACCAACGATTTCTCACCGAGGATCGATTACAGGTTATGGTATAAAACACGAATCTAAATTATACAAATTATTACAACTTCTATTTCTGCTCTAAATACAAAATTACTATACCTTCTAATTCGTAGCGCAATCCCAATCTGTGCTTACCCGCTCTAGCTCCAAAATCTATCCTGTATAGAATGCCTCGTCACTCTCATTCGCAGGGATAATTGTAGTAGATCATCCTTAATCCTAACTGCAAAGGGTTGGGTAAAACAAAGCAAGGATGAGCCAAAAAACGCTCAACAAGCTAATAGTATAGTGAAACAAAAATATCTCGATAATTCATTGATGAACAATATCAATGATCAATTAATCTCAAGGAAAGAATTCAATTTCCATCATATAATAAAATTTCCATTTCATCAAATCATAAATTTCATTAAAACATTCCTTTTCTTACAACCATTCCATTATTAAAACATACTTTCCATAAAACCCTTTTTAAAAATCATTTTAGTTTATTGGAGTTTTTCCACGACTCCGGACAATACGGGTGATCAGCCACGTAAAGTCCCCATACCGGACACGAAGTCCCTCTGGACATAAAATTGGGTTCCCAATTAGGCAACACGTTGGCCTATAAAGTTGCTAGACTGGTCCTACCAGAACTACAGCACAAAAATAAAACATGCTGGATCGGCATCACTCGGCCTCTTACACCTCCAATCTGAAGGAATCCGTAGAAAACATTTTTGACGGAATCCCTCATAATGAAACCTTTAAAATCATTTAAACATTTCACTTTTCGGCCCTTAAACTCACTGATAACATATCAGCCCAGCTTAAGGAATTTTAAAAACATCTTTAATTAATCATCCATTTTAAGGAGCAACATTAAAAGATTTAAGGGACGGGGAAGCATTTGATATATGGAATCATAACAACAAAGCAGTAGGAGTAACTAAGCATGGTATAGTTTAGCAAGACAGAATTATGAATCAGTAAATAAATAAGGCATCATTAATAAATTAAATAACAAGCAATTATAAGATTCTAGAAATCGAACAACAATTATAAGGAAATCAAGGAATAAAGTGATCTGAAGTTCAACAATAGATTTGAGTATTGCACAAGCTATAACCACTTATTTCAAAGGTTACCAATTGATAAAATTTTCATGGAAAAATTCGAATTTACATAAAAGATTTGAATAATTTAAAACAAAGATTTAAGAAATTCTCAATTATCCCAGGTCTCACTCTTATCAGCTAAGCACTCATAGGCTTCAGCTGCGAAACCGGCATGACAATAATGAGTTTGAATAATTAAGAAGATCTCAATTCATTCTCGGTGTTAAATATAATTGATGTAAGTAATGTTAGTGTTTAAGTGTTACAGCGGTTCATCAGAGTTTAACTGGAAGCTGGAAGCGGTCAGAGTTTAATTAAACTCTGACAGATGGAAGCTCGACAGAGTTTGCTAAACTCTATCAGCAGGAATCGTCTACTGGTCATCAACAGACTTTGAAGAATAATTGAAGATAATCATGGAAACAATATCTTTGAAGATTAAATAGTTGTCGAAGACATTGTGTTGACTAAGAAGACGCGTAACAATCATAATTGATAACATTTGTATAGCTGATTTATAGGAGTATCAATTATCGATTGTACTGTAGTTGTATATTTTTATAAATACAGTTAGGTTAACCCTTGAAGGGTATCGAAAAACGAATTATCATTTATTTGTAACCTAAGCAGCTCTCTGTGATATTTTACATCATTGAGAGAGGAGTTATTAATTCCATACAGTTTTTGATTATTTAAACGTGTGTTAATTGTTATTCTCTCATACAAAATTGATTATATATTTGTGTATTCGGCCTAACACTCGGCTTTAACCGTCACTGAGCAACACATGCCTCAACAACAGTATAAGCCTCGAATTAGTTTACATAAATTTGAAGGAAAACATACTTTGAAGAATATTAGAATAAACAAGGAATATTGAAATAAAATGATTTAAAAGAAATCAACACCAGAATGATAGGTGAGGAAAAATAAACAATAACAGAATAGTTTTAAAATGATTGTTTGTAAATTAATAGAAGAAAAATGTCACTGGAAATAAAAATGAAGAATTTAGGCACTAGCAAAATTATTTGGAAGAAACATTATACAATTAACAGAACAGGTTCACATTATTTAGAATAATTATAAAGAATATAATTGTTTGCAAGAAGGGATTTTGAAAGAACAATAAATTATACAAATGGTTTCACATCACTTGAATGATAAGTGAGGGATAGTATACTTGCCTCAATACACGCATTTTCCAATTCCAACATTTCAATCCTTTACTCACTTTACATCAGTCTCTAATTCTTATTCGTTGGCCTTTACTTGGTCGTACATTCGTCTATCCTTCATCTCTTGTCAATCCCGCTAATTATTTCCTTCCTCTATATTCCATCTACACGTGCACTGGCTCTTAGCTGGCCTCCTATGCGTACATATATACAAGTAAAGTACTATTTCAGTACGCGTATACCCTAGCCGTCTAACTCTATTCTATCCAGTCGTGACCCATTTCGCTTTACAAATATAACAAATATAGCACATAAGGTTATACTTATAAGATATTCTTAGTATATTCAGATAAGTCGAATAAGCACATAACACATGCTATCAGCTAACAATTATTATTGACAGTGCGCACAAAGAATATAAAAGATCATCTTAATGAAATAACCTTTAGAATCACCTATGCCCTAAAGTAATTTCGACAGCATCTCCTTGTATTATTACATTACCCGTCGGAGTACAACCGACCCAACCATTCAATCCAATACTTTCCAATCACATATCAAATAATTAATTCAATATTTAATAATTACTACCTAACTAATATCCCACACATCATCGCCACAACCTTTACAAATTTTAAAATCACATATACATTAGGTAACCGTCATTCAAGCCAAGACAGTACTTTAATCAATTCAGGGTAAAATCCTTAGTTCATTATAATTGAGTGAAATCTGTTGAGTATTGAATACGGTAAAAGAATACAGAGGGGGGGGTGAATGGATTCTTGAACTTTTCTTTGTTCTTGAATCTTTGCAGCAAGATATGTGTTGAATGTGTGAGATATGTAAGTACAGACAACAAAGACAAACACAACACAATATCACTTTAATCTAATATTTTATTAGATAAAGATTTTGCTACAATCTGTGAATACAAATGGTAGTATTCTCAGCTTCGTTTTTCTTAGAGAGATATTTCTTGAGATGTATATTGAAAAACTTATCACCCTCTCTTTTGCTAAGGAAGTGAGGCTGTATCCTTATAGACACGGATACACCTACTTACTACAAATAAGGTAGGTAAACAAAATACTTTCCAGTCTGTCTATCTCATTTGAGTAAGAGTCCAAACGACTACAGATTTGACTTTGCAAAGCCTGTTCAGATCCACTTCTTTAGCTCCTTGTCCCTTTGTCTTATCTCTCCAAGCTTCTTTGTAGGCTTTCCAATCTGCTTTATAGTACATAGTAAAATAAAGCGTCTTGGCTTGTTGCAGGTTTCTGACTTGTACAATTCTTCAGTATTTTGTCTCCAAGAATGTATTCGAGAAGTGGCTAAGTGATTAATTTGAGAACTCGAATTGACTTAATCGATAACTCTGAGTTCTCGAATAGTGTTATATTGACATATCGAATCACTTCTCGAATAGCTCTTTTCTCTGGGACTCCTTGAGATATCGAATAGAGCATTTTGACATATCGAATCCCTGAGATGTCAAATAGCTTCTTTAGTCCTTGAGATATCGAATAGATCATTGACTTGTTGACTCTTAGAGAACTCGAATGATGCTTTGACTTGTTGACTCCATGAGTTCTCGAATAGAGTAATAGACATATCGAATCTCTGAGATATCGAATAGTGTCTTCTGAGATATCGAATCTCTGACTTCTCAAATGCTAGACTTCTCGAATAGACAAATGTACTTCTCGAATTGGTACTTAGGCAAATTCTTCATTTCTTCAAATCCCAACTGTGATTATTTGGCAGTCTTTATCTCCTTGCTTGAGGCATGAACCTTGGAACTTCTTTCAAGCATTATTCTTGACTTTATAAGTACAGTAACACAACTAGAATTTGATGCCTATTACAAGTACAGAACAAATAGAAACTCTACAACTAGAGGTTCCCTCAGTTAAGAGGTCATGTAGGTAATGCATAGCATTACACATACTTAGGCTTGTTATTAGATGTATTCAGGCATGCCTCTGTGACTAACAAAATCTACAACCATTATTCTTGTAAACTTATCATATAATTTGAACTAAAATTTTCAAATTTACTTACCCCCATTAGTATCTCAAAGTTTTATTACCAATCCCAAAAATCCTTAATTTCCAAAATAGAACCCAAAATTATTCTAATGAAACCAAACTTACATACTAGTATTACTTCCTAGTTATTAGCTCGATGAAGATGGCCTCACAAATAAACACCCACTCACAAGCACCAAACCAGTACACACACATTTGCAAATACATGGTACACCACCTCTTTTTATCCATCTTTCCCATTGTATTTCTCTCAATCTTTCGGCTTTCTTCTTACTCTGCACTTACCACACTGACCTACAACATGTTCGTTGCCACCTCCCCTGCATCCCATCTCCACCTTAACACAATCGAACATATCACACACACCTCCTCCCGGCAACCCAGCACACCCAAATCACCAGCTTCCCACAGACTTATATACACGCCCTCATCATCCTCTTCACCCAACCAAAATCCAAATCTCCTTTCTCGTCTCCCTTACATCATCAAAACACACACCCACTTAGCATCTATATACACCAAGTGTACATTAATACTCACAACAGACTACCACATTCACCAACACCACCTCACGAACACAATTGAACACACCAGACACCACTTACAGCACACACAACTGAGACACACCAAGACTACACACACACATCGAGCCCAACCCAACTCAAAAACACAGACAATAATATCGAAGAGGGGAGAGAAAAATCAACATAACACAGCTCCAAATTCGAACATATACAAGATCACACAATCGCTGGCAAACAGAGGGGAAGGGAATACAGTAAAATCGAATAAAAACCAAAGCTTGCAGAAGGAGAGAATGAAGTTAAATACACACAGCCTAGATAACACCCACAACAACTCATTTGACTCTCACACATACCATTCGAGCCCACACATCACACACTCAGTAATTCAGTCCCAGTAACTCAATGAAGCCACAACACCTCGTATTATACACACACGCACGCCGTACGACTGAATTGCTGCAAGATTGCCACAACCAGACCCAACAAAACAGAGGGGGAAGGGGAAAATAACCAACCCCAGCCAAGAAAAAAAATTCGACGAAGAAAGGAATTGAGTGAGAGAGAAGAGATTTCGGGAGAGATTTGAGAGGCTGAGAGAGACAACCAAGACATCCCAATACAACCCAGAAGAATCGAGAACCCAGCTGCAGAAGGAAAAATAAATGGCTGTGGGATTTTATTAATCCAAAAAGTATAAAAGTCTTTTAAAAATTCTAAAAAAAAACAATTATAATTAAACTAAATCACTTCTAAAAATCGAAATTAAATTAATATTAGTTGAAAAAATGAATTTTAAAATTTTAAAATCAAAGACATAGAATTACAATTACCCACATATTTTTAAAATATTTTTAGGATAAAAAAATTAATTAAATATGAATTGTTCAAATAACGACCCTTTAAATGCAATAAACTCTTAAAATCATTTTAAATATTTAAACACCCAAAATAATTCTCCCAATAATTTTAAAAACTAAATAAATATACAAATATGATATTGCAAAAGATTTCGGGATTTTTAAATACTCCGATAATTTTATAAAAATTTTCAAAGATCAATAGTGCATAACTTAAATAGATTTTAATCATAAAAATTCAAATAAAAAAATTACAATGACTAGCACGTCACACATACATCACCATATAAACATGTAGACATGATTTCAAATATATTATATCTAAAAAAAATTTCACAACCTATAATCTATATTTAATATTAAATAATTAAATAACAATAACAAATACAATATTTTATAGGGCGTTATAATAAGGATTATCTTTCTGTAGTGATAAAGATTTGTTGTATGTAATCTTATTCCATGAGATTTATCTAGAAGTGATGGTGTAGTTATCAACTACTGATGTAATTCTATATAAGAATGTACCATTTACATATCAATATACAAGCTTTCCATCAAACACATTCATGGTCAAAGCTACAGCTGTCCGAGTAATACTTGCTCTAGATACAAAGTTTTCTTGGAAAATGAAACAATTGGATGTGTCTAATGTGTTTCTTCATGGCAATTTGGAGGAGTATGTATATATGTCTCAACCAAGCGGTTTTGTTGATGCCACGAAACCAGATTTTGTTCGTAAATTATACAAATCTATTTATGGTTTAAAACAGTCCCTCTGGGTGTGGTTTTCTTGTTTTTCTTCATATATGTTGTCTCTTGGTTTTTATCCTTCTAAAGCTGACTCCTCTCTATTTATTTTACGATAGAATAAACAAGTCTTGTATGTTTTAGTCTACGTCGATGATATAATGATTACAGGTTCCTCGTTAGCTCAGATTGATTTCATAATTGGCCAGCTTCAAAAAGAATTTCCAGTAAAGGACCTTGGCTCACTTCATTACTTTCTTGGTTTGGAGGTTACTACTAATTCCACTAGTTCACATGTTACACAACAGAAATATGTACTTGATCTTTTGGAAAAGTATGATATGCAGGATACAAAATCATGTGCTACCCCTATGACCACTGATATTCTTTCAGAGTTTGAAGACACTCCTTTACAATTCGAAGCTGAAGAATATCGCCGTATTGTTGGTGCTTTACAATATCTCATTATTACTAGACCAGATATTGCTTTTAGTGTAAACAAGCTTTGTCAATTTATGCATTCTCCCACGAATATTCATTGGAAATCTTTGAAATGCCTTTTGCGTTATCTTAAAGGTACTTCACATTTTGGTCATTCCCAGTTTCTACTGATATTTCTCTTCATTGCTTTGCCGATAGTGATTGGGGTGGTGATAAAGATGACCGACGTTCCACAAATGGTTATGTTTTCTTTATGGGTTCCTCTCCAATTTCTTGGATGTCTAGAAAACAACCAACTGGTGCAAGGTCTTCCAGTGAGAGTGAGTATAAGTCGATCGCCAATGCTACATGTGAACTCATATGGTTACGGTCTTTATTCTCTAAACTTGGTTTTCCCATTGGTAAAGTCTATCTTTCTTGTGATAATCTTGGTGCCATATACTTATGCTCTAATCCTGTTTTCCATGCTCGCATGAAACATATTGAACTAGATTATTAATTTGTTCGTGAACAAGTGGTGAATGGTTTTCTTTCCATCAAATACGTGAGTACAAAAGATCAGGTTGCTGATATCTTAACCAAACCCATGCATATAACCAAGTTTCAGTTCCTCTGTGGTCTACTTCATCTTCATGCTCATGGGTTTATAGGGGGGTGATAAGGTTTATCTTTCTATAGTGATAAATATTTGTTGTATGTAATCTTATTTCATGATATTTATCTAGAAGTGATAGTGTAGTTACCAACTACTGATGTAATTCTGTATAAGCATGTGCCAATTACATATCAATATACAAGTTTTCCATCAAACACATTCACTAGGGCCTGGATAAACACATTGGCCATGAAAGCTTCATCCAATCCCCCTGTTCCATCCTCCATAATCTCTTCAAACACCTCTTATTTTTCTTCCACTATAAGGACTTCAAAGAATTGAGGACCATGGGGCCCCAACCCGATGTCTAGATTCATTAGTTCCTCCATCCTGCCAATAGGTTCAAAGAAGATATAGAGCCTATAGAATAACTCTCCCCCCAGTAGAGAGAGATACTCAGCCACACGATTTCTTTCTGGGAAGACAAATCGGAAACTGTAGTTCCAGTTAGGATCACGAATCCTGATCAAGATCTGAGCAATCAGGAGATCAACTTTCGGATGTTGATGGAGATGAGCAAACTGGACCGCACCAAAAGCCTCCATATTGTCTGTTTTAGTGATCACCGTGGTAGCTCGCTCTAGGAAAGCACAATGGAGACCTATCAAGATGGCCCATAACTGATTTGCCAGGCGAGTCACCCCAGGAATAACACCAGCAACACAGTTAACCAAATTCCCATCAGATGTTCTCAATACTACCTCCAACCCAGTTGTGTTACCATTGGGCATGGGAGCATCGAAGGAGGTAGCGTGGACGTTAACTTTTAAGACCCCATTTGGTGGAGGAACCCAATGGAGATCCATGAAAAAAACAGGAAGGTAATAGATATAAAAATGGAATAGAAGAAATAAGGTATGATTTTGATGACTAACTCTAAAAAACATAGCCCAAATAATAGCACTCACTAATGAACGCATGCAAGGGTTACACAGATCCCTTAACCATATTTTTTTCCTTTCCATGCAAATTTCTGTCATTTTCCATGCAAGATAAATGGCAGGAAAAAGCAAGGCGGCTGAGTTATAATTACTGCCCACCTACAAACAGCTAACCAATCAAAGGCTCTGCAAATTAACACCCAATTCCCTAGGTTGACATGCAATAATGACCACCCCTTTAAATTTAAAAATAACCAAAAATTCATTGATCTCATCTAGACACTAGCAGCCAAATTAGATTAAAACCACCCAGATAAAAGCTTAACTCTATTTTTACCTTGCTTGGCAAGATAATCAGCTTCCTTGTTCCATTGTCTATTAACATACCTAACAACTATATCTAGGTATGCTACAATTGTTGAACAAATTAAATCCAACCCGTATCTAATATCTTGAACCCCAGTCTTTGCTCTTTCAGACATTTCTGAAATACTCTTCGAGTCAACAAAGACTATGCATTTAGAATCCTTTATGAACTCCCCAAGGATTTCACATAAATGAATATATGTTGCTTGTTCAGTATCCAAAGCATTTTCTTTTGAAATTGGGCCGGAGAAAATGTAGACTAAAGATAAATTTTTTGAAAACATCCATCCCCCAATACCACCTCTTGAAGAGTTGACCTCATTGAAGCTCCAAGCTCCATCACTAAACTCCAGAAATTCAAATTCCTTAGCCAAGTTGGTGAAAAAGGATTGTATCTTGGATTTATAAAAATTATCTATAGTTGATGTTGAATCAACATTCCATAAAGCAACATCTATGTGAGAAACATAATGATTATTAGAGCTTAAATTGAAAGTTTCCAATTTTATCAAAAAAAAATTGAGTCCAATATCTAATCTTTTCTTTGGAATACTAAATCATTATGAGATCTCCATATCCTCCAGAGCACACAAGATACCATAATTTGCCAAATTAATTTTTCAGAACGAGGAATTCTCAAATTTAACAGTGAGAAAAGAAAATCTTTCTCTTCAAGATTCCAACTAGCATTCATACCCCACCAAACAAAAACTCTACTCCAAACCTGCTTGGTAAACAAACATGTCCATAATGAATGGAATATTGATTTCGTCCATAGTTACATGACCTTAATATCATATCGCGTTATAATTATCGCAAACAAATTAAAATTTATACTAAAATTTCACGAAAACTATTGTGAGACTTCAATGTTTATTATAATTGTAAATTTTGTTACATTTTGAATTCATGTAAATCTCACTAATTAATATATAATTTAGTTCTCTTGAAGGACTCGAAGGATGGAGATGATGGTATGAGGTTTTATAGGCTTCTTATAAAATTGATCCATGCCGGCTTGTATGAAATCTTCTGTTGTATGATTTTCATCATCAGATATTCCAACAATCATAGACTTCACACCCAAATCTCGAATTTTCCTCGTAGCCTGTAATAAAATAGTTTAAATAAAAATTTAACATAAAATATTCGAGTATTATCTATATCTCCAAATATCCTTATATACTATAATAGATCAACTAACCTCGATACCATTCAAAACTGGCATATTGAAATCCATGAAGATGACATCAAATTCTTCACCAGATCGAATCAAATCAACTGCTAATTTCCCATTCTCAACAGCACGTGTCTCACATCCATATTTTTTTAAGTTTGCAATATGAAGCATCCGTACAACAGGATCATCATCGACTATAAGCGCCGATAGTCTTTTCATGCTAGAGCTCCCAACATTGCTAGCCATAAATTCCTTCCTTTTATGAAAAAAAATCTATTAAAATAGTTAGTTCACTTTATAAATATATAAAAACAAATTATTGTAAAAAAATAAATTTAGTAGCATCTTATCTCTATACAACTATTCATTCTCCAATGTTAATCAAGCACTCCAAAATGTATGTTTATAGTAATCGTAATTGAACTCGTAAGATCAAAGAAAGAAATGACTACCATAGAAAGAAAGAAATTACATATAATAACTATAAAAATTATTTTTAATTACATGGACAACAATAATTTTTGATGACTACCATAGAAAGAAAGAAATGGATGTTACCTTTACTCACTATCTTAGAGAAAAATCTTGCAAAACAATGACCAAAACAATAAGCTCATGACCCTTTAAATAAGGATATAGATATATTTTTAATTCCTCGAGATATATATTGACTTCGGTTCCGGACAAAATATATATCTGTAAAAATCCATACGATACGATTAAATGAAAATAACATAATTTTGGATATTATAGGATACACAAAGATATCATACTTTAGGTAGGATAAATAAAGTATGATAGTTTTTTATATACGTTATTTACGTGGCCCTCTAGGTTAGGGGCTCAGTGGATCTGGGTTGTAAGAACCCGGATTTTTGGTAGGGATTAAAACTTTTATTATGGAATGGATAAGGATTCCGATATTTATATGTCATGAAGAATGCAATGGGTTGACAATTTAGGTAAGAATAATCTATCGTCAAGAAAGTAAGATATGGTATACAAATAGAGGAAGTAGTCTCATGTCGTCCAAATCGATATATAGTATAAGTCCAGTGGTTCCGAAAAAGGGTTAAGGAACGCTCGGGAAAGTGTAAGGACATTTTTCTAATTATAAGGAATAAAGAGAGAATAAGTGATGAATAGTGTTTTTGGTGGAATTAGAAATATTATTAGGCGACACTATGTAGAAGTACCAGGAACGGATTTCTGAGTTCATATTAAGGATCCAAGGGGAAAAAGAGTGTATGTAAAAGTTATCGAATTCTGAAAAATAGCACTTTTATTTTTCCCGAAATTTCCCTGGACACTGAAAGACTCAAGGAATTATTGAAAGGATTTAAGGAATATAGGTTCAAGAATTATTAAAGAGAATGGAGAATGATAGTATAAATATTAAGACGGTTTCCGGTAAAACCCTAACTAGAAATCTTTGAGATATTCCTCCGAACGATCAATGAAATTGAGCAATAACCGGACAAATAAACAAGCAGAGAGCCAAGAGACAAGCATGTGCAAGTGGATAGGATCAAGTAACCAAGTTGGTTACCAAAGGAACTTGGACAACTAGAAAGCAAACTAAGTACTTAGCTTAATCTTATCATCAAACCACTAAACCATGACATTTGTCCACTTGAATTACATCATGCATGAGAAAATCACTTTATTATAGTAACTTTAGCTAGATATTATCCAAGACTACACAATAATGCAAGGATGAGATCAAAAGCAAGCCAAGCAACTCCATTTCTCTCATTTTCTCTAAACTGCCCAGCAGAAACAAAAGCTAAAGAAAAATTCATATCTCCCAATCTAGAGAGTCTAAAATCACAAAATTTTAACCATAGCTTCTCCACTCCATGGGCAAGTTTCATTCAAAATTTCATTGCAATCCAAGTAGTATAGCCTAGTCAAATCCATGCTCAAAGTTGGGAAACCAAATCTGACCAGTTTCTGTCTAGTAGGAAAAACGGGTTCAAAACCATATCTTCCAAGCTTCAAATTTCATGATCTATAGCTCAAAACAAAGCTTATGAAGAACCCAAGATGTGGTAAAAATTTGAGAGCAAAACTATTATTTTTCGATTTTTTATGATTTTTACAAGTTGAGTGATGAATAGTGATTTCAAGAACTAACTTTGTTTTTCTTGATTCTTTTGGATGAACTAAGCTTTGTTAAGGAAATCTAAGGACTATACAAGGCTTACTAAGTGCATACACACTCCAAGGGAGGTATAAACTTCAAGAACCCTAGTCTTTGTTTTGAATTTTAATGAAGTTTTGGATGAGTTTTGGTGATTGTTAGATTAGTGATGATTAAGATGATCTTATAAGCATGATTATGTAGTTTGTTAATGGATCTAAGTGTTATGACGTTATGAGGATGTAGTAAGATGTTTTTGGCTGTTAAAGATGAGAATCATGTGTATAAGATGTATATTATGCCCGGTGTGGCTTGGTTTTGACGTAACAATTTAGAAACGTTCGATTTATAGCCGTCGTAATGCCCGATTTTCGTTAGACCTTAAAAACTCGATCATAACATTTGAGATAATTTTCTGGCCTTGATGAATTTATGACATGACGTTATACTTCCCGAGTCATAGATCGTTTTGGCGAAATAATCGAAACAAACGGACTTACGGTTTAGGAATTATGGCTGATTTACTAAAAGTAGTTCGAAACCGTAAATGCGAGTTCGTAATTGAAATTGAAACCCCTTAACGAAGTTAACTCAGTGGCGAATCTTGGTAATTAAATACTAGGGGTCATAAGAAATGTGTGAGAGAAAACCACATGTCAAACGGATCGTTTTCCGATTTTATAAAAATGTTCGAATTGAGGTTAAGCGTGAACGAACCCCTTAAAAGTACACTTGGTTATAACTTTGGTAAATCACTTAGAAAACGAGCGATAAAACTCGAGCTATAATCTTTCTTCGTAAACGACCGACCTTAGAACTTATATTACTTAAAAACCTACCAAGCATAAGTGTAATGACATGCCTTGTTAACGAACGAGTGTCGGATCATAATGGTGTTAATGAGAGATAAACTTGGAAAACGTGCTTTAGCTTGAGTAAAATATTTACTTGGCGTTTCAAAGTGATAAGGTGAATAACCCGGAATGATTTTTGTTATTTTTAGATTGCCGGACCACCCCGAGTCATGCCACTAGCATAGCGGGAGTACCAGGCAAGTTTCAAATCCTTTTAAGGCTGTTGTTGTGAATATATATATATATATATATATATATATATATATATATATATATATATATATATATATATATATATATATATATATATGCTTTCTGTTATACATATGCCATGTCATGCATGCCTACTTCCAAGTTATATTGTTATACTTGTTCCATGATTATGGTTGGCTTATAGACTAGATGGGATATATCAGTTATGAGCCGGTTATTGCTAGTCCCTTAGAGAAGGGCATATATATCGTATTCGTTGAATATAGACCGGGAGTCAGTACTTCTTGATATATTGTAACTACTTTCGAGGGAAAATATTTAAGTAAATATTTTCCATTATTTACGTGACGAATAATATTTTGAATATTCGTTCGAGAGTATTTAATTAGCGATCATTACTTCAATTATTTATTTAAACGTTATCTACTCAATGAATATTATTTTTCAATATTCATTTAAAATCGATTCATTTATCGAATATTATTTCGAATATTTTCTTAAAGCTTGGACTACTAAATGAATATTATTTTGATATTCATTTAGAATATTATTCATTAAATGAATATTACTTTTGAATATTCATTTAAGTTCGTATTTACTTAATGAATATTATTTTAAATATTCTTCTGAAGTTCTATTTATTTATCAAATATTATTTCAAATATTCCTTTCAAGTCTTAATATTAAATGAATATTATTTTTAATATTCATTTAAGTATTCATTTATTCAATAAATACTTTCTCTTTATTCATTCGAAGAGTTATCCTGAGAAATACTTCGATTAAAATATTCTTTCATACTTTTAAATATTTTTTAAATATTTCTGATTCGATAAATATTCTTTGAATATTAATTCAACGCCTTGAAACAACTTCAATATTATTTATTCCTCCTCAAATGTTGTCTTCGACTTTCGATACTCTGAAATCACTTCGGAGCCGTATTATTATTATATTATATCAAGAAAGGTTCTTAGATTTCATTCTTCATTGAGTCTATCTTCCAAATATAAAGGAACCTTACTTGAGGGATGCTATTTATCTTGTTGACTTCCCGGTCATAAATCTTTTGAAACTATTCTTTTACCTCGCAACTTGGTTGCTGTTTATCTATCAAATCCTGTGTACCTTCTCATCATTCAAGGGGTAAGAATGTTAGAACAAGTTGGTATCCATTAACAAGCAGTAGCTTGGGAAATATTGGTGAGTTTTCATTTCCAACTAGATACGACTACTTTTTGGAGTCTTATCAACAAGTATTACACTTGGGGAAAGGGGTACGAACTTTATGTTTCAGAGTTATGGATGTTATACGAACTAGGAGCCGCGTAAGTGGCCGAGTGGCGCCAGTCCTGCAATGGCCCAACCGTTGGCCGGGGGGTTCCAGAGGGCGGTTGACAAGTAAATCCGTCGGTGCTTCCTTCTACATGTAGAAAACAAATGATGGGGAGCATAACATGCGTCTGATCATCGTAAAATGTTATGGCTCCTGGCGCGTCAATGCTCCGGAATTAGTTCACCTTTCAAATGTTGGAAATTTTCTGCAACACTATCGGTGTTGGCAGGTGAAAAAGTGATTGAATCTGGAATTGCAATATTTTTCTGCAAGTTCCTCTGTTATGATAAATAATGCTATCTTGCTTATCTTTGACATAGCAGATATTTTCACAGAAGTATATTTTTGAGTTACCTTGTAACTTCATCTTTCATATTATACTGGCATTATGTTCGTTAAATGCATGGCATATGGTTTCAAAATACTTTTGAACTGTTATATATATTGTTGTTCAGTTATATTATTGTTTGTGGGCTATTGCTCACCCTTGCTTTATCTATTATATCACAACAACAGCTAGATCTGATGGTCGCATAAGGCGCAATTGGTGCAAGCAATTGATAGCAGTCTGAGGATTAACCGCTGAGATAATAGCTACCACTGCTGAGTAAGAAGCTATTGGCAGGCTAGATGTTAGCTTTCGAGTAGTTAATGTATGTATTTATTTGGCATTTGTAAATGGATGGAAAAGAGTATGTTATAGTTAATGAAAATTCTTTGGGTTGTAAGAACTCAAACTTGTGATCAATAATATTGAAGGTTACTCTGATTTCATCTCTGGGACTATAACGGGTGCGTTGTTGTTGTTTTGGGTCAAAGGGTTTTAATTTCATTTATATTGGTTTTGAGGGTGGATATTGAGGTCGTAACGACCAGATCCCTGACCCCGGATCTGGGGGTATTACATGGGTCGCTCACATCCTCAATCATCATCACATATATGCACCATAGTTCTTTTATACCATGTTGTACACAAAATTTTCATGGGTTAAATTTAGTCCAATTGGGCTATAATGTCCAATACTTAAGTAGTATATGGGTTAGATGATAGGTTCAGTATGATGAATAAAATTAGTTATTAGTAAACTGGTTGAATTGAGAGGTTATAGGTATTTAGAGGTTTCTCATGAACCTGTAGGCAAATAGGTTATTAAAGAACAACTTCCTTTCTCTAGAACAGGTTATGCCAGCTCAGTAGTAACATTGGAAAGACCCATCAATATAACAAAACCTCAAAACCTCTATTAGGTTCAACATACTAACATCTATGTTACATGTTGAGGTACAGTTTTCTAAAGAATGGTTCTTGAAAAACAGGTTCCAGAAGGTAGGTAGGTTTCTGGGAGACAAGTTCCTGAATGCAGAAATCATATGATTGCAAATTATAGGATGGATGAGTCTTCTAGAAGCAAGCTAAGACCGCCTTCTTTTATGGAGATCTCGAAGAAGACATTTACATGGAACTGTGAAACAATCTGTGATAAATAACAATATGTGTGTGAATAACAAATCGGTGTATAACAGTGAATAAGCAAATTAATAACAAGAAGGATATAAGAGATTTCGAGTCCAGCAGAAGAGCTATCTCCTTAAATCTATTTTTCCTCTCACCGTGTGTGTGAAACGATATCCTCCAAGGATAAAATGAGAAAACGATGGCGTTGCAGAGAATGGCACCTTCGGCGAGCAAAAAACGAGTAAGAAACTATCACCATAGAGAGAGCGATATTGGATGTGTTTAAGCTGCGAATGAGATGATTAACCCTAGACCCTAAGGGGGTATTTATAGGATTGACAAAACTTGTTCGCTACACAACTGCCTAAAATAATTAACGCGTTAATTAAAAAGGCGGTAACGAAAAGATTAGGATAAACTTGTGCACTGCACAATATCTGCAATTAAATCAAATCTTGAATTTAACCAAATCAATCAAACCGATTCTGATTTAATCAAATTAATCAAAACAGATATTGATTTATTTATTTTAAGCCCAGTGCAAAAACAAAATAGCAAAACTAGTCCGGGTTTAGCCGGCCCAATTTTTCTGCTGCATTCATGTCCGCAGGTCGCACACACAGAACGCCCGAAGGCTTACGAAGCCTCGGATTTCCCCTCGAAAGCCCACAATTGGCACCCCCCCCCAGCGCACCCGCGTAGGAGATGGAGCAACACTTAGCCAACACAAGTGAACATTACTTAAGTATTGTACTATATAAAGTCATGGAAACTCTTTTTCCATTTCATTGTGGGACTTCCATTTTCCAAACAAAATTTCCACTCTTAAGGGACCATCTTTGAGCTATCATATCTCATTCATCCCATAACCATTTTGAGTAATTAAACATGCCTCGGAAAGCTCTCTCGGAGGAGAACATAATCCAAGCATCACCAATTGTGCACACACAATAAATGACTACTCAAAACTAGGCTCAAAATGACTAGTCAATGTGGGGCTAAAACCCACATTTTTTCAACAGGAACAACCAGAAGGCTTCAAAGTTAGTGGCAAAGAAGATTATGTGTGCAAATTAAAGAAGAGCTTGTACGGCTTAAAGCAAGCTCCAAGACAATGGTATGGCAAGTTTGATTCCTTTATAGGGGAGCAGGGTTATAAAAATACTTCTTGTGATCATTGTGTTTTCTTGAAAAGATTTGCTGACAATGATTTTATTATTTTATTACTTTGTGTTGATGATATGCCTATTATTGGTTCTGCTATAGAATCAAAAAAAATTAAATTGTTCTCCACGATTCTCTATATAAGATGGTTCTCTCCGAAGTGCTACTCGATCAATATGTAATAAAGAAACTAGGGTATAATTGTTGTTAGTTTGGTTGTATGGTTCAATCATTTAAAAGAATAGTGATCGTTAGATATTTAGTAAACAGATGATAACTGTTAGATCTTATAATAAACAATATTCTATATTTAAATTCTTGTTCTAAAGATCCAAGTTTCGAATCCCGTAAATAACAAATTTACGTTGAAATTTTATATAATTAATTATAAATTAAATAACTACTCCCTCTATCCCTCTCATTTCTTTACAGTTACTATTTTTTATGTAAATCTCATTTCTTTACGTTATCATAAATAGTAAGTTTCCCCCAATAATACACCCACTACTTTCCCCCACTATCTCATATATAATAATAAAAAATATTATTACACTCACTACTTTTTTCCATTATCTCAAATCTATTATTAAATATTGATACTTACCACAATTTTACCCACTTTTCATTTAACTTTACTCATTTTTTATAACTTTTCTTGGTATTCGTGTCCATTCCCATTGTAAACAATCTAGAAGGATGGAAAGAGTATTACATTACTAATAATTTTATTAATTAATATTAAAAAATTAAATTATATTCATAATATTAAAAATATTTAAAATAACCCGTGCATTATGCAGACTATAAGCTAATATATATTAGAATTAAGAAATAATTAAAGTTGAATGATTGGGAGAGTCGCAGTCTTTTGCATTTCATGAGTTTGAGTACCAGCAGAATATGACAATGGGCTTAGATATCAATTGAGAAGAAGATAATTTATTTATCTTTTAATATTAGTCGGACTCAGAACTCAATTTGTAGTGATTTTTTTTTACGAACAAGAAAATTTTATTAAAATACTAAAATATTGGAACCCAGCCGGGATAAAATTCCGAATTGTCAACTATGACCTGATTGTGAAACAGAAAATGAGCTAAACAAATAGCCGTTTTGTTTTTAGATCGCTTAACACATAGAATATAAATATTCTTGAAAATAAAAATGATTACAAAGTTATCCCGAGCAATCCAGTCGACACCGTCCCTGAAAATAGTAGCATCACAATTGACCCGCACACATAAAAACTGGTGATAGTACAGTGTTCATACCCATCAGTTAAACCAACTGAGGTTGGGGGTACAGATGCCCTCATATATTAAACAATATTTTGTTGTGCAAGATGAGCTCTCGCGATAATCACCACCGTTCTAGACTCGAATCGGCCGATTTCCCAATCTCCCAATACACCACATAAATCATTCTTAAAACAACACGGCAATAAATCAAAATGCAACAAAAATGCTACAAAAGGAGAGACACAAACCACTCCAAAATGATAGACGTAAAATACGCAAAAAATGGATGCAAAAATAAAAAAAATCTCACCTAAAGATGAAAAATATTTAAAATTATTGAAGAAAAAAACAAAAATGAAAACAAGAGAAGGAGAAAATAGGTCTCATGCAATGGTTATAATTATTTGGATTAATGATCATAATTATTTAAATTAAGAGGGGAGAGGAGACGACGGGTGAGGATATCATGGAAGGGAGATTGGATCGACTCTCGTTTAGGGCTTTTATTCTCTACTAAAATTTGTTTTCTCTAATTTGTAGTAATTTTTAATCACATTTTAGGATGCACTAAGAAAGATAATGTTATGAGTTCTACAATAACGATACACATTATAAGGAGAATTATTATGCTAGGACCTTATCGTTCTACAATGATGATACAAATTATAAAGGGAACTGTTAAATTAGGACCTCATCAAAGAACGTACGTCAGTATGTAGTAAAAATGTAAAATCTACTCATCGTGGATGTACACCATGGCTGATTTCCAACAACATTAGGAGGCGCTATTCTCTCTTCTTCTTTGGTACTATACAGTGTTAAAAGTGTTGTATCCAGTGTTCCTGCTGAATTCAAGCAGTCATATGCATTAGCATGGGTCATATTATATTTATCAAAAAAGTTACATTTTTCAAATTTGTTATATTTAAACTTCTTTTTGTGCAAGTACAATAAAAAAAGGTCATCATCCTCGAACTAACGACCAGATTTACATGCCGCTTGCTTCAATTTCATGAGCCACCCATCCACTTAGCTAAATTAAAATAGTGTTCTCGAATACTTTTGGTCGCTTGTTCATTGGCATACTATGAAATTCCATAATATATATATATATATATATATATATATATATATATATTTAACAACAGTTATAAATCGTACATACCAGTGTAATTTTAATTATCAGGAGAGAATTAAATACATCGGGAAAGAATCATCATCGTTTTTAATTGGATAATTTTATTAAGATAATATTTAAATTGAGTCCTTAGATTGAAATTGTTATAGGGAGAATATTGTATAACACTATTTTGGAGGTTGCTGGATTTATGGAGCAAAATACGGATATTCTGCTATGAACACGAAGAACACGGAGGAGATTTGTGACTTTTTATGGCTAATTTTATTTATTGATATTCAGGGGTGAACTGTTTCTCAAAAAATAACAAGATCCCTATGTTCTCAAGCCATACGTAGTTCTTTTGGACTGTTTCCCATCAGATGTTCTCAATACTACCTCCAACCCAGTTGTGTTACCATTGGGCATTGGAGCATCGAAGGAGGTAGCGTGGACGTTAACTTTTAAGACCCCATTTGGTGGAGGAACCCAATGGAGATCCATGAAAAAAACAGGAAGGTAATAGATATAAAAATGGAATAGAAGAAATAAGGTATGATTTGGATGACTAACTCTAAAAAACATAGCCCAAATATGTAGCACTCACTGATGAACGCATGCAAGGGTTACACAGATCCCTTAACCATATTTTTTTCCTTTCCATGCAAATTTCTGTCATTTTCCATGCAAGATAAATGGCAGGAAAAAGCAAGGCGGCTGAGTTATAATTACTGCCCACCTACAAACAGCTAACCAATCAAAGGCTCTGCAAATTAACACCAAATTCCTTAGGTTGACATGCAATAATGACCACCCCTTTAAATTTAAAAATAACCAAAAATTCATTGAGCTCATCTAGACACTAGCAGCCAAATTAGATTAAAACCACCCAGATAAAAGCTTAACTCTATTTTTACCTTGCTTGGCAAGATAATCAGCTTCCTTGTTCCATTGTCTATTAACATACCTAACAACTATATCTAGGTATGCTAAAATTGTTGAACAAATTAAATCCAACCCGTATCTAATATCTTGAACCCCAGTCTTTGCTCTTTCAGACATTTCTGAAATACTCTGTAAGAACCCCAAATTTTGGATATAATTAAAACTTTTTATTAAGTAATGATAAAATGAGGAACAATGATTCCGACAACAAGGTCACCAGCTCTAATGAATGGTGGTTTCAAAGAACAATGATTGTAATGAATGGATATTGCCTTGGACAATGATCCTGATACATTGGTATATTGTCAGAATAGAGTAATTCGATGGTTGAGGACCTAGATAAGAATAATCTACCATCCAGGAAGGAGCTAATGGATCCTTGAAGGGAAATGAGTACGTGCATAGTGTTTCTCGTACGTGCATAGTGTTTCCCATACGTGCATAGTGTTTCCCGTACGTGCATAGTGTTTCCTGTACGTGCATAGTAATTTGGTGGATGAATAGTGATTTTGTAAGTTGGAAAACTTTTCATGCCACCCTATGTACGGGACGTGATATGGATGTTTCGAAGTCATATTAGTAATACGCGGAGGAAATAAGTGAATGCAGAGACAATCGGAATTCAGAAATTCCAAATTCTTTTTCGGTATAATATTCGACCGGACAGTGGATTAAATATTATTATAATCCAAGAATTGAGATATTAACTTTGAGGATTTGATATTTTGGGATGTTATTATATTTGATTTAAGAATGAAGGTAGGAAACCACTGAGGCAGTGAAACAAGCGTTCTAGAAACCGCTAAAACGTTATAACGAGATTAATCAATAAAGCGAACGAATCCTATATTACGGATTAAGTTCGTATCGAGATTAAATATCCTACATGGTCATCACGAGGATTATATTAAGGATTGGGGAAGGTATTATGAATATCGAGAAATTTCCCGGTAAACCCTAGAGGTGAAACTACTTAGTTATTCGTCCGAACGATCAATGAATTGAGCAATAACCGGACAAAGAAACAAGCTGAGAACCAAGAGACAACCATGTGCAAGTGGATGAGATCACCACCATGGCATCATCACTTTATTAAGGTAGCTTTATGAAGATATTATCTAAGCTAAGTTAGCTTCTTCAAGAAGCTTGTTTTTCTACCAAACTAGAGGGGGCAACTTGCATTTGTGTCAAACAAATATCTTCCTAAATAATTCACTCATCCTTATCCCTTCTTCATCACAATAATGCAAGGAACCAAGCAAGTTTCATACATACAAGTATCATTGGAGACAAACTAAACTAGTTAGCATGAGGGTGTAACATAAGGCACCAATACATGTCCACATGGAAGAAAATCCTTAACCAAGCCTTAACCCATCAACTAGACTATAGTTAGCCAAACAAAATATCTTGTTTTATTGATCACTTTATGCAATCAACCAAGCAAAACAACTCCACTTCTCTCATCCATGGAGCATTCGACTTTTTCAAGAATTCAAAGGAAGAAATCAAGCTTCCACTCCTTGTTTGATCTCCAAATTTTTATCTTAGATCCTATATTTCATAAAAATGATACCCTAGAAATCTTAGCCTCAAAATCCAATGTTTCCATTTTCAATAAAATCATCAAAGTAGAGGGAATAGTAACCTCAAGAACAAAACTCTTGGATCTTGATTTTGGTGGATGATTCAAGCTACCTGGAGGCTATACAAGGACCATACAAGGATTATTAGGGCTTTTACACTCTCTAAGGAAGGTATAACTCTTAAGAACCATGGATCTCATTTTGAGTTTTTAGCATGTTCTTGATGATTTGGCTTAGTTATGATTATGGTAACATTATAAGCATGCTTGGTTAATGATTTAGTGATTTAAGTAGCATAATGATTATTATGGTAAATCTTGATGTTCTTGGGCTTGTTGAGATGAGAATCATGTATAAATGATGTATGGATGCCCGGTGTGGCTTGGCTTGATTGTTGTGAATTTTAGAACGTCCGATTTATAGCCGTCGTAATGCATGATTTTTGTTAAACCTTAAGAAATCGTTGCTGATAGTAGCCATAAGTCACTGTCCAGTTTCATGTTCTGCCATGGCAAGATAGATCATGTTATAAGCTTTGTTTTGATATAAAGATCATGTGAAACGGACTTACGGTTTAGGAATTATGGCCGATTCACTAAAAGTCGTTCGAAACCGTAAGTACGAGTCCATTATTAAAATTGAACCCTCGTAAAATACGTAAGTCAGTGGCAAATCTTGGTAACTAATTACTAGAGGTAAAAAGGAAGGTTTGAGAGAAAACCTCATGTGAAACGGATCGTTTTCCGATTTTATAAAAATGTTTGAATCGAAGTTAAACGCGAACGAACCCCTAAAAACCCGCTTGATTATAACTTCGGTAAAACACTTAGAAAACGGGCCATAAAACTCGGAGTATAATATTGATTCGTAACGATCAACTTTAGAACTTGTATAACTTAAATGTGTCCCAAGTGTAAGTACAGTGACATGTCGTATTAACGAACGAATGTCGGGTCGGATCGATGATAAAAGGAATCCACCAAAAAGGGGTATAACGAGATAACTCGAGAACGTGTTTCGATTAAAGTATAACTTAACTTTTAAGATGTTAAGTGATTAATCCCGAATGCCTTGGCTATTTATAGATTACCAAGCTGACCCGGGACCCGCTACCACTACCTCTTACCGTACTCGACTACCAGGCAAGTTTCGATTCCCTTCTTTTAGGCTGTTGTTGTGATTGAACATATATATATATATATATATATATATATATATATATATATATATATATGTTTTCTGTTGTACATATGCCATAGCATGCATGCCTACTTTCAAGTTATATCATTATGCTTGTTCCCTGGTTGTTTATTGGCTTATAAATTAGACAGCTAACGTATCAATTATAAGCCGGTTATTGTAAGACCCCCAGAGAAGGGTGTATATTTCTTATTCATCAAATATAGACCGGGAGTCAATATTTCTTGATATATCAAGGTTACCTCGAAGAAAAATATTTAAGTAAATATTTTCCCTTATTCGGGCGACGAATATTATTTGAATATTCGTTCGAGATTATTTATTTAACGATCCTTACTTCAAATAATTATTTGAACGTAACCATTCGACGAATAAAATTTTTCAATATTCATTCAGAGTCAAATTGATTATCGATTATTATTTCGAATATTCTTCTAAAGGTTGGACTACTAAATGAATATTATTTGGGTATTCATTTAGAATATTATTCATTAAATGAATATTACTTTTGAATATTCATTTAAGATAGTAATTACCTGATGAATATTATTTTAATGTTCATCTGAAGCTTGATTTATTTATCGAGTCTTATCTCGAATATTCCTTTAAAGCTTGGATTACTAAATGAATATTACTTGATATTCATTTAGAATATTATTCATTAAATGAATATTACTTTTCCAACATTCATTTAAATTCCTAATTAATTATGAATATTATTTTGAATATTCATCCAGGGTTCTATTTAATCATCGAATATTATTTTAAATATTTTAAATATTCCTTTCAGGTCTTATTAATTAAAGAATATTATTTTGAATATTTAATTATGCAATAAATATTCTCTCGATATTTCTTCATGGATTATTTGAGAAATACTCTGATTAAAGATATTCTTTCATATTCCTAAATATTCTGTAAAATATTTTAATTCAATAAATATTCTCTGAATATTTATTCCATACTTAGAATAACCTCGATAAGGTTTATCTTCTTCGATTATTACGGAAAATATTTCGGAGTCATATTATTATTAATCTTATATCAAGAAAGGTTCTCAGACATCATTCTTCTTTGAGTCTATCTCCCTAATAATAAGGGAACCTTACTTGGAAAATGTTATTTATCTGGTCGACTTCCCGGTCAATAAAGTATTCTCTTCACTCGCAACTCGGGTGCTATTGACTTATTAAGTCGTTGTGTACCTTCTCATCTTTCGAGGGGTAAGATTGTTGGAACAAGTTGATATTCGTTACCAAGCAGTAGCTTGGAAGTTGTTGGTGAAATTTTCCTTTCCAACTAGATACGACTACTTTGTGGAGTCTTATCAACAAGTATTATACTTGGGGAAAGGGGGACGAACGTTACATTCAGAATCATGAATTATATTTGTACTAGGAGTCGTGTAAGAGGCCGAGTAGCGCCGGTCCATCCCCTTTGGCCCAACCGTTGGCCGGGGAGAGCTAGTAAGGCGGTAGACAAGTAAAGCCGTCAGTTCTTCCTTCTACCGGTAGTAAATCTAAATTGAGATGTACGATCTCGACTGATCATCAAGATTGGAACAGCGGGCGCGGTGAATACTCCATCATTGGTTCATCATCCAAACTTATTATTTCCTGCAACATGATTACTGTTGGCAGAGCTGGAAAAGTGTTCATAACTGGAATTGTAATCTTTTCGTGCAAGTTCCTCTTTCTAATGACAATGAGAATATCATGCTAACTTTTGATGTAGCAGATATTTCTACAAACAAATACTTTAAGTTACCTTGTAACTTCATCGTTCATATTATACTGGCATCATTTCCGTAAATGCATGGCATATGGTTTGAAAGATACTTTTGAACTGTTATATATTATCGTTCAGTTGTATATTATTGTTGGTGGGCTATTGCTCACCCTTGCTTTATTATTATATCACAACAACAGCTAGACCAGATGACTCGCACAAGGCGCACTCGACGCGGGCGAGGACGATGAGACTACCAGAGCTGCAGAAGAAGCTATTGGTAGGATATATTTATTCTTTCAGTACCAAGAATATGGTCTAGTATGACTTATGTAAATGGATGGCAAAGAGTATGTATTTATATTGAAATTCTTTTGGATTGTAAGAACTCATAATGTGATTAATAAAAAATTTGATTGTTACTCTGATTTCATCTCTGGGACTATAACGGGTGTGTTTTATATTGTTGTGTTGGGTCATAGAGACGTAATTTATTTTATGTTAAGGAAAGTTCAATTGTTGTGGACAGAATTGGAAAACGTAACCACCGGATCCCGGACCCCGGATTTGGGGGTGTTACAGAAGTGGTATCAGAGCGTTACGTTATAAATCCCAGAGATGAGGCGACGTTAAAACCATAAACTTACTGAGATAATAAGAACTCTTGCCAAGTTCATAGTCGGACTACTTAATGTAGTGCTGACATATAAAACCCTTATGGGAACTCTTAAGTATCATGATAGTAACTTAGCTCGTTCTCGTATCGACTAGTAAGGCGACAGACCTTGAGGCGTACGAGCAGCAGCATGATGATGTTGTATTATATGCTGATGATCGGATTGTGAATTCGATAGAGTACCCTGTTGAGGACTCGAAAGAGGTTCCAGCAGAGGAAAATTCTATTGAGGATGAGGAGATTACTCCAAGGAAATGAGGGCTGTAGCCAGAGGGATAGCGAGAGTTAAGATTATAGTGCTCAGAGAAGTGAGCACAAAGAACTGAGATATTATTAAGAGAATTGAAATTTTATGTTGGATTTATAGCCGGACTACGAGAGGTAGTACCAGCAATTAAGACAGATTGGAAGGATTACTTGAGGTCTTATATGGGGATAGATAAAGGTCCTTAGAGACTTTCAGATTAATGAGGAAGGAGTTAGAGTGATGCATGATTATCAAAGACGTCGATGTAGGACGGGGAGCACCCAGGAGCAGTTGAGATAGAGGCAACAAGTGCCATATTATCGGATAAATGGATTAGGGTGAATATTGTCAATGGTAATTCACCATGAGAAGGCGGATTCCATGGGTTATATTTTATGAAACCAAATTGAGATTGTTGAGGTGGTTTTATTCAGCGAAATGTCCATATTATGAATGAACCAGCTTCGAAAGTAAAGATAGTGGAAAGTGATGGCCTGATTCGATAAAGTTATATAAAGTAGTAAGCGAGACGATGATCTCATAAACTACCAGAGGAAAAGACCAGTGGGTCTATGATGAACTCGTAATATGACTACTATCAGGTACTAAGTATAAGTTTATTTTAACTCAGTAAAATGGTGAATCAGGAACGTTAGATGCATGTGATTCAGAAGAATATTAAATTCTTTCTTTTCCCCTAATAGATTATAGTAGTTACCTTAAGTTTATTCTGACACTGAATTGCAAATGGATCAAGTAATGCGATTAGTGGTTAAGAGGTAATAGAGAATGTTTTAAGATGAAATTGGTAACGACCCGGCGTTGGTGTTGCCTAACGGGAGAAGGAAGACTTTATGATACACTATGATGCATCTCATACAGGTTTAGGTGGTGTGCTTATGCAGCACGACAGAGTAATTGCGGATGCATTCGAACAACACGGTACACCAGACTAGGATGGCCTTAGTAGTTCCAATTTTTTTATGAAACGATTAACTTCGACGGTAGTGTTCCTTCTGAAACCTGTGGTTAGGAAGACTGACATTTGATATTATCGATAATTAAGATGTATATGTATCAGGAAGAGGTGGCATGTTTCAGTTTAAAACTTTTGATATCCCTTCTATGGGATATATATAATTGATTCCTCTCCAGTGGTTAAACCTCCAATCTGATGACTACTATTTCGTAAATTAGGACTGTTTATGGTTCTACCTGCTTGGAGGTTCATAGAACCATTCTTCAGGTTTCGAAACTGGTCTCCTTAATGTTACCAGTAGGTGGATAGATTGACCAAAATTTCCCTGCTTCTGGAAAGGAATTCGGCAAATTTTGGCAAACCTTATCTTTCTGATTATCAAAGAACATCATTGAAGAGAATGGAAACTGGAGCAAACCCTGTGATTTGGGTAAGGATGCTGTAAAATGGGTTAGTAAACGGACCCTGAGCATTACAATCGATGGTAGTGATAAAATGATGAAGTGAGATTGGACGAAAACAGGAAATGTAAGTAAGAAATTAGCCGGACGGAGAAACTCCGGGATTGACTTAAGTGAAAAGGCTGTTATGCCAGGAATGGTAAGCTTGCGTGGCACGCGGGATTGATAAGAATAGTTGAAAAGATAAAAATAGAGGAAGGGCGACCGGAGACGGCGCTGAGTAACCGATTAAGACTTATAGGAAGTAAAGTTTTGGAAGGGTAGAAAGGTATCAAAGAAGAAGGCACTATGCCGGTAATTGCTAGAAAAGTAAAGCTATTAGCCAACCCCTAAAATCAAATATATTTTTTTGTATGGCCAGTTGAGGCCAAGTCACAAAGGATTATCAAGTGACTAGACCAGCAATGAAAGAACAAAGCCGGGTTGCTTCTAAGTAAGCACCAACTGCAAGGGCTTCTGATATAAAGGAAATATTAATGAGATCATAGGAATCTTCTACTGAACCCTTTGCAACCCATGTTTGGATTGGGAATTTACTAGACTTTTTGGAATGGGGTCACCCGTACTAAAGTGATTCATGTGTATATGATTGCCCAAGATTACGAGTAAAAATGGAAGTATAATGACTTGAGATGTATGATGTTAGAGTATTATAAATACCATGAATATATTATGACTAAGGGAAGTAAACAATGAAGGTTTATGAAGAGAGTATAGAAATGGTCAGAGATGGATCAGTATGCTGTAGAAATTTTGTCTAAGGCAAGAACCTTTGAGACGAACGATAAGTACTAAGAGATTCACGTTGAACTCGACCAATATCTTCCAAAACATCCTTTCTACCATTACCAAGTTCTGTAAGAGAGCAGATAGGCATACGTTGCCTTTTGGAAGGCCAAATAGGCTGACAACTATCTGAAAGATGAGGGTGGCATTAAGCCACCGATCGATTATCAAATGAGAATGATTGAAATTAAGGATACATGATCTGATTGCCAATTATAAGATGCAAAAATTCCTTGGCAGTTGAATTAAGGATAGGATATTCATAAATTAAGACAAACCCTGGGAAATGCACAAGGGATGGCATTAACCCTAATAAAGACATTGTGAATTCAAATGATATGAGTTGGATTGCTAAGGCAACAATGACCTGTAAGGATTATTAAAAAGAGTTCTGGAAAGAACATAGATAGAATTATTAGAGTATTAATCAGTGACGTTTTGTTATACCCTGTACCTAGAAAATATAGGAGGAATGATGAGGATGACCTAAGAAACCTTACAAGGAAAAAGGTAATATTCCGAACTTCAAAATGGAAGTTTGGTAAGGAATGTATGACATAGTAACAATAATGCCAGATGAGGCATGTATGAAACCCTGAGGAATTAGGGATTGAACCTATAAAGGTTGAGATTATCCTAAGATAAGGAAAGAAATAAGAAAAGAAGTATCCTAAGTAGAATTGGGACTAAACGCGATAAAGTTCCCACGGGAAGGTGGAAGCAATGACTTATGGAAAAAGACTGATAGTTATATTTTCTCCTTCAGCAGAGCTTAAGGGAGAATGCTTTCACCCAACAGTGATGGGAATGAGGTAGAAATGTTTGAATTGGAATATATCCAGAGAACAAGGATTACCAGAAATTATTAATATCAGGAAAGGCCAATGAGGTGGCCGGCAGTCTAAGTGTAAAGGAATAATTACAAATGTTCATACCGAAGAAACAAAATGATATTTGGAAAGACCTTGAAGGTCATATTGGGGTGGAGAAAGTTACATTCCTTTTGATGATTGTGCAAGAATAGAAGGTAATAATAGTTTAAGTAAAGATTCGATTCCTGATGGAGTCTTAAGCATATTACGTACCTTAGAAGGTCCCGTTTTGAGGCAGACCAGGACCATGATACAAAATTAACGAAATAAACCGTTGAGTTTCCAGTCTTTTATGGAAGCTGCATGAGTGATAGTTTCATCAACCTGACATAGCTGCGATGCTTGAAACTCTTCTGCAATTGTATCTACTTCATGTAATATCTACATCAAGTTCAGGAAGTGTTCCTTATGGATAAGGAATAGTGATTACTTTGTCTCCCTAAAGGATTTGAAACCCGTAGGATTAGCTATTAATGCACTACATAAACAACAAGCGATGGTGATTCTTCTAAGAAAGTAGATGACAATGTAAAGATAAAGAAAGTGCTGCCATTGATTAACTAAATGGCATGTTGATGAATGACAAACAAGTTTATGTTAGTGTACTTCTGCGCAAAAAAAAAAGATAGAGAATATGAGGTTGATGATTCATGATGTGAAAGATATTCCCATGGAAAGAATTAATGAGACTTGGAGGGAAGGGCGGTTGAGCCCGAGACTTATTGGGCCACCTGAGAGTTTAAAAGTGTTCGGACGGCGGTATTCGAGCCAGCCTTAACCCCAAAACTTATAGCACGGTCATAACGGGTTTTCATGTGGCCAGGCTACGCCAGTAAAATGCAGATGCTCGGTAGATGATAAGAGCATGAGCCGGTAGATATACGACCTGGTCTGACTTATGAAAGACAACCTGTGGAAAACCACAGATAGAAAAGAACAAGTGATGAGAAACAAGGTTGGCAGAAGTAGATTATATGAATCTAAGTTAAAGGGATCGGGCCAGATTCATTTCGAAAAGTTTAAATTGGAATAACGTGATGATTATAGAATAAATGTGACGGAATACTGATAAGGAGGTACCAAGTGCAAAAAAAAGTGTCTCAATAAAGAGGTGAAGGTGAAAGTAAATAATAGAAATGAGTAAGAATCAGATAATACGAAGGATGTGATTGATAAAGAAAAGGCTGGGAAAGTAACTATGGAATGAGAAGCAAGGAATGTTATGAATGGGTTTCCTAATGAATTCTCAGGATGACAACCTGATAGTGTCGATATTATAGTTATGAAAAAGCTAGTAACATGATATGGGATGTCAGTAATAATGATGTCAAGTGAGAAATCTAAGATTTAACCTGAAAGGTTGAAGGATTTCCCGAATGTGAGTATCGCTAAGATTGAACAAGAGTATTTGTCCATCGAATAATGGACAAAGCAGCAAGATATGTTGACACGTGAGATTGCGATCAAATAGTATTGGATATAATTATGATTAATTTCTTCTTTGATAAACCTCTATAGTTCAGAGGTAAATTCTGAGTATGATATTCTACAATCATGAAAGCTTTCTATAATCCTTTAGAACTCTTTTCTCTTCTTCTCTCTTATTCATCTTCTTTATGAATTGAGAAGAACAACCCTTTTAGGAGGGGAGGTACTGCTACGTGACTATCTGTCTATGTGATAGAAGTCTAAGTGGAATACCATAACTCGTTTAATTGCTTGTCAAGTACTAAAGGCTGGCCCCCTTCTGTACTAACTATGCAATATAACAAATGTTCAATTGATCATAGTGATCTCTCAGTAAATCTTTCCACTTCTCTATATTGATCGAGATTGCGAAGATTAAAGCGATCAGGAAATGCACAGTACGAGCGAGGTTACCTCCGAATTCGTAGGGTGATAGTGATACCAATGTTACTGCAGGTATCAATAATGATAAGACTGAGTAAGAGTATAACCCGGATAGTGAGTTGTACGAAAAGTAGCAACGTTGATGGAAAAAAAAAGGATACAGTATGGATTGTAGCACTAGAAGATGTGCTGAGGAAGGGTAAAACGACTAAGAATTTACCGGGAAGCAAAAAAGGGAACGACAGGCAAACGACTCTTTGCTTCCTACCTGATTCCGGGACGGAATCCTTTTAAGGAGGGGAGACTGTAAGAACCCTAAATTTTGGATATAATTAAAACTTTTTATTAAGTAATGATAAAATGAGGAACAATGATTCCGACAACAAGGTCACCAGCTCTAATGAATGGTGGTTTCAAAGAACAATGATTGTAATGAATGGATATTGCCTTGGACAATGATCCTGATACATTGGTATATTGTCTGAATAGAGTAATTCGATGGTTGAGGACCTAGATAAGAATAATCTACCATCCAGGAAGGAGCTAATGGATCCTTGAAGGGAAATGAGTACGTGCATAGTGTTTCCCGTACGTGCATAGTGTTTCCCATACGTGCATAGTATTTCCCATACGTGCATAGTGTTTCCAGTACGTGCATAGTGTTTCCTGTACGTGCATAGTAATTTGGTGGATGAATAGTGATTTTGTAAGTTGGAAAACTTTTCACGCCACCCTATGTACGGGACGTGATATGGATGTTTCGAAGTCATATTAGTAATACGCGGAGGAAATAAGTGAATGCAGAGACAATCGGAATTCAGAAATTCCAAATTCTTTTTCGGTATAATATTCGACCGGACAGTGGATTAAATATTATTATAATCCAAGAATTGAGATATTAACTTTGAGGATTTGATATTTTGGGATGTTATTATATTTGATTTAAGAATGAAGGTAGGAAACCACTGAGGCAGTGAAACAAGCGTTCTAGAAACCGCTAAAACGTTATAACGAGATTAATCAATAAAGCGAACGAATCCTATATTACGGATTAAGTTCGTATCGAGAATAAATATCCTACATGGTCATCACGAGGATTATATTAAGGATTGGGGAAGGTATTATGAATATCGAGAAATTTCCCGGTAAACCCTAGAGGTGAAACTACTTAGTTATTCGTCCGAACGATCAATGAATTGAGCAATAACCGGACAAAGAAACAAGCTGAGAACCAAGAGACAACCATGTGCAAGTGGATGAGATCACCACCATGGCATCATCACTTTATTAAGGTAGCTTTATGAAGATATTATCTAAGCTAAGTTAGCTTCTTCAAGAAGCTTGTTTTTCTACCAAACTAGAGGGGGCAACTTGCATTTGTGTCAAACAAATATCTTCCTAAATAATTCACTCATCCTTATCCCTTCTTCATCACAATAATGCAAGGAACCAAGCAAGTTTCATACATACAAGTATCATTGGAGACAAACTAAACTAGTTAGCATGAGGGTGTAACATAAGGCACCAATACATGTCCACATGGAAGCAAATCCTTAACCAAGCCTTAACCCATCAACTAGAATATAGTTAGCCAAACAAAATATCTTGTTTTATTGATCACTTTATGCAATCAACCAAGCAAAACAACTCCACTTCTCTCATCCATGGAGCATTCGACTTTTTCAAGAATTCAAAGGAAGAAATCAAGCTTCCACTCCTTGTTTGATCTCCAAATTTTTATCTTAGATCCTATATTTCATAAAAATGATACCCTAGAAATCTTAGCCTCAAAATCCAATGTTTCCATTTTCAATAAAATCATCAAAGTAGAGGGTGAATAGTAACCTCAAGAACAAAACTCTTGGATCTTGATTTTGGTGGATGATTCAAGCTACCTGGAGGCTATACAAGGACCATACAAGGATTATTAGGGCTTGTACACTCTCTAAGGAAGGTATAACTCTTAAGAACCATGGATCTCATTTTGAGTTTTTAGCATGTTCTTGATGATTTGGCTTAGTTATGATTATGGTAACATTATAAGCATGCTTGGTTAATGATTTAGTGATTTAAGTAGCATAATGATTATTATGGTAAATCTTGATGTTCTTGGGCTTGTTGAGATGAGAATCATGTATAAATGATGTATGGATGCCCGGTGTGGCTTGGCTTGATTGTTGTGAATTTTAGAACGTCCGATTTATAGCCGTCGTAATGCCCGATTTTTGTTAAACCTTAAGAAATCGTGGTTGACAGTAGCCATAAGTCACTGTACAGTTTCATGTTCTGCCATGGCAAGATAGATCATGTTATAAGCTTCGTTTTGATATAAAGATCATGTGAAACGGACTTACGGTTTAGGAATTATGGCCGATTCACTAAAAGTCGTTCGAAACCGTAAGTACGAGTCCATTATTAAAATTGAACCCTCGTAAAATAAGTAAGTCAGTGGCGAATCTTGGTAACTAAATACTAGAGGTAAAAAGGAAGGTTTGAGAGAAAACCTTATGTGAAACGGATCGTTTTCCGATTTTATAAAAATGTTTGAATCGAAGTTAAACGCGAGCGAACCCCTAAAAACCCGCTTGATTATAACTTCGGTAAAACACTTAGAAAACGGGCGATAAAACTCGGAGTATAATATTGATTCATAGCGATCAACTTTAGAACTTGTATGACTTAAGTGTGTCCCAAGTGTAAGTACCGTGACATGTCGTATTAACGAACGAATGTCGGGTCGGATCGATGATAAAAGGAATCCTCCAAAAAGGGGTATAACGAGATAACTCGAGAACGTGTTTCGATTTAAGTATAACTTAACTTTTAAGATGTTAAGTGATTAATCCCGAATGCCTTGGCTATTTATAGATCACCAAGCTGACCCGGGACCCGCTACCACTACCTCTTACCGTACTCGACTACCAGGCAAGTTTCAATTCCCTTCTTTTAGGCTGTTGTTGTGATTGAACATATATATATATGTTTTCTGTTGTACATATGCCATAGCATGCATGCCTACTTTCAAGTTATATCATTATGCTTGTTCCCTGGTTGTTTATTGGCTTATAAATTAGACAGCTAACGTATCAATTATAATCCGGTTATTGTAAGACCCCCAGAGAAGGGTGTATATTTCTTATTCATCAAATATAGACCGGGAGTCAATATTTCTTGATATATCAAGGTTACCTCGAAGAAAAATATTTAAGTAAATATTTTCCCTTATTCGGGCGACGAATATTATTTGAATATTCGTTCGAGATTATTTATTTAACGATCCTTACTTCAAATAATTATTTGAACGTAACCATTCGACGAATAAAATTTTTCAATATTCATTCAGAGTCAAATTGATTATCGATTATTATTTCGAATATTCTTCTAAAGGTTGGACTACTAAATGAATATTATTTGGGTATTCATTTAGAATATTATTCATTAAATGAATATTACTTTTGAATATTCATTTAAGATAGTAATTACCTGATGAATATTATTTTAATGTTCATCTGAAGCTTGATTTATTTATCGAGTCTTATCTCGAATATTCCTTTAAAGTTGGATTACTAAATGAATATTACTTGATATTCATTTAGAATATTATTCATTAAATGAATATTACTTTTCCAACATTCATTTAAATTCCTAATTAATTATGAATATTATTTTGAATATTCATCCAGGGTTCTATTTAATCATCGAATATTATTTTAAATATTTTAAATATTCCTTTCAGGTCTTATTAATTAATGAATATTCATTTGAATATTTAATTATGCAATAAATATTCTCTCGATATTTCTTCAAGGATTATTTGAGAAATACTCTGATTAAAGATATTCTTTCATATTCCTAAATATTCTGTAAAATATTTTAATTCAATAAATATTCTCTGAATATTTATTCCATACTTAGAATAACCTCGATAAGGTTTATCTTCTTCGATTATTACGGAAAATATTTCGGAGTCATATTATTATTAATCTTATATCAAGAAAGGTTCTTAGACATCATTCTTTTTTGAGTCTATCTCCCTAATAATAAGGGAACCTTACTTAGAAAATGTTATTTATCTGGTCGACTTCCCGGTCAATAAAGTATTCTTCACTCGCAACTCGGGTGCTATTGACTTATTAAGTCGTTGTGTACCTTCTCATCTTTCGAGGGGTAAGATTGTTGGAACAAGTTGATATTCGTTACCAAGCAGTAGCTTGGAAGTTGTTGGTGAAATTTTCCTTTCCAACTAGATACGACTACTTTGTGGAGTCTTATCAACAAGTATTATACTTGGGGAAAGGGGGACGAACGTTACATTCAGAATCATGAATTATATTTGAACTAGGAGTCGTGTAAGAGGCCGAGTAGCGCCGGTCCATCCCCTTTGGCCCAACCGTTGGCCGGGGAGAGCTAGTAAGGCGGTAGACAAGTAAAGCCGTCAGTTCTTCCTTCTACCGGTAGTAAATCTAAATTGAGCTGTACGATCTCGACTGATCATCAAGATTGGAACAGCGGGCGTGGTGAATACTCCATCATTGGTTCATCATCCAAACTTATTTATTTCCTGCAACATGATTACTGTTGGCAGAGCTGGAAAAGTGTTCATAACTGGAATTGCAATCTTTTCATGCAAGTTCCTCTTTCTAATGACAATGAGAATATCACGCTAACTTTTGATGTAGCAGATATTTCTACAAACAAATACTTTAAGTTACCTTGTAACTTCATCGTTCATATTATACTGGCATCATTTCCGTAAATGCATGGCATATGGTTTGAAAGATACTTTTGAACTGTTATATATTATCGTTCAGTTGTATATTATTGTTGGTGGGCTATTGCTCACCCTTGCTTTATTATTATATCACAACAACAGCTAGACCAGATGACTCGCACAAGGCGCACTCGACGCGGGCGAGGACGATGAGACTACCAGAGCTGTAGAAGAAGCTATTGGTAGGATATATTTATTCTTTCAGTACCAAGAATATGGTCTAGTATGACTTATGTAAATGGATGGCAAAGAGTATGTATTTATATTGAAATTCTTTTGGATTGTTAGAACTCATAATGTGATTAATAAAAAATTTGATTGTTACTCTGATTTCATCCCTGGGACTATAACGGGTGTGTTTTATATTGTTGTGTTGGGTCATAGAGACGTAATTTATTTTATGTTAAGGAAAGTTCAATTGTTGTGGACAGAATTGGAAACCGTAACCACCGGATCCCGGACCCCGGATCTGGGGGTGTTACATACTCTTCGAGTCAACAAAGACTATGCATTTAGAATCCTTTATGAACTCCCCAAGGATTTCACATAAATGAATACATGTTGCTTGTTCAGTATCCAAAGCATTTTCTTTTGAAATTGGGCCGGAGAAAATGTAGACTAAAGATAAATTTTTTGAAAACATCCATCCCCCAATACCACCTCTTGAAGAGTTGACCTCATTGAAGCTCCAAGCTCCATCACTAAACTCCAGAAATTCAATTTCCTTATCCAAGTTGGTGAAAAAGGATTGTATCTTGGATTTATAAAAATTATCTATAGTTGATGTTGAATCAACATTCCATAAAGCAACATCTATGTGAGAAACATAATGATTATTAGAGCTTAAATTGAAAGTTTCCAATTTTATCAAAAAAAAAATTGAGTCCAATATCTAATCTTTTCTTTGGAATACTAAATCATTATGAGATCTCCATATCCTCCAGAGCACACAAGATACCATAATTTGCCAAATTAATTTTTCAGAACGAGGAACTCTCAAATTTAACAGTGAGAAAAGAAAATCTTTCTCTTCAAGATTCCAACTAGCATTCATACCCCACCAAACAAAAACTCTACTCCAAACCTGCTTGGTAAACAAACATGTCCATAATGAATGGAATATTGATTTCGTCCATAGTTACATGACCTTAATATCATATCGCGTTATAATTATCGCAAACAAATTAAAATTTATACTAAAATTTCACGAAAACTATTGTGAGACTTCAATGTTTATTATAATTGTAAATTTTGTTACATTTTGAATTCATGTAAATCTCACTAATTAATATATAATTTAGTTCTCTTGAAGGACTCGAAGGATGGAGACGATGGTATGAGGTTTTATAGGCTTCTTATAAAATTGATCCATGCCGGCTTGTATGAAATCTTCTGTTGTATGATTTTCATCATCAGATATTCCAACAATCATAGACTTCACACCCAAATCTCGAATTTTCCTCGTAGCCTGTAATAAAATAGTTTAAATAAAAATTTAACATAAAATATTCGAGTATTATCTATATCTCCAAATATCCTTATATACTATAATAGATCAACTAACCTCGATACCATTCAAAACTGGCATATTGAAATCCATGAAGATGACATCAAATTCTTCACCAGATCGAATCAAATCAACTGCTAATTTCCCATTCTCAACAGCACGTGTCTCACATCCATATTTTTTTAAGTTTGCAATATGAAGCATCCGTACAACAGGATCATCATCGACTATAAGCGCCGATAGTCTTTTCATGCTAGAGCTCCCAACATTGCTAGCCATAAATTCCTTCCTTTTATGAAAAAAAATCTATTAAAATAGTTAGTTCACTTTATAAATACATAAAAACAAATTATTGTAAAAAAATAAATTTAGTAGCATCTTATCTCTATACAACTATTCATTCTCCAATGTTAATCAAGCACTCCAAAATGTATGATTATAGTAATCGTAATTGAACTCGTAAGATCAAAGAAAGAAATGACTACCATAGAAAGAAAGAAATTACATATAATAACTATAAAAATTATTTTTAATTACATGGACAACAATAATTTTTGATGACTACCATAGAAAGAAAGAAATGGATGTTACCTTTACTCACTATCTTAGAGAAAAATCTTGCAAAACAATGACCAAAACAATAAGCTCATGACCCTTTAAATAAGGATATAGATATATTTTTAATTTCTCGAGATATATATTTACTTCGGTTCCGGACAAAATATATATCTGTAAAAATCCACACGATACGTTTAAATGAAAATAACATAATTTTGGATATTATAGGATACACAAAGATATCATACTTTAGGTAGGATAAATAAAGTATGATAGTTTTTTATATGCGTTATTTACGTGGCCCTCTAGGTTAGGGGGTCAGTGGATCTGGGTTGTAAGAACCCGGATTTTTGGTAGGAATTAAAACTTTTATTATGGAATGGATAAGGATTCCGATATTTATATGTCATGAAGAATGCAATGGGTTGACAATTTAGGTAAGAATAATCTATCGTCAAGAAAGTAGGATATGGTATACAAATAGAGGAAGTAGTCTCATGTCATCCAAATCGATATATAGTATAAGTCCAGTGGTTCCGAAAAAGGGTTAAGGAACGCTCGGGAAAGCGTAAGGACATTTTTCTAATTATAAGGAATAAAGAGAGAATAAGTGAGGAATAGTGTTTCTGGTGGAATTAGAAATATTATTAGGCGACACTATGTAGAAGTACCCGGAACGGATTTCTGAGTTCATATTAAGGATCCAAGGGGAAAAAGAGTGTATGTAAAAGTTATCGGATTCTGAAAAATAGCACTTTTATTTTTCCCGAAATTTCCCTGGACACTGAAAGACTCAAGGAATTATTGAAAGGATTTAAGGAATATAGGTTCAAGAATTATTAAAGAGAATGGAGAATGATAGTATAAATATTAAGACGGTTTCCGGTAAAACCCTAACTAGAAATCTTCGAGATATTCCTCCGAACGATCAATGAAATTGAGCAATAACCGGACAAATAAACAAGCAGAGAGCCAAGAGACAAGCATGTGCAAGTGGATAGTATCAAGTAACTAAGTTGGTTACCAAAGGAACTTGGACAATTAGAAAGCAAACTAAGTACTTAGCTTAATCTTATCATCAAACCACTAAACCATGACATTTGTCCACTTGAATTACATCATGCATGAGAAAATCACTTTATTATAGTAACTTTAGCTAGATATTATCCAAGACTACACAATAATGCAAGGATGAGATCAAAAGCAAGCCAAACAACTCCATTTCTCTCATTTTCTCTAAACTGCCCAGCAGAAACAAAAGCTAAAGAAAAATTCATATCTCCCAATCTAGAGAGTCTAAAATCAAAAAATTTTAACCATAGCTTCTCCACTCCATGGGTAAGTTTCATTCAAAATTTCATTGCAATCCAAGTAGTATAGCCTAGTCAAATCCATGCTCAAAGTTGGGAAACCAAATCTGACCAGTTTCTGTCCAGTAGGAAAAACGGGTTCAAAACCATATCTTCCAAGCTTCAAATTTCATGATCTATAGCTCAAAACAAAGCTTATGAAGAACCCAAGATGTGGTAAAAATTTGAGAGCTAAACTCTTGTTTTTCGATTTTTTATGATTTTTACAAGTTGAGTGATGAATAGTGATTTCAAGAACTAACTTTGTTTTTCTTGATTTTTTTGGATGATCTAAGCTTTGTTAATGAAATCTAAGGACTATACAAGGCTTACTAAGTGCATACACACTCCAAGGGAGGTATAAACTTCAAGAACCCTAGTCTTTGTTTTGAATTTTAATGAAGTTTTGGATGAGTTTTTGTGATTGTTAGATTAGTGATGATTAAGATGATCTTATAAGCATGATTATGTAGTTTGTTAATGGATCTAAGTGTTATGACGTTATGAGGATGTAGTAAGATGTTCTTGGCTGTTAAAGATGAGAATCATGTGTATAAGATGTATATTATGCCCGGTGTGGCTTGGTTTTGACGTAACAATTTAGAAACGTTCGATTTATAGCCGTCGTAATGCCCGATTTTCGTTAGACCTTAAAAACTCGGTCATAACAGTTGAGATAATTTTCTGGCCTTGATGAATTTATGACATGACGTTATACTTCTCGAGTCATAGATCGTTTTGGCGAAATAATCGAAACAAACGGACTTACGGTTTTGGAATTATGGCCGATTTACTAAAAGTAGTTCGAAACCGTAAATGCGAGTTCGTAATTGAAATTGAAACCCCTTAACGAAGTTAACTCAGTGGCGAATCTTGGTAATTAAATACTAGGGGTCATAAGAAATGTGTGAGAGAAAACCACATGTCAAACGGATCATTTTCCGATTTTATAAAAATGTTCGAATCGAGGTTAAGCGTGAACGAACCCCTTAAAAGTACACTTGGTTATAACTTTGGTATATCACTTAGAAAACGAGAGATAAAACTCGAGCTATAATCTTTCTTCGTAAACGACGGACCTTAGAACTTATATTACTTAAAAACGTACCAAGCGTAAGTGTAATGACATGCCTTGTTAACGAATGAGTGTCGGATCATAACGGTGTTAATGAGAGATAAACTTGGAAAACGTGCTTTAGCTTGAGTAAAATATTTACTTGGCGTTTCAAATTGATAAGGTGAATAACCCGGAATGATTTTTGTTATTTTTGTTATAATTGTTGTTAGTTTGGTTGTATGGTTCAATCATTTAAAAGAATAGTGATCGTTAGATATTTAGTAAACAGATGATAACCGTTAGATCTTATAATAAACAATATTCTATATTTAAATTCCTGTTCTAAAGATCCAAGTTTTGAATCCCGTAAATAACAAATTTACGTTGAAATTTTATATTATTAATTATAAATTAAATAACTACTCCCTCTATCCCTCTCATTTCTTTACAGTTACTATTTTTTATGTAAATCTCATTTCTTTACGTTATCATAAATAATAAGTTTCCCCCACTAATACACCCACTACTTTCCCCCACTATCTCATATATAATAATAAAAAATATTATTACACTCACTACTTTTTTCCATTATCTCAAATCTATTATTAAATATTTATAGTTACCACAATTTTACCCACTTTTCATTTAACTTTACTCATTTTTTATAACTTTTCTTGGTATTCGTGTCCATTCCCATTGTAAACAATCTAGAAGGATGGAAAGAGTATTACATTACTAATAATTTTATTAATTAATATTAAAAAATTAAATTATATTCATAATATTAAAAATATTTAAAATAACCCGTGCATTATGCAGACTATTAGCTAATATATATTAGCATTAAGAAATAATTAAAGTTGAATGATTGGGAGAGTCGCAGTCTTTTGCATTTCATGAGTTTAAGTACCAGCAGAATATGACAATGGGCTTAGATATCAATTGAGAAGAAGATAATTTATTTATCTTTTAATATTAGTCGGACTCAGAACTCAATTTGTAGTGATTTTTTTTTTACGAACAAGAAAATTTTATTAAAATACTAAAATATTGGAACCCAGCCGGGATAAAATTCCGAATTGTCAACTATGACCTGATTGTGAAACAAAAAACGAGCTAAACAAATAGCCGTTTTGTTTTTAGATCGCTTAACACATAGAATATAAATATTCTTGAAAATAAAAATGATTATAAAGTTATCCCGAGCAATCCAGTTGACACCGTCCCTGAAAATAGTAGCATCACAATTGACCCGCACACATAAAAACTGGTGATAGTACAGTGTTCATACCCATCAGTTAAACCAACTGAGGTTGGGGGTACAGATGCCCTCATATATTGAACAATATTTTGTTGTGCAAGGTGAGCTCTCGCGATAATCACCACCGTTCTAGACTCGAATCGGCCGATTTCCCAATCTCCCAATACACCACATAAATCATTCTTAAAACAACACGGCAATAAATCAAAATGCAACAAAAATACTACAAAAGGAGAGACACAAACCACTCCAAAATGATAGACGTAAAATACGCAAAAAATGGATGCAAAAATAAAAAAATCTCATCTAAAGATGAAAAATATTTAAAATTATTGAAGAAAAAAACAAAAATGAAAACAAGAGAAGGAGAAAATAGGTCTCATGCAATGGTTATAATTATTTGGATTAATGATCATAATTATTTAAATTAAGAGGGGAGAGGAGACGACGGGTGAGGATATCATGGAAGGGAGATTGGATCGACTCTCGTTTAGGGCTTTTATTCTCTACTAAAATTTGTTTTCTCTAATTTGTAGTAATTTTTAATCACATTTTAGGATGCACTAAGAAAGATAATGTTATGAGTTCTACAATAACGATACACATTATAAGGAGAATTATTATTCTAGGACCTTATCGTTCTACAATGATGATACAAATTATAAAGGGAACTGTTAAATTAGGACCTCATCAAAGAACGTACGTCAGTATGTAGTAAAAATGTAAAATCTACTCATCGTGGATGTACACCATGGCTGATTTCCAAGAACATTAGGAGGCGCTATTCTCTCTTCTTCTTTGGTACTATACAGTGTTAAAAGTGTTGTATCTAGTGTTCCTGCTGAATTCAAGCAGTCATATGCATTAGCATGGGTCATATTATATTTATCAAAAAAGTTACATTTTTCAAATTTGTTATATTTAAACTTCTTTTTGTGCAAGTACAATAAAAAAAGGTCATCATCCTCGAACTAACGACCAGATTTACATGCCGCTTGCTTCAATTTCATGAGCCACCCATCCACTTAGCTAAATTAAAATAGTGTTCTCGAATACTTTTGGTCGCTTGTTCATTGGCATACTATGAAATTCCATAAAATATATATATATATTTAACAACAGTTATAAATCGTACATACCAGTGTAATTTTAATTATCAGGAGAGAATTAAATACATCGGGAAAGAATCATCATCGTTTTTAATTGGATAATTTTATTAAGATAATATTTAAATTGAGTCTTTAAATTGAAATTGTTATAGGGAGAATATTGTATAACAATATTTTGGAGGTTGCTGGATTTATGGAGCAAAATACGGATATTCTGCTATGAACACGAAGAACACGGAGGAGATTTGTGACTGTTTATGGCTAATCTTATTTATTGATATTCAGGGGTGAACTATTTCTCAAAAAATAACAAGATCCCTATGTTCTCAAGCCATACGTAGTTCTTTTGGAGAAGAATTTATCTAGACGGGTTAACTAGGCCTGAATCCACTAGACGTCTTTTAGGCTGATATATTTTACCCATTTATTCTGCTCATGACCCATGGCCCACTATAGGTTGCCTACGGCTAGCATGATGCTTAAATCGACTGGCCTCACTGGCGAGGAAAATGGAAGAGCTGTGTGGCCTCGCATGCGACCTCGCTGGGCTAGTCATGCGAGGTGGTCCACGCTATATGGAGATAATCGCATTCACGCGACCTCGCTGGGCCTGACCGTAAGCATTCATAATGAATATACTCTAGGCCTCGCTGGACCTCCAGGCCTCGCTAGACCTCGCAAACTACGACCCCCGCTTATGGCTCGCTGAAGAACTTAACCAGTAGCTTGATAACTCATTAAATTGATTCCTGATGGACTTTAATAACCCATCCTTCATTTCCAGGCCCATTAAGATTAATGTACCATTATTCTAGCCCATTTGGCCTACTTAGGATTTATGCCAAATTCCGGCATAACAACTACCCCCCGAGTCCATATTGTCATTGTAAATGCGATGTGGACTCAAAGACTGTTGGTGCTAAAGATTCTTATGCGAGGCCAAAGCCTACCATCAATTGTTTTTGGGCTCTCTTCGCAGGCCCAATGAATCCGAATAGTTTCTAACAGCTGTCACGTCTCGAGATCCGTTCTCGGTGGCCAGGATGATAACACGTGTAGCATGTCCTTCTCTCTCCTGACTACTATATAAACTCAGATCTTCAAATCATTTCTCACTTTCCTTATAAACATCATACCAAATTGCCGCCAATTTGCTCCAGTATCAAACAAAGAATCAACTCTCTCTCTTAAGGACGACCTCAAGCTTCTTTAAGATCTTCATCTTTTCTTCATCCAACAGTAAGTTTTCTTCTTTTGTTCTTTCTTTTAATACATGTATAGCTTATAATTCCATGTATATCTACTTGTAATCGTATGTGATGCGAACCTGATTAACTGCGACCCCACACACTCAATTTCTAACTACGATCTCCACCTCGTTAGAATACTGGTAGCGACCTCTTTAAGTAACAAATACGCTGTCTCAGATTTAGAATAAGAATATGACCCCTGTTATTCCCCGTGTGCGAAGTGAGGACACTTAGAGCCTTCTATCTATTAATTCTTCCCTTCTTAAACTCCTTCGGTATCCTATAAGTGCACACACTGATATTTCACAATTTTTTTTAGATGTCCAACGACGATAGCTCAAGGACTCCTTCACCTCTTCCCCACGTCGCAATAAGCGAACAAGCGCCTGCCAATATTGCTAGAGCTACCAGTACAAGCGATAGTTCATTCAAATTGTATATGAACCCCCTATGGTCGCAGTAAGAGTACACCAGAGAGACCCCTCTAAGTTCGTGGAGAACAAAGCATCCTTCTGGATCGCAAAGTCAATCGGTCGATATCCCATCGGGCTCGCAACCACCTCAAACTATCCCTTATTCTTCCGTCCAAGATGAAGTTGACAAATTGCTAAAGAAAGTAAAGAAAATCTTTTCTACTGTCCACAATCTACTCTCCCCTCTCAACAAGAACCTCCTCAATGTAAGCCCCATACTACTTACCAGCAACTCATCAATAAACTCCCTTGGCAACGCATACTATGAGCTCGAGGGTAGAGATGACAACGAAGCCAATTCTGATGATTCTGATTATGAAGAACCCTCCTCTGACGACGACGGCCTTGATTAAGTGGCCAGGGTCGTCAATTTTGAAGATTATGATTATATTCCTGAGGCTTCGCCCCATCCTTACGTGCCAACCCCTCAGCCTGAGCTGGAGGGAGTTATTTATGTTGGGGGACCTCGTCCTGAGGACATCGAGAAAGGCCCAAAAGTGAAACCAGGTCAAGCTCGCATCCTGGCATGTAGGGATCTATCCACGGTTCTTGACGCTGATTCACTGGCCAATGTTGTTGACAAATTTAGGCCAGAAGGCAAAATTATTCTCCCTAAAGCAGCACTGTGATGTTACCACTTCAACTATAAAGAAAATGGTGGCAGAGTGCCCAGAATGGTCTTGACATCGGAAATGATGAGAGTAGGTATTTCTTCCCCTCTTCATCCCTTTATTAAAGATGTCTGCGACACATACCATCTAGCTCCCATCCAGATAAATCCCAACGGCTAAAGGGCAATGATCGCCCTCTACATTCTTTACCACAAACTTGGGTATCTCAAACTAGATGCAAGAACCATGGGATACTTTTTGCAACTGAAGCGATGCGAGGCTTCTGACTTTGGCTACGTTTACTTCTCAGTGTGGCATGAGTTCAATAAGAAAGAACTCTATCACAGCGGCCCCAGAGTGAAGAACTCATTTAACTATCTTCCTGGTAAAGAACTCTCCATTTAACTTTATTCCTTTTTCTTGATTTAAACCATATCTTGACTCAACTGTTATGAGATCGCAGTTGGTCATGTCCGCACAGTGCTGAAAGGCGAAGAGAAAAAATGAGCCGACGATGTGTTGAAGACTCCCCGCGAGGACCGAAACATCCGAACTCTCCTCTCTCGGGAGAATTTAATTGAATGTGGATTCTTGAAAGAGGGGATAGGACTATCCCCAGAAGCTGCGCCTTCAACTGCGAAGAAGGCTTCGCGAAAAAGGAAAACACGAGAAGAGGCCTCGTCCTCTCAAATTGTAGTTACTGAAATCGAGGGTACTTTCCTTGCCGTGATGCGACCCCTGTCTTAACCCTGCTAACCTTTTCGTTTGTTTATACGCTTTTAACTTCTTTACAGCTTTTGAATTTGCATTCCTCATTTTGTTTTATATCTTTAATTGTATCTAATTTCCATTGTGCAGGTATGTCGAACAAAAGTGGGCGAAGACCTCCATTTCTTCAAAAAAGTGGGACCATACCCGTGGTAAAGTCTACTTCCGCTCCTCAACAGAAAACCAATGAACTCTTGCCTCCACCTCTACCTGAATCCATCATTGAAGTGCCTCAACCACAGACTCGGGGCAATCCAAGCGAACCCATCATTAAGAAGGCGAGGAAAGAGGGGCCTGTGCTTCTCATTATCTGAAATAAGCTGATACGGGATCCCATAGCGACACACAATCACCCTGTACATAAAGTTCTTCAACATTTGGGCTGTGATAGTAGCTAGAGCCTCGGCCCACTTAGTGAAATAATCTACGGCCACAACAGCATACTTGACCCCTACTTTGGCTTTTGGGAGCTCGTTGATAAGATCAATATCCCACATGGCAAAGGGCCATGGGCTCATGAGCGAAGTGAGATGTGCAACTGGTGCATTGCTGAAGTTGGCATTCCTTTGACATCTATCACACTTCATAGCGAACTCGAATGCATCTCTTTTCAAAGTAGGCCAAGAAATACCCTTGTTGCAGAATCTTTTGAGCTAAGGAACTACCCCCCGAGTGATTGCCACATATACCTTCATGGACTTCCCTTAGAATGTAGTTGCACTCTTCCCCATCCACACACCTCAATAGCGGGGTGTTAAACCCTCTTCGGTATAAAGTTTCATTATAAATTACATAGCGAGCCGCCTGATATTTGATCTTCCTCGCTTCTTTCTTCTCTTGAGGGAGAGCTCCATTCTTGACATATTCCCATATGGGGGTCATCCATGTCGGCCCCTGACTCGCTATTTCCATAACACATTCCTCCGGAACAATAGGATTACTTTGCACCTCCAATGGAATTACCCCAAGCAGGGTGGCCTCGCGACGCGAGCCCAACTTTGCGAGGGCATTAGCTCCTTCATTTTTTGCCCTCCTAATAAACTCTACCTTCACTTGCTTAAATGACTTCATAAGCCTTTGAACACACCTTAGATTAAATTTGATTTGAGGCCCTCTGGCCTTCCAACCGCATCCAATATGTCCAGTAATAAACATAAAGTCGATGTATGCATTGAGATTCTCTACTTCCATTTCTATTGCAAGCTTGAGACCAATGATGAGGGCCTCATATTCAGCTACATTGTTTGAGGCCTCAAAAGTGAAATGAACAGCACTACTTATCTTACGACCCTCAGGGGTGACGAGCTCGATCCCGGCCCCGACTCCTTCCTTGTTAGATGCCCCATCAACATATAGCTCCCACCATGAGGCTGAATTTTCATCTTTGACTTTGGGGCCAACTACCTTCGGGATCGCTACTAGGGCCCAGGCATCTCCCTCAGATTGAGGAGAAAATTCTAATATGAAGTCTACTAAGGCTTGTCCCTTTATGGCACCTCAAGGTTTGTATTCAATATCAAACTGGCTCAACTCTATAGTCCACTTCAAGAGCCTCCCTGAGGCCTCGGGCTTATGCATTACTTGCCTCAAAGGATAGGCAGCGCGGGCCTGAATGCTATGGGCTTGAAAATATGGCCTCAATTTTCGCGAAGCCAATACCAAAGCATAGGTGAACTTCTCCATGTTGGTGTAGCGAGCCTCAGCATCTAGCAGCCTCTTACTGACATAGTAAACAGGGTACCAAGCCTTTTCCTCTTCGCGAATGAGGACAGCGCTGATGACATGTTCTAAAACTACCAAGTAAATAATAAGAATCTCTCCTTCTTTAAGCTTAGAAAGTAGAGGGGGAGAGCCCAAATGTTCCTTTATTCTTTGAAAAGCTTTCTAGCATTCAGGGGTCCATTCAAAATTTTTCCCACCTTCTTGATTGCTTTGAAGAACTCATGACATTTGTCTGATGATTTAGAAACAAACCGATTGAGGGCTGCTATTCTTCCAGTTAAACTTTGAACTTCTTTAACACTTCTAAGTGATCTCATCTCTATTAAAGCCTTTATCTTGGCTGGATTGGCCTCAATTCCTCTATGGTTAACAATGAACCGCAAAAATTTCCCAGATTCGACCCCAAAAATACACTTCTGGGGGTTGAGCTTCATTCTGTACTTTCTTAATATGTCAAACATTTCTACCAGGTGGGCTATATGATCCCCAGCTTCCTTAGACTTCACAAGCATATCATCAACATAGACCTCCATTGTATTCCCAATTTGCTTCTCAAACATCATGTTGACGAGCCTTTGATAGGTGGCCCCGGTATTGAGGAGACCGAAGGGCATCCCAATGTAGCAATAGAGGCCTATGTCTGTGATAAATGAGGTGTGCTCCTGATCAGGCCCATACATAGGTATTTGATTGTACCCAGAATAAGCATCCATGAAGCTTAGGAGCGCATGCCATGCTGTCGCATCCATCAACTGATCAATCCTTAGAAGTGGGAAACTATCCTTGGGCAGTGTTTGTTGAGATCAGTAAAATCTACACATGTCCTCCACTTCCCATTGGGTTTTTTCACTAGGACAGGGTTCGCAAGCCAATCAGGGTGACCTCAAGCAACCTATCCACCTCTTCCTTGAGAGCCTCAACTCGCTCTCCACTTATAGGCCTTCTTTTTTGCCTTACTCCTTTTTTACTTGGATCAAGATTGAGCCTATGGCACATTACATTAGGATCAATCCTGATCATGTCTTCATGAGACTGTTTGCACTAAATCACGGAAGCGTACGTGGTCACAAGTAATATAGAATAAAGCTGAGTTCATTCCCACAGAGATCTGGTTTAGGTTTCAATTCAGTTAATGCACCTATGCAACAATGTATGATTTTTACTCACTGCTAAGACAATTAACAAATTTGGGTTTTGATTATCTTAATTAACTAAGAAGCAACTAAAAAACTAAGAATTAATTAACTAACAAGAATTGGAATCGAATTACTTATGCAAGAGAAAACATGGGATCCTAACTTCATTAAATACTTCGCTTAGAGTTGATGCCTTTAATCAAAGTATGTGACGGTTATGATATCTGACCGGACAACACGAAACAAGTACACGTTACTTCTCAGTATACGAATACCAAACTACTCATACATCCACAAAAGAGATAGAAGATTGGTAGACACCAATTATGTTTAGACCCTATATCTCTATAAGATTTGAAAACATAACGGTTGAAGTACAAGTTATCCATATTGATCACATAGGGCAACATAGTTATCTCTAATTACGCTACAAATCATGATGTTAAAACATCAACCTATCCTATGCTAGCATGGCAACTTCTAAATCTCAAGATCTACTCTCGTTTCGCAAGAGATTAACAATTCAATTTAGATGTTAGCTATGCATCTAAAAGCATTAAGATTAACCATACGAGGATATCAAGAATTCATCACACAAAAATCTTTAAAGCAATCAAACTACTAAACTACATAGATAAATCTGTTAGAATCCCATGACAACGATTAGTTCACAATTGAACCGCTCGTCATCATGGGATCTGATGAAACCATGATAATAAAGAAAGTATGAACAATAATTATGCTAGAGTAATAGAGTTAAGAAAACAAATAAAAAATCTAAAGATCCAAAGTATCCTAATAGTAGAAAACAAAAGATGAAGTAGATCTAGATCTTCGTTGCTTGTCACGAGCGTTGGTGAATCCTTCTCCACTTGACTCCCTTGTGTTTCTAAGTAATGATATCAATTATAATGATAGGATGTGTTTATATAGGCCCTAGAAGTCTTGCCCAACAAGAAAAAACCCAAAAATATAATTAAATTCGAAATAGAATAGAAAATCAGAATTTTCAGGATGTTCGGGCGCTCTCAACATGGCCCGGGCGCTCTCAACACTGCACTCTCAGCATTGCAACATTCTGCCGGAATGCAATTTCTACTCTCTTTTCTTCGTTCTTGTTCCGCTTTCGCCCGTTCTTTTTGCATTAACTCCCGTCTTCATTCCTTTGACTTATGAACCTTCACGGTAGCTCAAAACAAGATTCCATCCTTCATTCCCATGCTAAACTTCAACTCCAAAATTGATGAAAATGCCAACCCTAGCCGAAATAGCTAAAGCTGCACAACTAACTAAAACACATCAAAAACACCACATACTTGAGTCCAAGACATCAATTTAAGCCGATATGGAACGCTCCAAGTGAATATAAAATCCACTTATCAGAGACCATGCAAATAAATCCAAATTAACTTTGAGGAATTCTACGAGCCTCCCCCTCAGATCAGGGTTCAGCTGCTACCTGATCTTTAACACCTTAGTGGAATCCTCAGCATCAACAAGAACAGAGATAGTGTCTTCTGTAGCTCCGGCTCGCTCCACATGCTCAGGAATTCGAGGATCTAGATCAATTTCAACATCACGAGCCCTACTAGACTCCGCTTCATTCTGTCTCGCGGCCACGGCCTCAAAAGCTGGAGTCACACCAACATGACCATACTTAGTCACAACAGTTGTCTCTTGAGTAATTCCATTTGGCAAATCCACCAGTGTTGATTTCTCCTTGTGAACCCACTTCCCCTTACGGGCTCGCACAGCGGCCTGCTCTGGGCTGTCCTCATCATCGCTAGCCTCTTCAACTATTCCCTCCTAGAAAACCAATACTGGTTGTGAGGCTTCCATCATAATAGCTCATCATAATAGCTCCTAGCACTGGCTCTACTTGGATCCCAGTTTGTCAAAATAATCCTCTGGAAACTCCTCAATAGATATCATATTGCATCCAGTAGAGGGTTACGAGGCCGTTTTGCGACCCCTCTCTTCCTCCTCGCAGTCCATTTTATCTGACATAGAATTACTTCCCCTTTCAGCTGATTTAAGGGCCTTATTGTAACATTATCGAGATTCATGTTGAATTCCCCTAACACAACCCACACCCTGCGGGGTGGGGAACTTCATTGACAGATGATAGATGGAGGTCACCACCCTCATTTCCTTCAAGATCGGCCTCCCCACTATAGCATTATAGGCCGATGGTTGATCTACGACCATGAAATCTGCAACCTGAGTGGTGATGCAGGGTTCATCCCCTAAAGTAATGGGGAGCCTGATGAGGCCTTTCATACTGACTGGAGCCCCAGTGAACCCATAGAGATGCCCCAATGTAGGAATAAGGTCTTTGTCCACATATCCCATCTTCTAATACACATCGTACATTAAAACATTCACAGCACTTCCATTATCCACCAGAACTCTATAGATATTATGAGATCCAATGCGAACTTGAACCACTAAAGCATCTGAATGAGCATGTTGTACCCACTTCGCATCTTCCTCTGTGAACATTATGTTTGTGTCCTCCCCCTTAAAGAGCTTTGGGGGCCTCTCCTGCAGATGATGTATATTAGTAATGGGTCGCTCTCTGGCCTCACGAGAATACCTCTCTCTGGCCTTGTTGTTGTCTCCTCCAATATGAGGACCTCCAATGATTACATGGATACTATTACCTCATTTTTCCCTTTACTTGCAAGGCTTCGCATTCTATCCAAAGGGGGGACAGCATTATACCCCATTCCGGACTTGCCCGAGTTTCTTTGATGTTTCTTTATTTCTCGAACCACCCACTCAGTTAGCTTTCCCTCTCAAATTAATCGATCAATTTGTTTTTTAAATGTCAGCAGTCCGTGGTATCATGCCCCATTTGTTCATGAAAATCACAATATTTCTTAGTATTCCAAGTTCCTTGTGCACCCATAGTAGGAGGTTTTGTGAACATTCCTTTGTTTTAATTTACAGCATAGATATGATCAACAGGAGCCACCAGGGGGCAAATTTATTTTCATCTCTAGCTGAGCGAGCTCGAGGCGGAGATCACCTTGGGAGGTCGCGATCCCTTCTCTTCGGACTCGGGCTGCGGTCCTGTCTTCGCCTGGGCTTCGAGAGTCCTTCCTCTTCACTCATTTACTCTTGCTTCCACTACTTTCTCCTTTATTCTTTATTAACTCCTCCATTGATTTCTCGACCCGTTGGAAGGGTTCTGCCTCCTTGTATAGTTCAGCAAGTGTACTAGATGTAGATGCTTGCAATTTCTTCCATAACTTCGTTCCTTCTCGCAGTCCAGCAATGAGAAAATTTTTAACGGCCTCGTCATTGGCACCTCGCACCTTGGGGACCTCGGCATTGAATCTTTTGAAATACTCCTACAGACTCTCCCCTTCCTTCTGCTTAATTTTAGCCAAGATAGACATAGGAGGTGCATAGAGCATCGAGGATTGGAACTACTTAATGAAAATGTCTACAAACTGCTCCCATGAATCAGTAGTAACCAGGGCCCCGAGCTTAGAAAATTACTGCTGAGCACTTTCCCTAAGCGAGGCCGCAAACAACCTACACCTCGCTAACTGCGAGACCTGGTACACATCCATCTCATTATTGAAACAAATTACAAACTCAGCCGGGTCTGTGTCTCCATTATAGGTCATGTCTGAATGATGGCCTCGAAACAATGCTGGAAGTGGTGTAGTTCGTATTTCATGGGTGAAGGGCAAAGATGAGCCCATAGTACTGAATATCCCTTTCTCGTTATTCATTGCATCTAAGGCCTTCTTCAAATCTTCCAGCTTATAATCTCCAATTTTGGCCTCCTTGTCTCCATCTTTCTTATCTCTAGTACTTCCATGATGAGATTTAGTCTTTTTTAGGATGCTAGACTCCTTCTGATCTACCTTGTGATCCTTTTTTCTGTGATCCTCTTCGCGGTGTTGGGACCGCTCTCGGTCTCGATGAGACGGGGGTATGTGATCGTGACGATGGGACCGCTCACGCACTCTAGGAGAGGGGGGGTCTATCGTCGTGACGATAGGACCGCTTGTGTAAGAACCCGGATTTTTGATAGAATTAAAACTTTATTTTATATCAATGTAAAAGTGAATAGTAGTTACGACAGCGATGTAACGATTGTTCTAATGAATGAATGGAATGGATATAGATTCAAATATTTGTATGCCATGAAGAATGCTAATGGTTGACAACTTAGATTAGAATAATCTATCTCCTCGGAAAATAAGATATGGCAATTCCAAATGGGAGAGTTATTCTCATGTCATCCAGATCGATATCTGTTATTAATCCAGTGGTTCCGTGAAAGGGTTAAGGAACGCCCGAAAGAGAACAAGGACATTTTTATAAATATAAGGAATAAAGAAAGAATAAAGTGTGAATTGTGTTTTTAGTGGAAATGAGAATATTATTAGACGACGCTATATAGAAGTATTCAGAACGGATTTCTGAGTTCGTATTAGTGATCCAGGGGAAAATAAGTGTATGTAAAAGCTGTCGGATTCTGAAAAGCAGCACATTTATTTTCTCCGAGAATTCCCTGGACACTGATAGACTTAAGGATTTAATAAGGGGATTTAAGGAATTTAAATTTGAGAGTTATTAATAAAGATTGAGAATGGTATTAGAAATATTAAGAAGGTTTTCGGTAAAACCTTAACTACAAACGATTGAGTTATTTTCTCCAAACGATCAATGAATTGAGCAATAAACGGACAAAGAATCAAGCAGGGGATCAAGATGCATGCATGTGCTAATAGATATTATCAAGCAACCAAGTAGTTACTTAAGTAACTAGGATACCTAGGAAGCAAACCACTTAGTTAGCTTAATCTCTCATCCTACCACAAATTATCAACACTTGTCCCTTGAAATTGCATCATGCATGACCTACTAGCTTTAATAAAGCTACTTTATGAGATAATATCTCAATAATACAAGATGAGAACAAGAGACTAGCCAAGCAAAACACAAAACAACACCACTATTCTCTCCTTGCTTCCATTCGGCTATATGACATAATTCCAAAACCAAAATCAAGCTTCCACCCCTTGTTTGATCTCCAAACTTTTATGGTGAGTTCTATATTTCATGAAAGTAATCTCCTAGATCTTTTAGCACCAAACTCCACTCTTTCCATTTTCAAAAAAATCATTAAAGTGGAGGATGAATAGTGACCTTCATGAACTAACATTGATTTCTTTGTTTCTTTTGATTGATCTAAGCTAGCTTAGGCCACATAAGGACTAGATCAAGGCTTATTAAGGCTCTAGAACTCTCCAAGGAAGGTATATCTCATCAAAACTCAAGCTCTTACTTTAAGTATGTGCATGTTCTTGATGGATTTAAGCTTAGATATGATGTTAGTATGATTATAAACATGTTAGCATGATTTTGTAATTGGTTTAATCACATGATGATTATTATGGTGAAGTGATATGTTCTTGGACCTTTTGAGATAAAAATCATGTATATAAGATGTATAGTGCCCGGTGTGGCTTGGTTTGGTTGTATGATTTTTGGAACGTTCGATTTATAGCCGTCGTAATGCCAAAATTTCGTTAACATTAAGAAATCGTGTTTGACAGTAGCTATAACTCACTGTCCAGTTTCATAATTCTGCCATAATAAGATAGATTATGTTATAAGCTTCGTTTTGACACAAAGATCATGTGAAACTGACTTACGGTTTAGGAGTTATGGTTAAATTCGTAAAAGTGGTTCAAAACCGTAATCGAAGGTTCGTAACTAAAATTGAACCCTCGTAAAATATGTGATTTAGTGGCGAATCATGGTAATTAAATACTAGAGATAAAAAGGAAGGTGGGAGAGAAAACCTCATGTGAAACGGATTATTTTCTGATTTTATAAAAATGTTCGAATCATGGTTAAGCGCGAACGAACCCCTTAAAAGTACCCTTGGTTATAACTTTGGTAAATCCCTTAGAAAACGAGCGATAAAACTCGAGCTATCATCTTGGTTCGTAAATGACCAACCTTAGAACTTATACTGCTTAAGTATATACCAAGTGTGAGTTTAAATGACGTGTCGTAATAACGAACAAGTGTCGGATCGTGTCGGTGATAAAAAGAGTTACACCAAAGGGTGTATAACAAGATAATTCGAAAACATGTTTCGACTTAAGTTAATTTTATACTTAACCTTTTAAAAAGTGTTAAGTAATTAATCTCAAATATTCTGATTGTTTATAGATCACCGAGCAGACCCAGGACGCGCTACCTCTACCCACACCCGACTACCAGGAAAGTTTCCAATACTTTGGAACTGTTGTTGTGAATATATATATATATGAATTGATTCTGTTATACATATGTCATAGCATGCATGCCTACTTTCAAGATATATGTTGATACTTGTTCCCTGATTTGATATTGGCTTATAAGCTAGATATGATATAATAGTTATAAGCCAATTATAGATAAGACCCTTAGCGAAGGGCATATGAATCTCATTCTTCGAATACAAACCGGGAGTCGATATTTTTTGATATATGATGACTATTTTCGGAGAAAAATATTTAAGTAAATATTTTACCATGATTTATTTAATGAATATTATTCCAAATATTCATTTGTGATTATTTACGTAATGAATATTATCTTTAATATTCATTCAAACTTATTTATTAATGAACATTATTTTAAATATTCCTTTGAACTTTATTCATTTAATGAATATTATCTCTGATATTCATTTAATATCGATCTATTCATCGAATATTATTTTGAACACTCATTTGGTATTTATTCAATGAATATTATTTTCCAATATTCATTTAAAGTTGATTCCTTTATCGAATATTATCTCGAATATTCCTTTGAAATTTATTCATTATTTATTTATTGAATATTATTTCAAACATTCATTTGATCATTATCTAATTATTATTTCGAATATTCATTCGAGTTTTATTCATTTAATAAGTATTATTAATTTAAATATTCATTAATTAATTAATGAATATTATTTGTGAATATTTACTCAAGGACCATTCTGAGTAATATTTTATATTAATATTATTCCTTCAATATTTTGACTTAATAAATATTCTTTGAACACTTATTTAATTCTTCTAACTCGTTTTAAAAGCGATTCACTTCATTCAAATATTATCTCCGACCTTCGAATATTATGTAAGTTATTTCGGAGTCCTATTATTAATATTTTATCAAGGAAGGTTCTCAAAATTCCATTCTTCGTTCAAATCTAACTTTCAAAGTATAAGGGAACCTTACTTGAGAAATGTTATTTTTCTTGTTGACTTCCCGGTCATAAATCCTTCGAAATTATTCTTTTCCCTCGCAACTTGATTGCTAGTGGCTTATTGACTCTTGGTGTACCTTGTCATCATTCGAGGGGTAAGAATGTTGGAACAAGTTGGTATCCGTTAACAAGCAGTGGCTTGGGAAATATTGGTGAATTTTCCTTTCCAACTAGATACGACTACTTTGTGGAGTCTTATCAACAAGTATTATACTTGGGGAAAGGGAGACGAACTTTAAGTTTCAAAGTTATGGATGTTATTCGAACTAGGAGCCGCGTAAGTGGCCGAGTGGCGCCGGTCCAGCAATGGCCCAACTGTTGGCCGGGGGGTTCCAGAGGGCGGTAGACAAGTAAATCCGTCGGTGCTTCCTTCTACATGTAGGGAACAAAAGTGGGGAGCATAACATGCGACTGGTCATCGTGAATGTTATGTCTCCTGGCACGTCAATGCTCCAGAATTAGTTCATTTGTCAAAGTGGAATTTCAGCAACGCTATCGGTATTGGCAGGTGAAGAAGTGATTGAATCTGGAATTGCAATATTTTCTGTAAGTTCCTCTTCTATGATAAATAATGCTATCTTGATTATCTTTGACATAGCAGATATTCCCACAGAAATTATATATTTTTGAGTTACCTTGTAACTTAATCTTATACCATATAATGGTACTATGTTCGCTAATGCATGGCATATGGTTTCAAAGATATTTGAACTATTATATATCATCACTATTCAGTTATATTATTATTGGTGGGCTATTGCTCACCCTTGCTTATTTATTATGTCACAATAACAGCTAGGACTGATGGCCCGTCAGGCGCACTCGGCGCAAGCAGGTTACCCCCGCTCGAGGACTACCCGCTGATGTCATTGTCGCCATTGCTGAGGTAGCATAGATAGGCAGCTTTTGCTTACCAAGTTTAATTATATGTAAAACTAATGTTAATCAACGGCAAAACTTTTAAACTTATGATGTTATCCTTTTGGGTTGTAATGACTTTTATACGTGGATTTTATAATTAGCAGACTTATTTTAATTTCATCTCTGGGACTATAACTGTTGTGTGTGTGTGAGTGGATATTATTGTGGGGTCACAGTATGCTACTTATTTATTTTGGACTCAAGTCAAGTATTATGGATGGATTTAAGACCGTAACCACCAGATCCCTGACCCCAGATCTGGGGGTGTTACAGAAATGGTATCAGAGCGAGAGTTATATATCCCAAGAGATGATGCGACATATATAATAATAAATTCACTAAGATAATAAGAACTTTTTCCAAGTTCACCTAAAACCCTTATGGGAACTGTAACACCCCCAGATCCGGGGTCCGGGATCTGGTCGTTACGGTCTCTAATTCTGTCCACAATACTTGAACTTACCTCAACATAAAATAATATACATCTTTATGACCCAACACAACAATATAAAACACACCCGTTATAGTCCCAGAAATGAAATCAGAGTAACAATCAAATTTTATTAATCACATTATGAGTTTTTACAATCCAAAAGAATTTCAATATAAATACATACTCTTTGCCATCCATTTACATAAGTCATACTAGACCATATACTTGTTACTGAAAGAATAAATCTATCCTACCAATAGCTGTCTCTTTGGATTTGGTAGTCTCATCGTCCTCGCCAGCGTCGAGTGCGCCTTGTGCGAGTCATCTGGTCTAGCTGTTGTTGTGATATAATAATAAAGCAAGGGTGAGCAATAGCCCACCAACAATAATATATAACTGAACGATAATATATAACAGTTCAAAAGTATCTTTCAAACCATATGCCATGCATTTACGGAAATGATGCCAGTATAATATGAACGATGAAGTTATGAGGTAACTCAAAGTATTTGTTTGTAGAAATATCTGCTACATCAAAAGTAAGCGAGATATTCTCATTGCCATTAATAGAGGAACTTGCATGAAAAGATTGCAATTCCAGTTATGAACACTTTTCCAGCTCTGCCAACAGTAATCATGTTGCAGGAAATAAATAAGTTTGGATGATGAACCAATGATGGAGTATTCACCGCGCCCGCTGTTCCAATCTTGATGATCAATCGAGATCGTACAGCTCAAATTAGATTTACTACCGGTAGAAGGAAGAACTGACGGCTTTACTTGTCTACCGCCTTACTAGCTCTCCCCGACCAACGGTTGGGCCAAAGGGGATGGACCGGCGCTACTCGGCCTCTTACACGACTCCTAGTTCAAAAAGAATTCATGATTCTGAATGTAACGTTCGTCCCCCTTTCCCCAAGTATAATACTTGTTGATAAGACTCCACAAAGTAGTCGTATCTAGTTAGAAAGGAAAATTCACCAATAACTTCCAAGCTATTGTTTGGTAACGAATATCAACTTGTTCCAACCATCTTACCCCTCGAAAGATGAGAAGGTAAACAACGACTTAATAAGTCAATAGCACCCGAGTTGCGAGTGAAGAGAATACTTTATGACCGGGAAGTCGACAAGATAAATATCATTTTCCAAGTAAGGTTCCCTTATTATTAGGGAGATAGACTCAAAGAAGAATGATGTCTGAGAACCTTTCTTGATATAAGATTAATAATAATATGACTCCGAAATATTTTCCGTAATAATCGAAGAAGATAAACCTTATTGAGGTTATTCTAAGTAGGGAATAAATATTCAGAGAATATTTATTGAATTAAACATATTTAAAGAATATTTAGGAATATGAAAGAATATCTTTAATCAGAGTATTTCTCAAAATAATCCTTGAAGAAATATCAGGAGAATATTTATTGAATAAATAAATATTTAAATGAATATTCAAAATAATATTCATTAATTAATAAGACCTGAAAGGAATATTTAAGATAATATTCATCATTAATTAGGAATTTAAATGAATATTCAAAAAGTAATATTCATTTAATGAATAATATTCTAAATGAACATCATGTAATATTCATTTAGTAATCCAAGCTTTAAATGAATATTCGAGATAATATTCGATAAATAAATCAAGCTTCAGATGAATATTAGAATAATATTCATCAAGTAATTAATATCTTAAATGATTATTCAAAAGTAATATTCATTTAATAAAATAATATTCTAAATGGATATTCAAATAATATTCATTTAGTAGTCCAATCTTTAGAAGAATATTCGGAATAATAATCGTTAATCTATTCGACTCTGAATGAATATTGAAAAATATTATTCGTCGAATGGTTACGTTCAAATAATTATTTGAAGTAAGGATCGTTAAATAAATAATCTCGAACGAATATTCAAATAATATTCGTCGCCCAAATATTGGAAAATATTTACTTAAATATTTTCCTCCGAGGTAATCTCGATATGTCAAGAAATATTGACTCCCGGTCTATATTTGATGAATAAGATGTATACGCCCTTCTATGAGGGTCTTACAATAACCGGCTTATAATTCATACGTTAGCTATCTAATTTATAAGCCAATAAACAATCAGGGAACAAGCATAACGATATAACTGGAAAGTGGGCATGCATGCTATGGCATATGTATAACAGAAAACATATATATATATATATATATATATATTCAATCACAACAACAGCCTAAAAGAAGGGAATTGAAACTTGCCTGATAGTCGAGTATGGTAAGGGGTAGTGGTAGCGGGTCCCGGGTCAGCTTGGTGATCTATAAATAGCCAAGGCATTCGGGATTAATCACTTAACATCTTAAAAGTTAAGTTATACTTAAATCGAAACACGTTCTCGAGTTATCTCGTTATACCCCTTTTAGTGGATTCCTTTTATCATCGATCCGACCCGTCATTCGTTCGTTAATACGACATGTCACTGTACTTACACTTGGGACATACTTAAGTCATACAAGTTCTAAAGTCGATCGTTACGAATCAATATTATACTCCGAGTTTTATCGCCCGTTTTCTAAGTGTTTTACCGAAGTTATAATCAAGCGGGTTTTTAGGGGTTCGTTCGCGTTTAACTTTGATTCCAACATTTTTATAAAATCGGAAAACGATCCGTTTCACATTAGGTTTTCTCTCACACCTTCCTTTTTACCTATAGTATTTAATTACCAAGATTCGCCACTGACTTACGTATTTTACGAGGGTTCAATTTCAGTTACGAATTCTCGTTACGGTTTCGAACTACTTTTCGTAATTTGACCATAACTCCTAAACCGTAAGTCGGAATGTTTCGATTCTTGCGCCACAACGATCTATGACTCGAGAACTATAAGGTTAGTCCATAATATCACTAAGGTCAGGCATCTATCCTAATTTTTATGCTTAAATTTTAAGAGTTTATAAAATTTCAGCATTACGACGGCTATAACTCGGATATTTCAAAAATCAAAACCATCCAAATAATCATTCAATCCACCACCAACACTCATGGGCACTATTTATCATCTCCCTCACTGTCTCAACAGGTCTTGGAGCCACAAAACATATATTAATCTTTTTATAACACCCACACAACATACATGTTCTAAATCATGAATACAAGCCATAAACATTATCAAATCTCATCTAAAACTACATTAAAACTCAAATAAAAGACTAGGGTTTTTGAAGTTTATACCTTCCTTGGAGTATGTAAGACCTTAATAAACCTTGATCAATCCTTAGAACACCTTAACAAAGCTTGGAACATCCAAACAAAACAAGAAATCAAAGATTAGATCTTGAAAACACTATTCATCATCACTTTGATGATTTTTGAAAACTATGCTAGAGATGGAATTTGAAGCTCAAATTTCTAGGAGATCATGTTGATATAGTAAGGAACTTACATGATTCATTTCATGGCCATTGAAGGTAAGAGGTTGGACTTTGATTTTGCTAAAAAGGAGTAGATTTTTTTTTGCTCTTCATGGAGTTCTTGGCTTTGCTTCCTTTGTTTTGCTTTATGCCTAAATAATTGTAATACTTGGCATATATCTTGGATGCATCCTTTACTTTTGTGTTGTTAGCTTGCTAGTGGTCCAAGTGTTGCCCTTCTATTGGTCCACTTGTTGGCACCACATTAAGCATACCCTTTTTGGCACAAATGCAACTTCATCACTACACTTGTAGTTGACTTACATGAAAGTCACTTTGCTTACCCTTACTCCATCCACTTGCACATGTTTGTCTCTTGGTTCTCTGCTTGCTTCTTTGTCCAGTTATTACTCAATTCATTGATCGTTCGAAGGAATATCTCGAAGATTTCTAATTAGGGTTTTACCGGAAACCATCTTACTATTTATACTATCATTCTCAATTCTCTTTAATAATTCTTGAATCCAAATTCCTTAAATCTCTTCAATAAACCCTTAAGTCTTTATGTGTCCAGGAAATTCTCGCGGAAAATAAAAGTACTATTTTTCAGAATCCGACAGCTTTTACATACACTTATTTTCCCCCTGGATCACTAATACGAACTCGAAAATCCGTTCCGAATACTTCTATATAGTGTCGTCTCATAATATTCCTAAATCCATCAAAATCACTATTCATCCATTTTTCTTTACTCATCCTCTTAGGGTTGTACAATTGTCCCTAATCTCTTTCAATCGTTCCTTAACCTTTTTACGGACCTACTGGACCAATAACAGATATCGATTTGGATGACATAGGAATAATCTTCTCCTTTAGAATTATCAAATCTCAACTCCCTAGGAGATAGATAATTCTTATCTAAATTGTCAACCAATAGTATTCTTCAAGACATATAAATATTTAAATCGAATTCCATTCCTTCCATTCTTTATCTCAATCGTTACATCGTAGTCGTAATCACTATTCACCATTACCTCAGTACATAATAAAAAGTTTTTAATTATATCCAAAATTTGGGGTTCTTACAGTCTCCCCTCCTTAAAAGGATTCCGTCCCGGAATCAGGTAGGAAGCAAAGAGTCGTTTGTCTGTCGTTTACTTTTTAGCTTCCCGGTCAATTCTTAGTCGTTCTACCCTTTCTCAGCACATCTTCTAGTGCTACAATCCATACTTTATTCTTTTTCCATCAACTTTGCTACTTTTCGTACAACACACTATCCGGGTTATGATCTTACCCAGTCTTATCCTTATTGATACCTGCAGTAACATTGGTATCACTATCACCCTGCGAATTCAGAGGTAACCTCGATCGTACTGTGCATTTCCTGATCGCTTTAATCTTCGCAATCTTGATCAATATAGATAAGTGGAAAGATTTATTGAGAGATCACTATGATCAATTGAACATTTGTTATATTGCATAGTTAGTACAGAAGGGGGCCAGCCTTTAGTACTTGACAAGAAATTAAACAAGTTATGGTATTCCACTTAGACTTCTATCACATAGACAGATAGTCACGTAGCAGTACCTCCCCTCCTTAAAGGGTTGTTCTTCTCAATTCATAAAGAAGATGAATAAAAGAGAAGAAAACAAAAGAATTCTAAAGGATTATAGAAAGTTTTCATGATTGTAAAATATCATACTCAGAATTTACCTCTGAACTATAGAGGTTCATTAAGGAAGAAATTAATCATAATTATATCCAATACTATTTGATCGTAACCTCACGTGTCAACATATCTTGCTGCTTTGTCCACTATTCTCTGGACCTGTACTCTGGTTCAACCTTAGCAACACTTACTTTTGGAAAATCTTTGAACCTCTCAGGTTAAATCTTAGTTTCTCGCTTGACACCATTGTTACTAACATTCCATGTCACGCTACTATCTTTTTCATATCTATAATATTAACACTATCAGGTTGTCATCTCGAGAATTCATCAGAAAACCCATGTATTAATCCATTCATAACATTCCTTGCTTCATATTCCGTAGTTGCTTTCCCCGTCTTTTCTTTATCAATCACATCCTTCTGATTATCTGATTCTTATTTACTTCTATTATTTACTTTCACCTTCATCTCTTTATTGAGACACCTTTTGCACTTGGTACCTCCTTATCGGTATTCCGTGACATTTACTCTATAATCATCATGTTATTCCAATTTAAACTTTCCGAAATGAATCTGGCCCGATCCCTTAAATATAATCTACTTCTGCCAACCTTGTTTCTCATCACTTGTTCTTTTCTACCCGTGGTTTTCCACAGGTTGTTCTTCGTAAGTTAGACCAGGTCGTATATCTACTTGCTCGTACTATTATCATCTATGGAGTATTTGTATTTTACTGGCGTAGCCTTGCCACATGAAAACCCGTTATGACCGTGCTATAAGTTTTGGGGGTAGAGCTGGCTCGAATGCCACCTTCCGAACACTTTTAAACTCTCAGATGGCCCAACAAATCTCGGGTTTAACTGCCCTTAATTCTTTTTACGGGAATACATTTAGCATCATGAATCATCAACCTCATATTCTCTATCTTGTTTGTGCAGAAGTACAGTAACACAAACTTGCTTGTCATTCACCAACGTGCCATTTAGCTTATCAATAGCAGCACTTTATTTATCTTTACGTTGTCATCTACTTTCTTAGAAGAATCGCCATTGCTTGTTATTTACGTAGTGCGTTAATAGCTAACCATACGGGTTTCAATCCTTTAGGGAGACAAAGTAATCACTATTCCTTATCCATAAGGAACACTTCCTGAACTTGATGTAGATATTACATGAAGTAGATAAAATTGCAGAAGAGTTTCAAGCATCGCAGCTATGTCAGGTTAATGCAACTACCACACATGCAGCTTCCATAAAAGACTGGAAACTTAACGGTTTACTTTGTCAATTTTGTATCATGGTCCCAGTTTGCCTCAAAACGGGACCTTCTAAGGTACGTAATATGCTTAAGACCCATCAGGAATCGAATCTTTACTTAAACTACTATTACCGTCGATTCTTGCACAATCATCAGAAGGAATGTAAATTCCTCCACTCTGATATGACCTTCAAGGTCCTTCCAAATATCATTCTGTTTCTTCGGTATGAACATTTGTAATTATTCCTCTATACTTAGACTGTCGACCACCTCATTGGCCTTTCCTGATAATACTAATTTCTGGTAATCCTTGTTCTCTGGATACATTTCAATTCAAATTTTTCTACCTCATTCTCATCACTGTTGGGTGAAAGCATTCTCCCTTAATGCTCTGCTGAAGGAGAAAAATATAACTATCAGTCTTTTTCCATAAGTCATTGCTTCCACCTTCCCGTGGGAATTTTATCAAAGTTACCCTCAATCATGCCTTGGATATTTGTTTTCCTAGTTCTTTCTTGTACTAGGATAATCTCAACCTTCTTTGGTTCCATCCATACCTCATCATGGTTTCATACATGCCTCATCTGGCATTATTGTTATTGCGTCTTACATTCTCTTCCAAACTTCTGGTTGGAAACTCAGAATATTAACTTTTCCTTGTAAGGTTTCCTAGGTCGTCCTCATCATTCCTCCTGTATTTCTAGGTACAGGGTATATCAAAACGTCATTGATCAATACTCTAATAATTCTATCTATGTCCTTTCCAGAACTCTTTTTAATAATCCTTACCGGTCATTGTTGCCTTAGCAAATCCAACTCATATCATCTGAATTCATAATGTCTTTATTAGGGTTAATGCCATCCCTTATGCATTCCCCAGGGTTTGTTTTAATTTATGGATATCCTATCCTTAATTCAACTGCCAAGGAATTCTTACATCCTATATTTGGCAATCAGATCATGTATCCCTAATAAGGGTGTCTTTTCAATCATTCTCATTTGATAATCGATTGGTAACTTAATGCCACCCTCTTCTTTCAGATAGTTATCAGCCTATTTGGCCTTCCAAAAGGCAATGTATGCCTATCTGCTCTCTTACAGAACTTGGTAATGGTAGCAAGGATGTTTTGGAAGATATTGGTCGAGTTCAACGTGAATCTTTTAGTACTCATCATTCTTCTCAAAGGTACTTGCCTTAGACAAAATTTCTACAGCATACTGATCCATCTCTGACCATTTCTATACTCTCTTCATAAACCTTCGTTGTTTACTTTCCTTAGTCATAATATATTCATGGTATTCATGATACCCTAACATCATACATCTCAAGTCATTATACTTCCATTTTTTTTCGTAATCTTGGACGATCATATACACATGAATCACTTTAGTACGGGTGACCCCATTCCAAAAGTCTAGTAAATTCCCAATCCAAACATGGGTTGCAAAGGGTTCAGTAGAAGATTCCTACAATCTCATTAATATTTCCGTCATATCAGAAGCCCTTGCAGTCGGTGATTACTTAGAAGCAACCCTGCTTTGTCCTTTTATTGCTGGTCTAGTCACTTGATAGTCCTTTGTGACTTGGCCTCAACTGGCCACACTAAAATAAAAATATATGATTTTAGGGGTTGGCTAATAGCATTACTTTTCTAGCAATTGCTGGCATAGTGCCTTCTTCTTTGATACCTTTCTACCTTTCCAAAATTTACTTCATATAAGTCTTAATCGGCTACTCAGCGCCGTCTCCGGTCACCTTTCCTCTATTTTTATCTTTTCAACTATTCTTATCACTCCCACGTGCCCCCACAAACTTACCATTCCTGGCATAACAGCCTTTTCACTTAAGTCAATCCCGGAGTTTCTCAGTCCGGCTGGTTTCTTACTTACATTTCCTGTTTTCGTCCAATCTCACTTCATCATTGTATTTCTACAATCAATCGCGATAACCAGGGTCTGTCCACCAACCTATATAGAGGTTACTTTACCCAATTCACAGGGTTCGCCCCAGTTTCTACTCTCTTCCATGATGTTCTCTGATAATCAGAAAGACAAGGTTTGCCAAAATTCGTTGAAATTCTTCCCAGAATTAGGGAAATTTTGGTCAATCTATCCATCTACTGGTAACATTAAGGAGACCGATTTCGAAACCTGAAGAATAGTTTAATGAACCTCCAAGCAGGTAGAACCGTAGGCAGTCATAATTAACGAAATATTCATCATCAGGTTGGAAGTTTAACCCCTGGAGAGGAACCAATTATATATATCCCTTAGAAGGGAATCAACAGTTTTAAACTGAAACTTGTCGCAACGTCCTGATGCCTATACGTCCTGATACCTGTACGTCCTGATATTCAATATTACCAAATGTCAGTCTACCTGACTACTAGTCTCAGAAGGAACATTACCGTCGGAGTTGGTTGTCCCACAAAATTGGCACTACTAAGGCCATTCGATCTGGTGGACCGCGCTGTTCGAATGCATTCGCAAGTACTTTGTCATGCTGCGCAAGCACACATCATAATCCTTTATGCGAAGCGTCGTTGGAAGCATAAAGTCTCCTTTTTTCCATTAAGCAATGCCAACTCTTGGTCATTACCAATTTCATTTTTTTAGCTCCAGGAAGATTTTCTCACATTTTTCTCTTTAACTACTGATCATATTACTTGATCCATTATAATTCCGCGTCAGAGTAAACTTAAGGTAACTACTATAATTCATTCAAAGAAAAAAAAGAATTTAATATTCCTCTGAATCACATGCATCTAACATTTCTGGTTCATCATTTTACTGAGTTGAAATTAACCCTATACTCAGTCTCTGGCAGTAGTCTCATTACGAGTTCATCTTGACCCACTGGTCTTATCTTCCAGTAGGTTCTGAGATCATTGTCTTGCTTACTACTTCCTTATATGACTTTATCCAATCATGCTATCACTTCCCAATGTCTTTACTTTCTAACTGATTCATTCATAAAATGAACATTTCCCTGAATAAAACCACTTCATCAACCTCAATTTGGTTCCATAAATTACAACCTATGACATCTGCCTTATCATGGCGAATTATTATTGACAATATTCATACTTATTCATTTATCAAATGATATGGCACTTACTGCCTCTTCTCAACTATTCCTAAGGACTCTGCTCCTCGTCTTATATCGATGCCTTTGATAATCATACATCCTTCTAGCACTCTTTTCGTTAATATGAAAGTCTCTAATGATTCTCATCTATTCCCGTATAAGATCTCAAGTAATTCTTCCCATCCGTCTTACTTGCTGGTACTACCTCCAGTAGTACGGCCACGAATCCAACATGAATCTTCAGTTCTCTTGCTAATAGCTTAGTTCTTTATGCCCACTTTTCTGAGTACTATACCTTAATCATCTCAGTCTTTCTGGCTACAGCCCTCATTCCTCGAGGGTAAGCTCCTTATCCTAACAGGATTTTCCTTATCTGCTGGAACCTCTTCCGGGTATCCAGTAGGGTACTCCATCGAATTTACCCGCTGATCTTCAGCACATAAAGCATTATCGCGCTGCTGCTCTTATGCCTCAATGTCTGTCGCCTTATTCGTCGATACGATATCGAGCTAAGTTACTATCATGATACTTAAGAGTTCCCATAAGGGTTTTATACGTCATCACTACCTTAAGTAGTCCGACTATGAACTTGGCAAGAGTTCTTATTATCTTAGTGAATTTATTGTTTTAACGTCGCCTCATCTATGGGGTTTATAACGTACGCTCTGATACCACTTCTGTAACACCCCCAGATCCGGGGTCCGGGATCCGGTCGTTACGGTCTCCAATTCTGTCCACAATACTTGAACTTACCTCAACATAAAATAATATACATCTTTATGACCCAACACAACAATATAAAACACACCCGTTATAGTCCCAGAGATGAAATCAGAGTAACAATCAAATTTTATTAATCACATTATGAGTTTTTACAATCCAAAAGAATTTCAATATAAATACATACTCTTTGCCATCCATTTACATAAGTCATACTAGACCATATACTTGGTACTGAAAGAATAAATCTATCCTACCAATAGCTGTCTCTTTGGCTCTGGTAGTCTCATCGTCCTCGCCAACGTCGAGTGCGCCTTGTGCGAGTCATCTGGTCTAGCTGTTGTTGTGATATAATAATAAAGCAAGGGTGAGCAATAGCCCACCAACAATAATATATAACTGAACGATAATATATAACAGTTCAAAAGTATCTTTCAAACCATATGCCATGCATTTACGGAAATGATGCCAGTATAATATGAACGATGAAGTTACGAGGTAACTCAAAGTATTTGTTTGTAGAAATATCTGCTACATCAAAAGTAAGCGAGATATTCTCATTGCCATTAATAGAGGAACTTGCATGAAAAGATTGCAATTCCAGTTATGAACACTTTTCCAGCTCTGCCAACAGTAATCATGTTGCAGGAAATAAATAAGTTTGGATGATGAACCAATGATGGAGTATTCACCGCGCCCGCTGTTCCAATCTTGATGATCAGTCGAGATCGTACAACTCAAATTAGATTTACTACCGGTAGAAGGAAGAACTGACGGCTTTACTTGTCTACCGCCTTACTAGCTCTCCCCGACCAACGGTTGGGCCAAAGGGGATGGACCGGCGCTACTCGGCCTCTTACACGACTCCTAGTTCAAAAAGAATTCATGATTCTGAATGTAACGTTCGTCCCCCTTTCCCCAAGTATAATACTTGTTGATAAGACTCCACAAAGTAGTCGTATCTAGTTGGAAAGGAAAATTCACCAATAACTTCCAAGCTATTGCTTGGTAACGAATATCAACTTGTTCCAACCATCTTACCCCTCGAAAGATGAGAAGGTAAACAACGACTTAATAAGTCAATAGCACCCGAGTTGCAAGTGAAGAGAATACTTTATGACCGGGAAGTCGACAAGATAAATATCATTTTCCAAGTAAGGTTCCCTTATTATTAGGGAGATAGACTCAAAGAAGAATGATGTCTGAGAACCTTTCTTGATATAAGATTAATAATAATATGACTCCGAAATATTTTCCGTAATAATCGAAGAAGATAAACCTTATTGAGGTTATTCTAAGTAGGGAATAAATATTCAGAGAATATTTATTGAATTAAACATATTTAAAGAATATTTAGGAATATGAAAGAATATCTTTAATCAGAGTATTTCTCAAAATAATCCTTGAAGAAATATCAGGAGAATATTTATTGAATAAATAAATATTTAAATGAATATTCAAAATAATATTCATTAATTAATAAGACCTGAAAGGAATATTTAAGATAATATTCATCATTAATTAGGAATTTAAATGAATATTCAAAAAGTAATATTCATTTAATGAATAATATTCTAAATGAACATCAAGTAATATTCATTTAGTAATCCAAGCTTTAAAGGAATATTCGAGATAATATTCGATAAATAAATCAAGCTTCAGATGAATATTAGAATAATATTCATCAAGTAATTAATATCTTAAATGATTATTCAAAAGTAATATTCATTTAATAAAATAATATTCTAAATGGATATTCAAATAATATTCATTTAGTAGTCCAATCTTTAGAAGAATATTCGGAATAATAATCGCTAATCTATTCGACTCTGAATGAATATTGAAAAATATTATTCGTCGAATGGTTACGTTCAAATAATTATTTGAAGTAAGGATCGTTAAATAAATAATCTCGAACGAATATTCAAATAATATTCGTCGCCCAAATAATGGAAAATATTTACTTAAATATTTTCCTCCGAGGTAATCTCGATATGTCAAGAAATATTGACTCCCGGTCTATATTTGATGAATAAGATGTATACGCCCTTCTATGAGGGTCTTACAATAACCGGCTTATAATTGATACGTTAGCTATCTAATTTATAAGCCAATAAACAATCAGGGAACAAGCATAACGATATAACTGGAAAGTAGGCATGCATGCTATGGCATATGTATAACAGAAAACATATATATATATTCAATCACAACAACAGCCTAAAAGAAGGGAATTGAAACTTGCCTGGTAGTCGAGTATGGTAAGGGGTAGTGGTAGCGGGTCCCGGGTTAGCTTGGTGATCTATAAATAGCCAAGGCATTCGGGATTAATCACTTAACATCTTAAAAGTTAAGTTATACTTAAATCGAAACACATTCTCGAGTTATCTCGTTATACCCCTTTTAGTGGATTCCTTTTATCATCGATCCGACCCGACATTCGTTCGTTAATACGACATGTCACTGTACTTACACTTGGGACATACTTAAGTCATACAAGTTCTAAAGTCGATCGTTACGAATCAATATTATACTCCGAGTTTTATCGCCCGTTTTCTAAGTGTTTTACCGAAGTTATAATCAAGCGGGTTTTTAGGGGTTCGTTCGCGTTTAACTTTGATTCCAACATTTTTATAAAATCGGAAAACGATCCGTTTCACATGAGGTTTTCTCTCACACCTTCCTTTTTACCTATAGTATTTAATTACCAAGATTCGCCACTGACTTACGTATTTTAAGAGGGTTCAATTTCAGTTACGAATTCTCGTTTACGGTTTCGAACTACTTTTCGTAATTTGACCATAACTCCTAAACCGTAAGTCGGAATGTTTCGATTCTTGCGCCACAACGATCTATGACTCGAGAACTATAAGGTTAGTCCATAATATCACTAAGGGCAGGCATCTATCCTAATTGTTATGCTCAAATTTTAAGAGTTTATGAAATTTCAACATTACGACGGCTATAACTCGGATATTTCCAAAATCAAAACCCTCCAAATAATCATTCAATCCACCACCAACACTCATGGGCACTATTTATCATCTCCCTCACTGTCTCAACAGGTCTTGGAGCCACAAAACATATATTAATCTTTTTATAACACCCACACAACATACATGTTCTAAATCATGAATACAAGCCATAAACATTATCAAATCTCATCTAAAACTACATTAAAACTCAAATAAAAGACTAGGGTTCTTGAAGTTTATACCTTCCTTGGAGTATGTAAGACCTTAATAAACCTTGATCAATCGTTAGAACACCTTAACAAAGCTTGGATCATCCAAACAAAACAAGAAATCAAAGATTAGATCTTGAAAACACTATTCATCATCACTTTGATGATTTTTGAAAACTATGCTAGAGATGGAATTTGAAGCTCAAATTTCTAGGAGATCATGTTGATATAGTAAGGAACTTACATGATTTATTTCATGGCCATTGAAGGTAAGAGGTTGGACTTTGATTTTGCTAAAAAGGAGCAGATTTATTTTTTTGCTCATCATGGAGTTCTTGGCTTTGCTTCCTTTGTTTTGCTTTATGCCTAAATAATTGTAATACTTGGCATATATCTTGGATGCATCCTTTACTTTTGTGTTGTTAGCTTGCTAGTGGTCCAAGTGTTGCCCTTCTATTGGTCCACTTGTTGGCACCACATTAAGCATACCCTTTTTGGCACAAATGCAACTTCATCACTACACTTGTAGTTGACTTACATGAAAGTCACTTTGCTTACCCTTACTCCATCCACTTGCACATGTTTGTCTCTTGGTTCTCTGCTTGCTTCTTTGTCCGGTTATTACTCAATTCATTGATCGTTCGAAGGAATATCTCGAAGATTTCTAATTAGGGATTTACCGGAAACCATCTTACTATTTATACTATCATTCTCAATTCTCTTTAATAATTCTTGAATCCAAATTCCTTAAATCTCTTCAATAAACCCTTAAGTCTTTTTGTGTCCAGGAAATTCTCGGGGAAAATAAAAGTACTATTTTTCAGAATCCGACAGCTTTTACATACACTTATTTTCCCCCTGGATCACTAATACGAACTCGAAAATCCGTTCCGAATACTTCTATATAGTGTCGTCTCATAATATTCCTAAATCCATCAAAATCACTATTCATCCATTTTTCTTTACTCATCCTCTTAGGGTTGTACAATTGTCCCTAATCTCTTTCAATCGTTCCTTAACCTTTTTACGGACCTACTGGACCAATAACAGATATCGATTTGGATGACATAGGAATAATCTTCTCCTTTAGAATTATCAAATCTCAACTCCCTAGGAGATAGATAATTCTTATCTAAATTGTCAACCAATAGTATTCTTCAAGACATATAAATATTTAAATCGAATTCCATTCCTTCCATTCATTATCTCAATCGTTACATCGTAGTCGTAATCACTATTCACCATTACCTCAGTACATAATAAAAAGTTTTTAATTATATCCAAAATTTGGGGTTCTTACAGGAACTTTTAAGTATCATGATAGTAATATAGTTCATCTTGTGTACGCAAGCGACATGTCTGCTCAGGAGGCATCGGCGAGACAGCATGATGAGGACATGTTCCAGACCAGAGACCCGTATTATGAGCACTTGCCTAATGAGGATACTGAGGTGATTAAGTCTGAGAAAGAGGTGGACCCGGAGGGGGTCCAGTCGGCTGACGATACCGAGGTTATTGAGGTGGAGTCTGATGATGAGGATCCGGAGGAGGTCCAGGCAGGACAGGACATTGAGTCAGTTGCTGAGGATGTTGATGAGGAGGATCCTGAGGAGATCCGGGTTATACCTGAGATTAGGACTATGGAGGAGGATACTGATATGAATACTTAGCAGATTATGGCTGTTGTTGTTGGACAGACTATAGATGAGGGTACTGAGGGAGATGTTGATGAGCCAGTGGATGATGCGGTGAGGAGTTCAGGACTTCGAGTGCCACCCCTCTCTGTTGAGAGAGCCCCTACCCCACCACCACTACCTGTGAGCCCCTTTTCTGATGAGTTGAGGAGCTTACCCCAGAGCCGCAGCAGACTGAGGCCGCACCTCAAGCAGAGCCAGTTACCCCACCCCATGTCCCGATAGAGGGAGTTCTAGTGTGTATTCACAACTTGATTGTGAACGGGCTTTATAGAGAGTTATCAGTGGCGGATGCCAGGTTGGCAGAGTCTAGGAGGGAGCTAGCAGCTGAGAGAGCCGTTCGGATGAGGTTCCAGGGTAGGAGGCAGACCCGTGATCGAGCTAGACACAGGGCAGTGACCCGCATTGAGCTGAGGGCTCGGGTGAGGATGCGACAGCTACCTACCGATGGAGATGGCAGGGTGTCCCGAATTGTTGCTGAGGAGATCCTCCGTGTTGCTATGCTGAGGGTCAGAGCGTTGGGCCACCATGGTGGCTGATTTTAGATGCAGTGATATAGTAGTCTAGCTTTCTAGTCATATACGGGTGTAGTAGTGCCGACTTTTGTAGGGATGGTTTCATTGTATTTAGTTCCCTTTTTACTGACTAGACGGATAGACAGCGTATTTCACTTTTGACTTGTTGTTGTTAGGATGGTTGTACTTTTCTAAACTATGGTTGTAACTCGGATGTTGTACCTTTTAGTACCTGGTATATATTTGTTTCCCTTTCAGTCATTTCGATTATGTTGTGACGCGATCACGAGTTTATTAGCATACGTACTGCTTTCGATAAAGATGCCATGAGATATAGAACTGTGGGATCCTAAATCCAAATATATATAATGACTGTGCAAGGAGAAACTATTTAAAAAGAGGTAAATAGCCTAATGTATAATTTTCCAAATTTCAGTAAAATGCCTCCGAGAAGAATGGGCACTAGGGCTAACCCCCGCGAATCTATTGACCAAGAGAGTCACAACCAACATGGGGAAAACCCTGAGTGTGACGAAGCACGAGACGAAGATTATAATGAACAGGAAGATTCCCAGTATGGAGCTGAGAATGAACCCATGTACTCTGAGGACTTTGAAGAGGAAATGGGAGGGGGAGAAACTGAAGTGGAACAGGAAGGGGAGAACCAGGGTGGAAATCCCATGGGACAGTTTATGGATCTGCTTTAGGCAGAATTTGAACCAATATCCCCAACCACCACCAGGAAACAACACATTCGTGGTAAATTCTTTCAGGGCCTTTAAGTCCCTTAAGCCCCCGAGTTCCACGAATCGGCTGATCCCGTTGAGGGAAGGGCCTGGATCAAGGAAATGGAAAAGTCCTTCGAGATTCTGAGTATCGACGAGGCACAAAAGACTGTCTTTGATACTTACCTACTAAAGGGAGAGGCTAATTATTGGTGGGAGGCCAAGAAGAATATGGAAACCGATGCCATGGTAACCTGGGAAAGGTTTAAGCAATTTTTCTTAGAGAAGTACTTTCCAAGGTTCATGAAAACCCAGATGGAGCTTAAGTTTCTTGAGCTGAAGCAGAATAACTTGTCGGTGGCTGAAAATGAAGCCAAATTTACCGAATTGTCAAGATTTGTGCCGGAATTTGTGGACATAGAGGAAAAGAAAGCTAATAGGTTTCAACAAGGGTTGAAACAATGGATCCAAAACCGAGTGGCAGTTCTAGAGATTACTGATTATGCCATTTTGGTGTAGAAGGCAACCATTGTGGAAGCCGGAAGTGACCAGATGCAGAGAGAGAGAGAGAGAGAGAGAGAGAGAGAAAGGGGGAATAAAGAGAAATCATGCCAGCATGGGCGGAGGTTCCGCAGGCGAAAAACCCCCAAACAAGTTTAACAGAGGGACAGTTTCCCTACCTGGGAGAAATATAGGGTTTAAACCATCTACGAGTGCAAGTATGAACCAAAGCGACCAACAAGCCGTAATGTCCCGTTCCCACCTTTCCAGACCTCCATTACTTGTATGTGCAACTTACGGGAGGAAGCATTCTGGAGTGTGCAATCAGAGAATGGTAACTTGCTTCAAATGTGGACAAGTGGGTCACTATTCCAACAATTATACCACGGTTACTCCCATTGCCAGCAAAGGCGCAGCTTGTTTCCAGTGCAGACGGCAAGGTCACATGAGGAAGGATTGCCCAATGAACAAGCCAACGGCATCAGGGGCAAGCAAAGCTGCCTCCAATAGACCACCCACTGCTAGGACTTTTAATATGATAGTGCAGGATTCCGTGAGGGACACGGATGTGATAGCAGGTACATTTTCTCTCAATTCAGTCAGTGCAAATGTCTTATTTGATTCTGGAGCAACTAAGTCTTTTATGTCTAGAAATTTTGCACGTAAATTGAAACTTAAGACCCAGCAACTAAAGGATTCTTTACAAGTAGAGGTAGCTAATTAGGAAGTCGTTCCGATTAATCAGATCCACCCCGATTGCAAATTAGAAATAGGAGGACGATCTTTCTATGTCGATTTTATTCCTTTTAAATTAGGGGAATTTGATGTCATTTTGGGAATGGATTGGTTGTCTCGCAATAATGCGCAGATAGATGGTAAAGGGAAAAAGGTTAAGTTGAAAATCCCAGGAAAGAAAGAAATAGTGTTTAAGGGGATACGACAGACCCAAAAAATTCTAACTATGGCACAGACCAAGAGATTGCTACGAAAAGGAAACGAAGCTTATTTAGCTTACGTTATAGACACCCAGAAGGAAGCGTCTAGATTGCAGGACATTCCGGTAGTTAATGAGTTCGAGGACGTGTTTCCACAAGATCTTCCCGGATTACCACCGGATAGAGTAATTGAGTTTGCTATCGAGTTAGCCCCGGGGACCGCGCTAGTTTCGAAGGCCCCATATCGATTAACCCCGGTAGAAATGAAAGAGCTAGCTAAGCAGTTGCAAGAATTGTTGGATAAGGGTATGATAAGACCCAGTGTGTCGCCATGGGGCGCACCAGTGTTGTTTGTTAAGAAGAAGGACGGGAGTATAAGGTTATGCATCGAATACCGAGAGTTGAACAAGCTAACCATAAAGAATAAGTACCCGTTGCCTAGAATAGATGATTTGTTCGACCAGCTGAAAGGGGCTGAATATTTCTCTAATATTGACCTGAGAACTGGATATCACCAACTAAAGATTAAACCCAAAGATATCCCGAAGACTGCATTCCGTACCAGATATGGACATTATGAGTTCTTGGTGATGTCATTCGGATTGACCAATGCCCCAGCAACTTTCAAGGATTTGATGAATAGGGTGTTCAAGGAATACTTGGACAAGTTCGTGATAGTTTTCATTGATGATATTCTCATCTACTCGAGAACCGAGGCAGAGCATGCCGAACATTTGAGAATAACTTTAGAGATACTCAGGAAAGATCAACTGTATGCCAAGTTCTCAAAGTGTGAATTCTGGAAAAATGAAGTGTAATTCTTAGGACACGTGATCAATAGGGAAGGAGTATTGGTTAACCCTTCCAAGATAGAGGCAGTTTCAAATTGGGAATGGCCAACTACTCTAACAGAGGTAAGGAGTTTCATCGGACTGGCAGGATATTATAGACGCTTTGTTCAAGATTTTGCGAAGATCGCAGCCCCGTTAACTCGACTTACCCGTAAAACTGAGAAATTTGAATGGACTGAAAAATACGAGAAGAGTTTCCAAGAGCTAAAGAAGAGGTTGGTGACGGCCCCAGTGTTGGCGTTGCTTGATGGAAAAGGATATTTTGTGATTTCCAGTGACGGTTCGTATAAGGGATTAGGGTGCGTGCTCATGCAGCACGGCAAAGTAATCGCATATGTGTCGAAACATTTAAAGGAATACGAGATTCGATATCCCACTCATGATCTGGAATTAGCAGCAATTGTTTTTGCTTTAAAGATTTGGAGGTATGGAGAGAAGTGCGAGATTTACACTGACCATAAGAGCCTCAAGTACATTTTCACTCAAAAAGAGCTTAACATGCGCTAGAGGAGATGGTTAGAGTAAATCAAATATTATGATAGCGAGATTCGTTAGGTAAAGCCAATGTGGTGGCTGATGCCCTTAGTAGGAAAGAAAAGCTCAAGATGATGACTTCAGAAGAAGAATTGATAAAAGACCATGAGAAGTTGGAAATCGAGGTCAGGATACCAGAAGAGGGTCAAGAGAGGTTGATGGAAATTCGAATCCAACCTCCATTGTTAGAAAAGATTAGACTATGCAAAGAGCGAATGATGGAAGATGAAAAGAACTCAACGGAAGAGATAAGACTGGGGAAGAAATTAAGTGCGAAAGAGATAAAGAAGGGATCATGAGATATGCCTCGAGAATATGGATCCCAAATGTTCAGGAACTCAAGGATGAAATTCTATATGAGGCACATAGCTCAAGATACTTAGTGCACCCCAGTAGTACCAAGATGTATAGAGATTTGAAAGATTACTACTGGTGGCCCAACATGGAAAAGGATGTAGCAGAGTGGGTAGGCAGATGTTTGACCTGCCAACGAGTGAAAGCAGAGCACTAGAGGCCCAGTGGACTTCTACACCCATTAGAGATTCCCGAATGGAAATGGGAACATATAGCCATGGATTTCGTAGTAGGTTTACCACGGACCAAAGCTAATCATGACGCCATATGGGTAATTATAGATCGACTAACGAAGTCAGCACACTTCCTCCCAATCAATGAAAGGTATACGGTCGACAGACTAGTAGATATCTACTTGAAAGAGATAGTGGTGCGACATGGAGTCCCAGTCGCCATAGTATCCGATCGAGATCCTAGATTTAACTCCAGATTTTGGAGAAGCTTTCAAGAGTGCGAAGGAACCAGGTTAAATATGAGTACAGCCTATCATCCACAGATGGACGGGCAAAGTGAAAGGACCATCCAAACGCTAGAAGATATGTTGAGAGTCTGTACTATAGACTTTAAAGGAAATTGGGATGATCACTTGCCATTGATTGAGTTCTCCTACAACAATAGCTTTCATTCGATCATAGGAATGCCGCCTTACGAGGCCCTTTATGGAAGAAAATGCCGATCTCCCTTGTATTGGGATGAAGTTGGGGAGCGAAAGATGCTCGGACCCGAAGTGGTCCAAAGGACTAAGGATGTAGTGGATCTAATCAGAGGACGGCTGGTATCAACCCAGGATCGACAAAAGAAATACGCCGACTTAGCTCGGAAAGGCAAAGAATATGAAGTTGGAGACCTAGTATTTTTGAAGGTATCTCCTTGGAAAGGTTTAATGAGGTTTGGAAAGAAAGGAAAACTTAGTCCTAGATATATTGGACCATTTGAGATCTTAAGGCGTATTGGGGAACTAGCTTATGAACTAGCATTACCCCCAAACCTGTAACAAGTGCACAATGTGTTCCATGTTTCGATGCTGAGGAAATATAATCCAGATGCCAAGCATATAGTTGAATATGAGCACATGGACATGCAACCAGACTTAACCTATGTGGATCAGCCTGTGGAAATCATAGACCGAAAAGAACAAGTGCTCCGAAACAAGGTCAATCAGCTAGTCAGAGTCTTGTGGCAGAACCACAATGTAGAAGAATCAACCTGGGAGCTAGAAAGTGCAATGCAAGAGAAGTACCCCCATTTGTTTTTAGACTGATTCTAGGACGGAATCCTTTTAAGGAGGGGAGACTGTAAGAACCCAGATTTTTGATAGAATTAAAACTTTATTTTATATCAATGTAAAAGTGAATAGTAGTTACGACTGCGATGTAACGATTGTTCTAATGAATGAATGGAATGGATTTAGATTCAAATATTTGTATGCCATGAAGAATGCTAATGGTTGACAACTTAGATTAGAATAATCTATCCCCTCGGAAAATAAGATATGGCAATTCCAAATGGGAGAGTTATTCTCATGTCATCCAGATCGATATCTGTTATTAATCCAGTGGTTCCGTGAAAGGGTTAATGAACGCCCGAAAGAGAACAAGGACATTTTTATAAATATAAGGAATAAAGAAAGAATAAAGTATGAATAGTGTTTTTGGTGGAAATGAGAATATTATTAGACGACGCTAGATAGAAGTATTCAGAACGGATTTCTGAGTTCGTATTAGTGATCCAGGGGGAAAATAAGTTTATGTAAAAGCTGTCGGATTCTAAAAAGCAGCACTTTTATTTTCTCCGAGAATTCCCTGGACACTGATAGACTTAAGGATTTAATAAGGGGATTTAAGGAATTTAAATTCGAGAGTTATTAATAAAGATTAAGAATGGTATTAGAAATATTAAGAAGGTTTTCGGTAAAACCCTAACTAGAAACGGTTGAGTTATTCCTCCAAACGATCAATGAATTGAGCAATAAACGGACAAAGAATCAAGCAGGGGATCAAGATGCATGCATGTGCTAGTAGATATTATCAAGCAACCAAGTAGTTACTTAAGTAACTAGGATACTTAGGAAGCAAACCACTTAGTTAGCTTAATCTCTCATCCTACCACAAATTATCAACACTTGTCCCTTGAAATTGCATCATGCATGACCTACTAGCTTTAATAAAGCTACTTTATGAAATAATACCTCAATAATACAAGATGAGAACAAGAGATTAGCCAAGCAAAACACAAAACAACACCACCATTCTCTCCTTGCTTATATGCCATAATTCCAAAACCAAAATCAAGCTTCCACCCCTTGTTTGATCTCCAAACTTTATGATGAGTTCTATATTTCATGAAAGTTATCTCCCAGAAGTTTTAGCACCAAACTCCACTCTTTCCATTTTCAAAAAAATCATTAAAGTGGAGGATGAATAGTGACCTTCTTGAATTAACATTGATTTCTTGGTTTCTTTTGATTGATCTAATCTAGCTTAGGCCACACAAGGACTAGATCAAGTCTTAGTAAGGCTCTAGCACTCTCCAAGGAAGGTATATCTCATCAAAACTCCAACTCTTACTTTAAGTATATGCCTGTTCTTGAAGGATTTAAGCTTAGATATGATGTTAGTATGATTATAAGCATGTTAGCATGATTATGTAGTTGGTTTAATCACATAATGATTATTATGGTGAAGTGATATGTTCTTGGACCTTTTGAGATGAAAAATCATGTATATAAGATGTATAGTGCCCGGTATGGCTTGGTTTGGTTGTATGATTTTTGGAACGTTCGATTTATAGTCGTCGTAATACCGAAATTTTGTTAACCTTAAGAAATCATGCTTGACAGTAGCTATAACTCACTGTCCAGTTTCATATTCTGCCATAATAAGATAGATTATGTTATAAGCTTCGTTTTGATATAAAGATCATGTGAAACGGACTTACGGTTTAGAAGTTATGGTTAAATTCGTGAAAGTGGTTCGAAACCGTAATCGAAAGTTTGTAACTGAAATTGAACCCTCATAAAATATGTTATTCAGTGGCGAATCATGGTAATTAAATACTAGAGATAAAAAGGAAGGTGGGAGAGAATACCTCATGTGAAACGGATTATTTTCCGATTTTATAAATATGTTCGAATCAAGGTTAAGCGCGAACGAACCCCTTAAATGTACCCTTGGTTATAACTTTGGTAAATCACTTAGAAAACGAGCGATAAAACTCGAGGTATCATCTTGGTTCATAAATGACCGACTTTAGAACTTTTACGGCTTAAGTATATACCAAGTGTGAGTTTAAATGACGTGTCGTAATAACGAACAAGGGTCGGATCGTGTCGGTGATAAAAAGAGTTACACCAAAGGGTGTATAACAAGATAATTCGAAAACATGTTTCAACTTAAGTTAAGTTTATACTTAACCTTTTAAAAAGTGTTAAGTAATTAATCTCGAATATTCTGATTGTTTATAGATCATCGAACAGACCCAGGACGCGCTACCTCTACCCACACCCGACTACCAGGCAAGTTTCCAATACTTTGGAACTGTTGTTGTGAATATATATATATATATATATATATATATATATATATATATATATATATATATATATATATATATATATATATATGAATTGATTCTGTTATACATATGTCATAGCATGCATGCCTACTTTCAAGATATATGTTGATACTTGTTCCCTGATTTGATATTGGCTTATAAGCTAGATATGATATAATAGTTATAAGCCGGTTATTGATAAGACCCTTAGCGAAGGGCATATGAATCCCATTCTTCGAATACAGACCGGGAGTCGGTATTTCTTGATATATGATGACTATTTTCGGAGGAAAATATTTAAGTAAATATTTTTCCATTATTTATTTAATGAATATTATTCCAAATATTCATTTGTGATTATTTACGTAATGAATATTATCTTGAATATTCATTCAAACTTATTTATTAATGAACATTATTTTAAATATTCCTTTGAACTTTATTCATTTAATGAATATTATCTCTGATATTCATTTAATATCGATCTATTCATCGAATATTATTTTGAACAATCATTTGGTATTTATTCAATGAATATTATTTTCCAATATCCATTTAAAGTTGATTCATTTATTGAATATTATCTCGAATATTCCTTTGGAATTTATTCATTATTTATTTATTGAATATTATTTCAAACATTCATTTGATCATTATCTAATTATTATTTCGAATATTCATTCGAGTTTTATTCATTCGATAAGTATTATTAATTTAAATATTCATTAATTAATTAATGAATATTATTTGTGAATATTTACTCAAGGACCATTCTGAGTAATATTTTATATTAAGATTATTCCTTCAATATTTTGACTTAATAAATATTCTTTGAATACTTATTTAATTCTTCTAACTCGTTTTAAAAGCGATTCACTTCATTCAAATATTATCTCCGACCTTCGAATATTATATAAGTTATTTCGGAGTCCTTGATAAGTGGATTTTATATCCACTTGGATCGCTTCATTTCGGCTTAAATTGATTGACTTGGTCTCAAGTATGTTGTATTTTTTATGTGTTTTGTGTAGTTGTGCAGGATTAGTTATTTCAGCTAGGGTTGGCATTTTCCATCGATTTTGGAGTTGAAAGTTAGCATTGGAATGAAGATTGGGAACTTGCTTTAAGCTTCCATGAAGATTATAAGGCTAAAGGATTGAAGACGGAAGCTCGCGGAGAAGAAACGGAAGAAAAAGGGGCTAAAACGAAGGAAACAAGCAGAAAAACCAATCCGACAGACCTCAGCTGCGCAGACTGCGCCCAGACCGCGCAGGGTGTGCCAGAAATAGCCTGTAGCTGCGCAGACTGCGCCCCTGCTGTGCAGGGTGATCCCCAGAATGCTGAAATTCCTGAAAGTCCTGATTTTTAGCCCTAATTCGAAATTAAATTGTATTTTTAAGTAGTTACTTGCTGGACAAGTTGTCTAAGGCCTATTTAAACTCATTGTATCATTGTAATTCAATTAATTACTTATGATAACTTGGAATCACAAGGGAGAAAAGCAGAGAAGGATTCAATAACCTGAGCCAAGCAACGGATCTAGATCTACTTCATCTTTTGTATTCTATTAATAGGCGAACTCTGGGATGTTTTTGGGATTTGTTTTCTTAACCTATTACTCTAGCATTATTATTTTTATTCAGACTCTGTTTTACATCATGTTTTCATCAAATCCCATGGTGACGAACGGTTCAGTTATGAACTAATCGTTGTCATGGGATTCTAACGGATTTATTTATGGAGCTTTAGTATCTTGTTGCTTTAAAGATCTGTGTGTGATGTATATTTGATATCCTCGTATGGATGTACTTAATTGTTAGATGCGTAGCTAACATCTAATTTGTTAATCTCTTGTGAAGTGAAAGTGGATCTTGAGATTTAGAACTTGCCATGCTAGCATAGGTTCATGATTATTTATCAACATGATTCGTAGCATAAATAGAAATATATTATGTTGCCCTGTGTGATCTTTATGGATAACTTGTTCCTCAACCGTTATGTTTTCAAATTCTATAGACATATAGGGTCTAAGCATAATTGGTGTCTATTCATCTTCTATCTCTTTTGTGGATGTATGGGTACTTTGGTATACGTATGCTGACAGGTAGCGTGTACTTGTTTCGCATATAGTGATTAAAGGCGTCAGATCTAAGCAAAGTATTTAGTGAAGTTAGGATCCCATGTTTTTATTCTCATAAGTAAATCAATTTCAAATCTCGTAGTCAATTAGATCTCAGTCTTGTTAATTTGCATCTCAGTTAATTTTAATTAATCAAACCCCAATCTTGTTAATTGTCTTAGCAGTGAATAAAAACCATACATTGTTGCATAAGTGCATTAACTGAATTGAAACCTAAACCAGATCTCTGTGGAAACGAACTTGACTTATATCTATATTACTTGTGATCACGTACGCTTGCGTGTATTAGTGCAAACAGTCCTATTATTAATATTTTATCAAGGAAGGTTCCTAAAATTCCATTCTTCGTTCAAATCTAACTTTCAAAGTATAAGGGAACCTTACTTGAGAAATGTTATTTATCTTGTTGACTTCCCGGTCATAAATACTTCGAAATTATTCTTTTCCCTCGCAACTTGATTGCTAGTGGCTTATTGACTCTTGGTGTACCTTCTCATCATTCGAGGGGTAAGAATGTTGGAACAAGTTGGTATCCATTAACAAGCAGTGGCTTGGGAAATATTGTTGAATTTTCCTTTCCAACTAGATACGACTACTTTGTGGAGTCTTATCAACAAGTATTATACTTGGGTAAAGGGGGACGAACTTTACGTTTCAAAGTTATGGATGTTATTCGAACTAGAAGCCGCGTAAGTGGCCGAGTGGCGCCGGTCCAGCAATGGCCCAACCGTTGGCCGGGGGGTTCTAGAGGGCGGTAGACAAGTAAATCCGTCGGTGCTTCCTTCTACATGTAGAGAACAAAAGTGGGGAGCATAACATGCGACTGATCATCGTGAATGTTATGTCTCCGGGTGCGTCAATGCTCCAGAATTAGTTCATTTGTCAAAGTGGAATTTCTGCAACGCTATCGGTATTGGCAGGTGAAGAAGTGATTGAATATGGAATTGCAATATTTTCTGCAAGTTCCTCTTCTATGATAAATAATTCTATCTTGATTATCTTTGACATAGCAGATATTCCCACAGAAATTATATATTTTTGAGTTACCTTGTAACTTCATCTTATACCTTATAATGGTACTATGTTCGCTAATGCATGGCATATGGTTTCAAAGATATTTGAACTGTTATATATCATCACTGTTCAGTTATATTATTATTGGTGGGCTATTGCTCACCCTTGCTTATTTATTATGTCATAACAACAGCTAGGACTGATGGCCCGCGTCAGGCGCACTCGGCGCAAGCAGGTTACCCCCGCTCGAGGACTACCCGCTGATGTCATTGCTGCCATTGCTGAGGTAGCATAGATAGGCAGCTTTTTCTTACCAAGTTTAATTATATGTAAAACTAATGTTAATCAACGACAAAACTTTTAAACTTATAATGTTATCCTTTTGGGTTGTAATGACTTTTATTCGTGGATTTTATAATTAGCAGACTTATTTCAATTTCATCTCTGGGACTATAACTGTTGTGTTTGTGAGTGGATATTATTGTGGGGTCACAGTATGCTACTTATTTATTTTGGACTCAAGTTAAGTATTATGGATGGATTTAAGACCGTAACCACCGTATCCCTGACCCCGGATCTGGGGGTGTTACAGCTCGCGATCTCGACGAGGAGATAGAGGTCGATAGGAGCCCTTGCTTTTATTCTTAGATCCCCCATCTTTATTAGCATTAACCTTTTCTAGCTTGAGGCGGAGGTCATGCTCTTTGAGCTTCTTTCCAATACGATCAAAGACACTAACTGATCTTCCTTCGGATGAGGCGGCCTTGTTTTCGGACCCCCCCTTTTTTCTCCAATGAGACTTCCTCCTCGCTCCAATCAGGGTTCGTTTGATCTGTAACGACGTCATCAAATTCCCCAATAAGTTTCTTGGTGGGGCCTTTGTTCCCTTCCTCCTGATTGGTTCGATCACCTATCCTCGCATTCCTCTTCAACCCTCTGAAGTTATGTCGCTTCTCCACCTTAGCCATCCTCTCCTGTACTGCAATCATTTGATCACCAAGGCCCTTCAGAAATGACATGACTTTCCCAGTCAAGGACACCTGCTGGACGGGGGGGTGTTTGTTCCTTCTCGAACCCATCCTTGGATCCATCATCTCTGAGTGCCTCGTTCTCCGGGGGACCCTTCCTTTGGGGGTCATCCTTGTTTCCTTTATTCAACCCCGGGGTCTCCCCATTATTGCCTCCGTTCTTCTTCTTGTTTGATTTAGTCATCGTTCTCCCAATTCAATGATTATCCCCTCCTTCTAGCGCCAGATGTTATAGGGAGAATATTGTATAACAATATTTTGGAGGTTGCTGGATTTACGGAGCAAAATACGTATATTCTTCTATGAACACGAAGAACACGGAGGAGATTTGTGACTGTTTATGGCTGATCTTGTTTATTGATATTCAGGGGTGAACTGTTTCTCAAAAAATAACAAGATGCCTACGTACCCTATTTATAGGGATCAAGCCATACGTAGTTCTCTTGGAGAAGAAGTTATCTAGACGGGTTAGGGTTTCTATGGGCTCGACTAGGCCCGAATCCACTAGACGTCTTCTTGGGCTGATATATTTTACCCATTTATTTTGCTCATGACCCATGGCCCACTATAGGTTGCCTATGGCTAGCATGATGCTTAAATCGACTGGCCTCACTGGCGAGGCAAATGGAAGAGCTGTGTGGCCTCGCATGCGATCTCGCTGGGTTAGTCATGCGAGGTGGTCCACGATATATGGAGATAATCGCACTCATGCGACCTCGTTGGGCCTGACCGTAAGCCTTCATAATGAATATACTCTAGGCCTCGCTGGACCTTGCAAACTGCGACCCCCGCTTAGGACTCGCTGACGAACTTAGCCTGTAGCTTGATAACTCATTAAATTGATTCCTGATGAACTTTAATGACCCATCCTTCATTTCCAGGCCCATTAAGAGTGATGTACCATTATTCTAGCCCATTTGGCCTACTTAGAACTTATGCCAAATTCTGGTATAACAGAAATGTATATAAAACTCGGAGATTGTTTGGATAAACTTGAAAAAAAAAAAACACAAGTTAGTCAAAATTTAAAGTTGGTTTAAGTGACGTAAAATGCTAAAGGTCCTAAATTGTTTTTCAAATCGTATCTCAAATGTTATAATGCATTAATTGGCTATCATGCAAATAATAATTTATGGATTCCATGTATTCACATGAATTTCACCAATAAAAATATCCTAAATTACTAAGTAATTAACGTCACGTTATTTGGTAACAAATTTTGGTACATAATTTGTATCTCTAAGTAATACTCTTAAGGTGGAAATTGAAAATTTTATTTCAGGATAATATTTGTTTGGATATGTTTATGTTTATGTGTAAATAATTAATGAGTTACTAAGAATATAATGAATAGAAATAAATTTTATACTAACCCATAACATTGTTAGTTTAACTTTTAACTTAAATTATGTTGATTCTTATTTGACACATTAAAAGGAAGGGGGTCTTCCATCAAAAACAAAATAAAAGTTGTTGGAGGTATCAAATTGAATACCAAAATTGTTACCAAATAATTTTGATTGATTATAATTATAGTGAACCCGTTGGAATCATCCAATTAAAATATTTAAACAAAACTCAATGCCATTTCCATTTCTAAAAGGTCAACGCTGACCTGTTATGCACAATCCACTGACATGCCCATTCACAGACAATATAAATATGTCCACTCCCAACACTTGATCAATCAACAAATTAACTTACATATGGCAGCACCCCTTTCATTTCCTCTACTGCTTCTCACAATAATCTTTTCTTCAAGTACATTCCCTTTACTAGAAGCAAGGCATAGCAAACATATATCTTCTCTCATTAGCCAAGATCTTTACAACTCAATCTTTTTACATAAAGATGACACTGCATGTCCTGCTAAAAACTTCTACCCTTACTCCGCTTTCATTAAAGCAGCCAAAAGGTTTCCAAATTTTGGTAGTTGTGGAAGCCTGGCAACCCGAAAGCGCGAAATAGCAGCGTTTCTTGCTCAAATCTCCCATGAGACGACCGGAGGATGGGCGACTGCACCAGATGGACCATATTCTTGGGGGTTGTGTTATAAGGAGGAGATTAGTCCTGGGAGTAGTTATTGTGATTCCACTGATCTGCAATGGCCTTGTTATCCTAACAAAACTTATCAAGGAAGAGGACCTATTCAACTTTCATGGTACTAGAGTCTTCCTCTCTACTAAACTCAATCATTTCTAAATGTTTATTGTTCTTATTAAACTAGCAGCTAGCTAGTTGCCTCACTGTTTCATGATATTATATATGATTACTAGGTCTAGAAACCACAACTACAAACTAATCTTTATACTTGTTCATTACTAAGTTTAAACAGGAAGATCTATGAATATTTTGGATAAGAGCCGGTCACTTGAATACAGTAGAATAAATATTTCTATAAGGTCTAATAAAACTATATGTAACTCAATGGTGACCAAAATTAATAGTTACGTGCTATCGGATCTATCTTAACCCTGTTAATCAGGACTCAGCACCATATCCTTTTGGTCCAAGTTCTGATAGACTAGTATCACGTTAGAGCATTATTGAATAACCTAATATTTTTTTAGAGTAGTGCCACATGCCCTGAAAGGGATCTTAAAAATGTTTCCAAATATCACGTGACATGGTTTTATTCGTGGGATTTATATTAACACACAAGGGATCCATTCATTAATTAAAAGATAATCAATTATAGGATGACTACTCAGCATTTGGAACGGTTTTGGGAACGCTTTCAGAAACTCTTACATTTCTCATTGTTAAAAGTTTATAAAATCTGAACGCAGGATTTACGGGGATCTGTAGTTTGTATTCAAATTTATATTTCTACTGGAACCTTCCTCTACTGTCTGTGCAACTGATATATGAATGAAGTTACATTTACACAAACGAAGTAGTTGACTTCCCGGACGTGTTTAGCAAATAAAATTTAACTCATAATATGCCGGCTGCTATTTATTTTATAAGGAAATCCTTGATGTTACCAATTCAATTATGACTTAATTGCAGGAAGTTGGCCTCAACTATTTCTTTTTTGCACAAAAATGGCCCAAGTATTATTTTAAGCAGATGATTGCATTCCGTCTAAATTAATCTAAAAAATGTTGTTTATTTTTATTTTTGGGCCATTTTTGTGTTAAAAAAAACATTGTTCGACCATCTTGCTGCAATTAAGTCACAAATTGAATACACTCATCCGTTCAAAAAAAAATAGTTTGGCCATCACACTATCTATTTTTATACTTGGGCCATTTTTGTGCAAAAAAAAAATAGTTGAGGCCATCCTCGTGCAATTAAGTCTTCAATTATTAATAAACGTAAGGCTCAACTTCACTTATGCAGGAATTTCAACTATGGTCCTGCTGGAAAGGCCTTGGGATTTAACAGTCTCAAAACTCCAGAACTCGTTTCCAACAACTCTGTGATCGCATTCAAAACTGCGCTTTGGTTTTGGATGACTGAGCAGAAGCCAAAGCCGTCGTGCCACGATGTCATGACTGGGATGTACAAGCCCACTGCTGCCGACTTGGCAGCTAATCGAACAGCCGGATACGGGTTGGTTACAAATATAATCAACGGGGGACTAGAATGTGGTATAGTGAGTGATGCAAGGGTCAATGACAGGATCGGGTATTTTCAGAGATATGCCAAGTTGTTTAAGGTTGGCACTGGACCTAATCTAGATTGTGAATCTCAGAAATCATTCTGAATAATATGTACCCCTTCAATTCCTTTCTTAAACCTGGGATATTGTGCAACAAAGTAAAGATAATTTTTGCGCACATTTCATCTTCTCGCAGTTTGTCAATAAGCGAGAAACATATGTCTCATTGTTTACAAAGTAAAGATGTACTTTTGCGCATGTTTGGTTTACTGGTTTCCTTACAATTTTACCTTAACTTTGTTTTATATGTTGCATTTAACTTTGGATCCTACACAATGACATAAATACACCGGAAAATAAGTTAAACTGATGCATACTTTCTGACACATATTTCAGAATAAAATTCAGTCCTAATAAAAGGACAATTGAAGCTATCATGTTAAAAACAGAACAAGAAAAACAGAAAGGCGCATGATCAAAGAAACATTACAAAATCTGAGATGGGACAAATATACACAAGTAGTGGCACATAAACAATACGCGAGATTCATAAACAAGTAGTAACACATAAACATCGTAATAGAATATTTTTTAATTGGGGGTCTGGTCCTAACATCCGATAGTTGACACCATCTAAATAAGATAAACACTATTAGAGCATTTCCAATTAGGGCTGTAATTCGGGCCGAGCCGGGCGAGTTCGAGCCGGGTAGTTATTCGAGACGAGTTTTTTTATCACGAGCCGAGCCGGTTCGTTTAACTAAATGAGCCTAACATCCGATAGTTGACACCATCTAAATAAGATAAACACTATTAGAGCATTTCCAATTAGGGCTGTAATTCGGGCCGAGCCGGGCGAGTTCGAGCCGGGTAGTTATTCGAGCCGAGTTTTTTATCACAAGCCGAGCCGGTTCGTTTAACTAAATGAGCCTAATTTTCTGCCCGAACTCGGCTCGTTTAACTAAACGAGTCGAGTCGAGCCGGCTCGTTAGCTAAACGAGCCTATTTAAATGAGCGAGCGAGCCGAAATAATACTTAAACGAGCATAATTTTCTACATGAACTCGGTTCGTTTAATTTCACGAGCCAAGCCAAGCCGGCTCGTTTAATCAAACGAGCAGAAACCTTTACCCGAACTAGGCTCGTTTAACTAAACGAGCCGAGCCGAATCGAGCCAGCTTAAACGAGTTCGAGCCGGGCGAGCTCGCGAGCTGCCCGATTCGAATTACAGCTCTATTTCCAATGATATAATGTATAATGATTATGTGAAATGATTGGCTATATATTAAAAATACAAACAATTGATGATGTCATGATGATGTGTCACTTATAGAGCTTATGTAAAAAATTTCAATATTGGCTATACATAGCCAACTTAAAACAAATTATTTAAAATTTTAGATAAAGGGAGAGATGGTTGGAGATGAGTAAAATAAAAATACTTGTATAAATTTAATGACACATCAGCATTTTACCTAAGGGGTGTGTAACATTGAAGATGCTTTTATGAATGCAGGGCAGTATTACTCTATCCGTGAGTATTATTTTTTTAGGATTTCATCCATCCATAAGAATTTTTCGCTAATATATGATTTGTCAAGGGACCGTTAGTATTCTTTATTTTTTTTTTTTGACGAAAAGCAAATTTATTAACTCAAATCATGCTGGATACAGTTTCTAACATTAACTGGAACAGAACTCCAGTCAAAGATACGATCAGGATACATATGTGACACATGAGCAAGTTCGTGTGCCGGCATATTCGCGGACCGTTTTATAAAATACAACTTAACGTTGTTTGCCTCCTTTATTAACTCCCTACACTCTACAATTATCTGTCCAAGCCTTGATCGCATGGGGGTTGTACTTCTGACCATCTGAACTACCACCAGACAATCCGATTCGACAATGACATGGTTCCATCCCATGTTCTTCACCCAGCTTAAAGCTTCCCTTACTGCAATAGCTTCTGCCAGCGTGGGATGCATAACCTCAGGGTACCGTTTAGTATGAGCTTGAATCAAATGACCATCCTGGCCACGAGCAATAATACCAATACCTGAAACACCTTCGTCTGCAAAAATTGCCGCATCAACGGTGATCTTTACTTCATTCTGGTGTGGCTTGACCCAGCGAAATGCACCATCTCCAACTACAGGAGGCTGAATAGGTGCCACAAATGTTCTACACTGAGTCTCTGTCCACTGTGAAAGATACTCCCACGCCTTCGCAACAATTCTCAGAACTGGCCACCGTTTGTGATTCCAAACAAGATCATTCCTGGAACGCCAGATTGACCAACAGAGAGTTATGATTTTAGCTCTGATCTTCATTGATTGACCTGTTAAGTTTTGTTCCAACCAAACTGAGAAGTCCATGTGTCCAACTGTACTGATGTTTGGATTAAAAGTCTGCCAACATTGAGTTGCTGTGTTGCATTGGAATAGAGCATGACTGATTGATTCCTCCTTTTCATTACACATCGGGCATACATTATCAATTTGCACATGCTTACCTTGCAGAATTACTTTCGTTGGAAGACAATGATTGATAGATCTCCAAATGACATTAAGTGCCTTGGGGGGGCTTTAGTATTCCACAGCATCCTCCAAAGCCTCATGTGGCTTCCTTCATTCCAATCCCCTTTCTGCCGTTGAATCATCTTATAAGCACTTTTAACCGAATATTGCCCCGACTGTTCTAAGTTCCAACACAAAACATCTCTTTCGAGCTCTACTTCTGGAATGGTGTTGACAATACAATGTTGATCATTATCATTGAAAATGTCTCTGATAATCTCGAGATCCCATTCCTTTGTACCAATACGAAACAATGAGGCCACCTTTTGATTCTCTATTGAGGGAGACTCCGTGGTAATATAACGATTTTCCTCATTAGATAGCCAAGGTTGATGCAATATTGAGATGTCTTCCCCATTACCTATTCGCCAGTTCGACCCTGCACTGATAACCTTTCTAGCTTCAATGATACTTCGCCAGATAAAGCTTGGACTGTTCCCTAGGCTGGCCTCCAGAAAGTTCTTATCCGCATAGTATCGAGCCTTGTAAACACGGGTCAGTAAGCTGTCCTCATTTGTGATTAGCCGCCAACAAATTTTCCCCAACATTGCTACATTGAAACTTCGAAGGTCTCTGAAGCCCAGACCACCTGTATGCTTGTGCTTAGCCAGTCTTTCCCATGACATCCAGCTGATTTTGGACCCATTTTTCGAAGAATTGTTCCAGAAAAACCTGGACATACTCTTCTCCATATCACGAATAAGTTCCAGTGGAAGTAAGAAAACATTCATCGAAAATGATGGAAGAGCCTGAGCCACCATTTTTATTAAAATTTCTTTTGCAGGTTTAGACAGCTTCTTTTCATTCCACCTTTGAATACTAGCTTTCACCTTATCTCGAAGATAACCAAAAATCACAGACTTATTCCTCCCCAAAATATTAGGCAATCCCAGGTATTTCGAAGAATCATCAGCCTCAACAATTTGTAACACCTGACAAACCCTCTCCTTGTTGTATTGAATTACATTTGCGCTGAAAAAAACTGTGGACTTACCTCTATTAATTCTCTGGCCTGAAGCTTGCTCATATACAGATAAAACCTCCAGAATTTTATTCGCTTCCTCCGTCTCTGCCTTGCAAAACAGGTAACTATCATCTGCAAATAACATATGGCTGATTACCGGAGCTCTTCTACAGACCTTGATACCTTTCAATCTCCTGTTAGTTTCATAATGCTTGATAAGAGCTGATAATCCTTCCGCACAAATGATATAGAGATAAGGGGACAGTGGGTCTCCCTGTCGCAAACCTCTGGTAGGAATGATGGGACCGATTTCAAAATCACCATGAATTATATTGTACCTCACCGTAGATACACACTGCATAATCAAGAACGTCCACCAGCTGTTAAAGCCCATTGCTAGCAGCATTCCTTCTAAAAACTTCCATTCTATGCGGTCATAAGCTTTAGAAACATCTAACTTAAGAGCCATGTAGCCTTCTTTGCCAAATTTCTTGCGTTTCAGATAGTGCATGATCTCAAATGAAATCATAATATTGTCAGTAATCAGTCGACCTGGGAGGAATGCACTTTGAGTATCCGAGATTATAGTTTCTAGCACCTTTTTCAAACGATTAGCAATTACCTTAGTAACTATCTTCATCACAACATTGCACAGTGCTATTGGTCGTAGTTCCGTCAACATGGTTGGATGCTTTTTCTTTGGAATAAGCACGATGTTAGTGGCATTCATATCTTCTCCAATAATCCCTGTTGCAAAGAAATTCCTTGTCATTTGGACAATATCCTTCCCTACCACCAACCAATTCTTTTGAAAAAATGCAGGGGTCATGCCATCAGGGCCCGGTGCCTTGTCTGGGTGCATATGAAAGATTGCCTCCTTTACTTCCTCATCAGATATCGGTTTAACCAGCTCAGTATTTTGTTGCTCAGAGACACATTGTGGAATGTGTTCCAAAACAGCTTCAATATGGTGTTGGTCTACCGTGAATAGCTGTTGAAAGTACCTTTTAATCATCTCCTGTAATCCACAGTTCCAACTAACCCAGTTTCCTTGCTCATTTTTAAGCTTCTGAATATGGTTATTCCGTTTCCTGCTATTGCAAAAAGCATGGAAGTACTTAGTGTTCTTCTCTCCCGCCTGAAGCCACAACTGCTTCGACCTTTGACGCCAAAATATCTCCTTCTGATCTAGCACCAGGTGCAAACGCTTTTTCACACTATCATACTCTGCCATTGACTGAGCATCTTGTTTATTTCTCAGTGACCTCAACTTTGACTTGCACTCTTTAATGCGTTTACTGAAGCAGCTTGTAATTTCCTTCCCCCACACCTCTAAGCTGTCAGCACAGTTTTTAACTCGTTGCATAACATCACTATTATCATCTTCCTCCCAGCAATCCTTTACAATTTGAGAGCACATGGGCTCTGTCAACCAGGCATTTTCAAAGCGAAAATGTCTTCTCCTGTTGCCTCTAATCTGTTGCTCAGGGACTACAAATAAAGGGCTGTGATCCGAAAGAGATCCTTCCAGATTATAAACTTTAACCATTGGGAACATAGTCAGCCATTGTGTATTAGCAAGGACCCTGTCAAGACGAATTTCAGTCCAGTGGTTTGTGTTCCGACCTCGCTCCCATGTAAATTGGTGGCCAATTATATCGAGATCGCTAAGTTCAGCATCCTGTAAACATTCATTGAACCCATCTATCAGATATTCAGGATAAGAAGCACCTCCTCTCTTGTCTGCTTGTGAAGTTACATTATTAAAGTCACCAACTAAGCACCATGGTAAATTTGCATCCCGTGCCAAATTTCTCAATAAATCCCATGTTTTGTGCCTCTGGGATCGCATAGGCTCACCATAAATCCCTGTTAAACGCCAAGTACGTTGATCATTCGAGTCTATAGTGACATCAATGTGAGATCGAGAGAAACTCAGAAGCTTCACATTGTCCGCATTCTTCCAAAACATAGCTATACCCCCACTTTTACCTTGAGGTTCCACAGCAATAAAACCTTCAAAACCAAGATTATTACACAACTCCTCCATCTTCGCATAACTACTGATAGTCTCACTCAGAAAGACAAACGATGGCCTTTCCATACGGGTTAACTCTTTAAGGAACCGAATTTTCCTAGGGGAACCCAAACCCTGGCAGTTCCAAGCTAACGCATTCATGATGAGTGGCGGGCCTGCAGTGCAGCACCCGCCAAAACTTCGTTTTTTGAATTGTATATGACTCCTTCAAATGTTTCCATCTCTGTGTTTTGTTCCTGGGTCGTGGAAGTATTTTCGTTATGCTCAAAGCCCAATTCAACTCTACGTCTTTTTGGGTCTGTTACTAGAATACTATCCGGCCCAATCATACTTCCCTCCACGTCTTCATTTGAAATCTGTATAGGTGGCAGATTACAATTTAGAGCATTAAAGTCTTCCGGATATCCAATATTACTTCCACCTCTCACTCCTATACCAACTGAATTAGTTTGAAAACTCTTTGAATTTGGAACTATTTCCATATCTTTCCCCCCCATACTATCCTTAACTCTCCCTTCTTTCACGCTATCAAATATCTTCCCTTCCTTATCTCCCGCCTTCGTTACAATCCCTGATTTTGTGGGATATCGTTTAGCATTTGCACCAATCGTGGGATCTTCCTCCCCTCCCTCCTCCGCCGTTCTCCGCCCCAGCTTGCCTCCATCTGCATTTCTTAGCCACTGGTTCTTACTTGTACTTGAATGATTCCTCATAGGAGCTCTTATAGAAGCATCGTATTTCCTGATTTCTTTAGTGCCCGTACTATCAAATAACTCTTCGCAGAATTTCTCAGAATGACCAATGATCCCGCAGTAAAAACAGAACGAAGGAAGCCTTTCATATTTAAATTTTACCCATATCCAATCTCCTCCTTGTTTCTTGATACGCATTTGAATTTTCAATGGTTTATGAACATTCAGAGCCACCTTAATACGTAGAAACTGCCTCCATATGCTCTGGAGATTCTTTGTATCCGACTTTAAAAATCTACCAATGTGGTTACCAATAGACTTCAAGATATGCTCCGAATTGAACCCCACCGGAAGGTCATAGACCTGTACCCACATGTATAACTCATTCAAAGAGATCTCAGACAACTGCTCTCCTATCTCCAGTCTTCTCACCATAAGAGCTTGATTATTAAAAGTCCAGGGTCCATCCTCCAAGACCCTTTGCAGATCAAGTTCATGGAAGAACCTGAATAAGAACAAATTAGGTACCGTTGTTTCCTCCATAAATACTCCTTTTACTGGCCTCCAAATGGATGAAAGAGTATCCTGCATAGCCATAAAGTTTGGCTTTCTCCCTGTTAAGAGGCTTCCCACCAAACAGAAATTCAAATTCGGTTCCTGGATCGCTTCATTGTTGTCCTCCAAAACCAACCCTTCATCATCGTCGTCGTCATTAATTGATAGCGTTGCATATTCCTCATCAACATTTTGTCTGGATGAACTAGCCATAATCTACCAGCAAATTAAGAGAACTAGACGGAAAGAAAGAAAATAAACACGTCAATAGACGAGACTAAGCTTCCAACACGTCAATAGACGAGACTTCTTAATTCATTGGTGCTTAATCACTTGATCACTGTTAGTATTCTTTATTTAGTTTAACCAGTAATTCATTTCATTTTCAGAGAGATAAATAATAAACTTATAAATGTTTAAAAGCAGTTAGCATTCTAGAAAATGATGGCTGATACTTTTAATAGACGGCAGGGAAAGCGGAAGTAGCGGAACCACTCTATTTTTGTTTTCTTTTGGCCGATCTTTGCAAATTGCAATACAAAATAGCAACACTGTCCTCACTACATTTCTAGGACACGTAAATTAAGGGAAATTCATAAATAATTCGTAGTGAGACCACTTTAAATTTAGCTGCTAGCTGTCACATGTGAAAATTTTAAAATAGGCCATGTTTCAAGATTTTAAACAAGTACAGTATTATTTATTTTAATATTTGGCTTGTATATTAGGTATATGATTAAAATATAAATTTTGATTTAGGAGGTTACAACTTACAAGAGTTCAATCCATTTTTACTGCAAATTTTTCCAATATTTTTAACTTTTTATATGTAATCTTGTGTTGCCATAATTTCTTGAATTTTTCTATCATCTTTTCGGAAAAAATGCTCAATGCTTGTCTTTGACCCTCGTTTTTGCTTACTATTTCAGAAAAAAAAATCATCAATTAATTTTTGAATAATAATGCATGTATTATAAATAGAGAAAAATGGGCCTGAGGTTGTTTTCAGGAATTTCTCTTGAGGTTATAACACAAATACCCTATAAATTAAGTGGCCCCGCACGGGCATTTTTGTAAATATTTATTTTTTCTCAATAAATTTACCTAAATACCCTTAAAATTGTATTGAAAAGCTTTTAACCTCAAGGAGAACCCTGGGGTAATCCTCAGGCACATGAAACCCTTATAAATATAATTTCGAACATAGATTTAAAATTATTTCAATTATTAATTATTTTGGTCCCCCGTTTTTTTTATTTGCATTTATCACTATCTACGTGCAAACTCTTCTTGTTTTTCCTCTTTTTATTTTTGCACTTGAAGGAGCTCCTAGTTCGACAATTCGCTTTGTCCCTTAAGGGAAAGAGTTCTATAATATTACTAATTGATTATTTGATTGTTTGGGGACGGAACAACAGTTATGTTACTGAATAATCTACCTCCCATACTAGATGGGTTGGGTTTATAATCCTATAGAAGGTTGTGCTATTTTGATTTATGTGATTACAAAAAATAGATATGTTAGTGGTATTTTATAATATTTATTATTCAATTTTTATATTATTTATTATATTATATATAGATACTAATAAACATATAATATGATATAACAAATTTTTTTTAAAAAAGGTCACCCTCCCCAACGGGTCCCATGTCATTGCATGTGATTGTGTAGCATGGAGTCAAAGCCGGCCTTGCTGCTAGCTGATTCGATTGCCAAGAGATATATACGAGATTCTAAAATACGAAAGTCCACTATGCCATAATCAAATTAGGAAACACATTGATGCAAGAATCGAATTAGGAAATCAGGAAATCCAACCTCAGCAGGAGCAAGTTAGAGTGATCTTATACGGGCTATTAGACCATCTTCGATGTTATTGGTTAAAAATGGTTTGCTAAAACACATAAAATATTGATTACGTAAAATTTGATGAACCTGTAAGATGTTGTGCTTAATGGTATATTGACTATAATGTGTGGTTATATTGTAAATATAGCATGTTATTATTATTTCAGTTAGTTATAAATAAAATATATTTTTATAAGGTAATAGATCATAAAAAGTATTCCTTACATGCCTCTAGAGGTTGGCCAAATATAGTCAACCAAAACAGACAGCAACTCCATGTTCTTTACCTATAATGTGCTTAGGTGGACAAATATAGGGATTTTAGTTTAAAAATAAAGCTCCAACCCTACCCCTCATCCCTTTATTTTTTAGGGGAGAGAAAATATAACCCCTTATTTGAGGGATCAAAATTAGATCCCCTATATCCTCCACCTCATTGGTTAACTTATAAGAATGTTCAAAATTTAAATTTCAAAAAACTACACTAAAAATTACTTTTAAAAATATAGGATATGAATATAGGGTATATGATTGGAGTGAAACATAATTTTCATTACCTATATTTTTAATAATCACTATTTTAGGGGTTAAGGAAAGGGAATAGCATTGGAGTTGCTCTAAATTTTTTGTTAAGTGTAATGCCTCATTGGAGTGAATTTTTTTTACATAATCTTTATAAATTTTATTTATGATATTATTTATTTGATTTTAACTAAGGGGTCTTCTCCATTGGAGATGCTATTAGAGTTCTTTCTTTTTTTTTATTTTGGAGAGACTAAGAGAGTAATTTAGAATGGGTGAAGAGAATGGGTGAAGAATAAGCTAGGTTTTGAAGGTTTGATAACAGTTGATCCAGTAGGAAGAAGTGGGGGGCTTGCGTTAATGTGGAAGGAGAAAGATCAAGCGGACCTGATAGGACTCTCACAAAATCATATTGATGTCAAAGTTCATATAACAGACATGATCGAATGGCGTTTAACGGCCTTTTATGGAGAACCAGATAGATCAAAAAGAAGGAACACATGGAACCTCATTCGTAATCTAGCTAGGGATGGAAATCTCCCTTGGTGCTTATTGGGAGACCTTAATAATATAGCTGCGAACGATGAGAAGAGAGGGGGAGAACCATATCCACAATGGCTGATAGATGGGTTTAATGAAGCAATTAACGAAGCTAAGATTATGGACTTAGAATTATCAGGACACCAATTTACGTGGGAAAGAGGGAGGGACACAAACAACTGGATGGAGAGCAGGCTTGACAGAGCTTTAACAAATGAAAGCTGGTTGTATAATTATCCCATGGCAAAGCTGTATAATCTCGAGGGGGCTCCATCGGATCATAATGCACTTTTGTTGATTCCCCAAGTCAGGAACCAAACAGCAAGGGTGTATCGTTTCAAGTTCGAAAACGCATGGCTTACTGAGCCGATGTGCGAGCAGCTGGTCTGTGAAGGATGGTATGAGCAGCAAGGATACAACATTCAAGAGAAAATCAGAAGTTGTAGTGATAAGTTGGCAATTTGGGGGAAGGAAATAACAGGTAATTTTGCTGGTCGAATCAAGGAATGTAAGGCTGACTTAAAACGTTTTAAAGAAGGGAGGGACGCTATTTCCATGCAGAAATACAAGGAAGCAAAGACAAAGCTAGAAAGTATTTTCAACCAAAGGGAGATATTTTGGAGGCAAAGGTCAAAGCAACTATGGCTTCAAGCTGGAGACAAAAACTCAAAATACTTCCACAAGTCGGCAAGTTGGCGTAGAAGAAATAATAATATTCAAAGACTCCAAGATGAGAATGGGAATTGGATGGATTGGAGTAATGGTTTGCCTGAGTTGATTACAAAGTATTTTAATAACTTATTTGTAGCATCTGACACAGAGTGGCAAGAAGTTATTGAAGGGGTGCCTAGTACAATCTCAGAAGCGCAAAATGAGGAACTTCTAAGTCCAGTGACGGAAGAAGAGGTCAGAATAGCTCTGTTCCAAATGAACCCGGACAAAGCTCCCGGTCCCGATGGTATGACGCCGGCATTTTATCAAAAGCATTGGAAAATAGTTGGGCGAGATGTGGTGAAATTGGTCCAAGATTTCTTTGTTAAGGGAGACTTCAACTCGGATTTAAATGTCACAAATATAGTTTTACTCCCAAAAAATAAATGTCCCACCTCAATGAATGATTTAAGGCCAATTTCTCTTTGCAACGTGCTAGTAAAAATCATAACCAAGGTGATTGCAAATAGATTGAAAACGACGCTGGAATCGGTAATCTCTGAGAATCAGAGTGCTTTTATGGCAGGAAGATTGATCTCGGATAATGTGATGGTTTCATATGAGGTTATGCATTACTTAAAAAGCAAGAGGAGAGGTAGAGAGGGTCACATGGCAGTAAAACTGGATATGAGTAAGGCATATGACAGAATTGAATGGAGTTTCTTGAGGGCAATGTTGAAGAAAATGGGGTACAATGAGTGGTGGGTTCAATTAATTATTTTTTGTGTTAGTTCAGTTTCGTACAAGGTGTTGCATGATAATAAAGAATATGGTCCTATCTCCCCAAGTCGTGGCATACGACAAGGGGATCCATTGTCACCTTATTTATTCATTATGTGTGCACAAGGCCTATCGATGTTGCTGGATCAATATGAGCAGAAAAATTGGATTCAAGGAATCAAAGTCTGCAAACAAGCTCCAAGTATTACCCATATGCTATTCGCTGACGATAGCTATTTGTTTTGCAAGGCGAACGAGGAAGAAGCGGACCATATTATGAAACTACTTAACACGTTTGAGCGGGCATCAGGGCAGAAAGTTAATCTTGCTAAATCTGTGGTGTTCTTTAGCTCGAACATGGCTGAGAGTAGTAGGAGACGATTATGTGGTAAGTTAAAGATGGATGAGGCAGGAGCAGATTGCAAGTACCTAGGATTACCAATTAGGATGCAGAGGAGTAAAGTTGCTACTCTGGGATACTTAAGAGGAAAGGTAAAGAAAAGAGTTATGGCTTGGGACGGGTCTATAATATCGCAGGGGGGAAAGGAGATACTAATTAAGTCTGTAGCACAGACAATACCTACATACGCCATGAGTGTATTCCTCTTACCAGCAGAAATTCATAGAGACATGGAACGAACGATAGCAAAGTTCTGGTGGAATTCGAAAATAGGGGAGAGGAAAAGGATCCATTGGATGAGTTGGGACCGTCTAAGTAGACATAAATCGGCTGGAGGGATGGGAGTTCGGAATTTCAGAGATTTTAACTTAGCGTTATTAGGGAAACAAGGGTGGAGATTCTTGTCAAAAAATTCAAGCCTAGTTAGTAGGCTGTTTAAAGCTCGATACTTTCCTAAGGTCAATTTTCTTGAAGCAAAACTCGGATTTAATCCTAGTTATGTTTGGCGAAGCATCCTAGGAGCAAGAGAGCTAGTGGCAAGTGGAATTCGCTGGAAGGTGGGATCAGGTGAGGAGATCAATATCCTAAGACAGCCATGGTTACTGGACAGTGAGAATCCTTACATTGAATCAGATTCGCCAGGCCTGGAAAACGTTAAAATCTCAGCTCTTATGACGGGGGATCATAGTAGATGGGACGAAGAGACCCTAAGCGAGTTATTCAACGAACGGGATAAGAATTGCATTAAGAGAGTGAAAATAGCAGAGCATGGGGAGAGTGATAAACTCTACTGGACCCAGGAGAAGTTTGGTGACTATTCGGTTAAGAGCGCGTACAAGATGATGCAGGCCCAGAAATCATACTGGAGAATAGGGGACAATAAAAGCCTCTGGGCAAAAATATGGCGAATCAAAGCTCCAGCTAAGGGCATAAATCTAGTGTGGCGCTCGTTATCGAATTGCTTACCTACAACTGTAATGTTGCAGCAAAAAGGAGTGGTTATAGAGGCAATGTGCCCGGTCTGTAAGCAAGAACCAGAGACAATCGACCATGTCTTTTTACGTTGTGCAGTGGCAGTGCAGTGCTGGCAAATGGTTATTCCTCATATTCAAAGCGAGGCCGAAACACTGCAAAGGTGGTGGGAAAACGTCTTGACGAAGTGTGACAACAAGAAGAGAGCAGAGGTAGCAATGGTATGTTGGTCATTATGGAAGGCAAGAAATGAAGTCGTCTGGAACAAAAAGAGTTGTAGAATCTATAAGATAGTGGCAAATGCAAAGCAATACCTTGAACAATGGAGATATGCCCAAAGCAAAGTTTCATACTCTATCTATCCGAATGTAGTGGAAGGAGATGGAGAGGGTTCTTGGGTAAAACCACAGGAGTTAATAATCAAGGTATCAGTTGACGCTGCGATCTTTCAAGAGTTCAATTCAGTAGGTGTGGGCATGGTAGTCCGTGATTCAAAAGGGGAGATGCTCTTGGCAAAAACTATTTGCATAAAAGAGATGTTAGCACCAGAGATGGCTGAAGCTATTGCCATCAAGGAGGCCCTTAGTTGGACTAAAACCAGACCAGGTCAGCAAGTTATAATTGAGTCGGATTGCTTGGTTGCAGTACAATCAATCCGAAGCAAAGCTTCTATGTTCTCGCCGTTTGGTCTTATGATTGTAGAATGTAGAAGGTTATTGCAAGAGCAAAACACGGTGTCAGTGTTATTTATTAAACGGTCTGCTAATATGGTAGCACATGAGCTAGCTCGTGCATCATATTCTTTTCCAGATCGAATTTTCGATAGGAGTTCTGTTCCTATTGAAGTAGATGTTGCGTTACGAGCGGATTTATGCTAATATAATTTCTTGTTTGTCAAAAAAAAAAAAAAAAAGAGAGTAATTTAGAAATTAGGTATTAAGAACAAGTTCAATGTAAAATTCAAAATGGTTATAACCATTGGTACTAAAGAGTGAATTCTGTTATTGAAATACAACATGCATTTTAATGTTAATTATATTTTGCAATCAAATAATTTTATTTATAATAATTTTTTTTGTTCAATTTACTCAAGTTATATTTAAAATAAATTAACTTTTATTACTTTTATAATTAATTGATAATATGATTATATGTATAGATGCATCCTGAAATAAAAATTTGACATCAAGTATGCACATATATCAAAACAAATACATGTTTGCACCAAGGGTTCCTTAACTATTTCCACAGCACAGTTTTACAAATAGTCTATGCTCGGTTTCTGCGGAACAAAGAATAAAATGTAAGTTTGTATATATTTTCTAATATTTGTTAGCAACCTTTGTAATTATAATTTATGAGATTAGAGAATCCGAGATATTTCATCTCAAATTAAAAGTTGATCATAGAAAAGTACGATTGGATAACTCAAATGGTAAGCTTTTATTTTCTGTTGTTCCATGATCTGAGTTCGATTCTAGCTTATTTTGAGAATTTTCTTAAAACAAATACTTAATTGTAAGACTATAAGCCTAATTATTTCAAAAACAAAAAGTTGATCATAGAAAAAATAAAGTATATTAAAAAAAGATTTAAATAGATTATGTATATCAAAGTATTATACATATTAAAATACATGAATTTATTCACTATCATAGAAAAAGTTACTTAAGATATATATCAGGTTCCTTTTCCTCATACTGTAATTTATTACTATAAAATTATAATATATATATTTGAGATGTATCTCAGGTAAATTTCCTAAGATACGTGAAATTTATATGCAAATCAGAATTTTTATGGGATGGGTATTTTTGTAAAATCAGAATTTTTTAATTACCCTTGCGGGTCTAATCAAATTTAGAGTATATATTTGTGTCAAAAAAAAAAATTTAGAGTATATATTTTAATTATCTCAAGAAATTCCTGAGATCAATCTCAAAATCCTTTTTTTTTTATATTTTATGTATGAAATTTTAAACTTACACTTTTGTTATCGTGTACCACACAATAATGTATATATAAAATTATTTACAATTTGACCATCTAAATTTAGGCAAGTAAACGACTTTGGTTCTGTTTGATATTGTTGTTACTAACAGTAACAACTTATTTTTGAAAAGTAGATAAAATGTTATTTGGTAAACTTTAAAAACAACATTTATGAAAAGTGATTTTGACTTAAAAACTGTTTTTAGAGAAAACATGTCTTCCTATGCTTTTGAAAAAAACTGCTTTTCAGCTTTTACAGGAAGCAGATATCAACTACAAATCTCACCAAAAACATTATTTTTAAAAGTAATATACAAAAAATGCATCTATCAAAAATATTACCAAACAGTTATCTAATTTTCGCAATATCATTTTTTTCAACAATCCAACAACTTTTAACAGCAATCTCAAACAAAACGTTTATCATCTACTTTTAAATATGAGCGTCATTGTAAAGTTGCAATTAATTAATGAAAATACAAAGAACCAAATAAATGTTCAAAATTTTTTTTTTTCTAATTGTCATATGTCTTCCAATAATTGATTGATAAAATAATTAATGAGATAAATATCGCCTACATTAATATGATTCATTTTGCCACCTCAAACCTCCTATGTCATTTTGGAGATTTTTTTGAATAAATTTTTTGATCCCTAATATTATTTTTTTATTATTTTTGCAAATACATTGTGTTAAATTCGATATAAACTCAATCAAATCTTTTTCTTAACTATGGAAGATAGAAAGCTAAATTTTATTCTCTTTACTTTTTCTTTAATAATTAAAGTTATATACATTAAAAATGAATATATGTTTAAACAAATTTTGGAATGGATAGGATTTAAACTCAAAATCTCGGATAACAAGATATTAGTCATTATCAATTAAACTTATTATATTTTCTTGACTCGGTTTTGCAAATTTGCGGATTTAAAAAAATGTAATTTTACAAGGAAATATCTTAAATGTATATTATATTAGAAAATTGGCATATATTCTAAAATAAATTTGAACTTTCGTATTTTTTTTGGTGGGGTATTTTAAAACTTATGTATTAAGCGTGATAGTGGAGACGTTTAAAAAATTGTTTAAAGTATCTCCAACGGTATTGGTTAAAATGATATAAAATATTAATTATGTAAAATTTGCTGAACCTATGAGGTGATATGCTCAAATGTAATTGACTATAATAATTGGTTATATTTTAAACACGGTATGTCATTATTATTTCAAGCTTTTATAAATAGAATATATTAATTTAATAAGACAACAAATAATGTCGAGTTTCGCAAAAATAGTCGAGTTTCGCAAAAATAGTAAATATAGCCTGTTGTGCCCAAAATTTGTAATGGGCTTAATTTTAGGCCCATGGGTATTAAGGATTGTTAGGATATTTGGAAGGCAGGTACTAGTTTAAAGGAAGCTGGGGAGGTATACATTTGGAGGGTAGCTCAAGAGGTGGAGGTTCGCTTTAGAGGGAAGCTGTGTAGGTGCAGGTGTACTTACAGGATCCACCTCTGAAGTTCGAACGGATAAGGATTGTCTCCTAATTTGTAGGGGATACGGATTGAGTCCTCTAAGTAGCCTATTTTATTGAAGGACACGTTTCTAGCATGATAAATATTGAATATTTGAGATATATACATGGAGTTATAATAGGAGTGGGATTCGGGAGTTCTACTTCGAATAGGACTCTACTAAGTGGCTAGCTGAATTAGAGATAAGTTATATTTCTGGTTAAAACTATATCATATCGTGGCTTGATCAGCAAGAAAAGGATTCCTAACCTAAAAGAACTACATTAGGGCTTGATTCCTATAAATAGGATATGTAGGCAATTAGCAAAGGGTTCGATTTTGACTTTTTCGATACACAAGGCACGTGTACCCTAAGTAATCACATTTTGGGCATATTTGGCCGGAGTTTTTTGCCATTATTGTCCAGTGACCTTGCTAATCCAGCCCATTAAACACTAAACACCATTATTAGGTTCAGCTGTCCTATTTTGTTATAGCTGTTCTGTTTGTTTAATTATCCGAAAACCAGGGATAATTTTTGTTATTCCAGCGAGGCTTTCTCGGGGTGTCGTGTGAATTTTTTGCATAACATTTTTGGCACTAGAAGGAGGGGAATTCTCTCCTAACAATCTGTTGGTGAAACTATGTCGGAAAATTCCGAGCATGTGCGAACGCCGAGCGGCGAAGGTGGTAAGCGTGATGCTAACCCTGATTGTGAAGTAACTACTAGGGATATCCTTAACCATCTCCAAAATATGGGTAATAGGATTGACCAGTTGGAGAAAAAATCGTCACGAAAGAATAATGGACAAAGAAAGCAGAAGTCCTCGGGAAGGCGTACTAGGCATCGGGAGGTGACACCAATAAATTTGGATTTTGGAAGTGAAGAATAGCCTGAACAGGAGGCTCGAAAAAATAATTTCTCTGATGTTGAAACGGATTGAGAGAATGTGGATTGGAAGGAAGGTCCTGTGGATTCTCCAACTAGGAGCATGAGCGTATTCGACCGAGTAGGGAAGAAGCTCAGTAACAAAGACCTGCGACATGTGTTGGACGGGACTAAGGAAAAGGTAAATGGAGATGACAACCTTGACAAGTCTCAGTCGAAGGGTTCTAAGAGCTACAGGAAGGAAAAGTCTCCAGGTGAAGAACGGACTTATGACAGGAGGTCTAGGTTTACGAAGCTCCAATCAGTAATCAGAAGCGCTGACAGCTCCAGCTCCAGAGACAGTTCAGCTCGTAAGCAGGATGGAGACTCGAATGAGGAGACCGATGGAAGTGATGATTACCTCTTGGATGGAGAGGATACAAATTATAAGCTGGCTGACCTGAGGAAGACTTTGGAGAAAATTAAAGCTGAGAAGAGGTCAATATCAGGTCTAGCTGTAGCTTCACCTTTCACTAAGAAGGTGCGAGATTCACCCCTTCCACCTAGGTACAGGGGGTAGGGGATCTGAAGTTTGATGGCACCACGGATCCAGTGGAATATCTCAGTCGTTTTAGTACTGAGATGGAGGTGTATCAAGTTAAGGATCGCACAAATGCCGGCTGTTGGCAGCTACGCTAAGGGACAATGCTCATCAGTGGTTCAAGAGGCTGCCATCTAATTCAATTCGCTCCTGGAGGCAAATGAGTGAACTTTTTTTGACTCAATTTCGGGCTACTGTGGCATTTACACCTCCTGCTAACACTTTGGCGAATATCAAGCAAAAGGAGAAGGAAACCCTCAGAGAGTATTTCAAGCGTTTTAACGCAGAGGTGCCCAAAGTGAGGAAGGCTACAGATGAAACCTATAAAAAATTTCTGATAGCTGGGATATGGCCTGGAAGTGATTTCTGGAAGGAGTTTCAAAAGGAGGAACCTGTCACGCTGGCTGATTTTTATGCACGAGCTGAAGCTCATAAAGTAGTTGAGGAATCTATGGCTAAGTTGAGGAAAGATAACAACCCAACTGGTTGGAATGGGAGAAAAAGAAGCAGGTCCTATAGTCCTTGTGACGCCCCCAGATCCGGGGTCGGAGATCTAGGCGCTCACGGTCCATTTTCCATTAATAACATACCCGTTCTTGCACATAATATATATAACACAGCCATCGACCCCACAATAAACTCACACCGCACACACACACAGGTTAGAGCCTCAGAAACGTCACAACATTGATTAAGTAGAAATAAAATTATCAGAGTTATTACAGACCGAATTAAATAGTATTTATGCTACCAGCAACACTTCGATATGAAGCGAAGTTGGCGGCTTGAAAGTTTGTTACGATACATTACCTTGCACAGGTCATACTGATAAATAAAACGAACTAACAAAAGCTACCAACCAATCCGGCTAATGGGGCCTACCAGTGGAATCTCAACTGCTGGCTCGGGTCTAGTCACCTGCTTTCGAGCAGTCTGTCTGGGTCTTGCCATTTCGCTTAGCTGTTGTGTTTGTAAAATTTGAAAACAAGCAAGAGTGAGCAACTATAGCTCAGCAAGAAATATATGTATAAGGTAAGCAATATAACATTTCATATGATTGGCAGTTATTAAACTTGTTTGTATCAATCAGATATAAAATCACTTGTCATAGTTGATAAATTTCGAAGGTGCAATAATATGTGCCCTTGTTTTCAAAATAAACTTGAAGTTCTAGATACTGCATTGAGTCAACATCTTTCTCATCAAAATAGAACACTATCAGCAACTTGGCACAAAAGCCTAAGAAGCAGTGTCAAAGCATTTTTCCAAAATGGAGGAATGGGACTTAAAGAAAACATAAAAACCTGACAAGGATTGACGATGATCAGTCGCCACATCCAAGTCCAATAATCCGCAGGTCTTCCCTACCGGTAGAAGGATAGAAACTACATCCGTAACTATCCCCGGGTGAAAACTACATCCGTAATCACCCTCGATGAAAACTACATCCGTAATCATCCTTCGGCAACACCTGGGCCGGAATAATAATTGATGGACCGCCTGGCTCACGGCCGCTTACACATCCCGGGAATCGTTCGTCAACGGTTCCCACACCTGCCAGAGTCCCTTTTTCCTTTTCTTTTAAAACTTGATTTTGATTGAAAACAGAGTAATTGAGGTCCGACATCAGTCGACCGATGATTCTTGAAATCATACAAGAAGCAGAACCTGACCGGGGGTTTTCGAAAATGTTTTGAGTTCGAGTTTGAAAGTATTAAATGTATCTCGGATTAACTTCGTCTTAAAATAATGAACGATGATTAATAAATAATATTTGAAGATTTAATATTAATAATTAATAAAATAATTATTCGATAAAATAAACTTTTAATCCAAGATAGGGTTTCGAGTATTTACGAAGATATGAACATAATCACTTGAGTATACGATACTCCCCGAATGACCCTTCGGGTTTTCGCGATCTAGATACGATATAATAATATACCGCTCCCCGGTCAATAGTATATACGGACCGCTACGACCTCTATTGCTAGAGTCGTTGTCCGAAGAAAACATTTCAATCTAAGTTCAAGGGGTACAAACATATATGTACTTATACAATCTCAATTGCATCAATACTTCGATAAACATAACATTTGATATAGTTGAAAACTACAAACACAACAGTGAAAGTCCTTGTATATGTATAAGTTTTTAAAAGTAAACTTGCCATGGTTTGGTTGGGGTGGTCGAGCGTGCGGAGTCGAACGATCTATACATAAGCAATAACCGCTCGTTAGTATCTTAACAATATCTCTTTAATTACGGGGTTTTAGGGGGGTACGAAATTAACTTAATGACTTCGTCTTATGACACTCTAGCCCCACTATAGGTTCATGTCGTCACTCGATTACGCTCGTCACTTAATTGACTTAATTTAGTTACCACATTCGAATCATAACTATTACCCCTAGAATTATGCTCCACTAACGACTTTTTCCCTTGCGCGAAATTTACTCTAGCATTTTTATAAAATCCAAAAATTCATATTTTAGTCCAATTATTTTTGGGTGGTTTCACCACTGCATTCCCTAACTTCTAAAAATTTTCCATGATCCCACATATATTTTTAGGGGTTTAAACAAGGCTCACAAGGGGGTCACTTAGTGCAGTCCGGAATCCAGAAACACAATTCACTTCTCCGGCTATAACTTAAAATCTATACATCACCTAGCCATGAACCTTACATTTCCAGAAACTACATTCAATTATCTTTCCAACAATATATGGTAGGACATCAGGGGACAACATTTGGGGGTTCAAAACCGTGTTACAAGACAGGACAATGTTCCTGGTAGAACTCAGCAAGCATATACTACTTAGATCAACCATTTTTCACAATTCCACAACACAACCAACACTTAATTCACTTAGTTCATGGTTTATAACACTCATGAAGATACATATACTATCCATAATCATAAAATTCACAATCACAACATCAAAACTCAAGATCCATGTCATCCATTACTTATACTACCAAGATTAACTCATATATACATGGATCTACTACCAAACATTATAAACACTACATAACCAAAAGGGTTTGTGATTTTTATACCTTCTTGAGCACCTAGGAGCCTTGGATAAGCCTTACACAACTCAATAACACCTTGAATGGTCTCCTACAACCCTTACAATCCAAGATCTAAAAGAAAATCAAACATGGTTACTATTCACCCAATCTTTAACAATTTATAACTTGAATTTGGATGGATGAAATGGCTTGAAACTATTAACATACCTTGCTTAGATGTTGTAGAGGGCCTAGTAATTATATCTTGAATTAAGAGTGATGGAAAGTGGGAGAAAGAAAATCTTTTCTTCCTCCTTCTAGCTTTGGCCGAGAGCTATGAACAAGGGGGGAAAGTTTTTCTTTTTGCTTTTGGTGTTGGTTGGTTATGTTGTATTATTGTGGTATGTAAGGATATGTATATGCACCTCATCACATGTTGCCAACCTATGTTATAGACTAGCTACACCATGCTTTCTTGTCTCCTTGGACAATGCACCAAACTAGTTACTATTCCTCTTCTACTTTATGCTTTTCTAGTTTGCTTCCTCCTAATTACTTGGTTGCATGGGACTTGCATGCAATACTACTCCTTGTATCATTATTCTTCCACCAATGCTTGTCATTTAATCTTTAATTCGTATCATATCTTAATTAATCTCTCGTAATAATATTTTGTCGCGTAGAGATTTCCCCTATAATTCCTTAAGTACTTAATTGTGTAAATTCCTCGAATGTCCATAATTCCTCGTCATAATTCTTAATAAATCTTTTAATACTCTAACCATTCTCAAATCCCAAGTTTTATAAATCTTACTAACAATAAGACTCATGCCTTCACAATCTTCCTTTTTATCTTACATAATGAATGCAACAAAGCAGTTTCTCAGACAATCAATTCTATTAATCAACAGGGATGACTAGAAAGGTTCCATATTGACAATGTCACAAGATATTAAATAAAAGGAAATATTACCAAAAATTAGGGTTCTTACAGTCCTAGGAGAAGAAATGTGGATAGGCGTGCTTCCTATCATGGAGCTTCAGCTTCCACCGAAAGGGAAGCTGGTTGCAAGGAAAGGACAACACCTCTTACAGTGAACGCTACTGGTTCAAGGAGATCCATGGAATATAAGCCTCCACTTCTGAAGAACTACAATAAATATGCAGAGTATACCGTATTGGCAGTTCCTCTCGAGCATGTATTCGAAGTTGGAGACAAAGCAGGTATGTTCAAGAAGCCGACCCACACTGGTCCCCCTGGGAGGAGGGATCTAGGAAAATATTGTGCATTCCATGATGCAAATGGGCATGAGACAGCAGATTGTCGTCACTTGAATGATCATGTTGAGGACCTAATCAGGAAGGGATACCTCACGGAGTTTGTGGCTCAAGAGGCGAAGAAGTATAAGGATGAGAAAGAGAGGAAGGAAGCAGAAAAAATGATACCTGATCGTACAACAAGGGCGAATAGTATTATCACCATAATAGGAGGTCCATACATTGGGGGCACAAGTAGGAACTCTATGAAAAACTTTGCTCGGGAGGCTAGAGGAGCCCCCCTTACTGATGTGTTCCATCTGGTTGAAAGGCCCCCAAAACTGTTTAAGGGGGAAACTGCAGACATCACTTTTACTGAAGAGGATGCTAAACATGTACATCACCCACATAATGATGCTTTGGTGGTCATGTTCTCCATAGGAGGGATGAATGTGCATCGGATTTTGGTGGATAATGGAAGCTCCTGCAATATAATAGCCTATGACACCTATCAGAAGATGGGACTCCTGGATAAGGAGATGTACCCTTCTTACAACGATCTATATGGGTTTACTGGAGGCCAGGTTCAAATTGTGGGGCGGGTGAAGCTCCCAATTAGAATGGGGAGCGAACCTTATGTGGCAACTCAGGTTGCAGAATTTATGGTCGTGAATGAAGATATATCTTACAATGCTATTATGGGTAGGCCTTTCTTGAAGGAGATGCGTGTGGTGACTTCCATATATCATCTCTCAGTGAAATTTCAAACTCCTAACGGGATTGGATGTCTGCGAGGATGTCAGTCAGATTCACGAGAATGCTACGGTAAGGCCTTGCGTACTGCTGAGCAGGCTTCCAAGCATTTGCTACTAGTAGATGGAGGAACAACCGACAACTGCTATCGTTATCTCGTACCCCCAAATACCTCGACTGAAGAGTCTTCCCAACAGAGAGGAGGTGTGTTTGAGAAAGAATCATGTAATACAATTATGATCATACAACATCCAGATGAAGACCTTTACGTGGATGTAGCTTCATTTTTTGGGGTGGGTACTAGAAATGAGGTGCTCATGCTGGAGGCACCTCAGTTGAAAAATGAAGATGGCAATGATACTTATGTTGAGGGCATCGTGGAGGAAGTCAATGCGAGTGATTTTGAAGATGTGGAAATTTTAGAGAAGCCCCAGACAGGGGTACCTGAACCTGCCCAGTTGAAAAAAAATAGGAACCCGGTGGAAGTTGATTTAGATCCCAGGATGCCTAAATCCAAAGAAAAGGCTGGTGCTGCAGAAGACACCATATCTTTCATGGTGGATACCACTGACTCGGGCAGAGAGCTAAAAGTTGGAAAGCAGTTAGAGTCGAACATGCGGGAAGCTCTGATAGATTTTCTCAGAAAAAATGCAGATGTGTTTGGTTGGAATCATTCAGACATGATTGGGATAGACCCAAAGGTAATGTGTCAGCACCTTAACATCGACCCAGAGGCAAAAACAGTAAGGCAGAAAAGAAGGGCTATAGGTGGTGAAAGAGCTACCTCCTTGAGAGAAGAGGTGGATAGGTTGTTAGCAGCTGGTTTGGTAAGGGAATCTTTTTACCCTATGTGGTTGGCAATCCGGTGTTGGTTAAAAAACCAAATGGAAAATGGCGTACTTGTGTGGATTTTACAGACTTGAATAAGGCGTACCCGAAGGATAGCTTCCCGCTACCTCGCATCGATCAGCTGGTAGATGCAATTGCTGGTCACGCTTTGCTAAACTTTATGGATGCATATTCCGGATATAATCAGATCCCCATGTATGGACCGGACTAGGAACACACCTCCTTTATAACGGATAGGGGTTTATATTGCTACATCGGGATGCCTTTTGGCCTAATAAATGCAGGAGCCACGTACCAGCATCTGGTAAATATGATGTTCAAGCATCAAATCGGGAAAACAATGGAGGTGTACGTTGATGATATGTTGGTAAAGTCAAAGGAAGCGGCTGATCATGTTTCACATTTGGCAGAGATGTTTGACATCTTGAGGAAATATAGGATGAAGCTCAATCCCAAAAAATGTGTGTTTGGAGTGGAGTCCGGAAAATTTCTGGGTTTTATGGTCAATTATCGTGGTATTGAAGCTAATCCTGCAAAGATTAAAGCCCTGTTGGAAATGAGGTCGCCTAGGAGTATTAAAGAGGTTCAATCATTAACCGGAAGAGTGACAGCTTTGAACAGGTTCGTTTCAAAATCCTCAGACAGGTGTAAGGAATTCTTCTCAGCTATCAAGAAAGGAAAGAACTTTGAATGGACAGCTGAATGTGAAGCTGCTTTTGAGAAGGTCAAGGAACTCCTCTCTAAACCGGTTGATGGTGAGGTTCTGATACTTTACCTAGCAGTTTCTGAGTTTTCTATCAGCGCGGTGTTGGTTCGTGAAGAAGGGAAGGTGCAGCTTCCAGTGTATTATGTAAGCAAGAGGTTGCTTGATGCAGAAACCCGGTATACCAATATGGAAAAATTAGCGTATCCGCTAATTTTGGCTTCAAGGAAGCTACGGCCTTACTTTCAGTCTCATAGGATCGAAGTACGGACTTCCTTCCCGCTAAGGCAGGTGCTGAATAAGCCTGAAGCTTCTGGAAGGTTGATGAAGTGGGCTATTGAGTTAGGACAGTTTGACGTGGAATATAAATCGAGGTCTGCAATAAAAGGGCAGGCGTTGGCTGATTTTCTTTTGGTATTTCCTCCGACCTTCGAGGTAGGTGGAGATGAATGTGTACCTATAGGAGAGCTGCCCGTGACGGAGGTACCCATAGAAAGCTGTGCTCCGTGGTGGACCTTATATGTGGATGGGGCAGTTAACTCTAATGAAGCGGGAGCTGGCATAATATTGATAAGCCCCGAAGGGCATAAGTTGCAGAGTGCTATTCATTTTACATTTTATGCAACTAATAATGACGCAGAGTACGAAGCATTAATGTCGGATTGAAGTTGGCTTTGGAAATGAGGGTGGAGAATTTAACCATTTTCAGTGATTCAATGTTGGTGGTATGGCATGTCAAAGGAGGGTTTCAAGCTCGAGGCCCTTGTACTGATTTATACATGAGGTATGCACATGAATTGATAATCAGGTTTAAGGAGGTGAATTTGGAACAGATTCCTATGTCAGAGAATGCTAATGCAGATGCACTGGCCAAGCTGGGCTCCCAGAGGGAAGCTACCATGTTGGGGGTCATTCCTCTAGAGGTACAACTCCAACCAAGTATTTCAAAGTTAGAAGTTCTAAATATGGAAGCTACGATGGAGGATCACTGGACGACCCCAATTGTGGAGTATATCTCAAAAGGAGTTTTGCCTTCAGATAAGGATGAAGCACGAAAATTGAAATACAAGGCAGCAAGGTACATAATTTATGAAGGAATCTTGTATAAGAGGGGTTTTAATAAGCCGTTACTAAGGTGTATTTTGGGGGAGGAATGTGAGTATATTATGCGGGAGGTGCATGAAGGGATTTGTGGAAACCACTCTGGAGGAACCTCTCTGGCACACAAAATACTTCGTCAGGGGTATTATTGGCCAACTTTGCAAGGTGATGCTTACAATTACACTCGAGCATGTGACCGCTGTCAGAGGTTCGCGAAGTTGGGTGTCAACCCAGCTGTACCTCTTAAACCTTTTACTAGTCCTTGGCCCTTTGCAGTTTGGAGGATAGACCGAATTGGGGAGCTTCCCAAGGGTAAAGGTGGAGTGAAATATGCAGTTGTGGCAGTGGATTACTTCACAAATTGGGCTGAAGCGGAACCTTTCGCAAAAATAGTAAATATAGCCTGTTATGCCCAAAATTTGTAATGGGCTTAATTTTAGGCCCATGGGTATTAAGGATTGTTAGGATATTTGGAAGGCAAGTACTAGTTTAAAGGAAGCTGGGGAGGTGTACATTTGGAGGGTGGCTCGGGAGATGGAGGTTCGCTTTAGAGGGAAGCTGTGTAGGTGCAGGTGTACTTACAGGATCCACCTCTGAAGTTCGAACGGATAAGGATTGTCTCCTAATTTGTAGGGGATACGGATTGAGTCCTCTAAGTAGCCTATTTTATTGAAGGACGCGTTCCTAGCATGATAAATATTGAATATTTGAGATATATAAATGGAGTTATTATAGGAGTGAGATTCGGGAGTTCTACTTCGAATAGGACTCTACTAAGTGGCTAGCTGAATTAGAGATAAGTTATATTTCTGGTTAAAACTCTATCATATCGTGGCTTGATCAGCAAGAAAAGGATTCCTAACCTAAAAGAACTACATTAGGGCTTGATTCCTATAAATAGGATATGTAGACAATTAGCAAGGGGTTCGATTTTGACTTTTTCGATACACAAGGCACGTGTACCCTAAGTAATCACATTCTGGGCATATTTGGCCGAAGTTCTTTGCCATTGTTGTCCAGTGACCTTGCTAGTCCAGCCCATTAAACACTAAACACCATTATTAGGTTCAGCTGTCCTGTTTTGTTACAGCTGTTCGGTTTGTTTAATTATCCGAAAATCAAGGATAATTTTTGTTATTCCAGCGAGGCTTTCTCGGGGTGTTGTGTGAATTTTTTTGCATAACATAGCCAATATAATTGGCTTGGACAAAATTTAACCAAAAGTACATTGTCTTTAGAGCATCTCCAACCATTTACATATTTACATGCCATATATAAAGATTTTGGAGAATACGTAAAAAAAATTCATCTCCAACGGAACACTACTAATATCTAAAATTATAACTAATCCCTTCGTATTGGTTATATTTGTCGAACCGCTAGAGACCTATAAGAAAATTCCACATCATCTATTACCATATCAAAATAATGTATTCTACTTTTAATAATTTAAAATAACCATAACATACCATTTTTAAAATTTAATCGATCAATATGGTCAACTTCATTGGAGTATAATTTCTTACAAATATAATCGTAATTTTACATATTTTAGCCAACTACTTTAACAAATAATATTGGAGATGGAGTACCAAAAATGTTACACATTCTTTATAATTTGGGTTTCATGTGCCTGGGAATGACCTCATGATTCTACTTAAGGTTAAAACATATTCAATACAAATTTAAGGGTATTTATGTAAATCAATGATAAAAATTTAATATTTATAAAAATGCCCCTGCAAGGCCCCTTATTTTATAAATACATATATAACCTTACGGAGATCCCTGAGGTTGTCCTCAGGCCCATTTTTCTCTCATAATTTTTATTTAGGATTTTTTTCTAATATGTCCCATTTTAAAAGATCATTTATAATTATGTCCCATGTTTATTTGTAATATAAATATATCCCAAATTATGAATATGTCCCATTTTAAAGTATAACCATGATTAATTTATTAACCACACATTTACAAAAGACAATTTTATCCTCCTTTATCAATTACATTTTTATACATTCTTTTTCTGATGATCTAAAATGTCCTCGGTGATCATCAACCATTTTATCACTGAGCTTGTGATTATAATAAAATCGTACCCGTAAATTGTAATTCAAAGTTAAGACCAGTGATACAGTTTTCAAGCTTGACAATATACAGTATACATAGGCTAAAAGTTGGCTAATACTCCATTGGAAGTGATTCAAAGTGCCCCTGCGGGGCCATAGAATTTATAAATATATATAGTGCGGGTATTATGGTCATAATATATATATATATATATATATATATATTATATATATCTATACTTATTGTTATAGGGAGAATATTGTATAACAATATTTTGGAGGTTTGCTGGATTATCGGAGCAAAATACGGATATGTTGCTAACAAAAGAAGAACAAGGGATTAGGGTTTGTGTGTTTGAATGTGGATGAGCTTGATAGGTGTTTCAAGTAAACTGTTTCTCATCCGTATCAAGGTGCCTACGTACCCTATTTATAGGGATCAAGCCTGACGTAGTTCTTGGGCAACAAGTTACCTAGGCGGGCTAGGGTTTTAAGAGATAAGCCAAAGTCCAAGCCCACTTGTTTAGGGCTGACGTGGCAGTGAATCATCAACTCTATCCGTGATCTATGGCCCAGCTGTGGAAGCCCATAGTCTCGAACATATAAAATTGGCAAATAAAGAACCAATCAGGACCTAGCATGCGACCTCGTGGGATCTGGCCATGCGAAGCGATCCCATATGTCCAACTACTCATGCGACCCTGGGTCTGGCCATGAGCCTTCTAGTAAAGAATTAGAGATAGCGATCCAACATATGTGTTGGCATCGCGAAGCGATCCCAATGAGGATGTGCTAGCGAGGCGGTCCCTTAGACCAGATAATAAGCGAGGCGGCCCTATAGTTGTACCGGGCTGATTCCAATGGTGAACTTTAGTGGCCCAATCGTCATCTTCTAGGCCCGTAGTCAATTATGAACCATTAATTTAGCAAATCAAACCAATTTAGCTATTATGTCAGATTTGGGCATAACAACTACCCCCCGAGTCCATGTTGTCATTAGAGATGCGATGTGGACTCAAATATTAATCAGGTGATGCCGCAATGCGAGGCCATGGATCGCTACTGACATGAATATGACCGTTGGAACAATCGCGACCCCAAGAATTTGAAAAGGTTTGACAGCTGTCGTGTCTCGAGATGCGTATTCAACGGCCGAGATCTTGACACGTGTCCATATCTTTCTCTCTCCTGATGGGCTATATATACCCCTGTCACTATCATTTCCTTTTTTCATCTCATTAACACATTGTTGAAGTGCTGCCAGTTTGCTCACAGATCAAATGCAAGGAATTTTAAGGCCTTATTACCAGCGACCCCAACTTTCTTCAGATTCCTCTGACTTTCTTCAAGAAAAAGTAAGTCTTCATTCCTCTTTTGTATTTAAATTGGTATTCTTCATCATAATTGCATGATTAGATAGCGTTAATTGTATGCGACGCGATCCCTTTTGACAACGATCCCATAATGCTAATTTGAATATGCGATCCCGTCCTCGCTACAATCGAAATGCGATCTCTCCCATAGGAACATAGATGCAATCCCTTCCCGAGACCTAAATGTGATACCCTAGGAACACATAGAGCCTTTCTGTTTATTTATTCCTTTCTCATCCTTCATTTGCTTTCTGTAAGAGCACACACTTAATCATTTCACCCTTTTCAGATGTCACAAGACGACAGTTCAAGGACACCTTCTCCAATGCCTCATATACAAATTAGCGATGCTGCAGCAGCCAATATCGCAAGAGCTGCAAGCACTAGCGAAAGTTCATTCAAGTTATACTTCGACCCTCTATGGTCTAACGAAGAATATACCCGTGAAGTGCCTCTAACTTCGTGGAGAACAAAGCACCCTTCAAGCTCGCGAGATAAATCTTTGGATGTACTTCCAGCTCAGAACGAGCCTCACACCAACATGACCGACATCGAACATGACCTCGAAACATTGACAAAGAAAGGAGATGAATTTAGCTCTAAGGCAGCAGAAATTCTCTCTAGAATACCTCCATCTCAAACCATGTCGCCCATTCACATAAGTGATTCTCCAGTAGATTCATTAGGCGATGCCTATTATGACATCGAGGGAGGTGCTGACAACGAAGCCAACTCTGATGATGATGACTACGAAGAGCCTTCCTCAGATGATGGTGGCCTTGACGAAGTGGCTAGAGTCGTAAACTTCAGAGACTATGACTATGTTCCCGAAGCCTCACCCGATCCTTATGTCCCTACCCCTTAACCAGAGCTGGAAGGAGTTATTTATGTTGATGGGCCTAACCCCAGGGACATCGAGCCCGGTTCAAAGGTTAAGGCAGGCAAAGCTCGCGTACTTGCATGTCGCGATATGTCCTCACCATTGATCGTGAAGACTATCACAGAGGGTGTCAAGAGGTTCCGTCCTGAAGGCAAGATCATCCTGCCCAAGAAGAAAATGCGATGCTATCGCTTTAACCACGACGAGAATGGAGGCAGAGTGCCAAGAATGGTCCTAACGGTCCCTCTAATGAAGATAGGTGTCTCTTCTCCTCTCCACCCATTCATTAAGGACGTCTGTGAGACATACTATCTAGCTCCCATCCAAATCAGCACCAATGGCTATCGATCCATGATTGCCTTGTACATACTTTACCACAAGCTTGGATATCCCCCCTAGATGCGAAGACAATGGGCTACTTCCTTCAGCTGAAGCGATGTGGAGCCAAGGATTTTGGCTACGTCTACTTCTCAGTGTGGCCATAATTCAACAAGAAAAGCCTTCTCCCTGGCGGGATAAGTAATGCGGGCTCGTGGAAGGAGCCTTTCTTCTATGTACACGAGGTCCCTCGAGTGAAAACAAGCTTCAACTACCTCCCCAGTAAGCTATCGAGGCAGTAACCCTTTATCGTACTTTTTGCTTTTTATTCTCAAACTAATAAATCTTTTGGAATTGCAGTCGCTCCAGTTCGCACCGTCCTAAGAGGTGTTGAAAAACAGCGAGCCGACGATGTATTAACAAAATCCACCGCGGAGGAAAGAAACATTAGGACTCTTCTTTCTATAGAGAACTTAATAGAATGCGGATTCCTCAAAGAAGGGATAGATGCTTCCCCTGAAGCGGGACCTTCAACTGCGAGGAGGACCTCGCGAAAAAGAAAGAACCGAGAAGAGGCCTCGTCCTCTCATGTCGAGATTGTAACAGAAGAGGGTACTTCTAGGATAATAACGAAACATGCATCGCATTCCTTTTTACTCCATATGCATAACTGTTTTACTTTATGCCGTATTATTTGAACTGTTTGTAACTTGTCCTTTATTTCTCTACAGATATGTCTGCTCGCGGCGGAAAAGGTCAGGCTCCCCCATTTTTCCAAAGCAGCAAGAGAGGGGCGTCCTCAAAAGCGACCTCCGGCTCGAAGGTTCCTCCTCCTCCTCCCATTAAGCCACCTGTGGCTAAACCTGTCAACGATCCTCCACCCCAGCCAAATGTTGCTGGGGATCAAACTCAGAAATCTCCCGATCAAAGCCCTTTGAAGCGGCCGAGGAAAGATGGGCAACCTGACGGATCGTCTCAGCCAACCTCACGAACCGTAAATGATACGACGACCCAGCATCTCTTTGCCTCGCTGGGGAGCAAGTATACTGAGGAGGCTGAGGCATCCAGCTGGTGGAAGGCGCCCCTTGAGGAAAATGCCAACGTTTTGACTAAGTGCCTAGCCGAAGCGTTTATCCGATAGGCTGCACATACTAAGAACTACTTTCTGCTGGACAAAAAGAACAAGGTTCTTGAGTTCCAAAAAGTAGAAGACAAACGATCCCTCAAGGCCGAGTTCAAGAAGCAGCTGTCTACTGAAACCGCCTCGCTTCGCACCGACCTCAAGAATGTCAAGAAAGAAAGAAATGACTTTGAAAAAGCATTTCTAGAGCTGCAGAAATCCAGCGAGGAAGCTGCTAAAAAGAATGCTGATGAGATCGCTAGGCTGAATTGCGAACTGGATGGTGCCAAGGCTGAGTTTGCAACTGTTGAGGAGACTTTTGTGGCCCAGGGTTAGGGATGGCAAAAATACCCGATCCGATGGATACCCGATCCGATCTGATCCGTTTGGATCTACCCAAACCCGATTTTTTAGATTTGGATTTGGATTTGGATCTTATTTTTGGACCCGAAAGAGTTTGGATCTGGATCTTAGGTGTCCCGATCCGATACCCGACCCGAAACCCGAAATCCGATCCAAACCCGAAACCCGATTAAAAACCCGATATATATATATATATATATATATATATATATATATAATGAATTATTAAATATATTAATATCTTACTTAATTTTATAACCATGATACATATTACATAATTTACATACATTTCACTAATTATTGTATCATTTTATTATTAATATTTACATGCACTTAATCTAATTATTGTTTATTATATCATTTTATTATTAATATTTACAATTAATAGTTAAATAATCAATTTTTTTTAATTATAATATTTTAGTAATTCGGGTTCGGGTCTCGGATCTCGGGTAAAATCCAAACATTCGGGTTTCGGGTAAAATCCGATCCGATCCGAAATCCGTTGGATCCGGGTCCGGGTCTTAGTTTTCGGGTATTTTTCGGGTCCGGGTCCTGTCAAAAAAATTGGGTCTGGATCTGGATATTGAAAAACCCGACCCGACCCGACCCTACCCGTTGCCATCTCTACCCAGGGTCAGGTCTCATTCATGAAGGGGTTCATTCAAACGATCCCCGACTTTGAGTGGGACCGTCTTGGGCCCGGAAATGCCGACTTCGAAGAGTCTTTGAAGCAACAAATAGCCGACGAGGATACCGAGGAGGCCAGGCTCGAAGAGGAGGCGAGGAAGACCAAGGAGGCCACCAGTGCCAATCAGGATCCCCATGCCTCGTAAATTTATTCCATTATTTTAATATTACTCTGAACTGGGGATGCGGGCACCCCTTGAATGCCTCGCAAGTGTAATATTATTTTTCCATTAACGATGCTGGGATCGCAATGCGATCCGTTCATATTTTTGAAGTAATGCCCAAAATTCCCTTTTTTTGATTATCAGTATCTTTTCTGCATAATGTTAGCTTCATATTTACTCCATCCTTCAAATTGTTGAGATGTAATCTGTGTTTCCAGATGCGAAATGCCATAAGTAGCTTGAGATTTGTATTCCTTTTGCTTTAGTCTCGTTGTAGATAATAACAGTTATGAACTGTCGCCTTAAAGTAGTTTCAAATGCGATCCCAGCATCGTTGAGATGGCTTGGACCTTAAAGTGTAGATGCTAACAGACAAGCAAATTTATTTTGAATGCAAAATAAAACATAATCCATAAAGCAAACGTACTCGTATAATGAAAAAGTAGGGGCGGTGCCCAAAAATTTTATTGATAGGGGCGTGGCCCAAAAGTTTAACAAGTAGGGGCGAGGCCCTAAAATGAATTGTGGGGCGAGGCCCAAAGTTTGACAAGTGGGGCGTGGCCCAAGAAATCATTACATCAGAAAGGGGAGGTGTCTATATGATCACTACCCCCCAATACTTTGTATGAATTATTCATGCTAAGTAGTAGTAGAGAGAGGTTACCAGGGGCGTGGCCCTCACTGATAGTATTTTCTTAGATGCTCCGCATTCCAAGCTCGCGGAATAACCTTATCTTTCATGTCCGTGAGATAGTAGGTCCCTTCTGAAAGAGTAGCATAGATTTTGTAAGGTCCCTCCCAGTTAGCACCAAAAACTCCATGACCTGGAACCTTAGTGTTAGGCATAACCCTTCTAAGCACTAGGTCGCCTGTTTGTAAAGATCGTGCTTTGACTTTCCCATTATAGTACCTTGCTGTCCTCTGTTGATAGGCCGCGAGGCGTAGCTGGGCCTCGCTTCTTGTTTCTTCTATCATGTCCAGATAGAGTCTGTGATTGACCTCGTTTTCATCGGGATCGTAATGTTCCCTTCTGAACGACCCCGAGCCTACTTCCACCGGAACCATGGCCTCGCAACCATAGGTTAAAGAAAAGGGGGTCTCCCCAGTAGTGGTTCGTGGGGTCGTGTTGTATGACCACAAGACCCTAGGTAACTCCTCAGGCCAATTGCCTTTGCTCTCTTCCAGTTTGGTTTTCAAAGTGTGCTTTATAATCTTATTTATGGCCTCGGTTTGGCCATTCGTCTGAGGATGACTCACAGCTGAGAAACTCTTTTTTATCCCCAAATTTTCACAAAATTCTTTCATCTCCTTGCTGTCAAATTGCTTTCCATTATCTGAGATGAGTTGATATGGGATCCCGTAGCGGCACACAATCGCCCTGTAAACGAAGTCCTTGAGTTTCTTGGCAGTGATAGTAGCAAGCGGCTCAGCTTCTGCCCACTTGGTGAAATAGTCAACAGCCACCACTGCATATTTAAGTCCCCCCTTCCCTTTTGGGAGTTCTCCAATTAAATCGATCCCCCGCATGGCGAAGGGCCATGGGCTCGTTAGCTAGGTAAGCTGAGAGACGGGGACGTTGCTGAAGTTAGCGATCCTTTGACAGGCATCGCATTTTCTTGAAAACTCAAATGCATCTCTTTTCAACGTAGGCCAATAATATCCTTGGCGAAGAATTTTCTGGGCTAGCGAACTACCCCCCGTGTGATTGCCGCATATCCCTTCATGGACTTTTTTAAAATGTAATTACACTCTTCCCCATCTACACACCTTAGGAGTGGGATGTTAAACCCTCTTCGGTACAAAACTTCATCATAAATGACATAGCGAGCCGCCTGGTATTTAATCTTCCTTGCTTCTTTCTTGTCTTGAGGCAACGTTCCATTTTTCACATATTCCCATATTGGGGTCATCCAAGTCAGTTCTGGGGTCGCTATTTCCATAATGAACTCCTCAGGTACACTAGGCTTCATCTGAATTTCCAATGGGATAATTCCAAGTAATGTGGCCTCGCGACGCGACCCCAATTTTGCCAGTGCATCTGCTCCTTGATTTTTCTCTCTTCTAATATGGACCACCTTGACATTGTTAAATTTTTTCATCAACCTCTGTGCACATCGCAGATATAGCTCAATCTGCTCACCTCTAGCTTGCCACCCACACCAGAGTTGATATGTTACCAGCATGGAATCGCTGTAAGCTGTGAGGTTCTCTACCTTCATTTCCAGTGCCAGTTTGAGACCAATAATGAGGGCTTCGTACTCTGCTGCATTATTGGTGGCTTCGAAAGCGAAGTGTACTGCACTTTGTATCTTGCGACCCTCTGGAGTTACCAACTCGATGCCGGCCCCGGATCCTTCCTTGTTAGATGCCCCATCTACGTATAGTTCCCACCACGAGGCCGAATTTTCTTTTTTGTCCTCGCTAACTATTTTTTCGGGTTTTATATCAAACGGGCCACTGATCTCATTAAAAAGTATCAAGTAGCTCCCCAGTCTCACGGGGACTCATTTAAGCCACTAAACTAAGAAATATATCATTTGCCCCCTGCATTCACAAAAATAATACAATTTATGGTGGCCTAAGTGAGAATAATACAATCTATCCAAGATTGAACTTTTTTTGGCCACCATAAATTTTATCCAAGACACTTAGGTCACCATAAATTGTATTATTTTTCTGGAGCTGCTATGATGGCCCAGTCATCTTCCTTGGATTGAGGAGGAAACTCCAAGATAAAATTTGCAAGTGCCTGTCCTTTTATAGGGCCGCGAGGCTTAAATTCGGTGTCAAACTGACTAAGCTCCACCGTCCATTTTAACAATCTCCCTGAAGACTCTGGCTTGTGCATTACCTGCCTCAGTGGGTAGGCAGTGCGAACCTCAATGCTGTGAGCCTGAAAATAGGGCCTTAACTTCCGCGAGGCCAAGACCAGGGCATAGGCTAGCTTCTCCATATTTGTATATCGATTCTCAGCATCTAACATTCTTTTGTTGACATAGTAGACTGGATATTGAACTTTTCCCTCCTCGCGAACCAATACGGCACTGACCGCGTGTTCAGATACAGCGAGGTAGACAATGAGGACCTCGCCTTTAAGGGGCTTTGAGAGAAGTGGTGGCGAACCCAAATGTTCCTTTATCTTTTGAAAGGCCTCCTCGCATTCCAATGTCCATTCAAAGTTTTTCCCACCTTTTTAATGGCCTTAAAGAACTCATGGCACTTATCTGATGATTTGGAAACGAACCGATTGAGAGCTGCGATCCTTCCTGTCAGACTCTGGACTTCTTTCACACTTCTTGGGGATCGCATGTCCATTAAAGCCTTTATATTTGCAGGGTTCGCTTCAATTTCCTCTGTGGTTGACAATGAATCCCAAAAACTTCCCAGATTCAACCCCAAAGACACACTTCTGGGGGTTAAGCTTCATTCTGTACTTCCTTAGTATGTCAAACATCTCTGCGAGGTGAGAGATGTGATCCACAGCTTCCTTAGACTTGACCAACATGTCATCTACATAGACCTCCATGGTCTTACCAATTTGTTTCTCGAACATCATATTAACGAGCCCAGCATTAAGGAGACCGAAGGGCATCCCTATGTAGCAGTAGAGACCTCTATCTGTGATGAACGAGGTGTGCTCCTGATCAGGGCCATACATGGGTATCTGGTTGTACCCAGAGTAAGCATCCATGAAGGAAAGAAGTGCATGCCCTGCTGTTGCATCCACTAGCTGGTCGATCCTTGGTAACGGAAAATTATCTTTGGGACAATGTTTGTTGAGGTCGGTAAAGTCTACACATGTCCTCCACTTTCCATTTGGCTTCTTCACGAGGACAGGGTTCGCGAGCCAGTCAGGGTAGAATGATTCCATAACGAGCCCTACCTCGAGGAGTCTATCCACTTCTGCCTTTAGAGCCTCCGCTCGTTCTCCACTTATGGGTCGCCTCTTCTGTCTGACCCCCTTCTTGCTTGGATCCAAGTTTAGCTTATGACACATTACATTAGGATCGATCCCAACCATATCTTCATGTGACCAGGCGAACACATCAAGGTTTGCCTTTAGAAAAGTAACCAGCCTTTCTCTCAAATCAGGATTGAGTTGCGACCCTATTTTCAACACTTTTGAAGGGTCCTGCACATCAACAAGAACAAGAATTGTGTCTTCAGCTGCCCCGGCTCGCTCCACATGTTCTGGGATGCGAGGATCAAGATCTAGATTTTACTCACGAGCCTGACTTGATTCTGCCTCGCAGGGGTTGGCACCTGCGTGCCCATACTCCTTAACAACAGTTGTTGTCTGTGTAATTCCATTAGGCAGTTCTGTCAGTGTGGACGTTTCTTTGCGAACCCATTTTCCCTTTCGGGCTCGCACAGCGGCCTGCTTCGGGCTCTCCTCGCTGTCACTATCTGTAGCCTCTTCCACGATCCCTTCCTGGAGAACCATAACTGGTTGCGAGGTTCCAATCATCAAAGCCCCTGGTACTGGCTCTACTTGAATTCCCAAATTATCAAAATAATCGGCTGGGAGCTCCTCAATCGAGATCATGTTACAGTCTGTTGGGGGTACAAAATTTGTCTTGCGAGGCCTATTTTCCTCCTCGCACTCCATCTTGTCTGTCATAGAATTACTCCCTTTTTCTGCTGACTTGAGGGCCTTGTTGTAGCATTCACAAGACTCATGTTGTGCCCCCTAATGCATCCGACTCCATTTGAGGTAGGGAACTTCATAGAGAGATGGTAAATAGAAGTAACCACCCTCATTTCTTTGAGTATTGGTCTCCCCACTATAGCATTATAGGCTGAAGGTTGATCAACCACCATAAAGTCTGCAATTTGGGTAGTAATACAGGGCTCATCCCCTAAAGTGACAGGGAGCCTTATGAGGCCCTTGACATTGACTGAAGCTCCAGTAAAACCATAGAGATGCCCAACGGTAGGGATAAGATCTCTATCCACGAACCCCATTTTCTGATAGACCTCGTAGGTTAGGACATTCACTGCGCTTCCATTGTCCACAAGGACCCTGTGAACATTCTGAGATCCAATGCGAACTCGGACAACGAGGGCGTCCGAATGAGGATGGTGGACCCACTTCGCATCTTCCTCAGTGAACATGATATTTGTATCTTCCCCCTTGAAGAGCTTTGGGGGTCGCTCCTGCAGGTGATGGATATTGGTGAGGGGTCGCTCCATAGCTTCGCGGGCATATCTTTCTCTAGCCCTATTGCTATCCCCCCCAATGTGGGGTCCCCCAATTATCACGTGGATACTTTCACCTCGCGTTTCCCTTTCCTTAATGACTGGATTCTGTTCAGGTGGGGGGGCTTGATTATAACCAAGGCCAGACTTGGGATTATGCTTCTTCACCTCGCGAACTTCCCACTCAGTTAACTTTCCTTCACGAATTAATTGGTCCACTTGCTGTTTGAGCTCTCGGCAAGTTGTTGTATCATGTCCTGTTTGTTCATGAAAGGCACAATACCTGCTAGTGTTTGCAGTCCCCTTCGGACCCATCGGTGGAGGCTTCCTGAATACCCCCTTGTTTTCATTGACTGCATAAATGTGATCAATTGGGGCGACCAGAGGAATATACTTGTCTTCATCCCTCGCGGGGCGAGCTCTCGGTGGGGATCGCCTCAAAGGATCGCGGTCTCTCCTTTTTGGGCTGGGGCTTCGACTTCGATCCCGTCTTCGCCTTGGACTTCTGGAGTCCTTTCTTTTTACCCCCCTGTTCCTACTCCAACTGCTACTCCTTTCATTATTCTTCTTCAAATCTGCGAGTGACTTCTCGACACGCTTGAAAGGCTCAGCGACCTTGTGCAATTCAGAAAGAGTGCTAGGGGTTTGTTCTTGTAACTTCTTCCAAAATTCAGTACCTTCCCTTACTCCAGCGATGAGGAAATTTTTTACAGCCTCGTCATTTGCACCTCGTACGCGAGGCACCTCAGCATTGAACCTCTTGAAATAATCATGAAGGGTTTCACCTTCCTTCTGTTTTATGTTTGCCAAGGTAGACACAGGGGGTGCGTAGAGCATTGAGGACTGGAACTATTTGATGAAGATGTCCACGAATTGTTCCCAAGAATCGATGACAATCAATGCCCCTAGCTTCGAAAACCACTGTTGAGCACTTCCCCTCAACGAGGCCGTAAATAGTCTACACCTCGCTAGTAGTGAGACCTGATAAACATCCATCTCATTATTGAACCGAATCACAAACTCTGCTGGATCAGTATCGCCATTATAGGTCATATCATGTTGATGGCCTCGAAATACTGCAGGAAGTGGAGCAGTTCGAATTTCATGGGTAAAGGGCGAAGAAGAGCCCATAGTGCTAAAAATACCCCTCTCATTGTTCATTGCATCCACGGCCTTTTTCAACTCCTCCAGCTTATAGTCTCCTACCTTGACCTCCTTGTCACCCTCCTTTTTACCTCAAGTACTTCCATGATGTGATTGGGTCTTTTTTGGGACACTGGACTCCTCCTGGTCATTCCTGCGATCCTTCTTTTTACGATCCTCTTCAAGATATTGAGATCGTTCTTGGTCTCGATGAGACGGGGGTCTGTCATCGCGACGATGAGACCGCTCACGCTCTCTACGGGGAGAGGGGGGTCTGTCATCACAACGATATGACCGCTCGCGATCTCAAGGGGACAATGGTCGATGTGTGCCCTTGCTTCTGTTCTTAGATTCTTCATGTCGAGGCACATTAACCTTTTCCAACTTTAGACGAAGGTCATGTTCAGTCAGTTTTTTTTCCGAGACGGTCAAAAACACTGACCGATCTCCCCTCAGATGAGGCGACCTTGTCATGCGATCCCCCTTTCTTTTCAAGCGAATCCTCCTCCTCATTCCAGTCAGGGTTGGTTTGATCTGTTAGGACATCCCCGAAGTCATCAATGAGTTTCTTAGTGGGGAGTTTGCTTCCTTCCCCTTGTGTTCTACCGCCTGTCCTTGCATTCCTCTTCGATCCTCTAGAACTATAGCGCTTCTCCACTTTTTCGACCCTCTCATGTACAGCGGTCACTTGCTCGCCGAGGCCTTTTAGAAAAGACATAACCTCGCTGGTCAACGCCACCCTCTGTACTGGGGGGGTGTGTTCCTCCTTGTACCCAGTCTTAGAGTTGTCCTTGGACACCTCGTCTTCTGAAGGGTCTCTCATCAGGGGATCGTCCTTGTTAACCTTATGCGATCCCGGGGTTTCCCCATCGTTCTTCTTTTTGTGTGATTTAGTCATCGCTTCTCCCAATTCAATGACTCCCCCTCCTTCTATCGCCAAATGTTATAGGGAGAATATTGTATAACAATATTCTGGAGGTTTGCTGGATTATCGGAGCAAAATACGGATATTTTGCTAACAAAAGAAGAACAAGGGATTAGGGTTTGTGTGTTTGAATGTGGCTGAGCTTGATAGGTGTTTTCAGGTAAACTGTTTCTCATCCGTATCAAGGTGCCTACGTACCCTATTTATAGGGATCAAGCCTGACGTAGTTCTTGGGCAACAAGTTACCTAGGCGGGCTAGGGTTTTAAGAGATAAGCCAAAGTCCAAGCCCACTTGTTTAGGGCTGACGTGGCAGTGAATCATCAACTCTATCCGTGATCTATGGCCCAGCTGTGGAAGCCCATAGTCTCGAACGGATAAAATTGGCAAATAAAGAACCAATCAGGACCTATCATGCGACCTCGTGGGATCTGGCCATGCGAAGCGATCCCATGTCCAACTACTCATGCGACCCTGGGTCTGGTCATGAGCCTTCTAGTAAAGAATTAGAGATAGCGATCCAACAGATGTGTTGGCATCGCGAAGCGATCCCAATGAGGATGTGCTAGCGAGGCGGTCCCTTAGACCAGATAATAAGCGAGGTGGCCCTATAGTTGTACCGGGCTGATTCCAATGGTGAACTTTAGTGACCCAATCGTCATCTTCTAGGCCCGTAGTCAATTATGAACCATTAATTTAGCAAATCAAATCAATTTAGCTATTATGCCAGATTTGTGCATAACACTTATATGTATATATATATATATATATATATATATATATATGAGTTAAATTTAATCGTAGGACATATTTATAAATATTATATAAAAAAAGATATATCTGTAATTGAGTTGTTAATTTGGGACATATCAAACTAATACCCTTTTATTTATAAAAAGTAAGTAATTTGAAATTTTAAGTGAGAGTTATATGCTCCATTCTCCAACTCCGAGGTGCATTTCCATTACCATCTCTTCCCCAATTTATTTTCCCGCGTTCGTAAAAATTCGTCTCCCTCCGATTTGAATTTTCACTCTCTCTCTCTCTCTCTCTCTCAATTTACAGATCGGAGCTCAGAACGGTTCTTCCGGACGCTAGATCGCCGTATCGGTATGTATGTCAGCACTTACTCAATTTTACCGTCTCCTTTATGTATCAATTGTTCATTCATTCCTAGTACTATCATTTCTGTCTCTTTTTGACGTTTCATTCCACACACACACGGAGAGAGAGAGAGAGAGAGAGAGAGAGAGAGAGAGAGAGAGATGCCTCGATCTAAATTGTGATTAATTTTCGATTTCCAAGCAAACTTTTGTGTGAGATCACTGGTTTTGAATTGTACTGACTATTTGCGTTGTTCTAATTTCCGTCTTTATGTATACATGTTGTTTTAATATGCGTATCTAGGGTTTCAATTCTCGATTAGTTGATTAACTTGATTCCAAAATGCTTCTCGTAAATACACAATTATGAGTTATTTGATTCTAGCAAATTTTGTATATACTGATCTGAATTCAACTAAGTTGTGTATTTGTGTGTGGATAGAGAGCTGTATTGTAAGATAAAGCAGCTCAACTTTTAGTTGTAACTTGTAAGTCCCTATACACCTCGTTTCAACTGATATGTTCCCTGACGGGATTTATGTTTGTTTTATGTTCGATTTGGAGTAACTGTTGTGTTTTTTACGATTTGTAGTTTACATATGATGCAACTTGTTATGTTATGTGCTGATTTTGTAGTACAGAGTTGTGTTTAATGATTGTTGTGATAAATATCAGGATACAATGAGTCAATGTAGGAGTTTTGGCAGTAATTACCATCCGAGTAGCCAATCTAGGAAGATCTCTATAGGAATTGTGGTGGATCAGTTAGCTAAAACTAAGCCTGGTGACGGAAGAGAAGATGCTGTTGTTGTTCCGATTACAGGAAATTTGGGTTCTAGCAAAGTGAATACCAATGAAGACACACACAGGAATGGAAAGGTCAAAGATGTAGGTAAAGAAAAGGAGACTGAGGCTGTAGTGCAAAATGTACCGTCCGGAGTTTTTGATGCAAAACAGGGTCAGAGATATAATGGTTTAAACAATTCACAGCAACACGTTGGCCAATATAATTCTAGGCAAAAGTCGGTGGTACAGTCTGGTGATGGACAGCAGAAGAAGTTTAGCAGTGTTAGTTGTGGCAGAAAGGGACAGAGAGATGGTAGCACTAACAGGGTTGAGGAACTTTCATTTGCAACTGCACAAGAACTCAAAGTTCCGGTTGAAGTGGTGCAGGAAAAAGGTGCGGATACAGAAAAAGTGGGAACTGAAGCTTTACGAATGAAGATATGGGGGGTCTTGGAAGCTGTTTCAACACCAACTGAGGATTTTTTCAACTCTCAGACTGCAAAGAATGGTTGTGATAATTTAGAGCCAGAACGGAAAAGTGATGAAAAGAAAAGTTCTACTGTTAAGCCCAGACAGAATTCTGACACAATAGAAAGTGATTCTGATAGTCCGAGTCATACCATGAAGAGGCCAGTGACACGCTCTTTAACTCGGAAGAGACCTATCAAAGGCCAACAACACAAAACCAAAAATGCACCGTCATCCAGTGATAGACATAAGCAGCTAGAAAAAACCACATTCTCTTTTGAAGAAGGATGGTCCAGGCGAACTACTTCTGCTACCATTGGTGGTTCTTCTGGTTCCAAGAGCAGAAAGAAAGACTGTTCCAGAATTGAGCCACGCAAGTTACTTTTTTCTAAACGCAGCAACGCAACTGAGACTTTCCATGTAACTGATATTGGCAAGACGAAAGATCATACTGAGAGTTCATCTGGAGTCGAAAAAGGTACTGGTAGATTTTGTGGTTTCTCTTTGAAGGAAAATAGACATTCTTACCAGTCCCCATTTGTTGAGAAGACTGATCTGGGTGGTAATTATGAATCAATATTTCCAAAAAATGTTGATGAAGTAGATGTTCTCGATCCATCACTTATGAACAATGCAGAGCCTCAGTTTGAATTTAACAGTCCTACACTCGGAGTAAACACTCCCACAGACACCTGTTTTGGTGGCTCGTCTCCAAAAAATAAACAGGGAAATCAGGAGGATGTTTATAGTCCTATGAAGGGAATAATTAATATGGAAAATATCCAGAGCTTCAAGAGTTTCTTTGCTTCAAATTCAGACAGTGACAAAATGAACAAAGCAACAGAAATATCTGTATCCTTCCTAAAGATGCTGCCCCAAGAATGAATTTGTGACATGTTCTGATTTCTTGTATATTATGATCTCGATTTCTTTTGTTTGTCCTTGATTGAACTTACAGGAGGATGAGGTAGAGCATGAAGATTCTCCTGCAGAGCATCAGTTTAATTTCGACACTCCTGCGCTTGGACTGCAGCCTCCCACAAAAAACTGTTTTGGTGGCTCCTCACTAAAAACTAGCCAGGGAAAACAGAATGATGTTGACAGTCCTATGAAGGGACTGCATAGCATGAAAAATATTCAAAGCTTCGGTAGTTTCTTTGCTTTAAAGCCGGACAGTAACAAAAAGAATAAAGAAACAGAATTATCTGTATCCTTTCTGAAGATGCTGCTTCAATAGTGAATCCGTTTCATGTTCTGTTTCTTAGTCTGAATCAGTTTCATGTTCTGTTTCCTAGTCTGCATTATTTTTGCTTTTCCTTAATTATATTATAGGATGATGAGTTAGAGCATGAAGATTCTCCTGTACAGCCTCAGTTTAATTTCAACAATCCTACACTTGGAGTGAACACCCTCACAGAAACCTGCTTTGATGGTTCCTCACTAAATCATGACCAGGGAAAACAAAAGGATGTATATAGTCCTATGAAGGGGGTACTTCAGAGGGAAAATATCCAGCGGTCTAGAAACTTCTTTGCTTTAAAGCCAAAAAGTGACAATAAGATCAAAGAAAGAGAAATATCTGTATCCTTCCCAAAGACGCTGCTTCATAATGAATATCTGACATGTTTTGATTTCTAGTTTATTTTGGTCTCCGTATCTTTTTGCTTTCCTTGATTGAACCTATAGGATGATGAGGTGGAGCATGAAGAATCTCCTGTTGAGAAGTCACTTCCCAGCCTGAAAGAAATAGACACACCAAACATTCTATCTACGCCATCACCATCATCTGAAGAAGATAATTCTGAAAGCTGTGATGAAGGTCACCTAATCACTTACTGGACATTATTTATATTGACACCAAGATGCCAAAAGTTTAAATGCTAAACTCCAAACATAATACTTTTCAAAGAACCTAGCTTCGAATAAATTAAGCCCTTGTATCTGCTTTACAGTCCTATCTTGTGGTTGTCATAATCAGATATCAGTATATATGTTTGAAATATTGCCTAATCTCACATGTGTTTATCTTTCACTTCGATGTAATTAAAGATGAGCTGACCATGTATTATGAACATCTGGTCATAAATTGTATTTGTCCCTCACCGTTGAGTGATGGTACATTCTAAGTAGAGCTTACTCCCACAGAGGAGATTACTCGTGTTTGTGGAGGGAAGGTTTCCAGTAATAACTTAGCCCCTATTATCACTCCTTTAATAACAGTGCATCAGATCATATGGCAGTAGTTTGTTTTTTAAATAAATTTGAGCTTCTACATTAGATATTTAAATAAGTTAATAATTGGTAAACTTGTGCATCTTGGCATAAGTTATTTTATGTACCATTCTTGATTTAAAAGGCAGTCTGTCAGTTTTACTGAATGGTTCAGATGAATGCATGCTGGAAAGTGTGTTAATTATAAAGAATTACCAGTTTGATTTTATTTGATGGAATTTTGCAGGTCCAAGTGAAGCCGAGACACCAGAAATTGTTGCAGCTCAGCAGCCAGAAATTCTATTACGTCCAACTAAGAGATTTCGTATTAATGAGGGTACTGATGCTACCATGTACAGTCCCTCATCTTCTCCAGAAGGTATTAATTTATAACTTTACTCATCTATGGCTTTTGATTGCTCTTTATTATTTCTGTTGTTTTGAGGTCGTTTTCCGGTGCACTAATTGTACAGTGTCTGGAAAGTTCTACGGGCTTCCCTCTGAAATGAATGAAGAGAATGGGCTGGCTAGGTAATTTTTCTTGTTGGATCCAGCAATTAGAATTCCATGGAAAATAACATGTAAATAGATCTCTAGTCCTCTACTATATATAAGATCTTTTACTTTTGGTTTGTCTTTTTCTCCAGAGCTGTTTCTTTATTTGCTATGTTTTTGGAAAGAGTTAAAAGAAAAATCAAGTTAGTGGCTAACAAAAGATCCGCGGAAATTTTGACATCTGTTGCCACGGAAATGCATCTACAGTTGCAGAATGCTGAGTCTCAGATTCAAACAGATGTGTATGTAATCTAAATTGAAATGTTACAAGTGCATTGACTTTGTATCTAAACTGCACGCTGGATCACATTTTCAGACGGAAGCTAAGTGGCATTGGTAAATTGAAAAGAAGACGTCTAGAGACTGGATTTCAAGGTGATTAACCAGTAAGATTATGTAGAGTTATTACATAACTACGTATCTGTCTATAGTGGCCACCTGAAGATGGTGACCATAATTTATTTAGAGATAAGGCATATTTTAAGTATTCTGATTTACTCAAGTTTCCCAGGTCCTGATCCATCTGCATTTTTGCATAGTTATGTAGTCACTCACATTTTAGTTGGTGGCATTAAGCTCTCTCTGCATGTCTGTGATAAGTAGCGGGATCAGAAGTTTCAGTTTCTAATTGAAAATATCGAGTTACTAGTACATATTTACAGATTGTTGCTATTTGATTGTTATATTATCTCCTTTTTAAATATTACTGTAATCTGTTGTTATTATCTGCAATTATTGTTATATCATCTTTTTCTGACATTGTTAAGTAATCTTTTACCTGATCCTTTATTTGTTACATGGATTAGCACGTCCCGAAAGTAGATAAGACGGAAAATCGATATAAACTTCTCATGGACTCTGTCTACACCAATTATAATCCTAAATTGTGTGTGTGTCTTTGGGGGGGGGGGGTGCTGGGAAAATTACCATAGAATATATAGCCATATGGAACAAAACACGTTCTAGATGAAGCATTCTGTTGCTAAGGAGCAATAAACTCCTAGGATCCCTATTTATTTTGCTATATTTTGTGGTCGCATTCTTTCTCGTCTTCCATATGTGTGTCCAGGCATATTCTTTAATTGACTTATAGCTTACAATAGTGAATTTATATGCAGAGCAACAAGAAAAACTCAAAGTCATATACGAAAGGTTCACAAATGAGTTTAATATGCATCTTCAGGATTGCAGAAGTACTTTTGAAGGGTTGGAATCACAGCAGACAGAGTTAAGAGACATTGTGGAAAAACAAAGTATGTCATCCTCCTTCTATATGATATTCTGAAGTTGGTATTATCAGTTGTGTAGCATTATCTTGTTACTTGTATTATGTGTCTGTTTTACATGCTAGCATTCTATTAAAAAAAATTTCAAGCAGGTACAAGTTGCCTCTTTCTAAGGCTTTTTCCACCATGTTCAAACGAAATTTTGAAACCAACTAGATCAGTTTTCTTTATTCTAATGGTTGGAAGATGGTGTCTGAATGGAATTGTTTTGTTTAACCGTTAACGTTGTGTGGTTTGATGAAAAATATGTAGTACTTTATTGATTGATGCCAATCATGCCACAGTGATGCACATGCCTTGAAATATATTGGATTTATTTAGGTTTCCCACATATGTAGAAGTTTATGTGTTATAAGAAACCATGGTATATGTAGCTCTTCTTCTTTCCGTGCCTAAGAGATGGTTTCTATTCTATGAAGTTGTGAACATAGCATATTATTCTAAATGATACTTTCCTATGCTTGTTATCATTTCATTTGAAAGTGCTCAGCTAACGATCAAGCCTGATCTTCTTTTTTTATGAGCTATTAATTCACATTCGTCAAGAGCTAGGTTACCTGAATTAACTCTCTAATGATGTTAGTCAGCTCGAGTTATAAAACTAAAAGTTTTGAATAAAAAGTAGGCTGGCAAGTGGATATTGATTCTCCTTTCATCTCTTCGAAGAATATTATATTATGATTCTTTGAAAGCCTTGACAAATTATCCTTCTTTTCTATTATATCAGAAGCATCACATGGTAAACTTATGCTGCAAGCAGAACAAGCAATCAAAACCCAACTCAGTGACGCTGAAAGTAGAATAACAATGGTTCACAAGGTGATTTCCTTCCCTTACAATCGTGATTTGAGCAATGTTGCATGCTTTGTTTTTTAAATCCGGTTTTGAGTCTGATAGCCACCTTCTTACGCTGTAATGGTCGGGGCAGAGTAGATTCTAATCCAGATATCCATTCTGGTGATGCAGTATAATTTATATTATTATTATTATTATTATAAGATTATTGCTACATGTGATCATACTATTGCAGATTCAGATTGTTATAATATTTTTTTTTCCTATCTTGGATACAAGGCCTACTATCCTCTTGATTCTCACCCGCTAAAAGTCCAATATTTTGATGTTTTTTTTATACTGATTACATATTTACGGAGGCCGCCACCTGTTAGATTTATCATTAAGATGACAATTTAAAACAGGATGAAACTTTTGTAAACTGCTTGACTATGTAATCTTGAATTGTGCATATGCCCGTAATACTTTCTTATGAACTTATAATTTCAATGTGGTGTTCTTGCAACTGGTACTATTTGTTGCAGTCGGCAAGACAAAAGATGCTTCAACTGATATATGTCATAGTAGAGTGTCTCAAAGAAGATGTCCTCTACTAATGTGTAGCCTATTGGTTTAGAGCAAGATAGAGATGATGCCAGTAGATAGTGAAGAGTTTAGAGAAAGATGGAGACGATGCCAGATTGCCAGCATATAGTGGAGAGCCCGGAAAGTTTCAGCTGAACATAAGAACTTAGTGGTATAGTTAAACTAGTAGCTTTACACTTGATTCATTCGTTGTCATGTTTCCACTTTATATTGTTTTTAGCCTGGAGAATATATTTCATGGTGGTCTCTTGTGGCCATGTAATAATGTTTTACTGTTTAATTTGTCAATAGCTAATTAGCTATGAAGTCTTGAAACATAGATAATGAATTGGCCGTCACCAGGATGGTTACTCTTGGAACTTGTTCAGTTCAGACTTCATAGATATTCATTCATATGTTGTTTTATAGTACACAACATTTGTAAATTGAACGATTGGATAAGTTCTGTATTATGCTATGCTCCTTGACATCTGTTTCCTGGGGCCACTTTTTAACTTCTGATAACAAGGGCAAATCTCACTTGATAAAAGACGAAGGTGCGTTTTAGCAATCATCATAAATTCATAATATCGTCTTGTACCATCAATGCAACTGCCTTTTGGGCTGTGTAATTACACATAAATGTAAGATTTGCGTACATTTTGTAATTTCATATTTCGTGAATATATCGATTATCGAAGATTTACGTCTTTGATTTTGTTTCATATTTGTAAAATGGAACTTCTAAAAAACGTTGCATATAACATTGGCTACCCATGCCTCCCATTACATTGCTTATAAAATCTGATGTTGCAAAAGAATTACTCCATTCGTTCCACTGGGATCTTTACATCTTAGCTGAGTACAAAGATCAAGTAATATAATTTAAATAGTAGGTGTAATAGTGTAGTAGTGTGTATGATAGTGATTTTATTGTTAAAATAGGTAAAGTAGTGGGTGTAATAGTGTAAAATATTGAAAAAGTAGAGTGTAGTAGTGGAGTAGTGGGGGTAATAGTGTAAAGTGTTGAAAAAGTAGAGTGAAGTAGTGGATGTAATAATGTATTTTATTGTTAAAAATCATTATTTTGGTAATGTAAAGAAATGGTCGGAATGCCCAAATTAGTAACTATAAAAAATTCATTGAGACGGAGGGAGTAGTATTTTATACCTCAATTCCTGCTTTAGAAAGCCTTTACAACGAATGAGCAAAGTGAACGCGTTTTCTATTGTTTATGTCCACATAATAAATAATGTTGTATTACAGAAACAAACAAGGTATAGTAGCACATAGCCACATACAGTAATAATTTAAAATGTTTCTGACATATACAGATTTGGTACGTACGTGGATAACAGTGAATTTAATCCCAACCACCTTTATAAGTTATAACGCCTAATGAAGACGATACGAGAGAGCGCACGTGTAAGAACATTGCTGTTTAATCTATCTCTAGATTAATTTTAAACTAATTCTTTCTTAATCATATATGTTGAGCTAATTAGTGATATAATCTTACTAACCTTCCTCCAAGGCTTGACCGTTTTATACTTTAGCCCTGAAAAAATTAATACGAATCTTAAGTCTTAAGCATGTTGTAGTACAAGAAACGATGACTCATACTATCATCTATTATTTCTAAATTCATTTATTATTTCTAAATTCATTTGTAATACATTATACTGTATTATCAGTCTATCACTTCACTCCCGCTAAGCGCATTCCGTGTATTCCCTACAAAATATCGACCCAAATATTAGAGCTCGCAAAATGTGTGATTGGTTTGATTTTGGATTAGTTCTTGATCCAAATTCATTTAAAAACAATATTTCTGTAAATTTGATTTTGGATTTGATTTGGTTTCTATGAATTTGGTTTAATGAATATTTTTTTAAAATTTTTTCACACAGAAAATATGAAATTAATAAAGATAAATAAACTGGTTGGCAAATATAATATTCAAGAAGATAAGAAAATGATACCCCAAGGTAAATTAACTCCTGGGGGTGTGTCCATATTAGTCAGGTTTGCAGGCTATAAATCACATGCATCTGTAATACTATATTCATAATGCATTTTCTTTAATAATTTTTATTTAACTGTATCAATAAAGTTCCCGGAAAGAAACCATAAAATTTTAAGCTTTAAATTAAAGATTATACTTTTTTATATAGAAAGAATGGAATTAGTTTATTACGGGACTGGACATTAATCTGAACAAATTTATCTTCCCAACAAAGAAGTGTCGAAGCCTTCTGCTGAGCCAATGAGAAAGGTCTCAGATGTACAAGCAACTAGAAAAATAAGGGATATGAAAATATGGATATCACTTATTTGATCCAAATTAGATCCATATTTGGGTTCAAATATGTGACTTTAAACTAGTTCAAATTCACTTAAAATGTGTGATTTTTTATTGGGCAAAATTTTAAAAATGGTTTGGTTTGGATTGGATATATGGTTTTGGGCCCATATTGCCAGGTCTACCAAATATCGACACATTACATGTACGGATCCCTCCATTTCTCTTGACAAATAAATTGTTATTTTTCGTTATTACGATTATTGTAAATGATGTGGTAGGAATTTTGCACAACAAATTAATAGGTCGTCGTTGAAATAGCACCATTAAATTGAAATCAACTTACTGTCTAGGAAGGTTCACAACTACGATTTTATGGATAGCTGTCCAGAAAAGCTCACAATGAGGGTTAATGAAGAACATAAGATGTGATTTTTCGGAAGAATTGGATTAAATCTGTGAGAATAGAATTTAAGGGCCGTGCAATTCTCTGCATTGACCAGCCAAGAACTCTAATAATGCAATGTCACACAAGAATATACGTGCTCTAAAGACCCTCTGATGTTAATATGTTGAATAAGTCCCGCAAACTGTCTACATACCACTAATTAAAGTGGATCAAACCCATAGTCTAATCAGTTAGTTATAATGATTTATACTGTTTGTTGTCAAGGGATTATGATTGCTATTTTTATTATCAATCGAGAATGATGTAATTATCAAGTAGTTTGGGAGTCTCCTAGCCGTAGCAGGACTGACCTATAATAATGTGCTCCTAAAAGATGGAACTTGTTCTTATCTTACTATGTGATTTGGGATGTTTGGCAAATAAGTCGAAATGACTTATTAACAACTTATATGAGATAAGTTGAATGTTAAGAAATCCTAACATTCAACTTTCAACTTATTCTTATTTCTCGATATACGTAATATATAATATCCTTCAAATCTTCAAAATCATATATCTTTTGATTCGTTCATTAAAAAATTGATATGTATATGTCAAATTTCTCTACTCATCGAGATCTATCCATTGATATCCACTTATATATATTAAAAAATAAATATTTTGAAAATATTTAAAAAAGTTAACTTATAAGTTCTGATTTACCAAACACTCTACTCACTTATAATTTCTGATTTACCAAACACTCTATTAACTTATAAGTTCTGATTTACTTATCACTTATATGATACTTATCACTTTAAGTTATAAGTTACTTATTTTAAGGTAAGCCAAACAGGCCCATTATGTCGGGCTTTCGAGAAAGCTAGGGTTTTCGTGATAATTGATTCTGGTAGCCCCTCTAGTTGGTCGATTACGAAAGTCCTATCTGGTGATTGTCCCGGTAATTATACATTATGACAATTATAAGCTATGAATCATCCACAGGAGGTTATCCTTAGAACGGCCTCATATTCTTTTGATATTAATCTCATAGTAGCTTCGGTGGGTTGGCATAGGCTTTGGAAGCACACTCAATCACCCAATTCTTTCAGGGATTGGATCCTAATGAGTCCAAATCTAATCCATGCAAGATTTTGATCATAACAGTAAATATATTAAAAAATCTTTAAAACAAAAAATAAAATATTGAAATTCATTTTCTATTTTTGGAAACGAAAATATCCTGAATCCGATTATAAATACACATACATGAAAATACTAATTTTTTATTTAGAATATATGGATTAAATGAATGAATAATTTAATGGTACAAGTAACACGAAAGTAGTGACAGTAAGTGGTCAATTTAAATTCCCATCTTAAAAATGTTTTTTTCTATTTTCTTGTAATAGTTAGTCATCAAAAAGGTATGTCAAAGACGCGTGAACTTCTTTTCCTTTTTTCTCTCACTTTTTTATTTTCATTTTTATATATGAATTTTGTTGAGAGTGACATATATACTGCTTATAATAACACGAGAGAAGTGATGAGATAAGTCGGTGGAAATGATTTAGTAGACTAAATTTATGTATGTGTGATTCACCTTTCTATTACATTTTCTTTAAAAAATGTGCAGACATCAAATAATATTCTACCTTAATTCTAGAATCACACACGTACAGTAAATGAAAAAGATTAGAAGATGCATGGTTTCAAAAAAAAAAAAAAAAATCAGAAGATACTGTATTACATATATAACTAGTTGATAAAGCCGCGCTTCGCGGTGGCATTAAAATTTTTATTTTTAAAAAAATTCAATACATTTATGTTATATTATAATATTAATATTAAATTTTAATAATTAAATAATCTTCTCTAATGAACCAATTTCTTGTTAAATACGATTCTGCCGATTGAGCCGCTCTCTCGTTAAAACCGAAATCCCAACTTTTTAACATATATTATAAAGACTTATATAATATTTTTTTATCCATAAAATCGAACCGTAAAAATAAAAAAAAATTATGACTACAGTATCAAATTCTAATAGCTAATACAATCTTTTCTAGCGAGCCCTCTTCCCGTTAAATACGTTTCGAGCCGCTCTTATTTGAAACCGAAATTCTAACTTCACTATATAAAGAGAGTAAATTCCAATTTTTATATTATTTAAACTTTCTAATATTTATAGAGTTTTAAAAGATGAAAATACATCTTATATTTTCTGTATATTATAGATAAACTTGTATAAAAAAAGTTAAAATAAAGGATTTTTAGGAAAAAAGATGTATAATTTAAAAAAAATCGTATATAACGTCTCCACCGTCCTCGTATTCTACTTCCAATAAAACATTTTATTTTATTTATTATATATTTAAACACTTTTTATACGGTCTTATTTAATGAACCGCTTTCTTGTTAAACACTGTTATTACTATTGATCCGCTCTCTCGTTAAGACCAAAAATCTAACTTTTACATATATTACTTGTATGATAATGTTTATCCATAAAAATCAAATCCTAAAAATAAAATAAAATTTATAACATCAATATGGTATTTTAATAGCTAGTACAATCTTTTATAGTGAGCCGTCTTCCCGTTAAGAGCCGCTCTCGTTTGGGATCGAAATTCCAACTTCATTACATATTATTGATGATACTTATCTTACACAACAATTTTTTTCCTTAAAATCAAAACCTAAAAAATAGAGTGAATTCCAATTTATACTTTCTCTAGACTTTCTAAAATTTTTGGAGTTTTAGAAAATGAAAACACATCTTATTTTATCTTTATATTATAGATACTCCTGTATTTATTTAGGATTTTTGCATGAGATTGTTCTTTTATTATGTTAACACATCAATTCTTTTTTTTTTATTTAAATATGGTGAATTATGTTAACACATCAATTCTTTTTTTTTTTTAAATACGGTGACTTTTTTTATGACAATAGTATTGGATTTATGAATAAATTTTCCTAATATAAGTATAATTAACTTATATAAAAAATATATAATTTAAGAAGATCGTACTTTCTATAAAATATTTAATTATATTTCTGCTCTATATATTCAAACACCTATTCTACTTCTAGTAGAACGTTTATTTATATATTTTTTTGATAAATTCGAACTCTTATTCTTTATAAATTCGAACTCCTATTCTACTTCCAATAGAACTTTTAATCGTATGCCTTATAAATACTTATTATACTTACAATAGAACTTCTAATCATATGTGTTCCCTATAAATTCGAACTCTTCTCCTTTATAAATTCGAACACCTATTCTACTTCTAATATGTTAATTGATATTTTTGTATTTATTAGTGTTTAAAATTCTAAAATTCTAGAAAATTAGAAAAATAGATTGAGACGATCTTAGAGCGCCACCTAAACTCCCGCTATCCTCCTTTATATATATATATTGATTGTTTATTTATATTGCTTAAAAATAATCAACAATCTCATTTATAATGGAATATACAAGCTGACTTATACAAAGGATTAGCTTATATAGTATAAAATGTTTTGATTTATGATATATGTATATGTAAAAAGTTATTTCTCTTTATATTCAATTCTATTATGCACGAGTTTTATTGTTTTTATTGATGATAATTAAATTTTATATCCGAAAGAAAAAATAACCAAAATACCTATTTTTCACAAAATTTTGCTTAAAATAGCTCTTTTCAGATTTCTGGCCCTTTTTACTCACGTGATACGCTACTTCGTGTAGCGCATCCCGAAATTACTGTAGCTCTCAAAATACTCTTCTTTCTCGTTTTTTTTCTAAAGCTCTCATCGCAGCCTTTCCCGTCGTCTCCCTCGATCTCTCTGTCCGGCAACTTTCCCACCTCCAAAGAATCACCACAAGACCCCAAGCTCATCACCTTCATCTCCCCCATAACCTTTTATCTCTTCCGGCCCCGCAGGGACATGTAATAACCTTGTCGAATTTGGTTCGAGGATGTCGGAATCGCGAGTTAGGTTTGAATCAGGGGTTCTTAATCGTGCATTACAAACGTAATAAAACTATCATAGGATTGTAGAGCTCGGAGAGACGATTCTTATGGTGTATGGTATGTGACTGGAAACCGACCGAATGGTGGTGAATTGGAGGTTGGACTGAAATCGAGAATAATCGCCATTAACATTGCCTCCCCGTCGCCCAGAGCTGGAGATCTGGGCTGACGTCAGATGACGTGGTGTCTCACGATACGTGATCTCCAAAGGCGTAGCCTAGACAAGTTACGGAGTACGGAATTTCGTATATATTACATACGGTATACACTGTAACGTGAGATTAGGAATACGGAATACATGGTAACGTGATATCAAGATACGGAGCACGCAACTCTGTATCCAGTGAGTAAAAAGGGCCAGGTATTTGGAGGTGGGTATTTCGGGCCATCCAATCTCTGACATGAATAAAAAGGGCCATCACCCAAAAGAGCTTTTTATTTAATCATGATTATTATTTTTATTTTTAATGCAAATCTTGATTTCACATATTGTCCTCCTCTAGGGTAGGGCTGTCAAACAGATATTTCGGATGCGGATTTGTCAATATTAAAATCCAAATCCGAATTTGTATCCGAATCCGTATTCTGATCCGAAAATATTTTTAAAACAATATCCGAATCCGATGGATATTATCCGAATCCGGATAATATCCGAATCCGTTTTCCAGTCAGATTTATTATTTTAAACTCAGTTTTTAATTCAAAAAAATACAAAAATAATTAAAAAATAAATTTTTAACTTGTCTAAAACTAAATAAAAAATAAAATTTATTTGGACATGTTTCATTTTTTTTATTTTAAAAAAATAATTTTAATATAACTTCTAATGTATATTTTTGTTATTCTTAAAATATTGAATTTATATGATATCTATACTATTATATAATAAGCAAACAAGGGTATAATTTGGTTGTTTGGTTCAACTTGGTTCAACCATCTAAAAGAATAGTGACCGTTAGATATTTAGTAAATAGATAATAGCCGTTAGATCTAATAATAAGGAATATTCTATATTTAAATCACTCTTCTAAAGATCCAAGGTTCGAATCCCGTCAACAACAAATTTACATAAAGATTTTATATTATTAGTTATAATCAATTATTATACTGTCTAATCAACAAATTTACATTTATTAAATAACTATTATTATTACTGATAATTTTATTAATTAACTACAAAGTTAAATTATATCCATAATAAATTATTATACTCTATTTTATTTAATCATATAATTTTAAAAGTATTTAAAAGTAACTCGTGTTTTGCACGGGCTATAAGTTAGTTTATATAAATTTATACCTATATTACGTTTACAAATATATTTATCTCATATAAATAAATTATTTGATGAATAAAGAACATAATAATTTTCAAATTATATGAGTATAAATATAAATATAAATATAAAATTTATAATATATATGTATAATTTTAGATTCGGATATTATCGGATACGGATGTGCCTATATCCAAATCCGTATCCGAAATTGTCGGATCCGAATATGGATAATATCCGATTAATTTCTAATACGGATAGTATCCAATTTATTTCGAATACGAATACAGATATTTCGAACAGATATCGGATTTTTCGATTTTTTTTGACAGCCCTACTCTAGGGCAATTGTAGACCAACCGAAAGAAACTGTTATTAATGATTCGGTTATCCGGATCTTCTAAATATAAACGGTTTGGTTATGATTTATTAAAGATAATGTATGATTAATTCGATCGGACCATTTATTAAATATTTTATTTAGTATTAAAAAAATAATTTAAACATTTTTCAATTTCGCTAGCTCAAGTATTGCATAAGAAAGTGAAAAACTTTAGCAACCTATACATAATAAACAACGAAAATTTTCATTTTTCAATGTATAGTACATTTACAAGTTCAAAACATTCTTTTACATTTAAATTCTAACTTTTAAGAATAAGTGATTTTAGTGTGTTTAGTTGACATCTAGTTCCCAAAATTTTTATGAAACTTTTATGAATCACATAATTATAGTCTATATATATGTCCTCTTTTAACCTGTTTAAATTTTAAATTTACATTTTTTGAAATCATAATTTCAATACAAAATTTTATACATAATCCTTGCATAAATATAATATTTAAATTAAATTTTATTAAAATATCAAACCGTTGTTCAAACGAAATTAATCCTTTCTTAGTTGAGTTGATTTGGTTTGGTTTATATTTTTAATTGATTTGATTTGGTTTTAAGTTTTCAAAACCCGTTACTACTGATTTAGTTTATAAATCGAAGAATTCGGATCAAACTTGACCATGAACACCATCCTCCTCGTAACATACATAGGTGAAGGACGTAGAGAGCTGAAAATGATTTGAACTAAATTTTTGAAGATCACAAGTATTAGTATATTTTTAAATAATCAAATTCGCCTAATAAAAAAATTAATCAAATTCAAACTCAAAATTTTCTATTTAAATATGTTTAATAGAAAATATGGTTCATGACAGGTTATACTAACGAGAATCTATCTATACTATTATATAAAAACCGAAACATTAAAAGTTTGGTCGGTCGTTACGGTAGCTATTGATTTTACTTATTTGTCCTTACTTAATTACAGATAAAATTCATCCTACTAACTAATTAATTTCTTTAAACATTAAATTTTTTCTATTTTTTAATAACAAAATAATTTTTTTTTCCAGATAAAATACAATATCTCTTATATTTTATCTAACTAAAATTTCTCCTTTACTAATCAATTTTCTTTTTCAGCTTAAACATATTACCTATTATATTTTTTAATAACTAAATAATTTCCTTCAGGTAAAATACAATATATTCTATATTTTATCTAACTAAAATTTATCCTTTTTTAAAAACATGTTAACTTTTTAATTTTCTTTAACTAAGACCTCCCTTTTTCCAATTATATCACAGGTATTATATTAAATAAAATAAAATAATAATTTAAAATTAGTAATAATCAACTGATTACCTTTTTCAACTAAAATCTATCATCTTTTCTATATTTTCTTACTAAAATTCCTCCTTTTCTAGAAATATCACGGATAACATTTATATAATTTTTATCAAATTATCTCATTTAAAATCTATATCTATACTAATATATTAAAGCCGAAAGATTGAAAGTTTGTCGGTTTGGTTTACACTTGGTTATCGTAATTATTTTGGTTTTCACTTGATTATCCTAATTATTAAATTAAATAATAACATAATATAATTAATGGTAATTAACCAATTGCCTTTTTCACATTTACTTTTAATTGGATATATTACCTTTTATAAATACCTAAAAAAATCAATCGTATCATATCTTCCAATCACTAATATTTCCTTTCTAATCTATACTAATATATTGAAGCCGAAAGATTGAAAGTTTGCCGGTTTGGTTTACACTTGGTTATCGTAATTATTTTGGTTTTCACTTGATTATCCTAATTATTAAATTATATAATAACATAATATAATTAATGGTAATTAACAAATTGCCTTTTTCACATTTACTTTTAATTGAATATATTACCTTTTATAAACACCTAAAAAAATCAATCGTATCATATCTTCCAATCATTAATATTTCCTTTCGAATTAAAACACATTACCTTTTTGATTTAAAACTAATCTTACAATCATTGATAAATACCCGAAAATATGATACCATATTTTTCAATTATTAATAAAATATATTAAAAATCCGTATACGTTGTTTATAATAAGAAAATATTAGTATAATCAGTAAACATAAGTATATTAAATTATATAATAAAAGAAACCCGTGCATTGCACGGCCATTGAAATTTTGTCGGTTCGGATTTGACATGGTCATCTTACTTATTAAAATAAATAATATAAATAATATAAATAATGATAATTAGCCGATTGCCTTTTTTAATTTAAAGTTGTTTACTTTTAATTGATGATATTACCTTTTATAAACACATAAAACTAACTTTTAATTTAAAACATAATCTTGCAATTATTAATATATACCCAAAAATATCACATCATATCTTCTAATCACTAACAAAATATAAAAATTATCTAAAATATTTAAAATTTTATATTAAATCAAATATTTAATATATATTAATAAATAATAATAATATATGACAACCCGTGTTTTGCACGGGTTATAGGCTAGTAATTCATAAATATCATTCACGGTGATTTATTCCTAAGGCAAACCTCTCGGACGAAACACTTACCCTACTTAGCTTACAAAATTGTCTCAGGATAAAAAATAAATATTCTAAATATTTTACCATTCTAGGCTGTCAATATTCTACTGTAAAATGAACTTCTCTCCTACGGTGAGAGTCTTTTGAGTTTTTTCTCCCCTTTCTTTTCCAAAAGATTGTGTGAGTCGTGAGATAGGTATCAATGGAGGACATAGAAATGCAACTGGCGGAAATGGATATAGCAAATGAGGAAAACGAAGAGCTGACTCTCGATGAGGGAGTGGAGGAAGAAGTGAATAGATTCGAGTTATGCCTAGTAGGACGATTCTTAACGGAGAAAAGTATCAATGGCCGTGTAATGAGATCGAAACTGGCAGACCTATGGAAACCTGCTAGAGGGATTAACATCAAAGAGCTGAAGCCAGGTTTGCTCCTCTTCCAGTTTTACCACGTAGAGGATATGAAGTGGGTGTTGGCTAGTGGTCCATGGAATTTTGATGGTGCATTACTTGTAATGAGCTCAATAAAGCCGGGAGAAGATCCCACCCAAGTCCCCCTGTTTGAAGTGGATTTTTGGATTCAGATTCATGGTCTTCCGATTGGGTACATGACTGAAAGTGTAGGGAAGCAACTGGGCAACTTTTTTGGGACCTTTCTACATTATGACGCAAATAACAACTCTAGTATATGGAGAGAGTTCATGAGATTGAAGGTCAGAATAGATGTCCGGAAACCGTTAAAACGACGAAAGCGAATCTGCAAGAAGGACAAGACGGAGGTTATGGTGAGCTGCAAATATGAAAAATTATGTGATTTTTGCTTCATATGTGGCCTATTATCACATACAGAACGTTTTTGTCAAAAGAAACTAGAGACTACATCAGAGGAGGTCGTTAAAGAATGGGGACATTGGCTTCGTGCAGCGCCGCGCAGGGTGGCAGGCGGAGGTACGAGTAAATGGCTTAGGAAAGACGGTGATGACAACTGGGGACGACAGGTGGGCCTTGACAGTCAAAACTCGAGAAATCAGCTTCCTCAAAAGCTTACTTTTTCGCGAATTGAAGGGTCAAAGCAAAGTAGCGGGGACAAAACGAATATCTTTTCTACCTTTTCAGAAAACCCAAAACATGGAGCTGTCACCCGGGAAAAAGAGGAGGGAAATTCAAATATCTTTGGGCCTATTGGGCTAGACCAAGAAGAACAGAATGGACTAAACGTTGAAGATAGAAAAAGACAGAGAAACGAAGCCCACGGTCCTGGAGTTGCAACGACAAACCAAAACATCACAATTATGGACTCTACTCTTTCTGGTATGGATTGTGTGGAGACCTCTCAAACTGAATTGGCTAAGCTTGCTCAGCAAGCTAGCCAACTACAATGAGTTGCCTTGGATGGAACTGTCGAGGCCTTGGGAAACCTCGCACAGTCAGAGCTCTCCATGATCTTATCAAGGTGCATAATCCCAGTTTTATTTTTTTGGCTGAAACATTTTCTTTTGCTATTAAGATTGAAGAACTTAGAGTCCGTTTTGGTTTTGAGCAATGTTTTTCTGTTGATAGAGTTGGTAGAAGTAGTGGCTTAGCGGTTTTTTGGAAGTTTCCTTTTCAGTGTGAAATTTCTGGTTACTCGCAACATCATATTGATGTTCTAATGATGGAAAACAATACAGTTTCTTGGCGCTTGTCGTGTTTTTATGGCTTTGCAGATCGGTCCAGTCGAAGAGAATCCTGGAATTTGATTCGTAGACTGGCCACCTTATCAAACATTCCTTGGTGTATCTGGGGGGACTTTAATGATCTATTGTATGCTACGGATAAAAAAGGGAAACTCCCTCACCCTCAATATTTGTTGGATGGATTTCGAAGTACTATAGATGATTGTAATCTGACAGAGCTGTACCTAGACGGAGGCAGGTTTACCTGGGAGAAAAGCAGAGGAACCGATGCGTGGGTTCGAGAAAAGCTTGATCGGAGCTTCGCTTCTAGTAGCTGGTGGGGTAAATTCCCGCTTCATAATTTGCGTCTGCTTCATTCATCAGTCTCTGACCATGAACCAATCCTTCTAGAGCTTCTAAAAGTGAATATGTCGAGGAAAACTTTCAGATTCCGTTTTGAGAATATTTGGCTGAAGGAACCAAACTTTGTAAAGGAAGTCTTTGAGGTCTGGCGAAACCTCCCTGTTATTCATCTGATTCCTAAGTTGCTAGAAGTAACCTCATACATGGCACGTTGGGGCCGATCCTTTTTCCACAAGTTCAAAGAGAAAATTAAGGAGCACAAGGCTAACCTTCAAAACCTGGTAGATCGTACAGATGCTCGAAGCATTCAAACTTACATGGACGAAAGAGAAAAGCTAAATACCTTACTCTACCAGGAGGAAGTATACTGGAAACAAAGGGCCAAATTATTTTGGCTTAGTGAAGGGGATAAGAATACAAAGTTTTTTCATGCCTCTGCGTCAACAAGGAGGAAAACAAACAAGATCGATTTTTTAGTGAATGATGTAGGAAACAAAATAGAAGACCAAGAAGGCATGTGCACTGTGGTTAAAGAGTATTTCATGTAGTTATTCACAGAAGTTGAGAACGAGGAAGAGACTTCGAACCTGGTCAGCCACAGAAGAGTAACAGATACGCAGAACGAAAAGCTTATAGAAGATTTCTCCTTCGAGGAGTTTACTACAGCCATGAAGCAGATGCATCCCGATAAAGCCTCAGGCCCCGACGGGCTCAACCCTGCTTTCTTCCAAAACTTCTGGTCGGTTATGGGAAGAGAGGTATTCCATTATTGCATAAAATGGCTTAGTACATGTTGTTTTCCTGCAGAATTAAACACTACTAATGTGGTTCTCATTCCTAAAAAAGAAAATGCCTCCTGTATGAGAGATCTTAGACCCATTGCTCTTTGCAATGTACTTTACAAAATCCTGGCAAAAGTCCTTGCTAATCGCCTCAAGAATGTCCTCCCGTTCATTATCTCGGAAAACTAATCAGCGTTTGTAAAAAATAGAAGCATAACGGATAATGTCCTAGTGGCTTTTGAGATGATTCACCATATGAGCAAGAGGAGACAAGGAAATAAGGGTGAAGTGGCGTTAAAGCTAGACATTAGCAAGGCATATGATAGAGTATCTTGGTCATTTCTTCGTAAAAGAATGAGGATTATGGGCTTTTCTGAAATATGGATCAATTGGATGATGTTGTGTGTGAAAACGGTGAGCTACAACTTTTGCATTAACGAGTCGCTCATTGGTCCAGTCTACCCGAAGAAGGGGTTGAGGCAAGGAGATCCACTCTCCCCATATCTTTTCTTGATTTGTGTGGAAGGCCTGTCAAATGACATTGATGAAGCTTCAAGCAATGGTTACATTCATGGATGTAAGATAGCACCTACCGCACCAACAATAACCCATCTTTTATTTGCCGACGACAGTTTTCTGTTCTTTCAAGGCACAGTGGAGGAAGCTACAAATGTCAAAACTCTTCTTATCAACTACGCGAAATGCTCAGGTCAATCAATAAATTTTCAAAAGTCAGGAATTTATTTCAGCGCCAACGTCAAACGTGATATGCAATCAAAGATTTCAAACATACTAGAGGTGCACAATGGTATTACTGAATCTAAATACCTTGGACTACCATCTCTAGTTGGCCGGTCTAAGAGGCGAGTTTTTGGATACTTAAAGGATAAGGCAAGTAAAAGGATCCAAGCGTGGCAAACCAAACCAATCTCTCAAGCAGGCAAATCAATTCTAATTCGCAATGTCGCCCAGGCCATCCCTTCTTATATCATGTCCTGTTTCTTGATGCCGAAATCTTTATGCCATGAGCTGGAGCAATTATTCAACAACTATTGGTGGCGAAATGGCAAGCCAAATAATCAAAAGGGTCTAAACTGGTTGGCATGGAATGGTATGTGTTCTGCAAAAAGCAAAGGGGGAATGGGTTTCAGAAACCTGTATGGCTTCAATGTAGCTCTATTTGGTAAGCACATCTGGAATTTCATACACAATTCGAACTCTCTCGTAGCCAGGCTTTACAAAGCTAAGTATTTCCCTGATTCTCACGTACTGAAGGCGACTAGAGGTACTAGCTCAAGTTTTATTTGGGCTGGTATATGGAAGGCCAAAGAAGAGCTTTGCAAAGGCTTTAGATGGGTTATAGGGAATGGAGAAAGTATTGCAGCAACAACAGACCCCTAGCTTCGAACGAAGCATGACTTTTGTGTTGAACAGAACAGTTTCTATGACGACAGATATGAGAAGGTAGCGAGTCTGTTCATTCCAGGTGAGAAGAAGTGGAATTCGGAACTAATAAGAAATTGTTTCCTGGAGGTAGACGCAGATGCAATTCTATCACTGCCAATCCCTCAACGTGAGACTAAAGACAAGGTGGCCTGGACGGCATCAAACAATGGAGTTTACGGTGCAAAGTCAGGATATCGGTACTGGTATGACATGAATTATGGCAGGTCTGCTTTACAACAAAACGAAGGATGGAGATTGATATGGAATCTTCATCTACCTCATAAGGTGAAAATCTTTATCTGGCGATTTTGTCGAAACACCACTGCAGTCAGGCAAAATCCGAGCTTAAGAGGAATCACGCTGGATACTACTTGCCCTATGTGCATGGCTGACACGGAACATATGGCACATCTATTCCACGACTGTAACTTTGCAGCTAACTGCTGGAACCACGCTCATCTGAATTATGAATGGGGTAGCGTCGATTGTGCGTCTACATGGCTTCTTGACAAGCTAAAAACGGGGATAAGAGATGAGGCTTCGAAAATATGTGTTGTCCTATGGGGGATTTGGCATTGGAGAAACAAAAAAGTTTGGGATACAAAGGTAGTAACCCCTGCTTTTGCTATGGACAGCAGTTTCAGAATGCTTGCGGAATGGCGAGAAGCGAGGAGAGATCACATCAAACAAGCTAAGGGTGAAACCAAAAGTTCTAAAAACCTAGATAACAAATGGAAACCCCCCGAGATAGGTACTCTAAAGGTGAATGTTGATGCGTCGGTCTTTCCAGGAGCCCATTATTTCACAATAGGTATGGTTCTGAGAGATGACAGAGGAGCTTTCATTGTTGGAAAGAATCAATGCTTCTCGACAGCTAGTTCAGTACTCGAAGCGGAGTTGGTGGGTATCCGTGAGGCACTATCTTGGATTAAATATCACCAGAGAACGCAGGAAGGAGTGCAGCTGGAAACAGACTCTATGCTTGCAGTGAAGGCTATCAAGGGTGATGGAGTGAACTTTTTAGAGGTTGGGGAGATAATCGAACACTGTAAACATATGCTTCTTAGTATGAAGAAAACCTCAATTTCTTTTGTTAGGAGAAATGCAAACAAGGTGGCACATGTTCTTGCTAGAATCCCATGTTTAGCGTTTTCCCATAATTTATTCACGTCTCCTCCTACGTGTTTGTTGGAGGCTCTGAAGTTTGATCTCTCTAGTTGAATGCAATTGTCGTGCTTATTTCAAAAAAAAAATAAATAAATAATTTTATGAATTTTATTTGTTTTTCTAACCAACATAAAAGTAACATAATAAAATAGCTGCAAATAGATAACTCGAGTTCTAACAATATTTTTTTGATTTATGATTTCAAAATAGATTGAAAAATCATGTTTACGAATGATTTTAACAAATTTATTCATAAATTATACTAACCAAGTTCATAATCATTTTAATCGAAATGTTCGTGAACTTTGAGTCGAGCCATAACACGAATAAATATATCAAAAATATTTTTTACTTAAATGATTAATCGAAGAAAATTTTTACGTGTGAATCCACCAAATTAACCAAAGTTTTTCAACAACACGGGTTTCACAACTTCTTGAATTTTCGTAATTTTTCCTTGTTTTCTTTTTATTTTTATCTAGTAAGAGTTATTGACAGCATGTCCTTCGTCATCAATTATTTAACAAATTTACTAAGAATTATTATATTACTACTTTCCAACTACCAACCTAAATCTTTGATCTTTAAAAAAAATGTTCAGGTGGAATCAATTTCCGTAAAATCTTATTATATACTTTATTGTATAAGTTACCTCGAGGAAAAGCGTGTGAAGGTCGCGTATATACTAACTACAGAAGTAAACTAAAAATAGTTGGGTCAAATCGATGGAGTTTTGATTTTTTGTCATTTTTTTACAACGGAGTGTTAATTGAATTGAACTTTTTTTTATTTAAATGAGGCTCAAGAAGGATACAAATTACAAAGAAAAAAGAAAATTGAATCTGTAACCTATAAGATCTTAACTTTCGGTATTAGGTTTGAACCTCATCGCTAATCGAATTAAACTATGGTGATATATAGGGGGTGTTTGAGAGAACTTATTTTCAGAATAAGTCAACTTATTTTATGATAAAGTTAGAGATTTCTAACTTTTTTCTAAAAAAAGTTAACTTTTTTTTGCAACCAATACAATCTCAAATATACATTAAATACTTATATGAAAAAAAATTATCAAAATATGAAAGTTTTATCCGAAAATAAGTCCATAAAGACTTATTTTAATTTTTGCCAAACAGGCCCATAGATTCATTTGTAATTTGAGGCTTTGTTTGGATTGAGGGTTGGGGAGTGATGGGTTGGGTCGGGAGTGGTTCAAATTTCACAACCCTTGTTTGGATAGAAATTTAAAATGGAGGGTTGAGTTTATAGAGGTTGGTCAAAGATTGCGAGAAAATTTTAATATAATGGAAATGAGGGAGCGCTTTAACACCCCGATTTGGGATATTGGACATTGTTGCCTAACGCCTTTTTATTTTTTTTCTTTTTATATTTTCTTTTCAATCATGTATAAATAACCGTAGCAAGCATATAATTTATTTTGATTATTATTTTGTATATTATATATATTACGTAATTAATTGATAAATGTCTTTTTTGAAATTATTAATTAAAAAGGATTTTGAAAATTTCAAAAAATATACTTTCGAAAAAAAATCTCAGGAAAAAAATTTTCAAACGGAAAAAATATTTTCCGAAAAATTATTTTGGGAAAAAATTATTTTTCGAAAAAATATTTTCAGAAAAATTATTTCCGGAAAAAATATTTTCGCAAAAATATTTCGGAGAAAATATTTCTGGAAAAAATATTTCTGAAAAAAATATTTTCGGAAAATTAATTTCAGAAAAAATATTTTTGGAGATAATATTTCCCGAAAAAATATTTTCGAAAGAAATATTTTCCGAATAAATATTTCCGAAAAAAATTTTCGAATAAATATTTCCGAAAAAATATTTCCGTATAAGTATTTCGGAAAAAAAATATTTTCGAATAAATATTTCAGAAAAAAATATTTTCGAATAAATATTTCGGGAAAAAATATTTCCGAATAAATATTTTGAAAAAAAATTGGGAAATTCTCAATGGTACGCCTATAGTTTTGGCTTTTCCAAATGGTACGCCAAATAGTTTTGCCTTCTGAATGGTACCCTTGTACTATTATACCATTCTCTACGGTACCCTTTCCGTCAATCCCCGTTAAACAAACGTTTAATTACCCCATAAACAGTAGAGAAATTCTCAATGGTACGCCTATAATTTTGGCTTTTCCAAATGGTACGCCAAATAGTTTTGGCTTCTGAATGGTACCCTTGTACTATTATACCATTCTCTACGGTACCCTTCCCGTCAACCCCCGTTAAACAAACGTTTAATTACCCCATAAACAGTATAAATTTTGAACATCTATCTAATTATATATAAATTTCTCCCCCTGTTTCATCAAACATCCACAAGTTCACCCAAGATCCAATCTTTTCACCTCAGATATACCACACACACACACACACACAGATATATATATATATATATATATATATATATATATATATATATATATATATATATATATATATAAAATTTGTATCATGACCACTGTCGACGCCGTGCCGGTAAATGTCCCGCAAAAATTCCCGCTGCTGTGCTGGATATAAGAAGAAGCTCTAGCTTTAATCGAAGCCGACCGTGAGAGATGGTACGTGTTCCGCCGTGATTATCTCCACACCGCCGATTGGGACTCAATCGCTAACGTCGTCGATCAACGTTGCCCCGGTGCATCTCCGGCCAAGACCTCCGCACAGTGTCGTCATAAGATGGAGAAGCTCCGACAAGGTTATCGAGCTGAGAAACAGAGGTCTCTTTCTTATCCAGGGCGATTCTTTTCGTCGTGGTTTTATTGTTAGTGTAGGTGCCCTAGAGGCAATACATTTCAGTTTACTTAAACTTCGTTATTGACATTTATGTTCTATTTTGATTATACTGATGTTTTATTATGCTTTGTATTTATTGCGATATAATTGTTAGTATAATAAATGTCCCTAGATTATTGATACGAACTATATATAACTATGAGATTATATACAGTATAATAATCTTAAATATCCCTAGTCAAGTATTATTGTTATTGGGACAATAATAATACATCCAGATAATTCATTCGTGTGGATACCGATAGAGACGTACATCGCTCGTGCGGGATACGTGGTGATCGAACATCCTTCCTACAATCTCAGACCTCGGAAAGCTTTTTAAAGGTACTGATTTCTGTGAACTACGAATTAAATATACAATTCTCGCATGGATCCTAGCGGTGGGTTTCAATTTGGTTTTATTTTTCGCGTTTTTTTTTCCGCTGCATTTGATTGTTTGAAACCCAACAATGGTATCAGAGCTACTTGCGAGAGGTTAATTCGTTTATGTGTTTAAACTTTCGAATATATGCATGTTTGTAATCTGTCAGATTGCTGTCTATGAATATTCTGATATTATGCATGCTGTATATACTATTCTGATATTATGCCATGATACAGTTATGTTATATAGATGATATAATGAATCTGCATGTAATCTGATATGACGATAATAGTATGTTTAGAATCTGCCATGACTCATATGTATGTTGTTTGGTTTGTATGATGATATAAACTGTCGGATGGATGCTATTGGATATGATCCGTAAACAGGGATTAGGGTTACGTGTATAATGATACATGTTTCTAGTAGAGAATGGTATAATAGTACAAGGGTACCATTCAGAAGCCAAAACTATTTTGCGTACCATTTGGAAAAACCAAAATTATAGGCGTACCATTGAGAATTTCTCTACTGTTTATGGGGTAATTAAACGTTTTTTTAACGGGGATTGACAGGAAGGGTACCGTAGAGAATGGTATAATAGTACAAGGGTACCATTCAGAAGGCAAAACTATTTGGCGTACCATTTGGAAAAGCCAAAACTATAGGCGTACCTTTGAGAATTTCCCAAAAATATTTCCGAATAATTATTTCGGAAAAAAATATTTTTGAATAAATATTTCGGGAAAAAATATTTCCGAATAAATAATTCCGAAAAAAATATTTCCAAATAAATATTTCGGAAAAAATATTTTCGAATAAATATTTCGGGAAAAAAATATTTCAGAATAAATATTTCCGAAAAAATATTTCATGAAAAAATATTTTCAAAAAATTATTTCCGAATAAATATTTCCGAAAAAATGTTTCTGAAAAAATATTTTCCGATATAAAATTTTCCGAAAAAAATATTTTCCAGAAGAATATTTCCCAAAAAAATATATGCATTTTTTATTTTTTCAGAAATATGTTTTTTAATTAATTTTTATTCATTTAAAAAATAATAATTAATTATATTATAACCCCTTCCCAACCAAACCCTCCATCCAAATAAGGTAAGGGTTGAACCCTTCATTACTCAATCCTTATATCCAAACAAAGTAAGGGTTCACGCCACCCCACGCCACGCCACCCCACGTAACTCCGTATCCATATAGGCCCTGAATGTTGTGATTAGAGTGGTAGTTCAAGAATAAACGTTTTTTAAATTGAATTCGAATGTTTGAACTCGTTTAGTTAAACGAGTCGAGTCGAATAGAGTAGATATAAAACTTGATTAAACTCGGTTCAAAATTCAATTATCCGGCTCGACTCAAGTTCAAAATCATTTATAAATATATTATATTGTTACTAAATTTGTTTTTATTATTTAAAATTTAAAAAGTTAACTATAGTTTTTATTTTATTAATTAATATTTAATTGATGAGCCCATGAGAATATTCTGCTCAATTAATTTAAACTCGACTCGAATAATTTACGAGTAAATTCGTAATTTACACGAAATATAAATCGGTAACTAAAATAAATAATTTTTAATATAGTACCAATAAATAACCGTAACTTTTCAATTTAAGCAAATTAATTGAAAGTTCCTTTCAAAAAAAAAAAATTAATTGTAAGTTAGGAATATGAAATTCGAGTGCAGAACTGCAGATGGACTGTTGAAATAACTGCCACTTTACATCATTCATTTTGACCTTTATCTGTCTTTAATTTAACTGCCCCCTCCTGTTATTATAATCATCATTGGGACACGTATTGATTGACAGATTATCAGGTTATCACCTTGTTTACCTGGTCTCATCAGTCTTAACACTTCATCAATTTGGTGGCTTTTTCACAGATTGAACTTATCGGTCCTCTTTAACCATTAACTGTTAGCAGATTGAGTTAGCTATTTTAACTAGCGAATTGAGTTAACTGTTTTGCATCAAATTGTTTGATAATTAGCTGTTTAAGTTAGCTTTTTGTAGATTAATTAGACATATAGCAAACCTCTAATTGAAAAAGTTTCTCCATGTAGTTTTTTTGAAAATTAGCTTTTTGAGTCCAAAAAACTATTACAATCCGCTAATCACCAAACACTAATATTAAAGGTTTCAAATAGTCAAACCTTTAATTTGGCTCAAACCTCTAATTTCCAAACACCCCGTAAATCCAACAAAACTTTTTATTCCAATGTGTTGCATACTCTGTATTTTTTAAAAAAAATTATGATATATCCATTTTACAAGAATAGTTTTAGCGTAAAAACACGTAAAAATAATCATTAATTATGTTTTAAAAGTTCACAATATTTTTAGATTATATCTGAAGCGAAAGGAGTATTTCAATAATGGGGAGTAAATAAATTTAGAAGAAATAAAAAGGAGAATCAAAGGCATTGTTTTACACATACAGAGTCAGTAGAGTTTTAAGTGATGTATAAGCATTTGACACTTGTCATGTCACACAGGGACCAAGGCTCCTTCTTGGCACTCTGCTATTTTCATTATCACCAAATTATTCCAAGTATCCTATCCTCCATTTTATACCATGATTCATCAGTATAAATACTCACCTTGTCATGCTTTTACTTGGATAAATATTCACACACTAGACTTGTATACACATCCAAAACACATCAAAGTAGGAGCCAAAAAAATAAATGCCATTTTCCATTTTAGTGATTGATTAGCCACAGAATAAAAAGACCTTTCAGAATCTCACTTTCTTCATCATAAATTCAGTTCCCACAAGTCTTTTCCAGTTAGTTAATTAATTATTCCTAGTAGTACTATTGTTTGATCCTTTAGACTTCTTGTTATAAAGCTTTTTTTGGTGAGTAAATTTTTAGTGATTTCAATGGCTTCTTGGGAAGATATAGTGGATGATCAAGATTATGATCACCAAGAATCTCAGTCTCAAGCTCATAGCCTCTCAAGGCTAGCTACCTGCACTAGCAATTCTACTTTGGATTACGAAAATTTCGATAACTATGATGATGACAATCATGGTACTATTAGTACCATGATTTCAAGATTGTCTCTTGAGAGCTTTGATGTTGGTGGATTTGCTGATGGAGAATTTTCTGAGGGAACTTATGGTACTGGAGGCCAAGAAAACTCATCAAGGGGCTGTTTGTTTATAGATTCTGATGATGAAAAGGAGGCACCAGTGCCAGATGTCCCAGATTCTTACTCCCTGCCAGCCACACCACTGCAAGAACTAAGGTACCAGAGTGATGCTTTATTTGGGAAACTCACTGGGGATGGATCCAAACAATACTCAAGTGACAACAATTGTGAAAGATTGAGTAGAAGGAAAAAGAGGGTATTGAGGAGGAAGAAATGGGAAGAAAGGAAGGCAAGTAAAAGTGACACAAATGATGATGATGATGATGATGATGATGATGATGATGATGATGATGAAGACGACGATGATGTTGTTCATGAAGATGATGAGATGAAGATGAATTTGGGCATTGGAGAAAGGAGTTTGAGTCAAAGTAACTATAGTTTTAGTGGAGAGAGTGAAGGAGGGTTGAGGGTAATAACAAGGCCTAAAGGAGGTAGAAGATCATTGTGTATGGATATGGAGGAAGTTAAGGCATGTAGAGAACTTGGATTTGAGTTAGAACACCAGCAAATGTTTGACATGACTGCGACGCCAAGTCGTTTAACTCTGTCTACATCCACTCTTGACACCAACACTACCAGCAGTGGTGGCAGCTCTCCCATTCCCAATTGGCGCATTTCTAGTCCAGGTCCATATTATTTCATTCTATATGTATTCATACATTTTGATCCAACATATTTTACCACATGGTTGTTAAAACATTAGGTGTTTTGAATTTCTTATGATCGTAAAAATCAACTTATAACCATCGACTAGTCTAGATTTATGTCGAAAAGTTGTCTTGTGTGTTTCGATTCATTGTCTAAAACTTCTTGTGGCAATGTGATGGAACAGGGGATGATCCAAAGGATGTAAAAGCAAGGTTGAAGGTATGGGCACAAGCTGTGGCACTTGCTTCTAGTTCTAGTTCTTCATCTAGATATGGAGGCACCTAATCAGCAAGTACTAATGTTTGGCTATCCATTTCTTTCTTTGCTTATTGTATTTTTGATGATTTATTTCATCATTATTGAGGCTTGTGTAATTTATCTTTAGAATCTGAGGCAGCTAGTGCCCTGCTCCCACTATACTGATGAGGAGGTAATTGTGGAAAAGGATTTCTTTATGGTCCTTTTACTAGGTTTTCCTTTTGTCATTTTCTTTCACTTTTTCATGTGTACCTTACCTTTTGGTACCTGTGCTTGTAAATACAAATACTGTAAGAAAGTTGCTTTCGATTGGCTGGAAATTTATACGTAAATTACAGAAATTTAAATACGATACGAAAAGATAGCATTACATTTGTCTGAACATAAACTAGAGCAAGTTTCGTACCATGCCTTCACAGAGACTCGAACCACAACGTCGCGTTTTAACACAATTCTTGACAACGGTGTGTCGGTGGACAGGAAGTAGCTGTTGTTCACATATTGGTAGCATCTACAATTTGGCCGCACGTCACTGTTTCGTGCAGTGATAATAATCCCCACACACAGTGCACAATTGCATACAACTAAGAATGAGGGCCATAAAAAGTCTGTGTGAAATAATACCATAGAAATACTGAGCCTAGTGGTTAAGACTCTTTGCATAACGTGCTCAAGTATGCATTATTGATGTCCGGTTAGTTGTGAACTCAGAATGGAAAAATCACATCCAATCACAGTTTATGGACCAGAGCTGCAGGTTTTGTGTTGGAAGTACTGAGAAGATGTTTAACTAGATTTCTGTAACATTTAATGAATTTGGACCTCCTCAGATTCGATTAGGTCCCAGAAAAATACTCACTTGTTTCCATCATAAATAATGAATTTATCTGGTTAAACTAATGTTACAAAGAAATAACTATGATATGTACATGCTAGTTTCAGCATTCCAGGCATATGCTTAATTCTAATTACAGAACCATTAAATGGCATCCTTCGCAGCTAACAACGCCATCAAATTTTGATTTTTAGAGGTTTTTAGCCTGATGGCAGATAACCAAGAACTGCAAGCTGCAGCCTCAATCAAATTATTGAACAATTAACTGATAACCTAAGTGCCAAATTGCAACATGTAGTATATATGGATGGAAAGATGGTCCAGAGCTCAGATGGATATGAATTGTGTTACTGAACAGAGCTACCTTTTGAGATTTCATTGTTATCGTCATCAAACTTGTAACTCTCATATACTTCAAGAAGCATTTCCCTGCATGGTACGACAGCTCCAACCTTGATACAAGCAAGGAAAGCACCAGAAAGCTTCCGGTGAAGACTGTAAGCTTCATCAGGAGGGGCCGTCAACCTATGCTTCATCATTGTTGCCCCAAGATTTGTAACGTTATGTGTGATATTTGTGGACCGGAAATCATACCCACCTGGCTTTGCAAATGGCAATCCGACAATAAATCCAGCTTGAACATGAGCTTCTAACATTATGTCTGACTCCATTCCAGTGAGAAACCCAAGCCTTTGGGACATCTCGATAACTGTTTCTTTGTCCTTATTCGCACATGCTAGAACCTGCTCAGACAATGCATTGAAATCCTTTTAATAGATGGCTTAGAAGGAGAAGGCTTTAAAGCTGACCCATGTTGAATTTAGAGAATGGAATCATTACTAAATATGATGCCTTATGCAGCATAATTACAACATGTTACAAACTAATCCTTCAGGTTTAATCAAAAAATAAGAAGGTAAAAGTCAATAGTAGGAGCGTTTTCTATATGAATCTTTTAAACCGGTGGAAGTGAATAATCAATGAGACATTTATCATTAACAAGCATATCTTAGGAAAGGGGTAAACCTAATTTCCTGTTTGGTCATTTTTACTGACCAAAAATAGCTACAAGTCCGTGGAGCAGAAGAAGGTCATTCAAGAAGCCCTAACATTTCTAACAATATAATCAGAAAGATTGCAAGATACTGTACTTGTACCTGTTTCCAGCAAATTTAATATACAAAATTAAAATCTGCAATTTGACAAACAAAAATATGCTGGCTTGATGTTCAACATTAAACGGCTCTTACTTTTAAGCCGGAAGAACTAATCTAAATCCTATTATGTAGGAATTAACTAAAAGCAAGTGCAGTCAAATAAAAATGTCCACAATATACTTATTAGGTACGCTACTGTGTTGTAAACTAAAGTAAAATATTTAGACAATGACCGAAAGAGCTTAAAAGCGAAAAGTATATTCACCATTCTCAAATAGTCATCGACAAAACGTTTTGGGTAATCCCGAGCTGCACCAAAATCAATGAGATTGATTGTCCTTGTATTCTCGTCATATAAGAAATTACCCCAATTGGGATCCGTCTGCATTTGATTAAGCATGAAAAATATTATAAGAACTCAAGTGCTAATAATGAGTAGAAATATCATCAGGCATGCTATTAACAATTTAATAATTCTGCAATAATGAGAAAGAAAATGTAAGACAGAATGTATAATAATTCATACATGCGAGGTCACTTAAACCTATTTAGATACAAAAGCAAGAAAAGGAAGAAATTGCGCCACATCTAGTTCTTCTGGGGTTAAGAAGGCCCAATGGCATTTAGAAAGCCCAATAGCACCCAACAGCGGTGTCATTGGGCTCACAGCCGCAGGTGAGCTTAAGAGGGAGCTCAATCACAAAGAAAATAGGAGAAGCCTATTGATAATGAATTGATGGCTGATATGTGAAAGGGAATTCCACATAGAGTTAAATATTATGATAGAGGGTGTTGTTGGAATGAGTGGGTGTGTGCACATTTAAACTAAGGTGTTCATGCCAATACAGGCCTCATAATCAAAATGGATACTCCAAATCCAGAAAATATTTTTTATGATATTATATCCTATTAGCTTCTCAAACAGCAAAACCTTAAGCACCACTAGTGTAAAGACAACACAAAGAAAACTGAAGTGTCACTAGCTCTTCTTATTGCCAATTGTGCTTTTTTTTGCTAGTAGCCTCTGTGAATTCTGATTCACTTCAAGGGTTCGAGCATAGATCCTGCCCCCTTACTAACCAAACAAAACTTCCTTCGAAAGACCAAAGGTGCAGCACATACATGGTCAGAGGCTCAAGAGTGGTCCATAGTATGCAGTATGGTTTTATGATAGTATGGGAAGGTGCACTTAGATTCATTGTTTCTAGTTTCTACTCATTTCCTCATTAAGATTTTACATAGGGATCTAAACCCCAACCTTACAGGATTACGGTGCAGCTTTGAATTTTAAACAGATTATACAAAGTACAATCTAGGATCATAAAAACCTATACGTAGTTGAGTTCATACTAACTAGATATTTCCATTATATCATCGTAGTTTCAAAGAAATACAAAAGATAGGGCATTACAGGGAAATTTCACAAAAAAGAAAACCATTACAAAATATATAGACAACATGCCTGCATAAAACGGAAGACAAACAGCTCCATCAAAGTTAAATGCAGCAACTTTCTTCCAACATAATTACGAGTCTCTTGATCAAGTGATGCCACCTTATCAATCGAAATTCCTGTATGAAATACCAATTTAGTCCTCTTCGATATGACAAGTTGCACACAATTCACAACTCACTAACAGGAAATTTGAACCGAATAAGTATACTGGCCAAGGTGACTACAAAGCCTAAAAAGAAAGTTGAGTGACATCGATTATGTGTAAGGAAAGCTTAATCCGAACAAAATTAAAATCATGCTATATGAAGGAAGAGTAGAGAAATTAAAAGTGCTGGAGTAAATTCGATACAGGTTCTCATCTTGGCTAAAAATAAAGAAGGTTGTGTTATTTGGTTTCACCACAAGGCTTGCTATGTCAGACAATTATAAAGAGGGCTTCATCAATTCTAGCTTTCAGTTTCTATTACACCGCAAGAAAATAGTTCATATTTAATTATATAAAATTATATAAACCATGTTAGAATTTCGAGCTAAAATGCTGAAACCGTACAGTAAGTCAATAAACACCAAAAGTCATGGCATTACTGTGAGCAACTATGATGCAGGACAAGTTACAAGTACAAAAAGGGAATAAAGAAAAAATGATTTGGGGCGTCCCCGGGCTACAAAGATATCAAGTCAAAAATTGACCAAGAGAATTGCATTTATGGTTTATAATTCATATAGATTATAAAATCTAAAGAAAACAAAAACTTAAAGGTCAAGTGAACTTTAACAATCTAGTACAAGACAGGTTAAATATATATACAACTCCTTCCCCATCAAAATGCACGACTTGCAAGGTCTTGAATGTGGATGTTGTGAGAAGATCCATCTTGCACAATAAAATTTTTCAAACTAGAGGTACTTATACTGGCACAAGATTTTTTTTTATCATAGTACAAAGTTCCCAAGATATACAAACAGTTGAAGACGAAGGATAAGTAATTTACCAGAAACGAGTTCTGTTGTTAGAACCCTTTTACTCCGTATACCATCTATTACCATAGGAACATAACAACCTTCTGTATTAGATAACAATTCACGAAATCTTTTCTGGTTATGTGCCTCCAATTCATAGTCACATTCACGAGATAATTCTTCTTTAGCAACCTGCAAAGATATTTCAGCAGTATTATACTTTAAAAGAGGCAGTACTGCAACCAATACCAATGACGCGGTGCATAATCTTTCTATACAGGAGTTAAAAATTTTCAGGCAACGAAATTAAGATACTGTAGAACAAGAACATGGTTTTCATATAACTGATGTGTAAAAGAATACAAAAGATGTATAATTGAACTGCGAATGGAATACAGAATATGCTTAATTGAAGTGCATAAGGAATAAGGATATGGTAAAACATTGAATTCTTTTTCAAAGTTATTATCCCTCATTTCCATGAACAGAATATAAAAAAATTCCTAAACCTTGAGCCACAACAAGATTAACCCATCTTATTGTATTAGACCGTTGACTATTTGAGATCAACCTGTAGTCTAAAATAAAAACAGGATTTGTCAGGCCTATTTCAGAATCTGTAACCGACAAGACCAACTAAAATTGCAGTTACCATTGTGAAGGTCATAATGAAGACACAAGGAAGGTAATCAGGACTTTCTCTATATACGTATAATTGAAAGGATTTGCTCTATGTAAAGGAGAAAAAAGACGACACAGCTGACTATAACAAGTTCGATTGTAAAACCTATTATAATATACAGATCACTTACTTTTATAGCACTATCAATGTACAATTGTTCTGGAAACAGATTTGTGTAATCTAAAATCAGTTTCACATTATCGATGTCACTATCAATGCTATCTGCAACACCAGGATACTGAATTTTCATAGCAACGTCCAAACCATCCTTTGTGACAGCATGATGTACCTAAAATATATTAATAATTAAGAATAGAAAGTCTAAATGTGTTAATACTTGGAAGCAATTATAATGCAAGTAAAACCCTTTGTAAGATTATGTGAAAACACTACATCACCTGTCCTATACTTGCAGCAGCTAATGGTTCATAATCGAAGCTTGTCAATTTAGATGACCATTCAGGCCCCAATTCAGCTTCCAAAACCTCATTGAGCTGGCTCCTAGGCATCACATCTGCGCCTTGACGAACGATATCCAAAGCAGCCAGGATCTGTAGGGAATACAAGCTGTAACGATCACATGCAGGACCGACCCTTGGGTAGGGAAACCAAGGCGCCTAGGGCACCACACAGACAAGGGGCACCAAATTGTTTTTACGTATGTATTACATAACATGAATATATGCTGATGCATATTTGCATACATTTGAATTTGTATTTGAATATTAAAAACATTTTTAAAAAAAAAATTTATTGTTGTGTATAACTAGGATTGTATTGAATATGTATACCGACCCTGATCACATGTGAAGAAATCATAACAGTAAATACAAGTTTTTGTGCAAAGTAAATCTACTACTTAGTGTAGGTGAATAAAAGGTAGACCAATTAAGTAGTAACTTGAAGCATGATGCCAAAATGCATCCCTGATATAGGATATTGAGAATAGTTTGGCCTAAGATGCATCAACAGCGGAATTGCTTCCATGATTCAATACAGAGCTAAAGTGACTTCATTCAACATTTAAGCATCACTATTACTATTTCATCATATACAGTGAAAACTTACATACCGGAGCAGGTACAAGAGATTCATCCTGGATACTTAACATCTGGCCCAACTTAAGTGCCGCACCACGCATTCTGCATAATGCAAGAGCCAAACGTTCCGCGTTTTTATCTGATAAGAATGGGGAAACTGCAGATTTCTGATCATTCGAGGTAGGCGTACCATATACAAGTCTTCTGGTAGATTCTTGAACTGTTCCCCATGCTAAACCAGCACCCAAACCAGCAAACCTTAAACATAATATTGGAAAAAGAATCTATAAATCTCTATCATAAGAGGAAAGACAACACATCTATTATATAACTACCATCACAACAACCGCCATAACTTCGGTAATCATCCATTAAAAACTTACAGTAATTACTAAACTAATAGATTGATAATTCATGTCACCTAAAACAGACCAATTAGGTACAGCGAGTAATATGATTGATGTTTTGGTTTTTAAAATATCTATCTATCTACAAAAGGATCCATTATAATTTACAAGCGCTAGGATTTAGCCACCTCACTCTAGATCCCAATTCATAATTCGTTATCCGAAATAATTCATCTCCCATAGCCAAATGAAAAAGGCTTTTCTCAACATTTGTTCTTCTAGTTATACAAAAAAATCATAGAACATAAAAGCATTAAACGATGCCTCAAAATTCCTTTTGAACCAAAAAACTAAAGCCGATCACATATGGTTGCATCATATTTCAAAAGCAAGTTAATATGTACAAATAAAGATTCACAAATGTTAATATCTATTGTAATATATGCAGGAGCAATAAGCTTACATAACTAAATTTCAGGCTGCAAAAGCATCTAAATTCAAATACTCACCCTATGGCTCTAGAAAACGAAGTCGAAGGAACTTTGCGTTCCCTCAGCTTCCTCCTCTTCACCGGAGGAACCGTAGCTTCTCCTTTAACAACATCAACCGGTGCTACATTATCAATATCTCCACGTACAGCACCAACATCCCGAGAATCAACACCACTAACATCAGCCTGATCACCTACATTACTCACACTAGAATTCGACAACGACAAATCCTCCATCTCCGCTACACCTGCACCAGTTTGCGCAAAATACACAACACTAGATGAACCAGAACCGGAACCAGAACCAGAACCGGAACCAGAACCAGACTCACGAGGCGAAAAATCTCGAAGATTGCCTTTAGTGAGGCCGGTAAGATCAGTAGCGGAGATCAAAGCAGTTTTGATGAGGTTTTGTAAATCAGAGGCGGTGGTTTGAAATGAAGCGCTTCTTTGGTTGGCGGCGACTTCTTTACAAACAAGCGTAAGGCCATTGAATAACCTGGTGAGTTCGTTTAACGACGGCGGCATTGCAACTGAGTTGATTAATTAGAAACTCGGGCGCGTATGAATCGAGGGAAGGATGAAAATGTTAAAATTTAGGGGGCGAATGCGATGGACTAAATTTTTGGTCCGAAAAGGAAGGGTGGGGTACGAGAAAGAACAATGGAGATTCACTCTACGTGCGCTATGCAACTCCATTAGTTTTTTGTGTTACATATACTTTAATTCTTAATGATTAAACTAATGTTATTAAATTAATACTAGTTTCTCTAGAAAAGATAATTATCAAGTTATTTTTAATAGTTGAAAATAAACATTCTTTAATTTAATTACTGTATTGTTACCTAAATATAGTTTAACCCATTGGTTAGTATCGATCTCAATACCATTCACCAATAAAGTGGCACCCATAACTCCATTATTCGCAGCTTCATCATTCCCACCCCTTGTTATACCTCAGATGCGTAATCTGGAATACGCATGTCAGAAATGCGTATTGCAGGTAACGCATGTCAGAGATGCGTGATGATGTCATTTCTTCACAAGCAGCTCCAACGTTCTCTCCTCCTTCAAAATCGCCCCCCTCGTTCTCCACACTCTGGCAACCTCCACCAAATCCAAGGATATCAAAATGATGCCCAGATCTCCCTCTCCATTTTACCCCGTTCATTTGTTGAGTTTTGGTCCCGTATGGACGTGTATGTGCATATCGAAAAATTAATCGGACAATGGAGGTTCGAATTGGGACTTTTAAATCCGGCGAAACAAACGAAAACGAAGGGTATAGGCTTGTAGAGGGTGAGAAAATGATCAGTTTGGTGTATAGTACGTGATTGAACGATGCTTGGAGGGAGTGAACGATGTGCTCGAAGTTTTGGATGGAAAAAGAGTGTCGGCACCGTTCGAGAGAGACGGTCAACAGTGCCTAATACGCATGTTCAACATGCGTATCCCGGACCACGCGTGTTCAACATGCGTCTTCCAGGGTACTTTTCACGGTGCATAATCTCACTTTTACACACTCCACGCTAGCTGAAAATGTGTATACTGTATACGCATCTTGAAGATGCGTATATCGTGGGTAAAAAGGGTAGAACATCCGGCCCGTAGGCATTTCGAACAAGTGGAATTAATTGGTGGGTATTTTGATTTTTCACCCACATATTTATAACATTCGTCCAACCTTAGGAGGCATCAGAGTAAAATTATAAAAAATTGGATGGTATAATTATAGAATGACATTGAATAGAATAAATTTAATAGTTCTAATTGTTTTTTTATTTGAAAAAAGGAATCAGTCCATTAATTAAAAGCCATACGACATGGACAGACATCAAAAAATATCGTTGTTGAATCCTTGCTTCCTGGAGAGGCAAGCAAGCGATTTGAATATGATTTGAATGTATGTACTTTTTTTCACCCGACTAATCTGTACAATCGATCATAAATGTGATCCCATAAATAATCTTTATCCTCGAATCAAATCCATGAAAAATCTGCCCATTTATAACCTCGACCATGGAAAACATCCAAACACAACCAAATAAAAACTAAACTCTCATAAGGAAAAACTAACAAAACCTAGATAAATTGGGAATTTATTGAAGAAAATAAAGATTTTAAATAAAGAAAATGAAAAATAAAGGGATTGCACAAGCAGCTGCTAAGAGAGTAGGATTAAAAAAAATCAACTTTATTAAACTGTAAATAAATTGACGAATATTTTTATACGTTATATATATATTAATAAAAATATATTAATAATTCTATTTGTGAATTTAAAGTTTCTATATTTAAAAGTGAGATGTCATTTCGATTTCCAATAATACAAAAGTTAAGTAATATTTTTATAATATTTAATTTATGGGATTTGAATTGCTAACAAAATGAAAATTAACTGACATATTTATGGAATCTGACTCAATAGGTCGATCGATCGACCTATGAGTATAATCATCGAGGGGCCATCCCGAACAGGCAAAACTGCTTGGGCACGATCTTTGGGCAATTACAATTACATTTCCGGCCATCTCGACTTCAATAAGAAGACTTTCAGTAATGACGTTGAGTATAATGTCATCGATGACATTCCTCCTAAATATCTTTCAATGAAACACTGGAAGGATTGATAGGGGCCCAACACGACTGGCAGTCCAACTGCAAATATTCAAAGCCGGTGCAAATAAAAGGTTAGGTCCCGGTTATTATTCTATGCAACCCGGGCGAGGCCACAAGTTATAAAGGCTTCTTGGAAAAGCCTTTCAACACGTCTCTCAGAGATTGGACAGAAAAAAATGCTTTCTTTGAGTTCATAGACGCACCTTTGTTTCACGAACAAACAGGGGATACATGCAATTAGGGTGCTTTAGGTCATGGATTCTCGCATAGGGCAAACATTAACAAAACGACAATGTAATAATGGCGTGCTCATTTGGACTATCACTAATCCATTATATTTCAAGGTTGTCCGGATGGTAGACACAACTGGAATACCATCGGCCATGATGGTACATTTTCAGTTGAGGTTGAACAACAATCTAAGGAGGCAGCTGGATCTTCACAAGTGCTACCTCAACTTCAAAATATGGACTTCACTCACCCCTTCAATTGAAGCCTTCCTGCAATGCCTTAAATTCTACGTATTTAATTGTTTAGATTATAGGCATGTAATTTCAGTTAACAATGTTGTATTAGCCGTGGATGCATTCATACAAAAATTTGATGCATACATGTTTATTGTAATGGAGCAACATGATATAAAATTTAATTTGTAACCACTTTTTAATATTTAAATTTTATGATTTTTCATAATTCCAAATTGATTAAATTGTGAATGATGCCCATAGCATCATTCACAAAATATTACATCAACCCAACGGGGCCCTAGGGGAATCAACCAATTCGTCCTCATCGATTTGTTGAATTTGTAACCTCCGTAAGGCACAATATATGGTTTCTTCTTCCTTTCCGAGTTCGTCCAGATAAGAAATGAACCAGGTGCTAGAACGCAGGCACAAAACAGTTAGGGTTCTCAATATTGTCTGGGGATATATAGTCCCAGAATTCTTTTGAGTTGCCATAAATCACTAGGATCCATTAATTATATCACATATTTAAAATAGGATATTTATATGTAACTAAGCGTATTGAGGATGATAGCATATTCAATACGGTACTATTTTTATATTTTGAATTTCAAACATTCAAATTTTAAATATATTTTGCACCAATTATAAAAGGGGAAAAGGTGGGAACAGATTTGACATCCGACCACTTTTAATGTAATTCAAAAAGGAATAACATTTACCCATTAATATAAAGCATATGATGGACCCCACAAGCAAACAAGGTACTATAGGCATACGTCCCTCTATGTCGTGTCAAATTTTAAGCGAGAAACCATCGTTTTTTAAATTTGAGCACAAGGAATAGCCCACTTAATTTTAAAGTAATTTGGAGCATTTTAGCAATAAACGGCACGACCTGTAACTGTAGCAAGTCACGGACCTACTGTAGTAGTCAAAAGAAAATTTTAGGTTAAATCGTGGTAATATTAATACGGTTTAACCCCTAGGCCGGCCAGAAAAAAAATTTTATTAGTGTAACAGAACATACCCCACGTGCATAGACAACAGCACGTGGGGACTCAGACAGCTGGAGAAAAGCTTCCTATACACCTTTCATGTATAAGCATCACTACTATAAATGTAACACTCTAGAACACCCTATATGCGCTAAGTCTTTGAGTGTTCCACCTGAGAGTGTTCCACCTGAATTTACAAAAATGCCACGCCAACACAGGCCTTTCCGCTTATATGCGAAACATATTTCTTACATATTCTCGCTGTTCCATAGACAAGGAAACACCGATGGAGATCATTAAAAACATTTCTTGTGCATCTAATAAGAAATTTGTGAGAGTTTCAAGAGAAATACATGTTGATGGAGAACCCCATTTACATGTTTTAATTCAATTCGAGGATAGGGTTCAACTCTATAACCCACGACATTTTGACATTTCACATCCATCCACATCAACCCAATTCCATCCAAACATTTAAGGAGCTAAGTCTAGTTTCGAGGTTAAGAAATACATCGAAAAGGGTGGAGATTATGTCGATTGAGGAGTTTTTCAGCGTGATTCAAAAATGGGTATACGTGGAATGCAAGAAGCTAATAAGGCCTACGCAAAAGGCCTTAAATACTGGTAATACACATTTATCTCTTGATACAATCAAGGAACTCGCACCATGAGATTACATAATGCAGTTCCATAATATTTCAAATAATCTAACAAGGATATTCGAACCCCCAATCGTAGTGTACAAGTCAAAATGGGAACGCAGTTCTTTCCTCTTCCCGGATAACATAAAACAATGGATAGGGGAAACGTTCATTGAGACTGTAACAGCCCCTACGGGGCCAAACCTACCAAATATAATTTCTTTCAAACTCAATAGGTCGATCGATCGACCTATGAGTATAATCATCGAGGGGCCATCCCAAACAGGCAAAACTGATTGGGAACGATCTATGGGCAATCACAATTACATTTCCGGCCATCTTGACTTCAATAAGAAGACTTTTAGTAATGACATTGAGTATAATGTCATCGATGACATTGCTCCTAAATATCTTTCAATGAAACACTGGAAGGAATTGATAGGGCCCAACACGGCTGGCAGTCCAACTGCAAATATTCAAAGCCGGTGCAAATAAAAGGTGGGGTCCCGGCTATTACTCTATGCAACCCGGGCGAGGCCACAAGTTATAAAGGCATCTTGGACAAGCCTTTCAACACGTCTCTCAGAGTTGGACAGAAAAAAATGCCTTATTTGAGTTCATAGACGCACCCTTGTTTCACAAACAAACTGGGGATATAGGCAATTAGGGTGCTTTAGGTCAAGGATTCTCGCACAGAGCAAACATTAACAGAACGACAATGTAACAATGGCATGCTCATCTAGACTATCACTAATCCATTATATTTAAGGTTGTCCGGATGGTAGATGATAAGTGCATATTTTTATTACCTATTTATTGCTTGAACTCATATTTTAATAAACTATTTTGTTGCATTTCTGGAAATTCAAGGAAAATAAAGAAATGACAAAATAAAGAAATAAAGTGCAAGGAAGGACAAAAGAGGAAGAAAAAGGACTAAAATGAAAGAAGGAATTTTTTTATCCCACTAGGTTTTTCCTTGCAAGGTTTTAACGAGACAATCAATCTCTTGAATAACTCGCATTTGACAATCAAGGGGTGTTGTAATAAAGGTGATATGGGATTGTCAAAGGTTTCTAAATTTTCAACACCATATACAGAGTCATAAATGGATGGCAAAAAAGTACGATTAACAAATTGTCAATGTTTACATATGAAAGAAGCATCCAATGTTTACACTAACGGGGGTGAAAAAAAAATCCTATAAATAGCAATGCATTTTGATCATTCAGGAGGCAGACACAGGGAATCACCACTTTACTTTTTGCTTTACTTTCTTTTGCCGATTCTTGTTTTCTCTTCAATCACATCTTAGTTGTGATTTAGTTACCCTAAATTTTGTAGCCTACATCTTGTAAACACCTTCATTTTATTTATGCAAATTTTTATTCCCTTTTTATTTTCTTGGGATTCTTCTTCTTGGTTTGAGTTTGTTGGAAAACCAAAATTTTCCGGTTAAAAATAATTTTTCGGTGAAGCTTGGTAATTTTCTGGCCAACTCCATAGATTCCGGTGAGCTCCAACATTAAAATAATTTTTGTTGGATCTTACTTGGAAATATTTTATTAAATTCAGAATAATTTAGATCTTCATAGTGATATTTTTTATTTTATTTTTTTGATAATTTTTCAAGTAATTGTGAATTTTAGAAGTTAAGTTTTCTACTCTCTTTTTCATTATCTTGTTCACTGCGCGCCTGCACCTTTCCCCTTGTCACACCACTACGTTAACCTACTTTGTCTTTAGTCATCATCATATTAGTTGTTAATATCATCATTGTTAATCATGTCTTTAATTATTGTTTTTAATCTTTTCACATTTTTTTTATTTCTCTTCTTTTTAAGCCGCAAATTAATGTTCCTGTCAATTTAATTTTTAGGTGTTCCATTTTATATTTCAAGCCCAATATGATTTCCATGTAATTTTTGTCAATATTTTATTATTAGTATTATGTTTTCAAATTGCTGGCCATGTCCATTTCACATTCATGCTACTGTAGGTTGCATTTATACGCATTTCATAATAATTTAGAATTCATTCATGTTACCATTATAATGCTTTTACACAACATCTGACTAATATGATTAAAAGTATTTGGGCCGCATGTTATGTTTCTTTTTATTTTTAATTTTTTGGTTTGAATGATTTCCTTGCCCATTTACTTCTTTTGTGTACAACTAAATTGTCACATTTGTTTCGATGTTTGGTGTGTTAGTTGCTGACATAAAACTCATTTTTTAGCCCATCTCAAATTTAGGCCCAATATCAATTCCCTGGCCCAAGTTTAATTTCATTTTCTTGCTAAGTTAGCTGCCAGTTATTTTTAGATAAAGTCCATTTTAATTTCGTAGTGTATTTATTACAATTGTTTTGTTATGCTTACATTTAATATTTATATGTATCTTCATTTTATTGTCTAGTTGAATTAAGTAAATAGTTTAACCAAACTCTCTCAAAAGTTAATTGTCTAGTTCATCTAAATTAAGAGTTAAGGAGTCGCGATAATTACATAGTCTCTGTGGATCGAATCACAAATATTAAAACGATGATCGTGCGCTTGCGATTTTATTTGTCATATTTTTAGCACATCATGTTTTTTGCACCGCTGCCGGGGACTATAATTATTTTTCGTGCATTAATTTTTAATTTTTCGGATTAGTTTAACTTGCTTTGTTTTTTTTTTATTTTTGTAGGAAATTGAAGACTCGGGAAGCTTTGGCAAGACATGGATAAAGTTCGAGTAATTTTGGAAGCGTGCTTTGGTAACCCGTATCTCTCTTTTCGTTTTTTTTCTCATTAGTTATAAAAAATCACAAAAAATCAAAAAAATCAAAAAATCAAAAATCACAAAAAAACTAAAAATTGAAAAAAAAAAATTAGTTAGAAATTACATAGTTGTTGCATCATGAATTTAATCACTTAGGTTCACATCATCTAGATTTTTATTTTTTTTGTTTTTAATTTTTCGTACCTTATAAATTGTGGTGATTGCTGGAGGACCCAAAGGTACGTTAAATTCTTCTTAATTTCAGAATTAGGACACGTATTTTAGAGCATCCATAATTTTTTTTAGTTTTTATCTCTCGTTGTTTGTTGCATCATTTGTAAATAAATTTTAAGGGCAAAACCACTCAAAAGATAAGGGAAGGGATTTCATCACTCTTTCCTTGGCCCACAACCACTTAATCCATCATTTTGCATGCCCTTAGCCTTAATAAAATTAAATTAGACATGACCCCTAGGATTTTCGCGCTCAATTAGGAAGGTACCTAAGAAACGAGGTAATCATTAATTATTCCAATTTTTTGGTGTCTAGGCCGGTGTTTAGCCTCTTGGCGATGCTTGCACCTACCTGGCCAAATCGGTTCGAATAATTTTTGATTTATCGAATTTTTGGTGGTCCTTAAAGTTAGGAGTGTTAGCACAAAATTACGCAAGCGCACGTAGTCACAAGTAATATAATTAAAGTTCGTTCCGCAGAGATCTGGTTAAGTTTCAATCAGTAAATATGCCTATGCAACAATGTTTAGTTCTAATCCACTGCTAAGACAATTAACACTTTTGGTATTGATTAACTAAATTAAACTAGGATGCAATTTTTAAACTAAGAATTTAATTAACTAATGAGATTGAATTCGAATTACTAATATGAGAATCAACATGGGATCCCAACTTCATTAAATACTTCCCTTAGATCTGACGCCTTTAATCTCTATATGCAATGATTTTGATATCTGATCGGATAACACGAAGCCAGTATACGCTACCTGTCAGCATACGCATACCAAACTAAACATACATCCACAAAAGAGATAGAAGATGAATAGACACCAATTATGCTTAGACCCTATATGTCTATAGAATTTGAAAACATAACGGTTGAAGAACAGGTTATCCATTAAGATCACATAGGGTAGTATAAGTATTTTCATCTCACACCACAAATCATATTGACAATCAATTATGATCCTATGCTAGCATGGCAAGTTCTAAATCTCAAGATTCACTTTCACTTCACAAGAGATTAACAATTCAATTTAGATGTTAGCTACGCATCTAAAAGCATTAAGATTAACCATACGAGGATATCAATTTCACATCACACACAGATCTTTACAGCATCAAGATACTAAGTTCCATAAATAACTCCGTTAGAATCCCATGACAACGTTTAGCCCATAATTGAACTATTCATCGTCATGGGATTTGATGAAAACATAATAATTAACAAGATATGAAAGAAAGAAACAATATTATTAATAAAAACAAGAGTTGAGAAAACAAATCTATAATCCAATGTATACAAAAGATGAAGTAGATCTAGATCTTTGCTTGTCACCGAGCTTGAATCCTTCTCCACTTTTCTCTCTTGCAGTTCTATGTTACAAAAAATAATAATCTGATACAAATTACAAGGTATGATGTGTTTATATAGGCACTACAAGTCTTGCCCAGCAAGAAAATACAAAAACAGAATTATAATAGAATTTCTGCAAGATACGTTTCCTAATTTGATTATGTTCTGTAAGGAAAATTCGTGGCTGACTTTTCTTCAGATTTTTTGGAACGTTCCCCACGTAATTGGACCTCTGGACCACCTTAGAATGATAGAAAATCTCGTTATCTTCGCGTGGACTGCTTACGGGCCTCAAACGGACTTCTAGAACTCAAGATATGGCCAAAACAGTGTAAACTGTGCAACCCTTCTCGAAAATCCGAATTTTAATCAATTAATTCCCAAAAAATTATAAAAGCATCCACCTTAATCAACATTCTCGAAATTCTGCACAACTAAGCAAAACACATCAAAACTACAACAACTTGAGCCCAAGACAATCAATTTAAGCCGAAATTAAGCGATCCAAGTGGATATAAAATCCACTTATCACACGCCCAAACTTAAACCGATGCTTGTCCTCAAGCATAAACAATTACAACTAACTAACTAGCTAGTACCACTTCCGTAGGTGATCACGGTTGCATTTGGCATATGAAACAAGCCCTTTAAACCCCTAGGCAGCCCTAGTGGACGAGTAAGGTCTCGTGAGGGCCTATATCGAATGTACCCACAAAATCCATTTAACCTAATGCAATGCAATGCATGAATGCAACTAGAATGAAAAATGCAACGATCCCCTTCAAACTAACCAAAACCAACGAGCAAGCAAATATCTTAGAGAATGCAACTAAATCCAAATAGAGCTCGACCAAGTTCCCGCATACTAACAATACATAAACAGAAACGTGCGTGTGTGCAATGCTCATCAGAAATACTCCCAAAACTAGGTCAAAAATCATACATGCTCTTCGTCAAGACAATCACAGGTTTATAAATAGAATAGACTGTAGACACTTCATAACCTAAGAACACCTCCATCCTTATCCAAGGTAGACAGAAATTCATGCTTTTATTACTAAACAACTACGACACATAATATACACGCATGCTTATTTAACCGTGCAATGGATGAGACCCCGAAAGGCTTATACAATAATACCCATGTAGCGAGCGTTGGGTTAGTGGATCCCAGACTATAAAAGCCTTAGGTCACTAGGCACAAAGTCCCCGCGAACTTAATTGCTCGAGTATTAAAGAGCTCAACCTGGTTAATTTTGCATATAAACAATTGACACTTTTGATTTTTTTTTTTCCTTCTTTTTTTTTTTTTTTATGCAATCTGGAATGAGAATTCTCAATTCCAACCCTAGACTACTCATATAAATATGAGCCGGCTACTAGCCATTTGACGCCTAGCCATTATTGACAATTATTTACAATTAAGCATGAAATTCCAGGTTTCCCCCAAACTTAGACTTTAGTGATCCTACGCCATCAAGGGAATAACGAAAATTCTAAATATAATCAAGTGATTAAATCTCAAAACATCCAAACAAGCATGATCTCAACCTAGCCCAAAAGCACCCAATGAGACTGTGAAAAGATTTTGTTTCTAAAGCATGCAAGTCAATTTCATAGAAAATATAAATCAACCCTCTACTCATCATTACCACACTCAATTAGACACCTACCTACCAATCAGAATTAGCTCGTTCTAAGGGATCATGAAACATGCATGCCATGAAAATGCAACTAGAATGAACTCACATGGTATACATAAATAAAAACAGAATGTCCTACATGAAACAAACGTAGATAATACGAACATATATGCATGAATGAATTACTACTAAGCATGCAAAACATGATATCCTACATGAACACATATATACAACAACAACTACTAATCCCTCAAACCACCCCCAAACTTAAAATATTCAATGTCCGCATTGAATGGAAGTAAATACAAGGGATAGCAGAAAACATACCTACTCGTCCAAATCATCACCCTTCTCGGGTGAATCTGGATCAGGCGGTGGATACGGTGTACGAGCTCCATAGACGGGCCACCGGGCCTGAATACCCGCATCTCTCAAAGCTGTAGCCATATCCTCAGCATACTCCCGATTACTAGCATGTATAGCATCCATCCTCCTAGTCATAGCATCCAATCTCCTAGTCAATCCACGAAAATGAGCATCCAACCCTGACATATCAATACCTCGACGGCTAGGACCTGCTCGAGCAACCCTAGGAACATCCACTCCCGCTTCACCAGGACCATGAACCTGATAACCTAAACCATGGTGATGTGGAATGCCGCCAGGCCATTCCACCATCGCATCAATCGTAGCATCCACAATCGGATTAGCCGGCATCTGCACCGGCTCATCTGCATCCCAACTAACTCTAGCCTCCATACACAAACCCCATACAATAGAAGCATGCGGAATAGCGGACTGCCCACCACTTTGCAAAAACCGAAGTATGTTCTGATGTACTAAATAAGCCACATCAATATACTTGCCTTGAAGAATGCCCCACAAAATAATGGCTCTCGGCACAGTCACATCGGCCGGATGAGATGAAGGCAACATGTTTAAATAGAAACGGTTCATCCCAATGGTACCACTTCACATCATGTAGAAACTTCTTCCTTTGAGCACTCGAAAGATCTGGAGGAATAACATTGCTAACCAAATAGTTTACATAATCTGCAAACCATGGCTCTTCCTCTTGCACTGCAAACAGCTGCTCATCTGGAAAAGATTCATTAATAAGAGATTTATTATGCAATTCCTTACCATGGTCCTCTAAGCGTGAGAGATGATCCGCTACTTGATTTTCCGTGCCTTTCCTATCCTTGATTTCCACATCAAATTCTTGCAAGAGAAGCACCCAACGAATCAATCTAGGCTTTGAATCCTTCTTCGACATGAGATATTGAATAGCAGCATGATCCGTATACACAATCACCTTCGTACCAAGCAAATAAGACCTGAATTTCTCGAAACTATAGACAACTGCTAGCAACTCCTTCTCCGTAGTAGTGTAGTTCAGCTGTGCATCATTGAGGGTTTTACTAGCATAGTAAACCACATGAAAAATTCTATCCTTCCTTTGACCAAGCACAGCTCCAACAGTATAGTCACTAGCATCACACATAAGTTCAAACGGTTCCTCCCAATTAGGTGCGGTAATGACTGGTGTAGTAGTCAACTTCTTCTTCAAGAGCTCAAAAGCTGCAAGACACTCCTCATCAAACTTGAAGGGAACATCCTTCTCCAAGAGATTGCACAAGGGTTTAGAAATTTTTGAGAAGTCTTTGATGAATCGCCGATAGAAACCCGCATGACCAAGAAAACTGCGAATTCCTTTAACAGAGATAGGTGGAGGAAGATTTTCGATTGTTTCCACCTTAGCCCTATCCACCTCAAGTCCTCTACCAGATACCTTGTGCCCAAGAATAATTCCCTCTCGCACCATGAAGTGACACTTCTCCCAATTAAGCACCAAGTTAGTCTCCACACAACGTTTCAAAACCAAACCAAGATTATGCAAGCACTCGTCATATGAAGTACCAAAAACTGAGAAGTCATCCATAAAAACCTCCACATTCGAGCCAATCATGTCTGAGAAAATAGCCATCATGCACCTTTGAAAAGTGGCGGGAGCACCACAAAGTCCGAAAGAAACCCGTCGGAAAGCAAAGGTACCAAAAGGACATGTGAATGTGGTCTTCTCTTGATCTTCCGGAGCAATGCAAATCTGATTGTAGCCTGAATAACCATCAAGGAGGCAATAATACTCATGTCCCGCCAACCTGTCTAGCATCTGATCAACGAATGGCAGAGGAAAGTGATCTTTTCTCGTGGCTTTGTTGAGCTTCCTATAGTCCATGCAAACTCTCCACCCCGTGACTGTTCGAGTAGGGATGAGTTCGTTCTTTTCATTAGCAACAACTGTCATGCCTCCTTTCTTTGGCACACATTGAACCGGGCTCACCCAAGAACTGTCTGAGATAGGATAGATAATACCCGCATCAAGCCACTTTAGAATTTCCTTCTTCACCACCTCTTTCATAATCGGATTAAGTCTCCGCTGATGCTCAACAGTAGGCTTAGCTCCCTCCTCTAGCAGAATTTTATGCATGCAATAAGAAGGGCTGATTCCCTTGATATCTGCTATAGTCCAACCAATTGCTGACTTGAATTCCCTCAAAATTCGCAAAAGCTTTTCTTCCGCACTAGCTGACAAGTTAGAGGCAATAATAACAGGTAATGTAGATGCATCACCAAGAAAAACATACCGCAAGTGTTCCGGAAGTGGTTTGAGTTCAAGTGTGGGAGCTTCCTCAATAGATGGTTTCAGGCGCCCCTCCGAATTTTTACGTTCTCCTAACCCAAGAGATTCAAAAGGCAAATCAAATCTCCTTTTCCAAGGGGCTGAATTTAGCTGCTGAAGTTGCTCGGCTAATTCCTCATCTTCAAAATCAGAGTCACCAACTAAAACTTTTTCCAAAGAGTCTGACTTAAGCAACTTCTCCATTTCCATAGTAACTGCAGAATCAACCCAATCCACCTTCAAACATTCTTCTTCATCTGAGGGTAATTTCATTGCATTGAAGACATTAAAAGTGACATTCTGGTCTTGCACCCTCATGGTGAGCTCCCCTTTCTGCACATCAATCAAAGTCTTTCCCGTAGCCAAGAATGGTCTTCCCAAGATTATGGGAATCTTCTTATCTTCCTCGAAATCCAAAATAACAAAATCAGCAGGAAATATGAGTTTGTCAACTTTCACCAACACATCCTCCACTATGCCTCTAGGATATGTAACTGAACGATCAGCCAACTGCAAAGAGATGTTGGTAGGCTTTGGTTCCGGTAGACCAAGTTGCATATAGACTGACAAGGGCATGAGATTGATGCTAGCTCCCAAGTCACACAAGCACTTCACAAAAGACAAATTACCAATAGTGCATGGAATAGTAAAGCTACCAGGATCCTTTAGTTTTGGAGGCAATTTCTGTTGCAGCACAGCACTGCATTCTTCCGTTAGAGCAACGGTCTCAATTCCTCAAGCTTCAACTTACGAGAAAGAATCCCCTTCATGAACTTGGCATAGCTCGGCATCTGTTCAAGAGCTTCGGCAAAGGGAATGTTAATCTGCAGCTTCTTGAACACCTCTAAGAACTTAGCAAACTTCTTGTCCAATTGCTGCTTCTGGAGTCTTCTAGGATAAGGAGGAGGAGGATAGATCTGAGTGTTCTTTGTAGACTGCTCAACAGAATTTTTAACAGGTTCCTTGCTCTTCTCTACTTCACCACCTTGCTGATCAGCCATCAAATCAGATTGAGCAATTTCGGGCACTGCAGATTTTTCACCCTGCTGATTCTGAATATCTTCATCTTCTTCTACTGCTGATTTAGGGCCTGCTATAACTTTTCCCGATCTCAAAGTCACAGCCTTCACTTGTTCCTTGCTATCTCTCCTACCTGGATTTGCTTCCGTATCACTAGGAAGAGTTCCTTGAGGTCTACTAAGTAAGGCACTTGCAATCTGTCCTATCTGAGTTTCCAAGAGTTTCTGACCAGCTTGTAGGTTCTTTAACGCTATCCACACATCATCTGATTTTTCATTAGAAGATTGCCCTGCATGAGCCTGGGGCTGTTGCTGCTGAAATCCAGGAGGCTGATATGATTGCTTTGGAGCATACTGCTGCTGGTAGCCTTGATTGAATGGCCTTGCTTGCTGACCCTGAAACTGCTGATAGGGTTGCTGAGGTTGTTGAGCACCTTGGTTGTTGCTCCAGCTGAAGTTAGGATGATTCCTGTTGCTTGGATGATAGGTGGCTGGTACTGGTGCTGCAGGTCTCTGAAAATTACTTACGAACTGTGCTGATTCAGAAGAGATAGCACACTAATTCGTCTCATGTGCGCCCGCACATAGCTCACAAACACTAGCAACCTGCTGAACTCCATAATTAGCAAGAGAATCCACCTTCATCGAAAGAGCCTTCAACTGAGCTGCAATAGCTGAAGCTGTGTCAACTTCAAGAACACCTGCTACCTTACCTTGAGAAAGCCTCTGTGTTGGATTTTGATATTCGTTAGCAGCCATCATCTCAATAAGATCATAAGCTTCCTCATAGCTCTTCGCCCACAGAGCTCCACCAGATGCTGCATCTAGCAAAGGCCTAGACTGTGCTCCCAACCCATTGTAGAAACCATTAATAACCATCCAATCAGGCATGCCATGATGAGGGCACCTTCGTAGCATCTCCTTATAACGTTCCCAAGCCTCACACAAAGATTCGCCAGATTGCTGTTGAAATTGAGTTAACTGGTTCCTTATTGCTGCAGTTTTCGCCATAGGGAAGAATTTAGTAAGAAACTTCTGAGCAAGATCATCCCATGTAGTAATGGAACCAGCTGGTAGAGAGTGTAACCAACCCTTAGCCTTATCCCTTAAGGAGAATGGGAAAAGCCTCAACTTGATAGCATCATCCGACACACCATTAAATTTGAAAGTGTCGCAGATCTCGATAAAGTCCTTGATGTGCATATTAGGATCCTCTGTCGAAGCACCCCCAAACTGAACCGAATTCTGCACCATCTGAATTGTGCTCGGCTTGATCTCAAAGTTATTCGCTGCAATAGCTGGCCTGACAATACTAGATTGTATGTCAGTAATCTTCGGCTGCGAATAGTCCTTTAAAGCCTTAACTGCTGCTGGTAAATCTGCCATATCTACAGTAGTTTCAAGTTCCTCTTTCTGATTATCTACTACAAGACCGTCTTCTGCCAGTTTTTCCTTACGAGCCTGCAAACGTGTTTGCATACACATTCAAGTACCTGAAAACACAACGAAACAAACAACTAAGTAAGAAATCCGAGTCAGTGAACGCTAACGACCACTGATGACAAGCACATAAACTAAACAAAACACCGATGATCCCCGGCAGCGGCGCCAAAAACTTGTTAGCACAAAATTACGCAAGCGCACGTAGTCACAAGTAATATAATTAAAGTTCGTTCCGCAGAGATCTGGTTAAGTTTCAATCAGTAAATATGTCTATGCAACAATGTTTAGTTCTAATCCACTGCTAAGACAATTAACACTTTTGGTATTGATTAACTAAATTAAACTAGGATGCAATTTTTAAACTAAGAATTTAATTAACTAATGAGATTGAATTCGAATTACTAATATGAGAATAAACATGGGATCCCAACTTCATTAAATACTTCCCTTAGATCTGACGCCTTTAATCTCTATATGCAATGATTTTGATATCTGATCGGATAACACGAAGCCAGTATACGCTACCTCTCAGCATACGCATACCAAACTAAACATACATCCACAAAAGAGATAGAAGATGAATAGACACCAATTATGCTTAGACCCTATATGTCTATAGAATTTGAAAACATAACGGTTGAAGAACAGGTTATCCATTAAGATCACAAAGGGTAGTATAAGTATTTTCATCTCACACAACAAATCATATTGACAATCAATTATGATCCTATGCTAGCATGTCAAGTTCTAAATCTCAAGATCCACTTTCACTTCACAAGAGATTAACAATTCAATTTAGATGTTAGCTACGCATCTAAAAGCATTAAGATTAACCATACGAGGATATCAATTTCACATCACACACAGATCTTTACAGCATCAAGATACTAAGTTCCATAAATAACTCCGTTAGAATCCCATGACAACGTTTAGCCCATAATTGAACTATTCATCGTCATGGGATTTGATGAAAACATAATAATTAACAAGATATGAAAGAAAGAAACAATATTATTAATAAAAACAAGAGTTGAGAAAACAAATCTATAATCCAATGTATACAAAAGATGAAGTAGATCTAGATCTTTGCTTGTCACCGAGCTTGAATCCTTCTCCACTTTTCTCTCTTGCAGTTCTATGTTACAAAAAATAATAATCTGATACAAATTACAAGGTATGATGTGTTTATATAGGCACTACAAGTCTTGCCCAGCAAGAAAATACAAAAACAGAATTATAATAGAATTTCTGCAAGATACGTTTCCTAATTTGATTATGTTTTGTAAGGAAAATTCGTGGCTGACTTTTCTTCAGATTTTCTGGAACGTTCCCCATGTAATTGGACCTCTGGACCACCTTAGAATGATAGAAAATCTCGTTATCTTCGCGTGGACTGCTTACGGGCCTCAAACGGACTTCTAGAACTCAAGATATGGCCAAAACAGTGTAAACTGTGCAACCCTTCTCGAAAATCCGAATTTTAATCAATTAATTCCCAAAAAATTATAAAAGCATCCACCTTAATCAACATTCTCGAAATTCTGCACAACTAAGCAAAACACATCAAAACTACAACAACTTGAGCCCAAGACAATCAATTTAAGCCGAAATTAAGCGATCCAAGTGGATATAAAATCCACTTATCAAGGAGCAAGGTCTAGTTTATTTTGTTAAAGAACCCTAGGTCTAGAATCTTTCTTTTGATTTTTTTTCCTTTTTCTTTTGTGCATTTAATTTTTTCACACTTATTTGCTACTTGCGTACAATTCTGTTTATGCGCACTACTTGGATTAGAGATAATTCTTCTAGGTTAGTGAGACCAATTGAGTGTTCATCCTCTTCGGAATCCAAACCCGTAGAAATACTTGATCCCGTAGTTACCATGGCAGTATCTCTTAAGGATCGTTGTTATCCCGCCCGATCGACCCAACCTTCTTGTATCACTCTTCCACCGGTTAATGATAATAACTTTAGATTAAAGGTCATCAAATTAGCATGTTATCTAAGTTTACCGGGAGTGAGGGTGAGTATCCGTATCTTTTCCTTCATGAATTCCAGGAGGTTTATGCCCTACAAAAACTCCAACAATTGACCGAAGACTCCATTAGGCTTAGACTTATCAACTTCGCTTTGAAAGAAAATGCTAAGAAATGGTTGTATAGTCTTCCCGTTAATTCTATTTCCACGTGGGAGGGATTTGTGGTAATGTTCCTAAAAAAGTATTTTCCAAACCATAAGACTACTAGGATTACAAATGAAATAAATCAATTTCATCAAAAGGAAAATGAGTCTTTTTGGAAATATTTTGATCGTTTTAAAAGCCTTTTATCACAATGCCCCCACCATGGAATAGAAAAATGGAGACTTTGCAAAATTGTTTACGAAGCCTTAGTCAAACAACCGCCGTACTAGAGTCTATGTGCCAAAGTAAATTTATGGAGAAAGATGAGGATGAAAGGTGGGCATTTTTCAAGGAGTTAGACGAAAAGACTATGTTGTGGGAGTCTACTAGGGAACCGAATAAGTCAAACGAATCATCTAGTTCATCATCTAGGGGTTTGCATTCGATTGGAAATTCGATTGCAACCGATGCCAAATTAGTTACTCTAACTAGAAGACTCGAAGCCCTAGAAACTAGTAAGGCCCCCTTACAAGTGTCTATGTGCTCGAATTATAATCAAGGTTTTCCGAACTTTCCCGAGTGTGATCAAGTCAATGCCATGTTTAAACCAAACCAAAGGAATGATCCTTTTGCTCCTACTTAAAATCCCGGGTAGAGAAATCACCCAAATTTCTCGTGGAACCAAGGTCAAAAATACCAATCTCCGCCACCTTCTTTTCAAAAGCCGAACTCTTACCCGACTCAAAATCAAAGTCCTTATCCAACTCAAGCATCCGCCCATTCTCCCGGCTTTCATGAGTCGGATAAGAGACTTAATTCCTTGGAAAAGAGTCTTGATGCGCTTTTAAAATCAACAACTAATTTGGCTCAATCTCAACAAACTTTCATGCAAACCATGACTCAAGATAGGCAAATTTTAAATGCTAGTACTCAAGCCATATCTAAGTTAGAGGTTCAAGTGAGTCAATTAGCCAACGCCATGTGTGAGCGAGAAAAGAACAAGTTCTCGAGTCAACCCGAGGTCAACCCTAAATTTCCTCTCAACCAAAGACCTCATGAAAATGTTAACGCCATCATTTCTTTAAAGTCGGGAAATCAAGTTGATAATCAAGTAGGTGTCGAGTCTTCCGAAGAAGAAGAGCCCGATGTTGAACCGAACCCTAGCCTTGATCACTCCGCACAACTCCCAAATCCCGAGCCTCTCAAGTCATCTAGTACTTGAACCTTCATCTTCAAAATCCATTTCGGAAGAACCTAGCGAACGTGTCTTTAAGCCTAAAGCTCCTTATCCTCAAAGACTCCTTTCAAACAAACAATCGGGTCATATGGATAAGATTTTGGAAGTCCTTAAGCAAGTCGAGATAAACATTCCTCTTTTAGATGCCATTCAACAAATCCCTTCTTATGCCAAGTGTCTAAAAGATTTGTGTTCTCACAAGCGATCCACCCATGTTCCTAAGAAAGCCTTTTTGACCTCTCATGTTAGTTCAATTCTTTCGAATCAAATTCCTGTGAAATAGGACCCCGGATGTCCTACAATTTCATGTGTCATAGGCGATACCTTTGTGGATAAAGCGTTACTTGACTTAGGAATGAGTTTGAATCTTCTTCCATTTTCTGTCTATCAAGCCCTAGGGTTAGGTGAACTTAAGAAGACAAACATGACAATTCAACTAGCTGATCGTTCTATCAAAATGCCTAAGGGATTAGTAGAAGATGTCTTGATTAAGATTGGCGACTTTATCTTCCCGGTTGACTTTGTCATTCTAGAGACAGAACCCGTCACGAATCCTAAAAACCAAATCCCTATCATTTTAGGACGACCTTTTCTTGCTACATCCAATGCCTTGATCAATTGTAGGAATGGTTCGATGAAACTCACTTTCGGTAACATGACCATTGACCTTAACATTTTCAATGTAGGAAAAGAACCCAATGAGCTTTATGAACAATCAAAAGGGGTTAATGTTGTCAACAAGTTTGTCACATGGTCTAGCTTTGAGGATTGTGAAATTGAGTCTCTTCTCAAGGAGGATTTTAAAGTCAACTATGCGTCTAATCAAGCGTATAATGAGTCGTTAATGGATATGACCTCGGAAGAGATGTTGAGAGAGTTGGACGACATTTGTTCCAAGTGGGAGACCCCACCTGAGGTTGTTAGTGTTGAGCCCGTTGTTAAGAGTCCCGTGGAAACACCACCCGCATTTGACTCAACTTTGTATCAGCCCGAGTTTGATCAATAGCCCTTAGGAGGAGACGAACCCTTATCTTACGTCATTCCTAGTGATTCAACCCTTTACCAAACTTTCATTGTCTCTAATTTGCTTCAACAAAATGAAGAAGACTTAAGTTGGTTTAGGGAGAACATTAGTGACACTTGTTCCATAAGGTTGAATAATTCCATGTTGCTTGAGAAAGTATTTTCTAATCAAAATTTTTAAAAATGTCTTGATTCTTTCTCGAAGCTGCATCCCAATTTTCCCACCGGCATTGGTTGATTCGGTTTTATTCCTTTACCTCCTCTCGTGAAATTCAGGTATGGGGGAGTATAAGTGTGCGTGAGTCGTGTTAAATAGTTGTTTTTCTTATTCATTCATCTCCGTCATCCCTTGTCAGGTATTATCTCCTCATTATCCTTTACTCATTTCTCTTGCATTTGCATACATTGAGGACAATTCATGATTTAGGTATGGGGAGGTTTTAGTGTAAATACATAAAATTGAAAAATCCAAAAAAAAATTAAAAATTCAAAAATCCAAAAATAGAGATATTTTAGCTTAGTTGTCCTTCCCACTCTTTAAATTTTAGAACTAGTTGGTGTTAACAATTTTTCAAAAATTATATGTATAATGCCTTTAGATGATTTGAACGTAGTCAAGTAAGGTTTCACTCATGAAACTTGTGTCGAACAAATTTTTGCTTAAAAGTCCAAGACGGAACATTTGCACAAGACCTTTGATGGAAAGATTGTATAGGGATGTATTCGATACCTGAGAGAGAACCCACATGTTAAAACAATGTCGAATCAAACCTTTGCGATAAATTGTTCATATAGTGTCGTAGTAAGAAACAAAAAAAAAGTCAATAAATGTTTGTAGTGTAGAGTGCTAGTGGAAGAAGTGACCAGATTGGGCTCATTAGTACCCAAGCAATTAAGTCTGAGAGGACTTTGTGCCTAGTAACCTAAAGCCCTTTGTGGTTTGGGATTGCTGACCCAACGCTCGTTACATGGGTAATAGTGCATAAGTCTTTTGGGACCTCAATCATTGCACGGTCATTTCAACCATTGGTGTTAATAAATTCTTAAGTCTAATAAGTCCTTAGTAGGAAAATTGACTAGGTTGGGCTCATTGATAACCCGAGTAAGTAAGTCCGAGGGGACTTTGTGCCTAGCAACCTAAGGTCCTTTGTGGTCTGGGATTGTTGACCTAAAGCTCGCTAAATGGGTATCTATGTAAAAGTCTTTTGGGACCTCAATCGACAATCGATCTAACTACTAAGAGCGTGAAGTTTGGCTAGATACTTATTTTGATAGAGATTGGGTCAGTTCAATATTGGTTGAAAAAGAGAAAATATTTGTATGTACTTTATCCATCAAAGGCCTTAAATTCATTACACACCTTGGGATTTTTTGTAAATTTTTAGAGGCTACTCATGTGGATTGTGGGAACCTATAACTTGGCTATTATTAGAATAATCTTTAAGGCATATATTTTTCTACAAAATTGTTTTGTTAACACCAGTGAAAGCTAGAGTGAAAGAGGAAAGTTGGATACTTGCTGACTTATCTCAAAGATTTTATGGGTATATCTTCTGTAAACCCTTAGGAGACAACACTCCTCTTGTAGAGATCGTCTATGAGTTTAACGGGTTGGTAAACCTAAAATTACCCGTGATTCCTACGATAATGAGTATAGGGTTTTCATTCTGCATTTTTCTTTTTCTTTTACTCGAGGACGAGCAAAAGATAGGTATGGGGGCATTTGATAAGTGCATATTTTTGCATATTTTTATTACCTATTTATTGCTTGAACTCGTATTTTAATAAACTATTTTGTTGCATTTCAGGAAATTCGAGGAAAATAAAGAAATGACAAAATGAAGAAATAAAGTGCAAGGAAGGACAAAAGAGGAAGAAAAAGGACTAAAATGAAAGAAGGAAATTTTTTATCCCACTAGGTTTTTCCTTGCAAGGTTTTAACGAGACAATCAATCTCTGAAATAACTCGCATTTGACAATCAAGGGATGTTGTAATAAAGGTGATATCGGATTGTCAAAGGTTTCTAAATTTTCAACATCATATACAGAGTCATAAATGGATGGCAGAAAAGTATGGTTAACAAATTGTCAATGTTTACATATGAAAGAAGCAGCCAATGTTTACACTGATGAGGGTGATAAAAAAAGCCTATAAATAGCAATGCATTTTGATCATTCAGGAGCTAGACACAGGGAATCACCACTTTACTTTTTGCTTTACTTTCTTTTGCCGATTCTTGTTTTCTCTTCAGTCACATCTTAGTTGTAATTTAGTTACCCTAAATTTTGTAGCCTACATCTTGTAAACACCTTCATTTTATTAATGCAAATTTTATTCCCTTTTTATTTTCTTGGGATTCTTCTTCTTGGTTTGAGTTTGTTGGAAAACCCAAATTTTCCGGTTAAAAAAAATTTTCCGGTGAAGCTTGGTAATTTTCCGGCCAACTCCATAGATTCCGGTGAGCTCCAACATTAAAATAATTTTTGTTGGATCTTACTTGGAAATATTTAATTAAATTCAGAATAATTTAGATCTTTATAGTGATATTTTTTATTTTATTTTTCTGATAATTTTTCAATTAATTGTGAATTTTAGAAGTTAAGTTTTCTACTCTCTTTTTCATTATCTTGTTCACTGCGCGCCTGCACCTTTCCCCTTGTCACACCACTACGTTAACCTACTTTGTTTTTAGTCATCATCATATTAGTTGTTAATATCATCATTGTTAATCATGTCTTTAATTATTGCTTTTAATCTTTTCACATTTTTTTTATTTCTCTTCTTTTTAAGCCGCAAACCAATGTTCCTGTCAATTTAATTTTTAGGTGTTCCATTTTATATTTTAGGCCCAATATGATTTCCATGTAATTTTTGTCAATATTTTATTATTAGCATTATGTTTTCAAATTGCTGGCCATGTCCATTTCACATTCATGCTACTGTAGGTTGCATTTATACACATTTCATAATAATTTAGAATTCATTCATGTTACCATTATTATGCTTTTACACAACATCTGATTAATATGATTAAAAGTACTTGGGCCGCATGTTATGTTTCTTTTTATTTTTAATTTTTTGGTTTGAATGATTTCCTTGCCCATTTACTTCTTCTGTGTACAACTAAATTGTCACATTTATTTTGCAGTTTGGTGTGTTAGTTGCTGACATAAAACTCATTTTTTAGCCCATCTCAAATTTAGGCCCAAAATAAATTTCCTGGCCCATGTTTAATTTCATTTTCTTGCTAAGTTAGCTGCCAGTTCTTTTTAGATAAAGTCCATTTTAATTTCGTAGTGTATTTATTACAATTGTTTTGTTATGCTTACATTTAATATTTATATGTATCTTCCTTTTATTGTCTAGTTGAATTAAGTAAATAGTTTAACCAAACTCTCTCAAAAGTTAATTATCTAGTTCGCATAAATTAAGAGTTAAGGAGTCGCGAAAATTACATAGTCTCTGTGGATCGAATCACAAATATTAAAACGATGATCGTGCGCTTACGATTTTATTTGTCATATTTTTAGCATTATGTTTTCAAATTGCTGGCCATGTCCATTTCACATACTTGCTACTGTAGGTTGCATTTGTACGCATTTCATAATAATTTAGAATTCATTCATGTTACCATTATTATGCTTTTACACAACATCTGATTAATATGATTAAAAGTACTTGGGCCGCATGTTATGTTTCTTTTTATTTTTAATTTTTTGGTTTGAATGATTTCCTTGCCCATTTACTTTTTCTGTGTACAACTAAATTGTCATATTTATTTTTCTGTTTGGTGTGTTAGTTGCAGACATAAAACTCATTTTTTAGCCCATCTCAAATTTAGGCCCAAAATCAATTTTCTGGCCCATGTTTAATTTCATTTTCTTGCTAAGTTAGCTACCAGTTCTTTTTAGATAAAGTCCATTTTAATTTCGTAGTGTATTTATTACAATTGTTTTGTTATGCTTACATTTAATATTTATATGTATCTTCCTTTTATTGTCTAGTTGAATTAAGTAAATAGTTTAACCAAACTCTCTCAAAAGTTAATTGTCTAGTTCGCCTAAATTAAGAGTTAAGGAGTCGCGAAAATTACATAGTCTCTGTGGATCGAATCACAAATATTAAAACGATGATCGTGCGCTTGCGATTTTATTTGTCATATTTTTAGCACATCAATAGACACAACTGGAATACCGTCGGCCAGGATGGTACATTTTCAGTTGAGGTTCAACAACAATCTAAGGAGGCAGTTGGATCTTCACAAGTGCTACCTCAATTTCAAAATATGGACTTCACTCACCCCTTCAATTAAAGGCTTCCTGCAATGCCTTAAATTCTAGTATTTAATTTTTTAGATTCTAGGCAGGTAATTACAGTTAACAATGTTGTGTTAGCCGTGGATGCATTCATACAAAAATACGATGCATACATATTTAATGTAAAGGAGAAACGTGATATAAAATTTAATTTGTAACCACTTTTTATTATTTAAATTTTATGATTTTACATAATTCCAAATCGATTAAATTGTGAATGATGCCCACAGCATCATTTACAAAATATTACATCAACCCAACGGGGCCCTAGGGGAATCAACCAAATCGTCCTCATCGATTTACGGAATTTGTAACCTCCGTAAGGCGCAATATATGGTTTCTTCTTCCTTTTTAGGGTTCTCAATATTGTCTGGGGGCTATATAGTCCCAGAATTCTTCTAAGTTGCCCTAAATCACTGGTGTTGTGGAATAAAAACGAGGGTTTATAAATTGCGGCTAGGGTTTGTATGTATTTAATACACAGGATGGTGAGCTTCGAGCTTTAATGGCTGTTCTTGCGTTCGAGACTGATCGGTCCTCACAAGATGCCTACGTATCTCTGTATTGCTAGAGAATCAAGCCAACGTAGTTCTGAGAATGAGGGGTCAGGCCCTTTATATAGGCTGAGAAGCCTTAGAATTAAGGTAGGAGTTGGAGACTTAATAGATAAGTCACCTCCTTGAGGAAAGTTCAAGACTCCTTCCTTGTAGGAGTCTGTTGCCATATCGAATTGGATGCCTTGGAGACTAAGTCTTGTAGAGATAATGTCCTTATCTGACACTTATTGCTGAGCTGTTTATTACCCCTAATATTAATTACGAAATTAATAGTAAAAATAGGACTTTGGACCCTGTTGGTGGGCCCCACGTTCGGACCATACCGGGTCTAATTAATGCAACACTAAATGTGTCTTTAGGGCTTATTTTTAGCCCATATCAACTGGGATCCATTAATTATATCACATATTTAAAATAGGATATTTATATGTAACTAGGCGTATGGAGGACGATAACATATTCAGTACGGTACAATTTTTATAATTTGAATTTCAAACATTCAAATTTTAAATATATTTTGCACCTGTTATAAAAGGGGAAAAGGTGGGAACAGAGTTGACAACCGACCACTTTTAATGTAATTCAAAAAGGAATAACATTTACCCACTAATATAAAGCATATGATGGACCCCACAAGCAGACAAGATATTGTAGGCATACGTCCCTCTATGTCATGTCAAATTTTAAACGGGAAACCATACGGTTTAACCCGAAATTTTTTTTGACTGCTACAGTAACTCTTTGACCCGCTACAGTACCGTTTCCTCTTTTGGGCCGTGTTTTGTGTTCTATCCTATTGGGTTGTTATTGTGGGCCAGATATATATAAATGTACGTGGCCGATCGCTGTAGCAGTTAAAAAAAATCGGGTTAAACCGTGGTAATATTAATACGGTTTAACCCCTAGGCCGGCCGGAAAAAAAAAATTTTATTAGTGTAACAGTACATACCCCCGTGCTTAGGATAAAGCTAGTACAAACAGTACAAAGGGTATCGGAGAATATACCGAATATTCCTTTATTTTACTTCAAAATATTCCCTACACGTGTCATTAATCCAATAGTGGAACACTGGGACACGTGTCACTCATCCAAGGGAGGAACACTCTAGAACACAGCAAAGAGGGGGGAGTTTTGAGAGTGTTCCACTTACATGGCACACTCTGATTGGCTGAAATCACCACGAATAGTGCTTGGAACACTCTATGGGAACGGTACTTCTTTGAACAGTGATTGGAACACTCTCTATGAATGGTAAATTAAAAAAGTAAACCCTGGAACACGCTATATGAACAGAGATTTATAAATACTGCGGGACCCACCCTTTACAAACATTTCCCGTATTTCATTATTATAAATACGTATAAACTGAATACGTACTACAAATAACAACTTCCATAATCATCGATTCAACATCCCGCAAACATGGAACCGGATACAATTACAGAAAAATATCACGAATCAAAGAGATATGAATATAAAATCTCCAATTCATATCAAAACATCAGTATGCAGTTCCCGTCGATTACTGCAACCACATATCATCTTCTCATAAGGAGATGTATGAAAATTGATCACTTCCAGATTGAATATCATCCCTAGGTGCCTTTCAACGCGACGGGTACTGTGAGGGTGGAGATACATGATTCCAGACTACACCTCGACGCTACTCTTCAAGCTGAATACACATTGCCAATAATCTCCCACATTAAACTAAATTTCTTTTCCAGTTCTTATTTTTCGACCTCCAAATCTATTCCGTGGAAGGCAAGCTTCGTCGTACAGGGCTCAAACATTAATAAAGGAACGACGTTCTGCAAGATGAGAGCACACTTGAGGCTCTCTTCTGAAAAGACTAGCACACAAGTCACATTCAAACCCCCTACGGTACAGCTCCTGTGCACAAACGTCACATGAGACCGAATCGATTACAGGCACGTCTCGCAGGGAGAAATAAAACTGGAATTGTGCGGAACACAAAATAACCATGAGGATAACAACAACAGGCTTTCCCTAACAGGGAACACATCTTTGTTACCTGAACGGGGTTTACAAGATATGATCAAATACACATCGCCTAGATACAACATATCAGATGATAGCCAGATGGTTGAAGAAGAAGGCCCAATAAAATTGACCCCAACAGGGCTAGCAAGAATAATAAGCGAAATAACAACATCATAGACTAGTTCCAAACCCCTGTAAACTGATTTACCCTTGCAGGGCCATTTCCAATAAAATAAAATGTTTTTTATTTTTATTTTCCATTACATCAGATGTAAAATGCTACTTCATTAACATATTACATGTTTTCTGCTAATATCTAATACAGCTATTAACATTAGGTAAACAAACACTATGAACATGACTCTCGTAAACAACAAAATACAACAATCCATTGGAGGCAATATTCTTGTAATTGCTGCCACGACTATCATCATCATAATCATGGAACTTCATCCAAATCCTTTCCTTGGGCACATACGAGGCACGGAATGGAATACTTGTAGACTCTTTGCTCTGAAAAACATTCTATTTCTTGATAATCAAGGAAAACCTGTCCAGGGAGGCATTCCTCAAGGAGGCATCTCCATGGTATCCGTCTTCTTTAAATTCGAATATATCCTCGAATTTAGATAGCACATCACCCCTAGGCCGTTTATCAAGAACCACAAACAGGGTAGCCATTCCGTGAACCCCGGGGGTAGATGCTCTTTCAATCTCCATTGAGACTCCCTCTTTCGATTCGATTGGCAAATTCATGATACGAAACGTTCCCTGCTTTTCAACACCCTTCAGAAGAATGAACTTATTCTTCCTGCAGGCGGATGACGTTCCGAAGGCCGGTAGGCTAACATACCCTGACTGAATAAATTCAGACCCAGTAGACACAGATAAAGGGAGTACTTCATTTAAATATCGTGTCCTGAATACTCGGCGACGATAATTAATACCGATTTTCCAGGATGTTTTCCACACACGAGGCCTCATAAAACGATCTGGAGTAACCTTCCTATTTCTCGCATATGATGAATATCGAACAGCACGCGAATATTGATTGATACGAAACATTGAGCATGCAAATAACGTAGCCCAGAGATTCTTAATTTAAAGGTATTCAATTAACTGGGTTTCTGAATTTGGACACAGCGACCGGTCACGTACGGTCACGTACATTTATATATATATGGTACATAATAAAAGCTAAATAAAAGCCCAATAGGATAGAACACAAAACACGGCCCAAATGGGAAACGATATTGTAGCCGGTCAAAGAGTTACTGTAGCAGTCAAAAAAATTCGGGTTAAACCGTGGTAGGCTTCACCATTCTTAAATTGTCGATCTACATATCAACACTTTATTTGTTGCTCTGTGTCCATGTTTGTGAATCCCACATAAGTTTTCTTGTACACAACTTGATTGCACATACATGTTCACATGCGTTGACTCGAACTAGATATACAAGTTCCAGAAATTGAGCTTGAGCGTTATAAATCCTTCCAAGTTGTAAAGAAAGAAGTCCCGGCATAGTTTCCCACGTTGCAGCAATTTGGTTGATGTTGAAGATTTCTCTTTCATCGAATGATGATTGAAAATTAAGTGGCTTTAATGAACAAGCTTTTCAAATATAAATTTGCGGTGCTAAATGCTTAAGGAGATTAAGCATCCGTTTCACCAAGCCTTTGTTGTGATGAACCTGAGACCTTGAGTTTTTGTGACAAGGCACTTTAGTTTGGCATTGACACTTGTTTGATACATCTCTGGTGTTATGCAACTCCCAGGTATCTTTCTACAAATGAAGAAGAGATAAGCAGAGACCATCCTTCAAAGCCAGATCCACAAGTTTTCTCAATATTTGCACTAGCTAGTGCGCAAAGAAGCTCTAATCGTAAGAGAATCGCAGTCGACAATCGCAACACATTCCGTCCACATCTCAGCAGGTTCCGGCTCAAATTACGGCAAGGACGGTTATTGCTGAAGGATAGCACAGGCTGCTTTTTAGCATTTTTTTTTTTCTCAATGTCACAGTTGCTTTTTTCGATTGACTATACAGCCTTCTTCTTAAAGACGAGTAATTGATAAAGACCTCCATGTCCTCATTGTGAGCTTAAATTCCCCGTTGCAACAGATGTAAATTTTTCGAATGTGTTTGTATATAGCAACTCTAGGTAGTCTTGTAGGAGATTTTAAGGTATCTTAATATAATCAGCTTTTGATGTTTGAATTGCATCCAGGTTCTTTATAGTTGCTTCGCCCTTTTTTCAATTCGTACATAGCCACTCTGCAATTCGTTTGCAACATATGGAGTGAACGTTTGTGGCTCTTTTTCACAACCATTTTGTAGCTCCAGTTTGTCCACGCTTTAACCAAATAACAGGACTTAGTAACTGTTTGGTTTTCCACGATATATACTCTCACGAGACATGAACATGCTGATAGTCTTCTGATAAATACATCTACTTGGTGACATTTTTTTTTTTGCACATATATCATACAAGAAACGAAAATTCAAATTGATATGCACATTGCAAATTAATGCTTGTTCAATTATGACGAATCTTACTTTCCAAAAAATATTTTTGTCAGAGCCCATCAAGAGGCAAGTATTCCATATAATCATATATTAAAGCATATGAACCACAAAAATTTTGATCAAGGCAGATGCTTGAAAACATGTACCATACAGCTAGCATGCTAATATAGCTCGCTTATTTCGCATTAACCAGTTACTATTCCATAAAGCACATAGCATAGAGATTAACTTGGCGACGCAAATTGTAATCTCAAGATATAAGATTGATTAAAGATATAAGATTGATCAAATTTTTGTGGCATGAATCTACTTCTGATCAATCGATATTCATACCTTTGCTGCTGAACATTGTACTGCAGACATTACCTTCCATGAGTGGATCGAGTTTTGTTAGTTTATACTAATTTTAATTGATCCAAAAGAGATTGGGAAGAAGTGGGATTTTAAAAAGTTAGTTGCCTCAGTGTTTCTTACTTCTTTCAAGTGCGACATACTTCTTTCTTGATCAACAAAAGCTAAGAAGATCTAGACAACACACAAGCAACAAGTACACAGCTTATGGTTTCGTTTAGTAATCTTTTTTTTCTTCCACTTGGTGGCTGAAAGGCTGATAGATCCCACCAATGATTATTACCAGTGTAATTTGGAGTCAAGTATGGTGACTTAAGTTCTTTCCAGGTGATTTAAGCACTGCTTTATTGACTTGCTTTGTCACAGCTAAAAATCAGCTTACGGCTTTATAAAGGGCCGATACCCATTATTGGGCCGGATTTATATCATGTATTAACATGCCATCCCACGAGCAGCTTTAAAGAAGATTGAATACCTGAAAAACCAAGATTTGTTGATAACCTATTTGATGATAATATAGTGACTAACTGACTACTGCCATGCTTAGCCCAGTGTTCTTTTAGAACCAAGGGCATGCAATGGCCCTGGCATTCGGCTGCGAATCAAGTTGGCAATTTTGAAACTGTCCTATTCCTACTTCCTAGAGTGTCGCTTTTTTGGTATTTGCAGAAGTGGGTACTCTGACCTGAGAGTTTTGCATCACAAGGACGTCCAGAATCACTGGTAACACTGATGATGAACTTAAATGCTATATCTTCTGCTCTCCCTCTCATCCCATTCCGTATCACATGACTGAGTACCTCATTAAAATCTAACGAGTAGAATAAAAACTTTGAGGGATGAGACAGATTGTATTTCTGAATGTGTTTGTGGCATTGCTTTTAACTAGTTTTATGTTTTGTTCATAACCTTACAATTATGTAGACAATTGTTATACATTTACTCTATGTCAAGTGCCAGGTCAATTCGGTTTGCTTTCTTGGCAATCTAACTCTTTTCAGTATGTGCTTTACAATTCTGCAAACAACCTTGCAATTCCTCAAGATTCTTTTCTGAAACATGTTCACAACAACTTAACATTTCACAGCAATACATAAATTTTACATCATATTTCATTCATTGTTTGGAATTGCAATCATTGTTCCCTACAACCTTGCAATCATTGTTCCCTACCTTAAATGACCTCCACGAAAACCTTGTCTAGCACAACATTAGGTTTGTCTTTGGAATTTCCTGGAGGAAAACATTCTTTTCCTACCAGAGTAATAATAAATGAGCAACCAAACATTTAGACCAAGGCATACCGTTTTTTGTAGAAAATTATCGGTAATAAACAATACATGAACAACAATAAAAATGAAATTGCCCTTTATGGTACTGACAACCTAATTGATAGGAAATTTCATTGGCAAAGTATATAAAGGTTCTATTGGAGAGCCAACGCCTTTTACTGCTAATCCTAACGAGTGTCCGAGAGCTCTTGCCACAGGAACCGCCACAGCATTGCCTACTTGAATGTACCTATACAATAACAGAAACATAATTTTTCTCGTCAAAAGTTATATGAAACTGGTCATAGCTACATGCTTATGAAAATAATATAAAAGGAGCAAAAACTAATTAAACTGATTACCTTTCCTTAACAGGACCAAAAAGCTTGTAAAAATCCGGAAATCCCTGTAGCCTAGCATTTTCACGGATTGTGAGCACTCTGTTTTGTTCCGGATGAATTATAATCTGGCAAATATATTAGCAATCAGATGTCAGCCATCACACCAAACATCATCACACCAAATGTGCAAATATAGAATATGTACCTGATTGTGGGGTTCAGCTCTTGTTACTACAGTGGGTACAGTCTCATCCCACCATAATCTCCCAAATGGTCTAAGATTAAAATGTACAAAAAAATTGGAACCAATAAACTACAAACTTTCTACAATTAAACAAGGAAATAAGTAAAATAAAATATTTCTTACTTAGAAGAGGTTCCTCGCACGAATGTCATTGCATAGTCAGGTACCTTCCATTTATTTAATCAAGCTTAGTTAAATTCAAAGGAGCTTAGAGTAAAAAACAAGAAAACCAGCAAGCTATAGTGAACAGATCATACCAAAGGCTTTCCAGAAGGCAATAAAACACGTTCAATATCAAGATCCCATTCCACTTTATTGTCAGATCGAACTTTGACACCTTTAAGATCCCTAAAATTAGCACCCTGTGTTTCACAGGTGAATGTTAGTAGCTAGCATGCATATTAAATAGATTAAGGGTAAAGAGTTTTTCAAACCTTTTTAACTGGTATATGACACACACGCTGATAATCTTCGATGTTTAATTTTAATGGACGGTGATCATATAGAAGATGATTTGACTGTGCTAACTCTGGTGGTGCAGAACCCAGCATCTCTGCATGTAATTTACCGATCAAATAGAAGATAAAGATAAGCTCAACATGAAACCAAACAAGTGCGAACTATATAGTTCAGGATGAAACATCAAGTCTTGCTCATGCCTATTATTACTTGGCTTACCTTCTTTTCCTAATCTAATAAACTTCTGAAACTCAGTTTTTGGATCAGTGTGATATGGCATTTCATCACGATGTTCATCATTTTCCACCTGCAGAATACGGAGAAATGAGAACATATATATATCAAATATGCCATTTTATAATAAGTCAGTCAGTCTAAAGACACAGAATATACATACTGCTGGAAGGTCAGAAATCGCATCCCCCAAGTACAACTTGTCCTCTAGTTTCGCAACCCCAGCTTCATCGTAGGTAACGGCATTTGACTGAAATCAATAAAATAAATGGATCATCATTAAAAAAAACAATGAAATTGGTATATTATTTGAGTGGAGTGAGGAGGACTAGTGATTTCAGGGTTTTGTTTTATGAAAGGAGCTAGTAATCAACTAAGTGAGAATATAAGCTAATAGAAATTCACAAGGGAAACACAGTTAAAAAGAATACAGTTCTGCTGACTAATGATGAAACCTGACTGCTTACTAGCATGCATATATTTAACCTGAACTATTAATACCCAGATAAGAAGAGGACAAACTGTAAAAATATCTACAAAATATGACCCAGTTAGGACCTTTGCCACTAAAATAAAAGAACTGGGGCAGCTTTAACATCTCTCAGGAGTGCAAATCTTTAAAGAAAGTAGTCAAACAATGATGGTCTTACACTACCCATCTCATCATAGGAAACATATACGTTTTCTATAGCTTTTAGCTTATGTTTAGTGTTGCAAAGGATCATTATAATGGCAGAAAACCACATCATGGTGCAATACCTAGTTGTTCAAGGCAGCATTCTCTTTTATGTACTAATAGTTCAATCTCAACTTTTACAAATTCTAATTCGTCAGCTTCACTTTCTCACTGCAAACTACCATCTTCTATCATGCAGGTGATAGTTTGCAACTCATCTCCACGAGTATGTTTTTTTTATCCGGAAGTGAACAAATTGTGAGCATTTGGGTAGTGAAAATAGTTGTTTGATGTCTTGGGTGTCATCTCTATTGTGTTTCTAACCATAGAGTATATATAACATTAGTTAATTATACTAGATGTCATTAACTGAATTAATATTTTATGAAAGTGTTAATGGTCCTTTAGTATTAATTTTTTATTAAAAAGGTATGACAATCATGTTTAACGAGTTGCACTCTATAATAACCATCGACTGGTAATAAAATGCCCTGGAACCATATGGTTGATGATTTTCACTATTATCTACCCTGAATTGTAATGTTGTTTGACAGAATTCAGTAAAATTCAGTTAAAAACCAACCAAAGGCAGCCTCGAATTCTACAGTAGTGTACAGAAACATACCTCGAACTCCACAGGAGAATGTCCTCTCACAACGACATTGTGAGTAGGCAATGGAAATTGAGGCAAGTTCTGCATACAAGAGAAGTCAGTGTAAGTATACACTGTACAGTATAACTACAATGGGGAAATAAATAACCAATTTATAAACTTATTACCATAGTATAATGTGCACCCCAGAGGAACACACGCATGCGAAATTGAGGAAGGCCGTAAGCTCCTGCAACCATCATGCCTAACCGGGCCTGGTAGTTCATACCAACAAGGCGGCCTAACGCATATCGCCCGAGAAAACCTTTGGAAAATCTGAGGATATCGACTACATTCTCCATCAACACAAATTTTGGCTTCAAATGCTCCACAATATTCATATAAACCAAAAGTTGCTCATTTTTTGGATCTTCTAAAGGATTTTTGGAGTTCCGAAAGCGGTTAAAACCACTGATTCCTTGGCATGGAGGACCTCCACATATGACATCAGCATCGCCCTGTTCAGTTGTCACAATGTAATTTCATTGACATAAACATGATTGATTCTTTTAACAATGCATTTATGGTGTAGAAGAGAACAAATATAGGGTCAGGAAGACAAGAGATATTTTACTTTTATGCACAGGAAGGCAAACAGACTGTTGCAGTCTTGTAGATGCTACTTAAATACAGGGAGGCACAATAAACTGTTGTACAGACTACATGAACTAATGAGTATGTCTTACTGTCAATTTTATCCAGTAGCTCAACTAAATAAAAGTTGAAGACATCACTGAAATATACCAGCCCAGGCATGATATCAAACTGTAAGCTGTATTTAAAAAATTGAAGCATGTAAAAGAAATTCATGCCAATTGTCCTTATACAAAATTATAAGACATTTGACTCGCTCATACATTAAATTGTTGATAGCTAGAACAGTAAAGAAATGGAATATAATATTTTGAAAATTAGAAGTCCATTATTGACTTTAAACTTACAGGCAAAGGTAGGATCTTTGAATTGAAGCCATTTGTGACAAACTCTTTTAGTTTATCCTGAGCACCACTGACAAATGAAATTATACAACAATCAACAACAGAACAGGCAGATATAGGTAAAACTAGAGTAGGAACTAGGAATTACTATAATATTATACCTTAAGCCATCTTCTGGCTCCCACGTGTCCTCATCTTCTCCGTAGCCCTTCCAACGGATCTAAGATATCCATTAAGTAAGGATTTTGTTAGATGTTCAAAGGGTGGCAGCTCTTATCTTATTTATCCATGGCAAACTAAAGTTACTGGAACAGAAATTAATTTTGACAGACTAAAGATACATGTAAATCAGATTTACAAAAAATGACAGACCAGTATAGAAAGATAAGCTTGATACAGGTTTAGAGTTATACTAGCCCACCGACAAACAATTGCTTTGATTTTAATGTTTGCTACAATATTCATTATAATAGCAGTTCTCTCCAAATAAATATATCATTCTCAAACAAATCCCCTTACCAATATTACACAATTAGGGCTGTCATTTGAGTGGTGCAGAACCAAGTTTGAACTCGAGACAATAGCTTTTTCTTATCAAGTCAAGTTCTACATAATTAGGGCTGTACTTTGTTTCAGATCGACTCGTATATTAAAACAAACCTTGTTCACAATGTTAATAATATAATTGAGCATCGGTCAATATCTGAACCTCTGGATACTCGGAACTTTAACTTAATTTTTAAACTAAATAAAGGGCTCAACCAAATCTTATCAAAGACAATTTCATTTTAATACATGATTGAGTTTAAGCTAGCAGTAAGTACAAATTGAATTCGTCAAAATCTCAAAACAACTCGCATACCTTGTGGAGCAAAAATACATGTTCAACATTTGAAACAAGTATTAGTCAGTCAAATTGTTTCAGGCTTGAGAACAGTTCTAACTATAGCCATATTTTTTATTCGCAAAGCAGGATGCTAGTAGGATTCTAGAAGTGGCTCTGCAGGTTTTCAATTTAGTAGATCAACAGATAATGAAGTTTGGGATGAAACACATTGGCATTTTTGTAAACATCTAAACATATCTTATATTGTTCACAAACGTGAGCACATAACTAATACCTTGAAATATAATCCAAGTTCTTTCTGCCCGGCAGGAAGACCATAGCAAATGGACAATATCTTCTCCACCTCAAAAATTTCCTCATCATCAACTTCTACTTCCTCCTCGTCATCTTCATTATTGTCCACAATCTCAGGAGATAAACTTTTTTGCTGAAATTCCTTATGTTCAATTAACGAAAAAGAGGCACACAGTCTCTGCCACTCCTTTAGAAGAGCTAAAAACTCTTCAGCTTTCTCATTTCTAACCTGGTTAAGAACCACAAAAGTTATCAGAAAATGATGACCACAAAAAAAAAAGGACGTTTGTCATTAATATTATACCTCAGTCTCTGGATGGTTATACTTTAGGCTTTGGCACGCATATTGGTTGAGGTCAACCGCCCATTTCTAATAAAAAAAATTAACCCAATTAATAATCAAAAAAGGTAAAGCAAAGATCTTTAAATTTTCACATTCGTGGCAGCTTACTAGCCTCAGTTACAACTCACCGTTACAAGTTTTATGCCAGACAAGTTGGCACCGAGACAGAGCCCAGTGGACATGGCACCACATCCTGAGAATAGGTCTAACAACTTCATTTCCTGTGGACTCTTATTCCCTTCATCTAGATTGACATCAGTGTCACTTGAGATCGTAGAGCTAGATTCATTTCCATTTTCAGTGCTATCTACAAACAGGAAAAATAAAAGGTTAGACAATTATCTCATAAAAAATCTTCAAGAGGCATGTTTTGAAAAAGTTTAAGCAGTTATAATAAGCAAAAATTATTACCATGTTTTGCGTTCAAAAATGTTGAAAAGGGAACATAGTACAACATGTCATAATAGTAATCATATTTTGCAGCAACCCTCATCTTAGTATCTAAATCAGCCTGATTCAAAAAAAAAACTTGTGTTTAGATAAATAACATGTATATATACATATATCAGATACTAATTAATCACCATTAGAACATAGACCTTACATTTAGGGAAAGACGGACAATTTTAATCTTTTCAAGTAGACAGTCCAAATGATTGTCATCTTTTATAGTGGACAAGAAAACCCTTTTGTCATCAATTAGGTTTGAGCAATCTTTTATGACCTGAAATATAAGAAAAAATTAACAAATTTATCAAACAGCAACACAAACTAAAATACAATAAAACCACTTTACTAGATAGTTTCTTACCGTATCTTTGGCCCTGTAGAACCATTGAGCTGTTATATAGGGTTCACCATCAACTCCCTCAAACATTTCAATAATCCTACATATATAATTATCTGCTCCATCACCGGCCTGAGGTTGATTAGCACAATAAAAAAAAAGATAGATTAGCTACACTCAAGCTAAACTCTTCATTTCAAGAAACTTTTAAAAGATATTAAGTCATTTGCATCAGTATAAACTATTCTCCAATTCATCACATATCACCTATTAGATAAATGGGTTTCTTTCTTTGACCCGACAAATCATATTACCTAGAAACTTAGCTAAAAAAATTTACATATTTTAATTGTTTACATCATTGGCAACCTTTATTTAAGAAGCACATTACTTTAATCACAATTTATCTTGAAATAAGTAATAATTTGTAAACTTCAACCAGTTTAGAGGATACTTGGGAATTGTAACAGAGCTATTATTTTAATTTTTCTAAGAGTCTGCATGATAAGATAAATAAATATAGACTGCGTACCATGACGTGGGCATTATCTCCAAGAGCAAAGGATATACGCCCATCAACCCTTGCTTGTTTATAATGCCTACGAGCTTGTAGTTTCTCCACTTTACTGTTTCAAAAAATGAATATTGAATTTTTACTCTATAATCAAGTGAAGCTATGTCCAAGAGCAGAGTATAGCTATCTTTACATCACAATACAATAGAAACTCATCATATGTTTAGTCCAGATAGTTGAACAATAACAGCTTTGGGAAGTATGAAAATTCTGAAAACAGGTATAGGTAAAGCATAAAGTTTTAAGAAAATAAGTATATGTATTTTCACAGTTGCAACTTAAAAGAAAAGAAATAGTATGAGCAGCCTAATGTGCGTAATAAGAGAGCTTTTTAGTAAACTATAGTTCACTTCTGCAAGAGGTACACTTTCAATCGCATTAAGTTAGCACATTATATGTGTCCCAAGAAAATTGAGAGTTTATACTTGTAAAACATATGCAAATTCTATTTTTCAAATCATAGCTTGTCCTTCTTATGGGCATTCTCAAAAAATTAAGTTTAGTATTAGAGATCAAATGTCCAATAAAACTTGGTATTTTATGATTTGAATTTTTAGTCTCAATGAACATTGTGTGTCCATTAAATTTTCTAAGGAACAACACCATAATGTTAAAAAGTCTTGGTGTAATTTGTACTGCTAGATGAAAAATGTAACATGTTTTTGGAAAATACAAAACCTCCATCTACAAACATGAAGAACAAACAAGAAACATTTAAGTAAAAAAGTTCAATATGAATATTCAAAAAGGGGCATTTCAATACAATGTAAGTATATGGGCATTAAATTTTGAACAGTAAACCTTAATGTAAACATATGCAAAATAAAACAAATGCATAAATATCAACAACCCTCTAAATTCAATTAATACAATCCACCTCTTTAGAACTAATGCATTATGTTAACAACTCTCTAAATTTTATAACTAATACATAATGTTAACTATCTAACTTTAATTACTATTATCCACCTATTTGAATCTAACCAAGGACAAGCTAAATGTCAACTCAATAAGATTTTTCCCAATAAAAACTGGAAGCATTGAATACACAATCCCAAAGATAGTACAATTACAATCAAATTCACCACCACAATCACAAAAATTGGGGGGATACCTTATTGACCTCCCAGCCTCTACGCCTCCAGTCTGTTCATATTATAAACAAAACATCACCACATTAGCAAATCAACTTCTATAGCATTCAGTCATATCAACCAATTTGACCTTAAATCCTACTATGTTTTGTTTTTAAAAACAAATTATAACAAAATCATAAAATTCTGAAACTACATTGTATTCCATCGTCTACAATTTTTACGAAATATCAAACAATTAACCAGTAGTTAGAACATTTTAGTCAAAGTCCAGTCAATTCGACCTAATATTTGTGCAAATCGGACATTTAAATAAGAACCGAGAAATCAATTAGATACAGAGAAGCCTCAGTAATAGGAACGGAGGAAGTAATTAAATACGAAAAAACAAAACCTCGGTGAGATATCGATCAGGCCAGCGACGCTTGGCTTCAACAACATCGACAGGCTTTCCGGTAAACACACTCTGCTCTTCACTGTCCATTCGCTTTGGTACTCGAGTAATATTCATCGTCTCTACCGCCTCTTTCTCTTCGGTACTCGTATTTGCCTCCTCGTCATTGTCCTCGGCGTCGCTGATTTGTAAAACAAAGTCCTCTTCATCTTCGATTGCTTTGTTTTTCGATTTCTTTGTAGATTGAGATGGATTTTGCGATTCGGCTTCTTCACCGTTAGGTTTTGGCACCCCTCGCTTGCGAGCCATGGAGAGAGAGAGAGAGAGATGGGAGAGAGAGATTTATAAGAGGGAGAAACAAAGAGACAGGAGAGAGAATACAGAGACTCAGAGAGGTGTTATATACAGCTGGTAATGTATGTATCTGTGGAGAGAGAGGCGGGATGTGATGAGCGGGAAAATCCAAATTTTTGGGCCTTATCCAAATTTTTGGGCATGAATTAAGTTGTATTTGAATTTCCTTCTCTTTCTTGTCAAGTTGTTTTTGGTAAAATATGTTTAAGCAAATTGATTAATGCAAATCTTCATTTCTATAAAAGATTGAAATAAAATATGGTCAAGGTTTTAAAAAATGCACATTTTATTATGGTGTAAGATAATTGTCGTAATATGTTTAAGTAATCTTTTTTTATTGATAATTCGGTATCCCGGTTCAGTTTCACGTACCTCGATTAATCCGAAGAACTGCTAGCACGAATAACTGCTAGCACATTCATATCCACCGAACATGACAGTCCACTTACTTTTATGTCTTTTAATGAGATCTAACCTATGACGTTGGTATGGTAAATTCCTAAATCACGCTACAAACCAACGTTTTTTTTTTGAAAGAATGCCCAAAATATCTATTCTGGGGTGTATATTTGTCCAAAATACTTATTTCCAGAAACAACTGCCCAAAATCACATGTCGAATACTCCTTACCCAGTGGAGTATCAGCTGTGATACTCCTTATCCAATGGAGTATCAAGTGTAATACTCCTTACCCAGTGGAAAGTATCAAGAGTGAGTATCAGGGGTGATACTCCTTACCCAGTGGAGTATCACGGCTAATACTCCTTACTCAGTGGAGTATCAGCCTGATACTCCACTGGTGGTGACGCATCATCCTGATACTCCTATTACATTGGCGTATCATCCTGATAATCCTTTGAATGGAGTATCTGGTGGATATTTAGGGCATTATTTATTCAATATGGGTATTTTGGTAAAATGTTATTGAAAAATGAGTATTTTGGACACTCGTCCCGTTTTTTTAATATTTTTCTCTCATTAAAATTTAGTATTGTAAATTTGAGAGATACGTGCATTTGAGAATTTAGGCTCAGTTCACTTAATGTCGGATTTTTGGTCATATTCACCCTTTATGTAACAAATGATTTAACATTTTTTTATTATGTATTAATTTTTACATAAACTAACATACAAATATTCGTCAATAAAAAAAATTAAAATATAAATATGATGATTTTCAACTACCAATGAGACGATTCTCAATCTTACTGGTACTTTTCTTTATATGATTATAATAAAATAAAGAGAAAAATGCTCATGAAGTTGATCTCAGAGAAGTTACCTGAAGTTAAAAGATTTTGTGTGTACATAAATTATGGCATTTTTATAAATATTTTAAATTTTCCAACAAAAATTCTGTAATTACAATTATATCCTCGAGGATGACCTCAAAAACATGAAACCCTAATATAAATATGGTCACAATTTTATTTTATTTTTGGTATTTGTTTTTTTGAGTAATTTTATTTTTGGTGTTAGAGAGGGGTAAAGCATCAATACAAAATATGAATTAGAAACAAAACGAAGACAAAAAATTCCAGTTAATTTTTTGTGAAAAATTAGGATCGGTCTTGGCCACATGGATACCAAGTACGAGAAAACATTTAAGGCCCTTTTATTAGGGTGGGGCGTTCCCCCTTTTGGGCTGTGTTTTGTGTTCTATCCTATTGGGCTTTTATTGGGCCGTTATTATGGGTCAAATATATATAAATGTACGTGGCCGGTCGCTGTGTCCAAATTCAGAAACCCAGTTAATTGAATACCTTTAAATTAAGAATCTCTGGGCTACGTTATTTGCATGGCCAATGTTTCTTGTCAATCAATATTCGCGTGCTGCTCGATATTCATCATATGCGAGGAATAGGAAGGTTATTCCAGATCGTTTTAGGAGGCCTCGTTTATGTAAAACATCCTGGAAAACCGGTATTAATTATCGTCGCCGAGCATTCAGGACACGATATTTAAATGAATTGCTCCCTTTATCTGTGTCTACTTGGTCTGAATTTATTCAGTCAGGGTATTTTAGCCTACCGGCCTTCGGAACGTCGTCCGCCTGGAGTAAGAATAGGTTCATTCTTCTGAAGGGTGTTGAAATGCAGGGAACGTTCCATATCATGAATTTGTCAATCGAATCGAAAGAGGGAGTCTCACTGGAGATTGAAAGAGCATCTACCCCGGGGTTCACGGAATGGCTACCCTGTTTGTGGTTCTTGATAAACGACCTAGGGGTGATGTGCTATCTAAATTTGAGGATATATTCGAATTTAAGAAAGGCGGATACCATAGAGATGCCTGCTTGAGGAATGCCTCCCTGGACAGGTTTTCCTTGATTATCAAGAAACATAATGTTTTTCAGAGCAAAGAGTTTACAAGGATTATTCCATTTCGTGCCTCGTATGTGCCCAAGGAAAGGATTTGGGTGAAGTTCCATGATTATGATGATGATAGTCGTGGCAGCAATTACAAGAATATTGACTGCAATGGATTGTTGTATTTTGTTGTTTACGAGAGTCATGTTCATAGTGTTTGTTTACCTAATGTTAATAGTTGTGTTATCTATTAGCAGAAAACATGTAATATGTTAATGAAGTAGCATTTTACATCTGATGTAATAGGTCGATCGATCGACCTATGAGTATAATCATAGAGGGGCCATCCCGAACAGGAAAAACTGCTTGGGCACGAACTTTGGGCAATCACAATTACATTTCCGGCCATCCGACTTCAATAAGAAGACTTTCAGTAATGATGTTGAGTATAATGTCATCAATGACATTCCTCCTAAATATCTTTCAATGAAACACTGGAAGGAATTGATAGGGGCCCAACATGACTGGCAGTCCAACGACAAATATTCAAAGCCGGTGCAAATAAAAGGTGGGGTCCCGGCTATTATTCTACGCAACCCGGGTGAGGCCACAAGTTATAAAGGCTTCTTGGACAAGCCTTTCAACATGTCTCTCAGAGATTGGACATAAAAAAAATGCCTTCTTTGAGTTTATAGACGCACCCTTGTTTCACGAACAAACAGGGGATACAGGCAATTAGGGTGCTTTAGGTCATGGATTCTCGCACATGGCAAACATTAACAGAACGACAATGTAACAATGGCGTGCTCATCTAGACTATCACTAATCCATTATATTTCAAGGTTGTCCGGATGGTAGACACAACTGGAATACCGTCGGCCAGGATGGTACATTTTCAGTTGAGGTTCAACAACAATCTAAGGAGGCTGATGGATCTTCACAAGTGCTACCTCAACTTCAAAATATGGACTTCACTCACCCCTTCAATTGAAGGCTTCCTGCAATGCCTTAAATTCTACGTATTTAATTTTTTAGATTCTAGGCATATAATTTCAGTTAACAATGAAGTATTAGCCGTGGATGCATTCATACAAAAATATGATGCATACATATTTAATGTAATGGAGCAACATGATATAAAATTTAATTTGTAACCACTTTTTATTATTTAAATTTTATGATTTTACATAATTCAAAATCGATTAAATTATGAATGATGCCCATAGCATCATTCACAAAATTTTACATCAACCCAATGGGGCCCTAGGGGAATCAACCAAATTGTCCTCATTGATTTACGAAATTTGTAACCTCCGTAAGGCGCAATATATGGTTTCTTCTTCCTTTCCGAGTCCGTCCAGATAAGAAATGAATCGGGTGCTAGAACGCAAGCACAAAACAGTTAGGGTTCTTAATATTGTCTAGGGGCTATATAGTCCCAGAATTCTTCTGAGTTACCCTAAATTACTGGGATCCATTAATTATATCACATATTTACAATAGGATATTTATATGTAACTAGGCGTATTAAGGACGAAAGCGTATTCAGTACGGTACTATTTTTATAATTTGAATTTCAAACATTCAAATTTTAAATATATTTTGCACCAATTATAAAAGGGTTTGTGGGAACAAATTTGACATCCGACCACTTTTAATGTAATTCAAAAAGGAATAACATTTACCCACTAATATAAAGCATATGATGGACCCCACAAGCACACAAGATATTGTAGGCATACGTCCCTCTATGTCGTGTCAAAATTTAAGCGGGATTAATTATCGTCGTCGAGTATTCAGGACACGATATTTGAATGAAGTACTCCCTTTATCTGTGTCTACTGGGTCTGAATTTATTCAGTCAGGGTATGTTAGCCTACCGGCCTTCGGAACGTCGTCTGCCTGCAGGAAGAATAAGTTCAATCTTCTGGAGGGTATTGAAATGCAGGGAACGTTCCGTATCATGAATTTGCCAGTCAAATCAAAAGAGGGAGTCTCAATGGAGATTGAAAGAGCGTATGCTCCCGGGGTTCACAGAATGGCTACCCTGTTTGAGCATATAATTATTATTTCAATATTATATATATGTATATATATATATATATATATATATATATATTTAAGTGTATTTTTAGATAAAATGATGACTGAAAATTGTTTACATTGCGTTCTTTTTTATTTCCTATAAGACCACATTAATTTATTTTTGAACGATTGTTGTAAAGATGACCTTAACTTCTCAAATATTCTTTATTATGACTCATTATGGAAATCATAATAAATTATGAAAGTATATAGATCTTCGCTTAACATCTGGAATTTGTATAAAAATAATACAAACTATTTTTAATTTTGCACATGAATAAATTATACATGGGTTATGACCAAATCGGTTAAATTGAACCAACCAACTATTTTATCAGCATTTATATGGATAAAAAAAAGTTATACACCCGTTGTTCATTATATTCTGTCGAAAAAAATTAATATTCTAATTAAACAAATTCTTACGCTATTATTGAACATGTATGTGAGGAGTAATAAAACGATAAAATAAAATTATTTATATCGTCCATTTTTAATCCTTAATCAAAATCATTGCAATTTTTTTGGGCACAATAAATGGACAATTTTAACTTTTTGATAAATTCATAATCAATGACCGTGAGAATCATGATAAAATACGGAAGTATATAAATTTTCCAATTAACATACACAATTTAAATACAAGTAATATTGTAGAATTTACATTTATACATGAACAAATTACACAATGGGTGTGACCAACTCGATTAGATTGAACCAACCCAACCCTTTTCTTCATTTATTAAATCGGTAAAAAAGTTATACATTTGTCGTTTCATTATATTGTGTTGGAATTAATTAATGTTTTAACAATACACATTCTTATACGATTACTAATCAATTAGTCATGCATGTATGTTTTGAGACGGGTGTAGTTTAAGAAGGTTAATGAGTTATATTTAATATTTATAAATTTTTATTATAAAAATTATGTTGGCATTATAATTTGGTATGGAAAAAAGAGTAAAAGACCTTTAAGGAGTTGATGAAGTTGATAACATGTTAGAGGATATATATTATAATTGCAGGAGATCGGAGAGTCTTTCACTCAAAAGCTTCAAAATATTTTTCTTGATTTTCACATTTTTGATTTTTTTATTAAAATAATTTCCTTGCATTTAATAGCATTTTAGTTATTTAGCAAAAAAAAAAAAAAGCATTTTAGTTAATCATTTAATTGTAGCTATTAAATATATATTACACTTTATTTTATAGAAAGAATGCCCAAACTACACCATATTTTTGTGGAAGGTGCCCGAAATGCCTATATCCAAAACTGTCCGCCCAAAATACCCACGGAGTGCGCATGTTTTTAATGCGTATATGGATATACGCATTAGTGAAATGCGTATATGGTGATACGCATTAGTGAACTGCGTATTGACGTCATTATCACACTTTCATCCCCGGCTCTCAGTCGAACGAAAAATCGCCACCGTAATCGTCTCTCCCCGTTCGCCCTCCTCCGACAACCTCCATTCTTTTTGAGGACGTCAAAATGTTTCCCAGACCTGCCTTTCCATTTCCCCCCGTTCCTTTATCGAGTTTTGGCCCCGCAGGGGCATACGTAGACATGCCGGAAAGCTAATCGGAAAAATAACGTTGGTTTTGGGGCTTTCGAATCCGGCAAAAGAAATGAAAATTTAAAGACATAGATTTGTAGAGGAGGACAAGACGATGATTTTGGTGTATAATACGTGAATGCTCGATCCCTGGAGAGAGCGAACGGTTTGGTTAAAGTTTTGGTCGTAAAATTCGTCGCCGGCTGCTGTTGAAGACGATGAACAGTGCCCACGAATACGCATTCTGAAGATGCGTATCCGCTTTCACGTATTTCCACCATGCGTATACGTGGTTACTGTTGATTTTTGTTGGAACTGAATTTACAAAGATTACGCAAATGTGAGATGCGTGGTCAGTGACTGCACAAATTTGTAATGCGTACCCCCTGTACGCATGTGTATAATGCGTGGTCCGTGGGTATTTTGGGCGGAAGGTTTTGCCGGTGGGTGTTTTGGGCAGGAGGAATAAAATGGAGGGTATTTTGGTTTTTCACCCTATTTTATATTTAATATAAAATTTTAGCAATCTTTATTAGAACATTATAATTATTATATTAATATAAAAAATTAATTATCTGCATAAAAGTACAATTATTTTAAGGTAAAACCATAAAATAAAAGAATTTATATCGTCCATTTCTAATCCTTATTTAAAATCACTCCAAATTTTTTTTTTGCAACAATAAATAGACGATTTACTTTTTCGATAAATTCATAATCAGTGATCGTGAGAATCATGATACAAGTAATATTGTAGAATTTACTTTTACACATGAACAAATTATACACGGGATGTGACCAACTCGATTAAATTAAACCAACCCAACACTTTTCCTTACTGATCAAATCAATAAAAAAGTTTTACATTCGTTGTTCCATTATATTCTGTTGGAATAAATTAATATTTTAACTAAACACATTATTATATTATTACTAATCAATTAATCATGCATGTATGTTATGAGACGGGGGTCGGCATTAAAGAACGTAAATTAGCTATATTTAATATTTATAAATTTTTATTATAAAAATTATGTTGACATTGTCATTTGGTACGAAAAAAAGTGAAAGACCTCTAAGGAGTTGTTGAAATTCATAATATGTTTGAGGATATATATTGTAATAACAGGAGATCGGAGCGCCTTTCACTTTGAAGCTTCAAACTATTTTGCTTTATTTTTCACATTTTTTAATTTAAGTAGTCATTAATTGCACCTATTAAATAGATATTAATTACATTTTATTTTATATTTAATTTAAAATTTTAGCAATCTTTATTAGAACATTTTAATTATTATATTAATATAAAATATTAATTATCTATATTAAAGTACAATTATTTCATGGTAAAATGATAAAATAAATTTATTTATATCGTCCATTTTTAATCCTTATTCAAAATCACTGCAATTTTTTTCAACAATAATAAATAGACGATTTCTAACTTTTCGATAAATTCATAATTAGTGACTGTGAGAATCATGATAAGATACGGAAGTATGCAAATTTTCCAATTAACATCCATAATTTAAATAGAAGTAATATTGTAGAATTTACTTTTACACATGAACAAATTACAAACGGGGTGTGCCAGTTCGATTAAATTGAACCAACCAATCCTTTTTCTTCACTGATTAAATCAAATCAATAAAAATTTATACATTCATTGTTTCGTTATATTGTGTTGGAATAAATTAATATTTTAACTAAACACATTCTTATACTATTACTAATCAATTAATCAGGCATGTATGCTATGAGACGGACGTCGGCGTTTAAGAACGTTAATTATTTATATTTAATATTTATAAATTTTTATTATAAAAATTATGTTGACATTGTAATTGGTATGAAAAAAATAAAAGGTCTTTAAGGAGTTGATGAAGTTGATAGTATGTTAGAGGATCTTCATTTTGTTTATATAATTCATTTTAAACGATTTAATTAGTGCTTATTAAGATTTTATTGATTTTAAATTCATTTTTATTTATTATTAAATTGGAGATAGAAATAATTACATGTACGTATTTATTATAAGATATAATATAAAAGTATTGGAATATGTGAGACCACTTTGAAAATGTGTCCATGAATTTAAATTTAATATTACGTACAAAAAATTTCTTAGAAATGCAAAAAAAATTAGTCAAATGTAGAGATACGGGTGTCTGATAATTCCAAAAAATATGAAGCATGACTTACAAAATGCATATGAATTCTATTTTGTTTGTTATACAATCAAATTTATCAACAAGTTAAATCAATCACCTCTCATCACATTTACATTCTGCTTCTTTCTTAGGGATGGACTTCGGATCATTTTGGGATCGGGGAGTGCCCCCGACACCATCTCCGAAACCCGCCCCTAATCCCCGAACCCATCTCGATTCCCGAAAAGGGATTATCTTTCTCCTAGATCAGATCCCCGTCCCGAACGGGGGACGGGGATCTCTATGAGGAATCGAGGATTTCTTCTTTTAAAAAAAACTTTATATGTTCTATAAGAATTTTTTTAATAAAATTAATTTCATAAATATTGGTATAAAACATATAATCTTAATTTAATATTTTATTTAAATAATAACTCGAAAAACATCTGTTCATAATAGAAGATAAAAGATAAAAGTGAAATTATTTTTATTAAATTGTATTTCAATAGATTAAAAAGTTTAAGCTATAATAATATTTATAAATTATATTTATTAATATTAATTTATTTAAAAAATATAAAAAACATTTTTTAAAATATGTGAATCGGGGAACGGGGTCGGGGATCGGGGCGGGGATACCGTGATCCCCGACCAGCCCTGATCCATGAATTTTTTATATATCATTCCCCGATCTCTGTCCTGAACCCGAAAAATTTCCTGAACCCCCGACCTGAATGGGGCAGGGATCGGATCGGGGTCGGGCATAGCAGGTGAAATATCCATCCATATTCTTTTCATTATACAATCAAATTTGTTAACAAACTAAGTAATCATGTATCTCATAATGCTATCGATAATTAAAAAGATTAAAAAATGTAACTTTTATTTATCTAATGCCAAACTTTACAAATGTTTATCAATACTGGATTTCAAAAATATTTTTATGTGTCAAAATAGGTATCGTTAATATCATCGAAAATATTATAATTAATGCTCAAGGGTTTAACTGAAACATGTTTTCTTTCTGCTAATTTTTTTCTTTATAATTCTAAAACATTCAAAATTAATTATATTTTACACAAATTCCAGCGCATCATATCAATTTCCAAATAATAAAACTCAACGAATAATAATATTATATAGACGATTTTTAATGTAGACGATTTTTAATACTATTTCGTGTCACGCATAGCGTGGCTTTATTACCTTGTTTCCAATGATACAAAAGTTAAGTAATATTTTTATAATATCAAATTTATGGGATTTGAATTGCTAACAATAAGAAAATATGGAATTTGACTTTAGGATGTTTCAAAATAAAATTATAATATTATTAATTAACGTGTGCTTTATACATCCACTAGTTTTTCTGTTGCAAACTTTAATTTTTAATGATAAAATAGAATCATGTAATTGAATTAATAAGATTATTATTAAATTATTTTGATGTAACTGATGAATAATTCAATACAGTACCACAAGTACCAACCAATCATAACACGATATATTTCATTATCTCTAGGAAAATGAAAAGATTGTTTATCGGAAAATTCATGATTTTTGTTTTTGTCTTGTGAAATTAGCTTTTGTCGTGGGCTTTTTCTGCATCATCAAATTCTTCTACAATAAAAACATGTAAAGTGATATTGTTAGTAATCGAAATCAGGTTAGGTTGTTCGTTTACCATATTCTTGAACATGTGACACTTCAATTTTATTTTTAATATCTACTTTGCAATCTTTAATTTTAAAGTGTATTGGTTTACACAAATGTTGATATATTATTATGAAAAATTATAAAAATTTATCTTTAATATCATTATTAATTAAAAACTGAAAATTTTGTAATTATATTAATTTTCATTATTAAGAATTAGAAATTCCTATATAAATTATTACGAAATTTTAATAAACTTAAAGCTTATGCCTCTGTGAATGAGAATAGAACTTGAGTGATTATTTTATTATGATAAGAGAATCAAATTCTATGAGAATTCATGGGTGTGAGAAGATCCCGTAAGAGTTCGTGAATGGGGAAAAAAGATTTTGTGAGAGTTCGTGGGTGAGAGAAAAAAAAATTCCTAGTGGGTGCGAGAAAAAAAAGATCCCACAAGAGCTTGTGGGTGAAAAAAATCGTGAAAGTTTGTGAGCGTGAAGAAAGATTTCGAGAACAAAGAAGACGACGACAAAAAAACACAACAACAATGATGGTGGATTTGTGCAAGAAATTATCTCGAATCAATAATGACAAGGAAAAAAAAGATTTTGAGAAGAAACAAATCAACGGGAAAAGAAGAGATTTTGAAAAGAATCGTGACAGAAACTTTAATAATAATACACTTTTAAAGAGTTAAATACGCATTTTACCCTAATATACCTTATTTAAAATACATTTACAACTTCAATTAATCATAATAAGAATAGATACTCCTATTTGTGAAGTTAATTAAAGAAACTCATAGTCAAAAATTGGAACACACAACTATCTTATCGGTGGTGTGGTGTCAGAGGGTACAAATACACCACCTCAACCGAATCCAGTTTCTCTTATTACACAAACTGAATCTAAAAATCAGTTGAAGAAACACAAGTACACAATCCCAATTGAGTTGTCTCCCCAATACACAAACCCTAATGGCAACAACAACAAAACCCACCACACGAGACTTATTACCCGTCCCTCAACCCCCCGATTTCCACCCCACAATCACCGTTACTCCGCCCTCTCACGACGGTCTTCACTTCTGGCAATTCATGGTCGCCGGCTCCATCGCCGGCATGATTGAACACATGGCCATGTTCCCGGTTGACACCATCAAAACCCAAATGCAAGCTCTCGGCTCTTGTCCTATTAAATCCGCCAGTTTGTCGCAGGCTCTGAAGACCATTCTTAAATCTCAAGGTACAGCTGGTTTGTATAGAGGGATTTCTGCTATGGGACTTGGTGCTGGCCCGGCTCACGCAGTTTATTTCTCGGTTTACGAGAATTGTAAGAGGAGATTTGAGGTAGAGGGGAGTGGGAGTGGGAATGCGGTGGCGCATGCTAGTGCTGGGGTTGTGGCTACGGTGGCTAGTGATGCCGTGTTTACGCCTATGGATATGGTTAAGCAGAGATTGCAGTTGAGTAATAGTCCGTATAAGGGTGTGTTGGATTGTGTTAGGAGGGTTGTTAAGGAGGAAGGGTATAGGGCGTTTTATGCTAGTTATAGGACTACGGTTTTGATGAATGCTCCTTTTACGGCTGTGCATTTTAGTACGTATGAGGCGATGAAGAAAGGGTTGAGTGAGGTTTCTGGGGAGAGTGTGGAGGATGAGAGGTTGGTGGTTCATGCTACGGCTGGGGCGGTTGCCGGGGCGTTGGCAGCTGCTGTTACGACTCCGCTTGATGTGGTTAAGACTCAGTTGCAGTGTCAGGTAATGTAATTTCTAGAACTAGTTGTTGAAAGTTTTAATTTTGGGTAGTGCTGAGTACTTTTGATTGTTTTTGTGTGTGTTGGTTTTATGTCTAAGTGGAATATGGTAATGAAATTACCCTTTAAGTATGATTGTTGTTGAAAGGGAGGTATGATAGGGAGGTATGTGGCGGAGATCTATTTGATATAGTTCTACTGTAATTGCTTGACTCTCCATATTTTTTTTGGTGGCTGAAGGGAGGGATGGGGGAGGTGACAGCATTTGGATTGGTTGAAATCGGACTGTTATTCTTGTATGCTGCCAGTTGAATTAGGGAATTTTTTGATTGGGATAGGTAATTCATATTATTATGTATATAGGAATTCCTCCATTTCCATGTTCGGATATTGAACCTTAAGCAGCCAGCAGATCATTAACCATTCGCGTGGGAGACTCATGCATGTGTGCATATTGATGAGTTTAATAAGAACTTTTAATAACTTAGAGAGCTTTATATTAAGCATGTTTTGATTAATTTGTCGACTTGTTTCTAATTAGGCAATATAGTAGGCATCTTTTAAGTTTCAACTTGGGCAACAATTCAGCTTTAAAAGTGGCGTTGCAGATCAAGGGCGAATATAAGGAGAAATAAGGGCTAAAATTGGCTTCACTTGGCATATTATTTGACGATACCCTACAATTGTATTATTCACTATTGCATGTGGATTCCCCAGACCTTTTGGTTGGAAGGCGCTTTATGTTGCTCGAAAATTCTAGCTTCAATAAGGAGAGTGGCTAAGTCAGTAAGAAATCACCTGGGACTTCGTGTCTCGTTTCCTTAAACCATTTCACCCGTTGACATGTCAAAGATGCCCTCTGCTAAAAAACTGGGTTTGGTAGGATACCAACATGAGATCTTGATATAACAGAAAAGGAGTACGACTTCAAATAGGCACGAGAGGCCCATTAATGTTTGATGGAGAGATAAGTCCAGTCCCCAAAGTCATCTTATTAGAGAAAGAACCCATTTTCTCCTTCTCTGATGGAGAATAAGGTTGGCATTACTTAATAGTTCATCCTATAAGAACCAGTGTTGTAAAGAGGGCCTATGAGGCTGGAGTAAACACCCTGAGAAAATTGTGCAATTTAGCATCTTTTCAGAAGTAGGGATTGGGCGGAGTTAGGCAGGATCGGGTGGGATTAGGCGAAATATGTAATTAGGCGGATAAAGTCAGTCAAACCTGCAAAACTCAGTAAAACTTTAGGGTAGAAATGCATTATAATGATTTTGCTCTAAATATTAAATTGATTCAGTAAAGCTTGTATTCTAAACTAGTGACCTTATTGCTAAATGGCTAACAAAGAATCAGAAATAGTCAGATAAGTACTTACTACTTTCTCATTTGAGTTTCTTAAGAGTGATATGAGCTTGTGATGCTCTTTGATATAATTGATTTGATGTCATAGGGGTTTTAACTTGTACAAGAAAAAAAATAATAGGAAGATAATATTAAAATGCATCTGATTTATCCCCCGCAAAATTGATTAATCACACGAAGCTACTCTCACCACCTAGTTTAGAATTCTGATAAAAAGTACGTCTGGTGAATTCTGGTGATGCGTTTAAAGGAGTTTATAAGAAGAAATATCTCTTTCTGCCCTTCAAGTGTTATAAGATGGTTCTATTATATTGGATTTCACTTGGTGTATTGTCTGATGAGACCCTGCCACTGTATTTGACATTGTAGCATGTGTGTGGCCCATACCTTTTCTTTGAAAGCCACTTCTGTTGCTTGGAAATTCTAGCTTGAAGAAAATGAGTGGATGAGCAATCACCTGGGACCGCGTGTTCCCTTTTCTTTGACCAATTTATCTGTGGCTTGTCAAAGAAGTCCTGCTGAGGAGCTGGGCTTGGTAGGTTACTAACGTTAGATCTTGACCTAACAGAAAGTGAGGATGACTTGAAAGTGCTAATAGAGCCTTCTGCTGATATATATGAGATCGTTGACTTAAAGATATAAGTTCAGTCCAAATGCATCAAAATGAAAAAAGAATTCTTTCCTCTTTTTCTAATAGGGAGTAGGTCAGCATTACTTTATAGTTCATCCTCTAAAATTGCCCCTTTGTGTTCTGATGATATTTGTTATATTTAGTTTATAAGAAGATTGCGCTTTGAGTGTTGATAACAGATGCTTTATGAATTTGGTTAATCTTTTGTTACAGAGTCTTGCCGAGAATTCATAAGAGAAAGATTTAGTACTTTTTTTGTATTTGAAAAAGATTATATGAAATATAGGATGTAGTCAAAGCAGTGTGTAGGATTGGTCAGCGACGTTGCATATTATCTACATCTAAGAGTTCCAAATAAAAATTGTTTAGTTGATTATCATTCTCACACTTAAGCTGCTGATAGAGGAGGATTTGCATAATAACCTGATGTAATGGGAGTGGTGCATCTGTCCGAGCATAATATGGGTGGGGTTATCTGAAATACATGCATAAATTAAATGCTTACCCTTACTTTTTAACTGTGTGCTGAGCATGTGACACTACATCTCATGATGGCATATTGCAATTAAAAACTTATTGAAAATTGAAGTTATTTTTGGTGTGCTTCTGCTTATGTTAATACTGGCAACCTGCATAGTAGGCTATTACCAGTGTCTCGTTTACATGCTAGGACCCAGGTTTACCAGAAAGGATGGGTCTTTGACTTGCCATTAGGCCATGCCTCCCGGTCCACATCCGTGTCCATGCACGAACACTTAAGTATTTTCTGTCTCTGTTTACACTCTCTTCAGTAAAAGACATTATTATTTCCATCATCTGCAGTCCAGTACCAAGTAAATCAGAATTTTAATACATACTGGCGGAAATGAATGTGATCATTGGACTGTTCAGTGTTCAATCACGCAAGTTCCACTAATGCACAAGGGTTAACATGATAATATGGATTTTCGCAATGTAGGCTATTAAGAACTACTATGATGTTGAATAAAGTATAAGCTATGTTGCTCGGACTCGTTTTCGGAGTGTCGAACATAACACAGATTCAAGTGTTGACTCGAATTTTTTTACAATTGGCAAAACTGGGACCTGTACTTATTTTGGACCAGGGTACTGTGGGACACGTCATATTTATTTAATAAGAAAGTACTGAATAAGATGTTGTAGCAAGAATAACAGAATTATATTCAAATTAGACTTTTCAGTTGGCTTTCTCTTAAATCTATTATATAGGATTTCTATTATCATTACACCTTTTTACATCTGTATCTTGATGGCGTGTTCTCCTCTTCTAAATTCTATTGACTCCTCTCTTTTTGTCCCATCCAAAGTTCATCTCATATGTGGTCTTTCAGTTGATATAAGTGTCTAAATTTCAGTCAAAGGGTCCGACACTCGGACCGTGTGTCATGTCTGAGTGTTCTCTCCTTTTGTACCATCCAAAGTTCATCCATATGTGGTCTTTCAGTTGATAAAAGTGTCTAACTTTCAGTCAAAAGATCGGACACTTGGAATGCATGTCATGTATGAGTGTCCAACCATCTGAATGGGTACGGCGCTGAAAGGAGGAGTTTTTTTAACATAGACTATAAATTGCCAAGCAGGGAATTTTTTAAATGAAGTGCTCTCTATACTGGGTATTTAGTTGTATCATCTTATGTAGGGGAAATATGACATGGTACTGTTCCTGTTGTATCAGTATGAACATCTCTTGCAATCTCAACTCAAACTTAACTTATGCAGGGTGTCTGTGGATGCGATAGATTCAAAAGTGGTTCAATTAGAGATGTTATTCAGACCATACTGAAAAAGGATGGATACGTAGGATTAATGAGGGGATGGATGCCTAGGATGCTCTTTCATGCTCCTGCTGCTGCTATTTGTTGGTCTACATATGAGGCAGGAAAAGCTTTTTTCCAGGATGTCAACTGCAGTAGCAATATTAGCAAAGTTACCTGAGGCACAAAGAATGGTGATCGTTTGCTCTCTGGCTGTTATATCCAGCTATACTATTAATTGCTAGAAGATCAACTATATCTGGTGGTCAAGCAAATTGCACGAATAATTTCCCAGGCCTTACTATAGTCGGCATACATAACCATGGTAAGCAAATTAGCACAGCGAGTTTAGCAGTAATTTATTGTAATCTATAAGTTGTTGTCTGGTCAATTTTTATTAATTCAGTGCCCGCATAGCAATATAGTTTTTTCTAGTCCACTTTCCTACCTCATAAATATCCACCTTACAATATTGAACAAGTTTGATTGTTACAAGTTGTTGAAGCTTCCTCTGTGAAGTGGACAACGCAAAATTTTGTAAACTCCTTGAGCTATGTTTGATTAATTGGTTGGAATAAATAGTGGGAGTGAAATGCAATTTAAACACATTTGCACACAATTTGTTTGTTTTTGTTTTGTTTTTTGATGATGGACACAAACATCCACCGAGGGTTGAACCATTAAACTCTGTTAGAATGGTTGAGGGTTCTAGGTCTGCGTTGCTTGGTTCTTGGTTGCATTAACGAAATTGAAATTATTCAAACCTGCCGCGGCTACAATTTATTGAGTTTACTTTCAGTTGGCAACATGTATATTTTAAAACACTAAACTCGCTACCTCAGATATCATGAAAGCTTGACTGTATATTGTTAATTTTGTACCACCATCTCATTTTCTTGAAAGGTAATCACTGTTTCTATTATTTAACTGAATTGATATCGAAAACTGAAAAGAAATAAACACTTCTATCGACATAGATATGATGAAGCTATCGACAGTGCTGTCTAAAACAACACAATAATCAATGATGATTCCACCAAACTAATGGCTCCAGTAGGCAGTCCTGTAGTCTCCCAAGGCTTACACCCCAATGACTTGAAATCGGTACTTACTGATTTAAGACTCTTGTGAATTCATTGTTCTTTTAGCCACCGGAAAACTCCACCTTTGTTAAAGGAAGGGCTATTATATGTCCTGTGTGATTCATAGCTAAAGTTAAAGTTCGATGAGACTCCAGTTAAGCACGGTGCTTTTGATGGACCCAAGTGGTGCATGTAACACCCAAAAAACGATCAATTCCATGACATATTAAACAATCAACAAAATCACATTTCATCACGAATATTTCACCAATCAAAACCCTAGTAGATTTGTTTTATAATATTTGATCCATTTAAGGTATTTTTCCCGACACCTTGAGATTTTAAATGAACTGCGTACTAGTTTTTTGACGGAGTCGGATTCTTAATCCCTGTTGACTCTCAAGGGCTATACATTCTTTTCCTTCCACTTAAATGTACAGATTATTAGTTTGATTAATCTGAGGATCACCTGTATCTATCAGCCACATAAGCATAAATGTATGGCTAATGCTTGTTGACCGCCACTTGCATAATGCTATCTTTTTTGACTTTGCGGGTGTAAGTTTGATTGATGTTGAGAATTTGTGAGCCAGAGGAGACTTATAACATTCTGCTCATACATCATACTCATTTTATACATATAGCTCCTCACAAACTCAAAAACTATTAACTGTAAAAATATATGCTATGGCGCCATACAGCTTCAGAAACTTTCTTTTGTGCTTTCTTGTGCACTCTCTTCATGTTGTTAGTACTATGGCAAACACGCTCACACACTCTGCTTCGTTGTGCCATGATCACGAGAGGTCTGCTTTGTTACATTTTAAGCAAAGCTTTTCTCTTAATAAGTCGGCTTCTTATAATTCCTCAGCTTACCCAAAGACTGATTCTTGGAATTCTAGAGGAGAAACTAGTAGCGATTGCTGCTCATGGCATGGGGTTGAATGCAACGATAAAACTGGTTATGTCATTGGTCTTCACCTCAGCAGCAGTTCACTCTTTGGTACCCTTCATTCCAATAACAGCATATTTACCCTTGCTTACCTTCAAATCCTAAACTTGGCTGGCAATAACTTCAGGAACTCTCCTATACCACCTGAAATTTCCCACCTTTCAAGTTTGTTCAGTCTTAACCTCTCTTTCTCTGTATTTTCTGGTCAAATTCCGCCTGAGCTATCAAGATTGTCTAAATTGACCTTTCTCGATCTCTCGAAAAATAATTTATCCGGTAACTTCCCACTTGGCCTTTTCCATTTACCAGACTTGTTTGTTCTTTGCTTGAGTGGCAATCGAAATCTCACTGGTAATTTGCCAGAGTTCAACCAAACAAGCTTCTTTAGGGTATTAAAACTTGATTCTACGAAATTCTCAGGTAACTTACCGGTGTCAATAGGAAACCTGCAGTCACTGACTATATTGCAACTCGGAGGATGCAATTTCTCAGGTTCTATCCCCGCCTCAATCGGTAACTTAACTCAACTCGCTTATTTATCACTTTCCAGTAACATGTTAACTTCGGGTAAACTTTCTTGGCTCGACAAGTTAACTAAACTTACTTTGTTGGACCTTGATAGTACCAACCTATATGGTGATCTACCACCATCACTTGCAAATCTAACCCAACTTAATTCTCTTAGCCTTGGATCTAATTACTTTCATGGTGAAATTCCGTTGTGGTTGATGAACATGACTCACTTAAGTGAATTGGTATTGCACAAAAACAAACTAACAGGGCCAATTCCAAGGTCATTCTCTCGATTGAAGAACCTTGAAACTCTTTCTCTTCATAAAAACACACTTACTGGTACAGTAGATGCTGATGTTTTTTTGAGCCTTAAAAAGCTTACTGTTCTTGCTCTATCTCATAACAAAATAACGTTATTAACCCATCGTCACGTTAACTTCACTCTTCCAAAGTTCGAAATATTACTACTGAGTTCATGTAATATAAGAGAGATCCCATACTTTTTACAATTCCAAAACAATTTGGAGGTACTATTTCTGTCAGAAAACAATATTCATGGCAAAATACCACATTGGATATGGAATACAAGTGATCATTTGGAGGCAATTGACCTTTCCTTTAATTTCCTAACAGCCATGGAACATTATCCGATTTCTCTTCCTAGTATGAGTTTAAGAATCATAAACATAAGCAATAATGTCTTGCAAGGGAATCTCCCAGTTCCTCCAAAGAACACAATCATGTATGTTGTGTCTAACAACAGACTGACGGGAGACATTCCACCCATTATATGTAGTGCCATGTCTCTCAAAATACTAGACTTGTCGAATAACAACTTGAGTGGACCAGTTCCTCTGTGTCTTCCGAATTCTTTGGAAGCCCTTATTCTTCAAGACAACTACTTTTCTGGTACAATTCCTCAAACATACAGAAAAGATTGCAACTTGAAGTTAATGGACTTGAGTGGAAATCAGTTGACAGGAGTAGTACCAAAATCATTGTCAAATTGTAAAATGCTTCAGATTTTGGATCTATCAAATAATCAAATCAAACAAACCTTCCCCATCTACTTGGGGACTCTTCCGCGATTGCAAGTTCTAATTATGCATTCCAACAAGTTTCATGGTGCGATGGGAAGTCCTGTATTTCCTTCAGAGTTCCCAATGTTGCGGATTATTGATATATCTCACAACTTCTTAACCGGTGACTTGCCTGCGGCTCATATCCAGGTTTGGAATGCAATGAAAGCTTTTGGTCCAGACATGAAACCATATGTCACCACAGATTTAAAGTTTCAGACCCCGCATGCATATTGGAGTGATTCATATCGTAGCTCAATAACTCTTATGAACAAGGGTATGAAGAGAGAGTACAGTAAGATTTCAAACATTTTAACTGCTATTGACCTCTCATGTAACAAATTCACGGGGCAGATTCCAGAATCTTTTGGAAGCTTAGAGGCGCTTCAGTTGCTCAATCTTTTCAACAATGTGCTTACTGGTCAAATTCCCCCATCCCTAGGGAACCTAAGACAGCTTGAATCATTGGATCTTTCACAGAACAAGCTCACAGGAGTGATACCTCAACAATTAGCAGCACAACTTACTTTCCTCGCATTCTTCAATGTGTCTTGCAACCTCCTAAGTGGTTGTATACCACAAGGTCCACAATTTAGGACATTCGACAGCAGTTCTTTCATGGCGAACTCTGGACTCCGTGGATTCCCCTTATCTAAGCAATGTATGACTGTTCGGTCACCAGCAGATGATGTCCATGACAACTATGAAGATGAGGATGATTCTAATGATAATAAGCTGCCATGTGGATTCGACTGGGTATTCATATTAGCAGGAGTTGTAAGTGGGCTTGTAGTTGGGTTTGTTCTGGGAAACATTTTAATGGAAAAACACACCAGGCTCATTGACGGCATTGTCCAGAACTTTGGAGGGACGCAGAAGAACAGGAGGAGGCAGAACATTTGGAATTAGGACACCGTATTTGATGTTGTTAGAATATGCCTTAGCTGCTGCCTCAGTTTGGTTTTTAAGTGTGTTTATTTAGTTATCGGAAGTTAAGTATATTTGAATAGTTAGTTATTCAGGTTTGTAACTGCAGGCCTTGTAACAGCATAGCAGGTAGTTAGGATTATTAGGATTAGTATAATTTGAATTAGCAGTTATTGTGGAGGTTACAACTTCCACTACTTCTACTATTTAAGATGTATTAGTTTGTGTATTACTAAGGTGTGTGGTGTGTGTGAAATGAATAAATAGTTTGTGTAATTCTCTTCTATTCTCTGCAGTAGTTTATTCTTTTCAAAACTAACAATTGGTATCAGAGCCTACATTTCTTAAGGGATCTGTGTGAAATTGTTAGTGAGTGCAGTGCATTCGTTTGGATCCATGAATTCAAATTCTTATTCTCCTATTCCACCCCCTGTTTTTAACGGTGAAAACTACCAGTTGTGGGCTGTAAAAATAAAAGCATATTTGCAGGCATGGGATCTTTGGGAAGCAGTGGGAGAAGAACTAGTTGTTCCGCCAATAATGGAGAATTCTACGATTCAGCAAATCAAGATTCATAATGAGAAGCAATCAAAGGTTTATAAGGCCAGAACTTGTTTGTTTTCGGCTGTGTCTGAATCGTTGTTTATCAAAATAATGAATCTAGAAACGGCCTTCAAAGTCTGGGAGTATCTCAAACAAGAGTTTCAAGGAAATGCAAGAACAAAGAGCATGAGAGTCTTGAATCTCAAAAGAGAATTTGAGTTGTAGAAAATGAAGGACTCGGAGACTGTCAAAGAGTATGCAGATAAGTTGTTTGAAATTGTTAACAAACTCAGGCTCATTGGTGAACAGATGCCTGATAGTAGGGTGGTCGAGAAGTTGTTAGTGACATTGTCAGAAAGATTTGAAGCCAAGATCTCTGCATTGGAGGAAAGTAAAGACCTCTCAACGATAACTTTGGCTGAAATTCTTAGTGCGTTAGAAGTTCATGAACAAAGAAAATTGATTAGAGATGAAGGCACTATTGAAGGAGCATTGAAAGTGAAATTACAGATTCAATCCCTTTTTGGCAGAAAGAAGAAGGATTGATGTAAAGACGAGGAAAACTCTAGTAACAGTGCTGATAGCAATGGTACTCTTCGAGTGATTGGAGTAACCAGAAATGATGTGGGTAACAAAGGAGTCATTTATTCTCCATGTCAACACTGTGGCAGAAGAAATCATCCCCCATTTAAATGTTGGAGCAGGTTTAACGTAAAATGTAATAAGTGCAGTGAAATGGGTCATGTTGAAAGAATTTGCAGGAACAAAGAGAAACAAGTAAATGAAGCTCAAGTTGTGGATCAAGAGGAAGAAGAGTTCGTGGCATCGAATCAAGAGGAAGGAAAGTTGTTCGTGTCACCGTGTTATGAAAAAATCAGTCAAGGTGAAACATGGCTAGTGGATATTAGTTGCACAAATCACATGACAAATAATGTTGAACTCTTCGAAGAACTTGATTGGAAATCAATTTCAAAGGTACGAGTTGGAAATGGACAATATATCTATGTGAAAGGTAAAGGTTCCATTGCAATTGAAACTATCTCGGGAATAAAAATTATTACTGATGTGATGTATGTTCGTGAAATTGATAAAAATTTGTTGAGTGTTGGACAATTACTTGAGAATGGTTTTGAAGTGCATTTTGAGAACAAGACGTGCGTGATTAGAGATGCAGAAGGACTTAAATTGTTTTCCGTTAAGATGACGAGAAAAAGCTTTCAGCTTGATCTCATGGACAAAGAGCAGGCTGCATATCAAGCCTCTGTGAAGACTACTGATCTTTGGCATAAGACGGGAGTTTGCAGCATCAACGGCAAGGAGGAGTGTTAGAATATGCCTTAGCTGCTGCCTCAGTTTGGTTTTAAAGTGTGTTTATTTAGTTATTGGAAGTTAAGTATATTTGAATAATTATTTATTTAGGCCTTTTAACTGTAGGCCTTGTAACTGCATAGCAGGTAGTTAGGATTAGTATAATTTGAATTAGCAGTTTTTGTGGAGGTTACAACTTCCACTACTACTACTACTATTTAAGATGTATTACTTTGTGTATTACTAAGTGTGTGGTGTGTGTGAAATGAATAAACAGTTTGTGTAATTCTCTTCTATTCTCTGCAGTAGTTTATTCTTTTAAAAAGTAACAGATGTTACTTACAATTTGCTGTGGTTGGTACTTTTATGTCGCATGTTTGTGGTATTATTGTTCTACATATGTACATGAGAAATCATATTCTTTTTGTTTGGTTTAGCTAATTTTTTAACAATCATAGCCAAATAACGAATAACATCTAACATCTTAGCGAAATAATAATACTATAATTGTACACATCGGGCAATATTCCGCTGACTAGTTTCTGCTGTTAGATTCGGACTTCGGTACAAGTTAGGAAGAAGAGAGAGAAAAGGAGAGTTTGGAAAGAGTTTATACTTGAGAGTATTGTTCTGCACCAATACACAAGGGAGCAGATCCGCTACAAACTGTTATTCTCCCGATATTCTTTATCAATTTTAGGTCAAATTGTTATACCCAAAATTTATACTCCCTCCGTCCCAATTTATTTGTCTTGTACTATATTATTTTGTCCCAAAAACTTGTCTTCTTTCCTTTAATGTAGATTTAAGTTCCATATATACCCCTATTAATCATGCATTAGTAATCTATTACTTGTATTATTTAATCTAAAAGCTCATTCTTTCCACCTAATACATTAATGCAATTACAAGGGTATTATAGTTAAAGTAAATTACAAGGGTATTATAGTTAAAGTAAAGATAAAATTTATTTTTCCTTAATATGTGTGCAAAAGTCAAATAAGCCAATTAAAATGGGACGGAGGGAGTATAAGGAAATGTTGACTTGCTCAAAGAAATCTGTAAATTGTGACATAACATTTACAGCTAGATAGATTTGTACTATGTTGTTGCCGCAATTATTAAATTTAAATATTAGGGAGTAGCTCAGGTAAGTTCCATACTTAATTTCATTACATCTATACTATTACATAAATTCCGAAACATTGAAAGTTTTGGTACCTGTTTTTTGGTACTGAGTAAATTTACTTGTATATCCTTCATTATAAAGAAACATAGATACACCTAAAATAATTAATAACATAATATAATTAATGGTAATTAGTCGAGATAATACCTTTTATAAACACCTAAAAACATCAATCGTATCATATCTTTCCATCATTAATATTTTCTTTCCAATTAAAACACGTTATAATTAATGATAATTAGTCGATTAAAATAATAAAATTAATGGTAATTAGTCGATTGCCTTTTTCAAATTAATATAATAAAATTAATGGTAATTAGTGATTGCCTTTTTCACATTTACTTTTAGTTGAACATATTACCTTTTATAAACACCTAAAAACATCAATTTTATCATATCTTTCAATCATTAATATTATTACCTTACCTTTTTAATTTACAACAAATCTTACAATCATTAATATATACATTTTATAAACACCTAAAAACATCAATTTTATCATATCTTTCAATCATTAATATTATTACCTTACCTTTTTAATTTACAACAAATCTTACAATCATTAATATATACATGAAAATATCACATCATATTTCTCAATTATTAATACTATTATATAAATTCCGAAACATTGAAAGTTTTGGTACCTGTTTTTTGGTACTGAGTGAATTTACTTGTATATCCTTCATTATAAAGAAACATAGATACACCTAAAATAATTAATAACATAATATAATTAATGGTAATTAGTCGAGATAATACCTTTTATAAACACCTAAAAACATCAATCGTATCATATCTTTCCATCATTAATATTTTCTTTCCAATTAAAACACGTTATAATTAATGATAATTAGTCGATTAAAATAATAAAATTAATGGTAATTAGTCGATTGCCTTTTTCAAATTAATATAATAAAATTAATGGTAATTAGTGATTGCCTTTTTCACATTTACTTTTAGTTGAACATATTACCTTTTATAAACACCTAAAAACATCAATTTTATCATATCTTTCAATCATTAATATTATTACCTTATCTTTTTAATTTACAACAAATCTTACAATCATTAATATATACATGAAAATATCACATCATATTTCTCAATTATTAATAAAATATATTAAAAATTGTATATATTGTCTATAATAATGATACATGAAAATGTATCATCTTTGCTATTTTTTCTAATTAAATTTCCTTTTTTTCTAGAAATATCACAGGCAACATTAATTTCTCATTTTATAAAAACTATGAGCAATTTTATTTACTAAAATAACATAATTAAATTATAATTATTATAAACTAATCAATTACCATTTTCACATTAAATCACGTAATTTTTTTAATTCTCACATTACCTTTCTATTTTCTCTAACTAAAATATCTCTTTTTCCAATTTATATCACGGACAGTTATATTTAATACAAATAACTAATAATATTATAATGTTAATAATTAACCGATGACCTTTTTCAGTTAAAACGTATTATCTTTTCTATATTTTCTAACTAAAATACGGTAGATAAAATCCATCCTACTAACTAACCAATTTCCTTTTTCTGTTAAAAATATTTTCTTTTCTATTTTTCAATAACTAAATAATTTTCTTTTTCAGGTAAAATACAATATCTTTTATATTTTATCTAACTAAAATATCTACTTTATTAATTAATTTCGTTTTTAAGGTTAAACATATTACCTTTTCTGTTTTTAAATAACTAAATAATTTCATGTTTTAGATAAAATACAATATCTTTTACATTTTATCTAACAAAAATTTCTTTTTTAAAAAAAACATACGAGCAATTTTGTTTAATAAAATAACATAATTATATTAGAATTACTATTAACTAATCAATTACCTTTTTCAGGCAAAACACGTTACCATTTCTCTTTTCTCTAACAAAAGTCTTTCTTTTTCCAAATATATAATGGATTGTTACCTTTTTCAACCAAAACACGTTACCTTTTTTATTTTCTCTTACTAAAACCTCTCTTTTTCCAATTATATTACGGGCGTTTCTATTTAATAAAAATAAAATTATAAAATTAATAATTAACCGATTACCTTTTCAGCTAAAATGTATCATCTTTTCTATTTTTTCTAATTAAATTCCTTTTTTTAGAAATATTACGGGCAACATTAATTTCTCATTTCTAAAAATTATATGAGAAATTTTATTTAGTAAAATAACATAATTAAATTATAATTACTATAAACTTATCAATTACCATTTTCACATAAATCATGTCATCTTTTTAATTTTCACATTACCTTTCTATTTTTCTAACTAAAATATCATTTTTTTCCAATTGTATCACGGGCGGTTCTATTTAATACAATAAACTAATAATATTATAATATTAATAATTAACCGATTATCTTTTTCAGCTAAAACGTATCATCTTTTTTATATTTTCTAACTAAAATCCCTCTTTTAATAGAAATATCACGGATAATATTAATTTCTCCTTTTCTAAAAACATTGTATTTAGTAAAAAAACATAACTAAATTATAATTACTATAAACTAATCAATTACCTTTTCACCTAGAAGATGTTACCTTTTTAATTTTCTCTAACTAAATCCTCTTTTTTTCTAATATATCATGGACATTCTATTTAATAAAATAAAATAATAATTTTATAATCACTAATAATTAACCGATTACCTTTTTCAACTAAAACCTATCATCTTTTCTATATTTTCTAACTAAAATCCCTCATTTTCTAAAAATATCACGGATAACATTTATATAATTATTATCAAATCATCTCATATAAAAATTAAACCCTCCAAAATTCATGTTTAAAAAAATTAATTTAAAATAATGAAAAAGTTTCATATAATATTAAAAAAATCCGTGCATCGCACGGGTTTTAAGCTAGTATTTTTAAATTTAAATATGTTCCATACTTAATTTCATTACATAAATAAATATTACTAATTTAAAGTTATTTTTAAATTTATTGTTAAATATCTTAAGAATTTAATAGATTTTTAAAAAAAAATCATTTAATATATCCTAAAATCGTAGAAAAAAGAATCATAGAAAGAAGTATGTGCAGGTGATGATTCTAATCGGGATATAATTGAAAACGTTTATAATTCTATAAAACACGTGGTATTTTATTTTTAGTAAATTATATATAATTGAACTATTTTTGGAATTTTTAATATTTTTTTTAAAATTTTTAAAAAATATATTTTTGTATCTTGGTTCGTTGGTTAGTTGGTAAACACCTTTCTCAAAAGTTTGTGAACACCTTCCAAAAAACAAAAAACAAATCGAAATGTATTTAATTTTAATTAAAAAAATAAACCGCATATTTATATACTATTTCGATTATATTTCAATTAGAATTCTCCATCAACACCCAACTTCTCTTATTTTAATATAAAAAATTATTAATAAGTAAACAAATTAAAAAAAATGAAAATAAAAAGAAAAATAAGTATACTATATATCTGTACTATTCTTTTATAAGGAATATACGTTATAATTGGTTGGTTAGTTAAAGCATTTCTAAAAAACTTATTCGAACCTTCTAAATTAAAATATGTATTGTTATTTACTTAAAAAAATAAAACACATATTTTACATAAATACATACTCTATCAGTTATACTTCAACTAAAATTCAATTACATACTCTTTTAATTATATTTTTAATATAATTTTTTAACTTTTTACTTTTAGGAAGGTGTTAACAATTTTTTTGAAAGACACTAATCAACCAACCAACTAACCAAATATACCTTGTTTTGATTATAATAATATAGTATATATAAATGGAAGTATCATATATACTTATATTCAAATTTTTGTTGATATTATCATATTCAAATTATGATTCTATAATAATCTATAATGTAATATTTGTCTAAAATGAAATTTAATAATAATTTGTAATTGTGTGAAAATTTTATTGTTTATTATATAGTTTTAGTTTGCTTTCAATTTGTTGATTTATAATTTTTTGTAAATTTGTTAATAAATAAGTGATTTTAATTCATTTATATTATTAAAAGAGTATGTAACTCAATACTGATTGGAGTATAATTAAAAGAGTGTGTTATTAAGTAAAATATGCAGTTTATTTTTTGCAAAATAAAATTTTATATGCAATTTATTTATTTTCACGGTTGCTTACAAACTTTTTAAGTATATTTTATTTAAAATTTTAAGTTGTATAAATACTTTTATTATTAAAATAATTTTTTATAAATCTCATGAATATAAATATTATCGTAATTATTTATTTTAATTTGTTACTTTAAAATGCATACCTATGTATAAAAATATTACGTAAACGCAGCTCTTTAAAACTTCTATTTAGTATAAAGAGTGAAATTTATCTAATCATGTAGACTTTTTTTTGATTTTATACAAATTTTTCTAAATTGCAAGTGTTTTCCAGGTTTCATGTAATTTTTAACTATATAGCTTATAACTCGTGTGATGCACGTATGTTTTTATTAATATTTTAATTCAAGTATAAATGAAAGAGTATGTAATTGAATATTGATTGGAGTATAACTAAAAGAGTTTGTTAATAAGTAAAATATGTGGTTTATTTTTTGTAAAATAAAATTATATATATATATATAGGCTAGCGTTCAAATAGAAACCAACCTTAGAATAGAAACTAGAAACCTACACTAAATAAATTATATTTCATTTATTTTAATGGCCCCGCTAGGGGCACCTTCACAAAAAACGTTTAAAATTCTTTGCTATATTCAACAAAAATATAAAAAAATAAAAAAAAATTTAAAAAAAAGTTACTGTTCACGTGCCACGTAATCACGTGAACAGTAACTTTTTTTTAAAATTTTTTTATTTTTTTATATTTTTGTTGAATAGAGACAATAATTTTAAACGTTTTTTGTATTGGAGTACCCCTAATTTGGTCATTAGATTAGCTTGAAATATTTAATTTAGGTTTAGTTTCTAGTTTTTATTATAAGTTAGTTTCTATTAGAACAAGACCATATATATATATATAGAGTTACACTCTAGAGAGATCCATCTTATATAGAGTACTGTGGAGACCCATAATCTAACCATTAATCAACTAACGGTTGTGATTTAGTTAAATAAAACAATTAAAAATAAATAAAAATTATTACAACAGTCATACACACATAATACACGCAATACCCAGTCAATACACGTGAGAGAGAGCGATAGAGAGTACGAGAGAGAGAGAGAGAATGAGACAGCCAGAGAGAAGCCGAGATTATCTCGAGATTCTTTAAAGATTATCGCAAGCATCAATCGATCAGAAAATGTTGGGAAAGCTAATAATCAACATCGATTCTCTGATTTCGATTTGTTTTTCATCATTTTTTTGATTACGTGAGCTTGTTTATGTGTATATGTTTATTCATATTAATTTTTTACGATTTCGATTTGCTTAGATCTAATTCTACAAGCATATGTGTTACTAAGATAGAATCAGTTTCGTGGATTTGATTCTATTCATACTTAGTTTTAAAATTAAGGTTCTGTATATAGAACCAAAATTTGTGAACTCGTGCTTCTAAAAATAAGCATTAAATTAATAGGTATAAATTATGTTCTATAATAGAACCAAATTTTGTTACGTTGTTGTTCTAGACTAGAAGCATGTTTGAATTTATTTAATGCTTATTTTTGTTTTAAAATTAAGGTTCTATAATAGAACCAGATTTTGTTACATTGTTGTTCTAGAGTAGAAGCATGTTTGAATTTATTTAATGCTTATTATTATTATTTTAAAATTAAGGTTTTGTAATATAACCAAAATTTGTAAAGTTGTGCTTCTATAAATAGGCATGAAATAAATAGGTATAAATTGTGGTTCTGTAATAGAATCTGTAGTAGAATCATGATTTTTGCATATTTAAGTTTTTTATTTGAGTTTTTTAGAACTGTTTCTGTAGTAGAATCAAAGAATAGTAGAGCTATAGCTCCGGTATGTTATAGTCATTTAAGTCATTTGAGTTGCTTCGATTTGAATCACTTTATGTGGAGACTCACTCTTGCTTTGTGTTATGTGTGTCAAAAAAGAGGTGTCTTGGCAAAGGGTGCTAGGCCTGAAACCATCATGTTTGTTAAAGATATCAATATGCACTCACAGGCTCTATTTAAATATCAAGGACTCCAACAAGGTATATCTGAACACAGGTTATAATTTTTGAAGACTGTGGATTCTGTATGTTTAGTATAGCTGTCATCTGGAATGATAATTGTGCAGGATGAGAGGGAGAGATTTATTGTGCGCAGGTTTAAATTCGAAGAACCACGCCTAGAGCAGATTCAAGATCTTGAGGTTTATTTCTACTAGTGTTCGTACAAAAAGCTTATTACACTAGGAATGATGTTTATGCTAATTACATGAGAAGAGATACCGAGGTGAGTATAAAAGCGTACATGTAGTCTACTCATAAAAAGATCTTCGCTAACAACTTTTTTTCAATCGGATGTTTGCTATATACCATTTAATTAGGTGGATTTCCATGGTATGGATGGTTTTGGAGGCCCTTTATACATTGGAACTGGCTGCTTTCACAGAAGAGATACTCTTTGTGGGAGAGTTTTCAGCAAGAACCAAACCGAGAACCAAGAACCAAACCGTATGTTTTAGTTTAAGCTTTGCGAACTGGATTAACAGTCATAGTATATAAGTGGAAGCTCTTAATGGTTGGCTACAGAATTATATAACGCAGCCTAGGGAAAAGTCCAAGGACAGGAGGGCATTCTCTCCTATACCCCACATATTATAGTTCTTGGATGAGATTGGGCTGCAGGGATAAAAGATTTACCATCTGAAGAGCTTAAAGAAGCAATTAAATCCTTATTGTATGACTTGCGCCATTCTGGTCAGCAGCAAGAAGAGGAACTGTAGAACAAAGAACCAATACTTGATGCTAGCAACAGCATAGAAGCAGATGCGAAAGAAGAGATCATGCTGGGTCATCAAATCTAAGTAGCATACATAGTAGTTTGACAAAGGTTCTTGAAAGACTCACCAAGTTCTCTGAGGCATCACTGAAAATGATGCCACAGGTATGTGGTATCATTGCTGCAAACGAGAAGCGCCATGAAACTGCCTACACCAAGATTGTGGAAAAGCTGTTGGAGATTGACCCCAGTGACACTGTTCTGGCTCTTGCTGACATGATGAGAAAGAAGATCTCGATGCCCTCACCTGATGTATGATGGGCAAGAAGATAATATTTTTGATAACTTTTCATGCATTTGTTGCTCAACGTCTTGGAGTCTACACTGCCAAGGACTATGCTAATATTCTTGAATTCTTGGTGGGAAGATGGAATATAGAAAAATTAACGGGCCTTTCCAGCGAGGCGAATAAAGCACAAGATTATGTGTGCGGACTAGCTCCAGTGACCAAACATCTATTTGATTAGTTATTAGTAAATTGAGATCTATTATGTGTAATGCAAGGTAGTTTACTTCATTTTTGTCACTAACAGGTTATTATATATTGGTTATTGTTACTTCTTCTATTTTTCTACATCATAAACCACTTACTAAGCTTCTGTGAAGTATTGCAGAATCAACGAATTTTTTTAAAGTAAACTTTGGATCATTGTTGACTTGTTCTTTAATGGTGGTTTCATTCTTTGTGGTATTTCTTTGGACAGCTAAAAGCATGGGTAGAAGAAGACCATTTATCGATCATAAGCAAAAAAAAAAAAAAGCTTTATTTCAACTTTGCATAAGATTTATTATCACTTCACAACAAGTTTCTATTCAGATGCAGCTACATGCCTAAATCAAAGTATAAAAATTCAGGCACAGGCTAAATGTAGCTAGGATTAAAGTTGTAGGAGGAAAAGCATAGAACAGAGGAAGTAAGTCTAGTGAAATCTGGTTCTGAGAAGCTCATGGATTTAAGGAAATCTACAGTTGATAGGAAATAAGGTTCAGAATATGTCTTGACTGGCTATGAAGATCATGCTCTTTGTCTTGAGGTTCCGAGTTAATAAAAAAGAATACTGAAAATCTTTGTTCAAGCACCAGTATTCTTCTCTATGTCTGTAGGCTGGACAACATTTGAAAAATTGGTTTGATGGGTGCGAATGTTGCTTTTGGTACCTTCCTTCTGATGCTATAATATTAAATCATTTCTCCTAAATATCTTAAGTAACTATATTTTTATTGAAGATAGTTTACTTTGTAATTGAGGAATCTCTATGTCTTTGAAACTGAACACTAGGGGTACTTAACAATATGGTAGTTGTTGGGATAGAATGAACGAATTATTTTAGTAAATGAATACAAGGTAACATTGGCATATACAAAAACTCCAACTTCTGGTGTTCAATATAAATCAAATTTAAAAACTAATTTATTTCTAGTAATGTAGAATGGTTTTATGCTACATTTGAACCAAGAATATTATATCATAACGATGATATTATTAAGAAAAATATGGAAAATATTAAGCTTATTATAGAATCATAAAATTCTATTAAAGTACAATTAAAGAAATGTACCAAAAACTGATTTGGTTTTGCTGTGGAATAAAAAGAAACAAAAAACTAGGAATCAAAAGATTTGTTTATCAATTAGTGACAGATTTAGTAATTTCATAGAGCACTACATTAAAAAAAAAATTACAACACAAAAAACATCAAGTAATAAGGATTCTTAAAACCATTCAAGCAAAACGATGTTTTTTTACAATGTAAGTACAAAAAAATTCATATAAACTAAGGAAATTTACATGGTTCAGATATTCAGTTAGCCAATGAAACTGTAATACAAAGAAATAGTCACAAATGAACATTTTCAATCTTAATCAATGTTTCAACATAACAGAGTTTCAATCTTTATCTCCATGAGCTCCCTCACTGCAAGTGTTTGATTCAATCCTCTCTGTTTCTGCACATGTTGCATGAAAACAATACAAGACTTTAATCTTTTCATTCCAATGTAATATTATTAGCTCATGTATTTGCTTATAATTTTATAGTAGAATCGAGGTTTCAAAACCATTATATGTATCAAGCAGGGACAAGCACCCAATTTTTTTTAAAAATAAAAGCTAAATCTGTTCATAAAACATATTTAAGAACCTGGTTCCATGGTAGAACCAATAAATTAAAACAACATTATAAACACTTATATATTAATTTGGTTCTATAGTATAATCAAGAAATGCATTTGTAAGTTACTAGCTTGTAATTAAGAAGAGCAAATAATGGATGTACTAATTTCATTCTACACTAAAATAAAATAAAAAATAATAATATATGTATGAAGCCAACCATATAATAAAAAAGTATGTTGCATTACAATAAGGAAATGAACTAAGTGATCTGGTTCTACAGTAGAATCGTGTTTTAAAAACATTAAATGTATCTCGCGTCTACTGTAGAAAGAAAAATTATGCTCCATCACAATTAAGAAAATTAACTAAATACTTCTTTGGTTCTATAGTAGAAACAAGAAGTGTGTTTTTTAACTGAATACTAATATGGTTCTACAATAGAATCAATATTTAAAAAATAATACATGTATCGAGCCTACTATTCTTGATAAATCAAAATTTGGTCAGGCAATAATTATAAGGTAGATAGCCTTTAGTTCTCACCAGTTAATGAATTGGAACATTTTTTTATCCTGAAATGCTACACACACTTTCCTTCAGGAAGAAAGCAATCACTGTTACATAAGAACAATCAGACACAATAAGTTAACATAAAAAACAATCAGATACAATATTGAAGGACTTCAACTACGGAATAATAAGTAGTGACAACTACTTCCCACTAAGGTAAGAAGGTAACTATGAATATGCAAAGCATTATCCAAATACAGTATAAGTTAAGCAATCAATTAGTTATTTAAGCGAAAAATTATTATGAAGAAGCAGAAAATAGAAGTGATAACATGACTAATACAAAATAGACAAAAATTCAATTGGAGAGAGATATTTAAAATTCGTGGATTCATCAAGGTAAAGAAATACACCAATGACAACTGCTATGTTTGTCAGTTCTTCACACTTCACAAGAACATCCTAGTAAATACTTGCTATCCAATATACATTTGCCTAGTTAAAGGGAACACAAGAAGATATTCTCCCCTTTGTACAGATAAGAGCTAGAATTTTTAGAAACTAAATTGGTGAATTACAAAAAAAATACCACCATAAAATTAAGGCTAATTTGACCAAGCATACAAATGAGAAAATGTAACTTTGTACAAGATTAGATATATTGCGCAAAACAAGAGTCACACACAACACAAACAAGGTACCTTTCAACCTCAGAGAAAAAGTTTAAAGGTAAAAGATAATACAATACAGAAGACAAATTCACTTGGAAATTAGAACCACAAAGCCATGTACCTGATGTATTGGTATTAAAGTTGTGCTGCAGAAACTAGAGCTTCATCGGTATATCGAAGTTTGTGGTGAATCCCGTATCGCTCCCTTAGCCATTTAAGAATCTGTATGGTTTCATCCACAGAGGGTTCAGGCACCTTGACGGGCTGAGATCGCCTTTCTAGTGCAGGGTCCTTCTCAATGTGCTTTCTGTATTCAATAAAGCATCAATGCACTGAACCATACAACATAGCATTTTATTACTTTGAAAAGTAAATATGACAGAGAACGCCTACATTATTTGAGGTCAAGATAGATTGTACATGATATACAAAAAGTGTTAAAAGACTAAATTGAGCAGCTTTCTTTATCGTAAACTATAAGATTGAGCTGCGTCTATTCAAGGTACTATTTTTATGAACCACAAGAGCCAAAACTACTAGTTAAATCATTCAAACAGAGTATACTCAAGTATAACGCTGACAACTGTTAAACACTGGTCATACTACAAATTCAAATTTAGTGACAGCCGAGCAAGGAACATCTCTATGCATCGACATACAGAAGCACATTTGGATTCGACGATACCAACGACACACTTGTATTTATATTATGTGCATAACAAGGACAGGGGAAGGACAAGAAACAAATAAGGGACCATGTTATATCTCTCAGCTTTTAACCTACAATTCTCCTCTAGCCAGGGCTGGTTTCAAAATGTTTGCAGCATCAATGGCACCCTCTGCAGCTCCAGCTCCAATTAAAGTGTGAACCTCATCAATAAATAGGATTATCTTAATCTGAGCAACTACTAACGCCTACAAAAGTAAATAATTGAATCCTTGACAAAAAAGTTTTAAAATGTTATAATCTAGGACTTCTCCCTATTTACTAAACAGGAGTGCTGGCTAGGGGGTGAGTTTGAATCGCCATCCCCAAAATCCATCTATTTATCTTTATAGTTTATTTATATACATGTGTAATTAAAATAGATTCCGCCCATTTAGTTTTAATAGAAACTAACTTAGAATAGAAACTAGAAACTAAACCTAAATTAAATATTTCAAGCTAATCTAATGACCAAATTAGGGGTACTCCAATACAAAAAACGTTTAAAATTATTGTCTCTATTCAACAAAAATATAAAAAAATTTAAAAAAAATTTTAAAAAAAGTTACTGTTCACGTGATGACGTGGCACGTGAACAGTAAGTTTTTTTTAAAATTTTTATTTTTTTTATATTTTTGTTGAATAGAGCCAAGAATTTTAAACGTTTTTTGTGAAGGTGCCCCTAGCGGGGCCATTAAAATAAATGAAATATAATTTATTTAGTGTAGGTTTCTAGTTTCTATTCTAAGGTTGGTTTCTATTTGAAGGCTAGCATATATATATATATATATATATATATATATATATATATATATATATATATATATATAAGGATATACGGAAAACCTTATTTGATGGAAAACTTAGAGAACTAATCTACACCATTCATTACTATAATATAGAATCTAACTTTAATGATAAATACAAATAAGGTAATTATCTCATTCAAATACATTTAAGATTTAAGTCAATATTCAATAATGGAAACTGTATAATGGCATTTAATTCAATATATACTCTAATTTCAATGAGATCTTGTTGACTATTTTGAATTTCTAAAATGTTTCTATAAAGTTTCTATCAAATATTTCATTAATTTACAATTCTATTAAGCATTCTACTAATTACATTATGTGTTCAACTAGGTGTTCTCTATTTTTAGCTTAAATTAAATCAAATATTTCATTGATTAGAGAAAGATTCAATGTATAGGATATATTCTAGTTGGTGTTCGATTAGATGTTCTATATATTCATTCAAAATTATATTAAATATGTCACTATTATTTTTAGAATAAAATTTATTCTTCAATTATTTTTTTAACAAGATTTAGTATAATAATTTTTTTAAAATAATAAAATTACAATTCTACTAATTACATTAGGTGTTCTACTAATTACATATGTTCTACTAGGTGTTCTACTAATTATATGTGTTCTACTAGGTGTTCTACTAATTACATGTGTGTTCTATTAGTAGGTGTTCTACTAGTTGTTCTACTAATAGGTGGTCTACTAGGTGTTCTACTAATTACATGTGTTCTACTAGGTGTTCTACTAATTACATGTTAGGTGTTCTACTAATTACATGTGTTCTACTAGGTGTTCTCTATTTTTAACTTAAATCTAGTAGATGTTCTACTAATTACATGTTAGGTGTTCTACTAATTACATGTGTTCTACTAGGTGTTCTCTATTTTTAACTTAAATCTAATAGGTGTTCTACAAGTTGTTCTATATATTTAACTAAAATTATATTAAAAGTTCTATCGACACTTTTAGAATAAAATTATTTTTTAATAAAATTAATATGTCTAATTTTAATAATTAATTAATTTACAATTCTAACCTATATTATATTAATTACATTAGATTTTCTACTAGGTTAAATTAAATTAAATATTTCATTGATTAGAAAGACATTCAATGTATTAGATATATTTTAGTAGGTGTTCGATTAGATGTTCTATGTATTCAATCAAAATTATATTAAATATGTCACTGTTACTTTTAGAATAAAATTTATTCTTTAATTTTTTTTGACAAGATTTAATATAAGTAATTTTATTAAATAATAAAATTACAATTTTATTAAGTATTCTACTAATTATATTAGGTATTCTGTGTTCTACTAATTACATTAGGTGTTCTACTATGTTCTCAATCTTTAGCTTAAATCTAGTAGGTGTTCTACTATGTGTTCTATATATTCAACGAAGTTATATTAAAAGTTTTACTGATATTTTTAGAATAAAATTAATTTTTTAGTAAATTTAATATGTTTAAATTTTAATAAATAATAAATTTACAATTCTAACATGTGTTATACTAATTATATTAGGTTTTCTACTAGGTGTTCTAGGAGTATTAAATATTTTATTAATATATTTTTATACTAGAATAAGGTTATTTTCTAGTAGGTATTCTGCTCGGTGTTTAAATTTTGCTACATTTTCTACTTATTAATACATTTTGCAAAAGATTATTTTGAAAAAAAAAATTAAAATTATTAGATGCTCTACTAGGTGTTCTTTATTCGATTTAAATTTTGTAGTAATTCATTTTTATATTAAGATTATAATAACTAAAATTTAATATATTCAATTAAAATATAATTAGATAACAAAGGAAGTTTTTATATTAAGTTATATATCTTTTATAGTAATTACATGAATATAAATAAATTAGATTTCCTTGAAAAGAAAATAGATATTCCATGCAATTATATATGAAAAGATTTTGAATTTATTGAAAATAGATAAGAACAATCTTGTTAAAATTGGCAAGTAAAATTTAAGAAATATTTCAAATCTGCATTCATTAATGAGTAATTTGGTTACTTTTATATGTTTTTAATTAGATTCTAACATATTTGATGAAATAGTATGAACCGTTAGATTGATATAAAATCAATGGATGAGAAAAGTTTCTTGGTTCTCTCCAAAAATTAGTTTTCTCTTGAGCAACTCCATAGCAAACACCTTATATAACAAACAATAAAGAACACCTCATATCTAATATAATTTAAGAGTTCCGTCATAACACACAATACAAAAAGTTATTATTTTTTACCCACTAGCAAACCAGCAAAAAAAAAATAATTGAAAATTTACTGTTCATTGATGACGTCATCCGTGAACAGTAATTTTCAATTTTTTTTTGCAGACTTGATAGAGGGTAAAAAAATAATAACTGACGTCATCAGTGAACAATAATTTTCAATTTTTTTTTGCAGACTTGATAGAGGGTAAAAAAAATAATAACTTTTTGCATTGGGTGCCCCTGGCGGGGATAAAGGATCTAATAGATCTAAGGTGTTCTTTGTTATTTGTTATATAAGAGTGTTCTGTATGGAGCAAAGACATATATATATATATATATATATATATATATATATATATTATTTTAGATTTTTATGTTTTGAAAGGATGCACAGATGTTTTTATTAATATTTTAATTCAAGTATAATTGAAATAGTATGTAACTCAATATACTTAGTCCCCTTCTAGAGAGAACTTGTTATATAGAGAATTGGAGAGAATCGTAATTTTTTTTTGATTCTACAGCGGAACCATTTTTTTTCCAAAAATGTTTTCCAAAAAAAAGCTGACATTGCCACGTCACAGCTAACGTGGCACTGCCACGATATCATTGCTGATGTGACACTGCCACATCATCACTAATGGCGTGGCAGTGTCACGTCATCACTGCTGACGTGGCAATGCCACGTGGCACTGTACGTCACCTGCCATGTCATCACTACTGACGTGGTGGTGCCATATCATCAGTGATGCCATCATTGATGACGTGGCATTGCCCCATCAGTAGTGATGACGTGACAGATGATGTCAGCAGTTACACGTCAACAGCAATGCCACGTCAGCATTTGGTTCTGCTATAGAATCAGAAAATTCATTTTTTTTTATTATAAAACAAAAAAAAAATTGGTCTTTTCTTTATAGAACCAAAAATTAAAACTTTGATTCTACTATAGAATCATAAAATTAGTAGTTCTCTCCAATTCTCTATATAAGATGGTTCTCTCTGGAACAATGGCCGGTAGGTCTGTCAACGGATCGGATTCGGATCGGATCACCATAAATTCATATCCGAATCCGTTAAGATTTTTCGGATTCGGATCAGATCGGATTAGGGGTCGAATATTTTTTAGGTCGATCCATATTCGATCCGTTCGGATTTCGGGTTATCAGATCGGACCTCCGATCCGTTTAATAAATTTTAAAAATTTAATTTTTTAATTAAAAAAAGTATTTAATGTTTTTGACAAAATTAAAATTAAAATTATGACATATACATTGACAAATCCAAATTTATATTCCAAACTAATATTATTTATATAAAATTTTATATATTATATATGTTATATATATATATATATATATATATATTTAATATATATTATATATTACATAAATATATAATAAATATAATATATTCGGATCAGATCGTTATCGGATCGGATCATACAAAATCCATATTCGCTCGTTATCGAATCGGACCCTTATCATATAGATCGTTGGATCAAATCATCGCAAAGCCAAAAGTAGGATAACAAGATAATCCAATTTGTATACTTTATTTATTACTATTAACCATGGTTGTAAAAATTGGTAATCTGTATAAATTGATTGAGATACCGATTCAAGATTAATCGGATAATCAAGGATTAATCGGAGTATTATAATAATATTTAATATATTAGTCTAATTTACAATTAAACATATCATTTTAAATAAATTCATAGGATTAATCGGATTTCAAAAAATCGAATCGGTTGGTTACCTTACAGAGGATTAATAGGAGATTAATCGGTTAAATCGATAATTTTTAGAACCATGCTATTAACTAGTTTTAGATCCCGTGCAATGTACGCATTATTTTTATCATTTTCATATTTATTTCTTTTATAAATTTTAATTATAAAAGATTCTTAAATGAAATTAATTTGTTAAAATATATATTTTTTAAAAATAAATTTAGACGTGTTTAAATAAAATAGGTATATTTGTTTTAATTAGATTAGGTTTGTAAAATTGTTTGGTCCGTATTAATAAGTTTTCAATAATAGGACCCTTAAACCAAAAAATTTGGATATCCTTTATTATCAAATCTGAGTCTACCACACCATCCAGTTAATTAATCACGTATCCAGTTAACCAATCAGAAAATTATGAATTATTTTAGAACCAATCATAGGCCACTTCTAAATCATGGACCAATCAAATTAAAACAAATTTGTTTCCTTATATAATTTAACTTGCTATCTTTTAACCAAGGTTAAACCCATCAATCATTCTAAATATATTTAAAATTTAAATCATGGACCAATCAAATTAAAACAAATCTGTTTCCTTATATAATTTAACTTGCTATCTTTTAACCAAGGTTAAACCCATCAATCATTCTAAACATATTTAAAATTGAATTATAATCTTAAATAGAATTATAATCCTAAATAGAATTACAAATAGAATCATAATATTATTAAAATTATTAAAATAGAAATCAAACCTGAGTCTACCACACCAATAATATTATATTAAAAATTTTCCTTATTTACCATTCTCATTCTATTATACTAACTATGGTTAGTTAACAATTCTAATTTAAATAGAGTAACTTACTTGATTCAACATATCCATATATTTTATTTTTTTATGTCAAAAAATAATTATAATAAATTAATATTTTAAATCAAAATCAATCAGGATTATACAAATATAAAATATGCAAAACTTTGAATTATTTTAGTACCAATCAAAGGTCATTCCTAAATTTTAGACCAATCATATTATATTAAAAGTTTTCTTTATTTACCATTCTCATTCTATTATACTAACTATGATTAGTTAAAAATTCAAATTTAAATAGAGTAACTTACTTGATTTAACATATCCGTATATTTTATTTTTTTAATATCAAAAAATAATTATAATAAATTAATATTTTAAATCAAAACCAATCAGGATTATATAAATATATAATATGAAGCAATTTTCGCAATATTAATTTTTCACACTTTGATTTATGGTTAATCATAATAGCATTATTATATATTACTGATTAATTTTCATAAATATATATAAGAGCCAGGCAAAATTAACCACTAAAATTAAATTAATCATAGCATTCTCATCCTAATTTACTTATCGTGGTTACTTAACCTTCAAAATTTAAGTTATATAAACTTTTAAATTTATCAATTATTAAAAAAAGGCTAAATTCAACCAATTAAAATATTAAAAATGAAATTTAAACCAGTTATCATTAAAATTTTACTTATCGTTATTTTTCAAGAATTAATGGGACAAATAAATTGACTTGACGATATTTTTGAATTTTTCAAGATACTAAATAGACTCTCAAATAGTATTAGACATTATTTGGTGTATAAATTATCAATCCAAAAAATAAAATTCATTACAGAATCAATAAAAATATTGTTAGTGAATATTTATATAGCAAATTGGTTAACTCGGCGCAAAAATTCTAAAAATCATTTTTTTTTATTTAATAGCAAATTGGTCAACTCAGCGCAAAAATTCTAATAAATCACTATATTTGCTATGGTTAATTATTTATCAACAAAAGGGCATATATTATCATCCACACAAATAATCATTCAAATTTTCTTTTAAATCACTAATTTTTTTTAGGTAAATCATTTATCAATAAAATGTCATACATCTACAAAAATAATCAAGATTGGACAACACATATTAAAATAAAATAGATCCTATCAAGGTAACAAGGTTTCCTTAATCCAAACTACAATCGTTGATCAGATCTTAAATTGTGGTACATCACTCGCTTATATCCCTCAATTATATATACTCTTTGGCGAAATAATCCAACAATTTATTTTAATCGTGAGGGAAATACATATGTGATTGCTGAGAATGTATTCGAACAACTCACCAAAACTGCGATTCTATACTATCCAAATCAATGAATCAATATAACAAAATCCTGTAAATCTAAGATTCCGGATGCCAAAATAAAGTAACCTACTCTCAAAAAATAAAGAACAAAACCCAATATATGGATAGACAAAATCCACTAACGGGATACTAGACTCTCAACAAAGAGATATATTTATTGAAAAACGAAGTAAAATCAACGAAAAGAAACAGGAGTTATCATTCACAAGGAGAAGGTGCAAAATCCAATATATCAGTTGATAAAACCCACCAACGTGGTAATAGACTCTCAATAAAGAGAGATATTTATTGAAAAACAAAGCAAAATCATGGAAAACAATAAAAATGGGCTTATCATCAACCAAGATGCAGATATCAACCCATAAACTTTGGGTTTACTATTTTTTAGGAGAGGAGAAGATAGAATGACGGCTACAACAATCGTTTAAAAATCAATATTATTGATAACTAGATAGGTCGATACATATAAAATTATATATTATTTCTGATAAAAGGTGCTCATTTTAATTTTGTATTCTTCAATTCAAGTAATAATATTTAATTCTCATATCCTAATCTAAGAACAGACATATCGAATTTTGCTTGGTTGGTTAATAATATTTATTTTTAATATCAACAAAATCTTAAGAATAGGTAAAAAAATTTTGATAACTTGGTAGATAGATTCTAATCAAACAGAGGTATTTATTAACAATAAACAAAATTAAAGAAAAGGGCTTCATTTTTATGTACTCTACTTTTAGTTTTATTTTGTAGTAATTCAATGTTGTTTTCAATTATATAGTAACATACTTAGATGACTTGGGCAGAGAGTAACATTACATGTAATTGTCATATTTTTTTCATTTTGCGTATTATTTTCGTTTAGTGTACAAAAATAAAAAATGCGTAGTTTAGTAGCATTTTGTGTTCAAATTATGGGTATACAAAATAATTTCATGTCATTTTCATGCAAAACCCAAAATACACATGGTATGAATGTATATAACACGAACGATTTTCCAGATCTACGTAAACTCTTTCTTTTAATATATGTTGGTCAAATATACTCATTGTTAAATAAAAATTAATTTCATGTTTTTGAACTCGACAATTAAATTACAAGGACAAATATATAATAATGTGATTATGTGTTTATATATTACACATTTGATTTTAGTTTCATGTACAGTTTTCTATTTTAACATGTTAATCAAATAGAAAAAACATAGGTGATACTCATTTTCAAATATTTTATTTTACGCGTTTGGATGACAACGGGTTGGGTTTGATCCTAATTTTGTAAAATTCAAACCCACATCCAAATATTTTTGGGTTTTAAAAAATAAATCCAAATCCAAAATTCAATATCTAAAACCAAATTCGTCGGATTTCGGATTAGATTTTACTTTTTTGGGTATAAAAAATTATTAATAATGTAGTCAAAATTAAAATAATTGTTACATGCAAACAATATTAAGTATATTTATACAAAAATTAAAAAGTAAAATGATTAACTTAAGTAGTCAAAATTTAACATATTATACGAATTAATATACTAAGTAAAATTTAAAATATGTTAAAAAAATAATTCTTTTTATACATAGAAATGAAAAATTAATGTAAACAAAATTACATCTTGAATATATCAATAAAATTAGATATTGAGAAATATAAGTTCTAATTACTAAATTAGTATTGACTATTTCTAATGAAATATTTGAAAAAAATAAATAAAATAATATGTCTTACATCTAAAATATTACATGAAATAATTTCAAATTAATGTATTATATTACATATGTATAGGGTTTCGATAGTGTATTGGGTTTCGGATTTTGGATTGGCTATCGGTTCAGTACAACTTAAATCCAAATGCAAATCGAAACTATTTCGATTTTAAAATTTATATCCAAACATGAATCCAAAAATTCGGGTTTGGGTTCGAATCGGGTACCATCATATCGAATTAATTTCCCTTCCTTATTAATGCGTAAAAGAAAACTAATATTTAATATACCATATTCTGATAGAAAAGAATAAAAAATTCAACATTCAAATTCCCAAACTAAATATGCACATTTAAAGTTGTCATTAAAAACAAACTGACCATAAACTCTAACAAATATATCTTACTCAAATAACGGGATGTATTGGATTTGTTTGGTTAATTGATAATGTTTATTTTGCTATAGTACTAAATCAAATAACTAATAAAAGAACATAAAATTTGTAAAAATGATATGGAACAAACACATAGGAAACTTAAAATATGGATAAAAAACTTATGAACTTGGTTGAAATATTCTAAAAAATGAGAGAAATCAAATGTAAAATAAAATTAAGAAAAAACAATAAAGAGAGGTTTGGAATGTTTGAGCTGGGATGTGAATGGTATGATAATTGTTTGATAATATTGATATTAATGCAATTGGTATAAATTGATGATAATTTATACTTAAATTTTTATGAAATTATCTTTTTTTATAAATAATGAATAATATTATGTTTATATTAATTAATTAATAAATTTTATCATTCGGTGCGTAGCACGGGTAGAACACTAACCAAACAGACCTCCAGAATTACTCTAGAAAATTGCCCATTTCCTATTTTATTTTCATTTATATAATGAAAAATATGTATTTGATTTATTTTTTCTATTAGTACTAATTATGTTTTTACTGTTTTCAACGCCAGATTCTCATTATATTGAACCGAACTTTCCGTAAAAATAGCATAAAATGTCGTTAAATTACTTTGGGAAAAAACAAAAAGGAATAAGAAAATTGATATGTATCTCAAGTAAATTTTATCATATATCAAATGAATGTGTTTTGATATTAATCTTTTTTTTATATAAACAAATTTTCAAATTTTTTTAACACGCATCCATACAATTATACATAATTTGAGAAAAGTTACTTAGAGATGCATATTGGGTTCGTTACACTCAAAACAAAACATAACAAAATAATTTATTTTTTAATACACTATATATTTTTGTAACTATTTTAAAATTTTAAAATTGTATTTTCGGTGCGTAGCACGGGTAAAATGCTAGTCCTTTTTTATAATATCTGAGTCTACCCAGGTATACAGTTAGATGCAGTTACCCAATCAGAAAATTATGAATTATTTTAGGACCAATCAAAGGTCATTCCTAAATTTTAGAGCAATCAAATTATATTGAAAGTTTTCCTTATTTACTATTCTCATCCTATTATACTAACTATGGTTAGTTAACAATTCTAATTTTAATAGAGTAACTTACTTGATTTAACATATCCATATATTTCATATTTTTTAATGTCAAAAAATAATTATAATAAATTAATATTTAAATCAAAATCAATTAGGATTATACAAATATATGATATTAAACGATTTTCGCAATATTAATTTTCCACACTTTTGATTTATAGTTAATCATAATAACATTATTATATATTACGGATTAATTTTCATAAATATATATACCAATCAAAATTTACCACTAAAATTAAATTAATCATAACATTCTCATCCTAATTTATTTATCGTGGTTTTAACAATTTCTTTGAAATACACAATTTATTTTATTTAGTACATGCATAAATTACAAATTTTTTAAAGTGATAAATCTTTTACTAACTTATCAATCTTTTAATTTAGAATCAATTAAAATTATCCTATTATATATTACGAACTAATATTCATAAATATCAACTAAAATTATATTATAATATATGGTTGTATATTATGGATTAGTTTTCATATATACCTAATAACTAATTGATCACAATTTTTAATTTAAAATCAATCATAATTATATTATTATATGTAGGCATATATGTTCTTTGCGCCCCTTTCAATGTACTGCATAGAGTCATTTTCCAAAATTGCGTATTTATTAATTGATTTTAATACAAATATATTATTTTAATACACGAATCTATATATTTTATCAATATTCTATAATATAAAATTTTAATATGTCAAACTCTCGATCTACAAATATAACATGCAATCAAATTTGAATAAATCTACTATTACTAAATTAAAAATTTTAAAAATTAAAAAATATTTGTCACACTATTCTAAATACACATTCAAAATTAAGTATATAAACTTTTAAATTAATCAATTATATTTAAAAAGCTAGAATCAAGCAATTAAAATATTAAACTGAATTTTAAACCAATTATCTTTAACATTTTACTTATCAGTAATTTTTAGTTATGCAATAATTAACGGGACAAACAAATTGATCTGACGATATATTTGAATTATTCAAAATACTAAATATATTCTCAAATAGTATTAGATATTATTTGGTGTATAAATTGGCAATCAAAAAATTAAATTCATTACAAAGTCAGTGAAAATATTGTTAGTGAATATTTTCATATCAAATTGATCAACTCACCGCAAAAATTCTTATAAATCACTATTTTTTTTATAGATAATTAATTAATCAATAAAATGGTATACGACATCTACAAAAATATACAAATTTTCAAATTTTCTTATAAATCACTATTTTTTATAGGTAATTAATTCATCAATAAAAGGTCATACAACATCTACAAAAATAATCAAGATTAGATAAACACATTAAAATAAATCATATCAAAGTTTCCTTCGTCCAAACTACGATCGTTGATCAAATCTTAAATTGTGGTACATCCATCGCTTATATCACTAAAATATATAGCCTTTTTGGCGAGATTATCCTACAATTTATTGTAGTCGTGAGGAAATATTTATCTGATTTGTCAAAACGTGTTCGAACAATTGATCATAACTGCGATTCTATACTATCCAAATCAATGAATCAATATAAAAAAATCCGGTATATCTAAGATCCCGAATGTCGAAATAAAAGAACCTACTCTCAAAAAGAGAAAGGACGAAACCCAACATATGGGTAGACAAAATCCACTAAAGGGGTACCAGACTTTCACAAAAAAGATATATTATTTGAAAAACAAAGTAAAATCAAGGAAAAGAAACGGGAATTTGAAAGGCATATGAATCAGCCTATTTGTAGTTCGAGGATCCTAATCAACTTAAACCAAATTGTAATAAGTAAATATCCGTATGATCTGTCACAGGAATCTCAGGAAGCAATATCTGTCAGAAGAAAGAAGGAAGTCAATCTATAGTTTTGATGTTTCACACTGGAAGACGTATCAGGTATCTGATCAAGCCTCAGTATAACATTGAAGTGAATGGATTCATTTACAGTGACAGAGATTTTTCGAGTGATAGATTGAAAATCAATCAAAGTACAAGAAAATTGAGAGAAGAAATAAACCACAGCTTAAAGTCAGAAGTGAAGAAGCATCATTGAAGTTAGTCGTTCATGAACCAGACAGTACATCGAACGTCAACATAAGTCAGTGGTAATTCTTTATTATTTTCCGTGGTTTGGAAGAATTAAATTAATTGGTTATTGATTTAATTTAATTTGTTTTTAATTGATATAAATCATTTAATTGATTTAATTAATGAATTAATTCTAATAGAATTAATTTATTTATTAAGTTAATTATTGTATCAATTAATCATGAATTAGTTAATCATTAATTAATTAAAAGGATCAATATGACTTAATTAAATGCTGAATGGATTATGTCTTGATTAAGTTTAGTTCGGTATGACCTAAATTTGGTCATACCGACATGACTTAAATCTAAGTCATACTAAGCATAAAGATTTAGGTCATACCGAGCTGCTGAGTGGATTAGGTCTTACCGACCTCAAATATGCTAGGTCATACCGATGGAATTAGGTCATACCGAAGTAAGATATTTCTGGAAAGGTGTTAGGTCATACCGACAAAAGTGTTTAGGTCATACCGACCACACTGTTGAAGATTAGGTCATACCGACACATTTTTTAGGTCATACCTACAGAAAATTATGTCTTGGAGCAAGATTAAGTCATGCTGACAGCTGATTTAATAGGTCTTGAAGCAGTTTAAGTCATATCTAATGAGTACAGACCTATATAACACAACAGAAGCAACAGAATGAAGCAGCAGACCAGAACACAACAATATCCTGGAAAATCACAGCAGTTTTCTCTCTCAAATATCAAGAACACCAAGAACAAATTAATTCACATAAATTCAAGTTCATCATCTTTGTAATATTCTATCCGATAGAACTTGTCTACTTGTGATTCTTGTATTACTAGCGAATTAAGTTTCCTAGTACTTATCTTGAGATTTATTAACTAAATTAGAAAAGTTCATGTCGAATTTTCTAATTAGTTATTAAACACTTGATAATAGTTTGGATTGATTTTGTAACACCACATCAAGTTAATATACAGTTATATTCAACTTGAAATCCGAGTCAATTTATTCCGCACAAAATATTCGTTTAAGTGAAAATTATTTAACGAATAAATTTTGAGAAATTGATATTGATTGTATTCAACCCCCCCTTCTACAATCATAGTGGACCTAACAATTGGTATCAGAGCCTATTGATTGATACACAAATCAAGATCCTATTTTTATTCCGTCAAAAATCTATCTCGAATTTTTAACTCACTTAAAAATTCATCATGTCGTCAAAAAGCATTGTTAAAATTCCCATGTTTAACAAGGACAATTATACAATGTGAAAAAATAAAATGGAGTTGTTTCTTGATGTCGCAAATTCTAAATATCTGGGTGTTCTACAGAACGGACCTATAATTCCACTCGAACATATACCTGCATCTATTGTTGGAGGAAGTGTTGTAACACCTGCATCATCTGTTCCAAAGGATGCTGATTCTTTTACTCCTGTTGAAAAAGAGGACGCAGGACTAGATAAGAATTTGAGATTTATTTTAACAGATTCCCTGGATCCTGTGATGTACAGTCATGTGATAAATTGTAAAACTGCAAAACACATGCGGGAAACTATTGAGACTATCAATGAAGGAACTGATGAAGTCAGGGAAAACAGACTTCAGATTTTAACCTCTGAGTATGAACACTTTAGAGCTGTCCCTAATGAAGGCATTCAGGAAGTGTTTGAAAGGTATAACAAAATTATCAACAAATTGCAAGTCAATGGCAAGCAATATACACAGAAGGAGATTAATATGAAGTTTTTGTTGACAATGCCCACTCATCTTGAACATAGGATAACAGCCATCAGAGAATCAAGAGATTTGAATAAGATTGCTCTTGAAAGATTGTTTGGTGTTCTGAAAACCTATGAATTGGAACAAGTACAGCAGAGGGAGGTCTCTGGTAAAGGAAGAGTGCCAAGTTCATCTACAGCTCTTGTAGTTGAGGCATCTAAGGAAGTGGAAGCTAAGGTTGTTCTACCTTACAGCTCAGACAAGGAAAAGACTGAAGTAGAACATGGTCAAACACCACCTACTCAGGATGGTGGAGACTTCTATTCATTGGAAGAGTTAGATCAACTGGAAGATGAGTCCATGGCATTGATGGTAAGACAATTTGGCAACTTCAGATTCAGAAGAAATCCAAAGTACAGGTTTAAGTCAAATAACAGAAAAAGAAATAAAAACAATCAATTGAAAATTTTCCAAACTAATAGAATCTGAAATAAAATTTGATATTAATAATGCCCTCCCCGGCAGCGGCGCCAAAAACTTGTTGGACGTTTTGCAAGCGCACAAAATCGTATACAAGTAATATAGTGTTTAAAAGTAGGATGTCGAACCCACGAGGAAGGTTTACTAATTACCGGTCTTTAAATCAAACTTCTATTATTTAGAACAATGAAATTTTGGTGATTTTGATTATGACTAAACATGCAGAAAGTTTACTTAAATTATCACAAATTAACTGCTGATAAAAATAAGGAAAAATCGAGAAATGATCAAAAATCAAATATTTATAATAATTGAGAAAAGCCTAGGGAAATAATTTCATCATCTCGTTGCAATATCAATTTCCTAATGTGGTTCCTTTTGTCACGTCATTCTTAATCTTCATGTGATAGTGGGATTCGATAATAATTTATATTCCGGTTAGGACATACAAATTCCCTACCAAAATGCGACTTACCTACTTTCGTGATAAGGGCTAACACTTGCTAGGCATTTAATTTCTAAAACCCGAAATTACTACACAACCTATAATGGTATTTTCATCCACTAAAGCAATTATGTCTATTCAACCAAAGAATAATAACCCTCCCCTTTCAGATATTGGATTACATACATATGATTCAAGCAAATGATCGTCGACAATCAATTACAAGCGTTAAGCACGGATTTGAATAAATCACATAAGAATAAGAACTACCAAATAAACCACAAAAGTATGATATTGCTTCAAGATGAATCCATTAAATCCCTAGAAAAAGAGTTTAGTTCATGAATAAAAATGTAACAACAACAATTATGTTCAAAGAAGACATGGAAATAGAAGTAGACAATAGGTTAGAAATCCCCTGAATTTCTTCAAGCTTTCCTCCTCTCTTTCTTTGTTGGTTCCTCCGTCCTCTCTTTTTCTCCCTGCTGTGTTTTTTTCTGCTGTGTTCTCCCCTCCTTTACAAACATACAATACAAAAATATATACAAAGTTAAGGGTCAATATTAGCCCACACTTTTAGAAATGCAAACTAATAATTCCCTAATTTAATTATTACATTCGTAGACTCTATTATCAGCTGGCCCCTTCATTATTTATCACATTTGACCAACTAATAATACAAAGCTTTACAAAAAGAAAGGAATTTCTTAATTAAACTTGGATTCTAGAGGCTTGATTTCGAACTGTTGGCTTCAACAAAATTCTGGTAACAGTCACAACTGAATTAAAATCTGAGACCAAGTTGTAATTAAAGGTCTTCTCGCAAGCTTTCCAACGATACCAAGATCGCCTAAATCGGACACCCGGAGCTCCCGCAATAGCCAAAACAGTGAACGTCGCGCAAAAATTCTGTGTCCTGGCGCAGACTGCACAGTGCCAAACTGCATTAAAACTCCGAAAAATTTGATTTTGCTCGATTTATACTTCAAAATAGGTTATTTTCGCTCCAAGCCTCCTAATATAAGAATTCCTAATTTTCTGCAATAAAACATGAAAATTGATAAAATCCAAATCCAATTTCATGCAAAATGACTAAAAATATAGGGATTAAATAAATATAAATATCTACTTATCAAATATCCCCACACTTAAGGTTTTGCACGTCCTCGGGCAAAGAAAGAAAAATAAAAATAAAAATACGTTTAACTAACTAATACCACTTTCGTAAGGTGATCACGGTTGCATTTGGCATATGCAACAAGTCCTTTAAACCCCTAAGTAGCCTTAGTGGACGAGTAAGGTCTCGTGAAGGTTTATAGCGAATCTATCCACAAAATTCCCAAATTTCTATTTTGATTGCCAAGTCTCAAACATGAAATAAATCACAGCACTCCACACTTGCGGACATAAATACATGAAACTCGAAAATGTCACTCAATGTGAATCCTCAACTTTACATGTAAGAACCCCAAATTTTGGATATAATTAAAACTTTTTATTAAGTAATGATAAAATGAGGAACAATGATTCCGACAACAAGGTCACCAGCTCTAATGAATGGTGGTTTCAAAGAGCAATGGTTGTAATGAATGGATATTGCTCTGGACAATGATCCTGATGCATTGGTATATTGTCAGAATAGAGTAATTCGATGGTTGAGGACCTAGATAAGAATAATCTACCATCCAGGAAGGAGCTAATGGATCCTTGAAGGGAAATGAGTACGTGCATAGTGTTTCCCATACGTGCATAGTATTTCCCGTACGTGCATAGTGTTTCCCGTACGTGCATAGTGTTTCCTGTACGTGCATAGTAATTTGGTGGATGAATAGTGATTTTGTAAGTTGGAAAACTTTTCACTCCACCCTATGTACGGGACGTGATATGGATGTTTCGAAGTCATATTAGTAATACGCGGAGTAAATAAGTGAATGCAGAGACGATCGGAATTCAGAAATTCCAAATTCTTTTTGGTATAATATTTGACCGGACAGTGGATTAAATATTATTATAATCCAAGAATTGAGATATTAACTTTGAGGATTTGATATTTTGGGATGTTATTATATTTGATTTAAGAATGAAGGTAGGAAACCACTGAGGAGTGGTTATGGCTACAATGTAATAATTGAAATTTGGAAAGAATGAATGGAATTCGACTTTATTATTTCTATGTCTTGAAGAATGCTAAAGGGTGACAACATAGGTAAGAATAATCTATCTTCTAAGGGAATAAGATATGGCAAATTCAAGCAAGAGAATACTCTCATGTCATCCAGATCGATAGCGATTAATCCAGTAGTTCCGTAAAAAGGTTAAGGAACAATCGAAAGAGAATACGGACAATTATACAACCCTAAGAGAACAAGTAAAGAATACAGAATGAATAGTGTTTTGGTGGGAGTATATAATAATATGAGACGACACTATATAGAAGTATTCGGAACGGATTTCCGAGTTCATATTAGTGATCCAGGGGGAAAATAAGTGTATGTAAAAGCTGTCGGATTCTGAAAAACCGCACTTTTATTTTCTCCGAGAGTTCCCTGGACACTGATAGCCTTAAGTATTTAACAAATGGATTTAAGGAATATAAATTGGAAAGTTAGAATGAAAGATGGAGAATGAAAGTATTAATATTAAAGAGGATTCCCGGTAAACCCTAATTAGAAATCCGTGAAATATTCCCACGAACGATCAATCGAAACGGGTAATAACCGGACACAGAAACAAGCAGAGGAAGCAAGAGTCTTGTGCAAGCTACTAGATAAATATCTAGCAACCAAGTGGGCTAAGTAACTAGACAATTAGAGATTGAACAAGTACTTAGCAAGTAACTACCTAGTTAAGCTCTAACCACCATAAAACCAACACATGTCTTGCCATTTCATCATCCAACACCTCACCACTTTGATAAAGTGACTTTTGCAAGATATTATGTTGCTAGTGGATGAGAGTGGATGAGATTAAAACACCAAAAAGCAAGCCAACCAAGCAAAACTCTCCTCCCCCCTTGCAAAGCTCCATTCGACCTTAACCATAATTCAAGAATCAAAGTCCAAGCTCCCACCATTGTTTGATCTCCAAAAATTTATCATAGATCCTATATTTCATAGAAATGATACCCTAAAAATCTTAGCCTCAAACACCACCTTTTCCATTTTCAAAAAAATCAAGAAAGTGGAGGATGAATAGTAACCTCAAGAACAAAATTCTTGAATCTTGATTTTGGTTGATGATCCAAGCTTCATGGAGGCTATACAAGGACTATACAAGGCTTAATAAGTGCATACATACCTCAAGGAAGGTATAAACTTCAAGAACCCTAGTCTTTGATTTGAGTTTTAATGGAGTTTTGGATAAATTTTGGTGGTAATGTTGTTATAAGCATGTTTACATGATTATGTAGTTAGTTTGTTTGATTTAAGAGATGTGATGAATATGATGATATAATATGATGTTCCTGGACTTATGAGATTAGTATTATGAATGTAAGATGATTGGTATGCCCGGTGTGGCTTGGGTTGTTGATTACGATTTATGGAACGTTCGATTTACAGCCGTTATAATGCCCGATTTTGCATTACCATGTTTTGTATACCATTTTCCATGTTGAACCCCTACTGTCCAGAGACCTTAACTGCCATGATAGGATAGGTAATGTTCTAAGCTTCGTTTTGATATAAAGATCACGTGAAACGGACTTACGGTTTAGGATTTATGACCAAATTACTAAAAGTAGTTCGAATCCGTAAACGAAAGTTCGTAACTGTAATTGAACCCTCGTAAACTATGTAACGTCATGGCGAATCTTGGTAAATAAATACTAGAGGTAAAAAGGAAGGTGTGAAAGAAAACCGTATGTCAAAAGGATCGTTTTTCGATTTATTAAAAATGTTCGAGTCGAGGTTAAACGCGAACGAACCCCTAAAAGACGACTCTTTTATAACTTCGGTAAAACACTTAGAAAACGGGCGATAAAACTCAGAGTATAGTATTGGTTCGTAACGATCGACTTTAGAACTCATATGACTTAAGTATGTCCTAAGTATAAGTACAATGACATGTCGTATTAACGAACGAATGTCGGGTCGGATCAGTGATAAAAGTAATCCACAAAAAGGGGTATAACGTGATAACTCGAGAACGTGTTTCGAATTAAGTATAACTTAACTTTTAATATGTTAATTGATTAATCCCGAATGCCTTGGCTATTTATAGATCACCAAGCTGAACCGGGACCCGCTACCACTACCCCTTACCGTACTCGACTACCAGGCAAGTTTCAATTCCCTTCTTTTAGGCTGTTGTTGTGATTGAATAAATATATACATATATGATTGCTGATATACATATGCCATTGCATGCATGCCTACTTTCAAGTTGAATTGATATACTTGTTCCCTGAATGTTATTGTTGGCTTACAAGCTAGATAGTTATATATCAGTTATAAACCGGTTATTGTAAGACCCTCATAGAAGGGCGTATACATCTTATTAATCAAATATAGACCGGGAGTCAATATTCCTTGATATATCGAGATTACCTCGGAGGAAAATATTTAAGTAAATATTTTCTATTATTCAGGCGACGAATATTATTTGAATATTCGTTCGAGATTATTTATTTTAATGATCCTTACTTCAAATAATTATTTGAACGTAATCATTCGACGAATAATATTCGTCAATATTCATTCGGAGTCGAATTGATTATCGATTATTATTTCGAATACTCTTCTAAAGATGAGACTACTAAATGAATATTATGTGGACATTCATTTAGAATATTATTTTATTAAATAAATATTACTTTTGAAAATTCATTTAAGGTATTAAGTACTTGATGAATATTATCTTCAATATTCATCTGAAGCTTGATTTACTTATCGAATATTATATCGAATATTCCTTTAAAGCTTGGATTACTAAATGAATATTACTTGATATTCATTTAGGATATTATTTATTAAATGAATATTACTTTATTGATATTCATTTAAATTCCTAATTAATTATGAATATTATTTTGAATATTCATCCAGGGTTCTATTTAATCATCGAATATTATTTTAAATATTTTAAATATTCCTTTCAGGTCTTATTGATTAATGAATATTATTTGGAATATTCATTTGAATATTTAATTATGCAATAAATATTCTCTCGATATTTCTTCAAGAATTATTTGAAAAATACTCTGATTAAAGATATTCTTTCATATTCCTGAATATTCTTTAAATATTTTTAATTCAATAAATATTCTCTGAATATTTATTCCATACTTAGAATAACCTCAATAAGGTTTATCTTCTTCGATTATTACGAAAAATATTTCGGAGTCATATTATTATTAATCCTATATCAAGGAAGGTTCTCAGACATCATTCTTCTTTGAGTCTACCTCCTTAATAATAAGGGAACCTTACTTGGAAAATGTTATTTATCTTGTCGACTTCCCGGTCATAAAGTATTCCCTTCACTCGCAACTCGGGTGCTGTTGACTTATTAAGTCGTTGCTTACCTTCTCATCTTTCGAGGGGTAAGATTACTGGAACAAGTTGATATCCGTTACCAAGTAATAGCTTGGGAGTTATTGGTAAATTTTCCTTTCCAACTAGATACGACTACTTTGTGGAGTCTTATCAACAAGTATTATACTTGGGGAAAGGGGGACGAACGTTACATTCAGAATCATGAATTCCATTTGAACTAGGAGTCGTGTAAGAGGCCGAGTAGCGCCAGTCCATCCCCTTTGGCCCAACCGTTGGCCGGGGAGAGCTAGTAAGGCGGTACACAAGTAAAGCCGTCAGTTCTTCCTTCTACCGGTAGTAAATCTAAATTGAGCTGTACGATCTCGACTGATCATCAAGATTGGAACAGCGGGCGCGGTGAATACTCCATCATTGGTTCATCATCCAAATTTATTTATTTCCTGCAACATGATTACTGTTGGCAGAGTTGGAAAAGGGTCATAACTGGAATTGCAACCTTTTCTTGCAAACTCCTCTTCTTAATAACAATAAGAATATCTCGCTTACTTTGATGTAGCAGATATTTCTACAAACAAATACTTTAAGTTACCTTGTAACTTCATCGTTCATATTATACTGGCATCATTTCCGTAAATGCATGGCATATGGTTTGAAAGATACTTTTGAACTGTTATACTTTATCGTTCAGTTATATATTATTGTTGGTGGGCTATTGCTCACCCTTGCTTTATTATTATATCACAACAACAGCTAGACCAGATGACTCGCACAAGGCGCACTTGACGCGGGCGAGGACGATGAGACTACCAGAGCTGAAGAAGAAGCTATTGGTAGGATATATTTATTCTTTCAGTACCAAGAATATAGTCTAGTATGACTTATGTAAATGGATGGCAAAGAGTATGTAATTATATTGAAATTCTTTTGGATTGTAAGAACTCATAATGTGATTAATAAAAATTTGATTGTGACTCTGATTTCATCTCTGGGACTATAACGGGTGTGTTTTATATTGTTGTGTTGGGTCATAGAGACGTAATTTATTTTATGTTAAGGAAAGTTCAATTGTTGTGGACAGAATTGGAAACCGTAACCACCGGATCCCGGACCCCGGATCTGGGGGTGTTACAGAAGTGGTATCAGAGCGTACGTTATAAACCCCAGAGATGAGGTGACGTTAAAACAATAAATTCAATAAGATAATAAGAACTCTTGCCAAGTTCATAGTCGGACTACTTAATGTAGTGATGACATATAAAACCCTTATGGGAACTCGTAAGTATAATGATAGTAACTTAGCTCGATATCGTATCGACGAGTAAGGCGACTGACCTTGAGGCATACGAGTGACAACGCGATGATGCTTTATATGCTGAAGATCAGTGGGTAATTCGATGGAGTACCCTGCTGGAGACCCGGAAGAGGCTCCAGCAGATAAGGAAAATCCTGTTAGGATAAGGAGCTTACCCATGGGTAATGAGGGTCGCAACCAGAATGACTGTGATGATTAAGATATGGTGCTCAGAAAAGTGAGTATAAAGAACCGAGATATTATTAAGAGATCTGAAGATGCATGTTGAATTCATAGCCGGACTACCAGATGTAGTACCAGCAAGAAAGAAGGATTGGAAGAATTACTTGAGATCTTATACGGAAATAGATGAGAATCCTTAGAGATTTTCATCTTAACAAAGAAAGAGCTAGAGGGATGTATGATTATCAAAGACATCGATTTAGGGCGAGGAGCAGAGTCCCTAGGAATAGTTGAGAAGGAGGCAGTAAGTGCCATATCATTTGATAAATGAATTAGTATGAATATGGTCAGTAATAATTCGCCATGAGAAGGCAGGTGTCGTAGGTTGTAAATTATGGAACCAAATTGAGGTTAATAAGGTGGTTTTATTAAGGAAAATGTTCATTTTATGAATGAATCATTTAGAAAGTAAAGACATTGGGAAGTGATAGAATGATTGGGTAAAGTTATATAAGGAAGTAGTAAGCAAGACAATGATCTCGGAACCTACCGGAAGATAAGACCAGTGAGTCAAGATGAACTCGTAATGAGACTACTGCCAGAGACTGAGTATAGAGTTAATTCAACTCAGTTAAATGATGAACCAGAAACGTTAGATGCATGTGATTCAGAGGAATATTAAATTCCTTCTTCTCTTTGAATGGATTATAGTAGTTACCTTAAGTTTACTCCGACACGGAATTATAATAGATCAAGTAATACGATCAGCAGTTAAAGAGAAAAATGTGAGAAAATCTTCCTGGAGCTAAAAGGTGAAATTGGTAATGACCAAGAGCTGGCATTGCTTAATGGAAAAAGGAGACTTTGTGCTTCCAATGACGCTTCGCATAAAGGGTTAGGTAGACCGACATTTGGTAGTATTGAATATCTGGACGTTGTGACAGGTTTCAGTTTGAAACGGTTGATTCCCTTCTAAGGGATGGATATAATTGATTCCTCTCCAGTAGGTAAACTTCCAATCCGATGATGATTATTTCGTTAACTATGACTGCTTATGATTCCACCTGCTTGGAGGTTCATAGAACTATTCTTCAGGTTTCGAAACTGGTCTCCTTAATGATTACCAGTAGGTGAGTAGATTGATCAAAATTTCCCTGAGTCTGGAAAGGAATTCGGTGAATTTTGGCAAACCTTGTCTTTCTGATTATCAGAGAATGTCACGGAAGAGAGTAAAATTGGAGCAAACCCTGTGATTTGGGTAAGGATGCTGTAAAATGGGTTAGTAAACGGACCCTGAACATTACAATCGACGGTAGTGATAAAATGATGAAGTGAGATTGGACGAAAATAGGAAATGTAAGTAAGAAACCAGCCGGACTGAGAAATTCCAGGATTGACTTAAATGAAAAGGCTGTTATGCCAGGAATGGTAAGCTTGTGTGGCACGCAGGATTGATAAGAATAGTTGAAAAGATAAAAGTGGAGGAAAGGTGACCGGAGACGGTGCCGAGTAGTCGATTAATACTTATATGGAGTAAAGTTTTGGAAAGGTAAAAAAGTATCAAAGAAGAAGGCACTATGCCGGCAATTGCTAGAAAAGTAATGCTATTAGCCAACCCCTAAAATCATGTATTTTTATGTGTGGCCAGTTGAGGCCAAGTCACAACGGACTATAAAGCGACTAGACCAGCAATGAAAAGACAAAGCAGGGTTGCTTCTAAGAAAGCACCGACTGCAAGGGCTTCTGATATAAAGGAAACATTAATGAGATCGTTTGAATCTTCTGCCGAACAACCCATGTTTTGATTGGGAATTCACTAGACCTTTTTGGGATGGGGTCACCCGTACTGAAGTGACTCATGTGTATATGGTTGTCCAAGATTTCGAGTAAAATGGAAGTATAGTGACTTGAGATGTATGATGTTAGGGTATCATGAATACCATGAATATATTATGACGGAGGAAAGTAAACAATGAAGGTATATGAAGAGGGTATAGAAAAGGTCAGAAATTGAACAGTATGCTATAGGAATTTTATCTGAGGCAAGTACCTTTGCGAAGAACAATAAGCACCAAGAGATTCACGTTGAACTCGACCAATATCTTCCAGAACATCCTTGCTACCATTAACAAGTTCGGTAAGAGAAGAGATTGACATACGTTGCCTTTTTGGAAGGCCAAATAGGCTGACAACTATCTGAAAGAAGAGGGTGGCATTAAACCACCGATCGATTATCAAATGAGAATGATTGAAAAGAGACCTTTATTAAGGATACATGATCTGATTGCCAATTATAAGATGCAAGAATTCCTTGGCAGTTGAATTAAGGATAGGATATCCATAAATTAAGACAAACCCTGGGGAATGCATAAGGGGTGGCATTAACCCTAATAACGACATTATGACTTCAGATGATATGAGCTGGACTTGCTAAGGCAACAATGACCGGTAAGGATTATTAAAAAGAGTGCTGGAAAGAACATAGATAGAATTATTAGAGTATTGATCAATGACATTTTGATATACCCGGTACCCAGAAAATACCGGAGGAATGATAAGGATGGCCTACGAAACCTTACAAGGAAAAAAGGTAATATTCCGAACTTCAAAATGGAAGTTTGGTAAGGAATGTATGACATAGTAACAATAGTGCCAGATGAGGTATGTATGAAACCCTGAGGAAGTATGGATTGAACCTATAAAGGTTGAGATTATCCTAAGATACGGAAGGAAGTAAGAAAAGTAGTATCCTAAGTAGGATTGGGAATAAAACGTGATAAAGTTCCCACGGGTAAGTGGAAGCAATGACTTATGGAAATGACTGATAGTTATATATATATTTTTTTTCTCCTTCAGCAGAGCTTAAGGGAGAATGCTTTAACCCAACAGTGATGGGAATGAGGTAGAAAAAAAAAAAAAAAAAAACTTGAGCTGGAATGTACCCAGAAGACATGGGTTACAAGAAATCATTATCATCAAGAAAGGCCAATGAGGTGGCCGACGATCTAAGTATAAAGGAATAATTACAAATGTTCATACCGAAGAAACAGGATGATATTTGGAAGGACCTTGAAGGTCATATCGGAATGGAGGAAATTATATTCCTTCTGATGATTGTGCAAGAATCGACGGTAATAGTAGTTTAAGTAAAGATTCGATTCCTGATGGAGTCTTAAGCATATTACGTACCTTAGAAGGTCCCGTTTTGAGGCAAACCAGGACCATGGTACAAAATTGATGAAGTAAACCGTTAAGTTTCCAGTCTTTTATGGAAGATGCATAAGTGATAGTTTCATCAACCGGACCTAGCTGCGATGCTTGAAACTCTTTGGCAATTCTATCTGCTTCACGTTATATCTACATCAAGTTCAGGAAGTGTTCCTTATGGATAAGGAATAATGATTACTTTGTCTCCCTAAGGGATTTGAAACCCGTAGGGTTAACTATTAACGCACTACGTAAACAACAAGCGATGGTGATTCTTCTAAGAAAGGAGATGACAACGTAAAGAGAAAGAAAGTGCTGCTATTGATAAGCTAAATGGCATGTTGATGAATGACAAGCAAGTTTGTGTTAATGTACTTCTGCACAAACAAGATAGAGAATATGAGGTCGATAATTCGTGATGCTAAACGTATTCCCGTAGAAAGAATTAATGAAACTTGGAAGGAAGGGCGGTTGAGCCCAAGACTTATTGGGCCACTTGAGAGTTTAAAGTGTTCGGACGGCGGTATTCGAGCCAGCCTTACCCCCAAAATTATAGCACGGTCATAACGGGTTTTCATGTGGCCAGGCTACGCCAGTAAAATGCAAATGTTCAACAGATGATAGGAGTACGAGCATGTAGATATACGACCTGGTCTGACTTACGAAAGACAACCTGTGGAAAACCACGGATAGAAAAGAACCAGTGATGAGAAACAAGGTTGGCAGAAGTAGATTATATGAATCTAAGTTAAAGGAATCGGCCAGATTCATTTCGGAAGTTTTAAATTTGAAATAATGTGATGATTATAGAGTAAATGTGACAGGATACCAATAAGGAGGTGCCAAGTGCAAAAGATGTCTCAATAAAGAGATGAAGGTGGAAGTAAATAACAGAAGTAAATAAGAATCAGATAATAAGAAGGATGTGATTGATAAAGAAAAGACGGGGAAAGTAACTACGAAATATGAGGCAAGGAATGTTAGGAATGGATTAATGAATGGGTTTTCTAATGAATTCTCAGGATGACAACCTGATAGTGTCAATATTATAATTATGATTAATTTCTTCCTTAATGAACCTCTATAGTTCAGAGGTAAATTCTGAGTATGATATTTTACAATCATGAAAACTTTCTATAATCCTTTAGAATTCTTTTCTTTTCTTCTCTCTTATTCATCTTCTTTATGAATTGAGAAGAACAACCCTTTAAGGAGGGGAGGTACTGCTACGTGACTATCTGTCTATGTGATAGAAGTCTAAGTGGAATACCATAACTTGTTTAATTGCTTGTCAAGTACTAAAGGCTGGCCCCCTTCTGTACTAACTATGCAATATAACAAATGTTCAATTGATCATAGTGATCTCTCAATCAATCTTTCCACTTCTCTATATTGATCGAGATTGCGAAGATTAAAGCAATCAGGAAATGCACAATACGAGCGAGGTTACCTCCGAATTCGTAGGGTGATAGTGATACCAATGTTACTGCAGGTATCAATAAGGATAAGACTGAGTAAGAGTATAACCCGGATAGTGAGTTGTACGAAAAGTAGCAACGTTGATGGAAAAAGGATACAGTATGAATTGTAGCACTACAAGATGTGCTGAGGAAGGGTAGAACGACTAAGAATTGACCGGGAAGCTAAAGAGTGAACGACAGGCAAACGACTCTTTGCTTCCTACCTGATTCCGGGACGGAATCCTTTTAAGGAGGGGAGACTGTAAGAACCCCAAATTTTGGATATAATTAAAACTTTTTATTAAGTAATGATAAAATGAGGAACAATGATTCCGACAACAAGGTCACCAGCTCTAATGAATGGTGGTTTCAAAGAGCAATGGTTGTAATGAATGGATATTGCTCTGGACAATGATCCTGATGCATTGGTATATTGTCAGAATAGAGTAATTCGATGGTTGAGGACCTAGATAAGAATAATCTACCATCCAGGAAGGAGCTAATGGATCCTTGAAGGGAAATGAGTACGTGCATAGTGTTTCCCATACGTGCATAGTATTTCCCGTACGTGCATAGTGTTTCCCGTACGTGCATAGTGTTTCCTGTACGTGCATAGTAATTTGGTGGATGAATAGTGATTTTGTAAGTTGGAAAACTTTTCACTCCACCCTATGTACGGGACGTGATATGGATGTTTCGAAGTCATATTAGTAATACGCGGAGTAAATAAGTGAATGCAGAGACGATCGGAATTCAGAAATTCCAAATTCTTTTTGGTATAATATTTGACCGGACAGTGGATTAAATATTATTATAATCCAAGAATTGAGATATTAACTTTGAGGATTTGATATTTTGGGATGTTATTATATTTGATTTAAGAATGAAGGTAGGAAACCACTGAGGAGTGGTTATGGCTACAATGTAATAATTGATATTTGGAAAGAATGAATGGAATTCGACTTTATTATTTCTATGTCTTGAAGAATGCTAAAGGGTGACAACATAGGTAAGAATAATCTATCTTCTAAGGGAATAAGATATGGCAAATTCAAGCAAGAGAATACTCTCATGTCATCCAGATCGATAGCGATTAATCCAGTAGTTCCGTAAAAAGGTTAAGGAACAATCGAAAGAGAATACGGACAATTATACAACCCTAAGAGAACAAGTAAAGAATACAGAATGAATAGTGTTTTGGTGGGAGTATATAATAATATGAGACGACACTATATAGAAGTATTCGGAACGGATTTCCGAGTTCATATTAGTGATCCAGGGGGAAAATAAGTGTATGTAAAAGCTGTCGGATTCTGAAAAACCGCACTTTTATTTTCTCCGAGAGTTCCCTGGACACTGATAGCCTTAAGTATTTAACGAATGGATTTAAGGAATATAAATTGGAAAGTTAGAATGAAAGATGGAGAATGAAAGTATTAATATTAAAGAGGATTCCCGGTAAACCCTAATTAGAAATCCGTGAAATATTCCCACGAACGATCAATCGAAACGGGTAATAACCGGACACAGAAACAAGCAGAGGAAGCAAGAGTCTTGTGCAAGCTACTAGATAAATATCTAGCAACCAAGTGGGCTAAGTAACTAGACAATTAGAGATTGAACAAGTACTTAGCAAGTAACTACCTAGTTAAGCTCTAACCACCATAAAACCAACACATGTCTTGCCATTTCATCATCCAACACCTCACCACTTTGATAAAGTGACTTTTGCAAGATATTATGTTGCTAGTGGATGAGAGTGGATGAGATTAAAACACCAAAAAGCAAGCCAACCAAGCAAAACTCTCCTCCCCCCTTGCAAAGCTCCATTCGACCTTAACCATAATTCAAGAATCAAAGTCCAAGCTCCCACCATTGTTTGATCTCCAAAAATTTATCATAGATCCTATATTTCATAGAAATGATACCCTAAAAATCTTAGCCTCAAACACCACCTTTTCCATTTTCAAAAAAATCAAGAAAGTGGAGGATGAATAGTAACCTCAAGAACAAAATTCTTGAATCTTGATTTTGGTTGATGATCCAAGCTTCATGGAGGCTATACAAGGACTATACAAGGCTTAATAAGTGCATACATACCTCAAGGAAGGTATAAACTTCAAGAACCCTAGTCTTTGATTTGAGTTTTAATGGAGTTTTGGATAAATTTTGGTGATAATGTTGTTATAAGCATGTTTACATGATTATGTAGTTAGTTTGTTTGATTTAAGAGATGTGATGAATATGATGATATAATATGATGTTCCTGGACTTATGAGATTAGTATTATGAATGTAAGATGATTGGTATGCCCGGTGTGGCTTGGGTTGTTGATTACGATTTATGGAACGTTCGATTTACAGCCGTTATAATGCCCGATTTTGCATTACCATGTTTTGTATACCATTTTCCATGTTGAACCCCTACTGTCCAGAGACCTTAACTGCCATGATAGGATAGGTAATGTTCTAAGCTTCGTTTTGATATAAAGATCACGTGAAACGGACTTACGGTTTAGGATTTATGACCAAATTACTAAAAGTAGTTCGAATCCGTAAACGAAAGTTCGTAACTGTAATTGAACCCTCGTAAACTATGTAACGTCATGGCGAATCTTGGTAAATAAATACTAGAGGTAAAAAGGAAGGTGTGAAAGAAAACCGTATGTCAAAAGGATCGTTTTTCGATTTATTAAAAATGTTCGAGTCGAGGTTAAACGCGAACGAACCCCTAAAAGACGACTCTTTTATAACTTCGGTAAAACACTTAGAAAACGGGCGATAAAACTCAGAGTATAGTATTGGTTCGTAACGATCGACTTTAGAACTCATATGACTTAAGTATGTCCTAAGTATAAGTACAATGACATGTCGTATTAACGAACGAATGTCGGGTCGGATCAGTGATAAAAGTAATCCACAAAAAGGGGTATAACGAGATAACTCGAGAACGTGTTTCGAATTAAGTATAACTTAACTTTTAATATGTTAATTGATTAATCCCGAATGCCTTGGCTATTTATAGATCACCAAGCTGAACCGGGACCCGCTACCACTACCCCTTACCGTACTCGACTACCAGGCAAGTTTCAATTCCCTTCTTTTAGGCTGTTGTTGTGATTGAATAAATATATACATATATGATTGCTGATATACATATGCCATTGCATGCATGCCTACTTTCAAGTTGAATTGATATACTTGTTCCCTGAATGTTATTGTTGGCTTACAAGCTAGATAGTTATATATCAGTTATAAGCCGGTTATTGTAAGACCCTCATAGAAGGGCGTATACATCTTATTAATCAAATATAGACCGGGAGTCAATATTCCTTGATATATCGAGATTACCTCGGAGGAAAATATTTAAGTAAATATTTTCTATTATTCAGGCGACGAATATTATTTGAATATTCGTTCGAGATTATTTATTTTAATGATCCTTACTTCAAATAATTATTTGAACGTAATCATTCGACGAATAATATTCGTCAATATTCATTCGGAGTCGAATTGATTATCGATTATTATTTCGAATACTCTTCTAAAGATGAGACTACTAAATGAATATTATGTGGACATTCATTTAGAATATTATTTTATTAAATAAATATTACTTTTGAAAATTCATTTAAGGTATTAAGTACTTGATGAATATTATCTTCAATATTCATCTGAAGCTTGATTTACTTATCGAATATTATATCGAATATTCCTTTAAAGCTTGGATTACTAAATGAATATTACTTGATATTCATTTAGGATATTATTTATTAAATGAATATTACTTTATTGATATTCATTTAAATTCCTAATTAATTATGAATATTATTTTGAATATTCATCCAGGGTTCTATTTAATCATCGAATATTATTTTAAATATTTTAAATATTCCTTTCAGGTCTTATTGATTAATGAATATTATTTGGAATATTCATTTGAATATTTAATTATGCAATAAATATTCTCTCGATATTTCTTCAAGAATTATTTGAAAAATACTCTGATTAAAGATATTCTTTCATATTCCTGAATATTCTTTAAATATTTTTAATTCAATAAATATTCTCTGAATATTTATTCCATACTTAGAATAACCTCAATAAGGTTTATCTTCTTCGATTATTACGAAAAATATTTCGGAGTCATATTATTATTAATCCTATATCAAGGAAGGTTCTCAGACATCATTCTTCTTTGAGTCTACCTCCTTAATAATAAGGGAACCTTACTTGGAAAATGTTATTTATCTTGTCGACTTCCCGGTCATAAAGTATTCCCTTCACTCGCAACTCGGGTGCTGTTGACTTATTAAGTCGTTGCTTACCTTCTCATCTTTCGAGGGGTAAGATTACTGGAACAAGTTGATATCCGTTACCAAGTAATAGCTTGGGAGTTATTGGTAAATTTTCCTTTCCAACTAGATACGACTACTTTGTGGAGTCTTATCAACAAGTATTATACTTGGGGAAAGGGGGACGAACGTTACATTCAGAATCATGAATTCCATTTGAACTAGGAGTCGTGTAAGAGGCCGAGTAGCGCCGGTCCATCCCCTTTGGCCCAACCGTTGGCCGGGGAGAGCTAGTAAGGCGGTACACAAGTAAAGCCGTCAGTTCTTCCTTCTACCGGTAGTAAATCTAAATTGAGCTGTACGATCTCGACTGATCATCAAGATTGGAACAGCGGGCGCGGTGAATACTCCATCATTGGTTCATCATCCAAATTTATTTATTTCCTGCAACATGATTACTGTTGGCAGAGTTGGAAAAGGGTCATAACTGGAATTGCAACCTTTTCTTGCAAACTCCTCTTCTTAATAACAATAAGAATATCTCGCTTACTTTGATGTAGCAGATATTTCTACAAACAAATACTTTAAGTTACCTTGTAACTTCATCGTTCATATTATACTGGCATCATTTCCGTAAATGCATGGCATATGGTTTGAAAGATACTTTTGAACTGTTATACTTTATCGTTCAGTTATATATTATTGTTGGTGGGCTATTGCTCACCCTTGCTTTATTATTATATCACAACAACAGCTAGACCAGATGACTCGCACAAGGCGCACTTGACGCGGGCGAGGACGATGAGACTACCAGAGCTGAAGAAGAAGCTATTGGTAGGATATATTTATTCTTTCAGTACCAAGAATATAGTCTAGTATGACTTATGTAAATGGATGGCAAAGAGTATGTAATTATATTGAAATTCTTTTGGATTGTAAGAACTCATAATGTGATTAATAAAAATTTGATTGTGACTCTGATTTCATCTCTGGGACTATAACGGGTGTGTTTTATATTGTTGTGTTGGGTCATAGAGACGTAATTTATTTTATGTTAAGGAAAGTTCAATTGTTGTGGACAGAATTGGAAACCGTAACCACCGGATCCCGGACCCCGGATCTGGGGGTGTTACATTACACACCAACACAATTGTTCAAGTACGCACACTTAGTCTCGAGAGACTAAAATAGATCGTGAATAACACTAAAGTTGCAATTAACAAGTAAGCATGCTTTGGATAGAAATTAATCTCTCATTCACTCAAATCACACAAGTGTTTAGGCGAAAATGTATCACTCAAATCAATCAATTGCACATGTGTACTACCATAAGCTTGCTTAACCACCAAAATCTCTAGACATTATGCATATGTAAATCAAAAGGTCTTTGTAAGGGATGTAACGAGGCTTAGGCGATGGGTAGGAAAACAAAAGAAGGCTAAAATAGGCTAGTCTTGATGACTAGAAGAGCAAAATGATCAAAAACACTCGAAGCACTCAAAATGAAACTATCTTTGAGATATCATCCCAAAAATCACAATAAAACTTGAAGAATTCACAATGCAAAAACTTTGAATAAACACTATTTTTTTTTTCTTTCTTTTTCTGATTTTTTTTTGAAGAAGCCAAACCAAACTAATTCCATCCCATTTTTCACATGATTACAAAGATATCCCCATACTTAATATTTTACCAATCTCTCACAAATACCAAAATGCTCTTCTCATAAATCAAGACAAGAATAAAAATTAGGCTCAACTTTTTTTCGGTGATTATATGAAGAAAAAGGATATTGGCTCAAGGGGGTTTACTAGGGATTAATTTAAGGGACGTGTTTGGGATAACGTGGATAATTCTAGTGCCTTTATCACTTTTACACAAAACACAAATCAATAACGAACGATCTGGTTTAAAGCAAGTTCTAGAGTAAAATGTACAATGATGAATGACTCTCAACAAATGAATTAGATTGATATAAAATGTATCAATCACAATTAAGGCTCAAGAGCTCACAAGGTGATAGCATGCAAAACTCGTTAAAAATGACAGTGGCATAAATTCAAGTTTTGAATTTTCGCAAGTACGCACAAGACATCATCATGGAAAGGTGTATATCGTGAGGGAAACATGCATAAGTGACACGAGAAATAAGATGACAAGGTGTGAACTTATCCTTAATAACATGCTATATTGAACAAGGCAATCAAAATTTTTTTTAAATCCTAAAAGAAATCTATTTTTTTTATGTTGAAAACTCCTCCCCACACTTAAATGATTCATTGTCCTCAATGAGATAATCATGAAATAAATGAGGCATGAACATCTAAAGAAAATTTCAGAATAGAAAAACTCCACTGGTATGCAGTTGAAAGGCTCCAAAAACTGAATTTTCGGGACTGCAATGAAGGTGATGAAACTGAAATTTCTGGACAGAAGTTATATAAACTGCACACACCTGAAATAAAAACAAGAAAACAATTTAAAATCCTTGGGCTGCCTCCCAAGAGCGCTGTTGTTTACGTCGTTTAGCTGGACGTAATGTGAACTAAAGATCAGTCCACTTCTTTGAACACGGAAGCCTTCTCATGTTCAACCATATCACCATGGAAATATATCTTGAGGCGTTGACCGTTAACTTTGAAAATTTTACCATCATAATCCTTCAAGTCAACAGCACCATGAGGATATACCTTCTCCACTACAAATGGACCTGACCATCTTGATTTAAGTTTACCAAGAAACAACCTCAATCGTGAGTTAAATAGTAGCACTTGTTGTCCTGCGTAAATCTCCCTCCTTCGGATGTGCTTGTCATGCCATCTTTTTGTTCGTTCTTTGTAAATCCTCGCATTTTCATAAGATTCAAGCCGAATCTCCTCTAGCTCGCTCAACTGAAGCAACCGATTCTGACCCGCAGTTTTTAAATTCATGTTGAGCTCCTTGATAGCCCAGAAAGCTTTATGTTCCAATTCCACCGGTAAGTGACATGACTTCCCAAAAACAAGCCTGTAGGGAGACATGCCAAGAGGAGTTTTGAATGCCGTTCGATATGCCCACAATGCATCATCCAATTTGAGAGACCAATCCTTTCGAGAGCTATTAACAGTTTTCTCCAATATTTGCTTAATTTCTCGATTTGAAATTTCCACTTGGCCGCTAGTTTGTGGATGATACGGAGTTGAAACTTTGTGAGTGACTCCATATTTCTTCATCAGAGCATCGAAAGCTTTGTTGCAAAAGTGGGAGCCTCCATCACTAATTATAGCTCGAGGTACCCCAAACCTTGTAAAAATATTTTTCTTCAAAAGTTTCAGGACAACCTTTGAATCGTTCGAAGGACTTGCTATTGCTTCGACCCACTTTAAAACATAATCAACAGCCACGAGGATAAATTCATTCTTAAAAGAGGATGGAAAAGGGCCCATAAAATCAATTCCCCAAATATCAAACATCTCCACCTCTAGAATATTTTGGAGCGGCATTTCATTTTTCCTTGAAATATTCCCAGTACGTTGACAACGATCACAAGAAGTAACAAAGTGTCGGGCATCTTTGTACATGGTTGGCCAATAAAATCCACATTGCCAAATTTTAGCAATTGTTTTGTCTGTACCAGCATGTCCACCACTTTCTTTCGAATGACAATGCTCCAAAATGCTAGATATCTCCTCCTCTGGAATACATCGTCTGAACATCCCATCATTGCAATGCTTAAATAAAAGTGGTTCATCCCAAAAGTAGTGTTTAACATCTGCAAAGAATTCCTTCTTTTGATTATATGTCAAACCAGGAGGAATGATCCCACTTGCAAGATAGTTTGCAAAATCAGCAAACCAAGGCTCTTGATTGGAGATTGCAAAAAGATTCTCTTCAGGAAATCTATCATCAAAAGGTTGTTCATCATCCAACTGCGTTGCATCTTCTAATCTGGACAGGTGATCAGAAACAACATTTTCTACTCCCTTTTTGTCCCGAAATTCAAGATCAAATTCCTGAAGTAGAAGAACCCATCTAATCAAGCGAGGCTTTGCATCATTCTTCTTCATAAGATATCGGATAGCTGCGTGATCAGTGAAGACAATCACCTTGGATCCCATGAGATTAAACCTGAATTTATTCAGTGCTATTACCACTGCCAACATTTCTTTTTCAGTAGTAGTATAATTTTTCTGAGCTTCATCAAGTACTCTACTTGAGTAGCAGATCACATGCACCTTCCTGTCTTTTCTTTGGCCAAGAACAGCCCCAACTGCAAAGTCACCAGCGTCACACATTATTTCAAACGGTAAATTCCAATCTGGAGAAGAAATAACAGGAGCTGTGGTTAGAGCTCGCTTCAACCTATCAAAAGCAATCAAACAGTCCTTGTCAAAATCAAAAATAGCATCCTTATTGAGCAAATTACATAAAGGCTTAGCTATTTTAGAAAAATCTTTGATAAATCGCCGATAAAAACCAGCATGACCGAGAAAACTTCTAACCCCTTTTACATTACTTGGTGGAGGTAATTTCTCAATTACTTGAATTTTTGCTCTATCCACCTCTATCCCTTTTTCTGAAATTTTATGCCCAAGTACAATGCCCTCTTGTACCATAAAATGACATTTTTCCCAATTTAACACTAAATTGACTTCTACACATCGATGCAAAATATTATTTAAATTAGCAAGACATGCATCAAATGAAGAACCATAAATAGTGAAATCATCCATAAATACTTCCATGGCACTTTCAACAAAATCTGAAAAAATTGCCATCATACAACGCTGAAACGTTGGAGGGGCATTGCACAAACCAAATGATACCCTTCTGAATGCAAATGTACCATACGGACAAGTAAATGTGGTCTTTTCTTGATCTTCAGGTGCAATAAGAATTTGAAAATAACCTGAAAATCCATCTAGGAAACAGAAATAAGCATTACCTGCAAGTCTTTCCAACATTTGATCAATAAATGGTAATGGAAAATGATCTTTGCGAGTAGAATTATTTAATTTCCTATAGTCTATACAAACTCGCCACCCAGTAACCGTCCTAGTTGGAATTAATTCACCATCTTTTTGAACAACAGTAATTCCTCCCTTTTTTGGTACAACGTGTATAGGACTTACCCAAGGGCTATCATAAATTGGATAAATTATTCCTGCATCCAGCAATTTAGTAATTTCAGCCCTCACTACTTCTTTCATGTTAGGATTTAATATTCTTTGACATTCAATTACAGGTTTATGATTTTCTTCCATTAAAATCCTATGCATACAAAAAGTAGGGCTGATCCCTTTAATATCAGAAATGGTCCATCCAATTGCTGTTTTATGTTTTCTTAAGATCCTCAAAGTCTTTCCTAATTGCAATTCATTTAATTCAGCATTCACAATAACAGGTAAAGTATTATTGGGACCAAGAAAAACATACCTGAGATTAGAAGGTAGTGGTTTCAAATCAAGAACTGGTGCTTGTTCTATAGAAGGAAGTGGAAGTGATGTACCTTTAGGAAGTTCCTCGAAATGTCTTCTCTTGTAGAATTGAGCATTTGGAGTGTTGTCAAGTACATAACAAAACTGATTGTTTTCATCAATGGTGCTAGCATTATTCTTCAAGTAAGCCTCAAGAGGATCTTCACATTGATTTTCTTCCCAAATCTCTTGCACCAACTCGTCCATAACATCAACTCTGTAGCAATGGTCAGCAAAATCAGGAAATTTTTGAGCTTTCGCTATATCAAACTCAATTTTCTCATCCCCCACTCTCAAAGTTAACTTCCCTTGTCGAACATCAATCAAAGCTCCAGCAGTGGCTAAAAATGGTCTTCCCAGAATCAAAGGAATTTCAACATCTTCATCCATATCTAACACCACAAAATCCACCGGAATATAGAAGTCCTTTACTTTCACCAACACATTATCTAAAATTCCTACTGGATATTTTAGACTTCTGTCAGCTAATTGCAAAGTCATTCTTGTGCTGGTTAATTCGGTGAACCCCATCTTTTTGCATACCGACAATGGTATCAAACTAACACTAGCACCCAAATCGCAAAGAGCTTTATCAAAAACTGTATTCCCAATTACACATGGTATAGAGAAACTACCTGGGTCCTTAAGTTTTTGAGGGAGCTTATTTTGAATCAAAGCACTGCATTCCTCCGTAAGAGCTACCACTGCATTTTCTTCCAGCTTTTTCTTGTTAGACAACAATTCTTTCAGAAACTTGACATATGAGGGCATTTGAGCTAATGCATCCGCAAATGGTATGTTAATACGAAGTTGCTTAAACACCTCCAAGAATTTTTCGTATTGTTTGCCCAACTTTTGTTGCTTCAATCTTTGAGTAAAAGGAATTTCTTGCAACTGAAATTTGTTTAGAGGAGGTGGAGCTTCCTCTTGTTTTTCTTCTGTGGTTGTTGCTTCATCCACAATTTTCTGCTTTGATGCTACTTCCTCCAACTGTTTTCCACTTCTCAAAGTTACTGCTTTGCATTGCTCCTTTGGATTAATTTCAGTTTTACTAGGTAAAGCACCTGTAAGCCTTGAGTTGAATGAACTAGCAATCTGCCCCATCTGAGTTTCCAGATTTTTATTTTGATTTTCAATTCTATCAACTTTCTGCTCCAACCTGTCATATTGTTTCTCAATTTTCTCGAATCGTTCGGATGTAGCATTAACAAATTTCTCGAGTGAAGATTCAAGAGAATATTTGCTTTCCTGGGGAGGCGGATTCTGCTGCTGAGTTCTGGGATGATATGTGCCTTGGAAAGACTGTTTTTGGCCTCCTTGATTACTCCAAGAAAAGTTCGGATGATTACGCCAACCAGGATTATAAGAATTTGAATATGGATTATTTTGTTGGCTTGAAGAATTGTTGACAAAGTTGACATGATCAGGCCCATGACATTCCGAAAAATGATGGCCTCCTCCACATAATTCACAAACCATAGCTACATGAGCAATATTCAAATTAGCATGTTCCAAGCTTTTTGTAATAGCATCGACTTTAGAAGCTAAGAGCGAATAATTATCCACTCCATAAATTCCAGCAGCCTTTTTAGAGACACTTCTCTCATTGGACCAATTATAATTGTTGGCTGCCATTTCTTCAAGTAATTGAGTTGCTTGAGTTGGAAGCTTGTTCATTATTGCACCTCCTGCTGCTGCATCAATTGTGCTTTTAAATTGTTCAGAAACACCATTGTAAAATGTTTGCACAATTAACCAATCAGGGATCCCATGATGAGGACATTTCCTTTGCAAATTCTTGAAACGTTCCCATGCTTCATAAAGAGATTCTGCATCAAACATTCTAAAGCTCGTGATGTCATTCCTCAATTTAGCTGTTTTACCCGGTGGAAAGTATTTTGCCAAGAAAATTTTAAGTAGCTCTTCCCACGTTGTGATTGAACCTGCACTTTGAGATTGCAGCCATATTTTAGCACTGTCCCTTAGTGAGAATGGAAAAAGTTAACCTGATTGCATCTTCAGCAACACCATTCAGTTTTATTGTGTCGCAAATCTCCACAAAATTGAACAAATGGTCATTGGCATCTTCTGTGACACCTCCTCCAAATTGTGACTGTTGTACCATCTGAATAAGGCCTGGCTTTAACTCGAAATTATTGGCAGTTACAGCTGGTCTTACAATTCCTGGAAGCAAAATCGTGCTTGGAGCTGCATGCTCCCGTAGAGTACGTTCTGGAATATCTCCCATTCATGATTCTTCTTCACTAAAATTTTCTTCTTGCTCGTTGCTTTGCACTTCTTGACGTCTGTCCTCTTTCTCTTTTTGCAGTCGTTCGTTCCTGGATTTGTTCAACCTTCTACACCTCTTTTCAATCTCGGGATCAAATTCCAGAGGGGTAGTTGTCTTTCTTCGCATAAATTCAAAATAATAAACACCCTGGCAGAAAAAGAAATAAAAACAATCAATTGAAAATTTTCCAAACTAATAGAATCTGAAATAAAATTTGATATTAATAATGCCCTCCCCGGCAGCGGCGCCAAAAACTTGTTGGACGTTTTGCAAGCGCACAAAATCGTATACAAGTAATATAGTGTTTAAAAGTAGGATGTCGAACCCACGAGGAAGGTTTACTAATTACCGGTCTTTAAATCAAACTTCTATTATTTAGAACAATGAAATTTTGGTGATTTTGATTATGACTAAACATGCAGAAAGTTTACTTAAATTATCACAAATTAACTGCTGATAAAAATAAGGAAAAATCGAGAAATGATCAAAAATCAAATATTTATAATAATTGAGAAAAGCCTAGGGAAATAATTTCATCATCTCGTTGCAATATCAATTTCCTAATGTGGTTCCTTTTGTCACGTCATTCTTAATCTTTATGTGATAGTGGGATTCGATAATAATTTATATTCCGGTTAGGACATACAAATTCCCTACCAAAATGCGACTTACCTACTTTCGTGATAAGGGCTAACACTTGCTAGGCATTTAATTTCTAAAACCCGAAATTACTACACAACCTATAATGGTATTTTCATCCACTAAAGCAATTATGTCTATTCAACCAAAGAATAATAACCCTCCCCTTTCGGATATTGGATTACATACATATGATTCAAGCAAATGATCGTCGACAATCAATTACAAGCGTTAAGCACGGATTTGAATAAATCACATAAGAATAAGAACTACCAAATAAACCACAAAAGTATGATATTGCTTCAAGATGAATCCATTAAATCCCTAGAAAAAGAGTTTAGTTCATGAATAAAAATGTAACAACAACAATTATGTTCAAAGAAGACATGGAAATAGAAGTAGACAATAGGTTAGAAATCCCCTGAATTTCTTCAAGCTTTCCTCCTCTCTTTCTTTGTTGGTTCCTCCGTCCTCTCTTTTTCTCCCTGCTGTGTTTTTTCTGCTGTGTTCTCCCCTCCTTTACAAACATACAATACAAAAATATATACAAAGTTAAGGGTCAATATTAGCCCACACTTTTAGAAATGCAAACTAATAATTCCCTACTTTAATTATTACATTCCTAGACTCTATTATCAGCTGGCCCCTTCATTATTTATCACATTTGACCAACTAATAATACAAAGCTTTATAAAAAGAAAGGAATTTCTTAATTAAACTTGGATTCTAGAGGCTTGAATTCGAACTGTTGGCTTCAACAAAATTCTGGTAACAGTCACAACTGAATTAAAATCTGAGACCAAGTTGTAATTAAAGGTCTTCTCGCAAGCTTTCCAACGATACCAAGATCGCCTAAATCGGACACCCGGAGCTCCCGCAATAGCCAAAACAGTGAACGTCGAGCAAAAATTCCGTATCCTGGCGCAGACTGCACAATGGCAAACTGCATTAAAACTCCGAAAAATCTGATTTTGCTCGATTTATACTTCAAAATAGGTTATTTTCGCTCCAAGCCTCCTAATATAAGAATTCCTAATTTTCTGCAATAAAACATGAAAATTGATAAAATCCAAATCCAATTTCATGCAAAATGACTAAAAATATAGGGATTAAATAAATATAAATATCTACTAAAGTGCCAGTCAAAGTTGTTGAATCAGCTAGTTCTTCTAGGACTGGATTAGGTAGTAATAAGTTGAAACAGAAAAATACCATGCCTATTATTGATTCTAATCATAAAGCATGTGGTGTTATCAATTGTATGTCTTGTGCTTTTAACAGTATGCATGCTTATTTTAATGGTAATTATGCATGTGTTAAACAGAATGCTCCTCGACAGCACATGAACAGGAACAATAATGTTCGATCAAAGACTGCTTTTCCTCCTCAAGTTAGGAGAGAGACATTTGTACCTAAGCCTAAACAAAAGGTTACCAAGAATGTTTACCAGGTCAAATGTCCAGTCAATGACACAAGTGTTATTGCTGCTAGAGAAACATGGATACCCAAGATAAAACAAAAGATTTTCAAATCTGTTTATAAGGTTAAATGTTTATTGACTAAAGATGTTAAAATTAAAGATGTTGTTTTGCCTGATAAAGGTCAATACTTTAAATCCGCAGGACCCAATCAAATTTGGGTCCCGAAGAAGGTTTAATTCATTTGTCATTGCAGGGTATTGAACAGGTTGAACGAGTAACCTGGATCTTGGACAGTGGATGTTCAAGGCATATGACTGGAGACAGAACCCTGCTGACAAATGTGGTAGAGAAGGCCGGCCCAGTAGTTACCTTTGGAGATAACAGCAAAGGTAGAACTGATGGATATGGCAGACTTGAAGCTGGAAATGTTATCATTGAAGAAGTGTCCTTTGTAAAAGGACTTGAGCATAATTTGCTCAGTATCAGTCAATTCTGTGACAAGGGATTTGAAGTCTACTTTAACAAAAAGAATTGTCTGATTACACACAAAAGAAGTGAACAACCATCTCTAACGGGAGTCAGAAAAGGAAACTTGTATGTAGCCAACATGAACACTAGAAGCACTGAAGAAATCAATTGCTTCTATTCTAAAGCATCCTCAAATGAAAGTTGGATATGGCACAAGAAACTTTCTCACCTAAATTTCAAGACCATGAACTTTCTGGTCAAGAGAGAATTGGTGAGAGGTTTACCTTCCATGGAATGTACACAGGAAGGACTATGTGATGCCTGTCAAAAAGGCAAACTAAAAAGGGCAACTCACAGAAGCACTGATATGTCTTCAATAACTGAACCTTTACAGTTACTTCACATGGATCTATTTGGTCCAGTGAATGTGATGTCTATGTCAAAGAAAAGATATGCTCTTGTGATTGTTGATGATTTTTCAAAATTCACATGGGTCTTGTTCCTGAATTCTAAAGATGAGACTCCACAACTGGTGATTGATCACATCAAATTAATTGAGCGAGATTCTACATATCCAGTGAGAGCTATAAGATCAGACAATGGAACTGAATTCAAGAATGCAGTTCTAAATGACTTTTGCACTGAGAAGGGTATAACCAGACAATACTCAGCTCCAAGAACTCCTCAGCAAAATGGGGTAGTGGAAAGAAAGAATAGAACATTGATTGAAGCTGCACGTACTATGTTAAGTGAATCAAGGCTTCCATTGTACTTTTGGGCTGAAGCTATCAATACTCCGTGCTATACCCAGAATCGAACTCTAATCAATAAAGATCAAATGAAGACACCCTATGAAATTATGGCTGATAAGAAACCATCACTTAAATACTTTCATGTATTTGGGGCAAAGTGCTTTGTGCTTAAAGAAGGTGATGATCAAGGTGGTAAATTCGATACCAAAGCATTTGAAGCAATTTTTATTGGTTATTCAATGAGAGCATACAGGGTGTATGTGATTGATGAACAGAAGATGATGGAAAGTGTCAATGTAACATTTGATGACACTAAACTCCCTAGTATCCAAACTGAGAATCCATCTGAGAAGCTATCTTTCGATGACATGACAGATACAGATTCAGATGATGACAATGCACCTGAGATTTTTGCTGATGCTAATGACAACGATGATGATCAGGGTAATGGTGATGAAAGCAATGATAATAGTCAAAATTCCTCTGACTCTTCTAAATAATCATCATCAAGTCAACCTAGCAACAACTCAGGGGGAGACAATGAAGGGTCAACTGGTCATACAAAACATCACAATGAAGAACAAGGCGAATCATCAAGATCTAATCTTCCCAGACAGACTGTTTGGAATAGAGCTCATCCTTTTGAGTTAATTATTGGTGATCCAGTTGTTGGTGTAAAGACTAGAAGAGCTTTTCAGAATCAATGCAATTATTCAGGGTTTCTGTCTGAAATGGAACCTAAGAAAACTGAAGAAGCTCTTTCTGATCCTGATTGGGTAATTGCTATGAAAAATGAACTCAATCAATTTAAACAACAAGAAGTTTGGAAGCTGGTGCCCAGACCTACAAACAGACCAGTAGTTGGCACAAGGTGGGTATTCAGAAACAAACTTGATGAAGATGGCACAGTGACGAGAAATAAAGCAAGACTGGTAGCAAAGGGTTACTCCCAATCTGAAGGCATTGATTATGATGAGACCTATGCTCCAGTGGCTAGACTTGAGGCCATAAGAATATTCTTGGCATTCGCAGCATTTTCAAACTTTAAAGTTTATCAAATGGATGTCAAGAGTGCTTTCTTGAATGGCAAGCTAGATGAAGAGGTTTATGTAGAACAGCCCCCTGGCTTTGAAGATGCAGATTTAATTGACTATGTCTACTTCCTTTTCAAGGCTGTCCATGGTCTTAAGCAAGCACCAAGGAAATGGTATGGCACTCTCTCTGAATTTTTACTTGAAAATGATTTTGTTAGAGGTGTCATAGACAAAACTCTCTTCACAAAGAAACATAAGAATGATACAATTATAGTCCAAGTCTATGTGGACGATATAATATTTGGGTCTACTAATGATCTTTTGTGCAAGAAATTTGCGAAGTTAATGCAGGGTAAATTTGAAATGAGCATGATGGGTGAGCTGAAGTTCTTTCTTGGGTTAGAAATAAATCAAAGGCAAGATGGTATATTTATTTGTCAATCCAAGTACATCAAAGAGCTTCTCAAGAAATATCAAATGGAGGACTCTTCTTCAGCAAAGACACCATCATCCACAGCTGTCAAATTTGGAGCATGTGAAAATTCTGCTAAGGTAGATATTACAAGCTACAGAGGTATGATAGGCTCATTACTTTATCTTACTGCAAGTAGACCTGATATTATGCATGCTACGTGCTTGTGTGCAAGGTTCCAATCGGATCCTAGAGATGTTCATCTCATTGCTGTTAAACGAATTCTGAGATATCTCAAGGGTACGCCTAATTTAGGTATCTGGTACCCTAAAGATTCTGGTTTTAATCTTGTTGGATATACAGATTCTAATTATGCAGGAAGTGTTGTAGATAGAAAAAGCACCTCTGGGAGTTGTCAATTCCTAGGTGGTAGATTGGTTTCATGGTACAGCAAGAAACAACAAACAGTTTCCAACTCTACAGCCGAAGCTGAATATATAGCTGCTGAAGCTGTTGTGCTAAATCTTGTGGATTAGGAGTCAACTGATGGACTATGGCTTTGTATTACAAAATATTCCTATTTTGTGTGATAATACAAGTGCCATAGCAATCTCCAACAATCCTGTGCAACATTCAAGGACAAAGCATATAGATATAAGGTATCATTTTATTAGAGAGCATGTCATGAATGGTACAGTGGAATTACTGTTTGTACCCACTGAAGAACAAACAGCAGATATTTTTACTAAGTCGCTCGACGAATCCACATTCACCAAAATTGTTGGTGAATTGGGTATGTTGAACAGTCCTAGTAATTAATCTAGTTAATATCTGAGGTTTGATCTTTAATAATTAACAAGTGATTAGTTTGTGAATATTTAAAAAAAAAATCACTTGTTTAATTATTATATCAACTTGTTTTCTTGATTGTTATTGTATTTATCATTTTGCTTAATTAAATATTTGTTATTCCATATTTCTATAATTTTAGAATAATTGTATTTATTTATTTTATTTGTTTAGAATATTTTATTTAATGTTTTGTAATTTTTGTCTTGTTAATATTGTTTTATTTCCGTTAATAGATTAATCTATATTAGTTATTTCTATTGTTATTATTTGTTTGATTAATAATTGTTGTGGAATAAAAACTAGGTTACGATTTGTAATTAATGCTAGGGTGGTTGAGCTTCGAGCTTTAATGGCTGTTTCCGTGTTACGAGACTGATCGGTCCTCACAGAGTGCCTACGTATCTCGTTATTGAGAATCAAGCCAAGACGTAGTTCTAGATGATGGTGCCCTCGAGGCTATGGCGGCGAGAGCTCACCTAGGACGCAGTGGCTTGCATGTCCTTATTCGAGGATTAAGCCAAAACGTGGTGGGTAACGTATGGAGCTGTGTCCAAAACGTGGTTCTGAGATGAGGGGTTAGACCCTTTATATAGGCTGAGAAGCCCTAGAATTATGGTAGGAGTCAGAGACTTGGTGGACAAGTCTTCCTTGAGGAAGGTTCTAGATCTCTTCCTTATAGGAATCAGTTTCCATGTTGAAATATGTGTCTTGGAGGCTAAGTCAGGCAAGAGTAATATCCTTGTTTGACTTTTATTTGCTGAGCTGTTTATTACCCTTAATATTAATTACGAAATTAATATTATAAATAGGGTTTGGGCCCATCTGGTGGGCCCCACGTTTGGACCATTCCGGGTCTAATTAATCCCACATTAAATGTGTCTTTAGGGCTTACTTTTAGCCCATATCATTTGCCCCCCAACTTCTAGGAAAACTGATCAGGTTTTCCTTGAAGTTTTAACGGCATTTTTCGAGACTTGGGTCAGGGTTCATCTTTGTACACTAGTGTTTCACGAGTATTGTATTTATGTAAAGCGTGGAGCGACCGACGCGTTCACGACAATGTTAATTCGATGCTAATCGGCACTAATCAGCCTTAACGATGCTTAAACGATGTTAAACGACGCTAAACGGCGATAAACGGTGCTAAACGGCACTAAACGACACTAAACGGTGCTAAACAGCCTTAAATGACCTTTAAACGATGTTAAACGATGCTAAACGGTGATAAACGGTACTAAACGGCACTAATACGACACTAAACGGTGCTAAACAGCCTTAAACGACGTTTAAACAATGTTAAAGGACGCTAAACGGCGATAAACGGTGCTAAACGGCACTAAATGACACTAAACGGTGCTAAACAGCCTTAAACGACGCTTAAACGATGTTAAACGATGCTAAACGGCGATAAACGGTGCTAAACGGCACTAAACGACACTAAACGGTGCTAAACAGCCTTAAACGATGTTTAAACGATGTTAAACGACGCTAAACGGCGATAAACGGTGCTAAACGGCACTAAACGGTGGTAAACAGCCTTAAACGACGCTTAAACGATGTTAAACGACGCTAATCGGCGATAAACGGTGCTAAACGGCACTAAACGACACTAAACTGTGCTAAACGGCCTTAAATGACGCTTAAACGAAGTTAAACGACGCTAAACGGCGATAAACGGTGCTAAACGACACTAAACGTGCTAAACAGCCTTAAACGACGTTTAAACGATGTTAAACGACGCTAAACGGCGATAAACGGTACTAAACGGCACTAATACGACACTAAACGGTGCTAAACAGCCTTAAACGACCTTTAAACGATGTTAAACGACGCTAAACGGCGATAAACGGTAATAAACGGCACTAATACGACACTAAACGGTGCTAAACAGCCTTAAACGACGTTTAAACAATGTTAAACGACGCTAAACGGCGATAAACGGTGCTAAACGGCACTAAACGACACTAAACGGTGCTAAACAGCCTTAAACGACGCTAAACGGCGATAAACGGTGCTAAACGACACTAAACGGTGCTAAACAGCCTTAAACGACATTTAAACGATGTTAAACGATGCTAAACGGTGATAAACGGTGCTAAACGGCACTAAACGACACTAAACGGTGCTAAACAGCCTTAAACGACGCTTAAACGATGTTAAACGACGCTAATCGGCGATAAACGGTGATAAACGGCACGAATCGACACTAAACGGTGCTAAACAGCCTTAAACGATGCTTAAACGATGTTAAACGACGCTAAACGGCGATAAACGGTGCTAAACGGCACTAAACGACACTAAACGGTGCTAAACAGCCTTAAACGACGTTTAAACGATGTTAAACGACGCTAAACGGCGATAAACGGTACTAAACGGCACTAATACGACACTAAACGGTGCTAAACAGCCTTAAACGACGTTTAAACAATGTTAAACGACGCTAAACGGCGATAAACGGTGCTAAACGGCACTAAACGACACTAAACGGTGCTAAACGGTGCTCTGAAAACCATCCAAAAAAATCGAGATTTAGGTCCAGAAACTACCCGAGATTTGCTGAAAAATCAAGAATCAGGACCACGAACTAACCCGCGATCGGCCGGATCGAGGGCTAGCTCGTGGTCGGCTAGCACCTGGTCGGCCGAGGGGCCTTGATCCAAGGTGATCGGCCAGACGCTGGTCGGCTAGGGGGGTCCAAGCCACCATGGTTGGCCACACCATGGTCGGCTGGAAGGTGGTCGGCCGAACGGCCTGATTCCTTCGTGGTCGGCCGGGAGGTGGTCGGCCAAACGGCCCGAATCCTTCGTGGTCGGCCGGGAGGTGGTCGGCCAAGGATCCAGAAGCTGGATCTCGATCCTAGGGATCCAGAAGCTCGATCTTGATCTCTAATTTAGTATTTTGGTCACCCGTGACTTTCAAGGATCCAGAAGCTGGATCTCGATCCTAGGGATCCAGAAGCTCGATCTTGATCTCTAACGGCCTGATTCCTTCGTGGTCGGCCGAGAGGTGGTCGGCCAAACGGCCCGAATCCTTCGTGGTCGGCTGGGAGGTGGTCGGCCAAGGATCCAGAAGCTGGATCTCGATCCTAGGGATCCAGAAGCTCGATCTTGATCTCTAATTTAGTATTTTGGTCACCCGTGACTTTCAAGGATTCAGAAGCTGGATCTCGATCCTAGGGATCCAGAAGCTCGATCTTGATCTCTAATTTAGTATTGGTCACCCGTGACTTTCAATGATCCAGAAGCTGGATCTCGATCCTAGGGATCCAGAAGCTCGATCTTGATCTCTAACAGCCTGATTCCTTCGTGGTCGGCCGGGAGGTTGTCGGCCAAACAGCCCGAATCCTTCGTGGTCGGCCGGGAGGTGGTCGGCCAAGGATCCAGAAGCTGGATCTCGATCCTTGGGATCCAGAAGCTCGATCTTGATCTCTAATTTAGTATTTCGGTCACCCGTGACTTTCAAGGATCCAGAAGCTGGATCTCGATCCTAGGGATCCAGAAGCTCGATCTTGATCTTAGGTCGTTAGTTTGGTCATTCGTGACTTCTATCGGTATTACACCTTAATTCCGGATTAGCATTACTAACCTTGTGTTTAAGACTAAACTCGTTGCTTATCTTCTTAAGTGCAAACATCCATTCGAAGGTCGTCCGTTTCGTGACTTCAGCAAATATATCAGCTGTTTCTTCTCTGGCTTGTATGAATTATAACAATTCTTTCTGTATAACGCGGATAATTTCTGTTCTTTTTTTCATCTATAAACGATGGATGGCCTCGTTCCCATCCAAGGTCTCCAACTTGTAGGATCTTCGTCCTAGCGTCTTCTTGACTCGATACGGCCCTTCCCAATTAGGGGCTAGCTTTCCCTTCTGACCAATTCCAGAAGCTTCTATCTTCCTGAGAACCAGTTCGCCTTGCCGAAAGAACCTCTCCTTAACCCTTCGGTTGTAGTGGAAGGATGCTCTCTTCTGATGCTCTGCATTCCGGGCATTTGCTTCGTCCCTAACATCATCAATTAGGTCTAGCGCAAGCCTCATGCCTTCTTCATTAGTCTCTTGCTCATATGCCTCAACTCGAGGTGATACATGAATGATCTCTAGGGGCACAAATGCCTCAGCTCTATAAGCCAACAAAAAACGGGGTCGCTCCAGTTGTCACTTTGCAACTGGTTCGATATGCCCAAAGTATAAGCAGTAACTCATCCACCCAAGTGTTTCTTGAGCGTTCGACCCTTTTCTCCAGTCCATCAAGGATTATCCGATTGGCTATCTCTGCCTGTCCATTAGCTTGCAGGTGTGCTACTGAAGTAAAATGAAGATCAATAGCATTTTCCTCACAGTACTTCTTGAATTCTTCATTGTTGAATTGCGTCTCATTATTCGTCACAAGGATTCACGGGATTCCATATCTACAGATCACGTTCTCCCAAAAGAACTGGGCAACTTTCTTGGTGGTTATCTTGGCTAGGGGTTTAGCCCCAATTCACCTAGTGAAGTAGTCGATAGCTACTATCAAAAACTTTCTTTGTGCATATGCTACGGGAAAGGGAACAAGTATATCCATTCCCCACATTGCAAACGGAATAGGGGAGCTGATCGAGGTCAACATCTCAGGCGGCTGCCTTACAATCGGAGCGTGCTTTTGGCACCTCTCACACCTCTTAACATAATCTTTCGCATCAGCCAACATCTCTGGGTAATAGAATCCTAGACGAGTGATCTTGTGAGCTAGGGCTCTGCCCCCCAAGTGTTGTCCACAGATCCCTCCATGAACTTCTTCCATCGCTTCTCTTGCCTCATGGGGCCTTAAACACTTCAGGTTTGGGATGACAAACGATCTCTTATAGAGAATGCCTTCGATCAGGGCGTATCTCAATGCTCTTACTGACAACTTTCGTGCCTCCAAGGCATCGTCAGGAAGCCATCCAGTTTCAATGTGAGCTTTGATGGGATCCATCCAACAGCTTCCTAGATTAATTGGTGCTATCAACTTAGAGTTGATGGACGGGGCCTTCAAGACCTGGAAGTAAACATTCCCTGCGTAATTCGCTATTTCAGAGGAAGCGAATTTGGACAAGGCATCAGCCTTAACGTTTTCCTCTCTTGGGATGTGCTCCACATAGCATTCCTCAAATTGGGTCATAACACCCTTCACGATCCTTAGATATTTTGCCATGGTTTCATCATTGGCCTCAAACTCGCCATTCACTTGTGATACTACAAGCCTTGAGTCTCCCCAGACCTTGAGATTCTTGACCCTCACGATTCTTGCCTAGCCTAAGCCAGCTATCAATGCCTCATATTCAGCTTCATTGTTGGTAGTAGGAAAGTCCAACTTCAAAGCATATTCAACTATGAACCCATCGGGGCTTTGCAACACTAAAACTGCGCCACTAGATTTTTTTTTGATGCTCCATCAAAATAGAGCACCCAATATTCCTTCTGATTCAGGTACGAGTTCTTCATCTTTATCTCCACTTTCAGGGGTAGTTAATATCTCCTGCCCCCCGACTTCTTGGTTACTAATGGTACATTCAACCACGAAGTCAGCCAATGCCTGAGCCTTGATGGCCGTTCGAGGCTTATACGTGATGTCAAACTCTCCAAGTTCGATTGCCCACTTAATCAATCTTCCACTTGCTTTCGGGCTGTGCAATATGTTCCTCAATTGCTGGTCCATCAGGACTTCGATTTTATGTGACTGAAAGTACGGTCGTAGTTTCCTTGAAGCTGTTATCAATGCCAAAGCAAATTTCTCGATGGATGAGTAATTTAACTCGGCTCCGTGGAGCACCTTGCTTACATAGTAGATAGGCCTCTGAACCTTGTTCTCTTCCTTAACGAGGACGGCACTCAATGCTTGTTCAGACACTGCTAGATACAGATAAAGAGTCTCTCCGAGACTTGGCTTGGCCAACAACGGGGCTTCAGCCATGTACTTCTTCAATTGTTCAAAGGCCTCTTAGCTTTTATCAGTCCATTAAAAAAAAAAATTCACCATCTTCAATGCTTGAAAGAAAGGGAAGCATTTATCACCAGACTTGGAGATAAATCTCCCTAGAGCTGCCACTCTGCCAGTTAACTTCTGCACATCCCTTACAGAACGGGGTGGTTCCATGTCTAAAATTGCTTTGATTTTATCAGGATTGGCTTCTATGCCTCTCTTTGAAACCATCAATCCCAAAAATTTTCCAGATCCAACGCCAAAAGCGCACTTGGCTGGATTCAACATCATCTTGTGGTGCCTCAGCACTTCGAATGCCTCTCTGTGGTGCTTAATGTGATCTGCCTTGAGTAGGCTCTTGACTAACATGTCATCAACATAGACCTCCATGGTTTTTCCAATCAGATGGGCGAATATCTTATTCACCAGTCGTTGGTAAGTAGCTCCTGCATTCTTTAGACCAAAAGCCATAACAAGATAGCAGAAAACACCAAAGTTAGTTATGAAAGATACCTTAGGGATGTCATCCTAGTGCATCTTAATCTGATTGTAGCCGCTGAACCCATCCATGAAGCTCAACATCTCATGTCCAGCTGTGGCATTTATCAACATATCAATCCTTGGAAGGGGAAAACAATCCTTCGGACATGCATCATTCAAATCAGTGAAGTCTATACATATCCTCCACTTCCCATTCGCTTTCTTGACCATCACAGGGTTTGCTAACCATTCGGGAAACTGAATTTCTTCAATAAACCCAACCTCTAAGAGCTTGTCAACTTCTTGTTTAATGGCCTCCTGCCTTTCAGGAGCAAAATTTCTCTCCTTCTGCTTTATTGTCTTCCACCCAGGATCAACATTCAACTTGTGAGTTATGAGTCGGGGATCAATCCTTGGCATGTCAGCTGCAGTCCAAGCAAACGCATCACTATTTTCTTACAAGAATGCTATCAACTTGCCCTTCAGGGGTTCTTTCAAAGATGCTCCCATATAAGTAACTTCTCAGCTCGCTTGGCCGTCATGGCTTCAATGTTTGTCTTGGTCGCCAAAGTTTGAAATCAAGGGTTTTCAATCTCAATCACCGAAATATCTATCAGAGCTGCTGGTCCAAGGCCAGGGGGTTTCTGGTTAGCCCCACGAGGTCTTGAACCTTCTCTAGGAGGTTTTCAAAGTTACATATTGGTTTTCAAGTCAACATGAAGTTTCAACCTTTGGATCTTAATTGGAGGTTCATGACCCCCCCTCAAGTTTGGCCTTCATAACTAACCTTGGCCTTCATGGCTAACAGCTTCTGTTCTTCAACCTAGGATTCGGGGTTGATTCCTCGATATAGATTTCGATAAATGAAATCCCGTTGGCTTCTTGCCTTTTAAACTTCTGAGACGAGAGCTTGCTTGAACTTCTTAATCCTTGCTTAAGGTTATCTATTGGCCTTCATCCTTGGATCCTTAATCCAGGTCATTAATAAGTATTGAAGAGTAGCTAGTCCTTGACATCCTCGGCCTTTCATGGCTTTGACCCTTCGGGATCTTCACCTATGCATTTATTTGTTTTCCATTCGTTATTTTTTTTTATTTTCGGTACTCGTTCATCCTTGACTTGCACTCATCCGGTGATAGAGTACTATTGTCCTACTCGGAGCAACATGCTCTGCAGTGGTTTCAATGAACCTTATTTCTGCTTCTACTAGATGAAGCTAAGTCCTACTAGGATAACTTGAGCCCATCAGGGCATTGCTAGACTAGGCCTGCATCACTTGATTTTGTTTTTGATGCTCCATCAAAATAGAGCGTCCACCATTCCTTCTGGTATCATCATTCTTATTCTGAATTTCACTTCCTGCTTGGGGTACTACCTCCTACCCCCCGACTTCTTGGTTGCCAATGGTACATTCAACCACAAAGTCAGTTAACGCCTTAGCCTCAATGGCTGTCCAAAGCTTCTGTGTGATGTCCTCTGCTGGCTTTTTTGGTGTTCCTTTCTTCTGCGGACATCCATGTCTTCAATAGGAAGGACTTGCCCCCCGACTCTATTAGGCCTTAACGAGGCTACATAACATCTTTGTGCCATCTTTTGATCACCTTTATGTTCTCTAATGCCATTCCTGGTTGGGAACTTGATCTTCATATGATACGTTAAGGCAACAGCCTTGAATGCATGAAGTTCAGTCTTTCCGAGAATAGCGTTGTACGTTGAAACCGCTTTGATTACCAAGAAGTTCAACATCTGAATGGCTTCCTTAGGCTCCTGTCCAATAGTTATAGGCAACTGAATAGTCCCTTCAACTTTGGATTCTACTCCATTAAATCCATAAATTGGCATGTTGGTTGGGGTCAACTGAGAGTCGGTGTACCCCATCTTTATAAATGCGTCAGAAACAAAATATCAACAGAAGCTCCATTGTCTATCAAGACCCGCTTCACTTCCAAGTTCCCAATAACAGGGGTTATGACCAACGGGTCGTCATGGGGAAACTTCACCCCTTCGAGATCTGAGTCATCAAAACCAATAGCTATCCCAGTCCTGGCACGCTTCGGGGCTTCTCCCACGATGTGCATCATTTCTCTGGCATACGCCTTCCGAGAGTTTCGGGTTGTACCGGCCGCTGTCAGGCCTCCCCAAATCATGTTAATAACTGGCCCTCGGGGCTGTGGGTTACGATCTCGATCTCGATCATCATCCCTTATATCATTGTCTCTTCTATCATAATCCCTTTTTTGAGTTCCACGATCATCACCCTTAGTGAACTTGTTCAGCTTTCCTTTTCGGATCAAGAATTCAATCTCATCCTTCAACTACCAACAATCATCTATATCATGCCACACATCGCGGTTGAATCTACAGTACTGATCGTTGTTTATCTTTGCGGGATCACCCCTAAGTGGCTTCGGCCATCGAAAATCTTTGTCTTTCTCGATATGTAACAAGATCTGACTCCTAGGAGCATTCAGTCTCGCATAGTCGTTGAATCTTGGTCCCAAATTCTTCTTCGAGGGTGAATCAGAATCCTTGCTAGTCCGGGGATACTTGTCCCTAGCATCATACTCTTGTTCTTGCTTCCGTTTCTTTGAGTCATTGGCGCCCTTGCCATTACCCACTACAACCTCCTTTTTCATGTTGTCCTCAGCTTTAATATACTTGTCAGCTCTTCGTTGAAGTTCGGCCATATTCTCAGGGGGGTGCTTTGCCAATGATCTTTTAAAGAATGGATCAGTGGTTCCGTGTTCCAGGGCCACTATGGCTACCTTGTTCTCCAGGTCGGTAATATTCAGCGTCTCCTTTGTGAATCGCTTGAAATAATCTCTCAAAATTTCGTTCTTCCCTTGTACCACGTACATAAGTGATGCGGAGCTCTTCTCATGAACTCTCCCACTAATGAATTGGCTTATGAAAGCAGCGCTTAACTCCTTAAAATATCCAATCAAGTTTGCAGGCAAGTGACTATACCACCTTTGTGCCATGCCCGACAGGGTTTGAGGGAACGCCCTACACTTCAGGGCATCACTTGAAGGCTGCAGCAGCAGTGCGTTTGAAAACGTTCTTACATGATTTGCGGGATCACCCGTTCCATCATAAGTCGTGATTGTTGGCATCTTAAACTTCCTTGAAATGCGAGCATTCATTACCTCTTCAGTGAACGGAGGTGTAGGATCATCAGGATCCCCAAGGGGCATTAGATCCCTAGGGTTGCTTTTGGGGGTCTCCACCCTTGTCGATTTTTCAGTTGGGGCTTCGGCCCTTCGTTGTCTCCTTGAGGGCCTCTCCAGATTTATAATGGGAATCCTCCTTGTAACTGGAGGAGGTTGAATCAGACTTCGCCTTGCTTGCTCTCTAGCAATATCATCCTTCAGCCTTTGGATCTCGGCCTCATGAGCCTTAATCCTTTCCTCAGCCGTTTGTGGAGGTCCATCATGGATTCCTTGGGACCTCCTTCGAGGTTCTTTACTAGCACGTCGCCTCCTCGGGGCTTCATCACGATCATCGTTGTCATCCTCAGATGTTGAATCATCAGTATAGGGACCAGAGTAATCATCGTACTCTCGATCTCGGATCTGTAAGGCATGACCGCTCGGTCCAGGTTCCCTGTGTTGAGGGGGATAATTAGGCATCCCATACATCGGGTTGGTATTCAAAGGGAGATCCGTGGTGTGGATCTGTACCCCCGGAGGCAGCGTACGACCAGCGCTATCAAGAGGAGAAACCACCATCTGAAGAGGGTTAGTTTCTTGGCTTTGAGGGATAGTCACAGGTAAAGTTCCCTCAACATGGGGAATCGTCCCTGAGGGTTGAGAGGTTAGAGGTTGAATGACCGTCCCTGTTGGTGGGGGTAATTGTCCTTCTTCAGCGGCGATGAGCGGATTAGAGATGGCAGGTGGAGCAGAGCTAAGGGGTATGGCCTCAGTCGATGTTGTTCTTCGTGTTTGAACCATGGTTGATGTTATCGTCCCACAGACGGCGCCAAATGTTGTGGAATAAAAACTAGGTTACGATTTGTAATTAATGCTAGGGTGGTTGAGCTTCGAGCTTTAATGGCTGTTTCCGTGTTACGAGACTGATCGGTCCTCACAGAGTGCCTACGTATCTCGTTATTGAGAATCAAGCCAAGACGTAGTTCTAGGTGATGGTGCCCTCGAGGCTATGACGGCGAGAGCTCACCTAGGACGCAGTGGCTTGCATGTCCTTATTCGAGGATTAAGCCAAAACGTGGTGGGTAACGTATGGAGCTGTGTCCAAAACGTGGTTCTGAGATGAGGGGTTAGACCCTTTATATAGGCTGAGAAGCCCTAGAATTATGGTAGGAGTCAGAGACTTGGTGGACAAGTCTTCCTTGAGGAAGGTTCTAGATCTCTTCCTTATAGGAATCAGTTTCCATGTTGAAATATGTGTCTTGGAGGCTAAGTCAGGCAAGAGTAATATCCTTGTTTGACTTTTATTTGCTGAGCTGTTTATTACCCTTAATATTAATTACGAAATTAATATTATAAATAGGGTTTGGGCCCATCTGGTGGGCCCCACGTTTGGACCATTCCGGGTCTAATTAATCCCACATTAAATGTGTCTTTAGGGCTTACTTTTAGCCCATATCAATAATATTATTTTTAATATATTTTTATGTATAATTAAGTTGTAAATATATGTGTGTTTAATTAAATTAGTTATATTTTCTTTAATCTACTTTAAGTAGATATGACTTAATATTAATCTAAACTGCAATATGACTTGTTTTTCTGGTCGGTATGACTTATTTGTTATATTGATCAGATTTAGTCTTATTTAGATTAAGTCATAACGAATTAAGTCATATTCGTTAGTAATTAGTTAAGTCTTATTAATGTTAAATTTTGTCAAGTTAATTTAAGTATTAATCGAGTCTTAGTGTTAATTAAGTCATATTCAGTATTACTTTTAATTAGGTCATAATCAGTATTCATTTTAATTAGGTCATAATCAGTATCCATGTATATTAAGTCATAGTATGTCAGTTTATATTATTTAGGTCATAACGATTAATAATTAAGTCATATTCAGTGTTTAGAGTATATATTAGAGTTAAGTCATATTTCAGTTTATGTCTTTCTCTCAAGTTAAGTCTTAGAGAACTCAATAAATACACACATATATACACACGCATATACGATCGTTCATGCCCATTTTTTGTCTCGAATCTTGTTGATAATCACGATCTAATCACATAAGTCGACTCTTTGTCTGATTATCTACATTTTAAGTGAAATCGCAATTTCGTTCGGTTTTGAAGGATTTTGATTTCGAAAATCGCAAATTACGATTTACTTTTCAGAAAAATTGGGTTCGATTCTTGAAAATCTAAAAATATACGGTTGTTGGTGTGTATACCAGGATCATTGTGTGAAATTTTCAGAATTTTTGAACAACTTTGATTATTTTCGAATTTTTAATTAATTATTAATTCGAAATAAATCAATTTAATTAATTATTTTGTAAAATCTGAAATTTTCAAAGTGTTAAAATTTGATAAAAATGGCTGGTAATAACAATGTTCGATTTGAAATAGTTAAGCATAATTTGATCGGATATTTTGATCCCGAAAAATGTTCACTTGAACGTTTTCGACCGTGGATTCGTTTTCTGAATGATCATTCACTAGTTCGCACTGCTTTGAGTTTAGATACTCCTTTAAAAATTGAACCCCTGCGAATTATGTGTACTACTGCTGTCGTTTATGGAGATAACAGATCGTTTGTTTTCACTCTTGGAGACAATCAGTACACAGTGGATGAATCTGTCATTAATGTAAGAACCCCAAATTTTGGATATAATTAAAACTTTTTATTAAGTAATGATAAAATGAGGAACAATGATTGTAATGAATGGATATTACTTTGGACAATGATCCTGATGCATTGGTATATTGTCAAAATAGAGTAATTCGAGGGTTGAGGACCTAGATAAGAATAATCTACCATCCAGGAAGGAGCTAATGGATCCTTGAAGGGAAATGAGTATGTGCATAGTGTTTCCCATACGTGCATAGTATTTCCCGTACGTGCATAGTCTTTCCTGTACGTGCATAGTAATTTGGTGGATGAATAGTGATTTTGTAAGTTGGAAAACTTTTCACTCCACCCTATGTACGGGACGTGATATGGATGTTTCGAAGTCATATTAGTAATACGCGGAGGAAATAAGTGAATGCAGAGACGGTCGGAATTCAGAAATTCCAAATTCTTTTCGGTATAATATTTGACCGGACAGTGGATTAAATATTATTATAATCCAAGAATTGAGATATTAACTTTGAGGATTTGATATTTTGGGATGTTATTATATTTGATTTAAGAATGAAGGTAGGAAACCACTGAGGAGTGGTTATGGCTACAATGTAATAATCGATATTTGGAAAGAATGAATGGAATTCGACTTTATTATTTCTATGTCTTGAAGAATGCTAAAGGGTAACAATATAGGTAAGAATAATCTATCTTCTAAGGGAATAAGATATGGCAATTTCAAGCAAGAGAATACCCTCATGTCATCCAGATCGATAACGATTAATCCAGTAGTTCCGTAAAAAGGTTAAGGAACGATCGAAAGAGAATACGGACAATTGTACCACCCTAAGAGAACAAATAAAGAATACAGAATGAATAGTGTTTTGGTGGGAGTATATAATAATATGAGACGACACTATATGGAAGCATTCGGAACGGATTTCCGAGTTCGTATTAGTGATCCAGGGGGAAAATAAGTGTATGTAAAAGCTGTCGGATTCTGAAAAACCGCACTTTTATTTTCTCCGAGAGTTCCCTGGACACTGATAGCCTTAAGTATTTAACGAATGGATTTAAGGAATATAAATTGGAAAGTTAGAATGAAAGATGGAGAATGACAGTATTAATATTAAAAAGGATTCCCGGTAAACCCTAGAGGTGAAACTACTTAGTTATTCGTCCAAACGATCAATCGAAACGGGCAATAACCGGACAAAAGAAACAAGCAGAGGAAGCAAGAGTCATGCATAAGCCACTAGAAAAGATCTAGCAACCAAGTGGACTAAAGTAACTAGGATACTTAGCAAGGAAACTAGTCCTTAGAAAACAAACTACTTGGTTAGCCTTAAACCATCCAATCTCCAACACTTGTCCTCACAAATACATCACTCCATGCATCATCACTTTAATAAAGTAAGGCAAGATGAGATATTATCCAAGCCAAGCTACTTTATGCATTATTACCAAGAAATCAACCAAGCAAAAACCATGTCTTCTCCATTCTACACCATTCGGCCTTTTGGCTTAATTCAAGAAACAAAATCATCCTTCCCACCATTGTTTGATCTCCAAAAATTTATCATAGATCCTATATTTCATAAAAATGATACCCTAGAAATCTTAGCCTCAAACACCACTTTTTCCATTTTCAAAGAAATCATCAAAGACTAGGGTGAATAGTGATTTTCAAGAACAACTCTTGATTTTCTTGATTTCTAGGATGATCTAAGCTTGGTTATGGCTATACAAGGACTATGCAAAGCTTAGCAAGGTCTTTACACACTCCAAGGAAGGTATAAATCTCTTGAAATCCTAGGCCTTACTTTGATATCATGCTTGTTCTTGATGATTTTAGAGTAATATGTTCTTAATAATGTTATAAGCATGATTAGTTAAGTGGTTTAGTGAATCAAGAAGCATGATGATTTTCAATACCAAGATCAGTAGCTTCTGGACTCTTAGAGATGCTTATTAAGTGTATAAATTGTTTAGATGCCCGGTGTGGCTTGGTTGATGCGATATGATTTTTAGAATGCTCGATTCATAGCCGTCGTAATGCCCGATTTTCATTAACATTAAGAAATCGATTTGGTCAGTGGTCATAACTCTCTGTTCTTGACAAAGCAATGAACCCTACTGATAGGATTTTAAACATAGATCACTTTGGCGAAAGAATCGAAGCATTTAGATTTACGGTTTAGGAATTATGACCAAATTACTAAAAGTAGTTCGAATCCGTAAACGAAAGTTCGTAACTGTAATTGAACCCTCGTAAACTATGTAACGTCATGGCGAATATTGGTAAATAAATACTAGAGGTAAAAAGGAAGGTGTGAAAGAAAACCGTATGTCAAAAGGATCATTTTTCGATTTATTAAAAATGTTCGAGTCGAGGTTAAACGCGAACGAACCCCTAAAAGACGACTCTTTTATAACTTCGGTAAAACACTTAGAAAACGGGCGATAAAACTCGGAGTATAGTATTGGTTCGTAACGATCGACCTTAGAACTCATATGACTTAAGTATGTCCCAAGTATAAGTACAATGACATGTCGTAATAACGAACGAATGTCGGGTCGGATCAGTGATAAAAGTAATCCACTAAAAGGGGTATAACGAGATAACTCGAGAACGTGTTTCGAATTAAGTATAACTTAACTTTTTATATGTTAAGTGATTAATCCCGAATGCCTTGGCTATTTATAGATCACCAAGCTGAACCGGGACCCGCTACCACTACCCCTTACCGTACTCGACTATCAGGCAAGTTTCAATTCCCTTCTTTTAGGCTGTTGTTGTGATTGAATAAATATATATATATGATTGCTGATATACATATGCCATTGCATGCATGCCTACTTTCAAGTTGAATTGATATACTTGTTCCCTGAATGTTATTGTTGGCTTATAAGCTAGATAGTTATATATCAGTTATAAGCCGGTTATTGTAAGACCCTCATAGAAGGGCGTATACATCTTATTAATCAAATATAGACCGGGAGTCAATATTCCTTGATATATCGAGATTACCTCGGAGGAAAATATTTAAGTAAATATTTTCTATTATTTGGGCGACGAATATTATTTGAATATTCGTTCGAGACTAATTATTTTAACGATCCTTACTTCACATAATTATTTGAACGTAACTATTCAACGAATAATATTTCTCAATATTCATTCAGAGTCGAATTGATTATCGACTATTATTTCGAATATTCTTCTAAAGATGAGACTATTAAATGAATATTATTTGGATATTCTTTTAGAATATTATTTTATTAAATAAATATTACTTTTGAATATTCATTTAAGATATTAAATACTTGATGAATATTATTTTAATATTTATCTGAAGCTTGATTTAATTATCGAATATTATCTCGAATATTCCTTAAGGATTGGATTACTAAATGAATATTACTTGATATTCATTTAGGATATTATTCATTAAATGAATATTCCATTAAATGAATATTACTTTTGAATATTCATTTAAATTCCTAATTAATTAGGAATATTACCTTAAATATTCTTTTCAGGTCTTATTAATTAATGAATATTGTTTTGCATATTCATTGAAATATTTATTTATTCAATAAATATTCTCCTGATATTTCTTCAGGGATTATTTTGAGAATTACTCTGATTAAAGATATTCTTTCATATTCCCAAATATTCTTTAAATATTTTAACTCATTAAATATTCTCTGAATATTTATTCCATACTTAGAATAATCTCGATAAGGTTTATCTTCTTCGATTATTACGAAAAATATTTCGGAGTCATATTATTATTAATCTTATATCAAGAAAGGTTCTCAGATATCATTCTTCTTTGAGTCTACCTCTCTAATAATAAGGGAACCTTACTTGGAAAATGTTATTTATCTTGTCGACTTCCCGGTCATAAAGTATTCCCTTCACTCGCAACTCGGGTGCTGTTGACTTATTAAGTCATTGCTTACCTTCTCATCTTTCGAGGGGTAAGATTACTGGAACAAGTTGATATCCGTTACCAAGTAATAGCTTGGGAGTTATTGGTAAATTTTCCTTTCCAACTAGATACGACTACTTTGTGGAGTCTTATCAACAAGTATTATACTTGGGGAAAGGGGGACGAACGTTACATTCAGAATCATGAATTCTATTTGAACTAGGAGTCGTGTAAGAGGCCGAGTAGCGCCGGTCCATCCCCTTTGGCCCAACCGTTGGCCGGGGAGAGCTAGTAAGGCGGTAGACAAGTAAAGCCGTCAGTTCTTCCTTCTACCGGTAGTAAATCTAAATTGAGCTGTACGATCTCGACTGATCATCAAGATTGGAACAGCGGGCGCGGTGAATACTCCATCATTGGTTCATCATCCAAACTTATTTATTTCCTGCAACATGATTACTGTTGGCAAAACTGGAAAAATGTTCATAACTGGAATTGCAACCTTTTCATGCAAGTTCCTCTTCTTAATAACAATGAGAATATCTCGCTTACTTTTGACGTAGCAGATATTTCTACAAACAAATACTTTAAGTTACCTTGTAACTTCATCGTTCATATTATACTGGCATCATTTCCGTAAATGCATGGCATATGGTTTGAAAGATACTTTTGAACTGTTATACTTTATCGTTCAGTTATATATTATTGTTGGTGGGCTATTGCTCACCCTTGCTTTATTATTATATCACAACAACAGCTAGACCAGATGACTCGCACAAGGCGCACTCGACGCGGGCGAGGACGATGAGACTACCAGAGCTGAAAAAGAAGCTATTGGTAGGGTATATTTATTCTTTCAGTACCAAGAATATGGTCTAGTATGACTTATGTAAATGGATGGCAAAGAGTATGTATTATATTGAAATTCTTTTGGATTGTAAGAACTCATAATGTGATTAATAAAAATTTGATTGTTACTCTGATTTCATCTCTGGGACTATAACGGGTGTGTTTTATATTGTTGTGTTGGGTTATAGAGATGTAATTTATTTTATGATTAAGGAAAGTTCAATTGTTGTGGACAGAATTGGAAACCGTAACCACCGGATCCCGGACCCCGGATCTGGGGGTGTTACAGAAGTGGTATCAGAGCGTACGTTATAAACCCCAGAGATGAGGTGACGTTAAAACAATAAATTCAATAAGATAATAAGAACTCTTGCCAAGTTCATAGTCGGACTACTTAATGTAGTGATGACATATAAAACCCTTATGGGAACTCGTAAGTATAATGATAGTAACTTATCTCGATATCGTATCGACGAGTAAGGCGACTGACCTTGAGGCATACGAGCAACAGCGCGATGATGCTTTATATGCTGAAGATCAGCGGGTAATTCAATGGAGTACCCTACTGGAGACCCGGAAGAGGTTCCAGTAGATAAGGAAAATCCTGTTAGGATAAGGAGCTCACCCTGGGTAATGAGGGTCGCAGCCAGAATGACTGTGATGATTAAGATATGGGGCTCAGAAAAGTGAGTATAAAGAACCGAGATATTATTAAGAGATCTGAAGATGCATGTTGAATTCATAGCCGGACTACCAGATGTGGTACCAGCAAGAAAGAAGGATTGGAAGAATTACTTGAGATCTTATACGGAAATAGATGAGAATCCTTAGAGATTTTCATCTTAACAAAGAAAGAGCTAGAGGGATGTATGATTATCAAAGACAGCGATATAGGACGAGGAGCAGAGTCCCTAGGAATAGTTGAGAATGAGGCAGTAAGTGCCATATCATTTGATAAATGAATCAGTATGAATATTGTCAGTAATAATTTGCCACGAGAAGGCAGATGTCATAGGTTATAAATTACGAAACCAAAGTGAGGTTAATGAGGTGGTTTTATTCAGGGAAATGTTCATGAATGAATCAGTATAAAGTAAAGACATTGGGAAGTGACAGCATGATTGGGTAAAATTATATAAGGAAGTAGTAAGCAAGACAATGATCTCAGAACTTACCGGAAGATAAGACCCGTGAGTCAAGATGAACTCGTAATGAGACTACTGCCAGAGACTGAGTATAGAGTTAATTCAACTCAGTTAAATGATGAACCAGAAACGTTAGATGCATGTGATTCAGAGGAATATTAAATTCCTTCTTCTCTTTGAATGGATTATAGTAGTACCTTAAGTTTATTCCGATGCGGAATTATAATAGATCAAGTAATACGATCAGCAGTTAAAGAGAAAAATGTGAGAAAATCTTCCTGGAGCTAAAAGGTGAAATTGGTAATGACCAAGAGCTGGCATTGCTTAATGGAAAAAGGAAACTTTGTGCTTCCAATGACGCTTCGCATAAAGGGTTAGGTAGACCGACATTTGGTAATATTGAATATCAGGACGTATAGATATCAGGACGTTGTGACAAGTTTCAGTTTAAAACTGTTGATTCCATTCTAAGGGATGTATATAATTGGTTCCTCTCCAGGGGTTAAATTTCCAACCCGATGACGATTATTTCGTTAATTATGACTGCTTACGGTTCTACCTACTAGGAGGTTCATAGAACTATTCTTCAGGTTTCGGAACTGGTCTCCTTAGTGTTACCAGTCGATGGGTAGATTGATCAAAATTTCCCTGAGTCCGGAAAGGAATTCGGTGAATTTTGGCAAACCTTGTCTTTCTGATTATCAGAGAATGTCATGGAAGAGAGTAAAAATTGGAGCAAACCCTGTGATTTGGGTAAGGATGCTGTAAAATGGGTTAGTAAACGGACCCTGAGCATTACAATCGACGGTAGTGATAAAATGATGAAGTGAGATTGGACGAAAATAGGAAATGTAAGTAAGAAACTAGCCGGACTGAGAAATTCCAGGATTGACTTAAATGAAAAGGCTGTTGTGCCAGGAATGGTAAGCTTGTGTGGCACGCAGGATTGATAAGAATAGTTGAAAAGATAAAAGTGGAGGAAAGGTGACCGGAGACGGTGCCGAGTAGTCGATTAAGACTTATATGGAGTAAAGTTTTGGAAAGGTAGAAAGGTATCAAAGAAGAAGGCACTATGCCGGCAATTGCTAGAAAAGTAATGCTATTAGCCAACCCCTAAAATCATATATTTTTATTTTAGTGTGGCCAGATGAGGCCAAGTCACAACGGACTATAAAGTGACTAGACCAGCAATGAAAAGACAAAGCAGGGTTGCTTCTAAGTAAGCACCGACTGCAAGGGCTTCTGATATAAAGGAAATATTAATGAGATTGTAGGAGTCTTCTACTAAACCCTTTGCAACCCATGTTTTGATGGGGAATTTACTAGACCTTTTTGGGATGGGGTAACCCGTACTAAAGTGACTCATGTGTATATGGTTGTCCAAGATTACGAGTAAAATGGAAGTATAGTGACTTGAGATGTATGATGTTAGGGTATCATGAATACCCTGAACATATTACGACTAAGGGAAGTAAACAACGAAGGTTTATGAAGAGAGTATAGAAATGGTCAGAGATGGATCAGTATGCTGTAGAAATTTTGTCTAAGGCGAGTACATTTGAGAAGAACGATAAGTACTAAGAGATTCACGTTGAACTCGACCAATATCTTCCAAAACATCCTTGCTGCCATTACCAAGTTCTGTAAGAGAGGAGATAGGCATACGTTGCCTTTTTGGAAGGCCAAATAGGCTGACAACTATCTGAAAGAAGAGGATGGCATTAAGCCACCGATCGATTATTAAATGAGAATGATTGAAAAGAGACCTTTATTAAGGATACATGATCTGATTGCCAATTATAAGATGCAAGAATTCCTTGGCAGTTGAATTAAGGATAGGATATCCATAAATTAAGACAAACCCTGGGGAATGCACAATGGGTGGCATTAACCCTAATAACGACATTATGACTTCAGATGATATGAGCTGGACTTGCTAAGGCAACAATGACCGGTAAGGATTATTAAAAAGAGTTCTGGAAAGAACATAGATAGAATTATTAGAGTATTGATCAATGACATTTTGATATACCCGGTACCCAGAAAATACCGGAGGAATGATAAGGATGACCTATGAAACCTTACAAGGAAAAAGGTAATATTCCGAACTTCAAAATGGAAGTTTGGTAAGGAATGTATGACATCGTAACAATAATGCCAGATGAGGCATGTATGAAACCCTGAGGAAGTATGGGTTGAACCTATAAAGGTTGAGATTATCCTAAGATAAAGAAAGAACTAAGAAAAGAAGCATCCTAAGTAGGATTGGAAATAAACGTGGTAAAGTTCCCACGGGTAGGTGGAAGCAATGACTTATGGAAATGACTGATAGTTATATTTTCTCCCTCAGCAGAGCTTAAGGGAGAATGCTTTAACCCAACAGTGATGGGAATGAGGTAGAAATGTTTGAATTGGAATATATCCAGAGAACAAGGATTACCAGAAATTATTATTATCAGGAAAGGCCAATGAGGTGGCTGACAGTCTAAGTATAAAGGGATAATTATAAATGTTCATACCGAAGAAACAAAATGATATTTGGAAAGACCTTGAAGGTCATATTGGAGTGGAGGAAGTTACATTCCTTTTGATGATTGTGCAAGAATCGAAGGTAATAATAGTTTAAGTAAAGATTCGATTCCTGATGGAGTCTTAAGCATATTACGTACCTTAGAAGGTTCCGTTTTGAGGCAAACCAGGACCATGGTACAAAATTGATGAAGTAAACCGTTAAGTTTCCAGTCTTTTATGGAAGATGCATAAGTGATAGTTTCATCAACCGGACCTAGCTGCGATGCTTGAAACTCTCCTGCAATTCTATCTGCTTCATGTTATATCTACATCAAGTTCAGGAAGTGTTCCTTATGGATAAGGAATAATGATTACTTTGTCTCCCTAAGGGATTTGAAACCCGTAGGGTTAACTATTAACGCACTACGTAAACAACAAGCGATGGTGATTCTTCTAAGAAAGGAGATGACAACGTAAAGATAAAGAAAGTGCTGCTATTGATAAGCTAAATGGCATGTTGATGAATGACAAGCAAGTTTGTGTTAGTGTACTTCTGCACAAACAAGATAGAGAATATGAGGTTGATAATTCGTGATGCTAAACGTATTCCCGTAAAAAGAATTAATGAGACTTGGAGGGAAGGGCGGTTGAGCCCGAGACTTATTGGGCCACCTGAGAGTTTATAAGTGTTCGGACGGCGGTATTCGAGCCAGCCTTACCCCCAAAACTTATAGCACGGTCATAACGGGTTTTCATGTGGCCAGGCTACGCCAGTAAAATGCAGATGTCAACAGGTGATAGGAGTACGAGCATGTAGATATACGACCTGGTCTGACTTACGAAAGACAACCTGTGGAAAACCACGGATAGAAAAGAACAAATGATGAGAAACAAGGTTGGCAGAAGTAGATTATATTACTCTAAGTTAAAGGGATCGGGCCAGATTCATTCCGGAAAGTTTAAATTGGAATAACGTGATGATTATAGAATAAATGTGACGGAATACCGATAAAGAGGTACCAAGTGCAAAAAGGTGTCTCAATAAAGAGGTGAAGGTGAAAGTAAATAATAGAAATGAGTAAGAATCAGATAATAAGAAGGATGTGATTGATAAAGAAAAGGCTGGGAAAGCAACTATGGAATGAGAAGCAAGGAATGTTATGAATGGGTTTTCTAATGAATTCTCAGGATGACAACCTGATAGTGTCAATATTATAGTTATGAAAAAGCTAGTAACATGATATGGGATGTCAGTACTAATGATGTCAAGTGAGAAATCTAAGATTTAACCTGAAAGGTTGAAGGATTTCCCGAATGTGAGTATCGCTAAGATTGAACAAGAGTATTTGTCCGTAGAATAATGGACAAAGCAGCAAGATATGTTGGCACGTGAGATTGCGATCAAATAGTATTGGATATAATTATGATTAATTTCTTCTTTGATAAACCTCTATAGTTCAGAGGTAAATTCTGAGTATGATATTCTACAATCATGAAAGCTTTCTATAATCCTTTAGAACTCTTTTCTCTTCTTCTCTCTTATTCATCTTCTTTATGAATTGAGAAGAACAACCCTTTTAGGAGGGGAGGTACTGCTACGTGACTATCTGTCTATGTGATAGAAGTCTAAGTGGAATACCATGACTTGTTTAATTGCTTGTCAAGTACTAAAGGTTGGCCCCCTTCTGTACTAACTATGCAATATAACAAATGTTCAATTGATCATAGTGATCTCTCAATAAATCTTTCCACTTATCTATATTGATCGAGATTGCGAAGATTAAAGCAATCAGGAAATGCACAGTACGAGCGAGGTTACCTCCGAATTCGTAGGGTGATAGTGATACCAATGTTACTGCAGGTATCAATAAGGATAAGACTGATTAAGAGTATAACCCGGATAGTGAGTTGTACGAAAAGTAGCAACATTGATGGAAAAAGGATACAGTATGGATTGTAGCACTAGAAGATGTGCTGAGGAAGGGTAGAACGACTAAGAATTGACCGGGAAGCTAAAAAGTGAACGACAGGCAAACGACTCTTTGCTTCCTACCTGATTCCGGGACGGAATCCTTTTAAGGAGGGGAGACTGTAAGAACCCCAAATTTTGGATATAATTAAAACTTTTTATTAAGTAATGATAAAATGAGGAACAATGATTGTAATGAATGGATATTACTTTGGACAATGATCCTGATGCATTGGTATATTGTCAAAATAGAGTAATTCGAGGGTTGAGGACCTAGATAAGAATAATCTACCATCCAGGAAGGAGCTAATGGATCCTTGAAGGGAAATGAGTACGTGCATAGTGTTTCCCATACGTGCATAGTATTTCCCGTACGTGCATAGTGTTTCCTGTACGTGCATAGTAATTTGGTGGATGAATAGTGATTTTGTAAGTTGGAAAACTTTTCACTCCACCCTATGTACGGGACGTGATATGGATGTTTCGAAGTCATATTAGTAATACGCGGAGGAAATAAGTGAATGCAGAGACGGTCGGAATTCAGAAATTCCAAATTCTTTTCGGTATAATATTTGACCGGACAGTGGATTAAATATTATTATAAACCAAGAATTGAGATATTAACTTTGAGGATTTGATATTTTGGGATGTTATTATATTTGATTTAAGAATGAAGGTAGGAAACCACTGAGGAGTGGTTATGGCTACAATGTAATAATCGATATTTGGAAAGAATGAATGGAATTCGACTTTATTATTTCTATGTCTTGAAGAATGCTAAAGGGTAACAATATAGGTAAGAATAATCTATCTTCTAAGGGAATAAGATATGGCAATTTCAAGCAAGAGAATACCCTCATGTCATCCAGATCGATAACGATTAATCCAGTAGTTCCGTAAAAAGGTTAAGGAACGATCGAAAGAGAATACGGACAATTGTACCACCCTAAGAGAACAAATAAAGAATACAGAATGAATAGTGTTTTGGTGGGAGTATATAATAATATGAGACGACACTATATGGAAGCATTCGGAACGGATTTCCGAGTTCGTATTAGTGATCCAGGGGGAAAATAAGTGTATGTAAAAGCTGTCGGATTCTGAAAAACCGCACTTTTATTTTCTCCGAGAGTTCCCTGGACACTGATAGCCTTAAGTATTTAACGAATGGATTTAAGGAATATAAATTGGAAAGTTAGAATGAAAGATGGAGAATGAAAGTATTAATATTAAAAAGGATTCCCGGTAAACCCTAGAGGTGAAACTACTTAGTTATTCGTCCAAACGATCAATCGAAACGGGCAATAACCGGACAAAAGAAACAAGCAGAGGAAGCAAGAGTCATGCATAAGCCACTAGAAAAGATCTAGCAACCAAGTGGACTAAAGTAACTAGGATACTTAGCAAGGAAACTAGTCCTTAGAAAACAAACTACTTGGTTAGCCTTAAACCATCCAATCTCCAACACTTGTCCTCACAAATACATCACTCCATGCATCATCACTTTAATAAAGTAAGGCAAGATGAGATATTATCCAAGCCAAGCTACTTTATGCATTATTACCAAGAAATCAACCAAGCAAAAACCATGTCTTCTCCATTCTACACCATTCGGCCTTTTGGCTTAATTCAAGAAACAAAATCATCCTTCCCACCATTGTTTGATCTCCAAAAATTTATCATAGATCCTATATTTCATAAAAATGATACCCTAGAAATCTTAGCCTCAAACACCACTTTTTCCATTTTCAAAGAAATCATCAAAGACTAGGGTGAATAGTGATTTTCAAGAACAACTCTTGATTTTCTTGATTTCTAGGATGATCTAAGCTTGGTTATGGCTATACAAGGACTATGCAAAGCTTAGCAAGGTCTTTACACACTCCAAGGAAGGTATAAATCTCTTGAAATCCTAGGCCTTACTTTGATATCATGCTTGTTCTTGATGATTTTAGAGTAATATGTTCTTAATAATGTTATAAGCATGATTAGTTAAGTGGTTTAGTGAATCAAGAAGCATGATGATTTTCAATACCATGATCAGTAGCTTCTGGACTCTTAGATATGCTTATTAAGTGTATAAATTGTTTAGATGCCCGGTGTGGCTTGGTTGATGCGATATGATTTTTAGAATGCTCGATTCATAGCCGTCGTAATGCCCGATTTTCATTAACATTAAGAAATCGATTTGGTCAGTGGTCATAACTCTCTGTTCTTGACAAAGCAATGAAACCTACTGATAGGATTTTAAACATAGATCACTTTGGCGAAAGAATCGAAGCATTTAGATTTACGGTTTAGGAATTATGACCAAATTACTAAAAGTAGTTCGAATCCGTAAACGAAAGTTCGTAACTGTAATTGAACCCTCGTAAACTATGTAACGTCATGGCGAATATTGGTAAATAAATACTAGAGGTAAAAAGGAAGGTGTGAAAGAAAACCGTATGTCAAAAGGATCATTTTTCGATTTATTAAAAATGTTCGAGTCGAGGTTAAACGCGAACGAACCCCTAAAAGACGACTCTTTTATAACTTCGGTAAAACACTTAGAAAACGGGCGATAAAACTCGGAGTATAGTATTGGTTCGTAACGATCGACCTTAGAACTCATATGACTTAAGTATGTCCCAAGTATAAGTACAATGACATGTCGTAATAACGAACGAATGTCGGGTCGGATCAGTGATAAAAGTAATCCACTAAAAGGGGTATAACGAGATAACTCGAGAACGTGTTTCGAATTAAGTATAACTTAACTTTTTATATGTTAAGTGATTAATCCCGAATGCCTTGGCTATTTATAGATCACCAAGCTGAACCGGGACCCGCTACCACTACCCCTTACCGTACTCGACTATCAGGCAAGTTTCAATTCCCTTCTTTTAGGCTGTTGTTGTGATTGAATAAATATATATATATGATTGCTGATATACATATGCCATTGCATGCATGCCTACTTTCAAGTTGAATTGATATACTTGTTCCCTGAATGTTATTGTTGGCTTATAAGCTAGATAGTTATATATCAGTTATAAGCCGGTTATTGTAAGACCCTCATAGAAGGGCGTATACATCTTATTAATCAAATATAGACCGGGAGTCAATATTCCTTGATATATCGAGATTACCTCGGAGGAAAATATTTAAGTAAATATTTTCTATTATTTGGGCGACGAATATTATTTGAATATTCGTTCGAGACTAATTATTTTAACGATCCTTACTTCACATAATTATTTGAACGTAACTATTCAACGAATAATATTTCTCAATATTCATTCAGAGTCGAATTGATTATCGACTATTATTTCGAATATTCTTCTAAAGATGAGACTATTAAATGAATATTATTTGGATATTCTTTTAGAATATTATTTTATTAAATAAATATTACTTTTGAATATTCATTTAAGATATTAAATACTTGATGAATATTATTTTAATATTTATCTGAAGCTTGATTTAATTATCGAATATTATCTCGAATATTCCTTAAGGATTGGATTACTAAATGAATATTACTTGATATTCATTTAGGATATTATTCATTAAATGAATATTCCATTAAATGAATATTACTTTTGAATATTCATTTAAATTCCTAATTAATTAGGAATATTACCTTAAATATTCTTTTCAGGTCTTATTAACTAATGAATATTGTTTTGCATATTCATTGAAATATTTATTTATTCAATAAATATTCTCCTGATATTTCTTCAGGGATTATTTTGAGAATTACTCTGATTAAAGATATTCTTTCATATTCCCAAATATTCTTTAAATATTTTAACTCATTAAATATTCTCTGAATATTTATTCCATACTTAGAATAATCTCGATAAGGTTTATCTTCTTCGATTATTACGAAAAATATTTCGGAGTCATATTATTATTAATCTTATATCAAGAAAGGTTCTCAGATATCATTCTTCTTTGAGTCTACCTCTCTAATAATAAGGGAACCTTACTTGGAAAATGTTATTTATCTTGTCGACTTCCCGGTCATAAAGTATTCCCTTCACTCGCAACTCGGGTGCTGTTGACTTATTAAGTCGTTGCTTACCTTCTCATCTTTCGAGGGGTAAGATTACTGGAACAAGTTGATATCCGTTACCAAGTAATAGCTTGGGAGTTATTGGTAAATTTTCCTTTCCAACTAGATACGACTACTTTGTGGAGTCTTATCAACAAGTATTATACTTGGGGAAAGGGGGACGAACGTTACATTCAGAATCATGAATTCTATTTGAACTAGGAGTCGTGTAAGAGGCCGAGTAGCGCCGGTCCATCCCCTTTGGCCCAACCGTTGGCCGGGGAGAGCTAGTAAGGCGGTAGACAAGTAAAGCCGTCAGTTCTTCCTTCTACCGGTAGTAAATCTAAATTGAGCTGTACGATCTCGACTGATCATCAAGATTGGAACAGCGGGCGCGGTGAATACTCCATCATTGGTTCATCATCCAAACTTATTTATTTCCTGCAACATGATTACTGTTGGCAAAACTGGAAAAATGTTCATAACTGGAATTGCAACCTTTTCATGCAAGTTCCTCTTCTTAATAACAATGAGAATATCTCGCTTACTTTTGACGTAGCAGATATTTCTACAAACAAATACTTTAAGTTACCTTGTAACTTCATCGTTCATATTATACTGGCATCATTTCCGTAAATGCATGGCATATGGTTTGAAAGATACTTTTGAACTGTTATACTTTATCGTTCAGTTATATATTATTGTTGGTGGGCTATTGCTCACCCTTGCTTTATTATTATATCACAACAACAGCTAGACCAGATGACTCGCACAAGGCGCACTCGACGCGGGCGAGGACGATGAGACTACCAGAGCTGAAAAAGAAGCTATTGGTAGGGTATATTTATTCTTTCAGTACCAAGAATATGGTCTAGTATGACTTATGTAAATGGATGGCAAAGAGTATGTATTATATTGAAATTCTTTTGGATTGTAAGAACTCATAATGTGATTAATAAAAATTTGATTATTACTCTGATTTCATCTCTGGGACTATAACGGGTGTGTTTTATATTGTTGTGTTGGGTTATAGAGATGTAATTTATTTTATGATTAAGGAAAGTTCAATTGTTGTGGACAGAATTGGAAACCGTAACCACCGGATCCCGGACCCCGGATCTGGGGGTGTTACAATTAATACGGTCTTAAACTTTCCAAATGACAATTTTGAGGATTATCCGTCAGATGAGGAATTAACTAATTTCTTTGCTGGTATTCATTATCAAGACAGAGAAGATGTTCCTGTCTTGAATAAAAAGTTTCTAGTTCAGGAATTGGATTATGTGTTCGACACACTAGCCAAGGTCTTTGCCAATTCAACAAAAAGCAACTTCGGAATATTACCTTCCTTTACACAGCATATTGGATTTGCAGTTGCTTATAATCGAAGAATCAACATTGGCAGCCTTCTGTGTGGACCGATGGTTAGAAGAGTCATCAATGCTAAAAGGAATTTTGGCAGGGGCGATAAAGTTCAATGCTTTTACCCAAGATTCCTTTCCTTGATTTTTAATCATTTGGTAGAACTACAATATCATGCTCCATTTCTGAATAGTGAAGCATTGGTGTCGGGTAAACCTTCGATGAGATTATTCACTGATTACGGTGTCAGACCTAAATTGTCAAATGTGCCAGTAGTTGTCACTCAATACATGTCAAACTTTATACAACTACCCATCATTGCACCTGTACCTATACCCGAAGAAAATGAACCACTACCTGAGCAAGCAGAACCAATAGTTGAACCTGAAGCTGAACAAGAGGTACCTATCCAGCAAATTGAGCCTGTTCAAGAACAAATGGTTCAAACTACTTAAGCTGCAATCTCTTCGGCACCTGCTGACCAGGTATTGACTTCTAATCTCTCTATTGATGAGCAATCTATCTCTGGAACCCAAGTGGTTGATAGGGCTGACCAAGGGATTGTAAGACCGCAATCTCGAACCACGGTCATAGAGCCAAACACTGAATCTACATCACTTAAAACTTTCCACTCCAGAAAGAAAATTCCCTTTCAAAGATCAAAGAAAAGAAGTAATATAATGAGTGAACCCACAGCTCTGCCTCTACAAAAGAAAAGTAGAACTGATTCAGAGGCAACTGTAAGCCCATCCGTATCTTCCCAACAAGATATGGACGTTGATATGGCCATGCAACAGTTACTAGGATCATCCTCTCAACAGGATGATACTATTGAAATTCGCCATAGGGCCATGGCATCCTGTAATGTGTCAAGCACAACCCCTTTGTTATTACTAACAATGGGAGAACATATAGATTATGATGAAAATAGGGACACATTGACAGGAGAGCACATTGAGTCTGAAACAGTGCCTACCATAGTTACGGTAGAAGAGTCTTCACAGACTTCTGGGGGAAATCTTGGTTCCCTGCCAACTTTAATGGAACCATCATCTCCCCTCCTAGGAGAAACATTCCTAGATCCCTCAAGGGAGTTTCCACTCGCAGTTTCGATTGAAGAAAGTGGAAGGCAACTTGATCAATCTACTACTGAAGCAATTCAGATTACAAATCCAAATGTACAAGTAGAATTGATTGAGGACAGGGATTTGCGAACTCCCATTGCACCACCACTGACCTTCCCAGAGGAGGCTAGGGTGATTTTAACTGCAGGTACCGCTTCTGGAAAAGCTAAGGAAATTGAGCGGAGTGATGTGAGGATCACCACAAAATTGAGTGATACACATGCACATCAGGTGAGTGAAATTCAGAGTGAAACTCAGGTGAGTGCACACACAGACACATACACTATCTCATTGTTACAAAAGATACAAAATCTGGAAAGGGAACTAGAAGCAAGTAAAGCTGAAGCTAGATTACTTCGAGCACAAGTGGATAAACAGTCTTCTCCATCCACCTCTGTTGATAATCAGCTTACTTCGATAAAAGGTGACATCAACAACTTGAAGACATTTTTCACTAATAAAATCAAAACTCTCGAACTTTCTCATGAAAAAGCTCTTGATGATTCTGGTGAGGTCACTGTGGCACAAGATAAAATTATTGCTGAAATCTCCAACAAGGTTGATAATCTACAGGAAGAAGTACATGAAAATCAGCGTTCTACTGATTTTCGACTAGATCAAATTGAGAAGCAAAATGCACATCAAGCTAAAGGATTAAGGCATTTATTTAATCTGCTAAGTCAAAATCGCACACCAACAACTGAAGAAAGAGAATACTTTGCAAGAACAGGTGGTGATGATGATGAGCGAGATCCTGAGGCTGGTGCAACTGGTAAATCTGTAGAGGATTCCTCAACTAAGGGGGAGAAATCACAACAGGCACAGAAATCACAAAGGGAGAAAAGACAAGGGGAGAAAGGAGGTAAATCTGATAAATCTGATACAGACAGTGAAGATAGGAGGAATAAGGGGAAGAAGAAAGTTGTTGCAGATGATCAAGTCAAAGACACAGAATATTTCTACACGGGTGAACCAGATAATCTTGATGTTTTTGATCACTTTGATTTTTCTGATGAAGGTGAGAAATTACCTGAACCAGATTTAAGTCACTGGGAAGAAGAAGAACCAGTGACATCTGAATATGAAGCTCAACAAGCAGAGAAAGAATCTGAAGAGTTATTTGCTCAAAGGGAAGCTAATTTGCTGATGAGAGAAGAAAAGCTTCAAAAGTCATTAGAGCAAATTGCACGAAATGAAGAACTTCGGAAAGCTGAACAGCATGCACTACAACGATTACATGCTATAAATGTTGAGAAGAGAAAGACATATATCAGACTAAAGAGCGGTGACAAATGGGAACGTGCTCAAAAAGCAATTGATTCACCTCAGAGTTCTGATTATGAGGATGGTCGTCTTGGAGAAATTCTCGAGGAATTCAAACTGGCAAATCCAATTCATGATATGTATATAAGGGCCTTAAAGGTAGAAGTCATCAGAATAACTACAGCATTTGAACCCAAATCTGATGAGCTGGTAATATTTGTGGATTGTCATAATGTTGGAACTTTCAGAGTATCTATTCAGTTCTTTTATGACAGATCGCTGACAGAGATTTGGGTACTTAGGCCTAAGGTGAGAACATCTTCTGAGCTAGGTGTATTGTTACATGAGAAGTTCAAAGAATTTGCTGAAAGAGCTGGACCAGAAGTGATTAAGGATCCCCCACAAGTAAAATTTCTTAAGGGAGAGGTACTTCATTCAATCAATCTTCAGACAGATGAGTTATATGAATATCATGCAAAACACTTGGTATATGCTGAATATGCTCTCAGAAATCATGGATTCTTGACTAAAGAAAAGGTAATAGCTGCAGATCACAATCGATCCTATGCACAAACGAATATAAAAGATTACAAGAAATTTCAAGGTGAACTGAGAAAGAAGCTTGGAATTCCTTTAGTCTTACCTCAAGGATTGTCATCAAGAAGAGAGCGTCTTGTTGATTCTGATTTACACATGAAACTTTAAGTCACAGATGAGCCAGAAGAAGGAGAATTTAGACGAGAAGACAGTAATTGAAGAACAGCTCTACGTGTATTATCTTTAGAGCTAGATAGGTCAAGATAGGAATATGTTAAATATGATCAGGCTAAAGGATCATCTATCTTGTATTTATCATTCTGTTTGAATCTGGAAATATTTAATATAAACCAGAACTATTTGATATTTGCTTTACGTTTAATATTTTATCTTTCATTTGGTTAAGTTGAATTAGTTGAGGTATCCTCTAGGTATTTGGTTGTTATTGTCTAACAAACAAATAGGGGGAGATTGAAAGGCAGATGAATAAGCCTATTTGTAGTTCGAGGATCCTAATCAACTTAAACCAAATTGTAATAAGTAAATATCCGTATGATCTGTCACAGGAATCTCAGGAAGCAATATCTGTCAGAAGAAAGAAGGAAGTCAATCTATAGTTTTGATGTTTCACACTAGAAGACGTATCAGGTATCTGATCAAGCCTCAGTATAACATTGAAGTGAATGGATTCATTTACAGTGACAGAGATTTTTCGAGTGATAGATTGAAAATCAATCAAAGTACAAGAAAATTGAGAGAAGAAATAAACCACAGCTTAAAGTCAGAAGTGAAGAAGCATCATTGAAGTTAGTCGTTCATGAACCAGACAGTACATCGAACGTCAACATAAGTCAGTGGTAATTCTTTATTATTTTCCGTGGTTTGGAAGAATTAAATTAATTGGTTATTGATTTAATTTAATTTGTTTTTAATTGATATAAATCATTTAATTGATTTAATTAATGAATTAATTCTAATAGAATTAATTTATTTATTAAGTTAATTATTGTATCAATTAATCATGAATTAGTTAATCATTAATTAATTAAAAGGATCAATATGACTTAGTTAAATGCTGAATGGATTATGTCTTGATTAAGTTTAGTTCGGTATGACCTAAATTAGGTCATACCGACATGACTTAAATCTAAGTCATACTAAGCATAAAGATTTAGGTCATACCGAGCTGCTGAGTGGATTAGGTCTTACCGACCTCAAATCTGCTAGGTCATACCGATGGAATTAGGTCATACCGAAGCAAGATATTTCTGGAAAGGTGTTAGGTCATACCGACAAAAGTGTTTAGGTCATACCGACCACACTATTGAAGATTAGGTGATACCGACACATTTTTTAGGTCATACCTACAGAAAATTATGTCTTGGAGCAAGATTAAGTCATGCTGACAGCTGATTTAATAGGTCTTGAAGCAGTTTAAGTCATATCTAATGAGTACAGACCTATATAACACAACAGAAGCAACAGAATGAAGCAGCAGACCAGAACACAGCAATATCCTGGAAAAACACAGCAGTTTTCTCTCTCAAATATCAAGAACACCAAGAACAAATTAATTCACATAAATTCAAGTTCATCATCTTTGTAATATTCTATCCGATAGAACTTGTCTACTTGTGATTCTTGTATTACTAGCGAATTAAGTTTCCTAGTACTTATCTTGAGATTTATTAACTAAATTAGAAAAGTTCATGTCGAATTTTCTAATTAGTTATTAAACACTTGATAATAGTTTGGATTGATTTTGTAACACCACATCAAGTTAATATACAGTTATATTCAACTTGAAATCCGAGTCAATTTATTCCGCACAAAATATTCGTTTAAGTGAAAATTATTTAACGAATAAATTTTGAGAAATTGATATTGATTGTATTCAACCCCCCCTTCTACAATCATAGTGGACCTAACAGAATTATCATTCATTAGGAGAAAGTACAAAATCCAATATATCAGTAAATAAAACCCATCAATAAAAGGCAAAATCAAAATAATACAATGGGGGTTATCATCAACCAAAACGATGATGTCTACAGTCTACCCCTAAACTTTAGTTTAGTATTTTTTTGGAGAGGAGGATAGAGAGAAACGACAACAGCCTTCGTTATAAAATCACTATTATTGATAATTAGATAGTTCGATACATATAAAATTATATATTTCAAATAAAAGGTGCCCTTTTTTATTTTGTATTCTTAAATTAAAGTAACAGTAATCAATTCTCATATCCAAATCTTAGAGCAGACATATGGAATTTGCTTAGTTGGTTGATAATACTTATTTTTTTAATATCAACAAAACCTTAAATATAGGTAAAAAAAACTTAATAACTTGGTAGATAGATTCTAAACAAACAGAAATATTTATTAACAATAAACAAAATTAAAAAAAAAGGACTGCTACATTTTATGTACTCTAATCTTAGTTTTGGCTTGTAGCATCTCAATGTTGTGTTCAATTATATAGTAACATACTTAGATAACTTGGGCCGAGAGTAACATTAGATGCATGTAACTAACATATTTGTTCTTTCTGCGTATTATTTTCGTTTCGTATACGAAAAAAAATTCATGTAGTTTAATATCGTTTTGTGTTCGAATTTTGAATTCACAAAAAAAATTAATGTCATTTTCATGGAAGATCCTGTAGACACACGGCATGAATGTACACAACACAAACGATTTATCAGGTCTACGTAATCGCTTCGTAATATATGTGAGAAAAATATACTCACTATTAAAGGAAAATGAATTTAATGTTTTATAACCCGATAATTAAAATAAAAGGACAAATATATAATAATATGATTATGTGTTTGTAGATTACCCATTTGATTTTAGTTTCATGTACAAAATTCTATTTTAACATGTTAGTCAAATAAAACAAAGATAGGTGATACTCATTGTCAAATGTCTTATTTTATTCATAGGGATGACAACGGCTTGGGTTCGGTCCGAATTTTGTGAAATTCAAATCCTTATCCAAATATTTTCGGATTTTAAAAATAAATCCAAATCCAAAACCCAATCCGTCGGGTTTCAGATTATGTCTGTTTTTTCTTTGGTATCCAATTTTAGTAATAATATAGTCAAATTTTAAAATAATTGAAGTAGTCAAATGTATGTACGAATTGATATACTAAGTAAAATTTAAATTATGTTAAAAAAAAATTTCGTCGTGTACAACACAAATGAAAAATTTATGTAAACTGAAGAAAATTACATCTTAAATATTTCAAGAAAATTTGATATTGAGAAATAGAAGATCCGGTTATGATGAGTGTTTGATAAAATTAATAATATTAATGAAAATGGTATAAGTTGGCGGATAAATAATTTTATACTTAAATTATTTACATCTGAATGAAATTGTCTTTTTTTTAAATAATGATTAAATAATATGTTTGTATTAACTAATTAATAAATTTTACCGTTCGGTGCGTAGCACGGGTAGAACGCTAGTAAATATGTGTTTATATTTTATTTTGGATCCAACTAACCAAAATTAAGTAATAAAGCCCGGTTTCAATACCTAAATTTTAGTTTTAGATTTTATTATGCATTATATCCTTATATATAATAAGCATAAGAGGAATCTTATCCAAATTTTTGGTCTGTCGCTGTACTACCAAAATCATATATGATCATATTAAAATATATATAATCTAAAAAGGATATTATTAGAAAAGGTTGCATTAGAATTGAATTTTAAAAAGAAAATTATAATCTAAAAAGGATATGATTAAAAAAGTTTATATTTCGATTGAATTTTAAAAAGAAAATTATAATCTGAAAAGGATATAATTAAAATAACTTGCATTAGAATTGAATTTTATTTTATTTTATTAGTATTAAAAAAATTCATATTTATTATATTGGCTATATTTTGAGATCTATAAATCAAATTTGGATGATTTTATAATCCACGCAAAATACATAAAATTATCCTTAATTTAGTAGTGATTTACTAATAATTATTATTTAAATGGAAATACACAGAATCTCAAACAAACGAAAATATAATTACGAATTTTTACATTAATCCTATTTAATGTAGAAATCCTACATTGATAATGTTATTCAATGTAGAAAACCTAATTATATACGATTTAAATAATTGACATATACATTTTCGTACTACAATATAAATACACTTTTTATTTTATAACATATTAAAATATAAAATATTTTTAATGCTAGATCCAACGATTTTCATCTATTTATTTCAAGATTTTTGTCGTACGGAGGACCAGACTACCGATTATAAAAAATTTGGACAAAATCCCTCCTACACTTATTATTAAAATTGTATTTAGTTGTTATTAGAATTATCTTCAAATAATTATAAGGATATTTTGATAATCAAAATGAATTATAAGTAGAATTCATAAATCAAATAGAATTTTCAGCGTAAAAAATTGTCAATTTCTTTTTTTTTTTTTGTTTCTGCGTAGATTTAATTAGAAAAAAATTATTGAACCATCACTAAATTAAAGATTATTTTGTTAATTTCACGTGAGCTGTAATCGTCCAATTCAAATTTTAAGAATTCAAGATAGAGTATGAATATTAAATCGAACGTGTAAAATCTTATATATATATATATATATATATATATATATATATATATATATATATATATATATATCAATTTTTTAACAATAATTTGATATGTAATTAATAACATTTAAAATTTTAAAATATTAATATAATTATATATATTAAAAAAGGAGTCATGCGTTGCACGAGTTATGAATTATTATATCCTTATATATAATAAGCATAATAGGGATCTTATCCATAAATTTCGTCACTGTACTACAAAAATAATCTCAACCGTCGAATATAATATCTTTAAAAATAGACGATCAATATTATATCATATTAAAAGAGGAAATTGTAATCTAGAAAGGATATGATTAGAAATGTTTGCCTTAGAAGTAAATTTTAAAAATAAAATTATAATCTGAAAAGGATAAAATTAAAAAGGTTGTATTAGAATTGAATTTTAAAAAAGAAATTATAATCTCGAAAGTATATAATTAAAAAGGTTGTATTACAATTGAATTTTATTTATTTATTTATTAGTAGTTAAACAAATTCATATTTATTATTTGGGCTCTATCTTGAGATCTATAAATCTGATTTGGATGATTTTACAATTCAATCGAAACTCATAATACTACCAAAATAATCTAAACCGTCAAATCTAATATCTTTAAAAATAGACGATCAAGATTATATCATATTAAAAGAGGAAATTATAATCTAAAAAGGATATGATTAGAAATGGTTGCCTTGGATGTAAATTTTAAAAATAAAATTATAATTTAAAAAGGATACAATTAAAAAGGTTGTATTAGAATTGAATTTTAAAAAGAAAATTATAATCTTGAAAAGATATAATTAAAAAAGGTTGTATTACAATTGAATTTTATTTATTTATTAGTATTTAAACAAATTCATATTTATTATTTGGGTTCTATCTTGAGATCTAGATATCTGATTTGGATGATTTTACAATTCAAGCGAAACTCATAAAATTATCTTTAATTTAATGATGATTTAATAATTATTATTCAAATAGAGACACTTAGAATCTCATGAGAAAATATGATTACGAATTTTTGCATTAATCCTACTCTCAATGTAGAAGACTTACATTGATAATGTTATTCCATGTAAAAACCTAATTATATATAATTTAAATCATTAACATACACCTTTTCGTATTTCAATATAAATACATTTTTTAGTTTATAACATATTAAATTATGAAATATTTCTTTTTTGCTAGATCAAATGGTTTTCTTTTATTTATTTTAAGATCTAACGTTTCTTATTTATTTTGTTCTACATAGGACCAAACTACCGATTATCAAAGTTTTGTACAAAATCTCTCATACACATATTATTAAAATTATTTTGGTTTTTAGTAGAACTATCTTCAAATTATAATAAGGATATTTTGATAATCAAAATGAATTATACGTAAAATTCATAAATTGAATAGAATTTTCAACATAAAAGATCGTCGATTTTCTTCTCTCTTTTGTTTCTGTGTAGGTTTAATTGGAAAATAATTGTTAAAGCATCACTAAATTGAAGATTATTTTGTTAATTTTACGTGGGCTGTAAAATCGTCCAAATCAAATTTTAAGAATTAAAGATAGAGTACAAATATTAAACCGAATGTGTAAAATCTCATATATATATCAATTTTTTAACAACAATTTGATATGTAAATTAATAACATATAAAATTAAAAAATTAATATAATTATAGATATTAAAAAAGAAGCCATGCATTGCACAGGTTATAAGCTAGTATCTATAAATTAGAATAATTTAGTAAGGGTAATTAAGTAAAACAATTAAATATGTATCGTACCGTACTAAAAAACATGTATCAAGACGTTTAATATTACCACTATTATATAATAGTATAGATATCTAGAGTCCCCTTCTACAAAGAACATATTATATGGAAAATTAGAGAGAACCATTATAAACCACAAATATAATGCACCCACACAAAATTAAAATGCATCTTCACACAAACTAACTCAACCCACTTTTTTAAAAAAATAAAAAAATAGAGGATAGTACCCTGCTGAATGGCATGCCTTGTCAAGCACATGCCGCGTGTCATGCCATGTGGCGCTACCACGTCAGCAAACAGGGGACCAGCACGTCAGCACCTGTCACAGCAGATGGTCCCTATTTGCTGACGTGGCAGGTGCTGACTTGGCATGACACATACTATATAATAACAACATCTATCTACTGTATAGTATACGCGGTGAACCCTATATGGAGATGGAGATGGAGAAGCAACGCATGGAGAATATGGTGCAGGATCCCTCCACCGAAGGTAAAAAGTCGATTGATTTTATTTTGAATTATCCGTGATTTGTTTAAATTGCGCTGCTGTGCTTTGTTAATAATTTGGATATTTGTTGTATGTTTATTTGTTGGGCAGAGGCCTTTGTAAAGGCTAAGCGAGAGATGCAGGAGGCCAAATTTTACCAAACACCAACCTTCCCTCATTCATTTGGTATTTTTTGTACATGTTTTATACTCTACTAGCTTTATACCCGTGCGGGATATTTTATATACATTTTTTAATATTAAATTTTATGTTTTCAATTTTGTTTGGAAGAACTATCAAATAATGTGTGGAAACTCGGTAAATTGAAAATTGATGATAGTTATTTTATTAATAATTATTATTTCTTATTATTGTATTTTTACATGAAAGTTTTTCTTTTTTAATTTTAAATTATTAAAAGTTATTTTACATTTTTTTTACTTAATAACTTTATTATACTCTGTATAATTAATTTTGTTTTTTTTCCCCGAGAAATTCTAAAATAATACCTATAAATCCTATTCATAATTTTTGAAATAAGTTGTACAATTTAATAATATTTTTAATTTCTACTTGATATTATTTAAAAATACAATTATTATTATTACTTCTTAAATAATACATCGACGATCAAACCCGATAAACCCCTTTGACCAAATATAATGTTTAGAAACCATTTTCATAATTTTTAAAATAAGATGTATAATTTAATAATACTTATAATTCCTACTTAATAATATTTAAAGATATAAAAAATTGTATTTTTGAAATTACGGTTCTAGCCCTGACGACCATACCATACCACATGAACTCCCTTATACTAATTATATATAGGATATAATGACATGCATGTACCTGAGGGTTATTTGATTGTGTACAAACTTATAGATATTTAGATTATTATTATTTTATTTTTTTTTTGGTTTCCAGAGGAGTTTGAGCATATAATTGAGGATGTCATGAGAGGTAATATTGTAGCCTACGTGAATCTAATTGTTTTTCTTAACAAATTCTAAGATTTGTTTTATACTGTAGCATTATTTCTTTACTCATCATGCAGGCTTAATGGATGAAACCACTCAACTAGGACGAAAAGTATGTGAAAACTTTCTTCTTGTGTCATATACACACACAGTAGGTGGATACATGCATTTTCTTTAATTTCGCCTTGACTTAATTTAATAACGATACATGATTGAGACAGGAACTGGAGCTTAATCAAACATGGGAGTAAACCCTGTTTCATGATGAGGTAGATTCTCATCTTGGTGATCTTCTAGTACTTGATATCAAGACTTATCATTTATTTACGTGGGTTCAACTGAGAGGTAAACATTTATTTTCTACACCTTAATATTTGATTTGTCGTGCCATTGTATGAATTTAACTGTTTATCCTTCATTTTCTACCTCTTTTATCCTCAATTTCAACTATCTATCATTCGATGTTGTTCATGTTTTAGTTTACAACAGTTTTATTGCATTGCCTGTTCACCTTTCTGTCGGAGATCATCAGTTATAGTTGAAGTTAAATCAGTGTGACCCTCTGTTTCTTCCTTTGTTTCATTTTTGGTTCTCAGATATCATTTCAGAGGGTAAACGAGAGATGCCTGGTGCTACATTTTTCTTCCCACCTGTTTTACCCGACACAACCGGTACTGTTAGTATTATACGTTTTAGCGGTTTTTCTAGTATGTTACTCTTTCTCTTAGGAATCTTCAGTCAATAGCTTTTACTTGCATAAATCTAAACTTTTGTTTCTCATCTTCCATTGTCATTTCTACAATTCACAAAGAGAAATTGCTGATGCCATAACAGGCATCCTAGTTAATTTATATATCTTGTAGTGTAAAGTTTGAATGTTGGTACTGCTCGATTTATAAACTGAAAATGCATGATTGATTTAATTAGTTGTTGTTTATGAAGCTTGAGGATTTTGTATGTATCTTTCACAGATTTAATCGTTCCTGTATAATTATTAGGACTGAATTCACTTGTAGATTGATTATCTTTAACATGTAAGTTATGTACTGAGTTATAGTTCACTTTGTGGACTTCCTTTAAACTGTGCCTAAATTTCTTGATGCAGATCTGGAGAAGGAAACTAATATTCTACGATCAGGGGTATGTTGAGAAATTTTTCTAGTAACATCTTATGTGTAAATATATAAACCAATACATTATTACATTCACGTCCGTGAGTATATAAACCAAGGGTTTTATGTATTTGATAAAATTAATGATTGGGGACAGGAAAAAGAAGCTTGCTTTTGAGCTGCTTTCTGCTTATCGGGTAAGTTCTAAACTTGGAATTTTTCGCTATTTGATATTAGCGTAATTGAGGTGAACGGATATGTATTAGTTAGCTTTATATTGATGTTCTATTTTGTGCTCAACAGTGGAGGCCCCTTATTTTCCAATTGCTAGAGCTCAAAGTACAAAAAGCCTTCTCTGCTGGTAAACTGGATCAAATCAAGCTTTTAGCAAAATGGTATCAGGTAAGTTCTTAAAACTCTTTTTTGGTGGTTGCTGTTTTTGGATGTTAAAAACACAGGCTTCTCATTGGAGTATTTGATTTTAATTGATCTACGCACATGTTTTTGGTCTTTTTGCAGTTATTTAAATCTCCCAGAGAGGAAGTTTCTGGGAATAATTCTGAGGGTGCTAGTAGGTACGTTCAAAAGCCTTGTAACATGTCTTGGGGCCTCTCTGTGCTCTCTTCTGAATATATGTGTATGTGCGTATGTCAATATGGGGCACATATATATTCCAAGGAATTCTACTATTTCATGTGTGCGCTTTTAGTTAGATGTTATTACGGACCACCAGAGAGTCCTTTGAATAAATTTTAATTTTTTTATTGTACTAGGCACCTTTATACTGAAAGTATGTCTAGCTTATTCAATTCTATGTGCATCATCATCTCCATTTTAAGAAATTAATTTATTTTAACCGTTTACTGATCTTATTAATTTGATATACAGAGTTTGGACTCGCGTTGATGAACTGGAGAATTGGCTGTCAGTCCCCGGAAATCCTCTGGTGGTTAATCATTCAACTTGAAATTGGAGATCCTGTTGGCAATTGTTTTGGAGTTTCATATTGCTGCCAATATATGAACTTAAATGTAGTGCATGTCAGACAAATGTTAATTTTAACTTTAGATTTCTTTGTTTTGGGTTACTGGTACACTTGGAACTAACTAACTAACGGTGCATTTGTTAACAAAACAATACAGCAGACTGTCGAAACAATCTAGTCATGTATGTATGATGCACAAGCACAACAGCTTATAGCCTGCGTTACAAATTAGAACTCAGACTGCTTCCAATAATAATAAAGAAATTTCACCAATTTACTGACAAATTGAAATAAGCAATGTAATCAATGGTACGAACTGTTACCGAGGATGATCAATAAACGTATTGGTAAAATCACTGTAAATTATTTTCTTTCATGCATGTAGTGGTCTTCGTAAGTCAGGTTCTTGAGATTTTGTTGTAGTAGTCTTTTATACGTGTACAAGAATATGAACTGATATGCTTCTTGCCCTGGATGAACACTATCAAAGAATAAGTATTTTGAAGAGTTCGAACACATTGAAGCTGTTGCAGTACATAGCGGTCCTGTTTCCAGAAATATTCCTGTCCCACAACACCCCCTTCTGGTTTCCACAAAACCTGTTACATTACATGTAACTGAAATACGAATTCAACATTAATTTTAAATTACAGGGACGGACCATGATTTACATCCTGTGGGTGCTTAATACAAAAAATAAGAAGTAAAACGCAGCTAAACTTTTTAATACTCGGGGGCAATGAAATAACTTCAGCAAGTTCAGACCTGATATATCATTCAAGTGTTTCTTAGTATCTTACTAGCTAATAATGTTCGCCTCTGACTATGGGTGCATGTGTGTGTAGGCACGTGTGTACTCGGAAAAGAAGACGAAGACAGAAAATAAAGTTCTTACTACCATAATTCTGGGGATTGTTAATCATCTTCATTATTGGGTTGTAGATGTCAGCATATAAAAGTGTACTTCCTTTAAGATTGCTTTGTGTATTCTGCAATGATTTCTTCAGCTTCTCATTATATGATTGAGAATCCAAATTTTGATTCTTTAAACATTCGTTCATATTCAGATTCTCTACAGCCCTCTGAAACGGCAAACAGCCTATAGGGGGAAGCCCTGCTACAACCATGATCCGCAGTCCAAGACTGTACAGTTCATGCACAAAGTGTTTGAGCCTCCTCTGCACAAAGGTCTGGTAACTGCTGATATTGAACTGAAGCTTTCTTGTTGGCACAGTATAATAGTTAAAAAGAAAATCATTAGTCCCTGCACTAATAACAACCACTGCTCTATTCATTATCATCCGAGCCTCTTTTTCCCCTACAATGCTCACAAGTTTCTCAAAATATTGCCTCAAGTACCCAGGTTGTTGGGACAAGGGGATCACGTTAAAGATTGAACCTGTAAAATCATCGTATCCAGCTCCAGATGACGCGAAGTTTACACCAGAGATCAATTCAAAGTTTGATAAATTTGGTTGCAGGAATGGTGGAATTGTCTCCTTGATTCCTAGTTCTGAGACTAGGAAGTCAGGAACTAATTTCCCATCAGAAAACCTGCCTGTGGGAACTTGTCCTGGAAAATTTTGACCATATGGATTGTGGTTTGCCTTAATAAAGGTAGTCACGTAGTTGTTGTTCCCTGTGTCGACAGATGAATCTCCGAAAACTAAAACAGTAGTAATGTTAGGAAAATTTTCATTGCCATTACATGTGATGGTATTGATTTGGACAACTTGAAGTGTAGCCAAGAAGATGAGAAGGGGGATTTGCATGGTTGGCTGCAATCTTTTGTAGCTTATAGTTGGATTGATATGTAAAATATTAGAAGTAATTTCTTAGCAAGAGCATTTGTTTGGAAAAAGACAGTCATCTTTTGATGACTAATATATGCAAAGTTGTGAAATTTAACTAAATAAAAGAACTAGCAATTCTAAACTACTACTCTTGGCTACTATCACTCTCTGTAATTGAGACAAAATATCATAATCCAATTTATGTTGCAAAAAGATGTAAGAATTTAAATAGTAAAAAGTTTCATCTTAGTAATTACATTGCTATGTTAAAGATTGTGCTCTGTTTAATATGCTAGTTTTTTGAATGGAAAAGCCAACTAAATCATATCTGGAAATGAAACTATATATACCACATGTGTTGAGAGTTCCTTCACTATAATATGTTTTGTTAAATAATGCAGTTCACCAAAAGCTCAATTTGTGGTTGTTCATGTTAAAATCTTTTGTACATGTCTACATTATATTTGAAAAATTAGGCTACAAATCACATTTTCGTAAGTGTGTCGATTCCTCAGGGTCCTGCAATCCCCATAGTTTGGTCTGCTGTTGTATTACCAAAACAGAACCCCCACAGTTAAATTCAGGAGAAGCAAGTATTTCTCCCACTGCCCCCAACTCTCCCCTATCCCTCCATTTCTTTAGCTGATGCATTATGTGTGACTCCCCATGCCGCCTACCAACCAAGACAAGATCATTAGCATCACCTACTGATCTTGTCAACTCAACCACGTCTTGACCACTTGACACCGCCTCCTCTTGGTATGAAACTCGTTTGCAGCTCAGAGTTTTAGCTCTGAGCTTGAAGTCACTCAGGATTTTAGCATCAAGCATTTTACTTCGCTCTTTACCTTCCACAACATCTTCAGAATTAGAAGTAATGAATCGAATTAGGTTGAGCTCGATAGTGGGGTTTTCTGACATGCGTTGTCCGTATGCTAGTGCTTCTCTATCATCTGCACCGCCAAAGAAGATTACAGCTACTTTCTGTAATAACTGCTCTGACAAAATGTATCTTGCATTCTTTTGTTTTAAACGATCAAGAAGGACCCCGACAGAGCAAGGAGCCTTCTCCAGCACCTTTTTGTTCAAGTTCTCGTATGCATAAGAGGTTTCCACTGTTTCCCCGTATATATACTGCTTGTGGAAAGGGACGATGATAAGAATTGATCTCTTTTCAAGGGCGAGGGAGCAGACATCATTGTGCATTGTTGCATAAGGCGAAATTCCTTTGAAAGTATTATTTAAAAAGACACAGCCAAGGTTTAGTTGTTCAAACTTTCTGAACGCAGAGAATATTTGTTCTGATTGTGTACGTTTTGACGAAGACTTTTCGGACTTTTCGTGTTGCCTGTGCGCGGTAAGTAAAGAACTGGAACGACCAACGAGCTTAACAAGGTGGAGAACAACAAGAGTAATTGGGCTCTCTTTTGTTGCATTAGATGCTTGGAGGAGGCTTATTACTGCTTGAACATTTTCTGGAGAGTGTAGGCAAGTAAGTATACGAAGTTCTTCATTTCGTCTGAGGTGCAAGATAGTCCTCCTCCTGTAAGCAAGGTACCTTCTTGAAGGATCATATAAGATCTTTACGATAGGCGAGATTACTCCTGTTATAACTACCACCGAGATTACCATAATGGTGTATGGTTCTTCTGTCAGTTGCTGCATGTTGTAAATAACATCCATAAATTAATTTTATTAGGCAGGCGAACTAGATGCAGAATGTAACAAACAGGGAAATTCATGATAAGATACAAGCAGCGAAGCTTGTAATAATGTGTTTCAAATATATCATTTGCTGACTTACATTCATATGTTTCATCTGAATCATGAAACCGAGTTCAGCTATGCCTTTAGTGTTCATGATGAGAGCAAGAGAAAGGGCATCTCGAACTGGCATCCTGAGAAAAAGAGGGGGCAATGCAGTCCCCAAAACCTTTCCAACAAATGAAACACATGCAAGCAACTGAATAACACCTACATTTTCCATCTGCTTTATGGCGGAAAAATTCGTTGCTAAACCGGAAACAGCGAAAAACAGTGGCATGAATACATCGACAAAGGTATCAAGTTTTTCCGCTAGTGCAGCTCCCAGTGGTGGTCCATCCGGGATAACCAATCCCAAAGCCAAAGATCCACCAAAAGCAGTGATTCCAATAAGTTCACCTATAAACCCACAAATCATTAGAGTAACAAGAACAACACAAATATATATCTCCTTTACAGGCCTCCCTTCTGGGGTACGTCTAACTGCCCACAAGGCTGCAGGACGAATTCCATACACAATGGTAACAAAAAACAAGACAGTTGAGAAAACGGATCCTACAGTTATCCTGAATGATTTTTTGTCAGCTAGCCTAGCAGTATAATTTATCATCACGATAGCCCAATTGCATACATCGCAGATAATGGAAGACGAAGATGCTAGACGTCCAATCTCTGAGTTAAGGATCTTGAGGTCATCCAGAAAGCAAGCAACAACAGGAAATGCTGTCATGCACTGCACTGCAACAATAAATGGTAGATCTTCAAAGGTGTCTTGGTCTAGATACGCAGACCTCTGGAGGAGAAACGCAGCGAAATTAGCAAGCCCATAGGGAACAAAGATCGCCAGAATTCCTATGAGTAAAGGTTGTTTCCCTGTTCTAAAAACCATCGTTGGATCTACTTTGACCCCGATTAAGAAGATAAAGAGCATAAAAGAAAAGGCTGCAGCAGTCTCTAGTACCACTCTCGTTTCATTTGGAAACACATTAGATAAGAATGTTGTACTCTGTCCAAGTACCGAAGGACCTAGAAAGACACCAGCCTGGTCAAGATGATCACCCATAATAAGCAACAGTTAAACAATCTCATGCTTTTCAGGGAAATGGTACATTTAATAACAGGGTACGATGTATTTAATTTATAAAGCATTTACCAAACGGTGTCGTCAACATCATCTATCATTTGGGTACACCATTTGGTAAATCCTCCAGAATTCAAAAGAAAAATTAATTTATTTGCACTTGATATTTTTCGAATTCCCATATGTTAATCGAATTCTCATAAAAAAAATTACATTTATTCAAGTGACTTAATTACTACATTGCATGCATGCATGGATGATAAAAAGATATCGAATGAAGAAACAAACGACGAAATAGGTACAAAATACAAACAAAAATGCAAAGAACATAAGAAAGGGCTTACAAGAATCTGAGAAATGATAGCGGGTTGGCCAAGAGGTTTGAGAACAAAGTGAAAACACTTGGTGACAAGATTGATAATAGAGAGCTGCAACAGAAGTGAAGGAACATAGAACATAAGAGGGTTGTCTCCAAACCAGATACCCCTAGAATTTGCATGATCCATAATAGAACAAACGCGGGACATCTCAGGCGCCATGCCATCAGTGCGGGCAGGTGAAGATCGAGATAGATTAGCAGCATTTTGAAGATGATGAGAGACATGAATGGAGGAGCAATGTTGCCCTTCGGTAGACATGGGAATTTGGGAGATGAAGATAGAGAGAAGTGAAAATCTTTTCCTTTTTTTCCAAGACAAACCATAGATTTTAGTTATTTTATTTTATTAGTATTATATTTAGTTGATATAAACATTAATGAAAGACTTTTATTATTAAATATAAATAATGAATAACTTTTTGCAGTTCCCAAATTTGATTTGTTTAAACTACGCTTGTTAAATTTATTATATATATATATATATATATATATATATATATATATATAATAGGGTTATTCTCTTTGGTACACTCGTGGAATTGACTTTTGCCAATGGTACCATCACATTTTTTGCTTCTATACGTGGTACACCTGAAATATTATTTATCTCTTAGTCATACCCTTTTTTAAGTAAAACGTTAAAAAAAACGTTAAACACCGTTTAATCACTGTTAATGACTACTAAAAATAATAGGGATATTCTCTTTGGTACACTCGTGAAATTGGCTTTTGTCAATGTTAACATCACTGATGTGTCAAAATAACTGCAAGCGCACAGTGGTTAATTGTAGCAAATACAGGTCGATCCACAGAGACTATGAATTTTCAAAACCCTAATAATTAAACTAATTATCAAAGATTATCAAATAATATGAAAAACCTAGGAATCCGAATCCGTTAATCAATCACAATTAATATCAACTCGCCCTAAAATCAATCCTCTTTTCTTCACAAATAAGATATATCAATCAACGAGACAAGCATATACTATGAAACTTGTTATCTAACAATAATCTATCAAAACTTCAAGGAGCAAGCATAGGCTATGAAAAACAAATCCGGTAACAATAATATATCAAAATCACTTTGTCAATTGAATAATTAAGCACCAAGAAAAATTATGAGAACCAATTAATAGAAATGAGAAGAAATCAAGAGTAATTAAATTAACTTCATCTTCATCCTAGGGTAAGGGAATTAGCTAGACATGATTATAATATATGCGAAACAATTATAACGATACATGAATCAATGACTTAAACTATGGCCAGGAACTTATTAAATTAAACCTAATAACTATAACGTGAATGACAGGTGTATTTATATAATAAATTAATAAATAAAGCAAACTAGTGAAATTGCATGTATTAAATAATAAAGCTGTAACAGGAGATTGAAGCAAGTGAACGGGAAGGAAGCAAAAGAAGAACTAAAAAAAATATTAATAATTCAGACGAGTATGCCGGATAAAAGCTACCAACGAAAGTAAAAAGCAAGAAAATAAAGAGCTATCAAATTTTAGGTGTCTAACTTTACAAGAGAGAATGTCATATATATATAGGGAAAAATAATAGGTTTGACCCCTTTGATTACAATCCGATATTGAATATAATTTCTTCAATTTCCTTTTCTTCTCGGATAAGTATTCGATTTTTCCTCAAATTTCTTTGACTTCAAGTATTTTCCACCTCCTTTCCCTTTTTGCACCTTTTCCTGCTAGAAATCTGTTTTTATTTATTTTCCTACAAAACAAAATAAAACAATTTATTAATTAATAAAATTACGAAAACGGACATAAAATAGGTATTAAAAATATGATGAAATATGGACCTATCAAATGCCCCCATACCTATATTTTTGCTCGTCCTCGAGAAAAATATATTATAAAATACTATCTAATATATAATACCACTTCCGTAGGTGATCACGGTTGCATTTGGCGTATGCAACAAGCCCTTTAAACCCCTAGGCAGCCCTAGTGGACGAGTCAGGTCTCGTGAGGGCCTATAGTGAATGTACCCATAAAATCCATCTAGCTCATGTAAAAGATGTTCAATGCAACACCACACATACAAGTCATCTCATGCTACATCAACTTAAGAAATCAAAGTGAATTTGCAATGTCTTGGTGTGTAAATGCAAGTATTCACATAGTCTACTCAAAGATATATGTAAAGGTCATTAAAAGTCCACGTCAAGTGTAAAAATAAGTTTGGTAATCATGCTAAGCCCACAAGAGTACACCTTAGAGTCAAAACTTGGGATCTCACATGCAAAAACAAGTAATAACTCACATTTCACTCATAGAAGAATATTCACTCAAGAACAAGGGTAAGTGTATCACTCCATTCCAACAAAATCATAAGCATGCTTGACATTTGGTATCAATCTAACTTTAACATAACATACATTAATGATGATATTCAAAAGGTCTTTTATTTGGGTTGTAACGGGGCTAGGGACAAGGTATGTCAAGTAAAGCCAAATAAGATGAAGTGTCAAAATCTAGTAGGAACCATAATTAATCATACACAACACCATACTTTCTCCCCATACATGGATTTCTAATTTTCTTCCAACAAACTGCTTGAATAGTTGAATGAAGAAGGATCGCACAAAACACATAAACATAAGTATGCTCTCATATGAATTTTTTTCCCAATTTTTTTTCTCTTTTTTTTCTTTTTTTTTTCTTTTTTTTGGAGAGCTAAGATAAATATATACGCAACCACAATCCTTCATCAAAAATTTCTTGAACGACTAACAAATAAGCAACAAAATCCAATATTTCCTTAAAATTAATGAACAAAAGTAAACCCCATCTCACACACCTTATTACTCCCTCAACTTCCTACTAGCCTTTGACAATTGGGATCAAGTATACGTAGGCTGCACAACAAAAAGGTCTAGGCAAGTAATGTGGTGTGTCACTGAAAAAATAGGATTAAGCTCAAAGGGGTAACTAATTGATCACATGTAAAGGGTGTGGTAATTTGGATAATAATAGGTTATTCCTAAATGCCTTTATCATCTTATCATCAAATAATGTCATGCATTTCAAGAAAGGTCTCAAACAAGTGCTAGCAATGCAAACAACATGTGGACACTCAAGCAAACGAATATAAAATGCAAAAGATATGCATATAGGCTCAAAATCTCACTGGGTGGTAAAACATAATCAATCCCAAGCAAAAATCTCTTTAATGCACCTACTTGTACTCAAAGCATGGAAACCAAATCATTTTGCACATATTCATGTCCTTTTAATTACTTACAACATTCAATAAGTCTACTAGTTTCAACTCGCTAGTGTGTGTGTGTGCACAAGAACTTAGCATATCACTTCTCAATCAAAAGCATCAGAAACACAGGAGTACTATAGCATGTAAGGGTGCATCAAGCTAACTTTTAACAAGTAATCATTTCACAAGGCTAGAATTATTTTTGTATTTTTTTCATTTTTCAATTTTTTTGGGTTTTTTTTTAAAAAAAATAATACTACTAAATCCCTCCCCCATACCTAAATCATGCATTGTCCTCAATGTATGCAAATGAGAGAAAAATGACAAAGTAAAAGGACGAGAATACCTGATAAGGGCAAGACGGAGAAACATTATTACCTATAACACACACACACAAAAACTCACACACATAAAATAAACACCACAAAAACTCATACACACAGTTGTTCCCCAATACCTAAACTTAGTCATGGGAGACACATTACAAAAACAGATATATTAACCAATACCAGATCGAGGAAAAACAACACACGTAACACAATCAACACATGTGAAACACACCCACAAAGACTTCATTATCCACTGGAGAAATTTGATCATGCACCAGAATAAAACTCATACACCTAACATCATTCATAGACCAATTAGACGCTTCTTTATTTTGTTTAAGCAGATTGATTACTTGAAATTCTTGGTCATGAACTAAGTCACAAGAAATAACATGATGAATTTCATTATCAACTATCAAAGACTGATCAAAAATGGAAAAAGATGGATTAATAATGAATGTGGGTGGCTCACCAACAGAAGTCTTAACAATGGACTTAGGATCAAAAGAACTATCCTCAAGTTGAGTGGCATTCTTAGAACAAATGGCATTCAATTCATCTAACATCTCATCAGAAGAAAAATTTCTGTAAAGCTCATGAAGTTCTTTATTACTCTCATACTCTAACAAAACATCTTTCTCAAGAAAAGACTCAATTGAACTATCCTCAAGATTCGACCATGAAACAACCTCATCTATCAAATTAACTCCTACAGGTTGTTCAAAAAGCTCATTAGGTTGATTTCCTACATTGAAGGCATTAAGATCTATCGTCATGTTTCCAAAAGTGAGTTTCATCGAACCATTCCTACAGTTAATCAAAGCATTAGAGGTAGCAAGAAAAGGCCTTCCTAAAATGATGGGAATTTGATTTTTGACTGGTTCGGTTTCTAGAACAACAAAATCAACGGGGAAGACAAAATCACCAACCTTAATCAACACATCTTCCACTATACCTGTAGGAGTTTTAACAGAACGATCAGCTAACTGAAGAGTAACACTAGTCTTCTTAAGTTCACCTAAACCCAAGGCTTGATAGACAGATAATGGAAGAAGGTTCACACTAGCTCCTAGATCGAGTAAAGCTTTATCAATGAAAGTATAACCTATGACACAAGAGATGGTAGGACAACCAGGATCCTTATACTTCACAGGGATTTGATTTGAAAAAATAGAACTAACATGAGATGTTAGGAAAGCTTTCTTAGGAACATGAGTGGTTCTTTTATGAGTACATAAATCTTTTAGACACTTAGCATAAGAGGGAACTTGTTGAATCGCATCTAAAAGAGGAATGTTAATCTTGACTTGATTAAAGACTTCCAAAATCTTATCTAACTGAGCAGATTGTTTGTTTGAAGTAAGTCTTTGAGGAAACGGGGCTTTCGATTTAAAGACTTTTTCATTAGACACATCAGAGTGGGGTTTCAAAGGTGGTTCATCGGATGGTGATGACTCATCGGATTTATCTACTTCAGAACTCTCTTGATTTGAAGATTGCTTAAGACTAGGATTCAAGAGTAAAGGATTTGGTTCAGATGTTAGCTTATCTTCTTCTTGAGTATTGACACCAGCATGATTGTTGAATTGATTACCAGACCTTAGAGAGATAACAGAATTTACATTTTCATGAGACTTTTGATTTGGATGAAATTTAGGATTAGTCTCGGGTTGACTAGGAAATCTATTTTTCTCTCTCTCACTGATTGTATTTGTTAATTGACTGACTTGGACCTCTAGCTTAGATATGGCTTGATTGTTGGAATTCAGTAACTGCCTATCGTGGGTCATAGCTTGCATGAAAGATTGTTGAGATTTGAGTAATGCCTCCATACTCTTTTCAATAGAATTCAATTTCTTATCAGATTCACTAAAACCAGGAGGATTCATGGGGATTGAGTTTGGATAATGACCAAAATTTTGAGGTGGATTGAATTAGGATTTTGAGGTGGATATGGGCCAGGATTGGGCTTTTGAAAAGTAGGTTGAGGATTTTGATTGTACTGATTATATTGACCTTGATTCCATGAGAAATTTGGGTGACTCTTCCAACCAGGATTATATGTGGGTGCATAAGGATCATTCCTAACTCTAGGTTGAAACATGGCATTGACTTGTTCAATTTCAGGGCAATTCTCTACCACATGATTAGGAGAACTACAGTTTGCACAGAGAGACATTTGAGAAGACACATTGCTGGTTTCTAAGGCTTCTAGACGTCTAGTGAGTGTAGCTAACTTAGCTTCGGTTGCAATAGAATTACCAACTGTGTGTAAGCCCTTAGATGAGTTAGATCTTTCAGTTTCTTGATTAGGTTCCCTAGTTGACTCTCACAACATTGTTCTTTCAGCTAACTCCTCAAAAAATTGCCAAGCTTCATCTTCATCTTTGTCCATAAACTTACCATTACACATAGACTCTAACAAAGCAGTGGTTTGGCTATCTAAGGCTTCATAAAGAATTTTTCAAAGTCTCCATTTTTCTATACCATGTTGAGGACATTTAGACAACAACTTTTTAAATCTATCAAAATATTTCCAAAAAGACTCATTCCGATTTTGTTGAAATTGGTTGATTTCATTCCTAAGTCTGTTTGCCTTATGGTTTGGAAAATATTTTTTAAGAAATATAGCAACAAATCCCTCCCATGTGGAAATAGAATTAACGGGTAGACTGTACAACCACTGTTTAGCATCTTCTTTCAAAGCAAAATTAATAAGCCTGAGCCTAATGGAATCCTCACTCAATTGTTGAAGTTTTTGTAATGCACACACTTCCTCAAACTCTCGCATGAAAAGATATGGATCCTCTCCCTCTACCCCAGCAAACCTAGGTAACATGCTAATGTTGTGATGTTTGATTTCAAAGTTATTCGCGGTTACTGCGGGTAAGACTATGCATGAGGGTTGAGCGGTACGAGCGGGGTAACAACGGTCTTTAAGTGAAACAGCCATGACTACGGGTTGAACTTCTAATTCTTTTGACTCAATTCTAGTGGGTGAAGAAAACTCAAGTTCTTACTACTTTAGGAGATGACAGATTGGTTTGTCTTACTAATCTAGATGTAGTGTCTCGAACCCAAGCACTTTGCATACAAGAGAAGTAAACAATTAAGCACGTAGCAGACAATAGCTATAAGTAAACACCAAAAAAAAATGGAAAATTAAAGAAAAATCTATATTATCCTAAAAAAAATCTAGACCTTGCTCCTAACAATAAGATACTACTAAAAGTCACAACTCAAAAAGCATTCGTCCTGACTGGCCAGGCAGGTGCAAGCATTGCCAAGAGGCTAAACACCTTTCTAGACACCAATCCAAATTAGCCAGGTAAGCGTCACGCTTGCCTAGACACCAAATGAAAGAATACTTATTGATTTGTTCCTCCTAGATTCTCTTCCTAATTGAGCGTGAGATCCTAGGGGCCAACGTCTACTTAGTTTTATTAAGGAAAAGGGAATGCAAGATGAACGAATTAGTGATTTGTGGGCCAAGGAAAGGGTGATGAAATCCCTCACCTTATCTTGTAATTGGGTGGCACCCTCAAGATTGATTGAATGATGCAACACAAAAAGAACAAGAAAATAAACACTTATGGATGCACTACACTACGTGTTCTATTCTAAATTGTACGTACCTCTTTCCTCCAGCAATCACCACAGTTATATAGGATGGAAAGCAATAAATACAATAAAGAAATCTATATGATGTGATCCTATGTGAGAGAATGAATGATGCAGAAAATTGGTTTTTAACAAACAATTAACTAATTAATATTTTTGGGTTTTTTGAATATTTAATTTTTTGTCTTTGTTTTTTCCAATAATAAGAAAGAAAAAATAGAGAGAGGTGATACGGAATACTGAAAAGCGCTTTCAAAAATTTCAAAAGAGACAGCGAGGCCTTCCAGCGATCTTCTTGTCCAAGCTTTTCTCCGCTTCACTATTCCCTAAAAAAAACAAACAAAAGAAACAAGAAACTAATCCGAAGAATTAATATCAAGGAGTGAAAAATACCAATAGTCCCCGGCAGCGGCGCCAAAAACTTGATGTGTCAAAATAACTGCAAGCGCACAGTGGTTAATTGTAGCAAATACAGGTCGATCCACAGAGACTATGAATTTTCAAAACCCTAATAATTAAATCAGGCAAACTAGACAAATAGGTTTGAGATGAGTTTTAATTAACCTAATTAAACTAATTATCAAAGATTATCAAATAATATGAAAAACCTAGGAATCCGAATCCGTTAATCAATCACAATTAATATCAACTCGCCCTAAAATCAATCCTCTTTTCTTCACAAATAAGATATATCAATCAACGAGACAAGCATATACTATGAAGCTTGTTATTTAACAATAACCTATCAAAACTTCAAGGAGCAAGCATAGGCTATGAAAAACAAATCCGGTAACAATAATATATCAAAATCACTTTGTCAATTGAATAATTAAGCACCAAGAAAAATTATGAGAACCAATTAATAGAAACGAGAAGAAATCAAGAGTAATTAAATTAACTTCATCTTCATCCTAGGGTAAGGGAATTAGCTAGACATGATTATAATATATGCGAAACAATTATAACGATACATGAATCAATGACTTAAACTATGGCCAGGAACTTATTAAATTAAACCTAATAACTATAACGTGAATGGCAGGTGTATTTATATAATAAATTAATAAATAAAGCAAACTAGTGAAACATGCATGTATTAAATAATAAAGCCGTAACAGGAGATTGAAGCAAGTGAACGGGAAGGAAGCAAAAGAAGAACTAAAAAAAATATTAATAATTCAGACGAGTATGCCGGATAAAAGCTACCAACGAAAGTAAAAAGCAAGAAAATAAAGAGCTATCAAATTCTAGGTGTCTAACTTTACAAGAGAGAAGGTCATATATATAGGGAAAAATAATAGGTTTGGCCCCTTTGATTACAATCCGATATTGAATATAATTTCTTCAATTTCCTTTTCTTCTCGGATAAGTATTCGATTTTTCCTCCAATTTCTTTGACTTCAAGTATTTTCCACCTCCTTTCCCTTTTTGCACCTTTTCCTGCTAGAAATCTGTTTTTATTTATTTTCCTACAAAACAAAATAAAACAATTTATTAATTAAAAAAATTACGAAAACGAACATAAAATAGGTATTAAAAATATGATGAAATATGGACCTATCAATCACATTTTTGGCTTCTATACGTGGTGAACCTGAAATATTAACAGTTGTCTATCAGAAGGGCATGACTAAGAGAGAAACAATATGTGAGGTGTACCATGTATAGAAGCAAAAAATGTGATGGTACCATTGGCAAAAGCCAATTCCACGAGTGTACCAAAGAGAATATCCTTATATAATATAATAGCCCAACAAGGGCTATAATTAATGAGACATTTTATTCCATCTTAAATCCTTACACATTTTATTCTACCCTTCTATTCATTATTTTTAAAAAATAATGATCTTGGTGGGAATTGAACCTATGTCTCTACAATGTGTAGAAAGATTCTTACCACCACACCACTCACTCTTATGTGTTGTTGTATGATACACATTATGTGTGTAGGTGTGTCGTGTGATTGAAAAAAATATGGTATTTTAGTTAGTGCGACATATTAACAAATTTTAGGTACTTTAGCTATTGCGAGGTATTAACAAATTTTAGTCATCAATTTATTCTTACATTCATTGATTCGAATTATGATATACTATATTATATTAAAAAATAAATTAATGATATATAAATTTTGGTTTGGTTATACTAGACCAATCAATCACATATATTTTAAATCTACACATTATAGATATGTGTGTGTTGCTTGAGTGAAACAAAATATAATATGATAATTATTACAACATATTAGCAATCTTTGGTCATAATTTTATTTTTATATTTATTGATTTGGATCATAATAAATTATTTTATATCAAAATGTCTATTAGTTTTTTTTTTGACGAAATGCAAATTCATTCCATTAAATTAAAAACAAATCTAGCCGGGACAAACCCCCAACTGACAATGCAATCAGGTTGATAAACAATAAACGAGCTAAACAAAGCCGCATTGTTTCCAGACTGCTTAACACACTGAATCCATAGATTCTTGAAAGTGAAAATGAATACAAAGGCTTTCCGAGTAATCCAGCCTACATCACTCCCGAAAATGGTAGCTTCACAATAGTTCCATGGTTGTTGCAGTGTTCAGACGACTCAGTTGCAAAAACTAAGCTATGAGGAACAAGAGTCCTCGAATAATGAACACCTATAATTTGTGAAAGGTGAGCACATGTGGTCGCCACCATTCCAAGCATACCCCAGCTATCTACATGCCGGGAACCAGCTATAGACATGCCAAAAGTATTAATAATGCGGTAAATCCAGATCTCCCAAAATTCCATCCGAATCATTCTCATTGATAACAACACAAAACTATAACAACCACAAATATAATAACGCATAACCACCCAAAAAAATTGGGTACTAAAACACACGCCAAAAGGCGAGACGGGAAAACAAAATCAAACCTTATTGAAACAAAGAAGAACAGATTCGAGGATAAAACTCGATTTTATTGAAGCAAAGAGAGGGATTGATGGCGAGGAGGAAGATGGTGGTTGCGATAGGTGGGGAGTTGGGTGAGGAGGGAGGGTCGGAGAAGATGGGTGGTGAGGGAGGAGGAAGGGGCGGAGAAGAGATTGGGGGGGGGGGGGCGGGGCGGCGACTAAAAGTCGACTCTCAAAATTTCTATTAGTGATACATAATATATAGTTTGTTTATACATTTTAAAATAATAATAATAATATAATAATAATAATAATAATAATAATAATCAACATAATATTTGTAGGGTCATCGATTTAATTCACACATCTTTCTTTCACTAGACAACTCAGTCACATGTGTTTTAAATCATACACATTATAGATGTGTGTGCATGTTACTTGGGTGAAACAAACTTTGATATTTTTAATTATTGTAACATATTAACAATTTTTGGCTATATTTTATTTTTACATTTATTGATTCAGATTATGGTATATTATGTTATATCATTTATTAATATTATTTTCTATCGATGTCAGTATTTAGAACTATACAAATTATTTATTTGAAGAATTTATTGATTTATCAAATATTTATTTACCAAGACACAGTCGATTAAAAGGTAAGTTTTTAGAATTTTTTTAAATAATTAAAATATCAATTAAAAAATTATAATAAATTTTAGAAAATAAGTAAAGTTAGAGGCTCGTAATTCGCTAAGAGAACCAACAAACTCATTCAAGTCTTTGGTCTACTATTCACTCCAATTAGGATCTTTGGATGAAGCTGTATTTGAAAAAAGAAAGGATAATTTCATTGTCAAAGCACGAACATAAGGTATATGAGCAACTTCAACTTATGATGATAGAAGTACGAAAAAATATTCTAAAGTGTGATAAGCCTGTAGTTACAGAAGATATATATTCACTCAGCCAATTAGAATTATCCGGTGTTTTAAAAGTCTAACGGACAGAGGATGAGTAAAGGATAAAGGATGCTTAAAATGAAGAAATTAGAAGAAAAGAGATGAAAGAGTTAGAAAGATAGTTTTAAGAAGTGAAAGCGCAAGGCCTGAGTAGAGTATTAGAAGATTTACGAAGTTTTTGATTAAAATCAATAGTAAAACCTACACTCTCAGAATGCAATATCTTGAAGGCTATTTAGTTTGTATCTTGAATATTATTGGAGATCGAACTAAATGGATGTATCATTTTCGAAGAAGTGGAAAAACAGTTTAGTGTTGTAAGTGTTGTGAAAAATCATCTTAATTAGACGATGCCCATAAAACACTCGAATTCTATTCTATGACTCATAAAAAAAACTGACATGACTACTATCAATATTACTCATATTATTTTTCAGATTACAAACTTGAACATACTTAAATAAGTACACAATAGTCGCATATGCCATTAACAAGCAAAATTCCATTAAAATCAATCACATACTTTAAAAAACATTGATCATGCACAATTTCATTTAAAAATACAATTTAAGATAGCGACCCGTGCCTCGCACGGGTTTTTATGCTAGTTTATTTATTAATACTAGGCAGAGTGACTTCCAAAAATCAAAATAAATGCTTTTCTAAGAATGGAAAAATGAATGGAAAAAGCTATAAAAAAACACACAAGCATTCATTTGAAATTATCAAGGCAATTCATTACTAGTCCATCTGTATTATTGAAGTAATGCCTCCAGAATGGCCTTTGTTCTCTTGTCCGCTAACATCCCACACAATGAACATTACATTCTTATATTGAAAAAAGTATACATATCATACCAAGAAAAACTAAACGATAGTTATGTTATACAAACATACGTCATGTATGTAACAAAAGACAACGAATAAATTCTATAAATATCATGAAATTTTTGCATTCATAACAAACATCCTATGTATGGACAACAAGTAACGCATTCATCTATCACTAACTTAAGTAGCAACAATCATCAAAAACACATTTTCTTAGCTTGACATGGATTATCCCACTCTGTAAATTTTCTTTTTCCATGCCCGTGGATAGTTCCGTCTTCTGGAATGGACATCATAGACTCCATGAACCTAATTATGTCGAAAGACTCGAGAAGATCCTGATCACCACCTAGGTCATCAAAACAAATGCCCTCACCTCAATCGCCATCAAAACACAGGCCGTCACCTCCCTGGCCATCGAAACACAACCCCCCCCAGCAAAATCATTAAAGTCTTGAACACCAATGTCATATGAAGCAATAATATAGCAGTCATCATTACCAACCCTGGCATCTATTGCAACCAAACTTTCTGGATTTAAACTCGTACTTTCCTGGCAAACATTACTACTACTCATTACAGGCAGACTTTCTGAAGTCAAAGTACAACTTTCTTCAAGAATCTTATTGTTCTGTTTTTAATTTTGGGGTTTACGGCCACTTCTTGAAACTTGATCAGTGGTTTTGGTAGCAAACTTACAAAAGGATTTCTTACAAGGATTGAAGGTAATCTCACAAAGAACACGATCAAAACCCAAATTGTCATTAATCCCCCACAAAGAGTATTCATGCATCTTAAAATAAACAGTCTTATCCAGATGAAATTGAGCTTCAATGTGATGAATCTCGAAATTCAACATCCTTTTCCCCCAATTACATTATTATTCCGATCAATTATGGGAAGACGTTTTGTTCTTTGTACCCAGGCCCCGCAATTCGCCCTCTTACTAGTATTACATCTTGTTCTGAAAGTAGTTTTGTTGGAATTGGTAGCAATCTTGGATAAGGACGTAAACACATAAGAGTCTTCTCGGAGTTTGTTATGGAGTCAATCCAAGAATCAGGATCGTCGAGATCAAACAGTAGCCAGGGAGTGAAATTAGAGGCATAAACTTGAATATCATCTCTGATAATGTTACATGGGAGTTTTTGTCCCATAATTTTAGGTTTTATATAGTAATTGATGAGTTCATCATCCCTTGGCTTGAACCTAAATCCCGGAGGAAGATTGATCACTTTTTTTGACATTATCATCAAACACGAAACCCTCAAAACTCTTGTAGTAGTAGTAATATATCTCTATAAATTATAATTCCTGAAGTCTAAATTCAAGACTTTTAACCTATCCGCCCATTCAATTTCCCGTATATTACTGCAAATGCCATCAATTTTCTACGTATTTCGATGAAATTATACGTGTTTGTTAGTATTAATACGTATAAAAAGATTTTTGTAAGTATTCTATCAAATCTCCCCTAAACCAATCTCTCCTCCCACGTGCTCTCTGTACTTCCTATCTGTCAGCCTTTATCTACTTACACCCATTCAAAATTTTAAAAATTCAAACACGTTTTCTTTTTCAAATTCAAGGTTTCTATTTCATCTCAAAAATGTCCCCCCCCCCCTCTCTCTCTCTCTCTTCTCATTTGACAGCCTCTATTTCATTATTTGGTAATTGCTTATCTAATTTGATTTATGCAAAATGTTGTAGTCACTAACGATATTTTATAATTTTTTCAGATAGACAATGGTGTGATATTTGGTTTCAATTATCATAATTTTCTTCATTTTCAAAAGAGCATTGGTAATTTTTTTTTTCATATATCTCAATAATATAACTTTTTATAGTCTAAGTGCTTGATAGAAGTTCTAACAGATTTGTCACTATTTTTATTCATGTTTAAACCTGCTACGAATTATATGTATGTTCTATATTATTTTGGTGTTTGATGCTAAATGTCATTTATCTCCACTTTTTTGAGATCTATGTTTTATATAGAATCTCATATGCACTCTATCTCTCATACATTTTTATGTATAAGACATGGTTTTATTGTCAGTTATTTCAAATTGCTTGCTTTCAAACTGTTTGATGGATGTTCTAATAAAGTTTATTGGTTATTTTTTTACAGTTTCCTGTATTTTAAGGCTATTGGCATCGATACCTGGAAGGGGCCAAAAATTTGGTATATTTGGTATATTGGTTCAGTTCATATGTTTTTTCGTCTAAACATTATATTTTGTTTATTTACTCGACATTTTTTACTAATTAATGATATTTTTTCAGGTACACCATGAGGTGCTTTTTTGTATTATGATTTTTCTTCATCTTATGAAGAGTATGGGTAATATTTTCTTCGATTGTTATATATATCAATGATTCAAAGAATTTACAGTCCAAGTGTTTGATTAAAGATTTAAGAGTGATTTTCACTTTATTATCCATGTTCAAATCTACTTCGGATTTTATGCTCTCTATTTTTGGTGTTTGATGTTGAATATTATTTATCTCCGCTTCTCTCCCATCTCTTTTTAATATAAAATCTTATGCTATCTATCTCTCACACCTGTTATGTATAAGACATAATTTATATTATGTTTACTCATATATCTCATCTGTAGTCCAACTATTTGGTTAAAGTATTGGTTAAGTTTTTCATTATATTTTAATGCTTAAATACAATTTATTGTTCTTTTGTTGATTTTGGATAAATGATTATGTGACAAATACTTTGTGATAACTCTAAAACTTAATCGGGTACTTCCTCGCCAATTCTTGCCTCGGAAGTGGTGTAGCTGTTGTGGGGTATCTGCAAAACAACAAAGGAAGGGGGGTTTGGCCCCGAGGTGCCTCCGGCGTGAGAATAAGAGTTGGCTTTGGAAGGTAATAATCAAGCGAGTATCACAAAAGTAATAAATGTGTGTGGGTGTGTAATAATGTCTAACCCCTAAACCCCATTCTCTAGGGGTATTTATAGCCCTAGGCCTAGGGTTTAGGGGTAGGTTACCTCTGTTCCTGACCGTTGGATCTGGGGGACAGGCCGCTGAATTCCCGGGATGTGGGACACGTGTCCCAACATGTGGGGGTCGTTGACTTGAGTGTGCTAGTGTCGTGGCAGGCATGATTTGACATATGTCAATCATTGGCATTTAGTGTTGGTCAGCGCCAGGTGTGGGACTGTTGGCTGAGCTGGTGGTGCCATGTGTGCTGAGTGTCACAGGTCTGGGGTCCCCTAGACTGGGGAGAGGACCATGCCACGTAGCGGTGGCCCCCGGTCCGGGCCCACTAGCCTGGGTTGGGCTGCTCTTATTCTCATGAGCTAGATTTGTTTGTAGTTTTGGGCTCAAGATTGGGCATAATTGGGCATGGGCTATTTCTAGCCTATCATTTGCCCCCCACTCCCTCATGCGGATTCTCTGGATGGGGGAGTAGCAGGAAGAGTTGTGCTTCATTGCCTTGAAAGAGAAATTTTCACTTTGGTTGCCCCCCAGGCCTGGGGTAAGCTCTAAGGTGCGCATCCCCGGGGCTAGGAGTGTTGTGGCCTCTTTGTAGGTCCAAAGCTTCCTTAGCTGAGGATTTTTTTATTGTTGGATGCCCCCCAGGCCCGGGGTATTCTCTGATTCACACCCCGGGGCGAGGAATGTTGTCGTTTGATGTGCGCACACATATCTATATCCGTGTATATCCTGAAGTTTTTTTTCCCACTTTTTTTTTGAATTTCCGAACTGTTGGCCACTTACAGCGTGCCACGTGTCATGGCTGTTGCACTTCTGAATTGCCTATAAATAGTGGTTGTCCCCCTCACTTTTGTTTTTTACGAGTTTTTGATTTGCTGCCCTCCTTGCGCTTCTCTTGAACTACTTGCCCCGGACTCAAGGTGCTTCGGATTTCAGTCGTTCAATTGCCTTCCGCTTCTTCTCTCTGTAAGTCTCCTTGCTCCGATCTTGGGCTACTTTACTTTATTGTGCCTGTTCTCTGGGCTTTAGTACTCGTATGCATTCATTTTAATTGTAGTCTTTTATTCTATGGGTAGCCCGGCGTAGCGCCCTTTTTTCTTTTTCTCTATATGGTTAAGACCTGGGTGACCTCTAGGCGAGTATTGATCCCCCTTTCTGACTCGGGTAGCACCTCTTGTAGCGGTAGCTCGTCAGACAGCAGCCCGAAGTTTATAGAATTAGAGTGGTGCATTATGGGGAAGAAGAAGAATAGCCTTCTAGTAATTTCGAGGATTGCTATGAAGGATATGGGTCCGGGCTATAGTCTTAGTGAACGGGACGGCAGTTGGGGCCATTCCCATCATTATTTTGTTAAAAGGGACCCGGGGATTCCCCAAGCCTACTTCTTTAGGGATCTTAGTGCGGAGTTCTCCCAAAACGAAGATGTTGCGCTCATGACGAAGTACGATAAGGTCTTTTTAGATTCAAAATTCGTGGACAAGCCTGGCTCCGGAATGGATGTTGGTCCCTTCAGGGCCCAGTACATAGAGGAACCAGTGGAGTGAGATCGGATTTTCCGGGCCACGTTTCACTTAGATGGGGAAGTATAGTGGAGGTGGCCCGAGCCCGGGGAGAAAATATATCACAAGCCAGAGGGAGGTTGGGTCGGGGTGTGGTTGGAGCACCTGAGGTCGGGGTACGGGCCCAGTTGCCACCAGTTCGTCAAGTCATTATACCTGTTTGAGTACGGGATCCCTATAACACAACTCACTCCAAATGTTGTGAAGTGGATCTACTTTTTCTTTGGGTGCTGTGAGGCTGTCGGGGGTGCTGCCCACCTTTTAGCTTTTCCATCATTTGTTTCGGCTGGTCCTTCCAACCATGTGCCCATGTTCGAGTTTAGATTCCAGAGCAAGGCTTGTGGGTATCCTTCTTCGGCCTCCAAACCCCTCAGTATATTGCCTTCCCTGAAGGGGTGGAATGGAGAGTTTGTATTTCTCCGGGGTGTTGATATCCGGTTTTTTCCCACCTTTAAGGAGGTGCCTCTGGCCAATCACTTTGAAGTCTATGACCTTCAGGATGCGGCGTTGGAGCAGGTTAACGCCTTTTGTCGGGGCCTGAAGAGGCAAGTGACTAGGGATGACCTCATAAGTCACAAGTATCTTTTTGAGATAGGATGTATGTTCGGGCCATGTTTGTGTTGTAATAATATTTTCCATGGTAATAACATTTTCCATTCTTGCCTTATATCCGGACTAATGTACTTCTTCATGTTTCTTCTTTTCAGGTCTTCCCAGCTATAATCCAGAGTTTGAGCAATTCGTCAACATGAACAAGACTAACCAAACTCTTGCCGCTGCTCTCCGGGGTATCGGCCATGTTCGTGACAACACTAAGGCCCCCGGGGAAGCTAGCGAGTCTCAGGTCAACTAGGAGGGTGGAAGCGAGAATAGAGTGGTGGCCCCGGAGACGGTTACCCTTGATGATTATGCTGTGGAGACTCCCCTGCACCCGAGGAAGAGGAACCGCTCTGCTATCCAGACTGAAAAGTTTGGGGACATGAAGTCCAACTGCGGGATACAGCAGGAGTGTCCAACGAGCGTGTTCACTAAGAAGGCTGAGTTCGGGCCGCATAAGCCGGTCCCTTTATCTCCGGAGAGGAACTTTATTGGTTTCTTGGCCGACCTCCCTAGCAAAGGGAGGAGATGGGCAGGGATTCTGCCATCTCCCTCTTTGAAGATATGATGGGGGTCTATGGTCAGGTATACATTTCTCCGGGCCCTTGTTATGATTGCTTTACTTTGTTCATTGTTGATACTCGTCTTTGCTTTGGAAGCTTGGGGTTCGGATGGCCGGGATGGCGACTGCTGCTCATCGGGAACTTGAGACGATCCGGGAGGCCCAGGGCTTGCTAAGCTCGGTAAGTGCCCGGAAAGAGGAGAGGGAGAAGGAGGTAGCTTCTTTCAAGCAGGAGGTTTATACCTTGAAGGAGACATATGAAGCCCGGGTTGAGAAGCTTAAGGGTGGGGCGAGGCAGATTGCTGAGGAACGGGATTCTGCTAGATCAAAGCTGAAGGACTACAAGGAGGAGGTGAAGCGACTCCGGGATGAGCTAAAGGCCAAGAAGACCAAGGAGGAGGTAATCGCCGAATTTCGGGAGTCGGATGCTTACGAGGAAGATCTCGCTATCGTTGCTGCGAGGAAAATCCACAGTTGCTGGGTAGTTGCTGAAAAAATGTGTAAGACTGATCCCGGAGCCGCCAACTGGGATAACTTTAAGAATGAATATATGGAAGCGGAGAATGCTTTAATCCGGGGTGAAGGGGAACCCGCTCCTTATGTGGACCCGAGGTCATCCCCTCCTCCTAAAGCTTAAGCATCCAGACTAGCTGCGTCCAGGGTCCGGGCTGGGCCCGTGTAACTTTATTTCCCTCATTTTATGTAATCTTTATAACTTTGTTGCGTAATCTCCATGAATTCTTGAATCTCCAGGTGTTTCGGGCTGTAGGCCAGCCCGACCTGCTTTAATTATTTCACGTACTTTCGTACTCATATATGTGCCTTGTACCATCTTTTTTTTTTTGCAAATCGTGAATGTAAATTTTGTTTTTTATAATTTACTTGCCCCCACTCCCTCATTCGAATTCTCCGGATGGGGGAGTAGGATGAAGCCAGGGCCAAAGTATTCATTACTATGGCCCGGGGTTTAGCCATATACTTGATAAGTTATCAAAGTTTTCTAAGTAGGAATTTGTTTTTGTAGATGAACTCCGGGCCAAAGTATTTGCTACTATGGCCCGGGGTTTGGCCATACATAGAAAGTTGTCAAACTTTTCTATGTAGGAGTTTGCTTATTTTTGTTAAGCTCCGGACCAAAGTATTCACTACTATGCATGGCCCGGGGTTTAGCCATACTTAAAAAGTTATAAAACTTTTCTAAGTAGGAATTTGTTTTTGTAGATGAGCTCCGGGCCAAAGTATTAGCTACTATCGCCCGGGGTTTGGCCATACTTAGAAAGTTGTCAAACTTTTCTAAGTATGAATTTGCTTTTTGTTGGGGTTCTACACAGGGAATGCTTACAAAATGAAACACTCGATAAAGAGTTATGCTCTTTTTCATTGATAACTTGACCGATTACAAAATTTTTTAAACAAAAACAGTCATACTTCTGCTAACCCTCACTGATAATATTTTCTAAGCCCGAGGCCGTGCCAAGTGTTAGGCACGTCATATCCATCCATGTTGCTGAGTTATAAGTGCCGGGCCGGAGTACTTCTTTGACTTTGTAGGGACCCTCCCATTTAGGCATGAGTTTGCCCGTGTTGGTAGGATCCGAGGCTTCTGTGTCCAGAAGTACAAGATCTCCGACCTGAAAGTTCTTCACTCAGGACTTCTTGCCGAAGTAGTCCTTCGTTTTCTCTTTGTAACTTTCCATTCTTTCCACCGCTTTATCTCGGACCTCATCAATCAACTCTAAGTTAGTTCTCAGCCCTTCTTCATTCGCCATCTCATAAAAGTTAATCGCTCTGTGGGAGGGGGAACCCACCTCGATTGGTAGCATGGCTTCGGTTCCATATGCTAATTTGAATGGAGTTTCTCCTGTTCCGGACCTTGGGCTAGTACGCTAGGCCCATAACACATTCGGTAGTTCTTCTGGCCATTTATTCTTGCTTTCCTACAGCCTTTTCTCAATTCCCCTTAGTAAAATTCTATTTGTTACTTAAACCAGCCCGTTACCCTGAGGATAGGCTACTGAAGATTTCTTGTGTTTTATCCCCCTCTCCTTCAGGTAGTTTTCGAAATCTGAGCCGATGAACTGGGGTCCATTATCTGAAACTAGTACTCTTGGTAGTCCAAACCGCATTAAGATATTGTCCATGAATTTGATGCAATCCTGCTGGTTTATAATCCTCATTGCTTTTGCTTCGGCCCATTGTCTATTGCCACCAGTAAGTACCGTAGATCCCCTTTAGCCCGGGGAAAGGGTCCCACTATGTCGATGCCCCAAACAGCAAAGGGGATTGGAGATAGGACTGAGGAGGGGAGGACCGGGCTTTGCCTTGGGACATTGCTGAATAGCTGACAATTTCTACACTTCTTTACGAATTCCACTGCATCCGAGTGGATGGTTGGCCAGTAGTAGCCTTGCCTTATGATTTTGTACGGTAATTCCTTTGCGGACATGTGGTCTCTACAAATTCCCTCGTGCACTTCTTGTAGGCAATAGTTGGCTTCCTCGAGGCCTACGCACTTCAGGACCGGGGATGAGAAAGTTCGGCGATAAAGTTGCTTCTCTTCGATGAAGTATTTTGCTGCTTTATTTTTCAGTCTTCTAGCTTCATTCTTATCTTCGGGCAACTCTCCCTTCTACAGGTAGAGGATGAAAGGGGTCATCCAGTTCGGATTGTCATCAATTTCCATAACTTCTTCTTGCTCGATGGCTGGTTTCTCAAGTTCTTCGAAGTATACTGAGCTGTCCAGCTCGGCTGAGTTCTAAACTAGCTTGGAGAGTTCATCTGCTTCGGAGTTCTCCTCTCTGTTAACTTGGTTGATTTGATATTCCGGGATTGTAGCGAGGTAGCTTTTGACTAGAGCTTGGTATTGGGCTAGCTTGGGGTCTTTGGCAATGTACTCTCCTTTTGTCTACCTCACTACGATCTGGGAATCACTATATATGCCCAGGCTCAGGGTTTTCAGGGTTCGGGCCAATTTTAACCCGGCCAAAAGGGCCTCATATTCATCCTGATTGTTGGTTGCCTGAAATTTGAAGGTGATTGCTTGCTTGATCCAGAATCCATCCGGGCTCTTCATGATTAACCCTGCCCCGGATCTGTCAGCCGTTGAGGATCCATCTACATGAAGAGTCCACGACTCCGGATTTTTGTCCGAGGTCACCTCATATCCGGCTACCATAGGAGTGCTCTGGGGCTCAGGGAAAGAGCACTCCACAATGAAGTCTGCCAGAGCCTGCGCCTTGATGGCTGTTCGCGGTACGAAGGTCAGGTGGAATTCGCTGAGCTCAATGGCCCAGTTTATCAATCTTCCAGATGCATCTGGCTTGTGGATGATCCTTCTCAAGGGCTGGTCGGTTATTACCTTAATCTCCCTCCCCTGGAAGTAGTGCCTAAGCTTTCTTGAGGCAGTAATCAAGGCAAAAGCAAATTTCTCCAGATTGGGGTATCGGGTTTCTGCGTCTTTTAAGACTTGGCTGATGTAGTATGCCGGCTGTTGACTTCCATCGGTTTCCCGGACTAGGGCCGCTGCCACGGCCAACGGCTCGGTAGAGAGGTATAAATACAGGGGTTCCCCGGGCTCCAGCTTGGTTAGCAGGGGTGGTGATGAGAGATACTCCTTGATTTTATTTAGGGCTTGTTGGCATTCCGGGTTCTATACTATCTCCCTTTTGTTGTTGGCCCCTTTGAGGAGGTTGAAGAAGGGTAAGCACCGCCCTGCGAGTTTGGAGATGAACCTCCTTAGGGCTACCAAGGACCCGACCAGTTTCTGATTGTCCTTCTGAGTCCGAGGTGGTTGCATATCTAATATTGCCTTGATTTTTTCTAGATTGGCTTCAATCCTCCTCTGGCTGATCATGAAGCCCAAGAACTTCCCTGCCCCTACACCAAAGGTGCACTTCTCCGGGTTTAGCTTCATCTCGTGTTTCATAAAGTTTTTGAAACATTCCCGTAGGTCAAGGACATGTTCCCCAATGGTTTTGGACTTGACTATGATGTCACCAACATAAAATTCCAGATTATGGCCTATCTGGTCCTTGAATACCTCAACCATTGCCCTCTGGTATGTGGATCCGGCGTTCCTCAACCCAAAGGGCATGAATTTGTAGGCATAAACGGCTGTGTGAGTGATCAAGGCGGTCTTGACTATGTCTACAGGTTCATCTTGATCAGGTTGTACCCGGAGAAAGCATCCATGAAACTTAGCATCACATGGCCGGAGGTAGCATTAATGAGTTGGTCTATGTTGGGTAGGGGGTATGGATCCTTGGGGCAGGCATCATTGAGGTCTGTGTAATCCACGCACATCCTCCACTTTCCGCTGGGTTTCTTTACAAGCACCACGTTGGCCAGCCACTCCGGATACTTGATTTCGTAAATTATGTCTACTTTGAGGAGCTTTTTTACCTCCTCATTAATGGCCTTTTGTCTCTCCGGGGCAAAGTTCCTCTTGCTTTTGTTTCACCGATTTTCTCCTGGGGTCAACATCTAGGTTGTGCATTGCTACGGACTCCCATAGTCCAGGCATATCCACCGGGCTCCAGGCAAACACATCAGCGTATTCTCGGAGTAGGTTAATGAGTTCTTTTCTAAAGATTGTTTCCAGTTTGGCCCCAATTTTGATTTTTCTTTCGGAATCCCCGGGTATTAGCTCGATTATTTCAGTTTCCACCGTAGGTTCAACCTTGGATTGGTTTTTCAACAGTGATGATTTTTGGACCAGGGCTTGGGAGTTTGAGGCCAAGTATTCCCGGGCTGTGGAGATGTTGGCTTCTAGGCTTGGGGCTTGGGTGCTCTCAATGTCTGCACATCTTTTCCGGGGTTTCTGTGGGTTTGATTTTGGTGTTTTTTCCTGCTTTGGTTTTTTTGATAGTACGAGGCTTTTCGCTTATTTTCCGGATCTGTTTCGACCATAACCAGAGCTTAGCCATAACATCGGCGAGCTGTCTCAGTGTCCCCCTTCACTTCTCCGATCCCGGAGGCTGTGGGGAATTTGAACTTGAGGTGTGGGGTCGAGGTCACGGCCCGGAGCTTGGTCAGCGCTGGGCGGCCCAAGATTACATTGTAGGAAGAGGGACTGTTGATCACATAGAATTTGACCATATGGGTAATCTACTTCGGAGCGGTGCCGAACTGGACAGGTAGATAGAGGGCTCCCTGGATAGGGACTAGGTGATGGCCAAAACCGTATAGTGGATCTTCTCTGCACTCATTTAGTTTGATACTCCCAAGTTGCATCCTTTCCATGGTATGTTTGAATAGTATGTTGACTGAGAAACCATTATCAACGAGGATTCTCTTTACTTCATTTTCAGCGATGTCCAGGGTGACCACCAAGGCTTCGTTGTGGTTAGGATCTACTCCCTCAAAATATGCGTTGCAGAATGATATGACCTGCTCGGAAGCAGACTCTATCATCATAACCTCTTCCCCTGAGTCTGACCTTCTTGGGGGAGAGCTGGAGCCTCCCAGTACTACGTGTACCATGTTCTTGGTTTTCTGGGCCCTGGACCCCTCTCCTCTCTCTGTTGTCCTCCGAGCTAGGTACTGGCCTATATTCCCCTTTTTAATTTGCTCCTCAATAAAGAACTTGAGAGATAGGCAGTTCTCAGTGTGGTGTTCGTGGGTTGCGTGGTAGTCGCAATGTTTGTGATTAGGCCTATCCTCCGGGGCTGCCAGCATTGCTTTAGGAGGGTAGTAAAAGGGTTTGTCCCAGACCTCTTTTAGTATTTCAGCTCTGGGTCGGTTTAGGGGTGTCCACTCGGGCTCGGGCCTGGGCTCGGTTTTCTCTGGCCTCGGGGGCCTTGCATCGTTTTTGGGCTTGGAGGAGTGGCTTTTATCCGGGATTGCTTGCTGAGAGCTGGGGATGTAGTTGATTTGCTTGGTAGGTTTGAACTTCTTATCCGGTTGATAGTCGTTTCTGTGGCGATCATCTCTATTCCGGTTTGAGGAGGTGCCCTGCCTAGTCATCCTCATTGCATGCAAGACATTTATTTCCTTAATGAATTTAGCGGCCATGGCATAGGCCGCGGCCAGGCTCTGGGGTTCTTTGTGTATGAGCTCAAGTACATATCGCTCATTGTAATCCGGATCCAAGCCTCTTCAGAATATGCTCATGGCCTCTCTTTCATCTAGGTTTGTGACCTTGTTTATGGCTTCTTGGAACCGCATCATATAGGCTAATAGAGCCTCGTTGTCATACTGTCTGACTGTTTCGAGGTGGCACATGTGGAATTCTTGGGTTTTGTTGGCCCGGAATCTCCGGAGGAAGGCTTCCCTGAACTCCTTCCAACTATGTATACTCCGGGATGGGATCCAGCTGAACCATCTCTGAGCTCCGCCTTTCAGCATGGAGGCGAAGAACCTGCATTTGGTTAAGTCATTTTAAAAGTATATCAAGGCTATTTGTTCGAAGTAGTTAAGGTGTTCCTCCGGGTCCCCCAGCCCGTCGAAGGAATCAAAGTTGTAGTGCTTGAGGTTCTTTTGTCTGGGGATGGATTCAAGGGATTGGCTGAAAGGGGTTAGTGTATCTTGAACCTCAAACCCGGAGTCACTATTAACTTTTCTCTGTAGCCCGTGGATCATTTGCACTAAATCTTCCTCGGGTTCATCCTCATCGGAGATGATCTCTGGGCATATCACCCTGTGAGTTCGTTTTGAACCGGATTTTCTCATCATTTCCTCCTCCTCTTGGAGGCGTCTTTGAATTCTGAGATCTAGTTTAGCTTGTTCCTCTTGTCTAATCTTTTCCCGGAGATCTTCTAGTCTCTTGAGTTTGGTGGTTGCATCGTCTTTGGCCTTGCTTTGGGCTTTATAGGTTTTCTTCTGTTTTCCTTTGCTCTTGTCCCCGAGGTGGTCAAAGACCGATCCCCAGGACCGGTGAGATTCCCCTGACCCCTCGGAGTTTTTAGCTTGCTTGAGCTCGGGTATTGGGGGAGGGCGATTGCGGTATGCTCGAATCGCTTCGGCTAGATCTTCCGGAGTTATGTTTTCCATATGAATTGAAGCAGGATGGACATCTGTGTATTTGTAAGCGTTGACTTCAATTGTGACCCGGGCATCCCCGGGCCCTATTCCAATTTTTTCAACAACCGGTTGGTTGGTAGTTGGGTGGATGGGGTTGAGTTGTTCTTCTCTGGGGTCGCTATGTGTTCGTCGTTGAGTGGACTTGCTTCTAGTCATGACTAATGTGAGAGGTTATGGCTTGCTGAGTTTTTTTCGGCTGGGTGGTTTAGTTCGGGATAATGGTGGTTCGGAGGTTCAGCCCCTCCTTCTAGCGCCAATGATAACTCTAAAACTTGATCGGGTACTTCCTCGCCAACTCTTGCCTCGGAAGTGGTGTAGCTGTTGTGGGGTATCTGCAAAACAACACCGGAGGGGGGGTTTGGCCCTGAGGTGCCTCCGGCGTGAGAATAAGAGTTGGCTTTGGAAGGTAATAATCAAGCGAGTATCACAAAAGTAATAAATGTGTGTGGGTGTGTAATAATGTCTAACCTCTAAACCCCATTCTCTAGGGGTATTTATAGCCCTAGGGCTTGGGTTTAGGGGTAGGTTACCTCTGCTCCTGACCGTTGGATCTGGGGGACAGGCCGCTGAATTTCCGGGATGTGGGACACGTGTCCCAACATGTGGGGGTCGTTGACTTGAGTGTGCTAGTGTCGTGGCAGGTTTGATTTGACACATGTTAATCATTGGCTGAGCTGGTGGTGCCACGTGTGCTGAGTGTCACCGATCTGGGGTCCCCTAGTCTGGGGAGGGGACCATGCCATGTAACGGTGGCCCCCGGTCCGGGCCCACTAGCCTGGGCTGGGCTGCTCTTATTCTCATGAGCTAGATTTGTTTGTAGTTTTGGGCTCAAGATTGGGCCTAATTGGGCATGGGCTATTTCTAGCCTATCACTTTGATATTTGATTTCTTCCTCCATACATTCTTCATTTCTTGACTCTGTGTCGAGGCTTCACTTGCTTATCTATATATAAGATCATCGTCGGGTAATGATATTGTTACATAGTAATCAAATATTAGTAATTAGATTTGCCGACCAGGAAGTAATAGGGTAAATGGTCATCACTTTGTAGAAGCTCCAAGAATGGTTGTGGTATATTGTATTATCTGTTAATTTTGAGGAATGCAGAAGTGCTGAAAATAGATGTGTGTAAGGTCAGACCGTTAATTACTAATTATCTAAGCATTTGCACATATTTGGCGTTTTCAAGTTCAACTTTTGACAGTTATTATCTGTTGTTCAAGTACTACATGAGTTACATTGCAACTGATTTTTTTTACTTTTTTCTTTTTTATTTTGACAGGCTCCAAGGAATTGTAAATGATCAACTACTGGTTCATTTATTGTTACCATGTTGGATTTTGGTTGATTACAGTATATGGTGTAATTGTTGAGGTGCCTAGACAGTAAAATCAATACTTTTTCCTGTAATCTATCCTCTTAACTTTTTGGTACTTAAAGGTTTTTTTTAAATTACGAGTATGATTAGCATATCTTGAAACAGACAAGTAAATGGAAACCTGACCATAGAGCTGACAATGTAGGTGTTTGCTCCTTAAACTTCGATGATGAATTTTGCAAAAATATTTAAGCCATGGAAAGTGGTTCTGGACCAATGATGGAAGTCTAACAACTTCTATTCTTCTTTGTTACATTGTATTGTATTTCACAGATTGTGCAAAACATGATCCTTCATTTAGTTAAGACACGGAAAAGAACTTTGCAAAAATTCTACCTGGAGAGTTAAAGATATGGGAAGCTGAATCTACAGAAAGTCGGCAGCCTGCAGATATGGCTTTGCTAGAGGCCAAAAAAAAGAGTAACATCCTAATATCAAAAAGGAAGCAGACAAGTGTATTTCAGAAAGGAAACATGTGAAAATTCGGGGAAACTCCTGAAGCTTATTTAGTGGAACAAAAGAAGACAGTATCAATGTCAAAATGCTGGAAAGTGGGTGCCGTTTGGCTTCATTAATCTATGATGCTTATAGAAAAAATTGAAATTCAAAAATAGATTCATGAAACTTTTGAGATTCAAAAACAGATTCTTAAAATCTATGAGATTCAAAAATAAATTTTTCATAATTTTTTAATATTTACAATTGAATTGTTATTAATAATTAATTTTTTGGAAGATAGAAAACTATTTATAATTTTTTTTTTCAAATTTTAAAATTAATTTTTAAACTCGTTCGTATTTTCCCTTGAACCCCGGTCAAGATATAATTGTTGGACCGCACAACACTCATTAACTCCACATTAGTATGATATTGTCCGCTTTGGGCCGTGGCCACGCCCGGACGGATTTGTTTTTGGGCTCCTCCCAAAAGGCCTCATACTAATGGAGTTGTTTTGGCTGCTTATATTCAAGATAATTGTTCTTTATCTTATCGATGTGGGACTTGGGTTGACACCCACTTTACAATCTCCCCTTAATCCAAGAACCACCAATTTTGTGACCCTTATACCGCCGCTATTCATCTGTGGCTCCTCATCTTGCGGGACACGCCGCCCGACCACTTCCGTGTTAGGAAGACTTTCAACACAAGCCATCCAAGATCTCCAACCGTAGTTCTGGAGAGCCTCCCACACCACACAACTTGCAGCCCGCAACCCCAAGATCAACTTTTTAACCATCGGCTTTGATACCACTTGTTGGGATCGCAACCACTATAGATCAACGTTAATCAAACACAATAACAAACACGAAAGTAAAGAACACAACAAATTAACGTGGAAACCCCTCAAGGGAGGGTAAAACCACAAATCCACTAAATATGAATGTATTACAAGATTGGAGTCGCTCCCTCACTCAACACTCTTGAATACAATCACCTCACCTTGATTACAAAAGCTCTCTCTTGTGTATCGTACACAACTCTCTAACTTTTGAATTGCTCCAAATCCCCTACAAATATCTATATTTATAGGCATCACAAATATTCTAATCATATTCTATATCAAATCCTATTTGTGACAATTACCATCTTTTCTTATCTTAGATAGAAATCCTTCCATAATTAATATTCCTACCAAAAATAAGAATTACCTCAATTATCACAAATTATAATTCTTCTCATAATAGGATTCTTAACTTAATTAGGAATTCGGGGCGGACCCCAACAAATCATCCCTCGGCTCGAATTCCCTAATACCTCAACCGATTCTGAGAATCTTACCTTTTTCTCGGTCTTCATCGTCATTGCTTCCTCATCTAAACAATAGATGTTCTTCTTATTCATCATCCCTTGTAGAATCAAGCTCTTTCCATTATACACCTTGCAACTTCGCCCTCGTCCAACGAATTTCTACCCACGTGATGCCAACACACTCAAAGACAACACATTTTTTGACACATCTGGTATGTATCCCACATTGAGAGCTTTCTTGATCGTACCATCATGGAGTTTAAGAGGAACAGTTCCAACTCCTTGAACCTTCATCTTCTCATCATTCCCCACAATGATATTACCAAGATTTTCATCAGTGCATAAACTCTCAAACATCGCTCAATCTCTACATATATGCATGGAAGCAGTAGAATCCATCACCCATTCTGATTTATTCTTTACCGAACCAGGAACGGTATCCTCACTCGCCAACAAAAACTCTCCATCCTCGATCACATGTGTAGAGTCCGCATCATCAACTTTGTTCTTTCCCTTCATCTGCTTAAAGGACTTCAAAGCATCTTTAAAACTTGGACAGAACATTTGCATATGACCTGTTTCACCACAAAAATTGCACTCAACAGTGCTCATATCCTTCTCACTCGGTCGAGATTTACTTCTTCCTTGCAGGTCACTACGGTTGCGACTCCTCCCTCTTTCAGCACTTTGGACAGCTAAAACTGCCTCACCACTTTGAGAAACAGCATCCTTTGTCATCCTCTCATTATCTCTTAACTCCTTTAACACAACAACAACAGAGCTTGTTCCTCGTCTTTCATTGGCTCATCAGCATTAGCCAGATGACACACTAACTAATTAAAACAACTAATGTGATCATGTAAACTACCTTTTTCATCCAGTTTTAGAGAGTACAACTCCATCTTCAAATTTAGTCGGTTGGTCAACGACTTCGACGCATAGATGCTTGCTAATCCCATATCTCCTTCGGTGTTGACTCCTTCAACACGTTATACCTCACCTCGGGTGCAAGTGCCAGCCTGATTGTACTCGCCGCTCTCTTTTGGATTTTTACCCAATCTGCATCACTCATCTTTTCTGGCTTCTTCTCCAAGGCATCATCAAGTCCTTGTTGACTTAACACATCCTTGACGGTTAACTGCCACATAGTAAAATCCGTCTTCCCATCATACTTGGGTGCATCAATCCTCAACGACTTTAGATCCTCCATCAAGCCAAGAAAATCAATTCAAGACCAACTAACAACGCACAAACAATCTACTTCGTGATTGCCTTCTCTTTAACGCCGAATATACTTCTCGAACCCAAGCTCTTGATACCAGTTTGTTAGGATCGCGCAACACCCATTAACTCCATATTAGGGGGCGTTTGGGGGAACTTTTTTCCAGAATAAGTTAACTTATTTTAAGACAAAGTTGGAGATTCCTAACTTTCCAACTTATTTTTCAACTTATTTTTGCAACTTATTGAATCTCAAACATAAATTAAATACTTGTATAAAAAAATTATCGAAATATAAATTTCTATCCGAAAATAAGTCCATAAGTTTTTAAAATAAGGTGAGCCAAACACGCACTTAGTATGATATTGTCCGCTTTGGACACTGGCCACGCCCGCACGGAGTTGTTTTTGGGCTCCTCCCAAAAGGCCTTATACTAATGGAGTTGGTTTGGCTGCCTGCTTATATTCAAGATAATTTTTCTTTATTTTATCGATGTGATACTTGGATTGACACCCACTCTACAATAATTTACTTGTCGATTTACATAACCAATAGAAAATTTTCTATTACAGCCTTTTGGGGCAACCACAGCTAATTTTGCATCCAACTCAATGTCAACGTGAGAAAAACGCAATTCGAATAAACATAAAGCTTCTGCTTCTTTAACAGAGCAGGATATCGATAATGACAGGAACTTACATCCTAAAACTGATGGGGACGAGGTGAACATGGAAGCATTCACCTAGGAGAGAGAGCTGAGAAAGTGATCTCATTTATAGATGAACCAACATTTTTAGGGACGATTTGAGGGTCAGCAGGTGGAACAGTTCGTCGTCCCAAAAAGAATGCAGGCTCTGTGGGTTCTGGAAGCAGCACCGAGTCGTTTTCCAGCATAAAAACTACTGATGACATAGTAGGTCTATATGCAGGGTCTTCTTGGACGCATAATAAAGCTATATGAACGCACCTCAACACATCATTTTCCACATTTGTTTGCTCTAGTAAAGGGTCCATCAGCTCCAGCGTATGGTTATCGATCCATAATTTCCATGCCTGAAGATATAAATTATTTATTATTCAGATGCATTAATTCGTTTCCAACAGTCACATGCAGCAGAAAAAAAGGGAAAGAAATGAGAAGTTTGTCTTAAACCAAACTCAACTCATCTACGAAGTTAGTGAAGTTCAGATGCAAATGCAAACTGGAACCCAGCTATATAAAAGCTCGACTCGACTTGGCTTAACAATCTGAGAATATTTGAAGATTGAAGGGCTGCAAGCATTCTAGTCATCTAGTGCATGACAACCCGACTTGGCTTAACAATCTGAGAATATTTGAAGATTGAAGGGCTGCAAGCATTCTAGTCATCTAGTGCATGACAACCAGGGATTTGTCTATAGCAAAGTAAATACAAAGTTCTTAGGAAAACAGGACATACGTAAGTGAGGAGGCTTTGACCATGTTGTGATAGATGAAAGCGGCTCGTCTTCTTTCCACTAATTATTTCAAGTAGTAAAACTCCAAAACTGAATACATCTGATTTAACTGAAATTGTTCCTTGCGAAGCATACTCGGGAGCCATGTACCCGCTATTAATTTGGCAATATGGATTAGTCATCATTTATACTACTTACAGCATAATGTGAGTAATAGTTGCAATCATAAATTGGAGAAAATGAAGCAGCAAGATCCAAATCACAAGGAAGGAAGCTTACAATGTTCCAACGACTCTTTTTGTGTTAGCTTCACTTTGATTGTTATGAAAGATTCTTGCCATGCCAAAGTCGGATATCCTTGCGTTCAATTTGTTGTCAAGTAGAACGTTACTAGATTTGAGATCTCTGTGAATAATCTTAAGACGAGAATCTTCATGTAAATACAGAAGGCCTCTAGCAATCCCTTTGATGATTCTCTGTCGCGTCTTCCAATCTAGCCGTGCCTTGCTAGCTGAATCTGATAAAAAGTGATCGTTTTACTTCCTGCCACTATACCAGATAGAAACAACACTTCCCAAATGATACTTACATATAATTTGGGCCATAAATTTTGACATTTTACAAAAATTGAACCTGAAGGTGCATGTCATATGCTGTAAGTTAAACACCCAACTTTCATTTGTCCCTTTTAAATAAATGCAGCCTTAGATTGATGCTCCATTTTGTTGGAAAGAATGGAATGTAAAATGGTTTGTAATGAAACATTGCAAACAGAACGAGGAGATCCTTCTACTAGTCCATAAGCAGAGTGCGAATTTTGTAACATTTTTTTGTGAAGAAATGGGTCGTAGAAGTGAGGCATGGATCCCACATTGTAACATTTCAAATTTGATTTTAACTCCTTCCAACCAATGGAGCATAAATAAGAAGCAAACTGGGTAATCTAGCTGATGCACAATTGATTTTTCCAATATGATGTATGTTACGAACAATCTATATGAAACAAATAGATTTGAAGTTAAACGACAAATTATCTAAAAATTGAGGTTCAAACCAAAGAGGATTGCTTCTAAGCTTCCATTGGGCATGTAATCGTAGACAAGAAGCATTTCTTTCCCTTCCATGCAGCAGCCCAAAAGTCTGACAAGATTCTTGTGTTGCAACCTAGCAATTAAACTTACTTCCGCCTTGAACTCTCGTATTCCTTGACAAGAATTCCTTGAAAGTCTCTTTACTGCAATTTCCTTGCCATCAACAAATGTACCCTGCAAAAGGAATTACCCGACCTAATTATATCTGACCATGACCAAGTGCATTAGGTCATTTCTTCGTTTTTCCTTCAATACTTTCAGAACTTTTGTATTGCAACTTTTTACACATCAAAATTTTAATGCTTAAATTTACAGATATCGAATCTTGGACAAGTAGATTCACCATGAAACTGGAAATGAAATTGCTACTGTTCTTTAAAACTTTGCAAATTATAGTGTTTGTGCAAATTAATGTATATATAGGGTTGCGATCTTTAGAGAACATACTAGCAAAAAGGAAAACATCACATGAGAACATTGTCCTCACTGAAAACTACTGTCATCTGCCTGGAGCCTATACATGTATATGTAGTGCAATAGAAAAATAAAACCAATATGTTAAAAATACACAATCCAGTTTGTCGTCCTCTTGAGATTCTAATGGGGTCTATTCGATCAATTGGGAATTGAATGATTTTTTTGGATTTTAGAAATTCAGGGATATTCAATTTCGATTTAAAAAAATTCATTAAAATCCGGTGGTATTCAATTTAGATTTAAAATGTCTTTAAAAATCTGGGTATACTGCAGACATGGGTCGAACAAACCCATACTAGTTCGATAATGAAGCGTAGCGCACGCGTGTCATAACCGATAAAATACAGATTAATTGATAAGAATTCCTCATTATTCCTGAAATGTAGCCCTCAAATCCCATCTCTGTCTTCTTCGTCATTCCTGTCTGTGGTGATAGTTCTCTTGCTCTGTTCTAGCTCATAGAGGGTGTTGTTCTTCTCAGTTCATCGTTATCTCGCGTTCGACTCAGACACAGTGAGTGGCGAAATAGTTTTAAAGAGACAGTTTCACACTGGACTCAAGATTATCTTTCATTAATATCCTTTTTGTTTAATTTTAGTTCTTGTTAGTCATACACTGTTTTTCTTGTTGCTTCCACACACAAACATTCGTAATATTTTTTATTTTTTGTTATGGGTCTTTTTCACACATTGTTTCAAATTAAATATGGACATGTTAATTATCGTATATATGCACTACTAGAAAAAGTAAAATAGACACCATTGATTAAACTTTGGTTGCAAAAGTCACCAATGTTAAGGACCTTAATGACATCGGTCAAAAACCGATGTGTATGAGGCTAACTTTTAATATCACTGACAAATACATCGAGTAATAAACACTTAGATATCAGCGAGAAACCGATATCTAACTCACTTTTTCTAGTAGTGGTGCTTGTGCGTACCTTATACACTGGACCAAATCCCCCTTGTCCAAGTTTGTTCTCTTCAGCAAATTGTTGTGTAGCTGTACATATAACAGCTAGCGGGATGAAAGGGACATCTTGTTCATCAGCAAGTGTCTCTCCTGTCAAGTCAAGTAACTGAACTTCTTGGTAGTTCTCTCTCAGTTCTGCATATCAAATTAACATTTATAAAACAAAATATATTTTGATTTAGTTACTACTGCGAGATATTTAACCAGTATATTACCTTTGGCCTCTCGCCACTTTCTTCGTCGATAACAAATGCAACAAAATCCTAACAGTACAGCTCCCCCGAAAGATGCTGATAGACATGTGGTGATTGCAATTTTTTTAAGCTTCCCTCCTTTTTCCATGACAATAAACCACACTTTTAGGGAAGCAGGTATTGGTTATAAACTACACATTGCTTTTCATATTTCACGCAGTGAAATTTTCTTAACAGGGGCGCCTCACAGACACAATACTTCTAAGAGGCTCCAACCCTCAATTTATTATTATCATGTATCAAGAAATAGGGAAATCCAATACCAAACACTACTAAGATACCAAATAAGTTCAACTTACCAAATTTGGTTATCACTTCACTCGGGGTTCAATTCCTTCCAACGACGTAATTATACATGATTTATTTATTTAATTTCATCCCGTGTTCGATTCCCTATAACCACATAATTAAATAGCGTTTATTTGTTATATACTTTTATGATTCAATTCTTTACAAGTTTATATTTAAATAAAACTTATTAATTATATTTATTTATTTATATATTTTATTTTTTTTATTTTCACCCGTATTCAATTCCCTATAATTACATAATTTAATAGTATTTATTTATTATATGTTTTTATCATTCAATTTTTTACAAATACATATTAAAATAATATTCATTAATTATATTTATTATCGATAATTTAAACGTGCCCGCCCGGCCCGTGCTTAGCACGGGTTACCAGCTAGTTATTACTCCCTCCGTCCCAGTTTATGTGAGCTTCTTTCTATTTTAGTACGTCCCAAAAAGAATGAACCTACTATACTTACTATTTTTGAACACTACTTTTTACTATTACACCCACTACTTCTCCATTATATATTCTTTTTTACACTATTAACAAAACCAACGGACAATGCTACATACCCGAGTTAGGCGGCGAAGCAACTACGGTTGTAGGTGGAACACTGCTAGTATTTTCTTTGTGGATAAGTTGTGTCTCGTACCTAATATTGCAGCTAGGTGTTGCAGCTTTTCCTCCAATTTTCCCTAGAAAACATCTGGAAACAACTCCTAAAACGTTGTTTAAACAATCATTGCATTGTAGCTCCGACAAATCCGGAGTACACTGCACCAGACCATGTATAATTACATTAATTACATTGTCTGCATAAGTCATGCTACCATTAGCAAATTTTGAACTTCTTCCAGCTGCTTTCCCTTGCAGAATTGCCATTAAATTTTTCATTGTAATATTAAATTCAGCGGTATCCCATGAACTTGTAATTTGATTAGTAAAACAAAAGGCTGGTCTGTTCTCTAGATTTTGAAATATTGGCTTATCTGAGTACCTCAGCATACAATTTTCTACGGAACTAGTATTACACCAGTGGTGGATGAAATCTGGTGGCCGCTGACCAAACGATATACCGATAACATGTATAGCAATGTACAACAATAATGCCTTGCTAAAGTTCATTTGTCTTTTTTTTTTTCTGCAACTACCTGAAGAGGTTTTCATTCCTTTATCGTTCTGCAATAATGGTATATTAATAGTAAGATTGTTGAAAATTCTCCAGTACTTTGGAAAATTACGTTGGTGTATGTGGCCGATTCATGCACGTTAGTTGACTTGGGCGATGACCGGCAAAGTTGGACTTGACAATTCTACTATTAATTCCATATCACAACGATGATGATTATATGATTATTGAAGGCGTTCAGAAATAAAAAAAAAAAAAAAAAATCTATATATCTATTTCTTTATCTTTATATGTCTACATCGGGCATGTCTAAATTATCGATAATAAATATAATTAATGAATATTATTTTAATATGTATTTGTAAAAATTTGAATGATAAAAATATATAATAAATAAATACTATTAAATTATGTAATGATAGGGAATTGAATACTGGTGAAATTAAAAAAATTAAAATAAATAAATAAATTAATATAATTAATAAGTTTTATTTAAATATGAACTTGTAAAGAATTGAATGATAAAAGTATATAACAAATAAATACTATTTAATTATGTGGTTATAGGAAATCGAACACGGGGTGAAATTAAAGAAATTAAATTAAATAAATAAATCTTGTATAATTATGTAGTTGGAAAGAATCGAACCTCGAGTTAAGTGATAACCAAATTTTGTACTTTGATATTTTGGTACTATTGTGTACCATTAAAACATGATTTTGCACATTAATATAGAGTATAAATGTACTTACAAAAGTTTCAAAATCGTTAGGATCTCTATGTTTCTAAATCTCCTCTACTTTAAATACTTAAAATTAAAATTTTCTATTTTATGTCCAATTTTTTAGAAAATAAAATCGATACCTTCTTAAACTGAATAATAAAGTAATATATATTAATACTAATACTAATCTTTTATTATAATACCTGAGTCTACCCAGGTATACAGTTAGCCAATCAGAAATTATAAATTATTTTAGGACCAATCAGAGATCATTCCTAAATTTTAGACCAATCATATTATATTAAAAAATTTCCTTATTTACCATTCTCATCCTAATATACTAACCATGGTTAGTTAACAATTCTAATTTAAATATAGTAATGACTTGATTTAACATATCCATATATTACATTTTTTTAATGCCAAAAAAAGTTATAATAAATTAATATTTTAAATTAAAATCAATTAGGATTATACAAATATATAATATTAAGCAATTTTCGCAATATGAATTTTCCATTCTTTTGATTTACAATTAATCTTAATTACATTATTATATATTACGAATTAATTTTCTTAAAAATATATAAGAGCCAATTAGAATTAACCATTAAAATTAAATTATTTTTAAAAATCAATCACAATTATATTATTATAGCATCTCCAATGGCGTTAGCTAAAAATGATTGGCTAAATTACATAAAATATTGATTATGTAAAATTTGTCGAACCTGTAAGACATTGTGTTCTGATGGTATTGGCTATAATGATTGGCTATATTTTAAAAATGGTATGTTATTAATATTTCAAGTTGTTATTAATGGAATATATAATTTTGATATAGAAATAAGTGATGTGGCAATTCACTACAGGTCACTAGAGCTTCGACAAATATAGCCAACATCAAGAGATTATCTATAATTATAGACAACTGTTTTGTCCCATTGGAATGCAAATTTTTTTACACATTCTTTATAATTTTTATTTATGGTAATTAATTTCAAATTTTACCTAAGAGATCTCTCCCATTGGAGATGCTCTTACATGCTAGCAGATCTGTTCTTTGCGCCACTCTCTATGTATAGCACCATTTTCCAAAATTGTGTATTTACTAATTATTTTTAATATAAATATATTATTTTAATGCGTGGGTCTATTTTATCTATATTATAAAATATAATATTTTAATATCTCAAACACTCAATCTACAATCATAAGGTGTAAGCAAATTTGAATCAATCTACTCTTATTCAATTAAATATTTTAAAAGTTAAAAAATATTTACTACACTATTCTAAATACACCTTCAAAATTGAAGTTATACAAACTTTTAAATTAATCAATTATAAAAAAAAGCTAAATTCAACCAATTAAAATATTAAAAAATGAATTATAAACCAATTACCATTAACATTTTACTTATCAGCATTTTTTAGTTATGCAAGAATTAATGGGACAAATAAATTGACTTGATGATATATTTGAATTATTCAAGATACTGAATAGACTCTAAAATAGTATTAGACATTATTTGGTGTATAAATTATCAATCCAAAAAATAAAATTCATTACAGAGTCAATAAAAATATTGTTAGTGAATATTTTCATAGCAAATTGGTTAACTCAGCGCAAAAATTCTAATAAATCACTATTTTTTTGATATTTCATAGCAAATTGGTCAACTCAGGGCAAAAATTCTAATTAAACACTATTTTTTTGATAGATAATTAATTTATCAACAAAAGGGCATATGTCATCTACACAAATAATCATTCAAATTTTCTTCTAAATCACTATTTTTTATAGGTAAATAATTTATCAATAAAATGTCATACATCTGCAAAAATAATCAAGATTGGACAAACACATATTAAAATACATCATATCAAGGTAACAAGGTTTCATTAATCCAGACTATAATCGTTGATCAGATCTGAAATTGTGGTACATCACTCACTTATATCACTGAAAATTTATAGTCTTTCTCGCGAAATAATCCAACAATTTATTCTAATTGCGAGGAAAATACATATGTGATTTGTGAGAACGTATTCGAACAACTGACCATAACTGCGATTCTATACTATCCAAATCAATGAACCAATATAACAAAATACTGTAAATCTAAGATCCCAGATGCCAAAATAAAGGAACCTACTCTCAAAAGAGAAAGAACAAAACCCAATATATGGATAGACAAAATCCACTAACGGGATACTAGACTCTCAATAAAGATATATACTTATTGAAAACAAAGTAAAATCAAGGGAAAAAACGGGAATTATCATTCACAAGGAGAAAGTACAAAATCCAATATATTAGTAGATAAAACCCACCAACGTGGTACTAGACTCTCAATAAAGAGAGATATTTTTTGGAAAACAAAGCAAAATCAAGGAAAACAATAAAAATGGGCTTATCATCAACCAAAACGCAGATGTCAACCCCTAAACTTTAATTTAATATTTTTTAGGAGAGGAGGAGAAAGAGAAACAGCTATAGCAATCGTTTAAAAATTAATATTATTGATAACTAGATAGGTCGATACATATAAAATTATATACTGTTTCTAATAAAAGGTGCCCATTTTAATTTTGTATTTTTGAATTCAAGTAATAGTATTCAATTCTCATATCCTAATCTAAGAGCAGACATATCGAATTTGCTTGGTTGGTTAATAATATTTATTTTTAATATCAAAAAAACCTTAAATATAGGTAAAATTTTTAATAACTTGGTAGATAGATTCTAATCAAACAGAGATATTAACAATAAACAAAATTAAAAAAAAAAAAAAAAAAAAGGGCTTCATTTTTTTGTACTCTACTCTTAGTTTTATTTTGTAGCATTTCAATGTTGTTTTCAATTATATAGTAATATATTTAGATAACTTGGGCAGAGAATAACATTACATGTAATTGTCATATTTTTTCTTTTCACGTATTATTTTCGTTTCGTGTACAAAAAAAATTTCGTAGTTTAGTACTTCCTCCGTAACATAATGATCTTCCCACTTTGACTTTTGGTACAGTTCATTATAAGCGATTGACTACTAATTTACGCATAATTTATAAGATAAAATATAGTCATGAGTGATTTTGTTTGATTCGTATTTGTGAGTACTTTAATACAGTGAAGTTTTTGTATTTAATACTAATACAAAATTAAAGATATTAACGATTAAAAGTGTGCGTTGGCAAACGTGTCCAGTCAAATTGGAAAACGTTTTTTGGGACGGAGGGAGTAGCATTTTGTGTTCGAATTTTGGGTACACAAAATAATTTCATGTCATTTTCATGCAAGACCCCAAAGACACATGGCATGAATATACACAACACAAACGATTTTCCAGATCCACGTAAGCGCTTTCTTTTGATATATGTCGGAAAAATATACTCACTGTTAAATGAAAATGAATTTCATGTTTTTTTAATACGATAATTAAATTATAAGGACACATATATATTAATGTGATTATGTGTTTATATATTACACATTTGATTTTAATTTCATGTAGAGTTTTCTATTTTAACATGTTAGTCAAATAGAAAAAAGATAGGTGATACTCATTTTCAAATGTCTTATTTACGCGTTTGGATGACAACGAGTTGGGTTTGATCCGAATTTGTAAAATCCAAACCCACGTTCAAATATTTTGGGGTTTTAAAAATAAATCCAAATCCAAAACTCAATATTCAAAACCAAATTCGTCGGATTTCGGATTAGATTTGGTTTTTTTGGGTATCCAAAATTAGTAATAATGTGGTCAAAATTAAAGTAATTGCTACATGCAAACAAATTAATTATATTTATATAAAAATTAGAAACTAAAATGATTAACTTAAGTAGTCAAATATAGCATATTATATAAATTAATATACTAAGTAAAATTTAAAATATGTTAAAAAATAATTCTTTTTATGTAAGTAAAGAAAATTACATCTTAAATATATCAATAAAATTTGAGATTGAGAAATAGAAGTTATATGGGTGAACTACCAGAATACCCACATTTGATTGCCAACTGGCCAAAATACCCAAAATCAGAATCATCCGCCCTTTTTACCCACGGAATGCGTACACCATACACGCATTCAGATTTTGCGTAGCTCTCATACACGCATCCCATCCATGCGTACACTTTGTAAATTGTGCATCTGAATCACCTGAATAGTACCTCGACTACGCATTTGTCCAATGCGTGTATGGGCACACGCAACTTGTAGATGCGTATGTGAACAGTACCGTCATCGTCTTCCAGCCATGGCGGAGAACAAAATCCGACCAAAACTTCGACCGCTTTTTCCAGTCCTTCCTAGGCATATTTCACTACCATACTACACACCAAAATGATCGCCCTTTTCCCCTCTACAATCCTATATAATTTATATCACGTTTTCTGTCCCGGATTTAAAAGACCCAAAATCGAGCTTTTTTCCGATTACTTTTCCGATATTGTCATTGATGTTTAAAATTATACCTAACCGCAAGCGCACGGTGTCTATTGCTAGTACAGATGGCAAGCGGGTCGAATCCAGAAGGAGACAGGTTCTACTAATTCCTTTTCAGTTATCGTTAATTGTTTCAAGGGTCAGACGAATATTGGAGAATATTAATTAACTAATTAAACAAGATTAACACTAATTAAACAGATGATAAACAATTATTTAAAACCTAGGGCAATCAGGTCCACCATGCTTATACAATTGGCTCTTAAGCTAAAGAAATCAATGTGATCCTATAACCAGAGTATGTTAATCTCTTTCAAGCATTAACACTCTCGAAACATTCAACACAATTAACCACTTTTAGTAATTCAATCAATCAGGTAATTAGAGTCAAGTTAATCTCTTCCAAGCATTAACGCTCTCAGAAATCCAATGATGATTCCGCACTCAAATTCAATTCTGCTAATCGTATGTGTGCCTCTAGTAAGTAAATCTCTCGATCCATACCCCTATTTGCATATAATTAATCCATGATATCGGCCGATTACACAAATTAATGATTAAAACATATCAATCAGAATTAACCATAACCAATCAAACCACTATGAAAATCATGCCAATATTAGTGCAAACATGGCTTCCCTTTAAGCCCTAGAAATAACTACTGGTTAATAATTAAACAAGTAAAACAACGAGTAAAACAAGAAAACATAATTAAACTAATAAGAACAAAGAAAAGATTAAGAGAACAAAACCTTCAAACTTCAATGTTGTCACCCAAAAGAAGAGTCATGGTGTATCTCTACATCTCCAACTAATAATAATACTAATCTACTCTAAACTATATTATCTGATCTAATATTACATCCTTAATAATGTGTCCCAAGATGTGTTTATATAGCCACTAGATGTATTAGCCTCCAAGTCCTTTCCATAATAGAATTGCATTCCAAGGAAGTTGCCACAAATAGAGTTGGATTAGGAGATGGCAAGTTTCCAAGCTTGAATAGAAGTAAGAATTGCAAGTTTCCACGCTTAACACAGCCCTCTAGAATGTTCCTAGCGCCCCTAGTGTTTCCATGTTGATTAGGATTGTATTTATGGAAGTTTCCCACTTCAAATCGAATTTCTGGAAGCTGCTAGATTTTCTGGCCTGTTTCTGGGCTGATCCCGTTGGAATACTGATATTGGACCACTTCTGAATTGTAGATAATTCCGTTGTCTTCGCGTGAGCTGTAAGATCGTCCAAAACGGACTTCTAGAACTCAAGATATGACCAAAACAAGAATCAGAAATTCTGGATGATTTTCCCCAGCACGCCGCAGCGCCTGAAGCGCCGGTTGGGCGCCTGAGGCGCCAGCTCAATCTGCATAAAACAGCTCTGGGGCGCCAATTAGGCTCCCGGCTTGGTCCCGATCTGCGAAAATTGATTTTTCTTCGATTTTTAAGCTTTTTCTTCCGTTCCTTTTGCATGAGCTTCCGTCTTTCAACCTTAATGACTTGTATACTTCTTGGGAGTTGACATTAGCCTCCATTCTTCATTCCATATCATAAATCAACTCCAAATAACGACGGAAACTACACCTTTAATCGACATTTCTTCAACCCTGCACAATTAACCAAAACACATCAAAAATACCACAAACTTGAGGCCAAAGCAATCAATTTAAGCCGATTTAGAATGTTCCAAGTAGATATAAAATCCACTTATCACACCCCCAAACTTAAACCGATGCTTGTCCTCAAGCATATACAATTAGAACTAACTAACTAACTAACTAGTACCACTTCCGTAGGTGATCACGGTTGCATTTGGCATATGCAACAAGCCCTTTAAACCCCTAGGCAGCCCTAGTGGACGAGTAAGGTCTCGTGAGGGCCTATAGCGAATGTACCCACAAAATCCAATGCAATGCAATGCATGCAACTAATATGAAAATGCAATTAATCTAGTCGACTAAAGTAGGATCACAATAACACAAATATGCTCTCATAATATAACTTTTTTTTCTCTTTTTTTTCTTTTTCTTTTTTTTTTCTCTTTTTTTTTTCAAGAGCTAAAGCAACAATAATATAGACAATAACAATGATCCCACGACTTTATTACACATGCCACTTTTTTTTCTTTTTCTTTTTTTTCTGTTTTTTTTCAAGAGCTAAAGCAACAATAATATAGACAATAACAATGATCCCACGACTTTATTACACATGCCGACTATCAAGCAAAAACCAAACCCAAATTTCAATATTTCCCCCAAAATTATGACCAACAATAAACCCCTCCTTGCACACCTTATTACTCCCTTAAGCACTCTACTAGCCTTTGACAATGTGGGTTCAAATTAATGTAAGGCCAATAAAAGAAAAAGTCTAGGCAAGTAATGTGGTATGTCACCAAAAAAAATAGGATTAAGCTCAACGGGTTAACTAATTGATCATGTAAACATGGTATGATAATATGGGAAAATATGCGGTTAATCCTAATGCCTTTATCATTTTAATCGTCAAATAATGTCATGCGTTTCAAGAAAGACCTCAAACAACTGCTAGCAATGCAAACAATCCGTGGACACTCAAGCAAACGAATAATTTGCAACAAATATGCAATATGGCTCAAAATCTCACTTGGTGGAAAAACATACTCAATCCCAAGCAAAAATCTCTCTAATGCACCTACTTGTATTCAAAGCCTGAAAACTAAATCATCTTGCACATATTCATGTCCTTCTAATTACTTACAACATTCAATAAGTCTACTAGTTTCAACTTACTAGTGTATGTGTGTGCACAAGAACAAAGCATATCACTTCTCAATCAAAAGCGTCAACAACACAAAATTCCTATCAAGCATGGGTGCAAATGCAAACTATTATGAACTCATATGATATACGAACATAAAAACAGAATGTCCTATATGAAACCAACGTAGATATCATGAACATAAATGCATAATTTACTAATACTAATATGCAAAGCATGAAATCCTACATGAACACAATAACTCAAAATCACAACTATATACACTACTTATCCCTCAAACCACCCCCAAACTTAAAAACTTCAATGTCCCCATTGAATGGAAGTAAATACGAGGGAAAGTAGAAAACATACTAGTATACAACAATGCTTGGGTTGCCTCCCAAGAAGCGCTTTTTTTTAGAGTCATTAGCTTGACCTCCTCAAAAATACTCCGATGGAGACGGAATATCCAATTTCTCGATCATAAACTCGTCACCACAAAAAGTATCAAGAGTGTTAATGGTTGTCTTTATCCTGCAAAAAGTCTCCAAACAAGCATCAGTAAAATAAAATATGTCATTAAAAAGCAATAGAGAGAATGCTTGTGCAGTTTTGGAAAACTTTGTGATAAAACAGCGATAAAATTCGACACCATGAAAATATTGAACTCCCTGGACATAAGGTGGAGGTTCTGGTGGTGGCTTTTCTTCACTCCTCACTTTCACTGGAGCCATTCGGATATCTTGGCTTATCACATCATTGGCTAATAAGACACTTCCATCTTCTCCCTCTTCTCGAGCTTGAAACGTAGGAGCCACTTTGTATGGATCCTCAACCAGAATTTGAGAAATATCATCTTGGACAATATTTGTTATCACATCAACCTTGAAATAAGTGTTCTTGAGCAAATAAGCCTTGTAAGTAGAGGCTAGATCGAGAGCAAATTTATCAATACATGGTAGCTTAGGCACAGGTTGCGGAAGAGAAACAACAACCATCTCTGTATTGCTTTCCTTTGTAGCCTCATCATCAGTCACATTGTTCTCGGTAGCAGCAACATCATTGATCTCATCATCGGTGGCATGCTCCTTCTCTTTATCAATGGCCTCATCATCAACATACATAGAGAAACTATCATATTCCTGATCGCTTGTGAGATTGATAGCAGTCAGGTCCTCTTCGGATTGGATAGATGATGATGGTAAATAGTCGAGCTGCCCTGTAGTAGAAGAGTTAGCCAACTTTGCAATTTGAGATTCAATCGCCAAACTTTGTTTTTCTAATTCTTGAAAACTCTTTAGCAGTTTACTCAAGATATCCCACATCTCATTTGTCTGATCAGCTTGCACATCTACGCTGGGTTGAGAAACATGTAGATCTTCTTGTAGAGGAGGATATTGATATTCTTGCTGTGGTGGCTGCTCATATGACTGATAATATTGTTGCTCAAACTGTTGTTGATTATGATATGAGAAATTTTGATCACCATTGTCCTGGTAGTAGAAATCTGGTTGATTCACGCATTCTTGATCAAAAGTGTTTGAATACTGATTGTACCCATATCCTTCTTCAAAAGAATTCATTTGTCCCCACTGAGCACTCTGAGAATTATAGACATTGTATGAGCATTCAAAACCATAGTGACCCTGGACACCACAAATTGGACAAAAATTGTAAGTTTTAGGGGCCACTTGTGACATCTCATTTGTTAGGTCCAAATGTGTTGTAGAGGGGGGTGAATACAACTTTTCGAATATGAGAAGCAATAAATACGATGCAATAAATGAACACACAGATTCAAGGAATATATGTCTTATATATAACTTGAAAGGGTTGCTACAACATTCATTACAAAGTATAACAGAAGTTGAGAGAGAAGTGAATGATACTAAGCTCTGTGAATGCACTCTCTCTTTTTCTCTTGTGTTTTTCTCTAGAATTGCTCACTGACTAAAACATTACACAAGTACTTCTATTTATACTACATGTAATCTATGTCCTGTAGTCTTCAAAGACTAAGATGTACGTGTCCCAATGATGTCCACATAATTCTTGCCTTATCTTGAAAGCTTGGAAATCTGCCAATCAGAAGATGCCATGTGTCATGTTGAAGCTGCACTCTAAGTAGAACTTCTACTTGAGAATTTCTACTTAGCCATCTCGAAGTTCTAAGTAGAACTTCTACTTAGAAACTTCTACTTGGCTATCTAGAATATTTAGTACTTAGAAAATATTCTGGTCTTCAACTTGAAACTTCAATGCACATCTCGAACTTGTGATATCTTCATGTCTTCTTTATTCTTCACTAAGCTCTTGAATATGAATCTTTATTACTGACATAAACTTGCTATCAATGTCCTGACACTTGATGCAACGGTCTGGTTCATAAGTGACTAGTCTTGATAGGGTTTTTGCTTCTTGAATAAATTACCATATCCAATTACAAATGTGGCTTTCCAATATTTGCTTTCCTTCTTGTTCACTTGAAATCAATTGGTCTTATTGATACTGATAGTTATGATCTTGATTCTTGGCTTTCCAAATCACTGAGGCATGAACAACTTTGACTTGAACTTCTCTCAATGATTTCTTCTTGGATTGATCATAGTTAACATGTTGAATTGTATCAATTACCTTGTCTTCATTTAGTGTTGATTTCTTGTGACCTCTTGTTCTTGATTGTCTTCTGGTTAAGTATCTTTTCCTTTAGTTTGAGTTACGTTAGTTATAGTGTTACAAGTTTACACACTCTGCCTTTCAATGAGACGAGAAAAGATAATTAACATTACAGTCTTGAATAATTTACAATTGAAATTTACATGAAAACAATACAAAGAACTTAAACTAGAAACAGAATTCGAACTTCGAATTAAAGATCATTTGAGTGATTCCTATCACCTGGACTATTTCATATCTTTTAGTCAAACTTGTATCACCTTATTGGATTCACTCTAAGGTGAATTTTCCTCAAGTGAGTTAAAGCAACCGAAAGACATGAAGTTTTTCCAACTTCAAGTTCACACCACTCTGACCTTTAACCCTAATTCCGTTTCCTCTTTCTAGCTTCAGCAGCTTGGTCTCTCTCTTCTTTCTGCCTTTTGCGCTTCTCCTTCTGCTGCTTTTCTTTCTTGTATACTGGATCTTTAAGCTGCTTCCACCTAGCATTCAATAGACTTACAGCTTCCATTTCTAGAGGGTTCTTGGGCTCTGGATAAGGATGTTTGAAAATCCTTCTGAGTTTGTCCACCTCCTGAGTAGTTCTGATCTTTGGAATATCCTCGAAGTTCTTCATGATGAGCTGAGGTTTCCAGTGAGATTTATCAGATTTGAACTGACAATAGATCATCTTGGGGTAGCCCTTGACACGGTCAGTATTGTGGACACTGGCCGCATCTCGCTCCATTCTCTTCTTTTCCACCACTACTTCAGACAGGTAACTCATGAGTCTCTGCTTTTCTTCAACAAACTTATCTTCCACTTCGCCCCATTTGAATACATATAATACTCTCTCCAGAAATGCAGCATCTTGAGTCCGTAGCAGCCATTGTCTACTCATATGCAAGATTGTTTGATTCTGGTCTGCATCTATGAATACTAAGGCATCAGCTGTATCTTCAACATAAGCATGTATCCAGTATACAATTTCACTTCCTGGAACACCAATAGCCTCCCTTATTTCTCCTTGTTCTAGTGCTCCAGAAGGAAGAGTCAGAGCTTCATCTACATTCTTCATGGCTTGAAGAATATTCCATTTCTTTTCTATCAGCTCCGGCTCAATCTTCACGTCATCAAGAGGGTTTGGAGCAATGACATCACACTTCCACACCTCATTGCTCTTCTTGAATATAGCTCTTTCAATGATCTTCACGGATTTATCTTTAAGCTCAGAAGCGAATCCCTTACTCATCATTTGTCTACAGACAGCTTTGAGAGATTCTACTGAAAGCTCCATCAGATCATTTTCCTCCATGCTAACCCTCTTCATCTTTCCATCAACTACCATCCGGACGAAATTTGGATAAGCTGAGAATTCTGGACCCTTGTCCTCTGCTAGCTGCATTAACTGATCCCTGTACAGAATGCTTAGCTCCTCAGATTGAGAGTACTGAATTTTAGTCGCTAGCAAGAACAACTCTGACGCAGATCTTCTCATTATGAATTGGTCATCCACATATAAGAAAGATGTTGGGACTCCTTCTACCAAAGACAAGATAACCTGCCACTCCTTAAGATTTGCATTGTATCCAACCCTGACTTTAGAAATTAATCTCTTCAAAGCATTTATATAGTCCCCAGTCATTGGATTCTGCAAATTCAAGTTGTAGAACAGATCATCTGCATCCTTGTTATGAACTCCTTTTGCACAGGGTCCCATCATTATCTTCCTTGCTTCATCCCATTTCTGCCCTATCCTTCGTTTGTCCAGATCAACTTGAGGATTAGCTAGCCTTGCAAGCTCATACTCATACTGCTTCCCTTGTAGCTCCACCTTCTGTTCTAGGAACGCAGCATGTTCTTGCATCATCTTCATTTTATGGAACTGAGCTTGTTCCAAGGCTAACTGTTGAGCTTTAAGGGTTTCCTCATCAACAGGAAATTCTTCAGGCAGTCCGGAAGACATCCCAGCACCTCCACCTTGTTCCTTCAAAGATCTTTTTATAGCGTGTGCCAACGGTACGTCTTCCATGTCAGAATCTGAGTCAAGTACCTCCTGTACTGTTTCCTGATGACTCAGATCAACAAATGGTTCATCAACCATTACTGCCTTACCCTTCCTCATCCTCAAAGCCTCTTCATCAACAGACGGCTCAACTTCTGGTTCCTTGACAAGATCAGCGGGTTCTTCAATTTGTTCGATGTGAACTGCCTGCTGTCTCGTCTCCTTTTCACTCTCCCCCTTAGGTGAGTTATCCTGAGCTCCACCATGGTCTTCAGATCCACCAGCTGCATAGGAACCTCCAAAACCAGAACCAGAGGCTCCCGCTCCACTAGCACCACCTGCACCAGCATCGGGGGGAGGTTGTTGCGACTCGAAGCACTCCGGGGGCACAAAACTCCTGACTGCGAACATCAATCTACTGATTTCCACAGCCATTGAATGCATTGTAGACTCCAATGCCCCCATCCTCTCATTGAGAGTGCTTCCCAAGACACCACCAGCATGGCCCAAGTCATTGACCTTATTTGTCAAATCATCAAAAGCTGTAGCTTGACTTGCCATTCTTGCTGCGTAGTCGTCTAGAGCCCTTTGGTTGTTTCCAATATTGATCCCGAACTGCCCCATTGTCTGCCCGAACTGCCTCATCTGATTTTCCATTGAAGTCATACGAGTATCAAAATTTTCAATATTAAGGGACGGTGTTTGGTTTAGGTGACCTCGCTCTAATACTCGTTCTGTTGGTATTTGACGCTCGGTTTCGGGCCTTGAAAATGAAGGTCCCTCTCTCCCTAACCTCTCACACACACTCCCTGTCTCACGCTCGTGTATGTCTTCAATGATTGATCCAAATAGTGAAGCAGTACCTGCAGAAAATTGATAAGAAATGTTGTTGACAGTTATGGGATCAAATTCTGTTTGTTCCTGAGTTGGAATCTCAGGCTGAGAGGCTGCAAAGTGTCCTTGTACGACATCAGAACCGATCTTCTTTGCAGCATCAGTACGTACCGGTGAAGGTACGGCTGAAGTTCTTAAGACTTCATGTCCTCTTGAAGCAACAGTATCTTCAAGAGGCACATCATCCTCACCAAAATCAAAATCCCTATGTGCAGAATGTTCAAGGGGTGAACCACTCGCGTGAGGTGGAGTGGTTGCGTGTGACACGCTAGGGTTTGACTGTGGTTGTGAAGTAGCAGCGTGGAACAGTTTGGCTTTCTTTCGAATAAGTTGCTGCTCTTCGGGTTCACTCTCCTCATCATCTTGTATATATATACGTGCTGGTTTTCTGACTTCCGTTAACAGGGGTGATAGAGAATAGGAATGTGTATCAGACTCAGAGTCAGAAATATGGCTCTTACCCTGGGATAGATCCTGCGGGTTAGCAGTCTCTTGGGTCGCGGAATCAGAAACATATGAGGAGGAATGAATAGTATGCAGGGAGAGATTACCTGATTGATTACCTTGTGCATCATCGCTTTCCTCATCAGGAATCTCATCAAATGCCTTAGCATGAACAGATGGATTTTGAGCATGTGATGAGACTTGTGATGATGCCTCCAAATTGGTAACTCCTGCATCATATCTAAGCCACATTTGAATATTTTCAGGAGTAGACATTGGTTTACCTTGATGTTTATCCTGATTAGCAATGGTTGCAAGTGACTTAGTGCCCATCCCTAGCGATTCAGATGTGGGGCTTCTGGCAAATCCCTGTCTAATAGCAAGAGCATCCTTCGGTATTAAGTCATTGATTAGCATTTGAAGAAACCGAGGAAACCAGCAGACGACATCAGTGGAAGAGAGGTCTCTGCTTGCAAGGGATCCCATTGAGGCCACTATCTCAGAGAGAACTATGCGTCCATAGTTTATATCCAGTTCTCTTGCTAGGGCAACTGCAAAGGTTTGCATTGGAATTGGAATTTGATGAAAGTCTTTTTCGCGTGCCCGAAAACATCTTGTGATGGCCTCGAAAAAGTAATTCCATTCCGCATGGAAGAATTGCTTTTGGATATTTCCCGTGATTGGGCCTTTTGGAGGATAACATCCAATTTCTTCAAAGAATCTGAGGCGTTCTGCAGTAGTAGGTTCTGGATCATAGGCATCTTTAATTGGGAATCCCAGAACTCTGTTGACAATTTCTTCGGTCACCTCATATTCCTGACCCGCTAAGGTAAACCTGAAACCGTAGGGGGTTGATTTACTCCCAAAAGTAACCGCACTAGTCCATAACTGCTGTAAAGCATCATGTACTAGTGTAGGTTTAGCAGTAAAAGCATGGCTAGCTTTGGAATACAAATTGAGAAATCGTATCCAAAACTTAAACCGCGGGAGTTGATCACCAATTTCCGTAGAAATATTATAAAAATTGTTTTTAGCAAGGGAAAATTGGTGAGCCATTTTAATTAAATGTTTTTCTTTTAAAAGATGTGAATTTTTATTTTAATTGAGAAAAACAAATAAATTACGAATTAATCAGTTTTATTCCTTTTAATTTTTCGAGAATATCAAAAGATAATCCGAAAATTTAAACTACGGAATATGAACAGTTGCCAATTACTGGATCTGAATATTCAACAAGGATGAATATTCGTGTGTCTATCAGTGAAATCGTGTGTATTTGTGGAGAATATGAAATCGCGTTTTATGAACAGTACACAAACAGTTATATGTTCGTGTGTATGTATATGTGCGTGTATATGGATGAACACAAAACACACCAACACAAAGATTTAGGATAACACAGTCAAGATTAGTCCAAAAATTGGCAGTAATTCGTGATTAGTACGAGTTTAATCACAAAAACAAGGGTTAACGGTATGAAGTTATGAAATCGCCTTGTTTTGTGAAGAGGCTGCTGTGAAAATTAGAATTAGGTAAAGTGAATTAGGCATCGAGTTAGAGATGTATATATAGATGAATGTGAAATGACAAAAATGTCCCTGTTAAAAAATGTGAAAAGTACTAAGTCCATACAGGGGACATCTAAGTCGAACTCTATCTCGAACATTTCTATCTCGAACATCTCTATCTCGAACATCAAGTCGAACTTCGAGATAAAGTTCGAGATAGAGGTTAACTCGAACAATTATGCACAAATAAGCACTTTAACCAATATTACAGCAGAAACTATAGGGAAATCCTATCTTGAACATTTTTGAATTGTAATAAACTTGGAAAAAGGAAATTCAAGATACTTTTCGAGTTAGAAGTCTATCTCGAACATCAAGTCGAAATTCGAGTTGAGTTTCGAGATAGACTAAGAGCTCTATCTCGAACATCAAGTCGAAATTCGAGTTGAGTTTCGAGATAGACTAACTCGAAGTTAATCTCAAATTCTTTCCAAAATACCCCCTTGAAGCAAAAAGAACAGGGTAATTCAAGATATGTTTCGAGTTAGGAGTGTAACTCGAAAAATTCCCTTAAGCTTAACTGAGAACTCTATCTCGAACACCAAGTCGAAATTCGAGTTGAGTTTCGAGATAGACTAAGAACTCTATCTCGAACATCAAGTCGAACTTCGAGATAAAGTTCGAGATAGACTAACTCGAAGTTAATTCTCAGTTCTTTTCAAAATATTCCCTTAATAGAATTTATCTCGAATATTTTGAAGATAGAACTAGGCACACTGGTAACTCGAATTCGAACTCTAAGTCGAATTTCGAGATGAATTTCGAGATAGCCAACTCGAAATTCTTCCCAGACTTAGAATTTTTCAAAAACTTCACTCTGACAGCTTAAGTCGAAATTCAAGTCGAATTTCTAGATGAGTTTCGAGATAGAACCTAACTCGAAATTTTGAAGTTTTTTAATTCTAAGGCCTCTAATTACATGAAACTCATAGGTAAATTCATCTAAAAATCATGCAATATTTAGAATATTATGAATTTAACTCCCCCTATGATCATGCAATCTAACAAGCATAAATTCACAGATTTGTGCTATAAAAGACACTTAAAACACAAGGAATTTATGAAAAAAACACACTATATGCAACCTATAACAATCATTAATTAGGCATTTTAAAGTCTAAGCACATAATGATTGATTAGCTTGCACATACAAACATAAACATGGATTTTACAGATAGAAGGCTTTACTAACTTGTGTTAAGCATTCCCAATTCACCAACCAACCTATTGAATGTTACTTCATCAAGAGGTTTGGTGAATATATCTGCAATTTGTTGCATTGTGGGCACAAAATGTAGCTCCACAGTCCCCTCCTCGACATGTTCTCTTATGAAATGATACCTGATGTCAATATGCTTGGTTCTTGAGTGATCTACAGGATTGTTGGTTATGGCAATGGCACTTGTGTTGTCACACATGATTGGAATTTTCTTGTGCTCCATGCCATAATCCTTCAATTGGTTCCTCATCCACAGTATTTGAGCTACACAGCTTCCAACAGCAATGTACTCAGCTTCAGCAGTAGAAGTAGATACTGTATGTTGTTTTTTACTTTGCCAGGACACCAATCTTCTGCCAAGAAATTGGCAAGCACCAGATGTGCTTTTCCTATCAATCCTGCAACCTGCATAGTCTGAATCCGAATAGCCAATAAGATTAAAACCTGTATCTCTTGGGTACCAAATCCCTAGATTTGGTGTGCCCTTGAGATACCTAAAAATTCTTTTGACGGCTACGAGATGTGATTCTCTAGGATCCGCTTGGAACCTTGCACATAAACAAGTTGCGAACATTATATATGGTCTACTTGCAGTTAAATAGAGGAGTGAGCCAATCATACCTCGATAGCTTGTGATGTCAACTGATTTACCTGATTTGTCTTCATCAAGCTTCGTGGCTGTTGCCATGAGAGTCTTAGCTGCTGATGCATCTTCTAGATTATACTTCTTGAGTAAATCTCTGACGTACTTGGATTGACAGATAAAGATACCATCTTTTCTCTGACTGATCTGTAATCCAAGGAAGAAGGACAGCTCTCCCATCATGCTCATCTCATATTTTTCCTGCATTAGCTTGGCAAATTTCTCGCACAAGCGCTCATTTGATGACCCAAAAATAATATCGTCCACATATACTTGAACAAGTATTAAGTCATTTCTCACAACTTTATAGAACAATGTTTTATCAATTACTCCCCTAACAAAACCATTTTCAATTAAGAATAAGGATAGGGTTTCATACCATCGCCTTGGGGATTGCCTGAGGCCATAGACAGATTTGAAGAGTAGATACACAAAATCTGCATGTTCTGGATCAACGAAGCCAGACGGCTGTTCCAGATACACTTCTTCTTCTAACTCTCCGTTCAGGAAGGCACTTTTCACGTCCATCTGGAAAACTTTGAAGTTCTTATGTGCTGCAAATGCCAAGAACATCCTGACTGCCTCAAGTCTTGCAACTGGTGCATAGGTTTCATCATAATCAATTCCTTCTCGCTGAGAATAACCTTTTGCAACCAAACGAGCCTTGTTTCGTGTTACAAGTCCGTTTTCATCCAGTTTATTTCTTAATACCCACCTAGCTCCAATTACGGATTTGTTCTTTGGTCGGGGTACCAGTTTCCAAACTTTCTGCCTTTCAAACTGATTGAGTTCCTCTTGCATTGCAATCACCCAATCAGCATCGCCAAGAGCTTCTTCTATTTCTTTAGGTTCAATCTTGGATAAGAACCCAGAATATAAGGAGATATTAGCCATGTCAGCTCTTGCAGTTCTTCTAGTAGTCACACCAGCATCTGGATCACCAATAATTAACTCAAACGGATGGTCTCTTTTCCATACCCGTTCACCTGGAAATTGTCTTGATGATTCAGCTTGACTTTCTGAGTTGGGGTGCTGACTACTTTGATTATTTTCACTAACTCCCCCTGAGTTAGTGCCAGCTCCTACAGAACTAGAGTCAACTCGACTCGAGCCTTGAACAGTAGTCCTTGAGCTGCTATTTACTCCCCCTGAGTTGTTGCCTGTTGGTACTGAAGAGGTCTCTCCTGATCTTGTAGAATTAGCTTGTTCACTAGACTCAGGTTCTTCATGTACGCGTGGAACATTTAATGGAACAACCAACTCAGGTTCATCTTCAAGATCTTCTAAGTCCAGATTCTGAAATTTTAGGGACTCAGGTTCACTAGAATCTCTTGAAATTGATGAGAGTTTGGTATCGTCGAATCTGACGTTGTAACTTTCAGTCACTTTTCGATCATTCACCAAGAACACTCTATAAGCTGCCACCACGTCTGTAGAGTAACCAACAAAGATTCCTTCACGAGCTTTTGCTGCAAACTTGCCTAGATTTTCATCATCTATAAGCACATAGCATTTTGCTCCGAAGACATGAAAGTATTTGATTGTTGGTCTTCTGTTGTTCATTAGCTCACATGGTGTCTTTTCTTTATCTTTTATGATCAAGGTTCTATTTTGAGTGTAACAAACGGTACTCACTGCTTCGGCCCAGAAATACAAAGGAAGTTTTGAATCATACAACAAAGTTCTTGCTGCTTCAACCAGAGTTCTATTCTTCCTTTCAACTACTCCATTTTGCTGTGGAGTTCTCGGGGCTGAATACTGACGACATATTCCTTTAGATACACAGAAGTCATTTAGCACTGCGTTTTTGAATTCAGTGCCATTGTCTGATCTAATCGTCTTCACAGTAAGTGTTGAAACATTCTCAATTTGAGTGATGTGATCAATGATTAAGAAAGGTACTTCGTCTTTCGTCATTGCGAACAATACCCATGTATACTTGGAGAAGTCATCCACGATTACTAAAGCATATCTTTTCCTAGACAAAGATAGGACATTCACTGGGCCAAACAAATCCATATGAAGAAGTTGCAGAGGCTCAGTAATACTAGAAATTTCTTTGCTTTTATGCGATGCTCGCTTCGACTTTCCCATTTCACAAGCTTCACAGAGTCCTTTCGGAGCGAACTCCATTTGGGGTAGATCTCTCACCAATTCTCGCCTCGCAAGAGCATTCATCGTTTTGAAATTTAAGTGAGATAGCTTTTTGTGCCATAACCAGCTTTCATCATCCGAGGCTTTGCTGTAGAAACAGGTGACCTCATCCTGATTTGCTGAATCCATATCTGCAACAAAAAGATCTGCCTTTCGAACTCCTCTCAAAGCTAGTGAGCCTTCCTTGATGTGAGTGATTGACACACCTTTCTTGTTGAAGACAATTTCGTAACCTTTGTCACAGAATTGACTTATACTCAACAGATTGTGCTTTAGTCCCTCAACATAGGAAATATCTTCAATGATGACATTGCCAGTTTTCAGTTTGCCATATCCCTTAGTCACACCTATGCTGTCATCTCCAAAGGTAACATAAGGGCCAGCCTTCATAACCAACTCTGTAAGCAGGGACTTGTTTCCAGTCATATGCCTTGATGCTCCACTGTCTAGCACCCATATAACTTTATTTCTATTCTGCTTAATGCCCTCTGGTTCCTCTGATGTCTCAGCCATGAGGGCAAAGTTTGCTACATGAGTAACATCTTCCTCATCAAAATCATCCCAAGCTCTTCCTTCTGTAACCAATAAAGCTCGTTTTCCATGTCTTTCCTTCAACAGTGCTTCATAGTTGCTTTTGAGAGCTTCAAATGTTTCTTTTGGATAAGTCTGTTTAGGCTTTTTGCAGTCTGAGGCAAAGTGTCCAGCTTCACCACAATTATAGCATTTGAACTTCATTTTGAAATCCAAAGGAGATTTGTAGCTGGTATTCTTGCCTTTTCCTTTGTAGCCTGACGAACTACCACCACCCTTAGCAGCCCGATAATAAGATGAAGATTTTCTCTGTGGTCGGTTGCTCTTTCTAAATCTCATGTTGCTGAACTTCCTTGCCATGTATGCCACGACACTATCGTCCATGTTGTCCAGCTCTTCTTGGGTGTAGTAGTCATCATCACTGTCAGATGCGCACTCGTCATCATTATCAACTTGATGTGGTGCAAATGATGATTTAGGCTTTGCTGCAACCATTGCCTTCTTAGACTCTTCCTCATCAGCAACTAATCCTGATGCACTTTCTTTTCCCTTTGAATCATTGTCCCATGCTTGATCTTGAAGAGTTTCCAGCTCATAGGTCTTTAATATTCCATAATATTCTTCCAGAGAAGTTGTATGCAAATCTCTGGTTTCTCTTATTACGTAGACCCTATGTTCAATGCTTTTTGGCTGGTTCCTCAGATATCTCGTATTAGTCTCAACCATGGGGAGAGTTACACCTCTCAGATTCAAATCCAATACCAACTGACTGAATCGTAGGTAGACATCTGTTATGCCTTCTCCTTTCCTTATTCTAAAGGTGTCATACTCCATCTTGAGTATGAGTGTCTTGTTGCTTCTGACCTCTGCAGATCCTTCCATGACAACTTCTATCTTGTCCCAAATCTTCTTCGCTGTAGTCAGACCTTTGACTATGTTGAACATTTCATGATCAAGAGATTCCATCAAGGTTTGTCGAACGGCAGTATCACAAGCTATTTGTTCCTTGTCAGCATCCGAAAACTCCGAGACCTTTTTAGGCTCAGACCGAGGTGGTATAACCACTCCTCCTTCCGTATGTGAAGGAATAACTACCATTGGGACAAATTTACCCTTGTCAAGGACTTCCAGATATTCAGGGTTAACAGTCTCTAGATATAGTCTCATTCTGAAAACCCATTCTTCATAGTGATCTTTGTTGAACATTGGGATCTTGAATGCATTTTTAGGAGCCATCTCAATTCTGGTCACTAAAAGTTTCTAAGTACCCAAGACTAGGCTATGTAGAATATTTATGTAGAACTTTTGCCTAAGTCGAAATTTCTCTAAGTAGAAATTTTGCTCAAGTCGAAATCACCAAGTAGAAATTGTCCAAGTCGAAATTCTATGTAGAAATTCTCAAGTAGAAATTCTACGTAGAAATTTTGCCTTAGAATAATTTTTCTGCAGATTACTTTAATATTGAATAAACAATATTATCTCTTTAACACCTTTTGACTTTGAATGCTTTACTCACCTAACCCACCTAACCCACGTGCTAGGCAATGAATATGTCTTGTTCACTTTCGGCCGTGAATAATGCAAATTACAAAGTCCAAAAACACCTTTTTATTCTTTTACTATTTTTCTGTTTGAAAAGGAGATCAAAAAGTTGTTGGGTTGTCTTCTTTGATAAGAACAGATGATGAACACTCAAGAACACCAAATATGAAAGTACCCAGATTAATTCACAAAAATTAATTAAAATACATCCAAGCTAAATAATCACACCTGGAGTATTTAAATAATTTTTCAAATGAGTTTTTCACCACAAACGAATTAAAGCACACTTTTCGAGAAAATGAAAAGTAGATCTGAAAAATGAAAACTCACGATTCTTCTACTCAACACAAGGATCTATGTTTTGTATGTTAAACATATAGCTCTGATACCAATTGTTAGGTCCAAATGTGTTGTAGAGGGGGGGTGAATACAACTTTTCGAATATGAGAAGCAATAAATACGATGCAATAAATGAACACACAGATTCAAGGAATATATGTCTTATATATAACTTGAAAGGGTTGCTACAACATTCATTACAAAGTATAACAGAAGTTGAGAGAGAAGTGAATGATACTAAGCTCTGTGAATGCACTCTCTCTTTTTCTCTTGTGTTTTTCTCTAGAATTGCTCACTGACTAAAACATTACACAAGTACTTCTATTTATACTACATGTAATCTATGTCCTGTAGTCTTCAAAGACTAAGATGTACGTGTCCCAATGATGTCCACATAATTCTTGCCTTATCTTGAAAGCTTGGAAATCTGCCAATCAGAAGATGCCATGTGTCATGTTGAAGCTGCACTCTAAGTAGAACTTCTACTTGAGAATTTCTACTTAGCCATCTCGAAGTTCTAAGTAGAACTTCTACTTAGAAACTTCTACTTGGCTATCTAGAATATTTAGTACTTAGAAAATATTCTGGTCTTCAACTTGAAACTTCAATGCACATCTCGAACTTGTGATATCTTCATGTCTTCTTTATTCTTCACTAAGCTCTTGAATATGAATCTTTATTACTGACATAAACTTGCTATCAGTGTCCTGACACTTGATGCAACGGTCTGGTTCATAAGTGACTAGTCTTGATAGGGTTTTTGCTTCTTGAATAAATTACCATATCCAATTACAAATGTGGCTTTCCAATATTTGCTTTCCTTCTTGTTCACTTGAAATCAATTGGTCTTATTGATACTGATAGTTATGATCTTGATTCTTGGCTTTCCAAATCACTGAGGCATGAACAACTTTGACTTGAACTTCTCTCAATGATTTCTTCTTGGATTGATCATAGTTAACATGTTGAATTGTATCAATTACCTTGTCTTCATTTAGTGTTGATTTCTTGTGACCTCTTGTTCTTGATTGTCTTCTGGTTAAGTATCTTTTCCTTTAGTTTGAGTTACGTTAGTTATAGTGTTACAAGTTTACACACTCTGCCTTTCATCATTGATACTCATTGGACGCATAGTGGGCTCTGTAATCTTTGACATGGCAATCTCTCGAGTATGTGCCTCTACTAGGGAAGATAAGAGTGCAAAAGTATCAACTTCACCCATTGCAAACCTGTAGACACTCAACAAAGCCAAGAAAATGCAGTAAACTCTGCCTCAATTGGAACAAAGGTTCCAACGAGACAATGGAAACAATCTAAACAACCAAATTAAAATCAACAGAAACTAGCTGTCTCCCCGGCAGGGGCGCCAAAAACTTGATGTTTAAAATTATACCTAACCGCAAGCGCACGGTGTCTATTGCTAGTACAGATGGCAAGCGGGTCGAATCCACAAGGAGACAGGTTCTACTAATTCCTTTTCAGTTATCGTTAATTGTTTCAAGGGTCAGAAGACTATTGGAGAATATTAATTAACTAATTAACCAAGATTAACACTAATTAAACAGATGATAAACAAATTATTTAAAACCTAGGGCAATCAGGTCCACCATGCTTACACAATTGGCTCTTAAGCTAAAGCAGTCAATGTGATCCTATAACTAGAGTATGTTAATCTCTTTCAAGCATTAACACTCTCGAAACATTCAACACAATTAACCACTTTTAGTAATTCAATCAATCAGGTAATTAGAGTCAAGTTAATCTCTTCCAAGCATTAACGCTCTCAGAAATCCAATGATGCTTCCGCACTCAAATTCAATTCTTCTAATCGTATGTGTGCCTCTAGTAAGTAAATCTCTCGATCCATACCCCTATTTGCATATAATTAATCCATGATATCGGCCGATTACACAAATTAATGATTAAAACATATCAATCAGAATTAACCATAACCAATCAAACCACTATGAAAATCATGCCAATATTAGTGCAAACATGGCTTCCCTTTAAGCCCAGAAATAACTACACGTTAATAATTAAATAAGTAAAACAACTAGTAAAACAAGAAAACATAATTAAACTAATAAGAACAAAGAAAAGATTAAGAGAACAAAACCTTCAAACTTCAATGTTGTCACCCAAAAGAAGAGTCATGGTGTATCTCTACATCTCCAACTAATAATAATACTAATCTACTCTAAACTATATTATCTGATCTAATATTACATCCTTAATAATGTGTCCCAAGATGTGTTTATATAGCCACTAGATGTATTAGCCTCCAAGTCCTTTCCATAATAGAATTGCATTCCAAGGAAGTTGCCACAAATAGAGTTGGATTAGGAGATGGCAAGTTTCCAAGCTTGAATAGAAGTAAGAATTGCAAGTTTCCACGCTTAACACATCCCTCTAGAATGTTCCTAGCGCCCCTAGTGTTTCCATGTTGATTAGGATTGGATTTATGGAAGTTTCCCACTTCAAATCGAATTTCTGGAAGCTGCTGGATTTTCTGGCCTGTTTCTGGGCTGATCCCGTTGGAATACTGATATTGGACCACTTCTAAATTGTAGATAATTCCGTTGTCTTCGCGTGAGCTGTAAGATCGTCCAAAACGGACTTCTAGAACTCAAGATATGACCAAAACAAGAATCAGAAATTCTGGCTGATTTTCCCCAGCACGCCGCAGCGCCTGAAGCGCCGGTTGGGCGCCTGAGGCGCCAGCTCAATCTGCATAAAACAGCTCTGGGGCGCCAATTAGGCTCCCGGCTTGGTCCCGATCTGCGAAAATTGATTTTTCTTCGATTTTTAAGCTTTTTCTTCCGTTCCTTTTGCATGAGCTTCCGTCTTTCATCCTTAATGACTTGTATACTTCTTGGGAGTTGACATTAGCCTCCATTCTTCATTCCATATCATAAATCAACTCCAAATAACGACGAAAACTACACCTTTAATCGACATTTCTTCAACCCTGCACAATTAACCAAAACACATCAAAACTACCACAAACTTGAGGCCAAAACAATCAATTTAAGCCGATTTAGAATGTTCCAAGTAGATATAAAATCCACTTATCAGTCATACAGTCCCCTGCGGGGCCGGAAATTCAGAGGTAAAGGGGGTCGAAAGGAGAGGGAGGTCTGGACACCGTTTCAATGTCATCAAATTTTGTGGAGGCAACCGGAGCAAGGAGATCGCAGCTCGGCGATTGGAGATGCGATTTTAGGTCACCTGAGACGCCGGAGCTGTATGTAGAAAAATGACGTCAGCTGACGTCAATACGCAACTTGGAGATGCGTAACCGGTAATACGCAATTGCGAGATGCGTATCTCAATCAACGCATACCGGACATGCGTAATCCGTGGTCAAAAAGGGCAGGCGCGATTGAATTTGGGTATTTCGGGCAGTTTCCACAAAAATGTGGTGTAGTTTGGGCATTTTCTCAAGTTCTATAGTATTTACTATTTCTAATGAAGTATTTGAATAAAAATAAATAAAATAATATGTCTTACATCTAAAATATTACATAAAATAATTTCAAATTATAATAATATTTTATTTATGTATCGGGTTTCTACAGTGGATCGGGTTTCGGATTTCAGATAAGATATCAGTTCGGTACAACTTAAATCCAAATGCAAATCGAAACTATTTCGGGTTTAAAATTTATATCCAAACCTAAATCCAAAAATTTGGGTTCGGTATATTCAAAATTTTGGGGTTCGGATCGGGTACCATCAGATCGAATTAATTTTCCTTCCTTATTTATGGATAAAAGAAAACTAATATTTATTATACCTTATTCAGATAGAAAAGGATAAAAAAATCAACATTTAAACTCCCAAACTAAATATACACATTTTAAGTTGTCATTAAAAACATGCTGATGACAATCACCATAAACTCTAACAGTCATATCTTACTCAAAGAACGAGATATATTGGATTTGTTTGGTTAATTGATATTGTTTATTTTTCTATAGTAAATTAATTCACTAATCAAAAACATAAAATTTGTAAAAATGATATGGAACAAACACATAGAAAACTAGATTATATGAAAATTTTCCTTTATCATAATTACGTTCGTTTAATGGATCTTGCATAATAGTGATCCTTTCTCATATCGCTGAAACATGCAACCTTTTTTTTAGAGACAATCTAATGATTTATGACGGTCGATAGGAATAAGTGTTTATGAATTTTTAATATCTATTCGAAAAAGTGATCTCGACCCATGCAAATATTTTGAATATTAATATAATAAAAATTATAAAAACCCATTGTACTACACATTTAAATATACCAAATTTTCAAAATAACAAAACTTAAAATATGGATAAAAAAAAACTTATGAACTTGGTTGAAAGATTCTAAAAAATGAGAGAAATCAAATGAAAAATAAAATTAAGAAAAAATAATAAGGAGGGGCTTAGAATGTTTGAGCGGGGATGTGTATGTTATGATAATTGTTTGATAATATTGATATTAATGCAATTGGTATAAATTGATGATAATTTTATACTTAAATTTTAATGAAATTATCTTTTTATATAAATAATGATTAAAATACTATGTTTATATTAATTAATTAATAAATTTTATCATTCGGTGCGTAGTACGGGTAGAATGCTAACCAATCCAAATATGACAACTCACTTTACGGATTTTTTTGGAATTTTTTTTTGGAACCTCTAGAATTACTCCCAAAAATTGCTCATTCCCTATTTTATTTGAATTTATAGAATGAAAAATATGTATTTGATTTATTTTTCTATTAATAATTATGTTTTTATTGTTCTCTACGCCTGATCCTCAAAACATGATTATATTGAACCGAACTTTCTGTAAAAATAGCATAAAATGTCGTTAAATTACTTAGGGAAAAGACAAAAGAGAAAAAGAAAATTGATATGTATCTCAGGTGAATTTTACCATATATCAAAAGAATGTATTTTTATATTAATATTTTTTTTATATACACAATTTTTCAAATTTTTTAACACGCGTCCGTACAATTACACATAATTTGTGGAAAGTTACTTGAAATGCATATCGGGTTCGTTACTCTCAAAACAAAGTATAACAAAATAATTTATTTTTTGATACACTATATATTTTTGTAATTATTTTTAAAATTTTAAAATTGTGCTTTCGGTGCGTAGCACGGGTAAAATGCTAGTTATATTCTAATATATAATAAGCATAAGAGGGATCTTATCCAAATTTTTGGTCTGGTCACTGTACTACCAAAATTATATGATCCGTTGGATTAAAAATAGACGATCCAGATTAGATCATATTAAAAAGAAAATTATAATCTAAAAATGATATAATTAGAAAATGTTGTATTATAAGCTAATTTTAAAAAGAAAATTATAATTTAAAAATGATATAATTAAAAAACGTTATATTAGAATTGAATTTCAAAAAGAAAATTATAATCTGAAAAAGATTTAATTAAAAAAGGTTGTATTAGAATTGAATTTTATTTACTTTTTTATTATAAATAAAAAAAGGATTCATATTTACTATTTAGGTTTTATCTTGAGATCTATAAATCAGATTTGGATGATTTTACAATCCACGTGAACCACATAATTAGAATTTATTTTAAATAGAAAATTATAAACTGAAAAGGATATAATTAAAAAAGTTTGTATTACAACTGAATTTTATTTATTTTTTATTAGTATTTAAAAAAGGGATAATTACAAAAAAACCTAACTTTTTGAAAATATTTTCAAAAATACTACCTGAAGTTGGAAATGAGATTGCAACACGGGTACCGCAAGTGAAAATCAGTTGCAAATGAGGTTGCAAATGGAGTTGCAAACTAGATTGCAACATTGCAACCGTATTTTTGAAAAAAAATTGCAACTTGGGTATTTTTGAAAAAAAACCATAAAAAAAAAATTTGTGTTTGTTATTTGGGCTTTATCTTGAGATGTATAATCTGATTTAGATGATTTTACAATCCACGCGAACCTCATACAATAATCTTTAATTTAGTGATGATTTAATAATTATTATTCAAATGAAAATACTCAGAATCTCAAGAGAAAATATAATTACAAATTATTACATTAATCTTATTCAAAGTAGAAAACCTAATTATATATGATTTAAATCATTGACATATACAATTTTGTATTTCAATATAAATCACTTGTTAGTTTATAACATATTAAAATATAAAATATATTTTTATGTTAAATCCAACGGTTTTCATCTATTTATTTTAAGATCATTGTCGTACGGAGGACTAGACTACAGATTATCAAACTTTTGGACAAAATCCCTCTTACAATTATTATTAAAATTGTATTTGGTTGTTAGTAGAACTATCTTCAAATATTTACAAGGGTATTTTGATAATCAAAACGAGTTATAAGTAGAATTCATAAATCAAAAAGAACTTTCAACGTAAAAATTCGTCAATTTCTTCTCTTTTTTGTTTCTTTGTAGATTAAATTAGAAAAAAAAATATATTAAACCATCACTAAATTAAAGATTATTTTGTTAATTTCACGTGGGCTGTAATCGTCTAAATCAAATTTTAAGAATTCAAGATAGAGTACAAATATGAAATTGAACATGTAAAATCTTATATATATATATATATATATATATATATATATATATATATATAAACAACAATTTGATATATAAAATAATAACATGTAAAATTAAAAAATAATATAATTATAGATATTAAAAAAAGGAGTCGTGCGTTGCACGGGTTATAAGCTAGTATATAATAAGGAAACTAGGGGATAATTTGAGGAACAGTCTATTGAGTCTACTATGAAGAACTCAAGGAAGAAGATAAGCAAAAATGGTTCCGAGTCAGAGACTACTGATATAGAATCTGATAACAGTGATCCTGAATTCGATGTGCAAGAACTATTTGCTATGTTTGCTAAAGATTTCAGAAACGGAAGATTCAATAGGAGAAGTTTTAGCAAAAGACCTTTTCCGAAGATAGAAGTGAAGAAGGGTGACAAAGGCAAGAGTACAATCATCAAACTTGATAAGACAAAGATTAAGTGCTTTAACTAAGCGAGCTTGGACACTTTGCTAGTGAGTGAAAGAACCTAGGAATTCTGGAAAAGGCAATGCACTCATGATCACAAAGAAGGATTTGGGTAGACTCCAGTGATTCTGAAGATGAATTGGATTATGATAACATTGATTTGATGGCAAATGCTTCAGGCAAACCTGGTTCTCCAAAGAAAACTTCTTCATCTTCAAATAAGGTATCAATTCACTCTCTTGACTCACTTGATAGCTTGATTCTGATGGTATTAAATATGTTCATGCTGAATTTAAAAATTTAATGACTAATTTTAGAATTCTTTCTAATGAAAGGGATGAACTTAAGGTTAAGAATGATGAATTAGTTAGAAGGAACAATTTTCTAGAATCTGAGTTAGTTCAAATGGAACAGTACAGGTTAGATGCTGATAAGGCTAAGCATAATTATAGTGTAATTCTTAAGGCTTATGACTTTGTCAAACAAGAACTAGAATAAGAGAGAGATAAGATAAAACTTTAGAATACCTCTTGTAAAAAGACTCATGATATCATTAACAATCAAATTCTTGGTAAGGTTAATGGCTTGGGTTTTGACAAGACTGATAAAGAGAATCCCGAAACTATTGTCATTGATGATAGTAAAGAAGAAGCTAGCACATCTAAATCTAAAGATAAGAAGAAAATTTCTGAACCTAAACATGTTAAGTTTGTTGATTCTAATGGTATCCATGTTGTGCACAAAAGGATTAACAACAATTTAGAAGATAAGAATGTGTTAGAAAAACCTAAGAATGTGAACATAGGTTTTCTGTCTAAGTTTCAGTTGAATCAGAGACTGGAAAGTCTTTCAGAGTCTAACAAGACCAAGATGAATAGGAATGGAAAGGAAGGTATAAACAAAGAGAATAATTACAAGAATGTACCTGATACACCTACGAAGAAATGCTATAAATGTGGTAATCATAATCCTTTGGCCCTAGACTATAATAAAAAATCTTCTTGAAAAACTAAGTCTAGATTTCCCAAGACTCAAAAAATTTAGTACCAACCAAAAAATCCTTGTTATCACTATGGTAGTTTACTCCATTCCATTTACATGTGTAGAGAATATCATGAACTGTATTATGACTTTTACTCTTTGAAATCTGAAACTCCTAGTCACAAACAATTTGTGAAATTAGAGTCTAAGGGACACTCTGAAACATAGTTTTAAGGGCAAATATGTAAAACTTGTTGTATTTAAATCTAGTAATAAAGGATCGAATAAATGTTGGGTCCCAAAAATTTCTAACTAGTTACTTATTGTTTACAGGGCACAAGAAGGATGCAATCAACTGTCTTGGATAGCGGATGCTCTGGACATATGACTGGAAAAAAGTCCTTGCTTACAAATTATGAGAAAAAAATTGACCCAGTAATATCTTTTGGAGATGACAACAAAGGAGAAACTCTGGGATATGGCTCAACAATTCTTGGGAATGTCATCTTTGAAAATGTAGCACTGGTTGAAGACTTGAAACACACACTTTTGAGCATAAGTCAATGTTGAATACCAACAATACACCACAAGATTGTATAAGGGGGTTGAATACAATCTTGAATAAAATCTTTTCAAATTAACTAAGGCTAAACAGTTTGTGTATGTAGAATAAAGATATGAAAGCTTAGCAAATAAAAGCAAATATAAACGCTCCACAATATTTAAAATTTCAGGTGTAGTTGTTTGTTCCACCTGAGATATATATATATATATATATATATATATATATATATATATATATATATATATATATTGTTGAGTATTGAATACAGTAAAAGAATACAGAGGGGGGGGTGAATGGATTCTTGAACTTTTCTTCGTTCTTGAATCTTTGCAGCAAGATAAGTGATGAGTGTGTGAGATATGAAGATGCGGATAATTAAAGACAAACACAACACAATATCACTTTAATCTAATATCTTATTAGATAAAGATTTTGCTACAATCTGTGAATACAAATGATAGTATTCTCAGCTTCGTTTTTCTCAGAGAGATATTTTCTGGGTATTTGAGAAACTTCAACACCTTAACAGCTAAGGAAGTGAGGTTGTATCCTTATAGACATGGATACACCCACTTACTACAAATGAGGTAGGTAAAACAAAAACACTTTCCAGTCTGTCTATCTCATTTTAGTAAGAGTCCAAACGGCTACAGATTTGACTTTGAAAAGCCTGTTTAGATCCACTTCTTCAGCTCCTTGTCCCTTGTCTTATCTCTCCAAGCTTCTTTGTAGGCTTTCCAGCATGCTTTATAGGACAGAGTCAAATAAAGCATCCTGGCTTGTTGCAGGTTTCTGACTTGTACAATTCTTCAGTATTTTGTCCTCAAGAATGTATTCGAGAAGTGACTAAGTGAGTGATTCGAGAACTGGAGTTGACTTGATCGATAACTCTGAGTTCTCGAATAGTGTTATCTTGACATATCGAATCACTTCTCGAATAGCTCTTTTCTCTGGGACTCCTTGAGATATCGAATAGAGCATTTTGACATATCGAATCCCTGAGATATCGAATAGCATATTGAGTCTTTGAGATATCGAATGTAGCATTGACTTGTTGACCCTTTGAGAACTCGAACTGTTGACTCCTTGAGTTCTCGAACCGTGTAATAGACATATCGAATCCCTGAGATATCGAATGAGATATCGAGAGATATCGAATAGTGTCTTCTGAGATATCGAACTCCAGACTTCTCGAATGCTAGACTTCTCGAATAAACAAATGTACTTCTCGAATTAGTACTTAGGCAATTTCTTCATTTCTTCAATTCTTCAAATCCCAACTGTGATTATTTGACAGTCTTCATTTCCTTGCTTGAGGCATGAACCTTAGAACTTCTTTCAAGCTTTATTCTTGACTTAGTAGGTACAGTTACACAGATAGAATTTGATGCCTATTACATAGTACAAACAAGTAGAAACTCTACAACTAGAGGTTCCCTCAGTTAAGAGGTCATGTAGGTAATGCATAGCATTACGAACAACTTGGGCTTGTTATTAGATGTATTCAGGCATGCCTCTGTGACTAACAATCTCCCCCAAATTGTGAGTAAGACCCTTAGTCACAATTTCATATCTGATAACAAGCCTAACATACATAAAGATAAAACTTGACAGTACAGGTATGAATTTCCATTAGCAATTTGGATAGAACTACAGAGTGAGTAATCTTACAGCCTATGATGAAGAACTAGCCATTGTCTTTTGATTCCCTTTCCATAGCTTTGGCTTGAAATTCATCATATTCTTTCTCTCTTCTTTCTTTCTCCTTCCTTGTATTCTCATCCATAGCTTTTATTATTTCTGCCATAGCATCCAATTCTTCAAGCAAAATTGAGTCTTTGAAATCTTCAAGTACTGGTTCTAGAATATTTGCAGGATAGTGGTTGAGTAGATTCATTCTGATGTTGACTTGATTTCCATTTCTCCTCCTATACTTTACCATGTAGGGGTTGAACTGAACTCTACACAAACCCTTTTTCCTCAGCTTTTCTGCTTCACTTTCCAGTCTCTCAATTTCTCTCTCTCTTGCCAGCCATTTCTCAAAACACCCTTTTCTGACTTTTTCCTCATGATCTCTCTTCATTTTCACAAAATCAATTAGCTCCAGCTTCCATACTCTCTCCACTTTATCTTCTGAGCTCAACAGTGCAATGATTCTCTCTATGTCATATAGCTTGCCCCAGTGTTGACATCCTCCTTGTTTGAATTTCTCCTCCCTTCCATCAGAATATTTAATCTCAAGGCAATTATCAACAATGGCAACATGATAGATTCTTTGAGCTTGCAAAAATTGCAGTTGGTCTACATCATAATCTTCATCTAGTGGTTGGAGTTTTAGGCCTGGATAGATTGTCAGGGTTTTTGATATGGTTGGCTTTGATTTCCTTGCAGCTTGCTTGAACTTGATTCTTTTTACATGATTACTTGGCAGCAGTATGTGACCTTTGTTTGTAGACCATTGTAGTATTCCATTAGCAGTTTGCTTTTTGAAACATACAGATGGTTTCTTGACTTGAATCTTCTTCTCTTCTTGAGGTGGCAAGACAGTTGCAGAAGCCATAGATGCAAATTTTGAAAGGTCACTACTGGCAGCATTCACCCTAGACTTAGAGTCTTGCGTTGTGGTGAGGTTACTGTCAGCAATGCCTGAGGCTTGCTGTCTTCCACTTTTCCTCTCAGAGCCTTTACCTTGATCATCATCATTCTTCCTCTTCTCATCATCCTTCTTCTTCTTCTTGTCTTCATCACCCTTATTACTCCTGTGATGTCTTCCCCTTCCGTCACTTTTATCTTCATCCTTGTCTTGATCTTTGCTTGGGTTGAACTTAGCAGTCTCAGATACAATGCCAGTTACAATATATGACCTGAGATAAGATATAGCTTCTAATTCTTCTGCTGTTCTTGATCCCTTCTTCTTGATCAGTTTCTCAATGATGGCTATGATGAGATTTTTATTTTGAGGAGTTAGATGCTTAGGAATGACCAGCTGCTTGATATCTTCAATTCTTGTTCCAGCCTGGTAGATAATAGTTCTAGGATCTGTGAAAACTTCAGGTAGCCTTGAAGGTTGACCATTCCTCAAGTCATCATGAAGACTCTTGTTGTTCTCATTTCCCTTCTCAATTAGTCCAAGGAGCACATTCACTTCTGAGTGCTTTAGACTCTGTAGAGTATTGATGGTTAAGTGCCATATCTTGTTCTTTCCTACCATCAATATCTCCTTGAGCCATAGATCATTAAGCCTCCTTGGTACTACAGTGAGACAGTCAATCTGACTCTTCAAACTCTCATGATATAGCAGAGCATCACCAGCCTGTTCTATAGAGACTTTCAGAAACTCCAAGAATGCATCATCATGATAGACATTTGAGTTTGCAATTTCTTGTAGCTTGGCCTCAGTGACCACCTTCACTTCTACTGGCTTGGCACTCTTAGATATTGAGATTTGAGGCTTGTCAGATGGCATACTCCCTGCAACCACTGTGGTTGTGATAGACTGCCTTTGACCATCAGGAGTAGTGATGTGCACAGTTGGTAGAGTGACAACTGGCAGAGAAGTGGGAGGCTCATCAACTTTGTCCTTTCCTTTTCCAGGCACATGAGTAGTAGATTTCAAAGTTCTCTGCTGGCCACCCTCAGTGATCTTGATGCCCTTTTCTAGTGGTCTCTCCCCCTTTGGATTTGAGTTCTTTGATATCCTCTTCTCCCCCTTAGGCTTGTTGACAGACACAGGGGCTGTAGGAGGCACCTTTGGAGTTGAAGATTCATCAGGTAGAGGGAGACCCATGTGCTTCATCATTGCAGACAACATTGATTGTTGATGCAGAAGAACATCAGCTGTGGTGGTGGCTTGAGTGTTCAACTGCTCAGTCAGAGTTGTCACAGTGTCTGTAAGATGAGCATTGGACTTGTGGAGAGAGACTACCTCCTTTTCAAGAGTATCCACTTTAATGAAGAGTTCATTGGCCTTAAAACCAGATAGGGATTGATCCTTCAGTCTCTGCACTTCGAACCTTGACATCTCATGCACAGGAACCTCAGTGACCAGCTTGTCTCCATATTGATTTGCAAAGAGGGTCCTGAGCATGGCATTGGCATCAGTTGTCTGATCTGATAAGGATTGAAATTTGTGCCCCAGACCTGTGACAGCATCCTTGAGAATAGCCAAACCATTGTCCATCCTGGTGCAAGTAGCATTGCAGGTTCGAATGTCCTTGAGAACAGTCTCCAATTGAGGGAATTTAGCATCAAAAGTCCTCTTGATCTCATGCACCTCCTTGGTTGTAGCTGAACACACTTCATTAATTTCTGTCTTTAAGCCTTTACCAAGATAGTGTGCAGCCTTGAGAATGGCTTTATAGCTATCATTCACTACTTCAAACACATCAGTAGGGTTGAGAGATTTGGCATTGGACCCTAGTGAAGTGATGTACTCTTCTCTGAGGTACTGGAGACCTTCTGAGAGAGGGATTGAATTGGTTCCTTGCAGCCAAGCATCGATATTCCCATCTCTCTCAGTTTCATCTGTGATCTTCTCCTTCTGTAGCTCTACATCCTCTTTGTGACATAGGAGAATAGCTTCATAGTCTGGATTGGGCATGTTTGCAGTGAGAAGGTGCTGAGCAATTTTTGTGAACTCAGGGATCTGATCCACAACTAAGCTTTGAAGTGCTTCAACCGTCAATTGCGGTGGAACAGACCCTGATCCTGAAGCACTGTCATGTTGCACAGGCTTCAGCCATTGAGACATAAAGTTAGAGCTAGAGCTAGGCTTGCTAGGCTCCTCAGTTACAGATGCAACTTCTGCAACCGGATGAACAGACTCTACTACTGCTGTCTCCACAGAAGTGGGATGAGTTACAACAGTAGTTGACACAGGCACAGAGTCTCTAGTAAGAACTAGTGAATCCTCTGTGTTTGTGATGGTGTCATTAGGATATGCCCCAGCATGCATTCCCTGACCATCCAAATGTGGTACCTGGGTGGTGAGCAAGGTGTCATGCACCAAGTCACTTGAATTCATTGGCTCATCAAAGGAAAAGAATTCTTGATGATCAATGCCTTGCTCCTCAATTGCTTGAGTTGCAGGCTTCAAAGAAATATGAGTGGTAGATTCTGAAAGAGAAGTGTGTTGTAGACAAGATTTTGGCAACTCCCCCTGAGAAATAGAGGGAGTTTCAGTTATGATGTGCTCTCCACTCAGTGTTGTGCCAGCCTTATCACTCCCTTGTGCTGACTCTTTACAGATAGGTGCATTGGGGAGGATGCTTGATTCTATAGATGCATCCTGTTGAGAGGATACATCTAGTGAGCTGTGTGCCCCTGATTTTACAACTTCAGCCATTTGAGTGACTGAAGAGGTGGTTTTAGACTTCTTCTTCTTCTTTAGGCTTATGATAGGTGACTCAGGTGTCTCACTTTCTAACCCTAGTTCTACAGCCAAGGCTGCTTCAGTTAAGATTTCTAAAGGTTCAGAAGCAGCCTGTTTTCTCTTCTTTTTACTAACATCACCCTTTTGAGAGGATGATGCAGTTGGCTCTTTGCTGGATAGAGTGTTTGGCTGAGGGGGTTGGTTAGCAGGCCTTGGGTTAGCACTTTGTTCTCCTTGCTTAGGCTGTGCTAACTGTGATTTTGAATCAAATATTGGCATGTTGTGGGGGTAAGACCTAAACAAACCCTCCATGTGGGGAGTTATGCTAAGTCTTACATCCACATCATTCCTAGTCTCCAAATTACCAAAAATGAGTTTGATCATGGACTTAGGATAGCCTATTTTACTCTTATCTACTCCAGGCAATTCAATCAATGAAGCATTTTTAAAGTTAAGCACTGATTGAATAAAGCGAGGAAAGAAAATTTCATTACCTCTCTTGGCTGTGGTCTGACCAAGTCTCCCATAGAGTTCCTGTAGGATGAGAAGTCCAACATCTATCTTTCTCCCATGAGCCAAGGCATAGGCAAGCTGCTGCACGGGTGTACTAATCTGATCAAAGCTTGATTTCCGTGCAGTGAATACTTGAAGGAGTGTAGCAAATACAAAGCTCCATTCTTTCCTCAAGAACTTCCTATTCAACTTTCCCAGCTTGATAGTATCAGAGTAGTTGATGAAGTCAAAGAATTCTTCCAACTCATCATTGGAGGCCAGAGCATCATACGTCTCTTGCTGCATATCCAAGGCTTGATTCATGTCTGCAGTGGTGATAGTGATATCCTCTCCTTGAATCTTGCAGTGAACAATATAAGAGGTGATAGCATTCTCAAGAGCGATGACCTCCACAGTAGCAGTCCTCCAGAATTGTTCCAATAGATCTATGTACAGAGTTGGGTTGGCTGAGAGCGCACTCTTGATGTATGATTCAGACAACCACCGAACAAAGCACTTGAAATTGGCATTCGGTGCTTCCACATCACTGGAGATTGCGATGAAATTAGTTTGGGATGGTATGGTGAGTTGAGTGTTTGCCATTTGGGTAGAGAAGAAAAGAGAATTAGGATTGAAGAAGAAATTCGCAGTTAGGGTTTTTCAGAGGTTTCAGGAGTTGAGATGCTTGAGAAATCGAACGAAATGAATTGAATAGTTGTGAAGTTGTATATATATATATGAATGTCTTGAGTTGTCGATAGATAAGTGTTCTGTAGCGACAAGTCATTCGAGAAGTATGAAACAACTATTCGAGAAGTCAAGAAAGGCTTATTCGATATCTCAGGCAGTTTTTAACTCACAGCTGGCAGTGATTTAACTCAGAAAATAATTCAAAGTTAAGTAAAATATATTTTTATGAGTGAAATGAAGGTTTGAATATAAATCCAAAAAGCGATTAAGTGTCAGCGAAAAATCAGCCTTTTCAAATGATTCGATAACTCAAATGCAGCATTCGAGAACTCTATCATTAGAGAACTAAAATACTCTATTCGAGAACTCAAAGTGTGCTATTCGATTTCTCTAAAAGACACTATTCGAGAACTCAAGAGGGTTCTAGATAGGCCTATTCGAGAACTCGAGCCAAGACATAACAATGAACCATTCGAGAAGTCTGACTTATCGAACTGTATTTTTCACTCATAAAATTCAATTTCCACTATCCTTTAAAATTTACTAGAAATATTCATTGACGAATATTCTACCAAATTAAATAGTGGTTTACTCAAAATTTTTACAGAAATTTCAAGCTACATATGTATGATTTTCAACATGTGCAGCATTGGAATATTTATACATCATACTCCAGCCAATACTTACTTCAGAAATATTAGGCATTTGATAAAGTAAGTATTTACTGCTGCAACAATCTAGTTGATATATTCACTTAGCCAGAATTCGAAGAATTCAGCATTCCAATCTCACTGACCAGCCTAGTGAAGGTGGCTTCATCTAATGGCTTAGTGAATATGTCAGCTAGTTGTTTATCTGTAGAGACATAATGCAACTCAATGGTTCCATTAGTTGCATGTTCTCTAATGAAATGATATCTGATGTCAATGTGCTTTGTCCTAGAATGATTGACAGGATTGGCAACTATAGAGATTGCACTTGTGTTGTCACACATGATAGGAATTCTTTCCAACACAAGTCCATAATCTCTAAGTTGGTTTCTAATCCAAAGCACTTGAGCACAGCAACTTCCAACAGCTATGTATTCAGCTTCAGCTGTGGAAGTTGACACAGATTGTTGTTTCTTGCTGTACCAAGAGACTAACCTTTGTCCAAGAAACTGGCAGCTACCTGATGTGCTTTTCCTATCCACTCTGCATCCAGCATAATCAGCATCAGAATAACCAACCAGATTGAACCCTGTGTCCTTAGGATACCATAACCCCAAGTTTGGTGTGCCTTTCAGATATTTGAAGATCCTTTTTATTGCTATCATGTGTGATTCCTTTGGGTTTGATTGAAACCTTGCACATAAGCATGTAGCAAACATGATATCTGGCCTACTAGCAGTGAGGTAGAGTAGAGAACCAACCATGCCTCTGTAGATTGAGATATTTACCTTTTTGCCCTTAGCGTCATCATCTAACTTGGTGGCAGTGGCCATGGGTGTCTTCGCAGGTGAACATTCTTCCAAATCAAATTTCTTCAGTAAATCTTTAATGTATTTGGTTTGACTTATAAAAATGCCATCCTTCCTTTGACTAACTTGCAGTCCAAGAAAGAATGTTAATTCTCCCATCATACTCATCTCATATCTGCTTTGCATGAGCTTAGAGAATTTTTCACACAGCTTCTCATTTGTAGAGCCAAATATGATATCATCCACATAGATTTGAACTAGGATAATATCATCACCATGTTTCTTGTAGAACAGTGTCTTGTCCAGTGTGCCTCTAGTGAATTGATTCTCCAGTAGAAATTGTGATAGTGTGTCATACCATGCCCTAGGAGCTTGCTTGAGTCCATACAATGCTTTAAGTAATCCGTAGACAAAGTGGGGGAACTGTGGATCCTCAAAGCCAGGTGGTTGTTGCACATATACTTCTTCTTCCAACTCCCCATTCAGGAATGCACTCTTGACATCCATTTGATAGACCTTGAAATTAGAATGTGCAGCAAATGCCAAGAAAATTCTGATGGCTTCTAGTCTAGCAACAGGGGCAAAGGTCTCATCATAGTCAATACCTTCCTGTTGAGAGTATCCTTTTGCAACCAACCTTGCTTTGTTTCTTATGACTACACCATTTTCATCCATCTTATTCCTTAGAACCCATTTAGTTCCAACAACGGTTCTATCCTTTGGTGCAGGCACTAGTTCCCATACTTTGCTCCTTTCAAATTGATTTAGCTCCTCTTGCATAGCAATTATCCAGTCAGGATCCAACAATGCATCATCAAGTTTCTTAGGCTCAACTTGGGATAGAAAGCAGCCATAGAGACATTCATTTATAGTTGCTCTCCTTGTCCTTACTCCTGCATTTGGATTTCCAATTATCTGATCTGCAGTGTGTGATCTATCCCATTTCCTTGTATATTCAGATTGATTTCTCATCCTTGATGTTGCTTCATCATTTAGATCATGATCATCTACATTTCCTCCCCCTGTGAAGTTGTCACTCCTCACAGGTGTACCTTGGATGCTTGTTTCTTCATTGTTGGTTGACACAGGTTCTTCATTCACTTGAGTTTGTTGGATTATGAGTTCAGATTCACTTTCAATCTCCTCATCAGAATCATCTAGATTGTCAAACTTCAAGGGATCTTTATCTTCATCATTGGCTTCTTCTAATCCAGGTAGTTTGCTGTCATCAAATGTTACATCTGTGCTCTCCATTACTTTCTTTTGACAAATGACATAAACTTTGTATGCAATTCTTTCCATAGAATAGCCAAGAAAGATTCCTTCAAATGCCTTCGCATCAAACTTTCCAACATATTCTGAATTATCTTTTAGCACAAAGCACTTGCTTCCAAAAGTATGAGCATACTTTAGAGTAGGCTTCTTTCCAGTCATCAAGTTGTAAGGTGTCTTTCCAGTGTTTTTGTTGATGAGGGTTCTGTTTTGGATGTAGCATGCAGTGCTCACAGCCTCAGCCCAAAAACATGTAGGCATCTTTGCATCAAGTAGCATTGTTCTAGCAGCCTCTATCAGAGTCCTATTCTTTCTCTCAACAACTCCATTTTGTTGTGGGGTCCTTGGAGCTGAGAATTGTTGAGAAATACCATTTTCTTTGCAGAATGCTCCAAGCATGGCATTTCTGAATTCTGTCCCATTATCACTTCTTAATGCAATCACACTTGCATTTATGGCCTTTGCTTCTTTGTCAACTTTCTTTATGTGCTCAATGATTACTTGTGGAGCCTCATCCTTTGATGCCAGAAATTTTACCCATGTATACCTTGTAAAATCATCAACCATCACTAGAGCATACTTCTTCCTTCCTAGTGACATAATATTGACAGGCCCAAACAAATCCATATGAATCAGTTGCAGGGGCTTGGTTATAGATGTCACTGTTTTTGACTTGTGGCTTGATCTTTTCATTTTTCCCTTTTGACACGCCTCACACACTCCTTCTTGACAGAATTCAAGTGTGGGCATGCCTCTCACTAACTCCCTTTTGACTAGGGAATTAATGGCTTTGAAGTTCAGGTGTGATAGCTTCTTGTGCCACAGCCAACTGTCTTCATTTGATGCTTTTGAGTAGAAGCAACAAATTGTGTCCTTACTTGCAGAGTCCATATTGGCTACAAACAGGCTTCCCTTCCTTACTCCAGACAGAGCAAAATCACCAGTCTTCTTGTGGGTGATCAAACATTCATCTTTGTCAAAGTTCACTTTGAAGCCTCTGTCAGTGAATTGACCAACACTCAGTAGATTATGCTTGAGCCCCTTGACCAGTGCTACATTCTCAATGATGACATTTCCAATTTCCAACTTGCCATATCCCAGTGTGTTGCCAATGCTGTCATCTCCAAAAGCAACCATTGGGCCAGCCTTTTCCTCATACTGTGATAGCAGGGCCATATCACCAGTCATATGATTTGAGCATCCACTGTCCAAAATCCACATGACCTTCTTTTTACTTTCTTTGCCCTGCAAACACAAAAGTATTACTTCTCCTTTGGTACCCAAACGAGTTTGGGTCCATGTGACTTAGTGACAGTTTTATCAAAATCAGCATGCTTATCAGTTTTCTTGATGTTGGTCTTCTTGTCACTGTTGGGAGTCTTAGAATCAGGGTTCTTAGACTTAGGTGACAGAGGTACCTTCCTAACTTTAGGAGGACTTGAAGACTTTGTCCTTGTGTAGTGTGTGTGAACATTATGATTGATACAGCCCTCCATGAATTGTCTTCTCAAATTAAAACAACTAGTCATCACATTCATGTTACATGGCATACAATCAAGTTTATCACAGAAAGGAGAGTCTCTATGTCTTAAAGGCACAGAGCAATCATAGAATGGTTTAGCAACACTACCAGATGGTTTCTTGCAAGCATGAGTCAAATGATTAGAGCTAAAACAGTTTTGACAAACTTTCCTAGGGGCATTTGGCACATAAGCATAGTTGTTATCTTTGTTAATCCCTAATTTGCCATTCCTGTTTGGTCTCTTATTAGTCACTTTCTTCTTAGTCTCATAATTTCCAGCTGAAACAAAATTTACAGATTTCTCAAGTCTAGGTCTACCTCCTACTGGCTCCTTGGCTTTGGTTTTGACATTCTTACTCTCAGAGGATGCTTGTTGTTCATTTGATTGTGCCTCATCTTCATCCTCCAACATTTGCTTGATGAGTAAGGCATCCTCATCAATCTCAAGTGTTGGTGTTTTAAATATTGGATTCTCAGTCTTTTTCAAAACCTGAGGCACCTCCTCTTGAACAACAATGTCATCTTCAATGACTGCATAGCCTTTCCTCTGTTTAAGAGTGTCATAATCAAGTCCAATGGCAGCCTTAGGTCTAGCTAGATTTTTCTCATGATAAGACTGCAATAGACTAGAGGAATTCTTAAATGTCTTCAACTTAAATTCATTTTCAGCTAATTCATCCCTAAGAGCTTTCTCAACTTGACTAGCACATAGAACTTTATTCTTTAGATACTCAATCTCTTGTTTAAGATTTTCTATTTGCACAGTAGTTAGCTCTAGTTCCTCATTTCTCTTATTTAACAGTTCATTCCTAGTAGACAGTTTAGCAATCTCTTCATTAGCAGCAGTCATACTAGTATGAATGTTAAACATCTCAACGGATAGTTGTTCAACCAAAGATTTATATTCAGAAACAGACATGTCTATGGTAGTGAGAGATGGTACCTGTGAGTCTGATGCAGATGGTTCTTCCTTGGAATTGGCCATCAAGGCATAGTTGCAGAATTCTTGTTCTTCCCCATCACTGTCAGAATCATCCCAACACTTCCCTTCAGCTATGTAAGCCTTACCTGGTGTCTGCTTCTTTAGAAGGGCCTCATACTTAGCTTCAAGCTCAAGAAACTCCTTATCCTTCTTTTTAGGCTTCTTGCATTCACTGGCAAAATGCCCTAGGTCATTGCATCTATAACATCTTACAGATGACCTATCCACATAGCTGGTTTTGAATCTGTTCTTGTTTGTTTTCATAGGTGCCTTGCTCTTGTTGAATGAATGATTTTGAGGTCTAGGCTTGAAGGGCTGATTCCTCTTGAATCTGATGTTTGGGAATTTTCTAGCCATAAAAGCATATGATGTATTTTCCATGCCATCCAGCTCTTCAAGAGTGTAGAACTCATCTTCTTCCTTGTCATCAGCAGGTTCAGTCACTACTTCCTCAGTTTCTTCATCATCTACTATCTCTTCTATTCTCAGCTGACTTGCAGATGCTTCCAGGTCTTGAATAGATTTGTTGACAATCAAGGCACAGGATGTGTTTATCATTCTGCCTTGGTTAGCTTGGATAGCCCTCTTTTGAAGCAACTCAAGCTCGTGTGTCTTTAAAACCCCATAGAGCACATCATACGTGACTTTGTTCAAATCTCTTTCTCTTAGGGATATGACCCTTTGCTCTAGATGGTTTGGTGACGATAGTAGAAACTTCATATTTAATTCCTTAGTGCTGTAAACCTTCCCATTCATTTGGAGCTCAGTCACCAGCTTGTGAAATCTTTCAAACATATCAGTGATACTTTCCTTGGACTGTGCCATGAACGCCTCATACTGTGTGACCAGTATCTGTTTCTTATTTTCTCTTACCTCCTCTGTCCCTTCACATAACACCTCGATGTGATTCCACATGTCCTTGGCTGATTTGCATGATGCTATGTTGGCAAACATCGACATATCCATGGAGTCTATGATTAACAACATGAGGTGGCTGTCTAGGGCAATCTTTTCCTTCTCTGAGTCCGTCCATTTGGATGGCTCTTTTGGAACGTATGATCTAGGAATGACTACTGCGCCCACTGTGGATTCAGCAACTTCTTGTTGTGGTATGAATGGACCATTCTTGAGAATGTCAGGGTAGAGAGGATTGGCAGCTTTGATGAACAACAGCATTTTTATTTTCCAGAGGTTGTAATTCTCTTTGTCGAACTTAGGGACCTTTACCGTACCTGTAGTCTTTGGTGTATTCGAACTCATGATCGTTTTCTGTTTAGATTAAACAGCCTGCTCTGATACCACTTGTTGAGTATTGAATACAGTAAAAGAATACAGAGGGGGGGTGAATGGATTCTTGAACTTTTCTTCGTTCTTGAATCTTTGCAGCAAGATAAGTGATGAGTGTGTGAGATATGAAGATGCGGATAATTAAAGACAAACACAACACAATATCACTTTAATCTAATATCTTATTAGATAAAGATTTTGCTACAATCTGTGAATACAAATGATAGTATTCTCAACTTCGTTTTTCTCAGAGAGATATTTTCTGGGTATTTGAGAAACTTCAACACCTTAACAGCTAAGGAAGTGAGGCTGTATCCTTATAGACATGGATACACCCACTTACTACAAATGAGGTAGGTAAAACAAAAACACTTTCCAGTCTGTCTATCTCATTTTAGTAAGAGTCCAAACGGCTACAGATTTGACTTTGAAAAGCCTGTTTAGATCCACTTCTTCAGCTCCTTGTCCCTTGTCTTATCTCTCCAAGCTTCTTTGTAGGCTTTCCAGCATGCTTTATAGGACAGAGTCAAATAAAGCATCCTGGCTTGTTGCAGGTTTCTGACTTGTACAATTCTTCAGTATTTTGTCCTCAAGAATGTATTCGAGAAGTGACTAAGTGAGTGATTCGAGAACTGGAGTTGACTTGATCGATAACTCTGAGTTCTCGAATAGTGTTATCTTGACATATCGAATCACTTCTCGAATAGCTCTTTTCTCTGGGACTCCTTGAGATATCGAATAGAGCATTTTGACATATCGAATCCCTGAGATATCGAATAGCATATTGAGTCTTTGAGATATCGAATGTAGCATTGACTTGTTGACCCTTTGAGAACTCGAACTGTTGACTCCTTGAGTTCTCGAACCGTGTAATAGACATATCGAATCCCTGAGATATCGAATGAGATATCGAGAGATATCGAATAGTGTCTTCTGAGATATCGAACTCCAGACTTCTCGAATGCTAGACTTCTCGAATAAACAAATGTACTTCTCGAATTAGTACTTAGGCAATTTCTTCATTTCTTCAATTCTTCAAATCCCAACTGTGATTATTTGACAGTCTTCATTTCCTTGCTTGAGGCATGAACCTTAGAACTTCTTTCAAGCTTTATTCTTGACTTAGTAGGTACAGTTACACAGATAGAATTTGATGCCTATTACATAGTACAAACAAGTAGAAACTCTACAACTAGAGGTTCCCTCAGTTAAGAGGTCATGTAGGTAATGCATAGCATTACGAACAACTTGGGCTTGTTATTAGATGTATTCAGGCATGCCTCTGTGACTAACATATATATATATATATATATATATATATATATATATATATATATATATATATATATATATAATCTGTGAAATGGTATCACAGTTGTTGTGTTACAATGCTTTTGAGAATTATAACGACCAAGAAATTCGCGTAAATTATTTGGTGTTTATTTGATTTTAAATGTGATTTATATGGTGGCTATACTTTTGTGAGGTCAATGTATGCGTGAAATCATGTATATGTGGTTGTATGATGATTGGTAAGTGCCGCATGTGTTTGTGGAAATTTATTTGTATTTTTGAAGCATTAAAACTATTTTAAATATGCATTTTTAATCTTTTAAAATTTTTATAAAATCATTGGTGTCATTTAAAATCATGAAATCTTTTGCATTATCATCTTTGTGATATTATTTAGTTTTTAGAATTGGTGGGAGTATTTATTTGTTTGTGTAAGTATTTTAAAATGATTTTAAAAGCTTTATTTCTTTTAAAGATCTTTGATTTCAAAAATTCATATAAAATTCATTTTTGACTCAAAAATTATTTTAAAAATATGGGGAGGTCTGTAATTTCATAAACTTGATTTTATAATTTTAAAAATTATTTTTCCCCTAACATTTCTATTTTATTTTGATTTAAAATTGATTAAAAGTCAGATTTTCAGAAAGTAAATTGGCAATTGTCAATAGACAATTGTACCCCTGGCTCTATAAAACTCCACCCACCGCCTCCTTCTTCATTTGTTCGAGTTTTTCAGTAGTGGGTTAGTTCTTTCTCTCCTCTTCTTCGTTTCTCTTCGATTTGAAGCTCAAAACCATGCCTTTTTGCCTATTTTAATTGCTTATAAGTGTTCTTATGTACGATTAATGAATTAGTAAGAGTTTTGGTGTAATTTTATGAGTTGTATGTATGTATATATTCGACCGTATGTATATATGTGTATAATCTGCATGCAAGGCTGTTTGGCTATCAAATTGATGTTTAAACGATTGTAGGAGATAGAATATAGCTAGAAATCAAAGTTTGGTGTAGTTTGTGAATCGTTTTTGAGCTCGGGACAAAACCCCACCGGCGGTCATGGTGATTCCGGTGACCGGACGGTCGGTGGTTGAGCAGTTACACAGCCTTAGTAAGTCATAAAAACTGATAATTGATGTACAACCTTGATTGCATGTAAGTATTTTGTGGTTTATGTGAATTAATTCGAAATTTCATGTATATATATGAATTATATGGATTGTTCTATGTTTAATCTTTGATAATTAATGATGTGTTAATGATTACGATGTTAATTAGATATTAATTATCCTGCAAAAATGATTTTTTAGATTTATGTAGATTTAATTCGAATTTTTAATAATTAAATATGAATTATTCGAATTTTATAAATTGTTATAGTAATTAAAAAATAATTTTGTTGATTATATGCTAAGTGATGATTAGTGGACATGAAAGGATAATTTTCAGAATTTTAATAAGTTAAGATTCGAATTTTTGATTTAAAAATATGAATTATGTGATTTTGGTGATTAAATGAATATGATTTGGTGATTTTATTCGATAACTAATTAAATTGCTAATTGGTGATAATTATGTGATGATTTTGGATTACCTAGGGATGTAATTGCAATAAATGAAAGTGGTCAAAGATATGTATGTTAGTATGAGGTGTTAGAGTTATTCTATGTGTATAAGTGGTTTTAAGTTGATAATCTAGTATTATGAGTTCATAAGAGTATCTGTTAAGTATAATTGGTTTTTATGATTTCGAGTTGTGACCAGTAGTATGATTTTAACATATAAATGGACTTAAGAGCCATTGAGATTATTTTGGTTGTGAATTGAGTCGGTTATGTTCCGACGGGCTAGTCAATTATACAGAGGAGATGCTGCCCGTTTATCGTTAGAATTATAAGTCGTAAAATGTGGTAGTATAGTATAGACTACTTATAAACTAAGTGACCTTATATGTCAAGTGTCTAAGTGATGTGTATATGATTTGTATGTCCTATATGCTATGTGCTTGAATGCAGTTATGTGACTTTACTAAGCTATATTGTAAGTTTAGTCGACATGTGGTATATGTACTAAGTGTTAACGCGTGATAAGAATCGTTGGGTAGAATAGGATTAGAAGTAAAAGAGAAGTATAATATACTAAAGTATTGTAATAGTTTATGTAGATACGAAGGACGTAGACCCTAGCACTAGAGGGAAAACAAAAGCGGAGATTCAGTAAGCTGAGCTGTTGCATTTCCACCTGAGGCAAGTAACTCTGTCCCTTCTTGAAATCATGTTGGTGAAACTGTTTATAACCTATTGATCCAAGTATATATATCTTGCTGTCTTTATGCTTATCAATCTACCTCTGCATGTACCTAAATTTCTATTGTCAATCACTTATATGATCACACAGAAACACTAAATCAGCATAATTCTTTCTAATTGCTTCTTGACCATATTATGTCATACAGACTTTCATAATTAAACCTAATTGACTGACAGATAAACCATTCATTAAATGACCTATGTCCGTAACCAGTTCAACTTGTGTTGACCATAAAATCTTATAAAACTCCATTGTGACCTGATCACTAACCTAAGAACTTGACTACCCTTCTTATCATTTCAAAAACTTTATAACTTGGTTAAATTACCCTAAGAACCGTTATAACACACATCTTTGACCTTTGACTTTAAAACACTTCTGTCATTCCCTGATCAAGTACCTTAAAGCCTTTGAGTCTATATCTTCATGATTCAGACTTGTAATCCCTATTCCTTTGAGATCAGTATGCTTGGTCAAACCCTTTGACTTTTATCATTGCAATTCAAAATGTTTTACAAGTTTAAGTGTTTTCAAACTAAAAGCTTTTCTAAGCTTTATTGTTTTCAAAAGAAGATTTTTTTAAAAAGGTTTAGGACTCCGTCATAATGGTTTCTACGGATTCCTAAAGATTGGAGAGGCGTAAGAGATCGAGTGACGCTGGTCCAACCATTTTTCTATATGATATTATGCTGTAGTTCTGGTGGGACCAGTCCAGCATTTTTATAGGCCAATGTGTTGTCTCTTGGGAACCCAAGCAATCCTAATGAAAGGATTTAATGTCCAGAGGGACTTCGTGTCCGGTATGGGGACTTTACATGGCAGATCACCCGTATTGTCCTTGTCGTGTAAAACCCCCAATCAAGTTTTAGAAAGAAGATGCATTATGTTTTAAATACTGTGAAATGAAATTGGTTTACCAATTGAAATGTCAATTGCTTTACACATATTTTGTTATCTATTGCTATCCTGTCTTTTGCTGATATCCTTTTATTATCAAGGGCCAGTATTATTCATGTTGATCCAGATATTCATTTTGCTATCCTGCTATTGTTGTTATCAGTTTTGTATATTAGTTACTTGCTGAGCGTTGGCTCACTGTTACTTTACTCTAACCCTTTTGACAGTAACTTGAGAATCATGGTACGTACTATTCAGACTGCGAGGAAGCGCACCTTCCATAACCCTACTGTGGTTTCTTTCGAGTTGCCGTCCGAGGTAGATGCAATAATAGCTCAGTGAGGAGGTTTATGAGATAGTTTGTGAGAACTGGTAGTTTAGAACTTTTGATCAAGGGTTGTAATAATAATTATAATTTGATAATGGTTTGAAATAATAAGTAGTTAGACGTTGGCTTGCGCTTGTTTCATACCATTACCTGTTAAAGATCCAGGTGAGTAGTGTTGGGGTCAATCTGCGCTATATCTATATTTATATATTTTTAGGTTATTTGCATCTGGTGTGTTAGTGACTCCCCGATCTAGACCCCAGATTGGGAGGGCATCACAGGTTGGTATCAGATTTATGGGTTTTGGTCATTGAAACAAGCCAGGATTAGGAATCACTAATGAAAGAAGTAGAAACAACTAGGATTTAAGAGTGATAGGTGTTAGGAATTGATTATAGGTTTAGGTTCTTCCCTTTACGTTAGATTTTATAGGACTAACTTAACATATGACGTTTATATTTTACGTGTATATATATATATATATTATTGTTACAGGAGATGGATCTGGATGACGATGCACCCCTACTCCCTTCTTCCGATAGTTCATCCAACGAGTCTGACCCTTCCGATATCATGTTCGATGCTGATATTGAGTCCGACCCGGAGGAGATGTCTGAGATAGAGGTCGAGAGTCCACCTGCCCGTACTGACACCCCTGTACCTTATACCGAGCTCGTGCATGTTCCTGTACCAGTCGTGACCCCTACTATCACTGAGCACAATGAGTCTTCCGTAGGATCTTACATGGTTCCCGAGCCTGTACCCGAGCATACTTATGCTGATGTAGTCTGCGATTGCGAGAGTTTGGCAGAATAAAACACAGAGCTTAAAGAGCTGATCGAGAAGATGAAGGTGGAAGCCCAGCTTCGTGTGGACTTGACTACGATTGACTGGAGGGGATGCATTAAGATGCTTGAGGAGGCTATTAGGCACCGTCTACACCGGGATCCCATTTCTCATGATGCATTAGTGGAGGTCCGTAGGCTTTCTAGCCTGGTTTGTTGGGTGTTGACAGAGCTCTGTGAGACTCGAGGTTCCCGTGGTTAGGGATCAGTTTCTATGAGACCGGTTGTGTGTGGGACATCTGTTAGAGCCCACTAGTGTTAGTTGTTACTACTACTAGCTTAGTATGTTTTCCTGTTTTCCTTTCGCTAGTAGACGGATAGTTTTTGTTTGGTTTTTCTTTTATCAGCTCTGGGTTATAGAAGGGTGGAATGCCCTTAACTTATGTTGTATGGATGTTTTCTTCTAACGTACGTATATTTCTTATATTCCTATGTTAACTGCTTTACATACCGTATTTACATACCGTCTTTTCATATTTTCTAACCTGTTCATATATTTACCCTGTTGCATTACTTTAAATTGTACCCATATCATATTGATTCAATGGAATCGATCGTCTATTGGTACCAGATGGTTGAAACCTATTTTCTTTTGTATATATACCTACATGTTGTTTACCTGTTTTTCATTTTCTTATCAGAGCCATGCCTCCCAGAAAAAGACCCACAACCAATACAGAAAACCAAGAACAACAGAACCCTGATAACCCCACAATGGCCCAAATGTTTCAACTACTACAACAACAAACTGTTGCCTTTGTACAACACCAACAGCACCAAGCTGCACAACCTGCTACTACTTTCAAATCTATTCAAGCTGTGCACCCACCTGAGTTCAAAGGAACTCTAAATCCTATAGAAGCTAAGTCAAGGTTAATGGATATCAAGAAAGCTTTTGCGTTGGTTAGGGTTGAAGAAGGTCAGAAAGCGGAGTTTGCTAGTTTTTATTTGAGATCAGAGGCAAACTTTTGGTGGGAGTCTGTTAAGGCTGCAGAAGGAGAAGTGATTACTTGGCCTAGATTTGTGGAGTTGTTTAACGAGAAGTACTTGCCAAGATATTTATAGGTCCAGTTATAAGTTCAATTTTTAGAGTTAAAACAAGAAGGTATGACTGTGGCTGAGTATGAAGCCAAATTCACTGAGTTGTCAAGATTTGCACCCCAGTATGTAGGTAATGAAGCTAGTATGGCTAAGACATTTCAACATGGATTAAAGCCTTGGTTAAGAAGTAGAGTAGCTGCATTTGAGTTGAGAACTTATACAGCTATCGTTCAGAAAGCAATGATCATCGAGGGGGAAAGTGATTTAAACCAGAAGGAGAAAGCTGGAAAGAAATGGAAGTTTGAGAAAGTGGACAAGAGTCAAGAGACGGAGGGACAGAAAGGTTTTCAGAATAAGGGAAGATTTGGAAATCAACAAGGAAGAAATAGGAATTTTCAGAGATTCAAAAGTGGTATCGGAGGACAAGACCGTAGACCTCAAGGTGTTAACCCTCAAGCTGTAGCAAGACCCATACTACAAGACTGCAAGATCTGTGGAATAAAGCACCTGGGTATCTTCAATAAGCCGAACATTGTCTGCTTTAAGTGCAACAAGAAAGGACATTATGCTCATGAGTGTCCAGGAGTTAAACCAGAAGGAATGACCTGCTACAAGTGTGGTAAAGTGGGACATATAGCTCGTAATTGCAAGGAACCTGTTCATACTTCCAATGTTCTGAGGATTGCTGCACCTCCGGCACCGCAACAAGCACCGTATCAAGCACCCTAACCTAGAGCTCGTACTTTCAATATGTTTGTTAAAGAAGCTGTTCAGGATGTAGATGTGGTTGCAAGTACGCTCCCTACGAACTCTTCTGAAGCTAAAGTTTTAAATGATTCTGGAGCTACCCATTCATTTATTTCTGAAAGATTTCTTGAGAAGTTGCGTTTTGAGACTCGATCGTTAGAAAGGGTATTAGTAATAGAAGTGGCCAACTAGGATAAGATTTCTGTTGATTAGGGCTGCACAAAGGTTCAAAACCGGACCGGACCGGACCGACCCGGACCGGACCGAAGACCGGATTTTTTTGAATTCATGGACCGGGGACCGGACCGGCCATAACCGGTCTTTGGGACCGGACCGGACCGGAAAAACCCGGACCGGTTTGGACCGGTTAGTTAATATTTTATAAAAAATTTTAATTTTTATAATTTAATTTTCATTCTTTGTTGATTTATAAATTACTTGGTAAGTTAATTTAAATTTAAAAATAAGTAAATGTCATATTATTTGTAAAGTAACATTAATTCGTAAACGTAATTATAAATTATATATAGTATGAAATATGAAATTTAATCATTTATATTATAGTGTTTATATATATTATTTCATAAATTTATTATTTACCAATTTGGATCACTAAAATATGTTATGTGTGAATATTTAATCAATAAACAATATAATTTAAAGGACAAAATAGTGTAAAATTAACTATACACATAAAATCCGGTCCGATCCGGTCCGGACCTGGTGTTTTCAGGGTTTGGACCGGACCGGACCGAAGACCGGATTTTTTTGATTTTACGGACCGGGGACCGGACCGGTTATATACGGTCCGGTCCGGTCCTTGGACCGGTAGACCCGGTCCGGTCTAATTTACCGGTCCAGACCGGAAAGTTGTGCAGCCCTACTGTTGATCGGGTGTGTCCTAATTGTAATATTGAGATCGGAGGATATCTATTCTACGCGGATCTATTACCTTTTAAGTTGGGAGAATTCGATGTTATATTAGGAATGGATTGGTTGACAGAGTGTGACGCACAGATAGAATGTAAGAAGAAACAAGTGAAACTATATACCGAGGATGGTAGTGAAGTGACATTTCAAGGACAGAAGCAAAAAAAAGAAGTTTCTAACGTTTATGCAAGCGAAACGGTTACTACGTCAAGGTTGCGAAGCCTATTTAGCACATATGGTAGACGTGGAGAAACAAGCCCCAAGGATAGAGGACATACCAGTTGTGAATGAATTTCCTGACGTATTTCCCGAGGAATTGCTCGGATTACCTCCACACCGAGAAGTTGAATTTGCGATTGATTTAGCACCCGAAACCGAACCTGTTTCTAAGGCACCTTACAGAATGGCACCTGCTGAGATGAAGGAGTTAGCTACTCAATTACAGGATTTGTTGGATAAAGGAGTTATAAGGCCAAGTGTGTCTCCGTGGGGAGCACCGATGTTGTTTGTTAAGGAGAAGGATGGAAGTATGAGGTTGTGTATCGACTACAGAGAGCTTAACAAGTTGACCATTAAGAATAAGTATCCACTAACAAGGATAGATGATTTGTTTGACCAGTTGAAAGGAGCCGCTTACTTTTTTAAGATTGATTTGAGATCAGGATACCATCAATTGAAGATTAAGCCAGAGGATATTCCGAAGACTGCTTTTCACACGAGATATGGACATTATGAGTTTCTGGTAATGGCTTTTGGATTGACGAATGCGCCAGCAGTTTTTATGGATTTGATGAATCGAGGGTTCAAGAAGTATTTGGACAAGTTTGTAATTGTATTTATTGATGACATCTTGTTATACTCAAGAACCCCCGAAGAACATGCCGAGCACTTGAGGATCGCATTGGAAACCCTAAGAAAGGAAAAGTTGTATTCTAAGTTTTCAAAGTGTGAATTTTGGTTAGAAGAAGTTCAATTCTTAGGACATGTCATTAGTCGGGAAGGAATTAGAGTGGATCCTGCGAAGATTGAAGCTGTATTGAATTGGAGTAGACCCAGGACCCCTACTGAAGTAAGAAGTTTTCTAGGATTGGTTGGATATTACCGGAGATTTGTTCAAGATTTCTCAAAGATAGCTACATCATTGACCAAGTCCGGAAGAACGAGAAGTTTATTTGGAGTGATAAATGTAAAGAGAGTTTTCAAGAATTGAAGAAGAGATTGGTTTCAGCACCAGTGCTAGTGTTGCCCGACGATCAAGGGAATTTCGTTATTTATAGTAATGCCTCACATAAAGATTAAGATGTGTTTTGATGTAACATGGTAATGTTATCGCGTACGCTTCGAGACAACTTAAACTTCACGAGTAGAACTATCCGACTCATGATTTGGAATTAGCTGCAATTGTTTCGCGTTGAAGATTTAGAGACATTATCTGTACGGAGAGAAATGTGAGATTTTCACGGATAATAAGAGTGTAAAGTATATATTCACTCAGAAGGAATTAAATATGAGACAAAGGAGATGGTTAGAGTTGATTAAAGATTATGATTGTACCATAAGTTATCATCCAGGTAAAATAATAATATTATAATAACTAATAACTAACCGATTACGTTTTTCAGCTAAAATATATCATCTTTCTATATTTTTAAACTAAAATCCATCCTTTCTAAAAATATCACGGACAATATATATATAATTATTATTAGATCATATCATTTAAAATTTAAGCTTACAAAATTCATGTCTTAAAATTTTTAATTCAAATTTAAAAGAAAAAGTTTTCATTGTATTAAAGAACATCTATGCGAGCGGGGTTTTTAATTTAATTAGTTATATAATAAAATCTCAATAAGCTTTAAAACTTCATGTCATGACATTAACGTCCACAATCTGAATCCAGGTTATCTGTCTTCAGCTGTCCCAGTAATCTGTGATTTGACGAGAGACATAAGCTATTGTGCATATCATATCATCAGTCATCGCAATGGCAAATTCAAGTAAACAACATCCCAGTTAGTCAGGTAGATCGGAACATCATTGTGCAAAATCTACATTGATTAAGTACGAAAATTTCCATTAGAATAAACAGAGAGAGAGTCAAGTAACAGTTTGATGCATTGATTAATCCTGACTAATATTCGAAACATCCACAATAACAGCTACAAGGATTTACCAAATTTCATTCATAGCATTCCTCGAAGTTTACATTTCCTAGCCCAGAGAAGGATAGGATTCAAAGTAGACTGTTTTACTTCTTAGCATAAATAATTGCCGTGGGATTGTGTGGGGTGATTTTGAAGCCTTGAAGCGACTCCATGGCAACTAAGGACTGGTTATCATCTTCATATTCTACGAAGGCAATGCCTGGCTTGGCATCAATCATGCGGACTTCCCTAAAACCAGGATATTGTTTGAAGAGAACTTCGAGCATAATATCTGTTGTCTCGTGTGGCAGGTTCTGTATAAACAGTATGTTGTTCGGAGCTGCAGCAGTTTCTTGTGCACCTGGCTCACCTTGGTGGGATCCCTGTAGATAATACACTCACCGGTTACAAAAATTTATATTGGTGAATATAACATATCCGATAATTGGATGGGAACAAGAAACATTTGTATGGCACATCAGTGGCCGCATAAGAGTACGGAGTACCATCCAAAACATGTTAAATCGAATGGGCAATTAGAACCCTTTACCCTCCCCACAATGAAGGCTCTGTTGTCTTTATCTAACATGTATTACACATGCATTTTTTAAGCAATAAAAGTTCTTTGCAGCTGGGAAAAAAACAGACTCCGGTAACCAACTACAAACTTCATACCAAAAACAGGCCAAGAGAATAGAATTCATTCTGGAGAGAACGAACGGGTCAATAACTAAGATATTATAAAAGGAACAGGGATGGAAATAAGAAATTAGATAAAGAACATATACCATGGGGCCTCCGTTAGTGTCAGCTCTCACTCCATTGGTGCCAGCAGGTTGTGCCTCTTGTCTCTTTCTTTCATCTGGATTTACAGATATCGTCAGAAATGGGTTATGGGTATTGCAACTACCAAGAAATTCGATTTTATGTAATACTGAGAGTAACAACAACAAAATAACCATATCTTCAACTTCAAATCACATGGTAAATTGCTGTCATTAAGCATTGTCGATATGGTGCAGAATTACAAAAGTAAAACTAATATATTTATGAAGCTACTAGGTAGAACAAAGCGAGAACAGAAAATTGTTAGGAACATTATTGGACATATAAGATGTGTTATAATTGGTCGATATTTATTGTATCTGTTTCTAGAAATAAACTTCATTTTAGCATTCCTTAAAGTCATTGTAAACATGACCTACGCAACCTGATAGTTGATGAAGAGCATTATTATCTCTAATGCACAAATGACACATGATGACTAAAGTTATTTGACATGTCTACAAGATCTTGCTAAAACTTCTGGGGTGGTCACCATTGGATATGATAGCCATCCTGTACACTATTTTTAATAACCCCTTGATTATATATTTTTTATTGTATTAGCTTTATTTGATACATGAAATATGCTTTTGCTACTGCTATACCACGCACCAGTGGAGAATGAACATATATTCAGATAAATCCGTAGCAACATTACTGGTGTAAATTGGAGGGAGCATATCTGGAAGTTTAAAAGTAAAATGAAAATACCTTCTAGCAAAAAAATAAATAGACCGACTTGCATATAACACACAAAAGTAGATTAAATGTAAAGAAACGGCACGAACTGTAGAATAAGACAAGAGATGCATCGTTGATTAATACAAAGATATGAATTTAACTGACCTTTTTCCTCTTGCTTCTTTTTCTTGTCTTTTGGTACGAAACTGCCATCTTCTTTAGCAACACAATCTGATTTAGCTTTAGCATACTGTATACGCTACATATTCCAAAGGTTCATATTAGACGCAAAATTCATGTATAAAACGTCCTACCTGTGAGCCCTGGCCATCTAAAATAAAGTATAAATGAAAAGTATATTGGCTGCTCACTGACAGGTAACTTACGAGATTTCAAAAGCAACACCACAATCTCTATGCAGGTATTATAATCACATGTTTCATACATGTGAGTCATCAGATGGTACAAAAAGGTAAGAACATTTCTAAAAGTGATTTCAACCAATACGAGTAAAATTGAGTTCATCACTTTCGTCCATCTCTAGCATTATTTCACCATCAATCCTTTTCAACCAACCACCATTTCGAGCAAACAAGCACAATATATATGATTGATGCAAGTAATAACAACTTTCCACACTGGAGTTTGGACTATGGTGTTCAGTTGTTATCCTTGTCTAAACTATGGCAATTACCAAGAGCCCCTTGTAAAATACTAGGATGACAAAAAAACAATGGCAACAAGGGTTTGAATGCAATAAGTGGACTGATAGATGCATCACTCTAAGAGGCCATTTGTTTTTAACTGAACAATGCTGAATGAAACAAGGGCTGACCGCTTCCTCTATCCAGATTGTTTGATTTCATTTTTTTTTAAATCTGAACGATCCAAATGTGTATAAACCATTCCTGTCAATATTTGCAGCCGAACCATTCAGATTTAAGATTTATCCCCTTTTGTAATATATTTCATATTTTATTTCATATACTTTTACTAATGTACCTTATTTTATATTTTATATAGTTAGATTATGTGCACTAAAATATTAAAGACTTATTATTTTACTTAGCATTAAATAATATCAATGCAGTATTAAATAATTATTTATAGTAAAATATATAAGATGATATTAATAAAATTATAACTGAGATAAAGTATAATTTAATACTTTTCAAATTCTATTACTCGTTTAGTAGGATAAAAAGAAAAATAAAAGCATTCAGATATTTTTTTAAATTTTGTTTATCAAATAATATTATTTATTTAGGATTGAGATCACTAATTCATTCATATGATTCAGATATCTTAACCATTTTTATTCAGATTTGTCAAATGGCAAGACTACAAACTTTATGAACTGTATGAACCTCTATTTTGAAAACTGAAACATTTTCATTCCAAAAGTTGCTATGTTTTATGTTATAATTCAAAACAATGTATATCCACAAGCAATCAAACAACCTCATTAATTCAGTTACAATTGTCTAGTTGAAGCATACTAAAAAAACGCAACATGCAATTGTATCATAAATTAAGATAAATAGATAACACAACTCACCATAGGTTTATCATAAAACGGAAAATTTTGCATCTGCCGAACTGCATTACTGGCAGCTGTAACTTCACTGAAAACAAGCCATGCCTGTCCCCTAAGCTTTATCGTCTTCAAAGCAACAATGTCCAAAATTCTCCCGTATTGCGAGAACAATGCATATAGAGACCTCTTCAACTCTGTGAAACAAGTAGTACAAATGTAAACTTTGCTCAACATAATAATATATCCACAACTATTCCTATTATTACATAAAAAAACATCAACTAATTTCATCAAAAAATGGCAATTGCCTCTTCCAAATTTTGCGCAAATCTGAAAGTACTACTAGTTACAAAGATTATTAATATTGTGTTTGGTTGGACTGAATAAAACTGGGAGGAAATGGATTTTAGTGGTGAAAATATATAAAGTAATACATTTGATCCTCCATTCTATTTCCATCAATTCAAACTATAGCTGAAACCCACTCACCTTCCAACACATTTTCCTCATAAACCTCATCAAAGAAATTCCGCACTCCCTCAATTCTTTCCCACAATTCCCTTTTATGTTGTGCTTGGTTAGAATTAATGAAATAGAGAAAGAATGGAGAAATAAACCGATTTTTTTATGAGTATATTTTGATAATTTTTATCACTTTCTCCATTCCATTTCTACATTCCTTAGAATAAAAATTAGAGCTCAAATCCACCAATTCGAGAAAACGGCTCCACTCATTTTCCTTTCCAACTTGATCATACAAAATCTGTGCTCCCTGTTCACTCTTCTTTCCGCCATTATTTCCCTCACAATCTCCCATTCCATTCTTTCCGAGCATTGGCTTGTTTCGTTCCCTGTTTTCGCAATTTTAATTCCGTTCTTTCATCAGTGAATCCTCTCCACACAAGTGTTTACACATTGTATTTTATAATTAAAACATACAAAATCCTATCCAAAATCAGAAACGTTAATACATTTCTCGGATCTTAATTAACTTTCTTAACATAGAGAAGCCCAAGTACAAGAGACATACAATATATACACTTTTAAGCTTTTCAAAACAGTACAATTAAAAAACAAAGAAAGTAATGGGAAAATTACCATTTTTGTGGAGGTTTTCATTGAGATTTTTGATGTAAATGGTCTGATTAGGTGGTATGTCTCCAGTCAGCACCATTTTTGCTTCTTCACTGTTTCTCCTGTGTGTGTAGCAGTGTGTGTGTTTTTGTTATTTTTTTTTTTAGATTTTAGCAGCCCTAAACTAAAGATTTCAAATTTTGGGTTGTAATTTTGTGTGGATATAGGAAAAGCCCATTTATTTGACCAAGTAATCATTAGTTTGCTGGGCCGGCCCTCCATTCTTGGTCTATTTATGTTCTCTCTCTTTTTTGTAAGAGTGCTTCTTTTTGTCACTCTCTTTTCTTTTCTTTTTTTGAAACAAGAAATCTCTCTTTACCTATGCACAAAAAGCTCTTCGGATCGAGCTTTATCCGGGTTTTAAAAAGCTCGGGTTTTTTAAAAATCAGTCCGAGCCGTCCTTTTTAAGAATCGGGTCGGGTTTATTCAAAAATCGGGTTGGGATGGGCTTTTTCTAAAATATGAGGCCCGTTTTAGACCCTCGGGCTGGGTCGGATCGGGCTTTTTTCGGTTTTTTTTTTAATTTTTATATATGTAGTTTTTGTCTTTTTTTTGCAAAGCTAATATATTAATATAAAAAAAAAAATCTTACAAAAGAAACAACCTCTAAAGAGCTACGCCCTTGAAGTTCTATAATCCAGAATACACAAGAAGAGACACCACGAAACCTAATACTTAAAAACTACTAGCATAAATGCATAATACTTGTTTTATCATAAAACATCATTGCAACTCAAGAACTTTATACTAATAATCTGTGCGTTATGACTTAAGGCGACCGTAAGCCATATAAATCTCCTGGAATATGACCATTTCGTGAAGTACATCCTCTACACTCAATTAGTCTTCTTGGAAGAAGAGTTTATCCTGTATATTGTTGATTCTTCCTAGACTTGTGATCCTTCACATCCCCTCTATTGTTAAGTTTAATATTCTTGATATTTATTAAAAATATTAAATATTTTTAGATTTTATATATAAAAAATCGGTTTTTTATCCAAATTTCTTAAAAAGCCCAGGTTTTTATCCAGGCCGAACTGGGCTTTATCCGGATTTTTTAACAGCCCGGGCTTTATCCGGGCTTTTGAAAAGCCCGGGCTTTTAACCGGATTTTTCGGGCTTCGGCCGGGCCAGGCTTGATGAAAAATAGAACCGGAATTTTCGGGCTTTTTTGAGGATCGGACCAAATTTCGGGCTTCAAGCTTTTTGAACATCTCTAACTCTCTTTTTAGTACTTGTTCTATTTAGAGCATTTCCAATGTAAAATATTCTTAACTAAAATCATATATATAATATTATACATAAAATTTATGGAGATTATGTGAAAAAAATTCACTTCAATGAGACATTATTCTTAGCAAAAAATTGAATTATGTAAGGAAGATTTTATATATTCTATTACCTTATAAAAATATATTTTATTTATAATAACCTGAAATAATAATAACATATTATATTTACAATATAATCAAATATTATAACCAATATATTATTGGAACACAATATTTTACATCAAATTTTACATAATTAATATTATTTGATTTAGGCAATCATTTTTAACCGATACCATCGAAAATGTCCTTATTATCGATTGCAAATGTTCAATGGACTCTTTCGTAGGTCGGATGAATTCTTTTTATAAAGTGTGCATCTATTGTGGTCGATACAAATGAAAAGGTTTTGGAGGGAATCATCTTAACAAGAAAATGAGAAAATTTTTAAAAGTTTTATAAATATTTTTTAATTTTATGATATTTTAAAAATTAATCACAAATAATAACTTATATGTAAGTATCAAATTAATTTTAGAATTAGTATTAAAATCTTAAAAATTTTAAGATATATATATATATATATATATATTTTGTAAAGATTTTAAGATCTATATTTGAATCTCATAAATTTTGTTAATTTATTTTTAAATCTCATAAATTTTGTTAATTTATTTTTGAAACTCACAAATTTTATAAATTTTTGAATCTTTATCAAAAAATTTGAAAAGTATAGATAATTTTTTTTCAATATCCAACTAATAATTCAAATTTTGATTTTGAAAGATATACAATCAAAATTAAAAGGTAAATATATGATTATTTTATAAAAATAAATAAAATTCTTTTTTATGAATCTATGTTCTTTAATTCTCTTTTTAAGAATCATAGAGCATCACCTCCCAGCAAATCACCTCTCCTTATTCCCTTTAACAATCATATTTGTTGAAGCCTTATAGATCTGTAAGAGTTTAGAGCATCTCCAAGGGCAATAGCTAAAATGGTTAGCTAAAATAACATAAAATAATGGTTAGCTAAATTTGCTGAACCTGTAAGAGATTGTGCTCCAATGGTGTTAGCTATAATGGTTAGCTATAATTAAAAAAACAATATTTTATTATTATTTATAAACCTCAAATACATAAATTGTAAAATCTTTGCTACTCCAACCGTGTTTATGTATCCTGGTTATGTAAAATTAAAGACAGAGATGACGTGGCACAAGAATAGAAGATATGTAAATTTTTTAGAGGATTTCTAAATATAGAGGATATGTATCTTGTTTTCTAAAATTTTGCCTAACAGTTGGTACCGTTGGAGGACAACTTTTCAGTATATTAGGTAAAAAATTCTGCCACGTCAGATTTATGGCTAAGGGATGGGGGTGTTGGAGATGCTCTTACGCACCATATTTTTCACTATTTTTTTTTCTCTCGTCCGGCTACTTTTTCTCCCGCCATTTGATTTACAAGCAAATTACCAATTTTCGTTCTCCTCTTTCTTATTTTGTTTCAATTATTAGGGCTTTGGGTGTGTGTGGTGTAAACACAAAATGAACGGTATTGTGTTTGGAAGTAATATAAAATACTATACATATAATGTAGTAGATTCCAGTTATACTATTTAATATTTAATAAATTTTCAATTTAAACATTTTAAAATATATGATCACATATTAATATCCATTAGTTTAACATTTTTTTGGTTGAAATTTAATTTATATTTAAAAATTAAATTCAACTTAATAAAATACAAATTTAACAATATACTAGCTAATAAGGCCATTGTTCTAAATTATATAGAGAATCATAGCGCACTACCTTCTTTTTAGTTTTTTTTCAAAAAATTAAATAATTTTTTTTAATTTTAAAAAAACTAAAAATAAATTTTGTCTGTTACCACGTCACCACTGCCATGTAGTCACTGATGATGTGGCACTGTCACGTGTCACTATCTTGTCAGCAATGACATTACTACTGTTGAATGTGACACTACTACTGACATGCCAGTACCTCTACCACATCATTAATGATGACGTGGTAGTGCCACGTGGCATTGTCACGTCAGCAATTGTAACGTCACTGCTGACATGACAGTGACATGTGATAGTGCCACGTCATCAGTGATGATATAGTGATGGTGACGTGATAACGAACATAATTTGGTTCTAGCACAAAATTAAAAAATTGATATTTTTCTATTATATAATCCAAAAAATGGTCTTTTTTTCTATATAAACAAAAATTAAAACTCCGATTCTACTATATAATAAAAAAATTAGTAATGTATTACGGTTCTCTATGTAAAAAGTTGTTCTACTCAAACTAATGATTATAGCCAACTCGAAACACATTCCTTTCCAAATTTACAAATTTTAACCACATTGTTTTATATTCCCTCCGTCCCTCTCATTTCTTTACATTTTTTTTACTACTTGACACGCATTTTAAGGCTTCTAAAAAGTATAGTTCCATAACTTATTTTTAAAATATTTTTTTTTGTATAAAAATAGAATTGTACCTTAAAATCCGTGCCAGAATTACGTTCTCAAGGTAAAATAACAAGAGGGACAGAGAGAGTATTATTTAAAATTAACTAACATGTAGAAAGGTAAAACACATAACATGCTTGTGATTTCATTTATAGTTTATAATAAAATTGATATAAGAAATTAAAAATTTCACATCCTCATTAGTTTTTGAGTGTAAATATCAGCCAAATGCGGACAAGGCGGAAAAAGGTGAGGCAATGATAATGTGTGTTGGTAGAAAACGAGGATAAAACACGCGCAACGTGGCCTTGTTTCAGTCTACCTAATCACTAGTCACATTTCACTTATCTTAACTTCCGAGGATATCTATACATGTTTTACGGTTAGATTATAAACTTTATTGAATGAAAGAAATTAAACCCCATGTTCCGGTTTTCCCGGTATTGTATCTTGATACAATTCATATAAGAGAATGTATATTCTTGACAAAAAAAAAAAAAAATGTTAGGTATCTCGAATTGAATTCCAATTTTTTTTTTACCAAATTACACGTATTATTGATGGCTCATCAGAACCCACCAAAATCATATCAATCTCACCAATTAAAATCTTCAACGTTATCAATATAATATATCCGCCAAAATTATATCAATCAAACCAATTAAAATCACATTTTAATCATTTCATCATCCACGGCCAGCCAGCCGGGTTGAATAACTTACCGGTGACAAAAAGCATCAAGCATGGCCTCGTCATTTTCATCTCATCTACTTCTTTCTGCCTCTTTTCAGGTCAACCTTTCCTTTTCCAGAAACACCAACTTTTATTGTTTAATTCTTACAATATTAATCATCTTTTAGTTACACTTGATTGTGTGTTTTGATCTCTCTGTTGTGTAGTTTGGTATTCAAGTCTTTACATTTGTCTGTCCTAAATCTATAACTTGGTACAAACTCTACAAATTAAGCAGCTACAATATTAAATCACAACTCACTAGTCACAATAATACCAATCATCATCACAATCTTACAAATTACTGGAATCAATACTTCTGATCACTGGTTTGTAATGTATAGGCTAATCATTTAAATGGACACCATGTATATGTGAGTATTCTGTGTCACAGATGTACATTAAATAGTAGTTGTAAATCAATTCCTAATATGTGCAATTTTGCTTCGTATATGCTCCCTTGATGTTTAGCTACTAATTTAGTTAATTTACGAAAAAAAATTGAAAGTAAGCAATTTTTTAGTTGATATTGCCATTTAAGGCCACAAATTAAAAAAGTTTTAAATGATTTTGATTTTTCAGTATTTAAAAAGTGCCATCAAAACTGCATTCCGCAACTCAGTCTTTTTAGGTATTTTCTTGACAAGTATCATTACAAAACACACACATGTTATCTGTATACTGTATTTTGGTTGTGGTACTGTTTAGTTCTTGTTTTCAGCCATATCACGAGCCAAAACTTATGATTAGAATATCTTATGTTAACAGGGTAGGTCTAAGCAAGATGTGTCCTCTATCGGACCTTCAAATTCTTGTTCGGTGAAGTCGGGCTCGTGTAGCTCTGGAAATTCAGTTGTCAGTCTCTCAGGAAAACCTTTGACCTCAACATTATTTTATTCATCATGTTTCCCTGCCACACAAGTTTGTAAACAATCTGTAGTTGGATACAGAAGTTTGACATGCACAAACAAAGCTACAAATGTAAGCATCTTAATCTTTGATCAACTTTTGAATTTTACTGGGATTAGATATGTATAAATGTATCATGTACTTGCACTTGTAATTGTTGTACATTTATCTCATATCCCTTTGTATACATTGTCTTCGATAGAATTCCAAAATCTTGAAGGTTACCTACTTACCTTCAATTCATAAGTAAAACAACTGAATTATCTGTTCTATTCTTGGAAATGATAGTTTCGCACGGGCGTAAGATGTTGAAAGCAGGTTTAGTAACTGCTTTATTGTGTCAATTGTATGTACATGGTGCTGAGTTAGAAATCCCTATAAATGCAACTAGAGGTTTCTCAAGAGGCCACTCAGTCTGATTTTCTTGACGTTCCATTCATACAATTGTTTCTCCCACTGTTCAGGATGTAGAACTTCAAGCTAAGGTGACAAGCAAGTGCTTCTTTGATGTAGAAATAGGGAGCGAATCTGTTGGCAGAATTACAATTGGCCTTTTTGGAGATGTTGTTCCCAAGACTGTTGAAAATTTCCGAGCTTTGTGCACGGGCAAGCACTTCCATACTAATAAGAAACTGTGTATATGCTAATAGTCCAAGTATTAAAAATAATATGGTATCTATCACTTTTTAATACAACATACTGCTTGTAACATCTGTAATACTATCTTTTGCAGGAGAGAATGGATATGGTTACAAAGGATGCTCTTTCCACCGCATCATTAAAGGTTTCATGATTCAAGGAGGTGATTTTACTGCAGGAAATGTGTGTCGGTGACTCTCTCTCTCTCTCCCCCCCCCCCCCTCCCTCCCTCCCTCCCTCCCTCCCTCCCTGTGTGTGTGTGTGTGTGTGTGATAAGGGGGTGGTATTAGAAGTATAAGTTTCTGAATGTAAGTATCGGGCTACCAGTACATGTTTACAGATTGTTGCTATTTAATTGTTACATAATCTCTTTTATACATATTGATTTATTGCTATTATCTGAAATTTTATCCGAACTCTTGTCTAATTCAGATGATTTTTAACATTCTATTGTGTAGCTTTTGTAAGATATTTTCATTATTAATTAAATTAAATTTATTGTATAAACTTTCATAAGTCTTTATCGGGGTACTGACTTGCTTTGACACTATAAAAGTTGGCTACATTTTTGTAGAATTAGTACTGTGCCCTTCGTGGGGTTGTTGAGGCAACCTAGCAGGAAGCTGAATTAAAAAAGCATGAAGGAAGACTTGTTAGATATCACAGAGGTTCAGTGACCGCCATCCTTCGAGATAGGTGGATGTTTCGAGGAGAGGACTTAAGTATTCAAATAGTGCATAGTCTAGTAGTCCAATAACCTAGTTTAATACTTAATAAGAAAAAGCAAAAAACAATATCAGAGGAACGAACAAAAAAGAAGACTTCTAGGATCTCTGCTTCTGCTTTAGCAATAATTTTTAGATGTGTGTGAACATATGTGTGATATAAAGAGTTAAATTACAAAATTTTATACTATTGAGATGTATATGTAAATTACTGAAATGTTTTAGCTGGTGATACTGATAGTCATTATGTTTATCAACTACAGGGTACTGGAGGAATCAGTATATATGGCCCTTCTTTTGAAGATGAGAACTTTGCTTGTAAGTCTTTGTTAGATTTTTAACAAAAGTATTGTAGTTCCGCAACGATCCTCTGTCAGTTCTATCACTTATAATCTTTGTCCTGTATATTTATACTTGGTGATATCTTATTGATAATATTTCAAATGTAATAACCTGCAGTGGCACATGTTGGGCCTGGAGTATTGAGCATGGCCAATGCAGGTCCTAATACCAATGGAAGCCAGTTTTTCATTTGCACAGTGAAGGTGCTTTACCCTCTTATTTGTTATTACCTTCTATTATGTGTTTATGTACTATATTGTCTTACAGTGAAAATGCTTTTTGTGCTAAATTATATACCATCAGCAAGGTTCCATCTTAACACTTGTAATCATAAGTTAGTCAAAATATATAAACATCTATGGGTTGAACCATGTGTAGTCATGCAAAGAATGATGTTCTATACTGAAGTCCTGGTCAAGAAGTTTTCGAAAAAAGGACCCAGTCAGGAAGGCCAAAAAAAAAAAAAAAATCATGGGAAACCCTCGCGAAGTGTTCACTGGTATGGTGTGTACTGTCCAGTTCGGTTTTAGCCAACAAATGGTAACCAAACCGTGTATATCAGTTTAGTTTGGTTTGGTATATGCCTACGTAAATGGTTTTCTCGGTCCGGTCAACCAATTGTCGATTATGGTTTTTTTTTAAGTTGCGAGGCTAAAAAAAATAATGTCATGAATTACCATCATCTTTGCAATAAATTATTATGGAGTACTAGCGTCAGCCACCCTTCCATTAAAACTAATTCAGCAATCCAGAAGAGAACCAAAGAAGGTGAGGATAAGATGACAAATCACTTCGAGTGAACAAAAATAAATAAATTCAGCAACTAACCTAAAATGCACTATACCTTTAAATTTAGACCTAGAGTAAATGCTTGAGTAAGCTCTTCTATTAAACTTTTTATGTAATCATCACTGGAATAAACACAATGTCCTTGACCCTCACCTTTGTCTGTCATTTTACTTGTTCCACTTTTGCCGGTCATTTTGCTCTATCATATTTTGCTCCTGCACCACCACAATATCCTTGACTCCCACCTCATTTCATGTAATCCATTCTTCCGTTTTGCTACTTAATTTTTCCTACATTTAGTTGGTTTCTCTTAATGCTACAATTCCAACCAATCTCTATACAAGTAGATTGTAGTTGAGTGGCTTTAAAATTGTATTAGCAGAGTTGATAAATATCATTTATTGCGACTTCCATGATTGTGACGGAAAATTATATACTTGTATGTTTTATGTCGTGAAAGGAAGTAGAGAAACACTTTCTCATTCTTGTTACATTAGTTTTTGTTGCTCTTTTTATTGACAAGTGAACTATGATTTTGTAGACTCCATGGTTGGATAAGCGCCATGTTGTGTTCGGACATGTCATTGACGGAATGGATGTTGTTGAGAGGCTTGAATCGCAGGAAACAAGCAGGTCTGATGTTCCTAGCTTGCCGTGTAGAATTGTTAATTCTGGAGAGCTACCACTAGATGTCTGATGGTTTTATGAAGATGTGTGGTCCCAATTTTTTTGAGAAGTCCTTAGGTTTATGATGCACAATGGCTGGCAAGTTCCAAATCCGCGATTTGTATGGTTACTTGCTAGCTAATTCAGTATCAACATTTGACTTCGGCTGATGAAATTAGCAAAGGTCCAGCCTACTATATTATCCATCTAATGCATATTTACAAGACTTCTACTGATATTATACAAAGTGTGTGTTCTTTTAGTAGCTAATACAGGGGGTGTTGGGTGGACTTTTTTTCAGAATAAGTCTAACTTATTTTAAGATAAAGTTAGAGATTTCTAACTTTCCAACTTATTTTTGAAACTTATTAAATCTCAAACATACATTAAATATTTGTATAAAAAAACAATTTCAAAATATAAAATTTTTACCCGAAAATAAGTGCATAAATCCTTAAAATAAGGATTTATTTTATTAGTAGCTAATATAATGCTAAGAGATGCCAGGTTAGGATTTTAAGTTTAAAAGCACAATATATATACCTAAAGTTAGCATTTGTGCATGTAGCATTTCTTAAGATTACCAGCCAAATGTGAAATGCCTAAAAGGATATGTTGGATACAAACATATAGAACCGTGAGCTTAAAGAATGACCAACCGTGCACTGAAAATGTATCGCCAAGATTGTGGAAATGTTTTATTGCTTGAGTTTGTTATGCTAGCTTTATACCCGTGAAATGCACCGGATGTATTATAATTTACTTATACATATTTTTTTAATTCTCTTATTAAATACTTTTGAGTATTTTTTAAAATAAATTTAATCTATTTTTATATTATATTTTATAAAATTTTATAACAAAAAAGTTGAAAACATATATTTTATTTACATGCATGTTGTATTTTGAAATGGTATACATTCCTCGTTCGTGTTAATTAGTAATTTGGTTTATTATAAATTTTTCATCTTCATTTTTAGTATTTTCATATTATTCTATTTAAGTATTTTAATTTTATTTGTTTTTGTTCATATTATTATTTTTTCTTAAAAAGTTGGGTTTTTTTTCAAAAATATCCAAACTACAAAATTGTTTTTCAAAAATATGATGTAACCTCGTTTCCAATCACAAATGCAAATTTTGCAATCTCATCAAAATAAAAAATTTGAATATTTTTGATAATTTTCCTAAAAATATTATGTTTGTCGTGAATGAAATTTATTGATTTGTGATAATAGTTAAAGTTATTAATATTTACTAATATATAAAACTTGTTTTAGTTTTATTTTATATTAAAAATTCTTTTTTTAGCTAGTAGCTAGCTCGCTAGTGCTAGTGTACGGCCAAAATCGAATTGCAAAATCGAATTGCAAAAACCGAAACCGAAACCAAATCGACGGTTGCGGTTTTTAATTTTTAAAAACCGAGACTTTCGGTTTCGGTTGTAGGTTCAAACTGAACCGAAAAAACCCGAAATCAAACCGATTATTTATATAAATAAATATTTATATTATTTATAGATATTTAAAATTAAGCACATTCACGTATATATATTGGGAAAGTAAAGAAGCGATGAAATAAAAAATAATTGGGACCTAAAATTTGTTATTGTATTGGGTCTGAGAAAGACAATCTAAGTCCAAATAGCAAATATTACTGTTATATCTGTTGGTTAATATGTCTCTATTTTATTAGCTATGTTCTATCAATCTGCACGACATACTCGGAATCATATGTCATATTTCAAAATGAATTGAAGTTTTCTTGTGACTTGAAGAAGGTATTAATATTTATTAAATTTTCTTTCTTTTGGCAGGTCGTTACACCCATAGCACCTTTAAGTCAGCAGGTATTGCTCTAATTTCATCTTTATATAAGTATTATTATCATATGACTTCTAATTGTAATTTTTCGATTAAAATGATAGTCTGTTCCTTTATCACTATAGATACATAAGGGGTGAGTTTAGCATTGCAAAACAATTTTAGAGGTTCTAATTGCAGACATTATTTTTCATGTTCCGTTAAGAATGAATAACAGCTTATAGCCTTATAATGGTTGTACAGAAGCCTTATAGTCGATAAGCCTTTTTATGGTTAGAACTACTTTTTTAATTAATTTGTAATACTTTTTAATTTTTATTTTATTCGGTTTTAAAACGGAAACCGAACCGATAAAAACCGAACAAGGGTTTTAAAACTGAAACCGAAACTGATGGTTCGATTGCGGTTCCAATTTTCAATTTTTAAAACAGAAGACTTTCAGTTCCGATTTTACCCAAAAACCGAATAGAACCGGGATTTGCTCTCCCTTAACCATACCTCCTTAAGTTAGTTGCTTTTATATTTTAGTTATCATCTTTTTTATATTATAATTTGTTTAATTCAAAATTATTTTGAAAACTTTGCGTTTTTTGTTAAAATATGTATTATTTGATGTTATTTTCTTTTGTTGTAAAACTTTTGTTTATGTTATATATTTAGTGTATAATAATTTTCTAATTATAATAATAACCATAAATTAAGTTTATCTAACTTACATTTTTAATTATTAAGAATATTTTGGACTATTTGTAATAGAAATGGGACATTGTTTTTATAATTAATTTTATAATTTGAATTATATATTAAGAAAAATATTTGTAAATGAAATACCCACATAATGATTATATAAGTACTTATTTTTAACCCTTCAAAAAAAAAAAGTACTTATTTTTAAACTTTTACATATGTCTAATTTAAGAATTCATATATTATTATCTTTTAACTAAATATCTATCCTATTCTAGATAAGATAAGATAAGATAATAAAATAATGATCTTATAATTTTACCTATAATTTATATAAAGTTTTTCAACTCAACACTAGGAACATTTATCTCAAATAATATTTTATAACAAAGAGATTAATACTCTGAGAAACCTATTCACTTAAACTAAATGAGATATAAAAAAAATTTAAAATTAGATCATATATTTATAATTATATCATTAAAAAATATATAGTATAATAAAATGACTCTTCAATAAGTAATTTAAGTTGAGTTAGGTAATAAATAAGTTTGAGTTCGAATATTTTTGAACGAGTTGAGCCGGTCGTTTAACTTAAACGAGTTCAGATTTCTAATTGAACTCTACTCGTTTAATTAATAAATCGAGTCGAATTTACTCGCAAGTTAATAATAAATCGAGTTGAATTGGGTATATTCTCGAATTTATCAATTTCAAAATAATAAAATTAATGATATCTAAATAATTTGTAATTTATAAATAAAAGAAAATAAACTTTATTAGTAATAACTTAATATATTAATAAGTAAGTTGAAATTCGAATAGAAACAAATTTTCAAATTTTCAGTCGATAAGTCTGACATATACTCAACCTGATTTATTTAATTAAATGAGTTCGAACTTGTGATCAAATTCGACTCCCTCATGTACAGAGTCGATTAAACGAGTTCAAGTTCTTGTTGTCGTACATAAGATGGTGATATATACACATTCTAAAATTATTATTGCATATCATATATTATATTTTATTTAAATTACCCTCAATATTGGTGCATCTTCTGTTTTTTAATCTAACATTTTTATTTTTTAGGTACTCTCAATTTACCTAATCACAATAATACGATGACTACATTATACTATTAATCTGTGTAACTTTTAAACTTTACAAATCTTTGAATTATATTAGTATAAATTTTAATTTTAACAATTTTTTTAGACTTTAGTTTAAAATATTTTGCTTACATATTATTTGTATTATTAAATTGGTTATGTCGGTATTTTATATAGAATTTTAGTACAAAGCACATTAAATCTATTTTCATTCTTTTTACTTCGGTTAAAATTTTAATTCAAAAAAAAAACTATTATCACCTTAACTTTTTTTTTTTTTTTTTTGCTAAATATCACCTTAACTTTGATTGCTATGAATATAACTTAAATATATTAATAAAACAAATATGTAAATTATATATTTTTATTAATACTCCTATATACTAATGTATGTTACTTTAATTAGTAGGAAAGGCACATGAAATACATAAAAAATGTATGTTAATTTTTAATTCGAACAATCATATTGCAGCTTATGATAGTAAATAGCAATACAGGAAAATTAGCAAATGAAATCTTGGCCGTGATAGTGCACATATATAAGGATAATTTTAAGTAAACATAATATAGTAGAATCTCGATAAATGAATATTCAATAAACGAATATTTTTATTAAATAAATAATTTTTTTTGTCCCAATATAATAAAAATAATATATTTTTTATCTCGATAAATGAATAATAATAAAATTTTCCGGTCTGAACGTATTCATTTAATTTATCGAGATTTAACTGTATAGGGTGTACTTTTAGAGTGGTTAAAATAACATGTGTAAAAGACATCAACAAAGTACAAACTACAAAGTGGTTAAATTCTAAAAAAGGCAGCATGTGACTGTGACGCAACTAGAGGCTGTTATTGAATCCAATTTTAATGCGTAACGCGTTAAAAATACCTTCTATTTAAATCTTTAATTTATATCTATAACATCTAGCTTGAGTGCTGTTACTTCAACTAAAGCAAGCTCGCCGGAATATGAAGATCACGGCGTCTGCTTTATCAGCTTGCTTACTTCTACTCCTCACCATCGCCGGCGATGCAGCAGTTTCATCTCCGAACAGATCGGAGTACACTCTGGAGTCACTTGAAGACAAGCTTGATTCACACACAGATGCTACTCAACCTCAACAACCACTTATGGTTCCTATCACACTTGTTTCTTCATCTCTTGCATCCTCTAAAGGAGCTGGTAATACATACTAATATTCAATTACATGCTGTGTATGGTTAATTTTATGTAATGGGTTTTTTATAGAATCTTGAATTAAGTTGTTTAAGTGTGTAATTATGTGTAGTTAGATTGAACTAGATTTGAGTTAAGTTGTGTGTGTTTGTTTAATAACTTTAATTGTTGTGTGTAAGTGTGTACGATGTTTTGTTGTCTGAAGAATATGTTTAAGTACTTGGGAGTATAATTGTGTGAGTAACATGCCTGATTTTTAGGGAGGTGTTTTGTTAATTTTGTTTTTGGTGGTTTTTTTAGTTTGTTTAGATGGGACATTGCCTGCTTATCATTTGGATCGGGGTTCCGGGTCCGGTGCGGACAGTTGGCTTATACAATTAGAGGTGAGCTGATGCTAAATGTTATTTATCGAATTTTATGTGTATTGTGATTTTGCACTTTACCAAATCTTTGGGTAAATGCCCGCAAATTAGTTCAAAAGTGGAAGTGTTAGGATTGACTTGTTATTAATTTAGTCACATTTCTTTAGTCCAATATTTGTACTACATTTCATTTAATGAAAGAATAATTGCTGTTTTCATAGTTTATGTGCATGTTAGATAGTATTTCAAAAGGTTTCCTGTTGTAGGATCTTGGAAGCTATTCTATACATGTGATGGTGACCTTGGTAAAATATAGTAGTATACCAAGCAGACAAGCAGTGATGTTAATATGAGTTTGATTTGACCAATGCTGATGTAAAAGTCAACTTTTTTCAAATAGGTTGTGGTTGCATTTAGAAAAATGGTTTCTTATTCTCATCTGGGGTGCAGGGAATTTTCTTTTCCACTTATTGACTTTCCTTTCTTATTAAGTCAATTTTATTCATCCATTCTACATGTCTCGAACTTATTTTGTTTTGAGTGTTGACAAATGACAACCCGGGTACTGCTTGAATCTGAGTCCTGCATATGATTAAGTTCTTCTCTATGGTTGTATGCTACTCGTGGAAGTTATACTTGCGCCACTACATAGCCCCGTTATAGCTAGTATCTGAGTTGAAAACAAGCACACGGACACAAGATCTTGTACATCTTTATCTTTTTGCTGAATTAGGATTTCTTCTTATTTACATATTAAGGGTAGATTTATAAAGCTGCCCCATATGGAAAGTGTCCCCGTAGGCCGTAGCCATTGTTTAAAAAAGATGCTAAGAATCACTAATGTAAATTTATGATACTTCATCAACTTTATATAATTAACTCGAAAAATTTGTAATATTTTGAAAAAATTATATGAGGTTTAATGTTGTTCGGTATTCTGATGCAGGGAGGTGGTTGGTGTAACACTGTCCGCAGCTGTGTTTTTCGTAAAACAACTCGTCGTGGTTCTTCCAAGTATATGGAAAAGATGTTACCTTTTACCGGAATATTGAGCAATAAAGCTGAAGAAAATCCTGGTTCTCACTAATAAGCCTACATTCTTTTGCACTCAATTGCAAAGTCACTGCTTACTAAGATATTGGCCCTCATTTTTACTCTGTTTGTTATTTTTTACAGACTTTTTTAACTGGAACAGAGTTAAGCTTCGTTACTGTGATGGTGCATCTTTCAGCGGAAATAGTGAAAATAAGGTTAGTCACCTAATTTTACAACTTTTGTGATGAAAAATTGATAAACCTGCTTTAGAACTAAAGCATTAATTACCATCAATATACATATTATGGTAGACTGTGATGAATGACATATCCATTGCTTAAATTAGACTACATGTTTTAAATAGATTTTGTACGAGTTCATTAGGTACGTTGATCTGATGCAGGCTTGATTGCCAAAGTGAGCTAGCGCATGTGGTTTAAATTTCAATGAGAGTATCCTAGCAATGGGGTTTTATTATATTCTTAGATGGTTTTACTTTCAGGATGCACAACTTTTTTTCCGAGGACAACAAATATGGTTGGCTGCCATGGAGGAATTAATGTCACTTGGAATGAATAAAGCTAACAAGGTTGTGTAAAGTTTCATCTATAATTTATTACTTGTAACACATATATTTGGATATTCATAATCAAAAATTATCTGCAGGCTCTTCTTTCTGGATGCTCTGCTGGAGGCCTTGCTTCCATATTGCATTGTGATGAATTTGGGGACATGGTACCACATACAACAAAAGTGAAATGTTTAAGTGATGCCGGGATGTTTCTTGATGCGTAATATACATTCTCCTGTCATTGTAGTTACCATTCCTTCCCAATGATTATATAATCTAAAGTTTCTTCTTTTTTCGTTGAATTAGAGTTGATGTATCTGGAGGTCACACTTTAAGAAATATGTATGATGGCGTAGTTAACTTGCAGGTATTCTACATTAACTCCTCGATCTTTAAATTTGCATTCTGGGTTAGAACTTAAAGATTTTCTACTACTTAATTGATACTTTACTAAGATACTATCTTATGCCAAACCACACTAGTTCTTCTCACAGTTTAGCACATTAGTTGAATAACTTGAGTTTTTTATGTTTAATTTCTAGGGACTGCAAAATAACTTGCCAAAAACTTGCACAAATCATTTGGATCCTACTTCGGTATCATTCCTCCTCCTTTTATTTTAAGTTCATATTGAACATGCATTTGAGTGCTCCTAACTCATGCTCTCTCTCTCTCTCTCTCTCTCTCTATATATATATATGTATGTATAGTGTTTCTTTCCTCAGAATTTGATTGCCAATGTGAAGACACCCTTGTTTCTTCTCAATGCAGCCTATGATGCTTGGCAGGTAAGCCTATGATACCATACTTGCTTCCTGTCAGAGTTGTAGTTTACCCAGTAAACGCTTACAGTAAGTATAAGCTAAACACTTTCCACGTAGACTGGTGTCCACTGATAAAACTAGAATGGATATATGATTTTAGAATGAAGAATCAAGAGAACAATGTAAGAGAAACTAATAAACTCTTGTATTGATTGTATTGATGTGTATATGATACATGACTGAAGAACAACTATATAAAGATTACAAAACGTGTTTGTTGAATGAAACTGTAGCTAGCTGACTATTGACTTGTTAGCTAGCCGACTATTGAATTTAACAAGATTGTGTTTACATTTACATTTCAACACCCCCCTCAAACTTAAGATGGTTGAAAAACCAACTTGAGTTTGCAATCACGAAATGAACCAGGAGGAAGAGATTTCGTGAAAATATCTGCAACATTATCTGCACTAGAGATAGCATGAAGATGAACTGTTCCTTTTTCAACCTGTTGACGGGTGAACTGACAATCAATCTCTATATGTTTAGTGCGTTCATGAAAGACATCATTGTGAGCAATGTCCCTGGCACTTTTGCTATCACAGTAGATAATAGTGGCTGGAAAATTTCTTCAAGTAACCATCGTAGCCAAATTAATTCCTGCGTGGTGTCAGCCAGAGCTCGATATTCTGACTCGGCACTGGATTTTGAGGCAAGGGATTGTTTCTTACTACGCCAAGAGATAAGAGAGTCACCCAAAAAGAAGCAAAATCCTGTAGTGGAACATCTGGTAGGGGGATCACCACGCCAATCAGCATCAGAATAGGCATGTAACTCAAGTGATGAGTTGTATGCATAATGTAATCCATGAAAGATGGTGCCTTTGACATAACGAAGTATGTGAAGGACAGCTGTATAGTGAGGAGTGCGAGGAGCTGCCATAAATTGACTAACAATATGAACAGCATGAGCAATGTCAGGACGAATGACAGTAAGATAAATTAGACTTCCTACCAACTGGCGATATAATGTAGGGTTGGCAAGCAGATCACCATCTTTAGAGTTAAGTTTGACCTCGTATTCCAAAGGTGTAAATGTAATCTTATTGTCGCTGATTCCAGATTTCAACAAAAGATCAGATGCATACTTAACTTGAGAAAGTGTGTATCCAGTAGGAATGGAAGAAACCTCAAGACCCAAGAAGTAGCTTAATGAACCAAGATCTTTCATTTCAAATTGCTCACTGAAAAACTGTTTGAGATCAGAGATACCTGCAGTATCATCTCCAGTGATAATCATATCGTCAACATAGAGGAGGAGAAGAACAATTCCTTGATCGATCCGTTGAATGAAGAGAGCATGATCATATGGACTAGAAGAAAATCCTAGCTCACTGATGACTTTGCTAAATTTCTCGAACCAAGCTCGAGGTGCTTGTTTTAGGCCATAAAGTGCCTTGTTAAGCTTGAGCACTTGTCTTGGAGAGAGATCAAAACCGGGAGGAGGTTTGAGATAAATTTCTTCATCTAAGTCGCCATTAAGGAAAGCATTTTTGACATCCATTTGCCACATGTCCCACTGTTTTGATGCTCCAACAGCGAGTAAACTCCGAACAGATGTAAGACGAGCAACTGGTGCAAAAGTCTCTTCATAATCAATGCCATACTCCTAGTTCAAAAAAGAACTACCTACCCAAGTTTCTCTCGTATGCTTGTCAAACCCTAACAATCAAATAGGGAGAGATTGTAAAGCATAATGTAATGTAATACTACCTCCGTCCCAAAAAGACCGAACCTGTTTGACTTTCACAGAGATTAAGAAAAGATAGTAAAAAAAGAGTAAAGTTAGTTGAAAAATGGATATAGTGGTGGGACCTATCAATATTTAATAATAGATTTAAGATAGTGGAGAAAAGTAATGGGTGTAATAGGGTAAAAAAGAATATAAAATAGAAAAGTAGTGGGTGTAATAGTGGTGTTCAAAAATAGAAAGTATAGTAGGTTCATTAGTTTTGGGACGTCCCAAAAAGGAAAGTGTGTCAATCTTTTTGGGACGGAGGGAGTATGTAATAGAGGACATATATAACTCAACTAGGATAAAAGATAAATAATATTAACTCTATACAGGGATCATGAAATTTGAAGAACAGGCATCAACAAGGATCAAGTCGCTGAAAGAAGTTCATTAACATGATCAAGCCTCAGTGACAGAATAAGATGTACAGATGATTCAGTTGAAGGGCCAAAAGATTTCATGTATTTATATTATTAAAAGATACTACTGCAGGCTAATCATTTGGAATGTAACGAAGGTGTGAAGATCAAGATCAGTGCTAGTCACTTGTGAACCAGACCAGTGCACTAAGTGTCAGCACATACGAGAAGGATCAACACATTTATTCAGAAAGAAAATTGATAAAGCAGATTGACGATCAAGGACAGACAGAATATTTCAAGAAGAGAGAAGCCCAAAAGAAGCAGCCAAAAATAGTAATACTATGCAAAGTTATTATGCACAATTATTATGCAAGGTTCCCATGCATGATTACTATGCACGGTTACTTTGCAAACAGTGGTACTATGCAAATAGTAATACTGTGCAAATAGTGGTATTATGCAAATAGTGGCCGGTACTGTGCAAATAGTGGTACTGTGCAAATATTGGCTGGTGGGGCCCACGTGAAAAGAAAATTTTCAGCAGACACATTTTGGTTGGTGGAATAGTGTTACTATGCAGGTGGGATCCACTGGAATAGTACAGCATAGTGACTTTCTATAACCTATAAATAGGCCTGTTGTATTTCATTTCAAAACACACCTCAACACACAACTCTCTTTGTCTCTCTCTTATATATCTTCTCTGTGTAAGCTGCTGGACAGTCCATCTAATAGGGAGGCCGGCTTAGCTCGCCGCTTTCAGGAAGTGTCGGGTAAAAGGTCCTCGTGCCTAAACTATCCTTTGGAGTGTTCTGGTTTTGAAGCTAATCCATTGGATTAGAAGTTGTAACACCCCTTCGAGTTTATTATCAATAAAGATATATTCTCGGAATTATTTTTTTTGGTATACGTATTCAACCCCCCCTTCTACGATACTTCGGGACCTAACAATTGGTATCAGAGCAAACTTCTAGCATACAAGAAGTCTAAAGATCAAAACCATGGGAAGGAAGGATATAGGTGTGAAGATTCCTATGCTTGACAAAGATAATTACTTTCACTGGAAAGTAAAAATGCACCTTCATCTCTCAGCCATCGATGAAGGCTATGTAGATTGCATAGAGAAAGGACCTCATGTTCCAATGAAGGCCAACTCTGGGATTGGTCAAGATGCTAGCACTGTAGCTGCTGGAAGGCCTATTCCAAAGAATCAAGCTAAGTACACATATGAAGACTTGGAGGAGATTTACAAAGATAGGAAGACCATGAACATTTTGTTCAATGGAATCGATCAAGATATGTTTGATAATGTCATTAACTGCACCACTGTTAAGCAAGTGTGGGACATTATCCAAACCATCTGTGAAGGAACCGAGCAGGTCAGAGAGAACAAGATGCAACTCCTCATACAACAGTATGAACACTTCCACCATAATTCTGGTGAAAATTAAACAGATATATTCAGTAGATTTCAGAAACTACTGAATGGCCTGAAGTTGTATGGGAGAACATATGAAGTCAAAGACTCCAACTTAAAATTTCTGAGATCTCTTCGTAAGGAATGGAAGCCTGTTACAGTCTCATTGAGAAACTCCTAAGACTACAAAAGTTTTACACTTGAGAGACTGTATGACATCCTAAAAACATATGAGCTTGAAATGCAGCAAGATGAGGAAGTAGAAAAGAGCCAGAAGAAGAGTGGAGCTATAGCCTTGATGGCCAACAATCCAACAATCCAAGGTGGTGGAAGAATGAAGAGTGTAGAAGCGACACCAAGTTCAAAAACTTGTGAAGGTGGAGCTGAAGCTAGCAAGGGCAAGATGATTGAAGAACTTGATACATCCAGTGGAGACGAGTCTGGTGATCTGGATGAATATTTGGCGTTTTTGTCAAAAAGATTCTCAAAGCTGAGATTCAAGAAGAATCCAGCAGGAGCAAGGCAATTCAGAAAGAACTATCAACCCTCCAAAGATGTGGTTGAGAGATTAAAGATCAAGTGCTTTAGTTGTGGAATTGCTGGTCACTTTGCCAATGAATGCAGGAAATCTCAAGCTGAGAAAGAGAAGAAGCAGTTTGAAGCTTTTGATTATAAAAAGAAATATTTTGATCTTCTCAAGCAACAAGGGAGAGCATTCGTGTCAAAAGATAGTGACTGGGCTGCTGGAGGTGACTCAGATGCAGAAGAGGAGTTTGTCAATCTTGCACTCATGGCAAACGAAACTGATGAAGAAGCTAGCTCAGCAAGCAACCAGGTATTCTCTACAGTCTTAACTGATCTTTCTAAAGCTGAATGTGCTAGCACAATTGATGAAATGTCTATTGAATTGTACAACATGCATGTTACCTTGAAATCACTTAACAGAGAGAACAAGAGAATTAAAGACCTTAATGAAAAGTTAAGTGATAGGAATGCTTTAATAGAACAGTTAATTGAGTTTGAAACTATGAGAAGAGATTGCTTGGATGCTAAAAATGAAATGATTGAGGCTATAAAGAGATAGTTGTGTGTTGAGGTGTGTTTTGAAATGAAATACAACAGGCCTATTTATAGGTTATAGAAAGGCACTATGTTGTACTATTCCAGTGGGCCCCACCTGCATAGTAATACTATTCCACCAACCAAAACGTGTCTGCTGAAAATTTTCTTTTCACGTGGGCCCACCAGCCACTATTTGCACAGTACCACTATTTACACAGTAGTAGCCACTATTTGCACAGTACTACTATTTGCACAGTACCACTGTTTGCATAGTAACCGTGCATAGTAACCTTGCATAGTAATTGTGCATAGTAACCTTACATAGTACTCCCTCCGTCCCTTTTCAATTGACACATTTGCAAAAAAAAATTGTCCCTAAATAGTTGTCACATTCCTTGTTCCAATACATATTTTTACCAATTTTTCCATATATACCCGTTTATTTCTAATATCAATGTTTGACTTTATATTTAATATACACACTCATAACTCATCATTTAATGTGAAAATTAAGGGTAAACATGAAAACAAATTACATAATTAAATCATTCTTAATATGTGTGTTTTTTGCAAATGTGCCAACTAAAAAAGGACGGAGGGAGTATTACTATTTTTGGCTGCTTCTTTTGGGCTTCTCTCTTCTTGAAATATTCTGTCTGTCCTTGATCGTCTATCTGATTTATCAATTTTCTTTCTGAATAAATGTGTTGATCCTTCTCGTATGTGCTGACACTTAGTGCACTAGTCTGGTTCACAAGTGACTAGCACTGATCTTGATATTCACACCTTCGTTACATTCCAATTGATTAGCCTGCAGCAGTATCTTTAAATAATATAAATACATGGAATCTTTTGACCCTTCAACTGAATCATCAGTACATCTTATTCTGTCACTGAGGCTTGATCATGTTAATGAACTTCTTTCAGCGACTTGATCCTTGTTGATACCTGTTCTTTAAATTTCACGATCCCTGTATAGAGTTAATATTATTTATCTTTTATCCTAGTTGAGTTATATATGTCCTCTATTACATATTACATTACATTATGCTTTACAATCTCCCCTTATTTGATTGTTAGGATTTGACAAGCAAATTCCTAGAGGATAACTCAACTTATACAACAATAAAAAAAATAAGTTCAAAGATAAATAATATTAAAGTGCATTTTGGATCATATATATACATTTCCCAGATTTCTAAAATTAACCAAGTGCAAGACAATTGTTCCTTTAGACTGAACAAATCTTCAAGTTTGCCTTTGTTTTCTTTCCACATTGCACTAATACTCCAATTAGCTTTTCCTTTCCCAAAATAAAGTTAATTCCGTGTCAACAACCTTTTCCTTGCCCTTACGCCTAGCTTGGTCCTTCTCCCCCTCAGTTGGGTTATCCTCCAGAGTAGTAGGATGTGGAGTTGGTAAATTAGACGAAGATGGCTTTACCAAGGAGTTGATTGCATCATTTAACTGGGTTACCATGGTATTCAATTGAACCTGGAATACATCATGTTGAATAAGTTGCAAATTTTTGATTTCTGCAATGGACTTACAGATATTTGGCAACTCTTTCTCCATTGTTTGGACCCGTGTAAGGAGTCTGTTGTATTCCTTTCTGGTTACAGGTGCATGTGGTTGAGTATGTTGCTCACTCGTACGTTCTGCAGGTGTTTCACTCAACACTCTATATTCACTCAGTTTAGTGGTTTGGGTTACACTTACATGTTCTGATCGTGTTTCCCTCAACTCTCCTCCAGAGCTTCCACCGATATGTGTACCTGCAAATGAAATCATCCTAGCCCCTTTTTAAGAGGTCACGGATGGTGCAATGAAAGTTCGTGAGCTTCCGTCCTCGCGTGAAGCGAGTTACCGACCACTGGTAAAGAGTGGTAAATCTCGAAAGGCATTGATTATGAAGAGACTTTTGCACCAGTTGCTCGTCTTACATCTGTTCGGAGTTTACTCGCTGTTGGAGCATCAAAACAGTGGGACATGTGGCAAATGGATGTCAAAAGTCTCTTCATAATCAATGCCATAATTTTTGACATCCACTTGCCACATGTCCCACTGTTTTGATGCTCCAACAACGAGTAAACTCCGAACAGATGTAAGACGAGCAACTGGTGCAAAAGTCTCTTCATAATCAATGCCATACTCCTGGGTAAACCCTCTAGCAACTAGACGGGCTTTATATCTCTCAACGGAGCCATCGGCTTTTGTCTTACTTTTATAGATCCATCGACTTCCACAGCTGTTTTCCCAGAAGGCAAGGTAACTAGATCCCAAGTGTGATTTTTGTCTAATGCTTGAAGTTCTTCTGCCATAGCTTTCTGCCAAAGAGGATTAACACTTGCCTCTCTATATGTTTGAGGCTCATGCAATGATTGTACAACAGAGTAAACATGATAATCAGAAAGACGAACAGAAGGTTTTCTTACCTGAGTAGATCGATGAGTGTGCTCATCAGAATGGGATGGTAAAGTGGGAGGCTCGGTACTGGAATCCTCAGACTGACCTGCTGTCGAAGGGATAATAGTAGATGGAGATGGTTGTGTGAGCTCAACTGAAGGATCTGTTGAATGTATATCAGAGGAAGAGGTCGGAGATTCTATATATCTATCACTGGGATGTAGATCAACAAACAGATCTGTAAAGTGAGAAATGCTAGTAGAAGTGTCAATGTGAAAATCTGACATAGATGAGAACATTTTACGCTCCCAGAAAGTAACATTTCAAGAGACACGAAGACGTTGCGAGACAGGATCCCAACAACGGTATCCTTTCTGACCACTACCATAGCCACAACAAAGACGAGCACGTGGTTCGAGTTTTGTTCTCTCATGTTAAGGAAAAAGAACAAAACAAGCAGAACCAAACACCTTAAGTGAATCATATGAAGGAGGTTTGTCATATAATTTTTCATAAGGGGACACGTTATTGATTACAGGAGAAGGAATCATGTTTATGGTGTGCACAGCAGTGAGTGCAGCTTCTCCCCAGAAGTATTCTAGACAAGAAGAAACAAGAAGGGCTCGAATGGTGTCAAGAATGTGTCTATGTTTACGTTCAGCTCGACCATTTTGTTGAGATGTGTAAGGGCAAGAACTCTGTGCAAGGGTATCATAAGAGGCTAAAAAATTTGTAAGATCGGATTCTTTATATTCTTTGGCATTATCGGCACGAATGAGTTTGATTTTCTTTTTAAACTGAGTGTGAATCATAGTGGCAATTTTTTTGTAAGTTTCTCCTAATTCTGAACGATGTTTCAGGATATAAATCCAAGTGAAACGAGAAAAATCAACAAATATCACATAATATCTCGATCCCCCCATAGTGGGAGTTGGAGAGGGACCCCAAATATCAGAATGAATAAGATCAAAAGCAGAGGATGATGTTTCATAATGAATAGGAAATGGAAGTACATGTTGTTTTGCTAGTTTACATGACACATTCAATTTTGTCTTCACTTACTTTTCCTAACTGACCTTTAGAAATAAGACTATGTAAACGAGTGAAAGATGGATGACCCAACCTAGAATGCCAAGTATTGGATGAAACCGCACAAGCTAGATGAGTTGATGATTTTGGTGTAGGTAGATGGAGAGAAATGAGCTCAAACAACTTTCCAAACCTACGTCCTGTCCCGAGCTTTTGTTTTGTCTGAGGATCCTGTACCTGACAACCAGAAGATGTAAAAATAATGTTAAGACCGAGATCACATAACTGACCAATGAAAATAAGATTAAGTAAAAGATTAGGAACAAAGTATGTGTCAGGAAGAGAGAGATCTTCTGCGGATATGGTTCCAATATGTGACACTTTCATTGTTGAACCATCAGCAGTTTGAATAGTTGGAAGGCATGAACTCTCCATTTTCGTGGTAAATATGGATGAATCATTTGTCATATGATTGCAACATGCAAAATCAAAATACCAAGAAGTACCTGGAGTAACCGAGAATGCAGTGGAGGGAGAGTTCCCTTTAAGTAAAAACTGTTGAAGTAAAGATTCAAGCTCGAGGGCTGACATAGCTGGAGCAGAGTCTGATGTAGATTCAGAGGTTGCAACGGAAGACTTGGAGAATTTATTTGGATGGAAAGATGACCTTTTCTTGCAGAATTGTATTGAGTAGTGACCCTTTTGGTGGCAATGTTGGCATGTGTGATTGCGAAGAGCTGCACAATCCTTAGTTACATGTCCATTTTGACGACAAAACCTACAAAAAGGTTTGTCATAAGTGGGTATTGGAGGTACCGCTAGGACGGTATCAGTCGTGGGAATAATTTTGCCGATGCCAAGTCGAGTTTCTTCAGAAATAAGTTCGGTTAAAGCACTCTCCAAAGAGGGTAGCGGAATGCGATGGAGAAGAGCAGCTCTAACCGGTTCAAAATCCTGAGTAAGAGCCATCAAAAACTGGATGAGTCGCTGTTGATCACGGTATGTGTGATAAAGTGCGGCATCCTTTGTGTTTTTGCACTTTGGTTCATAAAAAGTCAGTTGATCCCAAAGTGCTTGTATTTGATATAGAAAATCAGCGACAGATTGACCAGGTGCTTGTATCTGCTTACTGAGAGAATGTATAATCTGATATTGATGAGAAAGATCGGATGTAGTGTACCGAGATTGCAAAAGATCCCAGATTTCTTTTGCGGTGTCAAAATTTCCAAATTGTAAATTAATTTTAGAAACGGAAGAGTTTCTAAAATATGTAACTTGATGATTTTTGACATTCCATTCTTCGATGCGATCTTTGAATTGTGAATCAGTTTCATCCTTCTCCTTGGTAGGAATAGTGAAATCCCTGTTAACGTACCTCCAAAGACGTTTTTCCTTGAGAAAGCTATGCATAGCTTGAGACCAAGATAAATAGTTTGAGCCGCTCAAAATTGTTTGAATTGGTGAACTACTTTCTCTTTCCATTTATGCAAGTACAAAGATCAAAGTGAAACTTTGAAAACCTCGGGGACTGTAATGGAGAAATTAAACAGTCCAGGGGATGAAGTGTAATATTCACAATAATATTTAAAACAAAACCAATGGGCTTATGATGAGGATCAGGTGGGCTAGTTTTAAAACAGGCCAACCAAGAGAAATCAGTGGCCCGTTAATTTAACGGTTTGGCCCAAAAGAGATTAACGGGCTCTTTGAGAATATTAAGATCCACGACTATCACGGTCTACAGAAGATATTGTGAAAAAGATATTGAGATGTATCGAAGATATTAAAAATCAAACGGAGATCTTTGTTTCGATCTAATTAAGCGTTGGATGATTGCTGAGTTGATTGTGGGGACTCAAATATATACGAGTGTGTGGACTCAGTGTGATTTTGTGGGTGAGATGAGTGAACTTGGGCGGAGCCGATATTGTGATTTAGCGACAGTTTGGAGATGGTTAACCCAGGAGGTGTTGATGCAGTTTGTTTAACACATGGGGTGGACACGCAAGGTGTTTGTGAAAATGTTACAAAGAAAAGGCTTGGAAGAGATGAAGCTACCGGAGACAATGGCTGCCATCGGAATAACACAGGTAAGGATCTTAAAGCTCTGATACCATGATAAAACTAGAATGGATATATGATTTCAGAATGAAGAATCAAGAAAACAATGTAAGAGAAACTAATAAACTCTTGTATTGATTGTATTGATGTGTGTATGATACATGACTGAAGAACAAATATATAAAGATTACAAAACGTGTTTGTTGAATGAAACTGTAGCTAGCTGACTACTGACTTTGACTTGTTAGCTAGCCGACTATTGAATTTAACAAGATTGTGTTTACATTTACATTTCAACATCCACTATTCATACTGGCCAATACCTGTTATATGAATCGTAGAGCCCAAAGGACTTTTACTTGGATATTATATGTCTTGAGTGCCCTATAAGGGTAAATTACAGAGTAGAATGATCATTTCTCTACATTGTTGAGATAAGTAGGCTTGTGATGATTCAACTTCTTATGCATGTACAGATTTACTGCCTTTGTGTTTTCCTCCGAACCCCCAACTAATTTTTACCTTTTTGTACACAGATTAATTGGTGTTTTACATTATTTTGTTCTGAGCTCCATATAACATGAATGGTTAATGTCATCTTACATCCCTAACCAGGTCAGTGCTAGTTTGGCTCCATCATCTGCTGATCCTCAGGGTTATTGGAGGAGCTGCAAGTCAAATCATGCTCTTTGTAACACATCACAAATCCAATATTTTCAAGGTTAAATAATTGTTTATTAACTCAATCCGCTATTTTTTTTTCTAATTTAGTTTAATCAAATTACCTGACGAGATGAGTGACATATATATATACTGTTGTTCAGACTTCAGGAATCAAATGCTCCAAGATATTAAAGAATTCTCTTCGTGCAATCAAAATGGTTTATTTATAAATTCCTGTTTTGCCCATTGCCAAACTGAGAGACAGGATACATGGTTTGCCAATGATGCTCCTATGGTTAATAACAAGGTATGTCCTGCTATGCAATGCATGTAAATTTCTTCTACGATAGATACCATCTGTTCCTAGATCTCCATGCTGATTTCTCGAGTTTCTAGACTTAAGTTATCAGTTACTTGTTAGGGCTGCATTCCATTTTAAAGAAAAAAATCTCTAATAATTTCGAATTAATGCCACCCAGGTTAGAAATAGTTCAATATAGTAATTATTTGGCCTAATGTGATGAGGAAACATACATTCTGAATGTAAGGAGAGGCCAGGGAAAATGTTTATCTGTTTATCTTTTTAGTCAGGATATCATCTATCATTCCGTTGCAATTTTCTTTGTGCAGGGTATAGCTAAGTCTGTTGGAGACTGGTATTTCGATCGAACTGGGGTCAAATTAATTGATTGTCCATACCCCTGTGACAAAACCTGCCACAATCTTATGTTCAATTGAGCATAGTAATACCATTCATTTTGAAGTGTATCTCTTTTAATTCCAAAAGCCGATTTTCCTTTGTTTCAAGAAAACCACAAGTACTAAATTCAATCTTAATAGTTAAGAGGCTTAAGCACATTGCTCCTCTTTGTAAAATTGTATGTGATTGTTGTAATTTTTAGCTAGAACTGCAGTAAGGGAGAATCTGACAAGCCTCGTATGTGATTGTTGTTGAAACTTAAATGGTTTTATACACAAAAAACTATGTAAAAGGCTGTTTCCTACATAATAGTTTCAGCAATTCAGTGTCCCTTCGAGTGTCATATAGCCTGTTGTGTATAATAAATTAATAATAGTGAGAAAATGCCATTTGTAACGAAAATAAGGAGCAAGTATATGGAATAGCAATTATGAAAGAGTAATGCTAGGGAACCCAAAATTTTTCCCCAAATGATGTGACATGGCACATGGCACGTTTTGATTTGATTCGCATATGTATGCATGCGGGGTGATGTGGTGCAGAATGTTCTTGAATCTATCATCATTGCTGATATTATTTACATACATGTAAACTGTTATTGCTGCTTAAAAACCCGTAGACACAAAAACAAACAAGAGAAAGGCAGTCGTGATGAAAAATCTCCCAAGGGGAATCCTCACCGTTGTTGGGCATTGCTAAAATTATAGTACCGGTTCTCATTTACAGAAATTAATATCCATGCACAATTTTTACAGTAAATACAGTATTTAAAACTCGATTTTTTACTAAAGACAAGAAAAAGTACCTTCAAAGAGTGGTAAATAAATCATGAACTTTTTACATTAATTTTAAAAGTGGAAAGTAAAAAGTGAGCATGATAGTTTCTGAGCAAGAATATAAAGACTTTGAGTAATAAAATACAGAGCATATTCAAGCTTTATTGTTTTGCTGGGTTTGGTGAGGCCAATAGCTAGTAGAAAATAGTAATTCAATGTAACGGGCTGATAGTTTTATGAACAAAAGAGAAGACAAATTGTATTGATTGAGAGAGAGAGAGAGAGAGAACACTATGAGAGACTTCTGTCTTATATACAAGAGAGTGAAAAAGGAGGGAACTAACTTCCTTCCTAACAACCTATCTAAACATTTACAGCTGGAAATTACATAAAAGGATTTATCTACACTACTGGAAAAAAGTCAATAGACATCAGTTCTGGGCCGATGTAAAATATTTTAAAAACCGATGTCTAGGTGGGCATAGTTAACTACTTCTATATTCTCAATATCCCCATTGACATGCATGGCTTGAAGTATATATCGATCCACAGCCATAGCAAAATTCGTATCCGCATCTGAAATTTACAATTTTCAGTTAGCAAAATTAAAAACTGGGAGAATAGTACATCCAGTTAATAAAATGTAGTCGTCATGAAAAAGATAAACCATTCAATATATTTAATTTAATTTAAACCTATGTGAGCATGCATAAGAAGAGTCACAAGAACGTATTACTTGCCTGCAACGAATGTGCAAACAGCCAGATTTCTTTTCAACATAAAATTGGCATTTGGGGCATCTCCTCCATTTTTTCTTTTTGGCAAGCTCCATCAACATGATATCTACATTTTCTCTTTCGTTTTCCTTCAAACTCTTGAATTGACTACAGTCTATCCCAGCATGCCATGCAACATTGCATTGTGCACAAAAGAGTCTCCGGCAATTCGGGCACTCAGAGGAAGTCACTTTCTCCTCTCCATCATTCAGCATCACCGCAGAGCAATCTTTAAAGGGACAATAGAATTTCTGTGAACCAATAATAAGCGACTCACATAAAACATTTTCCCATCTTTCAAGCACTTCCTTTGGGACAATTTCACGACAAATATCTGGTCCAATGTCCCCTTCCCTACAATTCATATCTGGACACTTGATACTTGTAACATTCCCATGTATCTTCGATGCAACATATTTGCTTATGCAATCTTTACAAAATGTATGTCTGCAACCGGTACTTGGGAACATTTCTTCGATTCCTTTATAATCGAAACAGATATTGCAGAAGCTCCTGCTCTGCGAAGTATGTCCTACATTATTTTCTGCAACCTTTTTGCCCTTTTTGGAGGGGGGAATTTCTTCTTCTGATGGTTGCGTATTTCGCAAAGTTGAAGAGATCACAGCGGACATAAGAACCTCTTGAAGCTGCAATTGATTCGCATAGTTTTCGTCCGAAACAGGGGAAATTCCCTCTTCATCAAACAGAGCTGAGAAGTTGAATTCATCTACCAAGGCAGATGTGTACGAGCTTGATGAACCTGCCACGGTGCCAGAGTTGATATTGATCATCAACATTTATAAACTTAAATTGCTATGAGTAATCAATGACATATTAATAATTTGTATTGGAAATTGTATAGTGGCATGGCTTTTTGTTCTTTGAATGTGGCACTAGTGAAAACCAAAATAGAGGCCCTTGGAATCCATCAGTAAAGCCCCCATAATGACTTGGCGAAAACTGGTCAAACTGTTTTATAAGTTGCAACCTAAAAACATTGGAAGAGGTTTATAATGTGGTAATTCTGACTCCATGAAAGTAGTATGAGATAAATGAGTCATTTACCCTGTTATGTCGATCAGTAATAAATTATTACAGGATTGGTTTTGTTTACATACGATTTAAAAACTTACTACAATGCTAGAGAAGTCCCCCTTTAGTGTAACGACAGGACACTTATGAGGATCACTTCATGCCTACATCTAAAACTACTTCCCTCAAACATGGTTCCACCGGAAGTCCTCTTGACTAGTTTATTCTTCACATGTGGTTTTTTTTATATGAACTCAGAGATATTTTACATTTCACATATAGATAGTGCGGAAGTGACTTATGTTCATCAGAGTTACTAGTATTTAAAAGAAAAATAAGTTGAGCATTTCATAATTATCACAAAACAAAACACATGGGGCATTTTAGTAAGCAACATCTAGCATTAAATTACAGACTGGATCACACACATAAGACAGACATTAACAAAGTACATTCTCCAACTGCAATCGTAATTAAACAACATGACTAAACATAAAATAAATTAGCCACTAAGTTGTCTTAGCAAGAAAAAAAAACAACCAATTATAAGGCAACATGGGGAAAACTGACTGACCGAGAGTGTTGGTAAAGTGATTCAATGCTGGTGGAACCTTGAATTGCTGCTTCGGAATCATCCTCTTGCTCTGAATGTTAACCACCTTATGCATATCCCTGTTAGGGGGTATGGCATTGGCACCACCAATCCCAAACTGCTTTGGGCGCTTCCCAAGTACCGGATTCATCATCATCTTATCCCAACTGGAGTTGTTACTTGACTCATTCTCAACCTTATAATCCGCCCAACTGGGATTATACGTTAATAATACCGCCTTGTTTTTCTTTTTCGCTGCTACTGGACCTTTCTTTGGAGCCTGTAAATCAAAAAAAACAAAAAATTAGAATACATGTGTGTGTGTAGTGTATTTACAAAACTGAAGAGGATATTAAAATGTGAATTGAAAGCAAAAGATGGAGAAAAAATTAAAATTAAAATTGAAATGATGATGATGATAGATAGATACATGCAAAGTTGAAGAGATCACAGCGGACATAAGAACCTCTTGAAGCTGCATTTGATTCGCATAGTTTTCGTCCGAAATAGGGGAAATTCCCTCTTCATCAAACAGAGCTGAGAAGTTGGATTCATCTACCAAGGCAGATGTGTACGAGCTTGATGAACCTGGCACGGTACCAGAGTTGATATTGATCAACATTTATAAACTTAAATTGCTATGAGTAATCAATGACTCATTAATAATTTGTATTGGAAATTGTATAGTAGCATGCCTTTTGGTACTTGGCTCAAACATGGTTCCACCGGAAGTCCTCTTGACTAGTTTATTCTTCACATATAGTAGTTTTTTTTATAAAGATTATTGACTTATGTTCATCAGAGTTACTAGCTAGTATTTAAAAGAAAAATAAGTTGAGCATTTCATAATGATCCCAAAACAAAACGCATGGGGCATTTTACTAAGCAACATCTAGCAATACATTACAGACTGGATCACACACATAAGACAGACATTAACAAAGTACATTCTCCAACTAGAATCCTAATTAAACAACATGACTAAACATAAAAATAAATTAGCCACTAAGTTGTCTTAGCAACAAAATAAACAACCGATTATAAGGCAACATCGGGGAAACTGACTGACCGAGATTCTTATCGAGAGTGTTGGTAAACTGATTCAATGCTGGTGGAACCTGCTTCGGAATCATCCTCTTATGCATATCCCTCTTAGGGGGTATGGCACCTCCAATCTCAAACTGCTTTGGGCGCTTCTCGAGTACCGGATTCATCATTACCTTACCCTAAAATCACAATCCCACAATTAAGCATTCATTCTCAACCAAATTCAAACATCATATAAATGTTATTAAAATATAAACCTTATCAACCTTATCATTCTCAACCTTATCCGCCCAACTGAGATTATACGTTAATAATACCGCCTTGTTTTTCTTTTTCGCTGCTACTGGAAGCTTCACACCTTTCTTTGGAGCCTACAAATAAAACAACAAAAAATTAGAATACATGTGTGTGCACTGTGCAGTGTATTTACAAGAATCAAAGAGGATATTAAAATGTGAACTGAAAGCAAAAGATGGAGAAAATGATGATGATTATGATAGATACATGAATAGATACAAGACAAGACAAGAGGCTCACCATTAGAGAAGGATAGTGTTTGAGCTCTGTGAAATTAGGGTTTTACCACTAAAGAGGAGTATATATAGGCATATAGCCCAAGTGTACTAGTCTATGTATCTATGTGTATATATAAATACTCCTATATCGTAGTAGTTTCTGCTGCTGCCTGTTTGTTACAGTGCTTGGATTAGACAGGTTGAGTACATACATATACATATTTTATTATAGGCATTACTACTAGCTCAAATGCATAGCATCTATGAAGCTTCTAACCGAAGCTTATGCTATTTTCAAATTTTGAATTTGAGTAGCAATCAAAGTTACCCCCAAAATTTAACATGCCACAAAATCCAAGAATTCAAATTCAAGTTTATATATATCAGCTTCTCATTTCATATCTCCATCATTTTATACCTCTCACCCCTCTGCTCTCTCGTTTGTATCACGTTTCTGTCTTTTATATTCGTAATACTTTTTCATTTTGGGCCTGGTGGAAGCCCAAGTGTACTAGTTGCTTATTTTAGTTACCTTAAAATAAGTTATACAAGTGATAACTAGATCACAGCTTAGTTAGGCCCGGTTTGGTTGGCTTATTGGACTTTAAGTTCAGTCCAGCTTATTTACAAGTGTTTGCCTACCAACTTATTTTAATGACTTATGATCTTATAAGTTCATAAGTTGAAAGTTAGAAAGTGCCAACTTTTTTCCAGCTTATTAACTTATTTGTACTATTCCTAAATCCCTTCGTTTTTAATTTGTTTTTTCCCGTCAATCGACGATATTTTTTTCAAATCTAACTTCACCATATTTTTCTCCATCTCTCAACGATCATTTTGCATACCATATGTGCTATATTTCGACACGATTTAGAAAAATTATATTAAAAATATGTGTTCTACAGTAAACTTATAATTTCCGATTTACCAAACACTTTACTAACTTATAATTTCTGATTTACTTATCACTTATAATCAACTTATTAAGTTAAAGCAATAAGTTACTTTTTTTAAGATACCCCAAACGGCCCCTTAGTATAGTGATTGGTACATCATAACTTATAAATTATTAGAGCATTTGGTAAATAAAAACTTATAAGTTAACAGTTTTTTAGTATTATTTTCAAACTATTTGTTTTTTTAATATATATTAATGGATATCAATGGATAGATATCGATGAGTAGAAAAATTTGATATATACATATCAATTTTCTAATGAACGGATCAAAAGATATATGATTTTGAAAATTTGAAGGATATTATATATTATGTGTATCGAGAAATAAGAATAAGCGAAGTTGAATGTTAAGTGGATGTTTGGGGTATCTTAAAATGAGTAAAGCATAAATGTCATATAAGTGATAAGTAGATCAGATCTTATAAGTCTGTAGAGTGTTTGGTAAATCAGAACTTATAAATCAGTAGAGTATTTGGTAAATCAAAACTTATAAGTTAACTTTTTTATTATTTTTTAAAATATTTGTTTTTTAATATATATCAATGGATAGATCTCGATGAGTACAAAAATTTGATATATACATATCAATTTTCTAATAAACGGATCAAAAGATATATGATTTTGAAGATTTGAATGATATTATATATTATGTGTATCGAGAATAAGTTATAAGAATAAGTTCAATGTTAAAAATACCCCTCATAAATTCTTATCTATAAGCCATAACCTACGGACCCTAAGATTCTCAACATTCAACTTATAATACAAATGCACTAGATAAGTTTGTTTTACTTCTTTGCCAAACACTCCGATCAAAATGGAAACGGGCTTTCAGCCCATATAAGTAGAAATGTGGGAAGCCGAACACCCACTTCATTTTGTTTGTCATTACCATAATTTTCGAGTTTCATTACTTAATGAACAAAAGACATATATTATAAAACCATTATTAATAAATATTAGTTTAGGTTTCAAAAAAAAAATATTAGTTTAAAATTCGTGCAATGCATGAATTTTTTTAATATTATATAATTTTTATTAATCTGTATTGATCATTTTAAGATACGAATTTTATAGGTTCAAAATTTTTAAATAATATAATTCAATTATAATAATAATATATATGGTACCGGTATATTTTCTACAAAAAGTGGGATTTTAATTAAAAATATAGAAAAGATAATATATTTTATCTGAAAAGGTAAATGATAATTTATTAGTAATTACAATATAAATAGAACTTGTAAGTTTTACCTAAAACATGAAATTGATTCATTATTGAAAAGATATAAAAGATAACATGTTCTACATAAAAAAAATTGATTAGTTATTTATAATTATATATCCCTTTTCATATCTTTCAGTATTTTGGCTTTAATATAATGATACAGATAGATCTAAGTAAGTATATTTATATAAAAACATACTAATATATGAACGAGGATATTTAAGTAAAAATATGAAATACCAAAAATCATTGTCTAACAGTTTATTAATGGAAGGGTATGGTATCATATATAGAAAACCTGAAATTCAAGTATACCATGAATAGAAGTTAAAAAAATATTGGAATCAACAACAAAAATCATTAAATCAGTATTATAATTATATCATTGAGAATATCCTCAATTTATTTTATTATTGATATATGGTGCATCATTATATGGTGATTTAATTGCAGGTGGATGGCCTCAACTTTTTTTTTACACAAAAATGATCCAAATATTTTTTTAAACAGATTATTGCATTCCGTCTAAATTAGTCTAAAAACTGCTGTATATTTTATTTTTTGGTCATTTTTGTGTTAAAAAAAATATTGTTCAACCTAATTAAATCATAAATTGAATATACTCATCTATTTAAAAAAACATAGTTAGACCATCATACTATTTATTTTTATATTTTTATACTAGCTTTATTTTTATATTTTTGCACGGGTAATTTTATTAATATTTTGTAGTATATTTTTTATTATAATATTTTTCTTGTAAAATTACTTTTATAGCATTTTGGATAATTTATTTTTACTTTTAATAATAATAATAATACATAAGTTACAGTATAAGGTTTGTAGTATATATATGGTTGTATTTATTTTTTTTCTTGTAAATGATTTTTTTATAATTTATATTTCAAATTTAGACTAACATATTTGTTAGTATTTCATAATTATATTTGATTTTTTTTATTTTATTAGATTACGTATGATATAATTAAAACATATTGATACTATATCCGTGTAACAATTTATTGTTTTTTTTATCTTTCTTATTATGTAATTTAATGGTTATCTTAAAATTTTTAGATCTTTTGTTAGAGTGTTTTTAATTTTTAAAGGTATTTTTTTAAACTTTTTTGGAAATATGCGTGGTATTAAACTTTTTTATTTTGCTTGTATATTGATTATTTCTTTCATGTTAATTTTATATTTCGGCCATCTGTGCTGTTTATTATGTGTTTTTGTTTGGAGTAATCTTAGGGGTTTTCTTGTTGTATTATATTTAGATATTAATATAAATTTATTTTATGGGGTTTGGATTGTTTTTTAATTTAAAATATGTTCATTTATTAATTTGTGTTCACTTTTTTTAATTTAAAGTTTTTCTTTGCAAAGTAAGAATTTGCTTATTTGTTGTTTGTACTTATTTTTATTAAAGAAAGTTTGTATTATCTTTTATATTTTTGTGTTGGTTTTTATTTGTTTTAAGTGCATTATATTAAAGTTAATTGTTGTTTTTAGTTTTTTTAAATTTAGATATTTTTTTTGAATTAACGTGTATTTTGTAGATTATATTTTGTTGAATTTTGGTGTTATTTCCAATTATGACATGTTTTTTTTATTACTTTTTTAATATTTTATTTTGCCATATATTTTCTTTAAAAAAATTTTGTTTTACAATTAAATGTAAATTCTTGTTTTTTGAAAAATTATATTTTGAATTGAAATTCTGTTGATATATTTTGTTTACTTATTTATTATATATAAATTATGAATTTGTGACTTATTTTTAATTATGTTTTTTGGTTAATGTTTTCACTGTCTCTTTTTAATTATGTTTTTTACTATTTTAATTTGTGACTTATCTATTTTCTATAACTTGAATTTACTATATTACTCATGACCGACCACTAGAATTTCCTTAAGTCAATTATATATAGGATATAATTATTGTGCATAGAAAAAAAAATAATTGAGACCATGTTCTGCAATTAAGTGCTACATGATACATCTGCCTGTGTTGGATCCGCCTATGGTATCATATTATCATACATTGTATTTTACTTGAATTTCATTGCAAATGTTGTTTGCAGATATGCTAATGAATTTGTAACATTTGTAATTATACGTTCGTAATAAAGTTGACCTTGAATGCCTCAACACCATGTAGGTTTGTAAAGCTAACTAGCATGAAAGCCCGTGCAAAGCACGGGCAGCATGTTAATTTTTATATTCACGCATTTCATATATTTTTATTAACTTATTAATGTGATTACTGATGGTAAATGAGTATTTTAGATGTTATCGTATAAAAAATATTTATTATGCGTATATCTTATTTATTATTTTTTCACAAAAATTGTGGATGTCATTGTATTCTTTTACACGAACTACATTTTAATTATTATTATTATTATTATTATTATTATTATTATTATTATTAAACATATATTGAAAGAATGACAGGATGGACCTTTTTTGAAATTTTGTCACCGAAATAACCTTTTCTGAGAAGTTGAGCAAAAATGATCGGTGGGTTACGTATATGGGGTTAGGGTATTTGGGATATGCATTTTGAAAATGCGTATCTAGTACAAATGCTTTTTTTTTAAACTTTCCATAATGTGGGCCCAGCATGGAGACAAAAAAAAGGAATATGCATTTTGATAATGCGTATCCGGTATTACTCCATTTCTAATTGTGTGTTCTACCTTTTATTTTCAAACAGATACCTTGGGGTTCAACGGTTCCGGTTGGGGTTTATAAATATTTAATTTTTTAATTAAATTTTTTTAATTTTATCTATATTCCATTAGGGTTCAACAATTAATATTTGGGGTTCAACGTTCCCATATTGGGTTTTAGAAATATTCAGAATGAAGAATAAATCGTATACGTACTTAGGGTTGCGTATCCCATGATACAAATTTAGCAAATGCGCATTTTTTCAGAACAGGTTACTTTCGTTACTTTGGCTATTAAAATAGATCATTTTTGTCCTTTATCCGCATATATTTATAGGAAGTCATCACTATCGTGGTTACACGGTGATAGAATGCTAAATATGTATTATAATTTGTAAATATTAAATTATCAAAATTAATAATGCACTTCTTATCAACTAACTTTATGCACCGTTGATCTAGATGCCATTGGTCATATTTTACATTTCCAATTACGATTACAACCTCACGACATAAACTTTTAGTCTATTAAAAACCTATTGACGAATCATTTAAACTTTTCCTAATTGAAAGTAGATGTAGTCCAAACTTTTGCTTGTAAATAAAATTTGAAATGTAACTTTTTTTGTGTTTAATTGAGCTCAAGCTTTAAAACTATATATAGTTTAATTTTAAACTTTTTAATTAAGCCACTTCCATGATAATCTAGTATAATCGTTTTGTAATGTAAAGAGTATTTTTTTCACATGTTAACTGGGTTGAATTCATAAAATACATGAACAATTTTAAAATTGATTACACAGTAAACTAATCTTTAACAATTTAATGATTAAATTGGACATTTATTTTATATAATATTAATCATGTAATTAATTTAATATAATTGTACTTAATATAAAATAACACAATAATGTCAAATCTATAGAATATAATTCTGATTCAGTGTTTGTGAATTTAATTTCAATTTAATTTAGAGGTCGTAAATATATTTTCTATATTCATGATAATAAATGAATTCCAAATTTATATTCGTGTCCTGTTTTCGTGTTTCATCTACATGAATACCAAATTTGATACTAAATGAATTGATGTCATCTCATGTACCATATATTTTCGTGTCATATGTGTAATATAATGAAAATAATATAATAATATAATTTCATGAAATTTTATCATGTACCAAAAGTCTAAATTTAACATAATTAATTTTGTCATCTCGTGAATAAGTAATCTAGTCTCGTATTTACGTGTCATTACACATAATACAAAGAAAATCCTATTATTTAATCAATGATCAGTATAAAATCCAAATTTTATATGATATTTTTTATTTTATTTTTTCTATTATATGATTAATTTGATTTATAATATTATATCCAAAAACTATGGATTATATGATTTTGTCCAACAACGGAGCATATCTATACTATTATATTAAAGCCGAAACATTGAAAGTTTTGGTTTTCGGTTTGGTTATCCTATTTATTTTAGTTTTCGGTTTGTTTAATTTAATTTTTAATTAATTTTAAATATAAAATAAATCAATTTTAATCTGTTATTGGCTATAGTCCTAAAGACACAATAGTATTTTATATTTACTCCATTACTAATACAGCTAAACTTAAAACCTCCGTTGCCTTCACAAACACTGCGCACAGAACTCTATTCCTCTAAACCTAATTTATACCATCTTCATCAATTCAATACACAAGTTTCTTCGGCTTTTCTCTTCTTTTGCAACACCATATATATCATTAAAGTGTAAGTATAAATAATTAAATTACAAAAACAACTCAAAAAGGTAATTACTCATGTTAACGTAATTATATTCCGATTAAAATTCCTTCATCCACATTGAACTTCTACTTGGACTCTTTTTTCTGCTCCAACAACTCAATTACCCATTTTTTCTAAAGATTTTACTTCTAATTAAAACACTTTACCATTTAATTTTAAACTAATATTACTATAATTAATATATATCCAAAATATCACACCATATCTTTCCGTAATTATTTTTAGTAGTAATTTTTGTAATTAAAACATATTATTTTTTAATTTAAAATTAATCTTGCCATCACTAATATACACCCCAAAATATCTCACCATATATTCAAATCATTATTTTTTAGTAACAAATAAGAATCGTTAGATCTAATAATAAGATATATTATATGATTAAATTAATTTACTAAAAATTCAAAGTTCGAACCCGTCAACGACATTTTTAATTTAGAATTTTACAAAATAAATTTTAAACCATGCATATCATTATATAAATTTATATTAAATTAAAATTAAAAAATTATTAAAAATAAGGATTATATAAAAAAATAATTATAATGTTAAATAAATTTTATAACCTATCAAAAGAAGCCCGTGCTTCGCACAGGTTATAAGCTAGTGTCTAAATTATATGTAAGTTATTCCTAATTATAATATCACACACACACACATATTCATATTTTTGAAAGTATATAATTATTTTAATCATTTTTATTTAAATATTTTTAATGTAAATTTTAAATAAAATATATAATAAGAGTTCTTTGGCATGTAGACATAATAAAAAAAATGTTTGTGGTGGGAATTGAACCCATGACCTTTATGCAAAGAAAAGATTATTTTCACATCTCCAACCACTACACCAAAGAAGTTTTTAAAACTTTTCAATAACTCAGTAAATACATACTTCAAGAACTCATTTGTTATAATGTTCAATATTTGCCAAATTGTTCATCGGACTAATCGAAACTTTTCCGAGCAAAGTTCAAGTTTTAAATTACTCGATTCTTGAGGTTCGCGAGACTAATCGAACTTTTAATATTTACAATTTTTAAATATTATAAATATCTTTCAATGTAAATATTCAATATTTTATAAAATTCATATATTTTATCAAGTTAAACCCGTGTCGAACATAAGTCGAACCGTAATTTGTCCTTAGATTTAAATGAATGTTAAAAATTTTGAAGTTGGAAGGAATTGAACCCATGACCCTTCCAACACTTGTAAATTTGTGTTCACATATTCAACCACTAAACCAAATCACTTCTTTGTGCAACTTTTTAAACTCATTCACTACATGCTCAAATAACTCACCTATTAGCAATATTTATTTTATAATTTATTTAAGATTAAAATTGCCCACATAATTTTTATTAATTTTAATAATTTGAATTTTGATAATTAAAACTATGCCATTCATATACTCATAAATTTATGCTCACGTTTATTTTTATGATTTATTAGGGATAAAATCATTAAAATATTTGCACATATAATAGTAAAAAATGGTAGTCGAGGAGGGAAAATATAAATTGACAAATATGATGTCGTCGAAGTCAGAATTAAGAAAGGTACTGAGTGGCTGAAAATTGGTCAAAAAAAAAAAAGCAAAGTGAGGAGGTAGGTGACGGAAAATAAGTAGACGTCTATGTCAAGTAGGTAAACGGGCGGAAGTGAAAATAAATCTATAAAATTTTATTATAATATTTCTTTTTTTTAACAATTATATCTATATATTAGTCAAATGGCCAGATTATGTTTATTATTAAATTGTTACATTGATGAATGAAGTGTATAACATATTTTTACTCGGTATCATTATAATACTTTATTTTATGTATGAAAGGTACTGAGGTGGCCGAAAATTGGTAAAAAAAAATCGAAGTGAGGAGATAGGTGACGGAAAATTAGTAGAAGTTATCTCAAGTAGGTAAACGGGCGGAACTAAAAATATATATATAAAAATTTATTATAATATTTCTCTCTTTTAACAATTATGTCTATATTAGTCGAATGGCCAGAATACAAAAAATGATAAATAAGGTGTAAAACATATTTATACTCGATATCAGTATAATATTTTATTTTAAGTATATTTGCACTATATCGGTTAATCCTATTATCATCGGGTAATTTATAGATTGATTAACAAAATAGATTAAAATATTAAAAATAAGAAATAATTTACGTAAGGGATTTGGATTTGGTAAAAAATGTCAATATGGTTTTGATATCTATTGTCCCTCGCACTTTATTTTTTCAGCATTTTCGTAATATGCTTATGTTATTAACTTCATACAAAATGAGTTTTGCAACCATATATAAGATAGTAATTTTTACTAATTTTAATAATTTATGCCATTCATATACTCATAAATTTATGCTCACGTTTATTTTTATGATTTATTAGGGATAAAATCATTAAAATATTTTCACATATAATAGTAAAAAATGGTAGTCGGGGAGGGAAAATATAAATTGACAAATATGATGTCGTCGAAGTCAGAATTAAGAAATGTACTGAGTGGCTGAAAATTGGTCAAAAAAAAATCAAAGTGAGGAGGTGGGTGACGAAAAATAAGTAGACGTCTATGTCAAGTAGGTAAACGGGCGGAAGTGAAAATAGATCTATAAAATTTTATTATAATATTTCTCCTTTTTGATAATTATATCTAGATATTAGTCAAATGACTAGATTATGTTAATTATTAAATTGTTACATTGATGAATGAAGTGTATAACATATTTTTACTCGGTATCATTATAATATTTTATTTTATGTATGAAAGATACTGAGGTGGCCGAAAATTGGTAAAAAAAAAAAAAAATCAAAGTGAGGCGGTAGGTGACGGAAAATTAGTAGAAGTTATCTCAAGTAGGTAAACGGGCGGAAGTAAAAACAGATATATAAAAAATTATTATAATATTTATCTCTTTTAACAATTATGTCTATATTAGTCGAATGGCCAGAATACGAAAAATGATAAATAAGGTGTAAAACATCTTTATACTCGATATCGGTATAATATTTTATTTTAAGTATATTTGCACTATATCGGTTAATCCTATTATCATCGGGTAATTTATAGATTGATTAACAAAATAGATTAAAATATTAAAAATAAGAAATAATTTACATATGGGATTTGGTAAAAAATGTCAATATGGTTTTGATATCTATTGTCCCTCGCACTTTATTTTTGCAGCATTTTCGTAATATGCTAATGTTATTAACTTCATACAAAATGAGTTTTACAACCATATATAAGATAGTAATATACCAATTTCACTTGAATTTTAAACTCCAATGCGAGTTTCAACCCGGTGTGAGACTAATAAACTCAAAAATTGCTGATATATACAATGTCTTATGATTACGGATGTGTTATGTGTATTTTTTTAATGACAAAATGACAGTTTGTAAGTTTTGTCAAATTGGTCCAAATTTACGTTTTTTAGCACTTTGCAACCCCTAATTTCAAATCTCGCTTCATATTACAACCCCTCCCGTCTAATTGACCTATTTTACAAGCAGAAATGAGTCAAAAACCTCTATACATAAGGGGTACAAACTGTCATTTTTGAAGATAGGGGTTGTAATATGAAGCGAGATTTGAAGATAGGGGTTGTAAAGTGCTAAAAAACGTAAATCTGGACCAATTTGACAAAACCCATATACATAGGGGTTACAAACTGTCATTTTGTCTTTTTTTATTTTTCGGCTATCATTTTGCTGTTACCTCAAATTAAAATGATATTCGGGATGCTTCATTATCGTAGCATGTACCAGAAATTAAAATTTGAATTTATGTTATTTCGTTTACCATGTGAATTATATATTTAAAATTTTATATTAAATACACTTACGTTTAGTCAGTTATTCATTCAATTAAAAACAATTTACATGTTCTTAAAGTTTTAATTAATTTTATTCTGAATAAATTTGAAAATAAATATTAAAAAATTTATACCAAGTGAATTTTCTATGTATGCAATTATTGATTTTAATAAATGTATCATTAAATGTTATAGTGTAGTGGTAATACATGTGAACATAAAATTTTTGGTACATGGAGGTCATGGGTTCAAACCCATGCAAATAACAAAAAATATAGGGGTGTTTTAGTAAATTACTAAATTGCATGAAAAGGCATGTTAAGTTATAATAGATATAAACCAACTATGGATTATATGATTTTGTCCAACAACGGAGCATATGTCTAAATTATATTATATGTAAATTATTTCTAATTATAATATCACACACACACACACATATTCATATTTTTGAAAGTATATAATTATTTTAATCATTTTATTTTAAATATTTTTAATGTAAATTTTAAATGAAATATAGAATAAGAGTTCTTTGGCATGTAGACATGTATTAGATGAGTTTCAAATTTGCATTAATTGAGCTTCTAGCCTAATGGTTGTAATGTGACCATAATGTATTTTAGCAACAAAAGGTCATGGGTTCAATCCATGACAACAAATTTTTTTTAGTATATTTTTATGATAATATAGGGGTGTTTTAGTAAATTACTAAATTGAATGAAAAGGCATGTTAAGCTATAATAGATATTAAGGAAGGATGTGTAACACATTTTTGTTAGGAGAATAAAGAATACGAGATTCTAACATCAATAAAGAACGTACACATAATTCTAAGATTAGTTGACAAGATTCATTAGACAAGATTAAACGCTGTTATTTAAATATAGTAGTATCATTTTTGCTTTTAATCAAATAATAAAAAAAACATATCAAATATAATATAAAAACAACTATGTCCACTTATATTATTAATTCAAATAATTATCAATAATATAATCAATTAAAATACCTAAGTCTAACAATTTTCAAACATATGCTCTTGAACAATACTTAAATTTACTGTAACATTCCAGGTTTTTAGATTAATTTTAGTAAATAATTTAATAATTTAGTATTAATAATTTAGGATTTAAAATTGTAATATTTTTCAATTTTAGAAGAGTTATCATAGAAAATCATTAAAAATACAAAATTAATAGGTTGTAACTCATAGTTGATTTTTAAGTTTTGAATTTCGGCTAAAAATTAGTAGTTTTTTTTATTAAGGAGGATGTAACATAGTAATTAGTAAGGGAAGAACACAATAGGAGAAGAGGAAGAGAGAAGGAAGACTCATAACAAGAATAAAAAGAATGGGTAACGATTATTTAATTATTTTGATATTCGGGTAAATTCATGTGTATTATATTTGATTGATTTTGATTATGTTATATATATATATATATATATATATATATATATATATATATATATATATATATATATATACATGAGTTGTATTCGTATGATTACTCCGATTTTGTATGTATAGTATATTTGGATTCTGAATTCTTGTAAAATTCGTATCTAATTTGTTATTCATCGGAATTTCATGAAATTAGACTTTCTGAAAAGGTATTTTAATTATCTACAACTTTGATTCTTTGTGTTTTTCGAAATTCATCATGTAAATATGAGTTTTCTGTGATTTAGTGACCTGCTGGTGTGTTTTCGAAATTGAGAAGGCTAACTTCAAAAATTCATAGTAAATTGATTTTTTATCCAAAAATTATGTGCGATATCATTCTGGAAAGATATTTTCGTGCTCTACGTTTTTAGTTTGCATTCCTCCGTCAAATTCTATGATTTGGAAGTCTTAAACAGCAAAATACTAGGGAAGTTAGGGTCTGATCCTGTTCTACAGTCCGCAAATATCTACTTTCTGAATTCGTTACTTGTTTGTTTTTATTGAGCCTTACCATTCTGGAAAGGTCTCAGAATTGTCTACGTTTTTCGTGCTTTGTGCGTTTTCATAAAAAATCATTTTCATAGAGTAATTTGCCAATTTCCAGAACTGGCCATGGCTGATTTTGTTAACTATGGTCTATTTTGTAAGATATTTTGGTGTGTGATTTTTGGAATTTTCTATGAGTAAGTTATATGTAAATGCCGCATGAGTTCTATTAAGGTGTGTGCTTATTTGCTTTATTTGACTATAAATGGATTATAAATTAATATTTAAGACTTTGTTGTGATCTTATTTTCAGGGTACGAAATCAACATCGAGGTAAGTGACTTTTCGTTGCTCACTATTAAATATGTTTTTATTAAGTTAACTCTGTTATATTTGAAATATTTGATTGATTTAATTTTTGAAAATTGTGATATCGAAAAAGAATTTAGAAAATATTTTTTTTATAGAATTCCCCAGTTTTAGTTGCGTATCGAATCATAGAATCCGGTCACTGGATAGTGTGACATATAGAATCATAGAACTAGTTTACGCACGTTCCGGAACACATAGATACCTTGTTGAGTAAGACTCAACGAGGGACGTAAACTAGCCCCCATCGAACTATAGAAGGCGTGTCACTGGCATAGTGTGACCGTAATTTAGAACAGTGGGAATAAAATGTGATTTTACTATTAAGATTTTTTTATCGATTTATCGCTTTAGAACTTTTATTTTTTTTAAAAGTATTATTTTGAGCCATCGGGCGATAGTTACTTGCTGGGCTTCGCAGCTCATTGTTTTAATATATTTCATGTTACTAAGCTTTAGATCAAATAAGGATGTGAACTTGTGGATTTTGTGCTACCTGATTGGAAAAGATTTACCGTATTATAGAATAATTCCAGTTTTTAATTAGACATTGATTATTGAATTTGTGTAGCTGCGTTTCTAATTTGATTGTTTCAGATTATTGTGTTGACTTTGGGTTTGACTTTCATTAATTTTGAATTTATCAAATAAAGAATTGTATTTTATTTTAGTTGAGAATTTAGAAATAATAGTCCGAAATTCGGGTTTTTACATCTACATCTTAAGTATTCTTGTCAACTAAACATAGAATGATTATGTATATATATTTATCCCGAAATTAGCCATAAACTTACCATATTTGTACAAGTTTATTCATTTTTGACACCTAATTACCTAATTTTGTAATCAAACCATATATATTATATATATAGAATCAGGTTTTGCTGAGAACACATGTTAATATAAGAACAGTGAAAATTCTATTTTGCAGCCTAATAATTTAACAATAAAAATGTGAAAAATATGCAGAATAATTATTCTTCAGTTTTACCCACCATGAGTGTCTCAATCATCAAAAAATATTGTTCTGCACTTTTAAAAGAGTGCAGAACAATTATTCTCACCATTCTCACAATATAAATTATTTTCACCTGAATTATACCATACATATATATATATATATATATATGCAATTTCGGATTTCGGGTCGGGTTCGTGTCGGATCAACAGATACGGGTTGTGAGGTTCAAAATACTAAATATGATATTCCATCCGTCCTTCTCATTTTTTACAGCTTTTTTTACACTGATTGGTACGCATTTTAAGATGTATATAAAGTATAGTTTCATAATTTCTTTTTAAAATTTCTTTTTTTAAATAAAATTTAAAATATTAAATTTTGATTTACGAGAAAAAAATTTAAAATAATTTATGAAATTATACTTTATACGAGTCTTAATATGCGTGTCAAATTCTCTGTAACAAGTGTAAAGAATTGAGAGAGATAGAATGAGTGGTACGAGTTTGGGTGATATAAGACAAAAATGGGTTGGGTAGACAGTTAATATATATATATATATATATATATATATATATATATATATATATATATATATATATATATATATATATATATATATATAGGAAATGGGTCAGCAGCCACAGTTGGATATTTTGTAATATCCAACCAACCCATCTTATACCGTTAAAACATCCAATCAACGGTCAGGATGAGGGGACTTACGCTATATAATATATATATATATATATATATATATATATATATATATTATGGGTGTGGCTCAAAATAGAACTCATTTTTTGAAGAAAACTAAGGTACTAATCCTAACCATTGGATGTATTATAATAAATGGCCCCGTCAGGGGCACCACACACTAATCAAATACACCCTCACACACACAATCCCACCTAATCCTCTCCGTTTTTAATTTGATTTTTCTTGTCAATCGGTGATATTTTTTTAAAATCTAATTTCACCACATTTTTCCCCATCTCCCGACGATCAGTTTGCATACCATATGTGCTATATTTTAATTTAGTTTTCTAAGTTCTCATTTTAAAGGGGTTCTCTCTAGATCCATACTCTATATATATATAGGGTCTTGTTCTAATAGAAACTAACTTAGAATAGAAACTAGAAACTAAACCTAAATTAAATATTTCAAGCTAATCTAATGACCAAATTAGGGGTACTCCAATACAAAAAACGTTTAAAATTATTGTCTCTATTCAACAAAAATATAAAAAAATTAAAAAAAAATTAAAAAAAAGGTACTGTTCACGTGATGACGTGGCACGTGAACAGTACTTTTTTAAAATTTTTTTTATTTTTTTTTATATTTTTGTTGAATAGAGCCAAGAATTTTAAACGTTTTTTGTGAAGGTGCCCCTAGCGGGACCATTAAAATAAATGAAATATAATTTATTTAGTGTAGGTTTCTAGTTTCTATTGGTTTTATTTGAACGCTAGCCTATATATATATATATACCTACTCACAAGATACACATGCAAGAGATATATACCGATTAAACGAAGATAAAAACTTGCAAAGATGACGAGGATAAAACCATAATTTCCATTCGTTTTAGTCAGCGGATGAATGCTCATCATTTTGCAATTGCAAAGCGGTTCTTGCTGGATTGCTTAATGGAATGGTAAGATTTATATCATTAAAGAACAGGTATATAAAATTTAGCTCGGCTGTCACCTATGTTTCTATAATACTAACAGAAACAATTGAACTTTTTGTACTTGCAATTAATGTACGTTTTTCAAAGTTGCACCTTCCTCCGGCGGTTTTTCGGTTTCCAGTTTTTATAATGGTGGTTAACTTATCACGTTTTAATATTTAACTTAAGATGTAACTGTCGTTACAGCTTGTCATAAGATTAGTTTGCTCTATGTCAACGCCAGAGACGTAAACGTAATCACATATAATGTAGTCTACTTTTCGAAGTTTTCGTTATAAAAAATAAAGCTTAAAGAGCAAAACAGCCTTCTAACATTTCTATGACAGGTATCATGGTAGCTGAGGGGCATCAAGCTTGGTGTAAGGAGATGGAGGAGTTCGAAGAAACTAAAGCTGGCGTCAAAGGACTCGTAGATTCCGGTGTTGTGAAGATTCCTAGAATTTTCGTGCATCCTGATCATGATAAGTTGCCAAAATTTTCTAGTGACAATTTACAAGTCCCTGTGATAGACCTCCATGGGGCTGAAGCACGAAGAGATGAAATTGTTGATCAAATTCGCGAGGCTTGTGAAACATGGGGATGCTTTCAATTGGTTAATCATGGAATAGAAGCTAGCACCATTGATGCGACATTAGAAGCCATAAGAAAGTTGCATGAACAGCCTAAAGAGGTTAAGGCAGGCTTGTTTTCGAATGACAGTAGTCAGCAGGTTCGGTTCTACACTACCAGTGGATTAGTCCATCAATCTCGTCCTGGCCCGTGGAGGGATGCCATGGCTTGTGCCTTCTTAGATGATAAACTGGATTCTGAAAAAATACCTTCAGTTTGCAGGTTAGTTTGTGTTTTATGTAAATGAATAATTATCTTCCCTTTCTGTGTCCGTGTGTGTGTGAAATGCAAGCAGGGTTTGACAGGTTATACCCTGATTCTCCGAGTCTACTTGTAAATGAACTATATATAAGCTGACACAGAAATTCAATACCTGATTTATTTGTCCAACATGCAGAAAAGAAATGGAAGATTATGTGAAATCGATAATCAAGATCAGGGACAACTTATCTGAATTACTATCAGAGGCACTAGGATTAAGCAGTGATTACCTCGGACGTCTAGAATGCATGAAAAGTGAATACATGACATGGTTATATTACCCACCTTGCCCTGAGCCTCATCTAACTTTAGGCGCTCCACATCATTCAGACCCAACCTTCCTCACTATAATACTTCAAGACAGCATTGGTGGCCTCCAATTTCTTCATCAGAATCATTGGGTTGATGCGGCCCCAATTCCTGGAGCTCTCATAGCCCACATTGGAGATCTCATGCAGGTAATTTTGCATCATATGATTTATAAGGAAGTATAACTTCGACATTTGAAACAGAACCAAATATCCGATAAAATTGTACTAATTTCATCTAGTTTCGTAGGTTATTACAAATGACAAATTCAAGAGTGTGGAACATAGAGTGCTGGCTAGTTCTAATCAACCCAGGGTATCAGCTACATGTTTTCTGTATGCTAGTTCTCAGAACATTCAGAAACCATTCGGACCGATAAAGGAGCTTATATCTGACACTAATCCATGTATATACAAGCAAGTATTTCCACTTGAATACGCTACTTTTCACCAGACAAGAGAATTGGATGGTTCATCAACCCTTTCTCATTATATGCTATGAGCTTAACAGCAAGTCAGCAACAGAGAGAGTGTGTACCAATGATTCGTCAAAGTGCTACAAGAGTTCTTAGTAGCATTATTCATAAATAAATGTCATGTTCTATCATGAATCATCATGTTCATTTTTTTCATAAGCTGTAATTTGTTGCGGTGTTTATGATTTCATAAATTTGTGTATTTTGGTGCCGTTATGATTTACTGTTTAACGAGTGTGCTTGCAAGGAAATTTTGCAATTATTTATTAATCAAATTTTTTCTTTAATCAATTTTACAAATATTTGCTTCTTCTTGCTTTCTATGAAACCATGAACTACAAACACTTACGGGGTGTATTCAACTGAGATTTTAATGGATTTCTGATAATCCATGGATTTTAATGAGTTTTTTAAATTCACAGATTGTTTATATTCTACAAAGACTTTACAAAGAATCTTGTAAAATGATGTAGAGTCATTGAGATTTGAAATGTTTTTTTAGAAATCCATCAAAATCTCATTGATTTTTGCAAGATTTCAAAACTTATAAAAACAACTAGCAAATCCACCAAAATCCACCATTTTAATAAATCTAAAAAATCCATGAATTTTTAATACAATCAGATTTAAATGGATTGTTTTAAATCCAGATTGAATACACCGAGATTTTAAAAGACTTTTTGAAATCCTAATTGAATATCCTCGAATTTTAAATGACATTTTGAAATCCAAATTGAATACCTCAAGATTTTGATGGATTTAAAAAAAATCCAAATTTAATACCCCTAGATTTCTAAAATCCCTCAAAATCCCAGTTGAATACACCTTGAAATTAATAGAAAAGCATTATCGAATAAACTAATTAGTAATTACCCATCAAAGTCAAGGATATTTGTATCCCCTTAATCAGTGTATCCAGCAAAAAAAAATAATTAAAAACATGAAATGTCCACATCGAGTTTATAAAGTAATTAATCACGACACTGCTTCTATGAGGGTGTTTTTAATTTAAGTTAAAAATACCTTTATTAAGTCAAAAATAACTTATTTTAAGCAACCCAAACACCCTCTATGTCTAAATCGCTATTTTTTTAAAATAAAGATATTGTAGGATATGTATCTTTCAAATTTTTAGTACACGGAAGACTTTTGTCTTGTCCTTTGTTTTTGGCTCATTATTGTTATTACAGTGTTACTTTTGTTGTGGTTTAGCAGTGATCTGGAAAAAGATTAATCTAATTAGCCAACTTCCTAGCATTTTATAATGATAAATTTCATACTATATTATTACTTATAATATTATTACGGTCATATTACATATACTATCTACGAATTTTGAATCCGTCGACAATACTATACCAACCAATGTATTTTGGTAAAGCATAGAGCAATCCATATGCTATACAAGCGAAATTTGGTTAAGAATAGAGCGGGCACGCACCCACATTGATGTTACTTAGCATACAAAGATAATCTATCTGGGACTAGTCTTCCCCACTGATAAGAGGTGGTGGAATGGCACCATGTCACCAACCCCTCACTTCCACTATTTATATATTGATCCAAACTTCAAATACCTCGACCAGCAAAAAAAAAACAAAAGAAAGACTAAAACAAGCCAAATTTACATTTCCAGCACAGATGTTCTATGTTACAAATATGACCTAACTCGATACTGCACCACTTGAGCTGGAACTGTAATTCCAGAACTAAAACACCTTCCCCACCCCCAACCTCACAACCACCAAAAAAAAAAAAAAAAAAACCGCCAAAGATATTAGATACTATCAGAAAGAAACTATGCAACTTATCATATAAACTAAACTACTAATCTGACATTACAATTTGTGAAAGTCATATACACTGAAATGTTGCCAACTACAGTTAGAACAGCCAATTTAGACTCACATTGCCAAGCCATATAAATAGTGGGAACTGAGCTACAAAAATGAAGAGCAAGAGGTAGTGATGCCTGCTTGAATCATATGTCCTCACCTCTGCAAACAGAACTCTCTTCATTGTCTTTAATAAAAAACTTCCCATGCATACGCATGTCAATGGCATCAAAAAGTAGTACGAGTAGCTCCAAAATATCTTCCCGAGAACAGCCAAACATATACCTGTAAAGGTATACCCGGCATATGCCACAATATCCAGTAAAGGTGCCTCCCCACTACCTAGTGAAAACAATGACATTTTGAGCAGTGAAACTTGCAAAAACCAACCCATTAACCCCTTGACGAACAACCAGTTCAGAGCGTCTGGGCTAAACCTGACAATTTAAATGTAAGATTTATGTTAAAATGATTTTCTACAAAATTAGGTTTGAAGCAAATGGATACGCAGACATGTAAAACACCGAGCTTTCATAACTCGGAAATAAAAGTTTATTTTCAGAACAAAAGGAGTCTGATAATGAGCCCGGCATGGCCACAAGTCAAAAAGGTATGTGGCAATGATCATTAAACATACATTTCACATTACAAATTGGTCAAACTGGATATACAGAAACTTGTTCATTCTGAAACTTACTTGCCATTAAGACCCAATGAGAAACCAGCAAGAATAATATAGGTACCAAATGCCATCAATGGAATATACAGATCTGGAGCATTTATATCGTAGATTGGGGGCTTATATGACAATCTACCCCCAACTGGTTCAGTAATCCTTGTCCAGTGCCCCTGGAGTAACAAAGGGAAATAGATAAATAAAAAAATAAAAAAAAAATTAAGAAGGAAATTTAAAAAAATATAGCAGCAGCCTTACCCTGTGCAGGAAAGGAAAAAGGACAACCTTCAACTTGTTCCACACATAATGATCATTTACTTGGAAATAGTATTGGGGATCAGAAAAATACCTACTTATCTGTTCATCATGAATTAATAACAATCAGGTGCAAGAAAAATAATGTTCTTCAAATTTATCCCAAAAGGTTCTAACAATCACGATAAAAGGGTGAAGGTTCTCATTCCTCATAATTATTATACACATGCATTAAAAGTTTAAAACTATGTAAATAAATAGGAAAAATAGGATGTGCAGGTCATACTACATACAACTTCCTTCTTGACAATGAATACCTGCTTACTAGTATATTGCATCCAATCACTGATTAGAAAATGACATAAAATTCTTATATAATATGTTAAAATTGATGGTTTATCGACACATGGAAAAAAAAAGCTGCATAAAAGAGTAGGAAAAGTGAAAACAAATGGAAAAAAGACCACCGTGTGACCACTCAGAGGAAAAAGAAAAAGGTAACAGAACTGGATCATCCATATGTCTTAAAAGTTAATAGAATTGATGATTTTACATGACATAATAACTTCAAAAACATCCTAATACAGCACTTACCAACTAATCCACTTGCCTATAAAAATGGTCCCTACCTAGTACACTTGACCTAGCAGATGGCAAGTATAAGCTTTGCCCATTTCTTATAATTTGGCTAAACGATATATGACAATGACAACGTCAGAGAAACCTACAGAACACTACTTACATTGCTTTGCACGTACTCTGAACTTGATCCTAGAATTTTTTCTCCATAGGCACCCAATCCACCTCTGATTAGTCCAGAGCCAGCACCATAGAATGCATCCCCGAACGGACTTTGCATTGTATTTTGGGGTGGTCTTGGAACCCCTGGCTGGTTCCCCATATTATTATACATTTCTGCATCCGAACAAGGTGGGTGAAACATTATCAGGACTATGCTTCATGAAAATAAACCTTACAACATATGATTAATTTTGGTAAAAAATAATACAATCGTTAGTCTTAGCTGCATACTGAAGTTCTAAACACAAGTCCACGACAATGCAAAATGTATTCACAATATAATACAAAGTAATATCTAAATTAATTATACTGGCACCAGCTGCAATGCATAGAAACATGATGTGCTAAATAAAAAAAAAAATCAGTAGCTGCATATGTAATATGCATGTCCTTTTAAAGATCGGAAGCCCCTAGACGACCGGAGGGTGACTTGGTCATATAATCAGATGACTCAGGTCTGTTCCTTTGCTCCCAAAGAAATGCTTATCCATACAGCTATCCAAGAGTAACAAATGATTGCAAATGTCTACATAGTTTAACCTATATCAGAACTTTAAAAGAATTCATTATTTTCCCATCTCCAATTCCATCCTATCAATAAAGGGCTAAAACTCAATTACATGGGTCCTTGTGTCCAAAAAATATCAGTTAAGTCACCTTTTAGGAAAAGATCTCAAAGTGGTCACTCATTTTTTAGAAAATGTACAAGACAATATTCAACTAACACTTTGGTCAAAATGCTGATTAAGGATTCTGACTGGTTCGATGAGGTGGAAAGGCTTAATTAAATTTAAAAACAAACACAAAAAACCCTCCATCTGCAAGGCACGAGACAGAAATCCAGGGAAAACCACTTAATTTCTCCACAATCTCACTCTCAACCAATCAATTAGAGCTGATTATTACTGAATTGTGGGAGGAAATGAAGCTAAATTATATCCTATATACTAAGAAGCATGAGTGCGGGTGCGGGGGGTGCAGGTGTGCAGAGTGCGGCAATACAGGGATTTGACAAATCCAAAAATATAGAGTTAACAGTTCATACAAACATATAGAGTCAGTTCATACAATCGCACATATAATAAATAGACAGTATACACTAATATTTTAATTCTTTGTTCCACATCAGATTGATTAGACGATTACAAACAGATCGATTACGACATAAATGTGTCTGTTTTTAGTTACTCCATTCCTTTAAGTTGACTGTAAAATGACCTAAACGACCCTTCCCACACCCCAGACTCCAAGCCAAGAAATATAGGGATACACGGGTGGTGCACCCGGTGCGCAAGTGGTGCACCCATGCTTCCTAGCCTATATATAATAAAAGTAAGAGGGTTTCTTTGGTAGTTGTCCCTGACCTGTTAGTATAAATTGTTTAGGACTCTATCCTTATCTACTAATAATTGTAATGTTTGAAATTATGTACTTCTTAGCCAATTATAATTGACTAAGAAAGAAGCAAAACTTAATAGCGAGCTTGTTACCATATAACATAAAAGATTTAGAATTCAGAAATTGACAACTAGTTACAATATAACACGTATATTTAAACCAATAAAAATCTTAGCCAATTAAAAGTAAAAAAGTAAAAAAATTTAATCAAATAAGGATGTTGTAGCCACGTAAAGAGAAAAGAAAGGAAAAGGAGGGCCAAAAAACATGTTTAATCGAAGATTAAAAAAAGAAAGATATTAACACAAATATATCATTATATATTACAATAAAAAATAACAAATGAATAGTTCATCGCACGGGTATTAGCTAGTAAAGAAGGAAAGACTCCATAAGCCACGGGTATTAGCTAGTAAAGAAGGAAAGATTCTATAAGCCGTATAAGGTACATGCTTCCTTGCAGTTGCAATTTTGATCTGCATGCGGAAAGGGTTTGAGTTTTTCATGATCCATTTAAAAAATATTACCTTTCGCTATTTCTATGTTGTTGATGGTGTGATTAGGTGTACTCTCGTCTGCATGTTATATTTCTTTGCAGAATGTCAACTAGAGTTTGTATTCATTCAGTGATTTATCTCATTCCTTCCAAGCTAATTGTATTCACATTAGGGGAAACCGGGGGAGTATTGACACCAAACCTAATTTTATCTTGTGAACTAGTCGAGCATGCAAACAACTACTAATAAACATTGTTATAGAAACGGCCGATTTCTGAAAATCGCCGATAAATCGGCCAAAAATCGGTCAAAATTTTCGAACCGATTCGGCCGATTTTGCAAAAATCGCCGATAAATCGCCGATTTTTCAACCGAATCACCCGATAAATCGTAAATCGGTACCTCAACAGAATAGTTCCGATTTCCGAAATCTGCAACACTGCTAATAAAGAACATATAATTTAATTTACTTTTAATATAATGATGCTTTACTTAGAACTGTGATCTCTCCGTCTTTGCCATTAACTTAGTACTTAACCCTGTTAACAATTCAAATAATTCTATGGATCACAGTGATCCCGAGCCCCTCAATTAATCACCGCTAACAACTCCAAATCCCCAAACTATAATAAATTCATAATACATAAAAACATCAGCTTTCGGCTTACATCAAACAATTCTTTCGACGCAACATAATAGTGCATAAATCAAACACAACAGCCCAATAAAATAAATTAAACTTAAAGGCAATACTGAATCAGCCAAATTACAGATGTCCCAAACCCTAACCCTAGAATAATTCAAGTTGGAACCCATAGTAATACACAACTAAGGCCATCAATTCAAATAATTGAATTATGATATAAATCCGTGTATTTTAACAATTAATGATTAATTGACCATAAATCACACGCATATGAGAGAGAGAGAGAGAGAGAGAGAGAGAGAGAGAGAGAGAGAGAGAGAGAGAGCTTACTGGTGGGAGAGATGATAAGCGTAGGAAGAATTGGATCTGGAAGAGAGCTGGCTTACTTTACTAACAAGAAAATAATAATAAGAGTGAGATGAATCGATGGATGGTGAGAGACAAGTTATATACCTGGGTTCAACCCGATCCACTAATCTTTCAAGAGGCGCGTTCAAATTCGTTAATAGGACCTCACCGGTACGCTGAGAGATTAATTGGAATATTACTTTTTACTTGGACCAATTATCATACGTTTTTTTTCATAAATATTCAAGTTCATAAAAAATTTTACAAAATTATTTCTTTTTAAAAAAATTATAAAAATTAAATTTTATAAAATATTTATAAAAAGACCTTCTACAATCAAATGCAACATATTTTATATTTTTCTGAAAGTAATTTGATTTTGATTTTGATTGCATTTGAGGTTGATCTTGATCTTGATTGAATTAGAGGTTAATTTTGATTTAACCGGTGTAACTTGTTAAGCAACTTAATATGTAATGAAAGATAATTTCAATTATTAAATTTTTAAAATTGTATTTATGGTTGATTTTGAATAACATCGATTGCAAATGTGGTTGTAAAAGTTGCAGAACATATTTTACAAATATTTTATAAAAATTGGTGTTTTTACATAATATTTTTTTCTAAAAACTATATTTTTTCAAAAAAAAAAAAGTGGATCTAGGTATTTATGAAAAAACCCTTTTTTAATATTTATATGCAGTATATGTAATTATATAATGCTTATTTTTCGTACTATATATAAAAGATTCATTCTACAATGCTAATCATTATATGCATTTTAAAATAAAGATATCTAATTTTTTAGTCTTGTTTTAATAATTATTTAGTAATTATCCTTTATTATAATACCTGAGTCTACTCCACGTCAGTTAACCAATCAGAATAAAAGAATTATTTTAGGACCAATCAGAGCTAATTCCTAAATTTTAGACCAATCATGTTATACTAGCTTATAGCCTGTGCTGTTACTTTTTAATTTTTTATAATTTGTTTATAGTGTAATATAATATTATAAATTTTAATTTTAATATGTTATTGAAAGAATTTGATCCTTACACGTTGTATATAATAGTTTTTAGTATTAAATATAAATTAATATGTTGTTGGCGGGAATCGAACCTAGACCTTTGTATATAACAACTTTTAGTATTGTTGAATCTAACGGTCATGATCTATTTGAGTTGAAAATCTAACGATTGTGGATGAGGGATAACCAAAAATAGGGGGTTAACCAAACTACAAATTATACCCCATTTATAGTATAGTATAGATAGTATAGATTAAGAATTTTCCTTATTTACAATCTCACCCAAGCTCTTTAACCATGGTTAGTTAACACTTCTAATTTAAATACAATAATTATTTCAAACATATCCATAAATACATATTTTTTAAATCAAAAAATATTTACTAGAAAATCACAATTTTAATTTGAAATCAATCACGATAAACCATTATATATTTTAAATTAAATTTCATAAATAATCATTCATTAATCAACCTCTCTTTTAATATAAAGTCAGTCACAATCATATTATCATACATTATAAATTGATTTTTATAATATATATTGTACAATTATAATCGATATTAAATAATTATAATCTAACTTAACTAAAAATCTGAAAAAATTGGATTTGAAATCAGATTTTAAATAACTTGGTTAAAATCCATACCTTCAAAATTTTAATTTTTTATAAGCTTAAAAATATATTTATTCATAATTTGTTAATAAAATTGATTAATAAATGCATATTTTCATATCGAATTGGTCAACTCATCACAAAAAATCTTATAAATCACTATTTTTTTTATAGAAAATTATTTCATCAATAAAATGGCATACGAACATCTACAAAAATATACAAATTTTCAAAATTTCTTATAAATCACTATTTTATATAGGTAATTAATTCATCAATAAAAGATCATACAACATCTACAAAAATAATCAAGATTTGACTAATACATATTAAAATATATCATAATTTTAATCATCCAAACTACGATCGTTGATCAGATTCTAAATTGTGTACATCTCGCGCTTATATCACTAAATATATAGCCTTTTTACCAAGATAATCCAACAATTTATTGTAATCGTGAGGAAAATATTTATCTGATTTGTCAAAATGTATTCGAACACAATCGACCATAACTGCGAACTATCCAAATCAATGAACCAATATAACAAAATTCTGTATATCTAAGATATCGAATGCGCGCCAAAATAAAAGAACCTACTCTCATAAAGAGAAAGGACAAAACCCAGTATATGGGTAGACAAAAATCCACTAAAGGGGTAATATACTTTCAAGAAAGAGATATATTTATTGAAAAACAAAGTAAAATCAAGGAATAGAAACAGGAGTTATCATTCATAAGGAGAAAGTACAAAATCCAATATATCGGTAGATAAAACCCACCAACACGGTACTAAACTCTCAATAAAGAGAAATATTTATTAAAAACAAAGCAAAATCAAGAAAATAATAAAAGGAGGGTTTATCATCAACCAAAACGTTGATGTCAGCCCCTAAACTTTAGTTTAGTATTTTTTGGGAGAGTAGTAGAGAGGGAAACGGCTACAGTCTTCGTTATAAAAATCAATATTCTTGATAAGCAAACAGGTCGATACATAAAAAATTATATGTTTCTAATAAAAGGTGTGTTTTTAATTTTGTATTTTTGAATTAAAGTAATATTATTCGATTCCCATATCCTAATCTAAGAGCAGACATGTCGAATTTTCTTGGTTGGCTGATACCCCCTCAGTATTATATTTTTATACAAAAAGAAAATTTAAAAAAAAGTTTTGGAACCATCCTTAAAATGCATGTCAGTCAATCTCTCTGAATGGTAAAAAAAAATTGGTTGGGACAGAGGGAATAATATTTATTTTTTAATATCAACAAAACCTTAAATACAGGTTAAAAAAAACTTAATAACTTTGTAAATAGATTCTAAACAAACAGATATATATTTATTTTTTAAATGTACACAACACAAATGATTTTCCAGGTCTACTTAAGTGCTTTCTTCTAATATATGTCAGAAAATATACTCAATATTAAAGGAAATGAATTTCATGTTTTTAACCCGATAATTAAATTACAAGGACACGTATATAATATTGTGATTACGTATTTATATATTACACATTTGATTTTAGTTTCATGTATAGTGTTCTATTTTAACACGTGATCATCAAATAAAGAAAGATAGGTGATGCTCATTTCAAATGTATTATTTTACGCGTAGGGATAACAACGGGTTGGGTTCGGTCCGAATTTTTTAAAATTCAAACCCATATCCATATATTTTTCGGGTTTTAGAAATAAATCAAAATCCCAACCAAATCCTTCGGATTTCGGAATAGATCTGGTTTTTTCGGTTATCCAAATTAGTAATAATGTAGTCAAATTTAAAATAACTGATACACGCAAACAATATTTATAATTATATTTATACAATAATTAAAAATATAAATTATTAAATTAATTAATTAATTAATCAAATGTAGCATATTGTACGAATTAACATACTAAATAAATTAAAATATGTTAAAAAAAGATTTCTTCATATACAATACAAATGAAAATGTTATGTAAAGTAAGGAAAAATAAATCTTAAATATTTGAATGAAACTTGAGATTGAGAAATAGAAGTTCTAATTACTAATAAATATTGACAATTTCTAATGAAATATTTGAATAAATTAAATAAATTATATATCTTACATCTAAAATATTGTTAGTGTAGGTGCCCTAGAGGCAATACATTGGTTCTTTTAATAAACCTTTATGTCATTTGATTATTCAATAAACGTATTTATTATGACTTTAATTACTGCGATATATTTTTTAGCATAATAAATGTCCTTAGAATCATGATACACATTGTATAGTTTAAGTACATGACTTGAACTTGAGATTATATAATATATCATATTCTTAAAGGTCCCTAGTCGAGTATTATTATATAGGACAATAATAATACATAAATAGACTAGTATGTTGTTTGACAGATAACCACATCTCATTGGTTATCAGTATGGAGATACTAAAGTCAATACATAGGTACATGTAAGGGTACATGGTACTGGACAGACCCAAAGTGAGATTCTTCATGTTTAATAAAGTCATAAGAAAGACTCACAGTGATAATGGTGTAATGATCCTTTGACATGAGATCATTATGTTTCTATACGAGGATTAATGTACTTTGACTACATTAAAGGTTACCTTTGATCGGGTGATGATAAAAGTGGACATCGGGTATATTATGAGTCGTATGAGAAATATGAATGATAGATAAAGGATTTAACCCTCCTAGAATTAGGAGAGATATTATTGGCCTCTTGATTGAGTGAGACTATAAAATGCATGGCCGTGCTCAAATATTGATTTGTTTTAATAGTCTACTCATGGATCAAGTAAACCTGGATTAAATGTTGAAGAGGATGACGAAATACATGCCTCGACTTTAATCTATAATATTTGGTTAAAGGGATTATATTACATGGAAACATTTATCACGAAAGGTTTAATTGGATCACCAATTATTATTATTACTTGGGTAGCAATGATGTATTACTAAATGCCACTCATTGTTTATAATTTTATTATTGGATATTAAAATTATTGCCAACGTAATAATAACCTAAAGGGTTACACAATAAGAACGTTTTAAAAGGAGTTTTAATTTAAATATCAGATTTAAATTAAATAATTAAAATTCGAAATTGATTATGGAATCAGATTTCGTTTTTAATTAAATGATTATAAATTCGAAATTGGATAAATAATTAATTGAGTTGGACTTAGTTAATTAAATGTTATTTCGAATTTAATTCATTAAAAACACAAATCAGTTTGTTTTAATTGAAGCCCAAGCTGATTAGGGTTAGGCCCATCTTTCTCTCTATAAATACATAAAGATGTATTGGTTAGGGTAACACTTTTGCAAAATCGTTTTTCTTAAAAACCCTAGCTGCTCTATTCTTTGAGAGGCTAGAGAGAGAGAGAGAGGGGCTGATTTTGGCTAGTACCTGCTCCTTGGATCGTTGGACGATCGAACGTTCGTGTGGACGATTTAGAGACGCGGATCTTGCATCAAGGGCTGCGTGGTGATCACAATCTAGGACCTCCATCTGTCAACCGAATTCGTAAAGCTTCGTAAAGGTACTGATTCTATTCACCATAATCAGCATGTCTTATACATGGATCCTATGATTAGGGTTTCGGATTTTTATTGTTTTACGACTGTCGCTGAAACATGCAACCTTTTTTAGAGACAATCTAATGATTTATATTGGTCGTGAGAAATAAGTGTTCATGAATTTTTATTATGTATTCGGAAAATTAATCGCGATCTATTTGAATTTTTTGAATGAATTAATATTGTTGTTGGAGGAATTTCGTAACAATACGAAATCGGAGGGTGCTGGAATAATAGAGCGAACTGTATGAATATGGCCGTTTTTAGGGGATTAGGGTTTGTAAAAAAGAGGGGGCTGGACTTGGCAGGTATCTCGATTTGTCTCGTGTAACGGATTCCCATCTTCTGCCAAGATGCCTACGTACCTATGTTTATATAGGATCAAACCCACGTGGTTCTGTGCAATTGTGTTTATCCCTTAGAGACTATAGGGATAAACTTTGTTAATGTGGTAATTACTGATTTTATCTGATTTAATCTTATCGTTGTGATATCTTCCTGATTTGAAGAATATCGTTTGGAGATATTTTCCGTTGTTGATTGATTGAGATTGATTTTTTCCTCATTTCAGATAGAGGATAAAACTTAGCAATTAAGCAATAATTATTAATCTGAATTAATAATTAATAAATATTAGAAATTTGGGAGATTTGGCATAACAACTAGCCCCCCGTTCTTCAGTGTAGTCTGCTGCAGTGGAGAACTAAGCATTCTTCAAGCTTCCAAATTTCTTGAGTCGCTGAAAAAACTTAAAATAGATGATTAGAAAAACATTTAGAGCACCACTGTGCTCGTTAGGCGTATGCGGATGCAAGTGTGATAGCATGCGATGACCATTATAGGATAGATATATTTTTGCCAAGATTTCAAAAGTGTGAGTATAAATAATATTTTTGAAATCCTTTGCGATCCTTGTTGTCTAGTTTGGACCTTGGTGCTTGTATATATCCCGAATTGGCGTACACATTATTCAAGTGTCTGATGCAACCACATAAGGATGTGTCTTGCGGGGTCTTCAAGAAAAGATGTAGATATAATCTTGGCGAATCTCGCACGCGTCCCTTCTTGGGCTGGCTATGCTGAGGTTTCCTGGCGAACCTCGTATGCGTCCCTTGTTGGGCTAGTTGTGCTATGAAGTCTTAAAGATATTTTGCATAGGGATGCCTTCCCACCCATGCGATCTTGAGAGATCTCTTCATGGGCCTTCAATAATCCAAAGGGTGCTGCACTTTACTCAAGCATGTAGTATTGCGAGATTTATAGCTTGTCCAGGCTACCCTACTTGACAATTTAGTTCGTAAGTTTGTAAATATTTTTTTTTGACATATATGTACTATCGGGACAATATATGAAATATATTTTACAAATCCAATGCAATAATAAATATGCTTTTTTAAGAATGTCGCGTTATTTATTTTCTTCAGAAATAATGTTCTTTTTTTTTTAGAAAATCTTTTCCAAAATAATGCATCTCGCATATATAATTTTTTTTCTTCAAAGCATGCAGCTCGTACGAGATTGTAAAATATCCGCAAATCATTAACATAAATATCCACAATTCATCAACATAAATATCTCGTACGATAATTTTCAAATCGCAATAATTTTACAAGCATAAAAATATATTGCTCGCACGAATTTTAAATAATAAATATTTTTCCTAAAAAATATTTAAAAACATGATTTATGCATGGCAATATTGCATAATATTTGTACTTGCACGGAAATAAAATAAGTACAAAAAACTTATCTTTGTCGAGCTGAGGAAAATCGTTTTAGTGAAGCGCCGGTGCTTGGCCATTTTATTTCTTTTACGCTGCTATGCTTCTGATGCGTGTTGCTTTTCCTTATTCTTTTTTATTTACTTCATGCAGGTCCCAGTAGCTTTTTGAATTTGCATTCTATTTTGTTTGATTGTTCCACGCACGGTTGCTTCCTCGGTTCCTCCTTAATATGCTTGGTCTCATGTTGCTTTTAATTTTACTTTTTTCCTTCGTTGTTGTATACCATCGCCGTATATAACCAGTTTTGCAATTTATTTTATGTTCATCCATTAACAGTAGCTGCCGTGTTGCACCATGTCTTCTGCTTCGTCTTTTATTTTTTATCCTTGCTGATCGTACGAACAAACCACGCGTTTCCTTTATTGCCTTGATTTTTTTTGGTTGTTATTGCTGCTAACTCGGTTCCAATGTTTTTCATTTTTTTTATTGACTTGAAAGTTGCTTATCATTGTTGCTGTTGACGGCCTCGGCGTGATTGGAATTTTTTATTCCGAACAAAAACCACCACAAATAACCGTGGCTTTTGGTGTCGGCCGTCCATCCCAATTTTTTGTGTATTAAAAACCCAAAACTCCCTGGGTAAGTTGTTTGGTATTCGTTTGTCCTCCACAAACGAAAAATTATGCCCTCATTCTAGCGCCAAATGTTGTTGGAGGAATTTCGTAACAACACGAAATCGGAGGGGTGCCGGAATAATAGAGCGAACTGTATGAATATGGCCATTTTTTAGGGGATTAGGGTTTGTAAAAAAGAGAGGGCTGGACTTGGCAGGTATCTCGATTTGTCTCGTGTATCGGATTCCCATCTGCCAAGATGCCTACGTGTCTTGTGTATCGGATTCCCATATGCCAAGATGCCTACGTACCTATGTTTATATAGGATCAAGCCCACGTAGTTTTGTGCAATTATGTTTATCCTTTAGAGACTTTAGGGATAAACTTTGTTAATATGGCAATTACTGATTTTATCTGATTTAATCTTATTGTTGTGATATCTTCCTGATTTGAAGAATATCGTTTGGAGATATTTTCCGTTATTGATTGATTGAGATTGATTCTTTCCTCATTTCAGAGAGATGATAAAACTTAGCGATTAAGCAATAATTATTAATCTGAATTAATAATTAATAAATATTAGAAATTTGGGAGATTAGTAGACATGCCAAAATTATGGCATAACAAATATAATACTAATTCTGGAAACACATGGTACTGAACATTAAAATATACCACTTCCAAAAAAACAAAACTTGAAATATGGTTAAAAACTTATAAACTTAGTAGGAAGATTCTCAAAAAAATGAGAAATCAAGTGAAAAAACAAAATTAATAAAAAACAATAAATAGGGGTTTAGAACGTTTCAACGGGGGATGTGAATGGTATGATATTTGTTTGATAATACTGATAATATTAATACAATTGGTATAAATTGGCGAATAAGTAATTTTAACATTGAATTAATTACATCCGAATAAAATTATCTTTTTTAAATATTGATTAAAATAATATGTTCATATTAATTAATTAATAAATTTTACTGTTCGGTGCGTAGCACGGATAGAACGCTAATATATTATCATATCACACGTCCAATAGTTATATATATTTCACTCACATACATTTTTTATTAATATTACAATTTATTCAAATGTATACTAGTAAACAAAAATGTATAACAATTATTCAACTTTTCAACAATTTGAAAGGATCAATCCAGAGTTAACCAACTGAATCAAGGATGTCTAGAACATATTACCAATAATAATGTATAATGACTATTTTCAATATATGACAGAACATGAAATAAACTAGCATAAATGGTCGTGCGAATACTGAACTAATTTCTAGTCTAAAATTATATATATTAAAATAATTTTGTAATATTTCAATTTATCGGATATTTTTATAGTTATTTTGTAATATTGCATACCAATTTTTTGAAGCAAAAATTTTATAATTTGATTAGCTTTCTTAAAATTTGGATAAACATTCATACGATAATAATCACATGAATACCTATAATTGTTAAATTATTAATTTAATTTTCAGTTGCGTGAAATGAATTCATCAAATTGAATATTTGAGTATAATATAAACAATTATCTTAGTAAAATTGTCCATGTATAATAGAGGCGTATGTAAACTCATCAATTTTATTGTAAAAACTTGATCGTAAATGTAAGACTATATTTTGAGGCATATTACAAAATCTCTTAATACTGAGTACAAATCATCCTTATGCTTGTCTCAATCATTTTTCCTAAACAAATACATTTATATACTTTTAAACTTAAATGTTTAGTTTTAGTCTAATGTTTATACAGAGTACACAAGTTCAATAAAAAATTGGATAAATTGAAATATTTTTATATTATAATTTTGAATTACTTTTTAACTCAATTTTAATTTTTTTTAAATATTTCAATCGATGTAAAATATGATAGCCTTAATGACCCGTGCATATATATGAAATTAAAAATCAAATTTTTTTGATTTTATGGTATATTGATCTAAGTATATGTTATAACTCAACCATTATATATTATATTAATCAATATATTATATTGAAATTCATATGTACCATACTTTATAGTCGAGTTATAATCTAATTGATCATTTTAAATAATTATTGTACTTTAGTAATATTTACTATATCTTTTTTGATTTAATTTGAAGGTTAATTATATTATTTTTTATATATCATATTCAATTATTTTTCGTATATATTTAAATATTCATGTTTATAGACCAATCATATATTTATATCGTTGAAAGTCTAAATAGTTGGTCGACCAAAACCCTCTAATATGACTTACATATTTAAAATTTTATATACATAATAAGTTATGTGATGCAATTATTAATTATACTATGATTTGATAACTAAAATTTATATATATCTTAAAACCAACTCTTATTTTTTATTTAAATAATTTAACATCTACATGGAGACGCATGTAAATTAATCTTGTTTTCTTTTTGGACTCGGTTACATTATGTATAATCTAATTTTTTTCTATATCAATTATTTAAAATGACAAAAGAGAATTGTAGAGTATGCTCAATTGATCAAAATATTTTTTATAATTTTATCTATCCAATATTCTAGAAATAATATGAACCAACATTTCATTTACTCAAAAAAAGAGGATGAGACAAAAAGAGAAGAGAGATGGTTTATCTTATAAGATTTTTAAACAAAATTCAAAATCAACTATAGCACAATTGGTTAAGGCATGAGTTTGAGAGTTGAAGGTTAGTGGTTCAAATCCTAACACAAACATAATTTTGCTAATTTTTACATAATTATTAAATGATGACATTTTTGTAATTTTTTAAAAATTATGGGTAAAACCGTAACTTCACACCCATTAAAATGGTAAATTTTGCCCTTATGTTGAAGTTTAATATATAGTGAAAGATATTTATACTTATTAATCTTATAAACTTTTTATCAACCAAGATCTTTCATCCAATGATTGATGCTTCCATCTCTCTTGTGAGAGGTGGAGGGTTCGATCCCCATATCTGATATAGGAGGGTTTTCGGTATCAGTTAAGGGTGCAGTGAATCACAAGAGGCAAAGATAGAACAAATGCATGACCACGCTATGGACTGCAGGATCATGCCAAAGTAAAAACATCATGGCCATCACAACGCATGAGCACACTAATAAGAATAAATGATCATGCCAAATTGAAAAATATTGGTCGTGACTTTTAGCGAGAGGACGGAGATATTGTGCCTAATCAAGCCCGATCCTGTATGATCACACTTGTTATAAAATAAATATTTTATTTCAATAAGGATTTGATTTATTTTGTTTTAGAATTTATTATTCCTATACAAACAACATCATTATATAACAAACGATAATCTTTTATTAAAATTAAAACCCTAAGAGTTTTCTATTTTTTTCTTGTGGATTCAAGAAACTGTTGGAAAAACTTACTATTTTAGACTAAGTTATGGATCATTTTGAGACTCAATTTGAGTGATAAACACTATGTGTTAGTGTTGTGTATTGGTTGGATTGTATTCTTCTCTGCGTGAGGATTCGAACGCCTATTTACACGCTCAAAATGGATAAAGGGTGAATGAGAACTGATTTTCCAAAGTACGATCCTTTAAAGTGGTATTTTAGAAGTGTACCACATCGAGAGTTGTACAAACCTATTCCTTGAGTTTTATTATAAATACTTTGTCCCACATCGAAAAGAATAATAAGTCCTTTCTAGTCTCTTTTTATAAATAGAGTCTTAGGGCATTAGTTTTATTAAGTCTTGAAAATTAGAGTCACCTCTATATATTCCGGTGATAGTTTTGGGCTCGATTCAAGTTCGCTGAGAGTGTAATCGATTTATCGGTTATGCTGTATCTCGTTTTATCCTGGGAGGCAGGTCGCTAAATACAGACGGTACGGGGTGAAACCGCTTTAAGGAGACAGATTTTCTGGACTCGAGATAAACCAAACTTTGTTTTTTTTTCTCAAACCTCTTTTCCTTAAATTACAGTTGATTCTCTAATTGTATGATTATATGATTTGTTATGTGAATTAACTATTTCTTGTTATTCTCGAATTTGTTTCGGAGATTTATGTGTTCTTCGGTTAATTAGTTCATCGGCAGCTAACTTTTGTTTAGCATCAAACATGGTTTTAACCAGGATTATATATTTGTTTATGTATAGTGCGTACATACACTTTTCATTCTTGATTCACACTTATAAATCCACTATTTGAAAACCCGCGCTTCGCGCGGGCCAAAATAATTAACGTAAACTTTTCTAAAGACAATTTGAATGAGGGGAATGTTATATATAAAAATTAGCTCATCGGGCTAAAAGTATATATCACATGTACTTTACATGCACTTAATAAAATATTTCTGTGATTAAATCAGCAATATGTATCCAATAGTCGGAAGTACAAACGAAGAAACATCGATGAAGACCATCTCCAAGTCACCAACTAAATACTGAAAGTACATAACCCACAATGTGATACATAATAGATTTAAAGAAAACCAAAGTGAGACTCATGGTAGCAAATTATCAAATTATCAGTTTCATGCCACTTAATGATGTGGGGAAAAACATGTATGCCATAGTGACATTTAGTTTACACATACAAGTATGGTTCCAATTTTGTTCTCTCCAAGTAGTTTGTATAAATATTGAGCAGCGAATCATCAGGTTCAGTGTAAAAAAATCACTTGGGGCTTTGTACCTTTAGTTTGCCAGCACATGTAGCATTCACAAGAGCTTCAATAGTCATTCAATTAATGAACATTGCCTCTTCTAGGAGCAGCTTCACAGCAGCGGGGCCTTCAATAGCCACAACTTTCGGGGATAGAGCTGAAAATCTCTCTCTTATAGAGGAGACATGATCAACATCCGGGTTAACATATATCTTGTTGCCGCTAGTTGTAGCAAAAGTTAGAGCACCTGCAAAACATATACAGGCACAACAACTAGCTCATAACTACTGGTCAAAACACCAAGCTAAGGAACCACAAAAAGTTGCATTCCTTTTTGGCAAGTTGATATCGTAAGAATGTCCATGATCAGTCCCAAGCATGTAATATATAATGAAATTTTGAACTCATGAAGAAGACTAACTATTCACTAAAAATGGTCTATAGCCAGTCATTGCACATTTTCTGGTAGGGGCATAACATGCTTAAAAACAATTTTTCGAGTATCTAATATATTTATATATATATTTAGTCACAATACATGAGTCGGAGAATGTTGTGGTAATTCTGGGAAGGAAAAGGGAAAAAATAGTAGGATATCTACTTCGTACTCAACATTTGCAGCAGATAGTGCAACCTTTAGTAGCAGCAGCATTCAACTCATCCATTGCCTGGTTCCATTTCAAGGTCTCCAGATTATGCACTCATAATCAATTTTCAGATTTTATAGATTGAGTATACCTAGCATGAATTGAATGATTACAAGATCATGATCATGTACAACACACAGTCAAAAGAATTCTATTTTATCTCTGTTTCCTACCAGAGAACAATAAAGACAGAATGTCATGTAGTCTACGATGGTGAACATGCATAGTGAATGAGCAGACAGCTGCAATCATTCTTTAATTAGCACTCCAGAAACCACCTCTCAATAGTTATAGCAATCCCTAGGAGACTCAAAGTCATATTCTTGGGTGGATGGTTCTTGGAGGAGCAAGGACAACACAACAGCTGTCACACACAAACAAAGGCGACATAGTATTGAAATCATCAATGCCAATGTAGCGAGTATGCTACCAAACGTCACAAATATCACAAGCCATGCACCATCCTCTCCCCATCATCATCCCTTATTCCACATTTGCATTTAACAGTCCAATTATCTACCCCACCTCCATACTTCAACTCAGAACCTATATAAGGAAAAGGTTGCGGGAAAAAAAGTCTATACCTTTATAGGTCTATTTGAATATTTAATCTTCTATTTTATCATTTTTTTTCCTTAACTCTGTTTAATGTTATGTGCGAAAATATTACCATAAAATTATTGCTCTAACATTATGATTAATTTTTATTTATATGATAAGTAATTGAAAGCTGTTTTTTCAAAACATATTTTGTGGAATTTTTTAAACTAAAAAGGGTTAGTCAAATTAGTGAATTAGATAGTTTTAATCCAATTTATAACTAATCAAAATCAATGCTTGAGTTGTTTTTTAAGATTAAAAGACAATCTAGTAAAATTATTTTTACAGTGCCTCTTTCTTAATTTCTAATTAATTTAAATACACATACTACAAAAAGATTTTTTTTTTTTGGTTTTAATAGCTAGGCATCAAACGAGTTAATAAATCTATCAATCATTCCAAACTTACTAATCAGTATAAATTCTGATATCCCTTTTCCGATACCCAGCCCCGACAATCTCAACCTCACCAAAATCGCAGAAGCAGCCCACAATGTCTACATAATTAGAATGGCAAAGCTCGTCTTATTTCAAACCCGTGTAATATTACTATAAATTTGCGCATCAAGTCTTGGGAAAGATACCTGAGAGAGTAGTTACATCATCGGCGCGACTACGGAGTGCAGCTTGGTTAACAAACTGGAAGCCATACCTCGGAATGCATGCCCCGCCTTCACTTAGTTCCTCAACATTCGTTGTTGCCAGGAAAAGTAACCTCAGATTGCTTGCAAGAGGCCTATAGGGGTAAATATTTGTTGTAACCTTAACATTTCGGATGCTATAGACCAGGCCCTCGGTCTCGCGGGACTTGAACCGAGGCACCAAATGCTTACGCACGGCAGCATGCATCAGATTTTCTTGAATCCAACACAAAATTTAATAATTTGATCTATGCAAGAAGTTTTAGGCACCAATTTAAGCAAGCGTAAAGTCCGTACCTTCTCGTCGATGAGTATCATATCCATGCTAAGTAAGCTGTTGTCCTTCGAACTGACAGACTCCCACATCCTGCAAACAGGAAACTGTATGTCATCTCTGCATATTAGGATTTAAAAGCCTCACATTAAGACTAAAAACATACACAGCACTCATCCCCAAGAAAATCCATAAACCAATTATCAATAATCTATCCATATTTAACAACAAATCCCCAACTTTGACTCAAATAACCAAGAAAAAGTATAAGATTTATGGAAGGGTCCATGACCAAAACACAAATTTTCACCGAATCAAATGGGCATAGTACGAAACATACCAAACCTAAATCATCACATAAAAGTAGACTTAAACCATCATATAAAAGAATGTACAACCAAATGGGCATAATATGAAACAAACCCAAATAATTACATATAGATATAGAGAACACATAAATTTACAAACAATCAAATTGATATTCACCATCAAATCAATTCATCAAACATCCTGCAATAACAAATGAAATGACACAATACAAAGAATGAAATAGAAGCACACCTTCTCGAATAACCTTCCTTGCCTGCTTTGCCAAACTATCTTGTTAATTTGGACCATTGTCACCTACTGTGAATATTTATATGTAATTGCTGAGCACCGAATGACATTTCAGTTACTAAAGTGCGTTACCGGTGAAACCCTTGAAATACCAACTGAAAATAACCCCCAGGAAGGCAAGAAGGCGCACATATCTCTAATAAATACACGCAGCTTGTCTATATGTATGCCCACACACTTCATAAATATACAAGAGAGAAATTCTAGGTAAATCAAAAAAATGAGAGAAATTGCTGAAAAACTCAAAATTTAGCTTGGACCCTCAGAAGATTACGGGAAGTGCCACGTCATACGCCCAAGTTTTTCCTTTATATAGATATATAGATGGTTATGGTTATTAATTTGATTTGTGGTGATAGTTAAAAGTATGAATAAGACTAATTTTAGAATTAATTGTAGCCATGTGACATTAGTTAATATACATGTCAACTGATTAAGAATAAAAGTCAGAAGACTTCACTATAGCTATACTTTTATTATAAGGTATGTTAATGGCATGTTTGGCTATGATTGGTGAATTACCGTGCTTTGGTTAGATGGTGGGGAGTTCATATTTTAATAGCTCCCTTTAATGTTAAATATATGTACGGTGGTATATATATTTTTAATTGTAATGCTTGATTACATGAATTTTATCATACTTTGACAAACATTATTAAAATGTAATTCCTTTTTATGTACACTCAAAATTTTATTTGTTTGATGTAACTTGTGCATTAAAAGTTTGATGCGAAAATATGAATTATATATACAATTCATGCAAACATGGATGATTACTTATGATGATTGACAAGCATGGTCCATGAATTAATTTTAATTAATTTTACTGTATGTATCTACTAGCAAAACATGGAGTAGAAATTATATGCCTGATTATTTGATTAATTCATTTGCTGATTGTTGCGAGGAAATTTGTCTGGAAATATTAATCTCGGTTGAATGCTTCGAGACGTTAAAACCTAACGAGCTGGTTACCTGTTAAGTATAGGCTGAGGGTCGACATGATAATTATATTTTTCCGATTGGATTTGTTCCTTCGGTTAAATTATATATTCTCTTGTTGGTGTCAGTCTGTTGCGGCAGTGACACATGATCCTATTATGGTGATCCATGTGATACCTAATACGGCATTACGGTCATCTCTGTATTCAGAAATTTGGAGAAATCCAGAATGCAGTTAACCCTAACGCATCAGTTGATCAAGGATCATTGAATGTGGGTTTATTGGAAGTTTATGTTCTTCCTCGGTCCTCTTCTGTTTGTACCAGTGTTGAGCCAGAAAATTAGGTTCTCTTGTGAACCAAATTGAAATTTGAGAGAAATTTAATAGTTGAATTTTTCAGTGACAAGAACATGAAAGTTCTTTGATCATGATATTAAAACCTGAAAGGTTTTAATGAACGATGTAATCCTGCTCTAGTGAGAGGTGGTAATAAGTTGTGTGATTACTTTATAGTAATACATTGATTACGTGTACTCGTTAAAGAGTAAAAATGAAGCTTTATTGAGAAGAATGTACTCTATAAGCTTGAGATTGAAAACCAACTTATTATGGAAAATTAAGATGGTAAAGAATGATTCTGGTGGTGAATAATCACTGGATGAATTTTGTTTCATATCGTGAATATTCATGAGGCCACTGTACCTTACTCGCATTAGATAGATGAAGTAGTTGCAACCTTAAGTTACGCTATAACGGGAGATTCATAACGATTGTGATCAGTTTAGACTATCACTGAAGTTGAGGATATTAGTTATGAATAGACTAATCATTCCTTAAATAAGATACCATGAAAGGAAATATAGAATTTCCTATCAATTCTGGAGTGTATTTGATATTCTTAGAAATATTAAAATGTGGGGATATCTTGAAGTGAAAATAATAAAATTTTCTGTGAATTCTAGAATGTAGAGAAACATTCTTAGATATATTTAAAATGTGGGGGTATCTTGAAGATGTCTTGATACCTATACCTATAAAGATTAAAGGAGATCCAAAAGCAATTGAGTTATTTTGGATGGATGTATAGATAACGATTGACTCTAATAATATCCTATATATGAATTTTATTTATGAGATTCATAAGAATGTAATAACGGAATCTTGGAATGCTTCTATGATGAGTTAGTAGTTTCTTGTAAATCTGTAATTGAAATTTATCTGAATAAACTTGTGAGTTATTAGATGAATGTGAGATTGAACCTAGATAGAGCAAAAGACTTGGAAAATTTGTTAATCCAAAAATGTCTAAAATTTTGCTTAAAGGTAAACCTCAAAGCTTGAGAGAAGCTATGAGAATTTTCTGATGATCCTACGAGTAAAAGGATATCAGTAGAGAATTGACTAGATTAAGAAGTCAATAAATCAAGATTTCTAACACGTATGTTAGAAAATGGATTGTGACATTTTTCAAATAAATACGATCTCTCTATATCCTTTGTGGGGGAAAAAGGATGTTAAGAAATAGAGAGAATTGATTCTATGTGACAGAATCGTGGATGTTAAGAAATAGAGAGAAGTGATTCTATGTGATAGAACGTGTTTAATAACATATGGATCTTCTTGCGAGATAGATGCTATTTGGACCCAAACGAATTTTCAAATTAGAAAAAAAAAATATGGGTCAAAGAAAAGTAAAAGGTCAGGTCAGACTGATAATTAAAAGCTTATAGTCAAGAGTGAAGACCTAACTTACTTTATGATATATTCTTGAGTTACGAGAATATGGTTCATCAAGATGATACTTAAATTGTCGGCACTGTGAAATTTAGAAGTACATCAATGAACTTTGGAACAGTCTTTCTTGGTTTCTCTGGCTAAGGCAAGAGTAAAAAGTCTGTATTTCGGTGATTATGTTGTTTGAAACAACATAGATAAGAAAATTTGGCATATAACATTTGATATTGTTGTTATATGTTATGGCTTCATAATAAACGCTATAGTTGCCACTTTGAGGATGCTCAAATTTGGTAACTGAATGAATGAGTATTGCCAGTTTGGGGACGCTCAAACTTGGTAATGAGATAAATTGAAATTACTAATTTTTGGGACGCTAAAAATTGGTAATGTCAATTACGAATTGAAGCCTTAGCTGATGACTGATAAAGTAATTACCAAAATGTGACTTATGTCAATGTTGAGATGTCAAATTGATAGAAAATCAGTAAATTGACAAGAGTGTATGGGTTATTTATACACGAGATGATAAGAATTATTGTGATTACACATGAGCGATCGGATCATTACGAGAAGTAGCGACTAGATGATCATCTCTAGTAATTTGGATGAGACTTAAAGTTTTGATTTTGGAGATTAAAATCTTAATAACTTTAAAAGTCTTAGAGGATATAAATTCGTACCTATCCAAGTGTATGTTAACAAGGATCTCTTAAGAATGATTAGAAGTCTATTGTACATTTTTAAAATTGTATAAAATCAGACATAGGCTACACAGTTGGTAAACTGAGTGGTTGCAAAAGTCAAATCGAAATTGGTCTCTTGAAAGTGATTGCAATGAGACTAAGGTGTTTGAGATATACTCGTGAGTTTGGGCTGCACTACAAATGATATCTTATTGTATTGTGTGGATATAGTATGGATGTTAGATGTTTGATTTTAAGAACTTAAAAGTCATTAGTGAATTTAGATCACATTAACGTAAGCAACCATGTCATGGAAATCCTAAATGGACAATTAAACATAGCTCGATTCATGATGGAATACGAGTCTATTGCATAATATATGTGCATGTAAGAGGGTGAATTGGTAGTCACTTTGTAAAGGATATTCCAAAATGACAAGAAAATTTGTCTTCAATATGCATTTATTGGGTAAATAATTTACAAATTGGGAGATCACATAGTTGTATATGAAATGGTATGTCTCGCCTCTATGACGAGGACATACTACCATTAAAACAATTACTCTCAATGAGAATTATCAAGATTGACTCGGTAAAGTAAAGTCAAATGATAATGATGTGGATCCACTAACCAGATGGTTAAACTTAGATAATCTGGTTAAACCAAGAGAATATGGTTATACTGAGAGATAATTATAAAATCATCGAGAGGGATGGGCCTTAAGCCTATTGCTTAACGGCGTCATGGTGGACACCCAACCATTGCTGATTGGAGATCCCAAAAACTTGGTTCAATGGGCCAACTAAATCATGATGACCAAATCACTGTGGGGGTAACACCTGGCCTATTCCTATGATGAGGAAACAGTGAGACCCGTAAGGTACGAGGTTAAGCTCAATGCTTTTAATGATCTTCGACGAATACATAGAATTCAAAGTTTGAATGCATAAAATCGGTTGAGTAAACGCGGGTTACTCTATAAGATAAAGATCACCTATGTGGGAGAGAAGTGGGGCCGCTTCAAAGGAGAATTGTAAGGCACAATTCTTTAGAAACTCCTGCAAAACCAGGATGATGTTCCATGGCCAAAATGGACATAATTATGAGAACTGAATGAGTCATGAAGGGTATAGTGATAAGTATACCATCGTTTACACAAATGGTCAAACAGTTCAAGGACATCGCGTCATACTGTCTGCCAGTAAAGTCGGTATACTTACTCGAGCGAAGGTTCAAGGAGCATTCTCTACCTATCGTATGCTATGTAAAGCATATTGTAATGTAATATGTAATAGAGGACATATATAACTCAATTAGGATAAAAGACAAATAATATTAACTCTATATAGGGATCGTGAAATTTGAAGAACAGGCATCAACAAGGATCAAGTCGCTGAAAGAAGTTCATTAACATGTTCAAGCCTCAGTGACAGAATAAGATGTACAGATGATTCAGTTGAAGAGCCAAAAAGATTCCATGTATTTACATAATTTGAAGATACTGCTACAGGCTAATTAATTGGAATGTAACGAAGGTGTGAAGATCAAGATCAGTGCTAGTCACTTGTGAACCAGACCAGCGCACTAAGTGTCAGCACATACGAGAAGGATCACAGAAAGAATTGCCAAAGCCTATTGACGATCAAGGACAGACATAATATTTCAAGGTATTGTCAAAAATTAGTTTACTCTCTGAAAATTAAATAAGTAACAGATTAATTAATTATTTATAACAAATAATTAAATTAATCTAGTACTTGAATTATTTTCGGAGATAAATTAAAACAGCAGAATAAAATAGAAGAAAGAAGCCCAAGAGATACAAAAATAGTATTACTATGCGAAGTTACTATGCGTGGTTACTATTTGGGGTTGGTGTAATAGTGTCCGGTTACTATTTGGGGGTTGTTGGAATAGTGCTCGGTTACTATTTGGGGGTTGTTGGAATAGTGTCAAATAGTAACTTTCTATAATCTATAAATAGGTCTGCTGTATTTCATTTCAAAACACACCTCAACACACAACTCTCTCTTCTCTCTCTCTTATATCTTCTCTGTGTAAGCTGCTAGACAGTCCATCTAATAGGGAAGCCGGCTTATCCCGCTTTCAGGAAGTGTCGGGTAGAAGGTCCTCGTGCCTAAACTATCCTAGGAGTGTTTGGTTTTGTAGCTGATCCATAGGATTAGATTGTGTAGCAAACCTCCAGGTCTTATCTATTCAAAGATATTTCCCAAACAGTTGTGTTATTTCGATTCAGTATTTTTTATCTCATATTCACATCAAAATCGAAATATTTCTAAATAACGTATTCAACCCCCCTTCTTTGTTATTCCGGACCTAACAATTGGCATCAGAGCCACTCTGTTATTATACAACAGTTAAGATCCAAAAAGCTATACAATCATAACAGAGAATTTCAGAAAAGCTAAGGAAAAAGAAGGCAGGTCTGGGAAAGTGGACAAGTCCAAGATCAAATGCTATAATTGTGGTAAGAAAGGACATTTTGCACCTGAGTGCAAGAAAGCCAAAGCTGATAAAGGTCAAGCTTACATCACAAAGAAGAAGGACTGGGCTGACTTCAGACTCTGAAGATGAGGTGAACTATGCCTTGATGGCAAATGCTGATAGTATCTCTGAAGCTACTGAGACCAAGGTACCTCACTCTACTCTAGCTTTTGATACTACTAATTTATCTGAGTTAAGACTCTTTCTTAAAAACTTGCATGTTAGCTACAGAGATCAGACTTTAGAAAATGAAAGAATAAAATCTGAAAGTCTAGACCTTAGAAAGAAAAATGACTATCTAGAATTAGAATTAGTCAAGATGTTAAAAATTCAAAAAGAGAGAGATGATGTTATTATTGTTAAAACTGAATTATTGAAAAAGCATGCTTATCTTGAATCTGAACTTGCTAAAGAAAGAAACAATATTAAAACTTGGACTAACTCTGGTAAAACTACTTAGAGTATCTTAGAGAATGGTTGTTGGAAACAAGGTCTAGGTTACACTGCAAACCTAGAAGCTGAGACCTCTAAACCTGTATTTACTGAAAGGGCTACAAAGCCCAAAATTAATCCTGTGAGGTTTGTACAAAAATCTGACAAACCAAAACAGGATGAATTCAAATCATTAAATATTGACTTAATGTCTCAGAAACAGCTTAAACACAAGCTGAAGGAGATAAATGGAGTGAACAATGTAAAAGAACCTAGGAAAAATAGAAATGGAAAGGTAGGCATCAATAAAAGCAATAACTATATGCCTATTCCAAATGTTCCTAGGAAGAAATGTCACAACTGTGGAAATCCTGACCATCTTGCTACTTTTTGCAGGAAGAATAAAAATATAAACTCTATGCCTCCTAAGTCAGGAGTTAAGAGTGGTTCAGTTAGGTTTAAGCCACAATTTTCATTGTGGCAGTATTTGGCATTCTATTTATACATGCAAAGAGTATCATAATTTGTATTATGATTATTATGAACTTAAACCCTCTTTGAATAAATTCAAGATTGATTCTACATGTATAAATTCTGATAAAAAGAATGCTAGCACAAACTCTGATAAGACTTCTGCTGCAAAAGCTAACAAACTTAATAAGGCCAAAGGATCCAAGCAAGTCTGGGTCCTTAAAACTAATCATTAGTGGTTTTGTGATTGCAGGGTAACAGGAAAAATATCCTTGTTCTGGACAGTGGATGCTCAGGACACATGACTGGAAATAAAGCCCTGCTATCAGAATTTGTGAAGAAAGCTGGCCCAAGTGTTTCTTATGGAGATGGCAACATAGGAAGGACTCTGGGATATGGCAATATCAATCTTGGGAATGTCATCATTGAAACTGTAGCTCTAGTCTTAGGACTCAAACATAATCTGCTAAGTGTGAGTCAAATTTGTGACAGAGGTTATCATGTGGATTTCTTTGAAGAACACTGTGAAGTTATAAGCAAATCTACAGGCAAAGTTATTCTAAAGGGATACAGGCATGGTAACATTTATGAAGCCAAGCTTTCAAAAAACTCTGATGGCTCTGCAATCTGTCTACTGAGTAGAGCATCAATTGAAGAAAGTTGGGATTGGCACAAGAGACTTTCTCATCTGAATTTCAATAGCAGTAATGAGCTAGTGAAGAAAGATCTTGTGAGAGGATTGCCCAAATCAGTTTTTACTCCAGATGGCCTATGTGACTCATGTCAGAAGGCAAAATAAAGGAAAACTTCATTCAAAAGTAAGACTGAATTCTCAATTATTGAGCCATATCACTTATTGCATGTTGATTTATTTGGTCCAGTAAATATAATTTCTATTAGAAAGAAAAAATATGCTTTGGTTATTGTTGATGAATACACCAGATATACATGGGTGTATTTCATGCATAAGAAAGAAGAAACTGCATCAATCTTAACAGAGCATGTCAGATAACTGAACAAAGGATCTAAGCATACAGTGAAAATCATAAGGAGTGATAATGGCACTGAGTTCAAGAATGTAGCCATGGAAGAGTTTTGTAAAGAAAATGGAATAAGGCAAGAATTCTCTACACCTGGAACTCCACAACAAAATGGAGTAGTAGAGAGAAAGAACAGGACTCTCATAGAAGTTGCAAGGACCATGCTTGATGAAGCAAAGCTGCCAACTTACTTCTGGGCTGAAGCTGTGCAAGCTGCTTGTTTCACACAGAATGCTACACTCATAAACAAGCATGGTAAAACACCATATGAGATGGTGAAAATAAGAATCCGAACCTGAAGTACTTTCATGTGTTTGGATGTAAGTGTTTTGTTCTTAAGACTCATCCAGAACAGCTTTCCAAATTTGATTTAAAAGCTGATGAAGGAATCTTTGTTGGATACCCACTATCCACAAAAGCATTCAGAGTCTACAATCTGAGAACAAAAGTGGTCATGGAATCTATCCATGTGTCTTTTGATGATAAGAAGATAACAGGACTTGAAGATTTTGATGAACATGACCATATGAGATTTGAGAATGAAGAAAAAAATGTTGATCTACAAAATTCTGATACTATTTCAGACTATATTGTTCAATCTATACAAGTAGATCAGACTGCAGCACATGTTAAGGGGGAGCAAGTGAACGATGAAAATGAACCCCAATCAAGTGAAGAAACATCAAAGAATGCATCTACTGCTAATGATTCATTAAACTCTGATTCATAAAACTCTGAAAGCAACAGCTCAGGGGGAGCAGACAATGATTTTGGATCTACTAGTCATCACACTCAATACAATTATGAACTTGGGGAATCATCAAGATCAAATCTGCCGAGACAAAGGGTATGGAGTAGAGCGCATCCCTTTGAACAGATCATTGGTGAACCGGACACTGGTGTACAGACTAGAAGAGCAACACAGAATGAATGCAATTTCGCAGGATTTCTATCTCAAATTGAACCTGAAAAGGTTGATGAAGCTCTTGATGATCCAGATTGGGTAACTGCAATGCAGGAAGAACTCAATCAGTTCGAAAGGCAGAAAGTTTGGAAGCTAGTGCCAAGACCAAAAGATAAATCTATAATTGGTACTAGATGGGTGTTTAGGAATAAACTGGATGAAAATGGTATTGTTACGAGGAACAAGGCTCGATTGGTAGCAAAGGGTTACTCTCAAGAAGAGGGAATTGATTATGATGAAACCTATGCTCCAGTTGCAAGGCTTGAAGCAATCAGGATGTTCTTAGCATTTGCTGCACACTCCAACTTTAAGGTTTTTCAGATGGATGTGAAGAGTGCATTTTTGAACGGAGATCTAGAAGAAGAAGTCTATGTTGAACAACCCCCTAGGTTCGAAGACAAGGAATTGGAAGGTTTTGTGTACTTTCTCTTCAAAGCTCTCTATGGTCTCAAGCAAGCCCCTCGAACATAGTATGATACTCTCTCCAAGTTCTTACTTGAAAATGGTTTTACAAGAGGTATCATCGACAAAACTCTCTTTCATAAAAAGCATAAAAATGATATAATTCTAGTGCAAGTATATGTGGATGATATAATATTTGGTTCTACTAATGATTTGCTATGCAAGAGATTTGCTAAGCTAATGCAGAGTAAGTACGAGATGAGCATGATGGGTGAATTATCCTTCTTCCTTGGACTTCAAGTTGTTCAGAAGCCTGATGGTATTTTCATCTACCAATCAAAATATATAAAGGATCTTCTGAAGAAGTATGGGATTGAAGAAGCAGCTACTACCAAGACCCCGATGCCAACTGCTATCAAGCTTGATCAAGAAAAATCTGGTAAGTCAGTTGACATCACGAAGTATCGAGGTATGATCGGCTCTCTCTTATACTTAACTGCTAGTAGACAAGATATTATGTTCGCAACTTGTTTATGTGCTAGATTCTAGGCTGACCCTAAAGAGTCACATCTTATAGCTGTTAAACGTATTTTCAGATACCTTAAGGGAACCCCCAATCTTGGGATTTGGTATCCTAAAGGAACAGGTTTTGACCTAGTTGGCTATACAGATTCTGATTTCGTAGGTTGTAAGATTGATCGGAAAAGTACTTCTGGAAGCTGTCAGTTTCTAGGAAGAAGGTTGGTATCTTGGTACAGCAAGAAGCAACACTCAGTATCTACCTCGACAGCCGAAGCAGAATACATTGCGGCAGGTAGTTGTTGTGCTCAGATCCTGTGGATGAGGAATCAACTTCAGGACTATGGACTCATGTTGGACAAAATTCCAATTCTATGCGACAACACTAGTGCCATTGCTATTGCCAACAATCCAGTTCAACATACCAGGACTAAGCACATTGATATCAGGTATCATTTCTTACGAGAGCATGTCATGAATGGAACTATGGTATTATATTTTGTTCCCACAGATCAACAAATTGCAGACATCTTTACTAAACCACTGGATGAATCCACTTTCTCCAGGTTAGTTGGTGAACTTGGGATGTTAAATCTGTCTAATTAATTTTGGATAATCAATAACTGCAATTTGTTATAAGTTCACATGTATTTTAAATGTCCATATGTTTAGGATTTGTGAATTTATTTGCATCCAGTCCTCATATTATAGTTATCTTTATATTAATTAACATGCTTATAAATGCAATATTTTATGGTAATTAGTTAGTAAATAATTGTGTCAATTGTAGCAAAATTAAATAAATATTTTATTGACATATATCAATTAATGATACTTTGTTAATTTTATGTCTATTTAATTATGAGTTTGTCTGATTATTGTGGAATAATCTTGAATTATTGATTGGTTAGTTTAAATCCACAATAATTAGAAATAATAAGTGTGTATGTGTGTGTGTACATAGGCTGATAGGTTTCGGTGATAAGATGTTTTTTCGGCTGACAGGTTTCGATGATAAGATGTTTTTCGGCTAAGTAGGTTGTTAGGTGAGAAATTATTGAGCGGTGTAATTTTTCAAACATAACCTGTCACGCTCTCACCTAACCCACTAGTCCTTGAACCTTATAAATGATGAGTTTTTGTTTGTGTTTAACATCATCATTTTTCAGATATACAGAGCATATACACACAATTGCTGAATATTTCGAGCTTTGATCGGAAAGATCTCTTAATCTAGCTGATGGTTTTTAGATCGGATTTCATATTCTTGCTTTCTACATCATCCTTTATAAAAACTAACCCTTGTTTTTAAATTTCCTCAAAGTTTTGAAAATGGCATTGCAGGGAAGCTTTTTAATTGCTAAAGTTAATCCTATTTCCATTCAGCAAATCGAAACCATTCTTGATGAGCAATTCGGGCTTGGACACAATTTCTGAATGAACATTCATTAATTCGCTATGCTTTAGTTACACCAGTGCAGCTTAACCATGATGCATTGCGTGAACTATATTGCAGTGCGGTTAACACTTCTGGACAGGACGGGTGTGCAATCACATATCGACTGTTTGGTAGGTCGATTAGGGTCACTGAACGAGATGTTAGTCGAATTCTTCATTTTCCTATGGAAAATCTTGTTTCTGATCCTACACCTGAACAGATTGAAATGTTCTTTCGTTTTATAAGGTACCAAGATGGCAATTTCAATACTGGTAATCTTTCTAGAACGTTTCTAACCCAGTACTGGAATTTCTTCTTTCACACTCTTAACCATGTTTTTTCCTCAGATAGAACAAATCAAGATCGAATACCTGAATTTATTCAAAAAATAGGGTATGTGGTCGCTAATAATTTGAGGATTAATTTTGGAAAAATAGTGCTTGGTCAAATCATTTTAAAGATGAAACACTTGGGAAGAAGAGATGTTCGAACTCAAAATGTCAAATGTCTATATCCAAGGTTTCTACAGCTAATATTAAATGATTTTTTGAATGATGAAGACAGGGTACGCTTGGAAAATGGTCGAAAGGTGGAATGTTCTCACATGAAGACGAATATAATTAATTACATAAGCAAAAAGAACTATACGGATGTGCCTACAGTCCTAAATGAATATCTAAAGACTGTCCCACTTCCGTTGTTACTAAGACCAGTGAGAGCAGTTATACATCAAAGTAATATTTCAATCTCTGTTATTCCAACCTCTGTATTCCCTGTCGTGTCACAGGAAATACAGTTTTTATAGCCCTTAGTGGCCATCTTACCCGACCAAGAGCAGGAAATCCCACCGACTCTAACACAGGTCGAAGAGCCCATTCTACAAATGCAAACACAAACACAACAAACTCCTACACCTCAATTGTCACTTAAACGACCAGCCATCAACACTTTTGAGGGAGATAGTGCCTCAGCAGCACCACATAAGGAATTAGTTACATTAGCAGCTCTACCTCATTCTAAAAGAAGTAAACCAAATGAACCTGAGGTAACTACAACTGTTATTGAAACAATTCTTCCTTGTCAAATGAGTGAAGATGTAAATAAGGTTGAATTGATGGGAGCAACTATCTTGAGTTCCATTTCACGGAACATAAGAGTGGTTGATGATCTTTCTAAAGCTCAAATGCCTTCACAGGCATCCGAGGTGTAATTACCTACCTCAATAACTGCTGGTGAATCTTCCATTTTATGGAAAGATCCATCGGTATGTGGTTCTTTTATGAACCAAGTGTCTTCACAGGTAGTCGAGGGAAACTTGGGTTTTGTACCATTTAATCGATTCAAGTTTAACCTCCCAGAGGGAAAATCTCTGGATCTCATTCGAGATTTACCACTCTTTACCGGTGGTCGGCAACTCGCTTCATGCGAGGACGGAAGCTCATGAACTTTCATTGCACCATTCGTGACCTCTAAAAAAGGGGCTAGGATGATTTCATTTGCAGGTACACATATCGGTGGAAGCTCTGGAGGAGAGTTGAGGGAAACACGAACAGAACATGTAAATGTAACCCAAACCACTAAATCGAGTGAATATAGAGTGTTGAGTGAAACACCTACAGAACGTACGAGTGAGAAACCTACTCAACCACATGCACATGTAACCAGAAAGGAATACAGCAGACTCCTTACACGGGTCCAAACAATGGAGAAAGAGTTGCCAAATATCTGTAAGTCCATTGCAGAAATCAAAAATTTGCAACTTATTCAACATGATGTATTCCAGGTTCAATTGAATACCATGGCAGCCCAGTTCAAATGATGCAATCAACTCCTTGGTAAAGCCATCTTCGTCTAATTTACCAACTCCACATCCTACTACTCTGGAGGATAACCCAACTGAGGGGGAGAAGGTGGATGACCAAGAAAAATCTACTAGGCGTAAGGGCAAGGAAAAGGTTGTTGACACGGAATTAACTTTATTTTGGGAAAGGAAAAGTTAATGGGAGTATTAGTGCTATGTGGAAAGAAAGCAAAGGCAAACCTGAAGATATGTTCAGTCTAAAGGAACAATTGTCTTAAACTTGGTTAATTTTAGAAATATGGAAAATGTATATATATGATCCAGAATGCGCTTTAATATTATTTTATTTTTGTTGTATCAGTTGAGTTATCCTCTAGGAATTTTCTTGTCAAACCCTAACAATCAAATAGGGGGAGATTGTAAAGCATATTGTAATGTAATATGTAATAGATGACATATATAACTCAACTAGGATAAAAGATAAATAATATTAACTCTATACAGGGATCGTGAAATTTGAAGAACAGGCATCAACAAGGATCAAGTCGTTGAAAGAAGTTCAATAACATGTTCAAGCCTCAGTGACAGAATAAGATGTACAGATGATTCAGTTGAAGAGCCAAAAAGATTCCATATATTTACATAATTTTTTTTTTGTCAAGGGAAATCTATTCCATAAATGAATTGCATCGAGTACAATAATCGTAAGAAGGTGTTCCTTTCATTCAAGAAAGTTTATTATCTAACCAAAAGGCACGCATGTTGTCTCCGGACACTTAGACAATAGAACTTTAATGTCTGAGAAGATGCCACCCGATTGGTAAGAACATTACAAATAAAAAGAAAACTAGAAAGAAAAGTGAAAATAAAACTACAAGACCAACACTTCAAAAATGTATCATGGCGGATCTTCAAAAATCTCAAAACCCAAGTCCACTAAGCCCCGACTTTTTCATAATTTGTCACCAGCTTACCATGAAAACCTGCATTTCTGCTCATCAACCCAATCAACAAGGACACAAGGGATATAACGGGAACAAAGAAGGGCCTCATTAAAAACCCACAAGAGCAAAAACCCTTTGGGAAAAAAATTCAAGTGGGAAAAGAGTGCCCACCATGAAACCCAAAATCATCGAAACACAGTAGACTCGTAAGATTCTATAAACTATCTCTCGTTCCTCCCTCCATCACCACTTCACATGTAATCTGCCAACATATATTCGTGTAAACCAATTATTGAAGGTCAATAAACATCGCGGGAATTCCTGCAAAATTAACACCAACAATTAGCAACATTAATCTAGCCAAAAGAGTATATCCCTTTGGCTATATACCATAGTCAACTGTTATGACACACCAAACGTCTTCCCCCAAATTTTTTTGGTTAAATATATTAAACTTATACAGTATTAATTTTGAATAATGTGGGTCCACTCCTAACCAAAGGGGTTGCCTTTGGTTAGACATGTAAATCAAAATCAATAAAAAATTGTTAAAATTGTAATTCAAAACTCTATATTTATAAAATAAATAATTGTCAGTTCCAAATATAACCATCAATAATGACCCAACTCGTCAAAAAGACGACACCAAAATTAACCCAAAATTGGTCCAAAAAGCCACAATATATGGCACACCCTCAGAGGTACAAAAACCATATAAAATGGTACAATAATACGATTTAAGACTTATAAAAAAATTCAAAATCAAAAGTACAATCAATTAACCCACTAATTATTCAAAATCTCAATCAAAATTATAATCAATTACTATTTAATAATAATAAATGATTTCAATTACCTAATTAATGCTATTAAAACTAAATAAATAAAATTAAATAAAAATCAATTTTCCTAAAATCAGGGAATAACAATCAGCGATAATTAAGTATATACAATGACATGTAAAATTACATACACTGGTATACACATAACACAGTCTAGTAACATTATAACATAATAAGAAAAAAAACAACTGAGAAGACGAAATCAAAGATAAACAAAGGCAAAGTATGATTAACAGAGTGATTAAGATAACTAACCTTGGCTCGCATTTTGACCAGCCGCTTGTATGTAGCAGCAAACAAATCAACTTGTTACTCTTCTTTTATAATAACACATATTAATATACACCAAACATTAAAAACGAACTAGCTTATCAAAAATGATGGATATATGATAGAGAAGAAAGAATAAAGGATCAATTAAAATCATAAAAAATACAAGAATCAACTAAATAATCTTCTTATCAAAATTAATCTAACAAGAAACCATGATATGGATTTGCTACAACGTCACATATAAAAACTTAGATATTATATGAAACAAAACAAATACAAACAAATATACAATAGTAAAAATGGAGAGATTTTACCAATTATAAGAAAATGAAACAATCCATGTCACGATATCCAACAATTATCTGAAAATAAGTGTTCAAACAAAATCGAAATATAACTAACACCCACAAGAATAAGAGGACAAAATGTGAGTGGTACAGGGACAGCGATGAGGAACTGCCGGCGACGTGTCAAAGGTGGGGCCAGTTTTGGCTCAGAAAGTGATAAACCCTGTTAAATACATGTAGAAGGGAAATAGATTTCCATGTCCAGGATTCCCATATTCTTCAACGAACCCAGGATTCCCATCTTCGTCTAATTTACCAACTCCACATCCTACTACTCTGGAGGATAACCCAATTGAGGGGAGAAGGTGGATGACCAAGAAAAATCTACTAGGCGTAAGGGCAAGGAAAAGGTTGTTGACACGGAATTAACTTTATTTTGGGAAAGGAAAAGCTAATGGGAGTATTAGTGCTAAAGCAAAGGCAAACCTGAAGATATGTTCAGTCTAAAGGAACAATTGTCTTAAACTTGGTTAATTTTAGAAATATGGAAAATGTATATATATGATCCAGAATGCGCTTTAATATTATTTTATTTTTGTTGTATCAGTTGAGTTATCCTCTAGGAATTTTCTTGTCAAACCCTAACAATCAAATAGGGGGAGATTGTAAAGCATATTGTAATGTAATATGTAATAGATGACATATATAACTCAACTAGGATAAAAGATAAATAATATTAACTCTATACAGGGATCGTGAAATTTGAAGAACAGGCATCAACAAGGATCAAGTCGTTGAAAGAAGTTCAATAACATGTTCAAGCCTCAGTGACAGAATAAGATGTACAGATGATTCAGTTGAAGAGCCAAAAAGATTCCATATATTTACATAATTTGAAGATACTGTTACAGGCTAATCAATTGGAATGTAACGAAGGTGTGAAGATCAAGATCAGTGCTAGTCACTTGTGAACCAGACCAGCGCACTAAGTGTCAGCACATACGAGAAAGATCAACACATTAATTTATAGAAAGAATTTCCAAAGCCTATTGACGATCAAGAACAGACGTAATATTTCAAGGTATTGTCAAAAATTAATTTACTCTCTGAAAATTAAATAAGTAACAGATTAATTAATTATTTATAACAAATAATTAAATTAATCTAGTACTTGAATTATTTTCAGAGATGAATTAAAACAGCAGAATAAAACAGAAGAAAGAAGCCCAAGAGATACAAAAATAGTATTACTATGCATAGTTACTATGCAAAGTTACTATGCAGGATTACTATTTGGGATTGGTGTAATAGTGCCCGGTTACTATTTGGGGTTGGTGAAATAGTGTCCGGTTACTATTTGGGGGTTGTTGGAATAGTGCTTGGTTACTATTTGGGGGTTGTTGGAATAGTGTCAAATAGTAATTTTCTATAATCTATAAATAGGCCTGTTGTATTTCATTTCAAAACACACCTCGACACACAACTCTCTCTTCTCTCTCTTATATCTTCTCTGTGTAAGCTGCTAGACAGTCCATCTAGTAGGGAAGCCGCCTTAGCCCACTTTCAGGAAGTGTCGGGTAGAAGGTCCTCGTGCCTAAACTATCCTAGGAGTGTTTGGTTTTGTAGCTGATCCATAGGATTAGATTGTGTAGCAAACCTCCGGGTTTTATCTATTCAAAGATATTTCCCAAACAGTTGTGTTATTTCTATTCAGTATTTTTGATCTCATATTCACATCAAAATCGAAATATTTCTAAATAACGTATTCAACCCCCTTCTACGTTATTCTGGACCTAACATGCTATCAACAAGTCAAGCTTCGTGTTTGTCTATCTGTATGGTGTGTGCTACTGGACCATCAATCTTTTTTGTGGGGGATTGTTGAAAAAACTTAGTATTTTAGACTAAGTTGTGGATCATTTTGAGACTCAATTTGAGTGATAAACACTATATGTTAGTGTTATGTATTGGTTGGATTGTATTCTTCTCTGTGACAGGATTCCAACGCCTATTTACACGCACAAAATGGATAAAGGGTGAATGAGAAATGATGTTCCAAAGTACGACCCTTTAAAGTGGTATTTTAGAAGTGTACCACTTCGAGAGTAGTACAAACATATTCCTTGAGTTTTATTATAAATACTTTGTCCCACATCGAAAAGAATAATAAGTCATTTCTAATCTCTCTTTATAAATAGAGTCTTAGGGCATCAGTTTTATTAAGTCGTGAAAATTAGAGTCGCTTCTATATTTCCACTCTCCTCAGTTTTAAACTTTCAAAATATTCCGGTGATAGTTTCGGGCTCAATTCAAGTTCATTGAGAGTATAATCGATTTAGCGGTTATGCTGTATCTCGTTTTATCCTGGGAGGCAAGTTGCTAAATATAGACGGTACAGGGCGAAACTGCTTTAAGGAGACAGATTTTCCGGACTCGAGATAAACCAATCTCTGTCTGTTTTCTCAAACCTCTTCTCCTTAAATTACAGTTGATTCTCTAATTGTATGATTACATGATTTGTTATGTGAATGAACTGTTTCTTGTTATTTATAATTATTATCTGATATGTATTATTATGTCTTTATCGTACAAGATTGACAACATAAACTCCTTGTGGATTCAAGGATCGCCTTGTGGATTCAAGGTTTTCAAAGATTTTCTCGTGTAAGAGTTTTTTAAGGATTAGCGCTTGCTTCCTTCACTTACATGTTGCGCATTCCAACAAAAAAAACGTTGGGAAGAGGGTTGTTGATGTCGCTTGCCTGTCGTGGCATTGCAGATTGTAACTGGATACTCCTTGGTGAGTCTTTACTCGTATTGGCTCGTGTTCAATCTAAAAAAATTGGTTTGTGGTGCTTGTATGGCGGTGCAAGAGTTAGATCATTTAGGTCTATTCTTATAAAGCCGATGTGGGGGTGGCACCCTCTTATGTGAAAATTTAAAATGATGATCGGCCTTGTTAGCCGTTGTTGGTCATTTCTTTGGAAATTTGTGCAACTTTTTTTTCTTTTTTTTTCTTCTTTTTAAATAGGATTGCAAGCGACTTCCGAGTTTTCTCCCTCTCCGTCATAGTGAAAGAATGCTACACCTCTATCTTTATTGTGTATTCTTTTCTTTTACATTGAGGACAATGTAGATTTCTGATATGGGGGGAGTCAGTTGTGATTAGCTTCAATCCTGTTATTTTGTCATCTTAAAAAAAATCATGTTATTATTGTAGACTTTTAGTTTGCATGTAGTGTTAAAAGCATGTAGTTCATTCTATAGTAGTATCTTGTTTTGTTTTTCTTCTATAATGCATTTGTTTAGTTGCATTGCAAATAAAGATCCTTAGTCTGTTGGTAGTTCAAGTTATTAGCCGTTGACGAATCTTGTGAACATAAAACACGACACAATTCTTGCCATGATCACAAATTGTCATGAGTTAATTTCTCTTAGTACGCACTTGTATTAGTGGTGTGTCTTGGTAACTTTTGTTTCAAATATTTAAGGGGGACATGTCGCGAATTGGGTGTGCCTTTAGAGGAGCTGCCCTTAGGTCAGCTTAAAAAGTTTGAGTCTTCAACTTTGAGCTAAGAGTCATTGTAGTATAAGTTTGGGGGGAAGCTTAGGGGTTAAGCACTTGCAAATAAAAAAATTATAAAAAAAGAAAGAAAAAAAAGGATAAAAAAAGAAAAAAAATAGTTATAGTAGCGATAAAGTTGAATGTTAGTGGGGAAGTTGACTAGGTTGGACTTATTAATAACCTGAGTAAGTAAGTCTGAGGGGACTTTGTGCCTAGCAACCTAAGGTCTTTTATGGTCTGGTATTGCTGACCTAACGCTCGCTAAATGGGTATTAGTGTATAAGTCTTTTGGGACCTCAATCATTGCACGGTCAATCTAATCACTAGCACTAGAAATGGGGTTCTTTGGTTGGTGGAGCCTTATGGGCTCCGTGACTCACTTGTACTAAGGAGCGTTGGACTTAGGCCGAACAAATAAACACCAAAGGTGACGACCTCATACCAATAATTAGTGTGTGAAAAAATAGAAGTAGGAATAAAAGTGCAATACCCCCACGTTAAGCCCAAATGGACACTCAGAGTCAAAGTAACGGGGTGTTGAAACTTAGTTTTTGGTCTGACCCTATGGCTTAACCAAAGAGGGTGACATCTAGCTAGTGGCATCTTCCCTAATTTTCTAAAATGTGTTGCTAAGATTGTTCACACTTGTGTACGCTAGCTGTAGTTCATGGTAGTGTTAGCCTGATGAATGTCATGTTAAAAGCACAATCAGAGGCACTAATGATGACTTGACGAAAACCAACGGTAAGGGATCTTTGCATCATCATAAATAGTTGCATTCATGTAGGTGCATGAAAGATTTTATGGGTATATCTTCTGTAAACCCTTAGGTGACAAAACTCCTCTTGTAGAGATCGTCTATGAGTTTAACGGGTTGGTACACCTAAAAGTACCCGTGATTCCTACAATAGTGAGTATAGGTTTTTCTTTAATCTCGAGGACGAGCTTGGCTTTAATCACCTAAAATTTTACCTTTCTGTATATTAATGATATTTAATATTAAGGGTGGTTTGGTAATTTAGCTTATAAAGATTTATTATATAATATTGAGACATGTATTATAAATGTTACGTCGATATAAGAAATTATATTTAGTTTTTATCTCTTAACTTTTATCATGATATCAGAGCAAGGTTATGGGATTTGTCTCCTTCATTCGTTATTTTTTTTTCTTGAATGAAAGAAACATGTTCTTACGAATATTGCTCGTTACAATTCATCTATGAAATTGATACCCCTGACAAAAAAAAAATATGCTCTCATGTAGTTTCAAAAAGTTTTCATTGTATATTGTGAACATAAACGTGTTAAGCTTACTTTTTTTAATTTTCAAGCTCACTCTTTAAGAAATTCTTGAAATGGAAGCTAAAAAGTAAATTGTATTTGCTTAATATTGTATCATTTTGATTCAATAAAATGTTAAGATTAAAAATTATTTCTTCGTTGTTTAAATTCTCGCAAATACAATCATACACATAAATTAATTTTTGACGATTCTACCTTCCAATTCGACTTAATGAAAGGACTTCAATTACAGAATAGTAATTTGAACATCAAATAGAAAGTGGATTTCGAACTTGTGGCTAGTATGAGGTAAACGATTGAATGACTAGTAACTAAATCATAGACTAAACATTGTGAAGAGATCAACTAATTCTAATGTAATGATTATGGACAAGTTCCATACCTCTCATCGTAATGCTCGTTGACATATTAGAATTATCGATATTTTGTTGTGGTGACTAAACAATTGATCTCGCGGTTACCAATCCAGCATTATCGTTTTCTAAAATATTGCCAATAATCAAAGTGTCTCTAATTCCTTTCAGTTAAAATTAAAAAAATTAATTTTTTTGAACTTTTTTTGTCTTTTTAGTTCTTTTTACATCCTTTAGGCCTTTGTTGGATTTGAAAAATAAGATTCAACTCACAATTGTTCATTTTTATTGATTGCGGGATTTTTTTTAATTTGAAAGTTCTCGATCTAACTCTTACAACTTCAAAACAAAAAAAAGCTTTTGATCTACCTTTTACAACTTCAACCTCAGTTCTTTGACCTTATCAAAAAAGATCAAACTAATATATCCTTATAAAAAAGAGGCGCATGTTAATAATAATTGATTTTTTTTTGTAGAATTGTATTATATAAGCAGGTTAGTCTATCCATTGACTTTTAATTTTACTCTCTTTTTTTTTTACTAGTCTTATATGTCTTATAATTTAGTATCTGTTCAAAAATAATTCTCGGGGTGAGCGAGAGTCGAACCCATGATCTGGGACGACAAAGGATACACCCTTTATCACTAGGGCTATCCAATCGCGCTCGACTTTTTCTTTATTATTTATGTTAGATTTCTTAATTTATTAATGTCTTCTCTTTTCCATTTATATTAGTTAAAAATTCAAACTAAATAATTTATACATTCCATTTTTGCTATTTATAAATAATTTATAAATTCATTAATATGTTCAAATTTTAGTGAAAAATAAAGTTTGAAGACGTTCAAGATTTAAGAAGTATTGAAGATTTAATATTAGTACCAAAGGATTCCACTCGATGTACGTTGGTTATTTATAATCACTGATCAAAGCAATAATGTTGTAGAAAATTTGACAATTGCATTGAAAATAAAATGTGAAGATCAAGATCGGTGTTAGTCGTTTGTGAATCACACTGGTGCAGTAAACGTCAACACAACAGAGAAAGGATAGACACGTTTTTAGTCAAATAAAAGGAATTGCCAAGTACATCACTCTTCAATAACTATCTAAAAAGGAAAAGAAAAAGAAAAAGGATTAAGTTGAACACTCTTCGATAACTTTCTGGAGGAAGAAGAAAAGGACCAAGTTAAATACTTTTCAATAACTTTCTGAAGGAAAAAGAAATCACTAGTTTTACACTCTTTAATCACTTTCTGAAGGAAGAAAAAATGACTAAGTATTTTCACTCTTCTGAAGAAATGGAAGTGACCAAGTTCTGCACTCTTTAGTAAGTTTTTGGAGAGAGAAAGAATTCCCAAGTCGTTACACTCTTTGGTAACTTTTGAGTTGTGGCCAAGTCGTTACACTCTTTAGTAACTTTTCAGAAAGAGTGGTGAGCTGCAGTTGAATTATTTTTTGAAGCAGTTTGAAATTTTGGACGACAAGCAACCACGTCTCCCAATTAATAAAAGTCTACACTATATTGAAGCAAAATGAAAAGACGAAAAAAATACATAACAGAGGGAAAATACAAAGAGAGAAGCACCATGTTTTCTTCATTTTTTTCGAGAACAAAAATAAGGTCGGAGCTTTCATTTTGTAAAATGACAAGGACCTTTATTTTTGTTTCTCCTTCGCATCTTGATTTCTTTCAGGCTATTTAAAAACATGAGTTTGTAAAAAGAAATCATGGTAATCTATTTCTTCATAATGCATTTCGATTGAATATTTGCTCGAGAAAGTAGATTATCTTATTTCTGTGAAGCTAATAACTATTTTGTTTTTGGATTTTAGCCGTATGATTTAATTGTTGAAATGTAGCAACCCATTCAGGATTTGTATATGAATATATTTTTATAAAATCTTGTGTTTTTGTTATTTTTGTGTTCGATACATTATTCACTCTCAAGAATATGAACCCACTTCAGGGACCCCAATTTAATTATCGGCAAAAATTCTAATAATTTTTTTAATTTGAGTGGATATTGCATACAGTTCTCCCCTTCTACACTATTTTGGGACCGAACAGGTGATATATGTTTATTGATATCATACATACACCAACAAGTATTTTGTTTGAAATTATTAATTTAAAATGAAATAGGATTGAAAATTTGTATTACATTAATATATACATACAAAATATGATAATATGCTACTCTTGTTTTCAACACATGTATTTCTAAATATTATTTATGATCTCGTCTTTAAGAGTTTATTTTTTTTTTTGTTTAGTGGAAAAGTAATAGTAACTCAATTACATAATATCAAGAATATCTTATTTATTTAAATATATGTTTTATTCCTTTAATTTTTTAATCACATCCAAAAGACGTTTTAAATTATTATTTTTTAAGGATCAAATGATCGTTTGAACAATGGATTACAAAATCTTTTATACAATGCCTTTAATATTTAACATTGTAAATTGATATAATGTACATATCTTAGCATCATTCGGCACGAACACGTGGTAGACATTTATTGGTTAAAATCATTTCACAAGGATCACATCATTCGGCATGAACACGTGGTAGACATTTATTGGTTAAAATCATTTCACAAGGATCATAAATTTAGGCCGTTCTTTAAACATACCTATCGTGCGGTCCATATTGGTGATCCATGTGAAAATTGAAAAAGACCATCCGATTATATTACCCCTATATATTTAGCCTCATTTACCATTAAGATATCAACATACACATACTCTATACATCTCTCTCACACACGCACACATGTTGCCTCGTTCCTTCGGTTTCTCACCCTCTTCTCATCCTTCTTGGTCAAAACGTATATTTCATGATACGCAAGCCTGTCTGGAGTTCTCATCCTTCTTCTTCCCTTCAGTTTTTTCTATCAAGTTTTTCATCTCCTTCAACCAAATTCATCGCTAAATTCTTAAATCATCCTCTCTTTCATAAAATGTTACCTATAATTCTGAACACTTTTCATCCCTTTAATTTTCATTAGAAAAAATAAGGATTATTCATGATACATCAAAAACATTACTTTGTAAAATGCATTAACACTAACCTGTTCCTCTCCAGCCACACAAGGAATGCCACCGCATTTAATTGTGGTAATGGGTTGTATAACATGCAACATCTATGAGAGACCTGGCTTTGAAGAGGAATACAAGGGAAGAGTGTGTTAGCAAAAGCCATTACTTTTGTGGGTATTTCGTTGACTGCATTAACACTCAGTTCCAGTTACAACAGGAATGCAACGACATTGATCGCGTCAAATGGATTGAAACCGACTGGACAAGCCTACATATAAGTTCTTTTATCAGGGTGATGTAGATAAATGGTGTTGAACAGTCTATACTCTTCAACAATCATCATCACACTGCAACAAACATCATATATTTTAAGAGGAATGCAAGGAAAGATTGTGTTTGAAAATGTCATTTCTTTTCTTTTTTTTGGTTATTGAATTTTGTAATAAAAGTGAAATGTAGAGAAAAATTGGAAAAGCAATATATGGAATCAAAAGTGAGATTACTTTTTTATTATTATTATTTTTTTTGTCAATGTTATTCTTTTATTCTTTTGTGTATTTATCAGATTTCAATAAGCATATGCAAACCAGATATATTTTTTTTTTGTCAAGAAGGAAATAAATTTCATTACTTCAAAACGTTCATCAATACATTAATAAACTCTAGATGAGCATTACTCATCGTCCAGATACGATCAGCTATAGAACTACAATAACTCGCTACAAAATGAGCTAAGTGGTTCGCAGACCGTTTAAAAAATTAAAAAAACAGTACAACACCAAGAATGACAAAGGGAATATCCATAATATCGAGGCATATGAACGAAAAGAGCCCATAAACTTCAGAAATTACCGCATCTACATTGATATGGATCCTGACTTCCGTTAAATTGATCTCGCGCTCTTTTTGAGCAGATATCCATAGATCCATGATAAGCTTTATAGACATAATAACCCTCTCTGAATTGGAATCCCAATTAATCCACCCGCAAGCCTCTACAAAATGAGCCTTCATCGAACCAAAATGTCAAACAGATCGGCGAAGATCTAAGAACCAGACTGAAAAATCCGAACGGATTCTTCAAAGGTTTCAGAAATCAAGCTCAATTTATTTGGAAAACTGGAAAAAGGGAAAGATTATAAGACATCCGGTCGGTGGAGGAATCCACCGTCGGAGGGAGGAAGACGGCTGGACTGCTTTACAATAGAAAAGGAGAGCAAATGAGGAGAGAGATTGTTTCGGTCAAAAGGAGAGCAGGCAAACCAGATATATTAAAATGTAATTTATGGAAAATATTTAAGTGCAATCTTGCAATGTTACTAAAAGTCTAAAATCTTCACGGTCTCCCAACACAATATGATTTGTATCAAAACAAAGAGTACTCCAAAACAAATTACTTTTAATTAGTGATGAAACCAAATGAACCTAGTTAATATTATTTTGCTACCATTGCATATATAACTCAAACATACGTTTAACGTACTTAATAAAAAAATTTACTTAGCAGAAAGGAAGAACCCATACCTACTTTATTGATTTTAATTAAAATTTAAACCAAGCTCATAGACCATATATTTGCGGCAGATCTTGCAAGCATATACGTGAATAATAATAAGAAGAAGAAGAAGAAAAAGCGTGCGAGAACCTACCGGTAAGTGCTTATAAATTTATTTAAACAAATGTAGTAGTATAAAACAACCGGCCTTTTTCTCATTACAACTGATGTTTGCGACTGCATTTGCATATCAAGTAAGTTGCCACTGATCTCTCCTCATCCTTCAAACTCACACCAGCACAGCTTCGATGCAAAACTTTTGACATCTCATGACAAATGCCATAACTTGAAGATCGAAACTTGTTGGACATATCAACACCAGCCTTGAGGCCACCTTGTTTTGTGATCCATTTTGGCAAACCATCTCTTTTTCTTAGGGGAATCCAGCTGCGCACTTTTCTCTTTTTGCCTAAATATGAACCTCAACAAGATTCCCCTACGGCGACTAGGTGTGGGAAGACTCTGTGATTCTTTCTCGGTCAAGCTTCTGAAAAAATCATGATCAAGAACAGGAAAGATCTCATCATGTGTCCGGATAGAGTTGAGATTGATGTACCTTTGCTCCAGGGATTCCTTGGGCACATCTCTAGCTAACATTGGTGAAGCACCACCCCAGTTGTTCGTGCCTGAACTTGGGTGCTGGGGAGTTCTGAACTGCAACATTTCTCTCTGACTCATGTTATTCATTCTTCCTAATTTAGATTCTCTTGGTTTTCTCCTCAATCCTCATATCTTTATAGCATGCGAGGGAATCTTGTTCATTAGTTGTTTATTTTTCCCTCATCGGATATATCTTCAACATTGTAAGTATCCCAACAAGAATAATAACAGCAGTGCACATATGCAAATAAGCTTGATACTGACAAGCCGCACGTAGAAAAAGAATTAATATTTATCAATCATTATCAATCAATAAAACAGATTATTTTTTAAAAAAAATTATAAAAGATACCAATACTATTAGTTACACCCAAAAGGCCTTGGGAGTTCTACAAAAGAGTGAAATTGAACATACGCTAAATCCATGATGGTTTTACAAAAGGGGGAAACTGAAATTTTTAATTCAGTTCATGATTATGCTAACAAGTACTAAAACAGGGGATAGTTGTGTGCGTATAGATCTTCATCTTCATTGTTCACAGCCTTGTCCACCTCCACAGTTTTGTCCATCTCCACATCTTTCTCTAACTGAGTCTCCTTCATTGTCCGAGGAGGAGGCGACGCAAGGAGATGTTAACCAATAAGCTGAGTTTACACTTCTATCTGCTGGAATACCATCATAATTATACTTGTATTCAGGTAACTCACCCCCACCAAACCGAACTAAGTTACCGTTCTCTAAGGAGTAAACATGGCACCCGCCATTGACAAAATGGTATATCTTGTTTGATAATACTCCATTATTTCTCCTACCTCCTACCCTTTGTATTAATTAACGAAACATTATAAATGTTTTGGCCAAAAAATAATGTGTAACCCAGCAAGGTGGTTGCAGGAATCCAAACCTTGCGTGACCGATCATACCTTTTTATACATTGCGGATGAGTGACATTCTTTGTTCCATCCGGGTCATAATATAGTATCATCGGCTCTTCATTCAACACAAACACTTTCCAATTCCTTTTTGAACGAGCATTCTGAACAAGAAGCTCGTCCACAGACAAACGGTCAAAGTTGAATTCTCCGTTAAGGATATTATAGGACGCTACTTGCCCAAAACGAGAAACAATGTAGATAATTCCATCAAGGATGAGAGGATGGAAAGTACAAGAAAGAAAACCAGGAACTTTATTGAATTGTCTAGCAGTCCATTCTTTATCACCATTGCGATATGTTATAACAGAAATTGTGCCGGAGATAAGCTATAGATACAGTTTAAGGAGAAGACGGAATGCCTAAATTAGACCATGATATATTCTGAACTGAAGCAGGGGTCGATGATGATAATGGGTCAAAGATTTGGAATTCAGAGCTACCGGGAATTATACGACCAAGCCATGGTAATGATGATGATGATTTAGTAGTAACCGCAGCAGCCGCCAACCAGTTCTTGCAAACAAGAAGAAAACGAGCCTGATCAGTGAGACAGAGTCTGCTCACAATTTCACCCAATAGGTCCGGAGCAAGTTCAGACCATGACACGTTGACGTTGATGATTACTTGTTCTTCTTCTTCTTCTTCTAATTGTACTTGTTCAGATTTCTTCATCTGCTTATCGGAGTAATAATAACGACGAGTAACAATGGCAAACAAAGGAATTGAGAGGGTCACCAAACCAAACACTTTAACGCCATTCATCCTCCTGGTTAATTCGATTGATGAGAAAGAAGAGAGAAAGGTAGAGACTTAAAAACAACCTTCCCAATAATAGCTATGTTGATTGGGGATTGTCAGGAATCGCGGATTCAGCTAGGTAGAGATTTTTTTTTTTTTTTGTCAGAAATAACTTTTTAATTAATGAATTGTAACAAAGTACAATATCCGTATAGAGTTTCTTTCATTCAAGAAAGTTTATCATCTAACCGAAAAGCACGCATGTTGCTTCCGGACACTTAGACAATAGAACTTTAATGTCTGAAAAGAAAACCCACCAAAATAAGGCCTCGTTAAAACCCCTCAAGAGCAAAACCCTATGGGACAAAAACTCAGGGGGGAAAAAGAGTGCCCTACAAAAAATATCATTAACATAGAGATTGGAAAAATTGGTGACTCCTTTTTTCTATAGAGAGTCCCTTCCGCCATCAATAATAGTAGTAAAACTGGTTCATACACCTATGTCCTCCTTCCTTCTTATATCTTCTTCCCAACCATCCAAATTCCATAAAATAACTTATAGGACTATAACCTCTCCTTGATCGATTCGCACAGTGTCCCCAAACATTTAGTTAATAGTGCCTTCGATCCTGTAATTCAAAAGAACCTGAAAAATTAAAAACAACTAAATTAGTCACTAAATACAACTACGTTCAAAAATATCTTAATATGTTGATAAATAAATTAAAACCCCAATAGTATTAAAAACCTAACAAACCTAACCAAAGGGGTTCCTTTGGTTAGGTCCTAATCTAAACTATTTTTAGACAGTTAGATGTTAACATAAAAACTATATCCTTTTTAATTTTAACTCTACTAAAACTGTAATAAATTTTGAGTCCCACCATAATCCTTATACAGAAGGGATTTATCTCAACCAAAAACCTCTTTGGCCTACTTCGACCAACAAAGATTCTTCGGAAAACATATTTAATTTTGGTTAAATTAAGATGAGATGCATGAAAATTAGTCAATATGATGAAAGAAAGAACTATAGCACATCCAAATTGTGGTTATTTAAGATTAATCTAACACATGAAATATATATCTACATATCACACAAATCAGTTCTTCATTCTGCTACCAAGCCATCCCCCTCGGAAAAAACAAAAACTAAGAACCTCTTCGATGATCAGATCTCATTGCTCCTATAAACTTCTCTTTTCTCTCTTCTGGGTCAACACTTAACACTATCATGCTCTATTGTCTTGGCCTCGCAAGTAAAAGATGGAAATTCTCTTCAGGACTGTTTTCATGTGCATAAATGTTAATTGACATAACATTAATTGATCATAACCGGTAATAATTACAAAATAGTAACAAATGAATAAAATTAAAAATCATTCTTAAATCTTAAATAATAAAGGTAATAAAATCACAAAAAGTGAAATTTTACCAAATGGAGAAAAGCTGGATAAGACGATTATATGAGCAAATGTACGTCTGATGGCATACCCAAGAAGACTACTGCTCTTGGAAGCCAAATAAGGTGTAGGATATCTATGCAAATACGACTTGAGAGGAGTAACTTCTCCCTAGAAAAGCATTAAACAAGCACGGATAAGGATGAAGAAGAGGTCACTTCAATTTATATACCATAATTGTTTCTGCATATCTGCACATTTTCAAATAAATTATTAATGCAGAGCGGTACTTATTTCTGCATATATAGTAACAGCCTTAAAAAACTCATGCTTAATATTAGCTATTTACAAATAAAATGAGGCCATGATTGGGTTCGGTGCTTACAGATACCATATGAAAAATTCAATAAGAGTACAGATAAATTCTGATTGAATAAAAAGAATGCATACCTGTCTCTGTCAGATATATATGATACAAAACTGTCATATTAATTCGGCCTATTCATTCCTTTTTTCTTTTAGTTTTCTCAAAGACTGGCAAATACTCACCGGTGATTAGACTCTTACATTGATGTACAGTTAAATGCATCAAGATCATCATAAAAACATGGGTTTTTCTCCATTCTATGGGAGCATGGAGTGTGATGGATAAGGGCCAATTTGTTCAACATGAATTACAACTAATGTATAAGATCTAGGATTTCTGTATGACCAGTAACAATAATGAACAACAAAGGAGACAAAAGATGTACATAATAAAATTAGCAGGAACTGTCACATTAACATAACTTGCTTTCTTGGCTTTTATCCAAAGAGATCCTAAAACCGCGGGCAATCAGCGAACGGAAATGTAAAAGCACATTTGTTGATTATTCTTGCATTGATTAAGCGCGCTAAAGAGATAATGGTAAGCATTCCTCTATAGTTCCGGATTTTTATTTCATATTATGATGATAACTTGACTCATTTTTATGCCTACGATAGGCGCTAGTTAAAAGGCTGTAACATGCAGGTACCACAGAGACTACAAAATGCATCCTCTTCTTTAGCAGAACGTCTAAAATTACACCAAAACCTAGGCAATGCAAGGGAGTTGAGAAACTACATCGACCCACTCATATTAAAAGCTTGAAGAAGACTGAACTGCATCAATTTATAAGTCTAATTCATTAAGACTGTAAAGTAATAGAAGTTTTCAATAGAGATGCATGCATATGGCTCTCTTGTATCTATAAAAACTGCCAAAAATGCTTCTCGGTCATTATCGCGACTATAGTCACTCAACCACTCATTCAAGATGCAATAACAGGATAGCACCACAATACAGATAATTATAAGTTATGACCAGCCAAACTTATGATCAAGAATGTAAACCAGTGCCAAAGAGAACGGGTAAAGCAGGAAAGCAACTAAAGTTGTCCACAAAGGGAAGGTGCTGCAGATGCTACCAAGTGCACCCATCACAATGCACACAATTAGGATAACCAACACTTCTGAGGAGAAGTCCCAGACCACCCCCTGACATAAACTAATGCCAGGAATACTGACAGACAAAGAACATTGTTCATAGTTGCGGCTCCATACAACTGCATAATAAACATAGAATGAAAATTGTTAGCACTGAGGCAACAGTAACATATATTGTACTGGATATTCTGAAGTTTAATTATTAGAGCATCTAGGCATTTATAATCACAGCACAGCAAAAACTCAAAATAGTATAAACAGAAAGCGTAATTATTTATATAATTTAGCAAGCAGCTGATAATACTTGCAAACATCAAAGTAGAAATATATGCTAGAAAATTAACAGATACTAACCTCTGAAAAGGTAAGGGATGCAAATCGTAACTTCTTTCGGCTAGCAAATATTATAGCTGACACTGCCTCACTAGAGTTTGTTGCCAATGACAGAGAAACTCCTTTTAGGACAAAGAAAGTGGGCACGTTAGGAGAAATGGGTTGGGGGTTTTAACATCAAGTCATTCTCTTGAAAAAGGATCAATGATCCTGAAGCAGGTTAGGTTTCAGGCCAATTTATACAACAATTATAAAAATTACTACCAGGCGAGCATTCTAAAATATATAATACAGAAAAAGTTACACCCAACTTAAAAGAGAGCTGAAAATTCCACGAAATAGGCTTACATAAGGGCAACCTTAATCACATCATATACATCTCTCTCAGCTAGGTAGAGATTAATTATGATGTTAAAAGCCAAAAAAAAAAAAAATAGAAATCTTCCTTTTTTTAACTGGTCTCTTTGCCAGATGCATTAAGAATTTACACTTTCTGATTTGGGAATAGGTGCACTTTATTCTATTTTAAAGAAGAGAAATGCTATACTTCCCAAAACCGTCCTCCGTCCTCGAATGTTGAGGCGTCACTATATTATTGGATATTTTATCATAAATATGATGGATCCCTCGTGTATAAATATGAGTCCCACAAATAAAAACACAACACATGTCATTCGGAAAAATCCAATTCGATTATATACCACTACTCTTTAAAGAATTACATTGTTCCTTTAAGTTCATGTTGCTAAGGTCAGCCAATAAGGAGATGCGGGGCCCATTTGACTTATATTAAAATAAGTAACTTATAGTTTAAGGTGATAAATGTGAGATAAGTAGATCATAGCTTATAAGTTAGTAGAGTGTTTGGTAAATAAGAACTTATAAATCAGTAGAGTGTTTGGTAAATCAGAACTTATAAGTTAACTTTTTTATTATGTTCAAAATATTTGTTTTTTAATATATATATATCAATTGATATTAATGGATAGATCTCGATTAGTAGAGAAATTTGATATATACTTATCAATTTTATAATGAACGGAGCAAAAGATATATGATTTTGAAAATTTGAAAGATATTATGTGCATGTTTGGATGGACTTATTTGCTGGAACTTAAGGCTTATAAGTCCATAAGTGCTTATGGGGGGTGTTTGTGTATTTAAGTTTTAACTAAACTTATGACTTATATGTTGATAAATTGAATGTTAGGAAATCCTAACATTCAACTTATGCTTATAACTTATTCTCGGTATACGCAATCCTTCAAATCTTCAAAATCATATATCTTTTGATCCGTGCATTACAAAATTGATATGTATCTTATTTCTCTACTCATCGAGATCTATCCATTGATATATACTAACAAATATTTAAAAAAAATTAACTTATAAGTTCTTATTTACCAAACATTCTACTGATTTATAAGTTCTGATTTACCAAACAATCTACTGACTTATAATTTCTGATCAACTTATTACTTATATGACATAATTGCTTATAAGTCATAAACTACTCATTTTAAGGTAAGCGAAACGGCCCCTATATATTACGTATATCAAGAAATAAGAATAAGCTGAAAGTTGAATGTTTGGATTTCTTAACCATTTAAGTGCTCAAAACTAGCGTTAAATTATTTTGCCAATACGCTGCAAACCGGCTTTGGCACATTTAAGTCCACTTATGTGGATAGCCAAACACACAAGCGGATTGAATGGATTATTATTTCGAAATAAAGCTGGTCATCAGAATAGAAACACAGGCAAAGCGATCATTAAAATAGAAACACAAACACAATTTGTACAAAAGATGCTGAAGTTTGTAACAATGTAAAGGACAAGAAGACCAAATTCAAATCCTAGATGCCTAGATTAGCTATTTACTAGCAACAAAAGATTAAGATTTCTAACTTGATTTCATCATTCAAAATCACAAACGAAAATACAGAACCCGTGATGCTATTGACAGAATGAAAAAAATAAAGTTAAACAATGCCAATAGACATTTACAGGGGCAAAATGCAGCTGGTGCAGACTGTGCAGTCTTCAGCCAGCTTATGAATTGTACTTCCACCAAGAATTCTTCATCTTGCTTCAGCTAATCTTGCTCGTACTGACTCGGGACTTGATATCTTGTTGATGCTGCAGAAGTACACGCAAAAATAAGTACTTCTGATATCCGAATACAACTGTAACCTCAATATAGAGGAATATAGAATTCATGCCAATACTTTCGAGATAAAACTATATAATACAAGAGTGCAACCATCAATCATGAAAAGCTAACAAGGGCAACAAAAGAAGTTCCTACCATAAAAGAAGATCCCCCGTGATTGCGGACTTCTCATATATCCATTCAGGAGCTAGTTCTTGTAACAGTCTGAGCTGCTCTTCAACCTCTCCTGTAAATAATAACAGGTTTAGATTTAAATTATTACTGATTTCCTATTTTGTTTTATTACTAAGAGCCATGGCTTACTTTTGTCAACAATATCCAAATGGCTTGCAATAATTTTGTGCATAAGCTCATGTTTTGTAATGGCTGAACGCTTAATCGACTGAAAAAAGTAATGAACCATGTCAAAGAGCTTAGGTAAGCTAGCAATCATCTGTTGGCGTCGCTTTGCTTGCGAGATCGCTGGGTCCTGATCCTCCAGGGTTTTCTTTTCCTTTTCTCGAATCTGCAGCAAGTATTTGCGTTGAGTCTCTTATTTTCAAGTCAAGACACAAAAAAACAGCCACAAGCAGTATGCTCTAGATAATTGAAATTCGACAATATTAGTGGATTGCTAGAGCATAATAAATACCAAACAATTCTTAGAAGACGTCATCTATCAATTACCATACAATCTAATATGAGGCAGAAAAAAGAAGCTAATTTCATCAATTGTCCCACAAAATTTTGTTTATCAACTTCAAAGCACACATCATGGAACAACCAAAATATACCTTGTCCTGTAGAACAAGGTAAAATATACCTTGTCCTGTAGAACAAGGTACTTTAAATGTATTAAATAAGTAAGATTCAGCCCTGTTTGTCCATCTTAACATTCTCAACATCAAGTGGCCACCACAAAGAACTGTAAAGAAATTGCAAGTCTAGTTTTTAAGCACAAGTGTTATAAATGAGACTTTAAGCACCAGCAATATCATAAGCTAAAACAGAAGGATTTTTTCAAAGAGAAATCTTCTGACAAGGTGCTAGGTTCTGTTACTTGTTTGATGCAGTAATTTCATGTATGAACCTATACATTAGAGGTGATTTATTACCTGGCATAAAATAAAACTGATATCTTCTTCTACATCTAAGGTCTTCATCATCCATATTTTATTCTTGTTACAAAATGGATATAGCTTCCATTCTATTAATGCTTAAACAAAACATAATATACAGATACCATCAAAGTAACATTCAACCTATATCAGCATGGCAAATAGTATTAAAAAAAACAGAATTACATACCGACTGAAGAAGATTCTCAGGAAGAATGTCAAAAATATCGTCGTCAGGTAACAATTTTCCGGCCCCAGTGGCTTCCTCAACACGTTCCTTCTTTAAAGGGGTCTCAAATGCTTCCTCAACACATTCCTTTTTCTTAGGGGTGTCAAATATCAGGGACCTGCTACGTTGTGGCCGCCTGACTAATTTGTTAGGAGAACTTATTGTATCAGCATCCGGGCTCATATAACACCTCTTTGGGGGTTGCAGCACAGGTGTGGCACTCATGAGTTTCGCTGGAGTCGAAAGGGATTTTGCAGGAGTGCCTTCATCACCTGTGAGCTTTGCTGGAGTTGTAAACAATTTTGATGACTTTGTGGAGGATTTTACTGGAGTAACTTGGATGCTATCAGATGCTGTGGATGAAACCTCGTTCTTTGTAGAAGTTAATGCTTTGATTGGAGTCGCAGGCGGACAAGAGGATGGTGGACAAGCTCGGGAACCCCTGGATACTAAGCCTTTTCGGGGAAAAGCTAATTTCACAGGAGAAACAATAGACGCTGATGCTTCCTTTTCAGAAGAAAGATCATTGCAAAGTTTTGAAACTGGAAGAACTGTAGTTTGGAAAACAGCAACAGGTTGCACTTGACTTGCGTTCCCTGCTTCATTGCTTAAAGCTCGTTTTGAGAATCCCCTCCTGAAGGACTGAGATAAATGGGAAGCTGGTACAGTCTGCTGACTGGAGAGTACCGATTTCTGGTTGGTTGAGGAAACGTTGGATGCAGGTAGAGTATCCATGTTCAGCGAGCCTTCAGTTGGCTTGTTAAATGGCTCTGGTAGTGTCGCCTCTGGAACTTCATCCCCCTGTATGCAGAACATGCATATTAAGAGACGCAATACTTAAATAGCTTGTTGAAACTTAAACTACTAGTTTTGACATTAGTCTCCAAGATATTGCATGGTACTTGAAACCAGGATCTATCAATATGTGTAGGCATTAGAATAAAATATCTCGAAAAAACTTCTGGATTTTAAAATCAAGCACACCTATATGTCTAATGATAAGCAAGCACAAGTACTGATATTTGACACAGACAATTATAAATAATTATTACTTGAACAAGGAAAATACTACACAATAGTAAAACAAGTCATACCTTCGGATGAGCTTCAGAAAATTTGAAAAGTCGGGCACGAAAAGCTTTCCTCAACAGCAAACTGCCACTATTTGAACAATCAGACTTGGACTTTCCATCACACTCAATTGCATCAAAATTCAAACTCACATGAAGATCAGGCTTCATACAACATGTACGCTCATCCCGTATAAGAATCTTCTCAATCTCAATCGCTTCAGGGAACACAAATTTCAATTGAGCTAAATGGCCATGAGAAAATCGCCTAAATTAAACCAACACAAACCATTAGCATAAACCACCATCAAAAACCCGTAACAACAAAATCCCTATTGCTTAAATTAATTAGAGATGACAATAATAATACCTATCAGTTAAGCACTCCATTTTGGGGCAAATGTTGGTGAATGTTGATACCGTACCCTTGATACGAAGTAGCCGAATCGAACTATCTAAACTACTAAACAACTTATCCAGTATCTCATACCTGCAAACAATTTACAACTTATCATCACATATCTAAAAAAACAAAATTGCTTCAAATTACGCCTAATTACGACGTTCAATCACCCCAGTCTCATTCTTCTCATTTCACTAACCATAAAAAATACATCATAAAAACATATAGCATTTCCCAAACACATCTTAATTTCAATTTAATTATCAAACATTTCATATACATTAATAATATATATAGCAAACATTGAAAGAGTGCTTACTGTTCTGGTAGCTTTACAGATCTTTTTGGTTTCGGAGCAGGAGATTGAACAGGCTCCAAACAGATCTGTTCATCCAGAGATTTAACCGGGTCGGGTCGGGTTTCCGGATCTCGGGTTTGGAGCTTTTTAGCACACTGTCTGACTTCTTTCAGTGACATAGCAGCGCCTCGATTCCGGAGCCGTCGGGTCGGGTTAACCGACTTTTCCGGCGTTTTGGAGCTCCACGGACTCTCAATCGGAGCTTTAACAGATTCATCGAACGACACCGTTTTGGAGGTGGAGTTTAAGATCTTCTTCGATTTAAAGGAATCGAATGCCGATCTCATTTCTTCAGCTGAATCCATTGTAAATATATAATTATAAATGTATGAATATATCGAGAGAGAGAGAGAGAGATGGATCGAGATTAGGAGGGAGAGAGAGAGAGAGAGAGAGAGAGAGAGAGAGAGAGAGAGAGAGAGAGAGAGAGAGAGAGAGAGAGAGACTGGGAGAGATGGAGCGAGATGGATGGAGAGAGATTAGCAAAGAGAGGGGGAGAGAGAGAGAGATTGGGAGGCGCATTGTAGACTTATAGAAACTATATATATACAGGGACAGTGAGGGTTTGGGAGAGGAGGTGTTTTGGCGCGAGTCCTACGTGGAAGCTGATGTGTACCAACGCCACGTCGGATTTCGCGCCAAAGATGGTAATTGGAGAGGGGATTGTGATGTGATAATCACCTGTGGCTCGGGTGTAGAGAAGATGATGAGGTTCTATTTTTCCTTGATAGGAGAATTATGACCGTTGGGATAGATAATTACGAGAATATTGTTATTCTTAATATTTGGGTTTAATTAATTTCCTTTTTTGCGATTTTGACCGTTGATTGATTCCTTTTTTCTTCCTGTTCTGTGAGTTTTTAACGTTTTCAATATACGAGGCTACATTTTTACTCTATGTTCCTTTTTAATAATCACTTTGATTTTCATTTTGATTTTTTGCACGTATTTTAAGGTGCAAAAAAATCGTACTTCTATAAGTTATTTTTGAAAATTTATTTTTTGAATAAAAGTTTAAATGTTAAACTTTTATTCAAAATTTTTTTTTTTTTTAAAATAACATATAAAAGTACAATTTTTTTTGCACCTTAAAATACGTTCAAAAAGTCAAAGAGACTATTAAAAAGGAACGAAAAGAGTATTATTTTGTAATTAGCGCAAAAAATCATGCGATGCACGATTTTATATAAATAATGAAATATTTTCTTAAGCAAATTTTTTGTATATATTAAAATAAATTTGTAATTAGAAATATGGTAAAAGATAATATTTCTATTTTATTTTATATTCGTATAGTAATTTTAGGGTGTTGATTTAAAATACATATTTTTTTAGCAAAATATGCCTAAAATACTTCTATTTAGTAAATATGATCTTAAATACCCACCATATACTCCACTAGTAGAGGAGTATACCAGTGGAGTATTATGATGACATGTCACTAGGACCGTTCCATACCATTCGAGGGCCAGGCGAAATTGAAAAAGTGTGACCTCTTTTTTTTTCTTCCTTATCATAAACAATAGTAATTCAAGTAAATATAATATTATGTGCCTGAGGATGACCTCAGATACTACCGTAAGGTTAAGAGATCACGTTGAAGGATATTTATGTAAGTTAAGGAAGGAAAATGTAAAATTTATCAAAATGATATCCAAAATTTATATTAGAAACTAATAACATCTCACCAAACATCCTATGGTCATCCTCAGGTAGGATGCATGTCACGGTGGCACAGGCATGCCAGACTGGGCATGCCATGACGGCATGCCTTTTCATGATTTGACATGCTTTTTTACTAATTTTTTATTAATCTTTTATAATTAATTAAATATATATATATATGTGTGTGTGTGTGTGTGCGCGCGCGCGCGTCATAATATATTATTTTTAGTGAAAATATTCAATCAATTATTTTTTAAATTTTTTCTACTATATAATTTGTAAGTTCACAATAATTTTAGTATTGTATTGTTTTTGTAATGTTAATATCAATCAATTTTTATTATCTTTTTAAATTTATATTAAATAGAAAATGGCATGCCATTTGGGAATGCCTTTTGGCAAAATAGAAAATCTCGTGCCAGGTACCCTATCCTCGGGGCCAATTTTCTTTAAAAATATTAATGTAATCAAGATAAGACAAAGTAAGAAAGCAAAAAGTAACTACTTAGCTTGTTTTGCTTTCACAAGAAAAAACATGATCATACAAATTAAAAATTCAAGTGAAATAATAATTATGCATAAATTTATAAAAAAAATCATAAACCCTAAACTACATAACATCATAATTTCACAAAATTAAGATGAGTGTAAAGCGTTTAAAATTAAGAGAAATAATGGTAAAGTTGAACAAACAGACTCTTAATTACATTATAAATTTAAGAGTAAATTGTAAAGTGATAGCCGTACTTGAGATTGCATTTCAAGAAAAGTTGTCAAGTTTTCGAGTTTGTAAATTAATGAACAATTTTTGTTTCCATCTTTTAAAAGAATGGATCCCTTTACTTTGCAAACATATAAGAGAGTCATTTTTTTAAAAAGGACTCTAATTTGTAAGATTGGATAGTCATTAAAACATCATAGTCATTAAAACATCACAATGTAACAAACGATTCACAATGTTTTTATTTTCACATGAAATATCGATGTACACTATTACTAGTATGAAGATCGGTAAAATATTGGGCCCCTTAAAATGTTTGGGACCAGGACGGTCGCCCTTCTCACCCTCCCTCTGGGTCGGGCCTGGGCCTTACTCCAAAAGTAGTATGAGGGACATACTTCACTCATAGTAGAGTATCACAACGTCCGATACTCCACTGGTCCTGAGTCTTGATGCTTCATTGGGTGAGGAGTATCACCTTTGATATTCCACTGCAAATGGAGTATCTGATCGAAATGGTTATATTTGTTATTGTTTTTAAAAATGGGTATTTTGGACAAATAAACATAAAAAATAAATATTTTGGTCATTTTCTCCTAAATTCCCAAAATTCAAATCTCGTTAATAACATATTTAAATTAGGAATTTATATTATTAGTTAGCTCTAAACATTACGTCTCATTAAGTATACTAATACAATGTCATTATAAAAACTAAATAATGTGATTGAAATCTGTACTATATCTTATAAAAGTCGAAATATTAAAAATTTGATCGATCGATTGGTACATGTTTTTTTACGTAATTACTCTCACTTAATTATAGATAAATCTCTTATCATAACTAATCAATTTCCTTTTTCAACTAGAACATATTACTTTATCTTTTTTTAGTAACTATCCAATTTATTTTTTCAGGTAAAATACATTAAATTTTATATTTTATCTAACTAAAATTGCTTCATTTTCTAAAAATACTACCAGCAATTCTATTTAATAAAATAATATAATTTTAATATAATTACTAATAATTAACTAATTACCTTTTTTAGCTTAAACACGTTACCTTTCCTATTTTATATAACTAAAACCTCTCTTTTTCAATTATATCACAAGTGGCTCTATTCAAAAAAATTAATCAACATCATTTATTAAATAAAAAATAAAAAATTATTAAATACCCGTAATTTAATTCTTCAATATTGTAACCGTAGTAAAAAAACATTACATAATTCTCAACTATAATTTTGGGGTTCACAAATATTAAATTAGGATATAGATATTTGAATTGTTATTTATTTTTTATATTTTTCGTAATCATACCAATATAAAGTTATTTTTATATATTTGGAGTGAACACAAGTATAATTATTGTTGAGCAGATGATTTTGAAATCAAGTTATATATTTGTTGAACACCCATAATTAAAGAATTTCAATTCTTGCAAAAAATTATAAAATGGTATAAATAAGTTTTCGTTATAAATTATGTATATTCAATAAAATTTTAATGGAAAATAAAATGTTTGTAAATTTGTATTTAAAAAAGTTTTTATTGGAACCTACCTCTACATATATATAATGTATGTTACGTCCGGAATTTAGCCTCACCCGAAATAAGTGAAACGCCCCAAAAAGGGCTAGGAAGGAAATACATCGGAAAATGACTAGAAAATAATTGGCCAAAGCCCACCATTTTCAAGGACGTCGCTCCAAATTGGAAGGCTCGCCCACAAATGGGCCTCGCCCTATACTAACAAAAAGGGGAATTCTCTTACTAAATTAAAAGGAAGATTTTATGGGATATGGGCTTGGGTCTATATTCTATAAAGAAGATGACGATAAATGAAGATAAAGCCTTGTTTAGGCTGTTAGGAATCTCCCTATTAACAAGAATAAAGAGAGTCACCCCTTACTAATCATGAGGGCTAGCCCAATTACTAGATATTCTCCTCTTGTGGTTCAAGGTGGGCGTTGACTCCGACGATTTCTGGTCAATGGCTTGACCACCACGCTCTGGAAAATAGCTGGGCTATAATGGCCCATAATAATTCTACTAAAGGCGGTGGCCCCGGTCCAATGGACTTTCCTAAACAAGGAAACCTAGCCCGTTTCGGTTACTTGTTCCCAAAACTACGTTTGATTTGATCCCTATAAATAGGGTACGTAGGCACATTGTATGGCACGATGCAAACACTTGCGAAAAGAGAGAATTCGATATTCGATCTTAATTGCAACTCCATTTCAGTATAGAATCTCGGCCATCCCCAAAATCAAAAACCATAACCCTAAACATTCTACGTCGTTCACCATCGTCAACCACCACCACAATTCCAGCAACCCTCCCCGAATTTGTTTTCCCAAATTCCTCTGTTAACAATATACTAATAATGACAAGAAATATGAATTTTTTAGAGACCTGTATCTAAGAGATTTGAAGTACAAAATTAATTTTCACATATTATTATGTTCTAAAAGTGCAATTTAAAAAAAAGATCACTAATTAATACATATGTACACAAAATATTTAGACATGTCAATCGGACTTTAAATCTTTAACATACCAATTTTATATCAAGGCATATAATTTGTTCAATTTATAAGTATAAGCATGAGAAAAGGGAATCTGAGATTAATCTCGGGCTCCTTTCTTGAGATAACAGCAATAATGCAATGTTTTATGCTTTTTCTAATATCCATCCTCTTTTTACGTTTCTCTTGGTTAAGTTCTATAAAGTCATTCAAGCATCTTTAATTTGTTAACATCTCCGTACAAAATTATATCTGATATATACTGAGACAGAGTGAAATCAAGTAATTGAATATACATAGAATCCGATTTCTGTTTCCATATGTATATGTATCAGTATTTGTATCTTGGCCGAGCCGATTCTATATTTTTAATGGATTGTCTGGAACCCTCTAAATAGCTGCATGTTTATCATTACAAAGGAGGTGCTTCTTGGTTGTAAGGAAAATCGAGGGGAGTGCATCATAATGAAAAGAGATGATAAGAAATTGAATAATATAAAGACATTAAAATTGAATATAAAACGGTACCGTATTGCTGTTATCTCAGGAAAGGAGCATGAGATTAATCTCAAGTTCCCTTTTCTCTATAAGTATTACTATTAAGTGTACCTACAAGTTATGAGATTTTAGAGTATGTAGTAAACTTGTGAATTACTCAAATTGTCACATTTTGGTCAAGGTGCTTCAATTCGAAATTGAGAGTTGATCCGATTTTCGGAAAATACTTGAAATTTGGATCCAGTTGTCACATATGTCATCAAAACCCTATTTGACTAAAAGTACATTGTCACTATTCAAATTTATAATTTTGTTTGTGGATTTCACAAGAACATCGTCTGCATAAAGTAAAATATTTATAACATCCCATATCGATAAAAACTAGTGTGCTTGAGGCGTTTAAAAGGCCAAGTCTTTTACTAATGTATATCAAATTTTCTAGCTCTTTTAAGTTGACATGTGGTTAGTTGTTAGCTCTAGGACTTGACCCGATTTTCAAATATACTAAGAATTTGACCCGGGTCGTCACACAATCAGTTGAAACTATGATACTACACTCATTCATCTTATTTTTCACATTTAACTCCGTAAGAAATTTTTTTTGAATAATATCACAATTTAAAATAATGAATTGTTCAAAGCAAATGGTGAATTATTAATTAGGTAATTTCTAAGTACTAATTTATTGTTACACTCGAAGTTAGAAGACAAATTAAAATACTTATTATAAGTTTGACAATTTTCCACTGATTAATGCAATTTGACAAGTATATAGATATTTAACGGTTTCAAATATCATCCTTATTTAATATTTAGAGGTCCTATTGCCTTTTTTTAATGATAATTATATTTCCATTCAAAAAATTGTGAATGAAACATTAAACTGCATATTGTTTGTTAATGATATGATTAATATGAGATACAATAAAATTAAAGTAAGATATTAGATACGAAAGGTTATCATGTGATTTTTATCAGATTAAAAAAGATTAAAGAACTCAATCGATTTTTTAAAACTTAACTTAATTGATAAATATTAACTTTATGAAAATTAAATTTAATGCTAGAAATTATCGTAATAAAATGAGAATAACTCAAAATAACATATGCAAAAATTTATATTACTAACAGACAGTGTTAAAAACACAAAATTCATAAAATACCAGGCAAATAACCATGTGAAGGAAATTATGAACAAACAAAGTTTAAAAACAAAATCAGATTATGTTTTGAACAACACTAGTTTACACATTACGCACAATGCTAGAAAATGATCCATGACTTGCACGAGTTATTATGCTAGTTATATATATAAATTATTATGTTTGCTATCATTAAAAAAATATGTGTATCCAACTGATTTTCACATATCTAAATTTGATTTTGATTTACACATAAATGAGTTAGTATATCTATAAAGTTGTAATGCTTAAAAAAGTTGTAAGGCTACAAATTATTCATCTACAATGTAATTGTTGAATTGTATTGATATAAGAAATAAATGAGAAAAATAATTTTAAATATCTCCGAAAATTTGTTATGTACATTATCTCAGATACCTTGATATTGCTTCCGATCCATGTCCCAATTCAATTTATATTGACATTACACGAAACATATGAAACAAGCACAGTCATCGAATGACACGAATAATACGAAATCAACAGAAGCAACCACCCAAAAATAGTGAATATAGATCATTATAAACAAAAAAAGATTCAAAACTTTTTAATGTTTAATTACTTCTGAGTGGATCTAACCCTACATCTTTTAAGAGGAACATGAAATTGTGATTAAAAATCTTAAGTTATACTTTATATTTTTAAGGGAAACGTTTTAACAAGTAAATCTTGGTGTGGATTGGTCTACGAGATCCAAGACTAAGAAAAAGATAGAAAAAAATAAATAGTTAGACACATGATCTTGATTGATAATAGAACACATATTTCATACATAAATTCATAAAGATTACAAATTCAGATTCTTTGTCACATATGTCTAATTCATCAAATGTTAAAGTTAAGTCATTCCGTTCACTCTGTAAGTCCCTTCTTCATCTTTATCAACACCTCCAACGTCAAATATTATTTGAAAATTAACTTATTTGAATAATATATAGCTCTAATATTTTTTTTAACATATTACATACATAGTTATATACTTTCTTTCAATTATCAAAATTTTATCAATTTGATTCGATATATCAGTTTGAGTGAAATAAAAGCAGTACATGTTTATATGAATGAGAGATATGAGGAAATACGTGAGAATGAGGAACTTTTACATCCAGGATTACATTTATCAATACAAGGGCCGAAACAACCAAAGTCAAGTTTTCCATTGATGGTGCATTTTTTAACACAATCTCTGTAGCATTGAACGTTAGCTATTATGGGTTCTACAAGAATTAACACCATCACCAACATAAACATGGTCATTATACTTATTGTTTTTACAACCATTCTTATTATTTATCCTTTCGTTGATTAATAGGATGTGTTAATTTGCTGGAGTTGTGATAATTTTTCAGTACACGTGCACTTATTTATATTATATATTTAGATTTTGTTATCTCCAATTCTGATTATATTATCTTTATTTAATTTTCAACTTACATCACTCATAGATAAGATATTAAAAGTAATTTTAATCACACCTTATCTTTTGTTATCTATACGAAATTTTCAAACTTATATATAAGAATTTATCTGTAAGTTTTTTGAATTTTTCTATAAGTTAGATATTGTAATCTATGTCAATTATTAGGTTTGTTTTCAGTAAGAGGAATGTGTGTATCTAATGAATTTTGTTATATCTTAATTTACTTTTTATTTTTCACAAGAAAATTGAAAATGGAGGAATAGTTCACCAACATGCAGTTGTTGAATTTTATTGATAGAACTGATAAATACGGAAAATACTTTGAAATATATTAGAAAATTTATTTTGTATTGTTCATAAAAAAGAGACATGAGAAAATTAAAACAAACGTGTAAAAGTGAAAAGTTTTACGTATGAAATGTTAACACAATATATCCAATATATAATTAGTGAAATGTAGTTAATGTTTTTTGTCATCACGGGCATATTTATCATTTCACAAGTATTATTAGTAATTATATTTTTTTAAAATAATATTAAATAAAATTAAAAATATTAAATATTGTTAAATTATACACCTTATTGCAAAAATAATAAATGGTGTTTGTACACACAATTTTACAAATTTTCAAATAGAAATCAAGAATTAATCATATATTATAATAAAGTTATCGAGTGAAACAAATTTAAAAAATGCAAATTTTATAATTTTAAAATACGAAAAACATGAAATTTCAATGAAAAAATTAAATAACAACAGTAATGTTAATAAAATAAGTATAATTAACTTAATGGGGGTTTACGAACATTATTTTGCAATTTTATAGAAAAAAATAAAAAAATTATTTAGTCTAATATAAAAAGCACATATATAATATTTGTGAAGTATTATGTGTATTTTCAAATATTATTTTGAAATTGTTTTAAAAATATAATTAAAAATAATTTAAAAAGTTTATAAACAAATTATAAAGCATCCGTGCATTACACGGTATAAAGTTAATATTATAAGTTGCTAAGTTAGAAGATGCGTTAGAGGAAATCCATTTACATATAGTAATGCATATGTTTTTCATTGTAACCTACATAGGTACAATAATTAGAGAACGCAACTTGAGGATTTTTTTTATATGAGAGATGAATATGACGTCTTGTTAGGTCCCGAAATATAGCAAAAAAAGGGGGGCTTTTGAATACGATACTCACTAATAATCAAAATTCTTTCAAATCTATTGCAGATAAATAAATTAGTGTCTGGTTAGTGGATTCGTGTTCGCAAGAATGAAAAGTATCTAGGAAATTAAAACAATTAACATAAATTTTTCAAGAAATATATTCGATATATAAATCTTGAAAGGGTTGCTACACCTGGACCCTGGTGATTAAAATCAATCGGCTACCAATAATAGATTGTCCTTACTTCCACAAAGAATACACAAGTTAAATCCTACACAAAATCTATCTTTATAATTTGTCCAAGGAATTTAACTACCAGAAAGATTTTGTAATGACCCCTAAAATATTACAAGATTTGTTCCGACCATTATCAAAATTCCCGGTGAGAAGTATGCTTTTATATATATATATATATATATATATATATATATATATATATATATATGCTTCTTTCAATCTTTGTGTCTCTCTGTCTCTATTTTCTTCAGCTCCATAAGATAGAAGAAAATGTCACATAACAAAAAATGATTTTATTGCTTTTTGTAATGTAGGCTTAAAAAAAAGCTACCAAACTCAGTGGATGAATTGTGTCCACACAAATCCAATTAACACACTGCAATATTTTTAATGCCATCAACCACTCATTATAAAACTACAGAGATGTGAGTATAATCAAAACTAGCGAACCATTCTTCCTAGAGTATTCGATAGTTTATTTTTTTTTTGAAGAACAAAGGTGTTAATTCAATAATAATAAGTCATACGGCATCTACACCAATGATCGAGTCGAACAAACAGTAAATTGTAATCGCCTGTTTTCATGAAGAGACAGTTTAATGATATTTTGAAGATAATGTATATACAAATACAAGTACTCACTTCATGCATCCTCGTTGGATTACTAGTACCCTCTTCATCATGCCCCGATGGAGCTATTGTCTGAGCTATCGACCAGTACTGCAATCCCATACAAAATTTCATCACTAAATCAAGACCCCCGTTCATAATCAAGAAGCGAAAATCTTGCCGATCTATAACCTCGGCCATGGAAAACAGCAAAACACAATCAAAACAAAAAACCCAACTCTCACAAGGAGAGACTAACACAACCCAAATAAATTGGGAATTTATTGAAACCCAAATAAATTGGGAGATTTATTGAGGGAAACAAGATATGAAAGCAGGAAAAACAAAAAGGAATTGGGGGATTTCCACCGATGAAAATCGATGGAAGCCCCCTCAAAACTCTTTAATGGAGGCTAGGGTTAGAAGGGAGAGAGAGAGATGGGTGCGTTTATTCTAGTATTCGATAGTTTATAAAAACAAAACTATCAAAAATATTCTTTACTCCTTTAAAATTTGTTTTAATCGTTAAAGTCAATTGGATTTTTGGCCATCATGAGAGAAAATGGTCTCCCTTCTCTCTAGCTTAAACCATTACACAACCACAGCCTCCTTCTTTTTACTGTACCGGCATCCTTTGACCCATTCATCCATAACCTTGTTCCATCCCACTCGCCTCACGACCTTGTTTTCTGCAATCACTTCGTCATTATCTATCAATTAGTGGCAGGTCTTTCCTCGATCTGATCTCTAATGATGGGGTCTGAAAATTCTGAACATTCTGGGTCCATGAACTCTGATGAGTTCACAAACCTTATAGGTAATAACTACGGTGCTCCATTGCCACAGCTAGAAAGGTCCATTAATACAGAGGAAGTAATGGGTGAACCATTATCTCCAAGAACTCAGCGTAGAGTGCAAGAACGGATACAATTGATTTTAAATGATGGATCCGAGCTGAATGCAACAGGCCCAGCTGAAGAAGCCTCGTCGAAAGCTAGCTATGGCACAACGCCTAACAAAGTTCAATCTCCAGTAGAAATTACCTCTGGTTTACACATGGAAGGCACACAAAACATACCAGGTATGAAACCTTCTAATCCTAGCAATGATAATACAGTTTGTCCGGAACAAGGAAAAAAGACAGTTACTTGGAGCTCTTTGGTCTCAACACCAAAGCAAACTGGTACTCAAACTGGTAATCAAATTCCACATATTGAAGTCACTTACAATGAAGATGGATCTGCTAATATTTTTCCTCCTAGAGAATTTCTTTTGAATGCTCAAAAACGTTGGGAAGCTAGCTTAATTGGGCACTTTATCGGTGGAAGTCACTCTTTCAAGTTTGTCAAAGAGCAAGCATTGAAATTATGGAGTAACATGGGGCTTACTCGAGTTTATTATAGCTCGAAGGGATACTTCACATTCTGCTTTAATAAGGTTGAAGAAAAGGATAATATCTTGAATCTCCGATCGATACAACTTGGGGGGAAAACAATGTACCTCATTCCTTGGATGGAAGGATCTACATTTAAAAGGAATGTTATTGATAGAGTTCCTGTCTGGATACGTCTAGTAGATGTCCCTCACTCTTATTGGTCAAGAGAAGGTCTCAGTGTCATAGCTAAGGCTGTGGGTTCCCCCCTAAAATTTGATGCAGCAACATCCCGTTTTGAACCATTAAAGTATGCGAATATTCAGGTGGATTTGCAGTACACAAGCCCAAGACCTAACCATGTTTGGATTAAAGTGGTTAACAGATTTGGCATAGAGGAAAAAGAAAGAATTGAGATTCAATATTCTCAAGTTCCTTATTCTTGTAATATTTGTAAGGCATTTGGTCATTCGTTATCACGTTGTAGCAATAATCCGGAAGCTGTGAAACGACCAGTTCACCAAAAGAATGTGAATGGAAAACAAAAAAGAAAGCAAGACCAAACAGGACCTAGTGCGAATGAACATACAGAGCAACCTAATCCAGAAGTTAGTAACACTGATGAGAATGAGGATCGTGAAAACTATATCTCAAACATGGACCTTGTGCCATACACTATTGGCAGGTTTCTGGGATGCCCGGTTGTGTTAGATGATGATGAGATTCTTCTTAATGCACAACAGGAGTATAGAGATGCAGATAATAATTTAGACTCTGAGGAGGGAACTTTGCTTGACCATGACAACTCACAATCTAGTGAAATGGACCATGAGTTGCCCCAAAATACAATGGTAGCAGGAAAAGAAGAGTTTACAGAGCAACAGCCGCTTGTTCTTACAAATACCTTCCTCACTCTCGCAGAAATTGAGGAAGGAGAAATTCTTAGAATTACAAATGGCACCAACCTGGAACAGGGGAACTCATTGTTTCAGAATGCAAGTTCAAAATCTCCAGCAAAAAAGAGGAAAAATCAGGGATGGAAACCAAAACATAGTGCTATTGAAGGTGACTCTCTAGTAACTCATAGAAGATCCCCTAGGTTGGCGGGTAAAACAACCATCCTTAAACGTTTATAATGAACTTTGCTTCATGGAATGTTAGAGGGCTCAACAAAAAATCTCATCAAAAGGAACTCAAACACTTCATTTCTAAGAATAACCTTTCTCTTATAGGCTGCATTGAAACTAGAGTGAAAATAGGCAACTCTGTTCGTATTTCAAAAAGGATTAACAGCTCTTGGTCCTGGCTCTTTAATTATGAGTCTCATTATAACGGAAAAATTTGGGTCGGGTGGGATACTAATATCTGGCATCTCACTGTGCATTCGAAATCTGCCCAAGAAATAACTTGTTTTATCACTCACATTGAAAAGCAAGTTCATTTTTGTGTTACATTTGTCTATGCATTGTACACTCCTCAACAACGTATGATTTTATGGGATGATCTAGTCAGCCTTAGCAAGCTAATCACTAACCCCTGGTGTGTTTTAGGAGACTTCAATTGTATTACTAGTCTCTCAGAGGTGATTGGAGGTAGAGAGCATTGGACCCTAGATATGCAGAATTTTAAAGACTGTATTTTCAATGCTAAGCTGGGGCACACGAGAACAGTTGGACCGCAGTTCACCTGGGCTAACAACAGGTCAGAAGAGTTTATTCAGAAAAGGTTAGATCGGGCACTGGGGAACCAAGCTTGGTTTAATAATTTTGTTGAAAGTATTACTGTTGTTCACCATAAAGGGCTTATGGATCATTGTCCTATCCTTGTAACTACACCGATGCAAATCACACAATGTCGGAAACCATTTCAGTATTATTCTTTTATGAGCAAAATTGAAGGTTATCATGACACTATTAAAGAAGCTTGGAAAGAAAAATGGTATGGTGACCCAATGGGAATTCTTTGCAGGAAACTCAAACAAGTTAAACAAGCTCTGATAGCTTTCAATAAGCGTAATGGTAACGTTCACTCGAATGTAGAAATTGCAAGACAGAATCTTTACAACATTCAGGAGCAGGTGGAACACAATCCAACAAATGGTACAATCAGGAACTCAGAAACTGATGCTAAAAAGAAGCTAGAGGATACCCTCACGCAGGAGGAATCATTACTTCACCAAAAATCCCGTATAAAATGGCTATCGTTAGGTGATCGTAACAACGGTTTCTTTTTTAATCAGGTGCGAGCGAATTGGAGTCATTCCAAAATCCTGGCAATTGAAAATGCTCAAGGGAACATTGTCTTTGGTCATTCTCAAGTAGCTGATGTAGCAGTTGATTTTTTCAAGAATTCTATTGGCACACATTCTTCGACATTGAATTTTTATCTCTCGAGCTTAAATATTCCACAAATTTCACAAATCCAAGCATCCCATCTCGAAGATGGAATTTCTGATGAAACTATCTTTGCTACCCTGAAAACAATGAAAAGGAATAAATCTCCAGGGCCAGATGGATTTACAGTGGAATTCTTTTTATCATCTTGGGATATAGTTGGTAAGGAATTTTGTGAAGCAGTCTCTCATTTTTTTGCCTCTTCCAATATGCATCAAGGAATCAACTCTACAGGTATTACTTTAGTCCCTAAAGTTCCAACTCCAACATCTATGAGGGAGTTCAGGCCTATTTCCTTATGTTCTGTAGCATACAAATGCATTGCTAAGATCATTGCTGCTCGTTTAAAGTTGGTGCTTCCTGGGCTTATAAACATTTCTCAATCAGCTTTTATCAAAGGAAGGTATATATCTGATAATATTCTTCTGGCTCAAGAACTCTTCAGAGGATACAATAGGGGTTCTGGCATTGCTAAATGTGGGCTAAAAATTGATCTGCATAAGGCATTTGACTCATTAAGTTGGGATTTCTTGATTAATGTCTTAGTTCAAATGCGATTTCCTCAGCAATTTGTTAGTTGGATTCGTGCTTGCATCACAACTCCAATGTACTCGGTGAAAGTCAATGGAGAGTTAAAAGGGTACTTTAGAGGTGAAAAAGGTTTGAGGCAAGGGGACCCTATGTCCCCTTATTTATTTGCTATTGCTATGAATGTTCTGTCGTGTATTCTTCACAACACTCCAAGCAATTTTAAATATCACTCCAAGTGTAAAGATATGAAACTCAATCACTTGTTCTTTGCCGATGATGTTCTTCTCTTTGCTAATGGGGACAAACATTCTATCCAACACCTCATGGATTCCATGGACAGTTTTTCAGCTATTAGTGGTCTTCGTCCTAATTCTGACAAGAGTTCTGTTTTCTTCTGTAACTGTGATCAAGGTGTTACTGATTGGCTTGATGCTACTTATAATATTCCTCATGGTGATCTCCCAGTCCGGTTTCTAGGAGTTCCTCTTATTTCTACCAAGCTTACAGTCAATGATTGTATTCCTTTAATTGAGAAAATAACCGCCAGGATTTATGTTTGGACCAATTCATTCCTGTCCCTTGCAGGGCGTGCTCAGCTTATCAACTCGGTGCTGTTCTCCATTCAAGCTTATTGGTCAAATCACTTCATTCTTCCAGGAAAAGTTCACCAGAAAATTCAATCTATCTTAACTCGTTTTCTGTGGCAAGGAAACATCATGAAAAGAGGGGGAGCAAAGGTTAAATGGGATCTTGTCTGTCTTCCTCGTAAAGAAGGCGGCCTTGGGTTTAAAAATCCGAAGGATTGGAATAGAGCCCAGATTTTATTTCACTTGTGCAAGGTGATAAACTGTTATAACTCTCTTTGGCCTAAGTGGGTGAATACCACAGTTCTCAAACGAAAGCACTTCTGGACCTTAAATATTCCACAAGACTGTTCGTGGATTTGGCGTCAAGTTCTGAAATTGAGAGAGGTGGCTTTACAGTCGCTCTCTTATTCAATAGGAAATGGGTTAAAAACCTCTCTTTGGTTCACACCTTGGTGGAATTCTGAATGTTTAGCTACTTCAAAGAATGATCTGATTATAACACAGGCAGGTCTTGAACCAGGGGCTACGGTTAATGCTTTGATCAGTACAGGTACATGGATTCTGCCGAGTCCAAATAGAAGTTTTCACCATTTCAATGCAACTCTTCTCAGGTTGATGTCTTCTACAAACTTGCCTCAATTTAATTTAAATCAACCTGATTCGATTTCCTGGAATGGTATTAAATTATCAAAACTCAAGACTTGGCACATATGGGAGGAAATTCGTTTTAAAAGAGTCGAAGTGACATGGTACAATCACGTTTGGCATCGTCTCTATATATCCAGATATGCTCATTATGAATGGCTCCTATGCTTAGATAGATTGCCTACTCTTCAGCGATTGTTCAACATGAATATTGTGACGAGTAAACAATGCTATTTATCTATCAGTGGAGATGAGGATGCGATCCATCTGTTTCTACATTGTCCCTATAGCTTGTGGGTTTTAAATAACATAGCAACTGGGCTACATCTTTTTACTCGAGCATCTTCTTGGAATCACCTGCTTGAGATTTGGTATGCCTCTAACAGTTTACATCATCGTACAGTTGCAATGCTTGCAGCTCAGGTCTTCATATACCACATTTGGCGAGAAAGAAACACCCGCGCTCATGATGGAGGGTGCTGCAACCCTCGACAACTCCTTGTTGGCATTCATGTTGATATTAAAACAAGGATCTCGAGTTCAACTTGGTTTGCTAATCACAACCGAATGGATAGTCTTAATCGGTGGTTAACAGATTGATTGATTGATTTGTTTTTTGGTCTTCATTTTAGCCTTTCCACTCTAAATCTTCCGATTTAGCTTGTGGGTTTGTTTGTTATTGTTGTTGTTCCTTTGGCTTGCCATGGGCATAGGGTTAATCCCTAATTCTTTTTGGTTTTAATATATATACAAATTTAGCTTTAAAAAAATTTGTTTTAATAAATTTAAACAATAAACTTAATTTATGTTTAATAATAATCTAATTAAATTATAATAAACTTATTTTAAGTTTAAAATAAATTTAATTAAGTTTATATAATAAACTTATTAAAGTTTATAAAATAATTTTATTTAAATTTATATAATAAACTTATATAAATTTATCATAAACTTAATTAATAAGTTTAAAATAAAGTTATTTAAGTCTATAAAATAAAGTTTACAAACTATCAAAGCATTAAAATTATCAATGTACTCAAAAATATCGGCCTAATCAAAATTGTCGATAGTTTTTAAGTTAAAAACTCATTAGGTGCTTCCAATTTAATTACCTTAGCAGTTTAAACCTTATCCCAAAAACTATCGGATGAAAGTATCAAAGTGGCGTGGTTTTTTTGGTCAAATTACAGTTTAGTATCCATGGTTTATTTTGGCTCATCAAGTTAAACCTCCTTATTTACTTTCTTGCACTTTCTTCATTGAGGATTTAACTTTTATACACTTAGCACCTTTTGACTGTTTGGCTTGCCTTGAACAGTTTAATTCTCACATTTTTTCAACATTAGTGACGTATTATTTGACCTGATAATTCTTGTTGATCTGCTTGATATTTTCTGGAATCATCATGTCGGACTTAATCAATTATTTTTGTCAAATAAATCTGTTGATCTTCTTCATAGGTGTTGATGCCTACCCTAGTGCAACTGGTCTCGTTCACCAACGACTAACAAATTAAATCTTCACATCTTCATTGCATTCCAATTGATAAGTCGACAACTATACTAATTGCTTCAAACACTGATTGTCAATAAACAATGTAATTTCACTGGAATCATTCCTAATAATTAGAGACCTTCTTCATTGATATTACAATCTTGAATACTTCATTCTCTATTCTTTACTAACGCTTTAACATGTAAATGAACTTCTTTTAGTTGGTATAACTTCAAGACTGTAGCTATCGACTTTTCGGACCATTAACTAATAGAAGAATAATGAAACAGATTACAAATTATATTAAAGCGAACATAAACCAATCGATAATCCTGATAAATATCAATGTTTTAATAATCAAAGTGATAGTACCGAAAAGTTTGAAAACAAAGTCATTGAATCTATTTAAACAACTACATAGACTGCAACTAAAGTCTAGTTGGCATCACTCATCTCAATCCTGTTTACCCCCTGATTACTTGTGGAAGAAAAATAATACGAGTGAGCCAAATGCCCAGTACGAATATAATATAACATAATATGCAATCACAAATAACTGAGCCGAGAGTACAAAAGGAACTAGACAAAGTTCAACAAATAATAGGCTAAATCACAAGTAAGGTGGGTACAATAAGGATTTCTTATATAACCTGTACCCGCTAAGTCCGGATCACAAAGCGAGTACAGTCTAAACGTTTCTTCTCCTATAATCCACGAGAAGAAATACATGAAATGCACACAACATTTCTATAGAACAAAAGCGATCATGATCTAATCACAATCTCATACCCCAGAGACGTGCTAATATACTTACAGCACTAATACAAGTAAGTGCCTAGTTCACCTTGACTCTGAACTCCATGTGAACATTGTTTGTTATTAACCCATATAGATCGGTCTAAGAGCCCAACATAAAGGTTACAAAATATTGCCAAACTCATTTTATGGAACAGAAAAGCATTGAACAAAACAATGTCACAATATAATTGCGAGACAAAACGAACATAAATGAGTAAGGCAATTATAATTCCAAAATAGGAAATATAAAATAAATATAAGAGTTTGAACTAGAAAGTGCACACAAAGTACAAGAACTCACAATTTTAGAAAATATGAGTTAACAATAAATTAAACGAAGAGGTAAATGGAGAGAAAAGAATAAACAATTTATAAAAGGATTCACAAAAAGAGTACAATAGAATTGCAATTTATGAATTTGCGTTGATAATAAATTTAACGAATATAAATTAATTTACCTAAAGAAAAAAGTCGGAATTCGTACCTTGCTTAAATGAAAATGAATAATAGAAAAATCAATCAATTTGGAAAGCACACTACGGCTATGGCTCATTATCCAAATCTATAATCACAATAACTATTAAATTTGTAAGCCTTTGAAAAGGAACAACACAAATAAAGTATATATATATATATATATATATGTATGTATATGTATTAAATATTTATTTACTTACATGTAAGCAAGCGGTACAAGTAACTCATAGTATTGATTTATTGATAAAATAAATACAACAAAATATCTCACTATAACAGAACACAGACAAATGATTTTAGAAGAATATTGTGCTGACTAATAATAGACTGGCTCAACTACTAGAAAATCATTTTGAAAAAAAAAATGTTTTCGAAGAATCTGCCATTGATTACAAAACACACATATGTAAATGTATATAAACTAACAAGACATTAACACATGTATTTAATATTGATCATATGAATTATTATACTTTCATTAGTAACTCAATACAGTACCCATAAATATTTAGTAGTAGAGTCCTACAAATTCATACAACCATTTCTTATCTAACCACATGGTTCATATAAAACATAATGACTCTATCATTAATCATTGCATTAAATATTATTAGATTAAACCATATACTTGCTTAATACAACAATCATGATTAAACTTACATACAGAACTTGATTAACATGTGTTAATCAAGTACATTTAGATTAACATGTACATGTACGTATTAAGTACTGTATGTAAGTTTAATCATGATTGTTGTATTAAGCATAATATTGTTGGGACAATCAGATCTTGGCATTGCGATTTTTGATACAATAAATTAACGAGTACGAATAGAAAAGTCACCTTGTTAACGGTTGATTCCACGCTCTTCTATTATATTCCCAAATTCCATTGAGCGAAGTGTGGCCTTCGTCTTCTCAAGTTAACCTCTCTTCTTGCTCCTGGGTGGCTACAAAATTTCTTGACCAACCCTAGCAAGAAGAGAATAAGAATATATATAGGGCTACAATAGGGATCATGGACAATTAGGTTAGGCCTCCCAATGACATTCCGAGCCCAGCCCAATGTCATTTAATATTAATTCAATCCACTAAAGAATTAATATTTGCACTACCTTTCCTAATACCGTAATTTAATTAATTAATACGGTTCCAATATTATTTGCTTATTAAATTCCCCATGTTTAAAATATCGAATGTCCATTAATTAAATAAATTACTGATAATTCATTTAATTAATATCTTTATCCTTGATCATCCACTCAACCTTTATTTAATTATGCCGGAATAAATCCACCTACAGGGTTTCACATAATTAAATTTTTTTGAGCTTTCAAGGGGACATCATTAACCCGAATATTATCAGGACATGGATTCCTTCAATAAATAATATTCACCATGTATATAATTCCATCACCCAAAATATAATGATATAATTCAAAAGAATTATCTCATATATAAATCAAAGCATGTAAATAATATACACGCTTCAATTACTATATCTGGATTAAGAACCTAAGCATTAATAATAACATAGAATCTTAGTTCACCTTCTTAATCAGTATAAGGGAACAATTCTAAATTTGATCATGTTCAATATACACAAAGTATACTAGTATTATTTAATAGTCAATATAAACTATTCTAAATAATACTACAGCCATACCAGTGGATTGTCCAATACCACCTGTGCTGTGAACCTTATTATAAACCATATTTAACAATCTAATATTCTGTATCCCATTTGATAGTAGATTGTCCACAATATATAATATTAGACAGCATGTAAACATTTAAATGATTCTCAATAAAACTGGGCCAGAAATAAATGTATATACTTTAAATAAATATTTTCAGTATACACTAACAAATATATGGTTTAATCTACTAATATTTAATGCAATGATTAAGGATAGAGTCATTATGTTTTATATGAATCGTATGTTAGATAAGAAATGGTTGTATGAATTTGCAGGACTCTACTACTAAATATTTATGGGTACTGTATTGAGTTACTAATGAAAGTATAATAATTCATATGATCAATATTAAATACATGTGTTAATGTCTTGTTAGTTTATATACATTTACATATGTGTGTTTTGTAATCATTGGCAGATTCTTCGAAAACACTTTTTTTCAAAATGATTTTCTAGTAGTTGAGCCAGTCTGTTATTAGTCGGCACAATATTCTTCTAAAGTCATTTACCCGTGTTCTGTTATAGAGAGATATTTTGTTGTATTTATTTTATCAATAAATCAATAATCTGAGTTACTTATACCGCTTGCTTATATGTAGGACTGTAATTCGAGTCGAGTTGCTCGCGAGTAACTCGAGCTCGAACTCGTTTAGCAAGACCCGGCTTGCCTCGAACTCGTAAACGAGTCAAGCTCGGACACGGTTTCAAACTCATTTATATAAACGAGCTGGACCGGGTATATGCCGAACTCGAATGAAACTCGGCTCGAAAACAAAAACTCGACCCAGATCGACCTCGTTTAATTCACTGCTATATCAGACTATCACTACTATAATTCACACACACACATTAATTCACTCGAACTGGAACATCACTGATTCACTAATACAGGTGAAACAATAAGAATCCAACAGTAAAAAATTAATTGAACTAAACAACAATGCATTATGTACAACAATATGTATTTTGTCTACAAATCTACAATCATAGCAACATCAACAGTCAACAACACACATAACAACATCAACACATGGACAACAACATCAACACATCGATAGCAACAACAGCTCCGTTTCTCCTATTCCAACCACCGGCGGTTCATCATTAATAACACTCACAAGGCCCACAACCTAAACAACCACCAAAACACCACATCTCGTTAATGACCCCTATGATCTACAACCCTCGCCCCCACAGAAACATCAAAAACACCATAAAAATCATGAATCGAATAAAAAAATAAATGACCTGAAATTCATTTTTTTTAAAAATCGATTTATGATGGTATGGTTGTGTAGATGATGATGAGAGGATCGATTTGGATATATATATATATATATATATATATATATATATATGTTAGGGTTTTGATATCAAAATCATGTAGAAAATGAGTTTGAAGAATGTATATGTTTTCTTGAGGAGAGAGAGTGATATTGTGAGAGAAATTATTGAGAGAGAGACGCAGGTGGGAGAAGTGATGAAAATGGGAAAAAATGATTTTTATCTATTTATATATTCTGATTATATAAATGAGTTAAACGAGCTACCCGACTCGGCTCGTTTAAACCCGACTCGTTAGGCTCGCGAGTAAACTCGACCAAACTCGTATGATAAACGAGCCGGGTTTGGACAGGGTTTTTGGCTCGAATAATTTTTTTGCCCGGCTCGACTCATTTAAAAATACCAGACTCGAATCACTACCCGGCTCGAACTAGCCCGACTCGACATGAATTACAGCCCTACTTAAGCAAATAAATATTTAATATATATATATATATATATACATATATATACTTTATTTGTGTTGTTCTTTTTCAAAGGCTTTCAAATTAAATTTGATTATAGATTTGGATAATGAGCCGTACCCGTAGTGTGCTTCCCAGATTGATTGATTTTTCTATTATTCATTTTCATATAAGCAAGGTACGAGTTCTGACTCCTTTCCTTTAGATAAATTAATTTATACTAGCTTAAAACCCGTGCGATGCACGGATTTTTTTTAATATTATATGAAACTTTTTCATTATATTAAATTAATTTTTTTAAACATGAATTTTGGAGGGTTTAATTTTTATATGAGATGATTTGATAATAATTATATAAATGTTATCCATGATATTTCTAGAAAAGGAGGGATTTTAGTTAGAAAATATAGAAAAGATGATAGGTTTTAGTTGAAAAAGGTAATCGGTTAATTATTAGTGATTATAAAATTATTATTTTATTTTATTAAATAGAATGCCCATGATATGATTAGAAAAAGAGAGGATTTAGTTAGAGAAAATTAAAAAGGTAACATGTTCTAGGTGAAAAGGTAATTGATTAGTTTATAGTAATTATAATTTAATTATGTTTTTTTACTAAATACAATGATTTTAGAAAAGGAGAAATTAATATTATCCGTGATAATTCTATTAAAAGAGGGATTTTAGTTAGAAAATATAGAAAAGATGATATGTTTTAGCTGAAAAAGATAATCGGTTAATTATTAATATTATAATATTATTAGTTTATTGTATTAAATAGAACCGCCTGTGATACAATTGGAAAAAGAGATGTTTTAGTTAGAGAAAATAGAAAGGTAATGTGAAAATTAAAAAGATGACATGATTTATGTGAAAATGGTAATTGATAATTTTATAGTAATTATAATTTAATTATGTTATTTTACTAAATAAAATTGCTCATAATTTTTAGAAATGAGAAATTAATGTTGCCCGTAATATTTCTAAAAAAAAGGGAATTTAATTAGAAAAAATAGAAAAGATGATACATTTTAGCTGAAAAGGTAATCGGTTAATTATTAATATCATAATTTTATAATTTTATAATTTATTTTTATTAAATAGAAACGCCGGTAATATAATTGGAAAAATAGAGGTTTTAGTAAGAGAAAATAAAAAAGGTAACGTGTTTTGGCTGAAAAAGGTAACCATCCATGATATATTTGGAAAAAGAAAGACTTTTGTTAGAGAAAAGATAAATGGTAACGTGTTTTGCCTGAAAAAGGTAATTGATTAGTTAATAGTAATTCTAATATAATTATGTTATTTTATTAAACAAAATTGTTCGTTTGTTTTTTTCAAAAAAAGAAATTTTAGTTAGATAAAATGTAAAAGATATTGTATTTTACCTAAAACATGAAATTATTTAGTTATTGAAAAACAGAAAAGGTAATATGTTTAACCTTAAAAAGAAAATTGATTAATAAAGTAGAAATTTTAGTTAGATAAAATATAAAAGATGTTGTATTTTACCTGAAAAAGAAAATTATTTAGTTATTGAAAAATAGAAAAGATAATATGTTTAACCGGAAAAAAGGAACTTGGTTAGTTAGTAGGATGGATTTTATATACCGTATTTTAGTTAGAAAATATAGAAAAGATAATACGTTTTAGCTGAAAAAGGACATCGGTTAATTATTAACATTATAATATTATTAGTTATTTGTATTAAATATAACCGTCCGTGATATAAATTGGAAAAAGAGAGATTTTAGTTAGAGAAAATAGAAAGGTTATGTGAAAATTAAAAAATGACGTGATTTAATGTGAAAATGGTAATTGATTAGTTTATAATAGCTATAATTTAATTATATTATTTTAGTAAATAAAATTGCTCATTGTTTTTAGAAAATGAGAAACTAATGTTGCCCGTGATATTTCTAAAAAAAGGAAATTTAATTAGAAAAAATAGCAAAGAATATACATTTTCATGTATCATTATTATGAACAATGTATACAATTTTTAATATATTTTATTAATAATTGAGAAATATGATGTGATATTTTCATGTATATATTAATGATTGTAAGATTTGTTGTAAATTAAAAAGGTAACATAATAATATAAATGATTGAAAGATATGATAAAATTGATGTTTTTAGGTGTTTATAAAAGGTAATATGTTCAACTAAAAGTAAATGTGAAAAAGGCAATCACTAATTACCATTAATTTTATTATATTAATTTGAAAAAGGCAATCGACTAATTACCATTAATTTTATGGGTTAAATGGCAGTTAGGTCACTCAACTGATTCAAAACTTTCAGTTGGGTCATCCAACTCAAAAAACTTTCAATCAGGTCACTTAACAAATAATTTTTTTAATCAGTTCATAAAACACGTTAAATGACATGATTTTAACGTGTTTAATGTCATGATTTTCACGTGTTTAATGACCTGATTGAAAGTTTTTAACGTGTTTAATGACTTGATTGAAAGTTTTATTTGTTAAGTGACTTGAGTGAAAGCTTTTTGAGTTTGATGACCCAACTGAAAGTTTTGAGTTAGTTGAGTGACCTAACTACCATTTAACCCTTAATTATATTATCTTAATTGACTAATTATCATTAATTATAACGTGTTTTAATTGGAAAGAAAATATTAATGATGGAAAGATACGATACGATTGGTGTTTTTAGGTGTTTATAAAAGGTATTATCTCGACTAATTACCATTAATTATATTATGTTATTATTTATTTTAGGTGTATTTATGTTTCTTTATAATGAAGGGTATACAAGTAAATTCACTCCGTACCAAAAAACAGGTACCAAAACTTTCAATGTTTCGGAATTTATATAATAGTATAGATTCGCTAAATTTATTATCAAGGAAAATTCATAAATTGCGATTTTACTGTACTCTTTTTGTGAATCCTTTTACAAATTATTTATTCTTTTCTGTCCATTTACTTCTTCGTTAAATTTATTGTTAACTCATATTTTCTAAAATTGTTAGTTCTTGTACTTTGTGTGCACTTTCTTGTTCACACTCTTATATTTGTTTCATATTCCCTATTTTGGAATTGTAATTGCCTTACTCATTTATGTTTGTTTTGTCTCGCAATTATATTGCGACATTGTTTTGTTCAGTGCTGTTATGTTCCATAAAATGAGTTTGGCAATATTTTGTAACCTTTATGTTGGGCTTTAAGACCGATCTTTGTGGGATAATCACAAACAATGTTCTCATAGAGTTGAGAGTCAAGGTGAACTAGGCACTTACTCATATCAGTGCTGTAAGTATATTAGCACGTCTCTGGGGTATGAGATTGTGATTAGATCATGATCGCTTTTGTTCTATAGAAATGCTGTGTGTATTTCATGTATTTCTTCTCGTGGATTATCGGAGAAGAAACGTCTAGACTATACTCGATTTGTGATTCAGACTTGCAGGTACAGGTTATATAAGAGACCCTTATTGTACCCACCTTGTTAAATATAATTGATGTGGTTAATATCAGTTTTAAGTTTTACAGGGAAAAACAGAGTTTAACTTGAAACAGGAAGCAGTCAGAGTTTAGTTAAACTCTGATAGTTGGAAGCTTGATAGAGTTTGCTATACGCTGACATTGGAAGCTCGAAAGAGTTTAGTTAAACTCTGTCTGGAGGAAGCGCGTCTCCAGTCAACAGTGATTAAAGATTAATTGAAGATAATTATGGAAGCAATATCTTTACATATTGGATAGCTGTTAAAGAGATTGAGTTGACTTAGGAGATGTGTAGCAATCATAATTGATAACATTTGTATAGCTGATTTATAGGCGAATCAATTATCGATTGACGTAGCTGTATATCTTTATAAATACAGTTAGGTTAACCCTAGAAGGGTATCGATCGTGTAATACAATATCTTTCATTGTAACCTAAGCAGCTCTCTGTGATATTTTACATCACTGGGAGAGAAGTTAATTTCAAACAGTTTTTAAAGTTATTTAAGAACTTAATGTTATTCTCTCATACTTAGTTGATTATAATTTGTGTATTCGTCCTAACAATTGGTATCAGAGCTTGATCTGTTAATTTATTACAGTTTAAGATCCACACACACACAACTATAATCAATGGCAGAAATTCCTCCTCCAACACCAGGCTCTAGTGCTGAGAAGGCTCAACCTGCAACTGTGAGCCGATATGAAACAATCAGGGTTCCTATTCTTAAGCCAACAGAATACTCAACCTGGAAGGTGAAAATGGCTATGTTTCTGGAGGCTACAGATCCAGAATATCTTGACATAATTTATGAAGGCCCTCATAAGCCTACAAAATTATCTGTTGTTGCTGCTGGACAAGAAGCTAAATCTATTCCAAAGGAGAAGAAAGATTTGACTCCTGAGGACATTTCATCCATTGGTAAGGATGCAAAGGTTAGACATCTGCTTCATAGTTCATTGGATAATGTTATGTCTAACAAAGTGATCAATTATAAAACTGCAAAAGAGATCTGGGATGCTCTAGAAGTTAGATGTCAGGGAACTGCTGCAATCAAGAAGAATAGAAGAAACATACTCACACAGGAGTATGAACACTTTGAGGCTAAATCTGAAGAATCAATGACAGAAACCTTTGACAGATTCTGTAAGCTACTTAATGATCTGTCACTGGTTAATAAAGAATATGATCTAGAAGATTCAAATCTCAAGTTTCTTCTTTCTCTACCTGAAAAGTGGGATGTTAAGACAACCACTATTAGAGACAACTATGATCTGGCTGATACTGATATTGATGAGATCTATGGGTTGCTCAAGACTCATGAACTAGAAATGGAACAGAGAAGTAGAAGATCAGGCAGAAAATCAAAATCTGTTGCTCTAAGAGTTGAAGAAAGACCCTCAAAGAAGGAAGCATCAAGGAAGAAGGCAAAAGGAAAAGCTTTGGTCATTCATTCTGAAAGTGAGTCATCAAACTCTGATGTTGACTCAAATACAGATGGATCATCTGATTCTGAAGATGATTAGGAAATGATGCAAATGGCTGCCTTGATCGTAAAGACCTTCAAGAAGATGGGATTCAAGAACTTCAAGAAAGGGAAGAGATTCTCCAAGAATGATTCAAAGTTTGACAGGAAGAATTTTAGCAAATCTGAGAGAAAGGATACCAAATATGGGAAAAGAGACAAGTCTGAGATTCAATGCTACAAGTGTAAGGAGATGGGTCACTATGCTCCTGAGTGCAAGAAGGGTAAAACTGAGAAGGCACTCTTCACTAAAGGCAGAGATTGGGCAGACACCTCTGACTCAGATGAGGATGTGAACTATGCTCTCATGGCTACTACTGTTGATGAAGCTGAAAATTCTGAAAACAAGGTACCTCTAACTACCTATGCTTATAATACTGATGATATAACTGAATTAAGAATATATCTTAAGGCATTGCATATCAGTTATAGGGATTAGACTTTAGAGAATGAGAGAATCAAAACTGAGAATTCTGAACTCAAAGAGAGAAATAAGGTTGTAGAAGAGAAACTTGCTAACATGCAGCAAGTTCAAAAGGAAAGAGATGATGCTGTCTATCTTGAACAAGAGTTGTTAAGTAAGTATAAACAACTAGAATCTGAATTGGAGAAGGCAAATCATATTATTAAAACTTGGACTCACTCTGGAAAAGACACTCAAGAAGTTTTTCAATCTGACACTGTAGGTCTAGGTTACTCTGAGGAAGATGAACTTAGGTTTCAGAATACAGTCAAGATTAGACCACCACTTCCACCTAAGAAATTTGGAACATTTGTTAATGGAATAAGTGAACCTAGGTTTGAAGGTGGAAAAAAAGCTGTTAAGAAAGAACCAGTAAAAACTAGTGTTAAACAGGTTAATATTGGTTTAATGACAGATAAACAACTTAAGCATAAGCTTAAGGAGTTAAAATCTGTTAAGAAACAGAAAGTGTCTAGAAAGAACAGAAATGGTAAAGTAGGCATCACTCAAGGTAATTATCCAATGCTTGCTACTTTAGCTCCAAGAAAGACATGTCATAACTGTGGTAGCACTAACCATCTTGCTAGTTTTTGCAGGAAGAACAAAGACACTAATTCTTTACCTTTCAAGTCTGAAGTAAAGAAAGATAATGTTAGAACTAGACCACAGACTTTATGCAAACACTGTGGAAGCACTTGGCATTCTATTTATACTTGCAGAAATTATCATGCTATTTATCATAATTACTATGAACTGAAACCTAATCTGAAATGGGTTAGAGTGAATTCTGCAAGTGTAAACTCTGATAAAGTTAGCTTAAACTCTGATAGTGTAAATTCCGCCGCTAAAGCTAACAAAATTAAGAAATCAAAGGATCCAAGCAAGTCTGGATCCTTAAATCTAATCCTCAGTAATTGTTTGTGATTGTAGGGCATCAGGGAAAGTATCCTAGTCGTGGACAGTGGATGTTCAGGACACATGACTAGAAATAAAGCCCTGCTATCAGAGTATGTGGAGAAGGCTGGCCCAAAAGTTTCCTATGGAGATGGCAACATAGGACATGCTCTGGGATATGGCAATATTAATCTTGGAAGTGTCATCATCACAAATGTAGCTCTGGTTCCAGGACTCAAGCATGATCTGCTATCTGTGAGTCAAATCTGTGACAGAGGTTTTCATGTAGATTTTCAACCTGAATACTGTGAGGTTATCAGCAAAACCACAGGGAAAGTTGTTTTAGTTGGACAAAGGCGCAACAATATCTATGAAGCAAGCTTGCTGACAAACTCTGATGGAAAAACTATGTGCCTGTCAACAAGAATGTCCAATGAAGAGAGTTAGAAGTGGCATAAGAAACTCTCTCATTTGAATCTGAACAACATCAATGAGCTGATAAGAAAGGATCTTGTTAGAGGACTTCCAAAGTCTTTGTTAAATGTTGATGGTCTGTGTGATTCATGTCAAAAGGCCAAACATTGGAAGACTTCTTTCAAGAGCAAGTCTGAATCTTCAATTGTTGATCCATATCATCTTCTACATGTTGATCTTTTTGGACCAGTAAATGTCTTGTCAATTGGAAGGAAGAAATATGCTCTAGTCATTGTTGATGAATATACCAGATACACTTGGGTGTATTTTCTAGCAAAGAAGGATGAAACTGCATTAACTCTGATGGAGCATGTAAAGCTACTGGACAAAGGATCAAAACACAAAGTCAAAATAATCAGAAGTGATAATGGAACTGAATTCAGAAATGCAACAATGGAAGAATTCTGCAAGAACAGAGGCTTGAAGTAAGAGTTTTCTGCACCTGGTACACCACAGCAAAATGGTGTAGTTGAGAGGAAGAACAGAACCTTGATAGAAGCTGCCAGAACTATGCTTGATGAAGCAAAATTACCAACCTATTTCTGGGCAGAAGCAGTTCAAACTGCTTGTTTTACTCAAAATGCAACACTGATCAACAAGCATGGAAAAACACCATACGAGATGGTGAGGGAAAAGAAGCCAAAACTGAAATATTTTCATATTTTTGGGTGCAAATGCTTTGTGTTGAAATCTCATCCTGAACAGTTGACCAAATTTGAGTTGAAAGCAGAAGAAGGAATTTTTGTTGGCTATCCAGTGTCAACAAAGGCATTCAGAGTTTATAATCTGAGAACAAAAGTGATTATGGAATCTATTCATGTGTCATTTGATGACAATAAAATCACTGGACTTGAAGATGTTGATGAACATGATCAGTTGCATTTCAAAAATGAAGATCTAATCTCTGATGAAATAAACTCTGATGAAACCAGTCCAACAAACTCTGTTGATGCAAACTCTGAACCTCTACTGGTACACACAGAAGAAATAGTACAGTCAGAACAAAGAGGAGAACCAGTTGAGGGGGAGCATGATCATAGTGATGACTCAAATTCTGATAGTGAGTCAACTGAAAAATCTGGATCAAACTCAAACTCTGAAAGTCCAAAGTCTGACAGTTCAAGCTCTGAGCGATCAAATTCAGGGGGAACCTCAGAGAATGAAGAAAGGCATCAAGATAATCAGGAGAACATTGATCAAGGGGGAGGATCAACTGTTGACAGAAGTCATTTACCTTCAGCTAGGAAATGGACAAAATCACATACAACTGATTTAATAATTGGAGATCCAGATGTAAAAGTTAGGACAAGAAGTGCTACAACAAATGAATGTCTGTTTCATGCATTTCTATCCAAATCTGAACCAAAGAAAGTGGAAGAAGCTCTTCAAGATGCTGACTGGATAACAGCAATGCAGGAGGAGTTAAATGAATTTGAGAGAAATGAAGTATGGACCCTTGTACCTAGACCAAAGAATAGATCTGTTGTTGGTACTAGATGGGTTTTCAGAAACAAAACTGACAGTGATGGGGTTGTTACAAGAAACAAGGCCAGACTTGTGGCCAAAGGCTATTCACAGCAAGAAGGCATAGACTATGATGAAACTTTTGCTCCAGTTGCATGGTTGGAGGAAATAAGAATCTTTCTAGCATATGCTTCTCACAAGAAATTCAAGGTTTTTCAGATGGATGTGAAAAGTGCTTTTCTGAATGGAAAACTTGAAGAAGAAGTGTTTGTTGAACAACCACCAGGATTTGTAGATCCCCAAGTATCCAGATTATGTCTACAGGCTTGACAAGGCACTCTATGGACTTAAGCAGGCACCAAGAGCATGGTATGAAACTCTAGCTCAATTTCTTTTAGAAAGTGGGTTCAACAGAGGTACAATTGATAAAACCTTGTTCTACTTCAATCTTGGTAGTGATCTGTTATTAGTTCAAATATATGTAGATGACATAATCTTTGGATCTACTAATGATAAACTCTGTAAGAAGTTTGCCAAGCTCATGCAGTCCAGGTATCAAATGAGCATGATGGGAGAGCTCAGTTATTTTCTAGGGCTAAAGGTGAAGCAAACAGATGATGGAATCTTTATCAATCAAGCAAAATATACCAGAAATCTTCTCAAGAAATTTGGCATGCTTGACTGCTCATCTGCAACAACTCCCATGGCAATAGCAACTAAGTTGGACAAAGACACAGGTTCACCAGTGGATATGACAAGCTATAGAGGGATGATTGGGTCTCTTCTTTATCTAACAGCTAGCAGACCTGACATCATGTATGCAACATGTCTTTGTGCAAGATTTCAGGCAGATCCAAAAGAACCACATCTAACAGCTGTGAAGAGAATTTTCAAATATCTTAAGGGAACCATAACTTTAGGATTGTGGTATCCAAGAGAATCAGACTTCAAGCTACTTGGTTACTCTAATGCAGACTTTGCAGGCTGTAAGATAGACAAAAAAAGTACTAGTGGAAGTTGTCAATTTCTTGGTGATAGACTTGTTTCTTGGTACAACAAGAAACAGAAATCAATCTCTACATCTATAGCTGAAGCAGAGTATATTGCTGCTGGTAGCTGTTTTGTACAGATTCTGTGGATGAAGAATCAATTACTGGATTATGGATTGAGGTACAGTAAAATACCTATTTACTGTGATAATCAAAGTGCTATTGCTATGACAGGTAATCCAGTACAGCATTCAATGACCAAGCACATCAGCATAAGGTACCATTTTATCAGAGAACATGTAGAGGAAGGGAATATTGAGCTTCATTTTGTGTCTACAGAACAACAGCTTGCAGATATCTTCACCAAGCCATTGAGTGAAGCTGTATTTACAAGGCTGGTAAATGAACTAGGGATGGTCTCTGGCTTTGACTAGAGATATTGGTTAGACTAAAAACTCTACTTATGTACTGTGTTGCTCATAATTCTGTGGTATGTTAAACTCTGGTATGCAAACTCTGCTCAATGACTGTTAAACTCTGTTAGCATGCTCTTTAAGTCATACACTGTTGACTGTTGGATAAACTCTAATAAACTCTGAAAATGTTTTTGTCTGAATGTTAATAACAATGAAGAAATCTGTATTTAATCATGAATCCTTCTAAGTTATTTGTGATCTAATCTTAGATTGTGCAGAAAATTAACACAGCATGATACTGTTTTGTTCGCTAAAATCACTACGCAAGTATACGCAGTCCAAAAGCAATAAAGGGAATTAAGGATCGTTCCCACGAAGACTCGGTGATTTAAGTATAAGTGTCTATTCAACAATGTTCGGCTAATTATAGAAGCTTGAACGAGTGATAAAGTTCGGTTTGTTGAATTAACAATTAACTAATGAAATATCAACTAACGTGTTTTTAAAATAATATGATAAGGGCATGGGGTTCTAAGTTCATGAATGCTTCATCTTGGTTTACTATCAAGATTCAATAAGTTGCAATTGTTAAAGAAGCTAGCGGGAACACTTAGCTAATATGAGCCATCTTTCAATTAACTCATACCAATCCAAATAAACATCCACAAAAGAGATAGAAGTTATAAGGGCATCAATTATATCCAAACACTATATGTCTATGTGAATGGGTGATACAATCGATTTACAAAACAAGTTCCGCAATTAACTACATAGGGGAATAATGTTCTATCGAAACTATATTCCAACACGCGGAGAAGCCGACGAAACCTATGCTAGCATGGTGAGTCCTAATCTCTAAATCCACTTTCGCATTCATTAGAGATTTGACAAAATAGATGTTAGCTACTCATCTATATGCAATTAACACAACCACATTAGGCATTCTTATAAGAAAATCACAAACTCAAATAATCTATCAAGCCAACCATAAAAATCCACAATTCACTACATTAGAACCCCATGAAAGTGTTTAGTTCATAATTAAACTTAACACCTTCATGGGTTCTATGGATAACATAATTAAACAAAATGAAAATTAAGATTAATAATTAAAATTGAATTAGACAAAAGTACTAGAAAAGAAATCACTAATAAACAAGTTAAGAGTTGAGAAAAACTGAAAATTGGAGTAGAGAAATCCTGGAAATTGCTTGAACTTGAGTGAATTCCTCCTTGGATTCACCTAAGATTTGATGTGTTCTTCCTCTTGCCTCCTTCCAAGATGTTCCCCAGCTGCTAGTTTTTTTTACAAGTGATGTAAGTTCGTTTTTATACAACCCTAGAAAAAGCCCATATGCTGAAAATGGCCCAACAGCAAAACAATTCGTTGAGCAGAATTTTTGGCTTCCAGGCTGCAGCCTGGAATCCCGAGCGGCCGCCCGGAGCTCAAAATTGCTGGAAATTTTCTGCCTTGGCTTATTTTCTGATTTTTGGCTTGCTCTTTCCTTTGCACCTTCTTGCACTTTAATAGCATTTCATCCCTTGCATTCTCTAGCCTTCCAAGATGGTGCAACAACACCACAACTCTTCCGAGACGATGCAAACAAGCAATTCCAAGATCACCAACATAGCACGATCTTTGCACCAAATCCACCGACTCTCGACCTTTTGTGTTATTCCATGCAACCTACAAAACTAAACCAAAACACATCAAATGATGCTTGTAAACTTGAGAACGAACAACGATTCTAGCCATTTAGAAGCCTTAAAAGTGGATATAAAATCCACTTAACAAACCCCTAAACTTGAATCATTGCTTGTCCTCAAGCAAAGAAAAATGCAACCACTTAACACATGGGAAATGCATGAATGATATGAACTCAATAACCTAACTACTAAATGCATGATGCATGAAATGCAATATCCCCTCGCAACACAACATTCGTTTCAACAATCCCCTCCAAGAATGCAACAACTAATGACAAGAACCGATTACATTCCAATATATACATAGGTATAAACAAGTGCAAAGCGTGATTGTGTGCTAGCTTCAAAAGAATACTCACTAATGGATCCGAACAAGACAAAACATGCTTTTAAGGGAAATTTACGAGTTTAAAAACAGAATAGAGTCTATACTCTCGACAACCTAGAACAGCTCCATATTCGATCAAGGTCACAATGAATTTATTATGTTCTAAACCTCTAAATACGCTTATTTGACCATGCAATGGTTGAGGTCCCTAAAGACTTATGCACTAGCACCCTTGTAACGAGCTTTAGGTTAGCGGATCCCAGACTATAAAAGCCTTAGGTCACTAGGCACAAAGTCCCCTAGAACTTACTTGCTCGAGTACCAATGAGCCCAACCGTGGTCAATTATGCCTTATACACATTCAACTTTTTTTTTTCTTTTCTTTTGAGAATGGGAATGAGTGCGTTTCGCTCCATCTCATTCCACCCCTAGACTACTCATATAAATATGAGCTGGCTACTAGCCAATTGACACCTAGCCATTACTTATCATTATTATATTTCTTCTTCTTTTTTTTTTTTTTTTTTTTTTTTTTTTTTAGCACGCATACCCAATGCTTCCCCCCAAACTTATACTTTACTGCCCTAGAGTCATAAAGAGAATAGGTAAAATTCTATCGTTAAACAAGCGACTATTCCCCCATAAGCATGTAATCCTTGAACAAAATCCAAAAGCATTGAGTAACTATGAATGGTGTAAAAATATTTTAGCTACTGCACTAGTATAGCCTATTTCAACTGAGCATGAAATTGAATTCCTGTTTTCATTATCACACTCTCTTCAAAGACTACTAATTCGAACTTGTTATTGCTAAGGGATCATGGAATGTTATGATATGCAATTATATGAACATAACAATTAAAGTAATCTACATGTCGTGCGACTTAAAACTACATGACATGAATGTACTAGCTAGATGCAAATATGACCTTAACCCCACACCCCCAAACTTGAACAATTCAATGTCCTCATTGAAAGTAAAGGGAAAAGGGAAGAAAACGCCCCTAATCGTCTGAGTCGTCACCCTCTTCGGGCTGTGAATCTGGTGGAGTATCTGGAGGAGGATAGGGCTGATGAGTGCCATAAACCGGCCATTCCACCTGAATGCCATCTCGCTCAAAAACTCTATCAAGTGACACTGTCATATCCTGTGCAAAACGGCGATTTATATCATGCATGGCGTCCATACGCCGAAGCAACCGCCTATACTGGGTATCACTGAATCCTGCCTGTGGACCCTGGCGACCTGCGCCTCTCTCAGCCCGATCTGCTCTAACTCTCTGCGGAGGTGGCACAATTCTCTCCACCCCACCTACAATGAACCCATGACCTCGTGGGTGAGGGACGCCGCCCGGCCAATCCTCCAAACGAGCAATTATAGCACTATCAATGTCGGCACTCTGCTGCTGAAGCTGTTCCTCGGCACCCCAATTAACACCGGCATTCATACACAACCGGGTGATAAGATAAGCATGGGGAATAGCTCCTGTAGTGCGGCTAGTCATAAAACGGCACATACCCTGATAAATCAGATATGCTGGATCAATGTAATGGCCTCCCAAAATTCCATATAACAAAATGGCTCTCTCCACTGTAACGTCATGAGCGTGCGAAGAAGGCATCAATCGTGCACATATGAACATGTTCCATGCGCGAGCATACCTATTCAGGGCAGAAGCAGGGAAGTTTAAATGCTCATTAGATCCCGGCTTATACCTCCACTCAGTGCCTGGCGCACACAAATCAACCACAAGTCTATCTAAATCCACTTCTGCGCGTGACTTGATCGTCCAATCCTCGGCCCCCCGAGGTTGAGGTGGAAGCCTTAACACGTTCGAAATGGTTGCACGCCGGTAATCTACCATTACACCACGTACCCATGAATAACCATTAGCCGATTCCTTGGCATTTGCATAGAATTCTCGGACAACACATAGGGGAACTTCCAAAGGAGTGTCACACAACACACTCCATCCCCTAACATTAATCATGCCAAGCAATTCGCCATCGGTGGCGGAAGGCTTGAATCCTCGTTCTTTAGCCACCGCCCTAGTCCGCAATCGATTATACTCATTGTGAGCAATTAATGAAACAAATCGCGATTCATCAAGTGCCTCATCAATATTCGGTTGAGCACTACTACTACCCACAATTCTTGTTCTTTTTGGAGCCATAATTCTCACAGACAAATTAACAAACACCTTATGTGCAAGTCTCCTTATTAACCAATCACACAATATCCAACGAAATTAAACCAAGCAATTGCTTACAACCCACAACAAGATAAACCCTTGAAATCCTTATCCAATCCTTGTTTTTCAATTTTTTAGGTATTATGAGATGCTAGAGAATGAGTAAATTGGATATATGTGGATGTATGTATAATTGGGTGTGTAATTGTGGGGATAGTGGGTTATGGTTTGATATAGGGATATGGATGTGGGATTAGTATATATGAATTTGGGGTTGAAAATGGGATGAGATTTATGGGGTTGAGTAGGGTGAAGTAAGTGGATTCGGAGGTTTTATAAACCTATAAGAACTGCCTAAATATTCAACCACTGCATGCCTTGTTTTTAAGTTCGTTCGGCAGAGTTTTAGAGCGTGGGGCGCCCGCCCGGGTGCAATGGCGCGGCCGCCCGGGTTCGAATCTCCTGCTCTGTGATGCTGCGATGTGCTCGGCAGAAATATTCGGTGCGGGGCGCCCGCCCTGGGCTTGGCGCGGCCGCCCGGGGTTCGATTTTTCTGCTCAGCAAAATTTTATTCCTCTGTTTGCTCTGTTTTCTTGTGGCTTGACAGGAGATTTCTGTATGGGGTGCCCGCCTGGCATGGCGCGGTCGCCCTGAGTCCTTATTTTGTGCCAGACACCCATTTTCAAACACACATATTTTCCATCTCCTTTCCTTTTCTTTCTCACTTTTTTTTTTATAATGCTTTTTCAAAACAAATAATACTCCAAAATGCATGGGTTGCCTCCCACGAAGCGCTTGTTTTAAATGTCACTAGCTTGACATTTTCTTCGAATTTCAATCGGTAGTACCAAGAACCGCGGATTCCGCTTCGCGATTCACACATTCACCAAAGTATGGTTTCAACCTCTGTCCATTTACTTTGAACGACTCATCAGGTGATTTATCAAAAATTTCCACTGCTCCATGTGGAAACACCATTTTAACATAAAATGGCCCTGACCATCTCGACTTAAGCTTTCCTGGAAACAATCGAAGACGAGAGTTAAGTAATAAAACGGATTGACCAGGAACAAATACCTTGTTTACCAGACGACGATCATGCCATCGCTTCACTTTCTCCTTATAAAGCTTGTTATTCTCGTATGCTTGCAAGCGAAACTCGTCTATCTCGTTGAGTTGCACCATTCGCTTCTCACCCGCAACCTTAAGATCAAAATTTAGTTTTTTCAAAGCCCAGTACGCCTTGTGCTCCAATTCGGCTGGCAAATGACAAGCCTTTCCATACACAAGTTGATATGGGGACATCCCCAACGGTGTTTTATAGGCTGTTCGATAAGCCCATGCCGCTTCATCAAGTTTCATTGACCAATCTTTCCTTGAAGGACTCACTACTTTTTCTAGAATGCGCTTGATTTCACGGTTAGACACCTCGGCTTGGCCATTGGTTTGAGGGTGGTATGCTGTAGCTACACGATGGTTGATGTTGTACTTAGCCATGAGGTTAGTAAACTTGCGATTGCAAAAGTGAGTACCTTCATCACTAATGATAAATCGAGGAGTGCCGAATCTTGTAAAGATGTTCTTGTGAAGGAAATTTATCACTACATTTGCATCATTGGTTGGAAGTGCCTTGACCTCAACCCATTTGGAAACATAGTCCACGGCTAACAAGATGTATTGGTTGTTGCATGAAGAAATGAATGGTCCCATGAAGTCGATCCCCCAAACGTCGAAGATTTCCACTTCCAGCATCACATTAAGGGGCATTTCATTTCTCCTTGAGATGTTTCCAACTCGTTGGCAACGATCACACCTCAATACAAATTGATGAGCATCCTTAAAAAGGGAAGGCCAATAGAATCCTGCTTGAAGAATACGAGTCGCGGTCTTTTCACCTCCATAGTGGCCTCCATATGTTGTGGCATGATAGTCCTTCAGAATAGCCTCTGTCTCACTGTGAGGTACACACCTCCTGATAACCTGATCCGCTCCTTGTCTGAACAAGTATGGTTCATCCCAACAATACCATTTAACTTCATGCATGAACTTCTTCTTTTGTGCATATGAGAGTTCGGGAGGAATCACTCTACTAACAAGAAAGTTCACAATGTCTGCGAACCAAGGTTCTTCTTCTTGTATTCCAAACAGTTGTTCATCAGGGAAGAATTCATTAATGACCGTGCTGTCTTGGGATGACTTCCCAAGATCTTCCAAACGAGAAAGGTGATCGGCTACTTGGTTTTCTATTCCTTTTCTGTCCTTTATTTCCAAATCGAATTCTTGCAATAGAAGTACCCAACGAATCAAACGAGGTTTGGAGTCCTTCTTTGTCATCAAATATTTTATAGCCGCATGATCTGTGTAAACAATTACCTTCGTGCCAAGCAAGTAGGCTCGAAATTTCTCAAAAGCATAGACAACAGCCAAGAGCTCCTTTTCCGTGGTGGTGTAGTTCAACTGTGCATCATTAAGGGTTTTACTAGCATAGTAAACCACATGAAAAATTCTCTCTTTCCGTTGACCAAGAACAGCACCAACTGCATAGTCACTAGCATCACACATTAGCTCAAAAGGCTCACTCCAATTAGGTGCAGTAATAACAGGTGCAGTAGTTAACTTCTTCTTCAAGAGCTCGAAGGCAACAAGACAAGCTTCGTCAAATTTGAAGGGAATGTCCTTCTCAAGTAGATTACACAACGGTTTAGAAATTTTCGAGAAATCCTTTATGAAACGCCGATAAAAACCCGCGTGCCCAAGAAAGCTACGAATCCCCTTGACTGAAATTGGAGGAGGAAGATTTGAGATTGTTTCCAATTTAGCTTTATCTACCTCAAGACCTTGATTAGAAACCTTGTGCCCGAGAATTATTCCTTCTTGTACCATGAAATGGCACTTTTCCCAATTGAGAACCAAATTGGTTTCAACGCACCTTTTAAGCACTAAGGTCAAATTCGCAAGAGTCTCATCATAAGAGGTACCAAATACTGAAAAATCATCCATAAAAACCTCTACATTAATACCAATCATGTCCGAGAATATGGCCATCATGCATCTCTGAAAAGTTGCTGGGGCACCACAAAGACCAAAGGAAACCCGACGAAAGGCAAAAGTGCCAAACGGGCAAGTAAATGTGGTCTTTTCCTGATCTTCAGGAGCAATGCAAATCTGATTATACCCCGAATATCCATCAAGAAGACAATAATATTCATGACCGGCCAATCTATCCAACATCTGATCAATGAAGGGAAGTGGGAAATGATCTTTCCTGGTGGCCTTATTGAGCTTCCGATAGTCCATGCACACTCGCCATCCTGTGACCGTTCGAGTAGGAATGAGTTCATTTTTTTCGTTTGCCACCACGGTCATGCCTCCTTTCTTAGGCACACACTGCACTGGACTGACCCATGAACTGTCTGAAATGGGATAGATTATCCCTGCATCTAGCCACTTGAGGATTTCTTTCTTTACCACCTCTTTCATGATAGGATTTAGCCGCCTTTGGTGCTCTACTGTTGGCTTACTCCCTTCTTCCAATAGAATTTTATGTTGGCAATACGAGGGACTGATTCCTTTTAGATCCGCCACAGACCAACCTATGGCTGATTTGAATTCTCGAAGAACCCTCAAGAGTTTGTCCTCCTCAGCATCTGAAAGGTTAGCGGCAATAATCACTGGCAAAGTAGATGATTCTCCAAGAGAGGCATACCGTAAATGCTCTGGTAGTGGTTTGAGCTCTAGAGTTGGAGCTTCCTCGATAGATGGTTTCAATTGCTGATGCGATCCCTTTAATTCTGGTAGACCCAACGATTCTACCGGTCTCTCCAATTTTCTTTGCCAAGGCATAGCATCCAGATATTGCAGTTGTTCATCTATATCATCTTCATCTAATGAATACTCTCCACTGAGTGCCTTTTCCAAAGTGTCATTCATGAACATGTGATCCAACTTTTCTTGTACCGTAGACTCAATCAAGTCTATCTTTAGACACTGTTCTTCTTCTGTAGGAAATTTCATAGCTGTGAAAACATTGAAAGTGACATTTTGATCGTGCACCCTCATCGTAAGTTCTCCCTTTTGGACATCAATCAATGTTTGCCCCGTCGCCAAGAATGGTCGACCAAGTATGATAGGAATCTTCTTATCTTCTTCAAAATCCAGTATGACAAAATCAGCTGGAAAAATTAGTTTGTCCACTTTTACTAGGACATCTTCAACAACTCCTCGGGGATATGTGATTGAGCGATCCGTTAACTGAAGTGACATGCTCGTCGGTTTTGGCTCGGGAAGGCCAAGTTGCAAGAAAACCGAGTATGGCATGAGATTGATACTTGCTCCCAAATCACATAAACATTTGTCAAAAGACAATTTTCCAATGGTGCATGGAATGGTGAAACTACCAGGGTCCTTTAGTTTAGGCGGTAACTTTTGTTGCAATACCGCACTACACTCTTCCGTCAAAGCAACGGTCTCTAACTCCTCCAGTTTCACTTTTCTCGAAAGAATGCCTTTCATGAACTTTGCATAGCTTGGCATTTGTTCTAGAGCTTCGGCAAAGGGAATGTTGATGTGTAATTTCTTAAAGACTTCAAGAAATTTTCCAAATTGCTTGTCCAGTTTCTGTTTCTGCAGTCGTCGAGGAAATGGTGGAGGTGGATAGACATGCTCTCCTACTTCTTTAAGGACTGATTGTTTAGGAGGTGATGTATTTTTTTCTTCCTCCTGGGTTGAAATTGAAGCTTTACCCTTGTCTTCGGTGTCTCCCAAGTCCACTTTTTCTGTTTCCTCAATGGGCAGAATTCTTTCTGCTCTTGTCATTTCAGCACCTTCTGTGACTTTCCCGGACCTTAGAGTGATGGCCTTGATGTGCTCTTGGTTGTCCTTTCTCCCTGGATTAGCTTCGGTATCACTGGGAAGTGTTCCTTGTGGTCGGCTCATCATGAAACTAGCAAGTTGTCCCATTTGAGTTTCCAGATTTTTAATTGAAGCTGCTTGGCTTTTCCAGGCTAATCTGAGCTCATCTAACTCTGTCTTTTCACTCGAAGATGATTGCCCGGAATGTCCATAAGATTGTTGTGGTTGATGAAATCCCGGGGGCTGAAATTGTCTAGGGGCATATGGTTGTTGAAATTGATGCCCCTGCTGTTGGTGAAATCCAGATGGATTAGATTGCTTGTTTCCAAATTGCTGATTCTGAGAATTATGAAAGGGCTGATTATTTTGCTGAGAACCTCCTTGGTTGTTGCTCCAACTGAAATTTGGGTGATTTCGATTGCTTGGATGATAATTGTTAGGCGCTGGTTGTTGTTGCCTCTGAAAGTTGCTTACAAATTGCACCGATTCACTAGAAATGGCACATTGGTTGGTTTCATGTGCACCCGCACATAACTCACATATGCTAGCCACTTGCTGAAAACCTTGTGATGCCATAGAATCCACCTTCAAGCTTAGTGCTTCTAATTGAGCTGCCAAAGATGTAGCTTTGTCGACATCTAGAATTCCCGCCACCTTTTGCTGTGACATTCTATGAGTCGGATTCTGATATTCGTTCGCCGCCATCATCTCAATTAAATCATATGCTTCTTCATAACTTTTAGCCCATAAGGCTCCACCTGAAGCAGCATCAACCATTTGCCTAGATTGACCTCCAAGCCCATTATAGAAACAGTTGATCATCATCCAATCAGGCATGCCATGATGAGGGCATTTTCTCAACATTTCTTTATACCTTTCCCAAGCTTCGCATAAGGTTTCACCTGATTGCTGCGAAAACTGAGTGAGAGCATTCCGAAATGCAGCGGTTTTAGCCATAGGAAAGAATTTGGTGAGAAATTTCTGCGCCAAATCTGCCCAAGTTGTGATGGAGCCTGATGGAAGTGAATGTAGCCAACCCTTGGCTTTGTCTCGTAGAGAAAATGGAAAGAGCCTCAACTTGACAGCATCCTCTGACACATTATTGAATCTGAATGTGTCGCATATCTCGATAAAATTCCGAATGTGCAAGTTAGGATCTTCAGTAGCAGTTCCCCCATATTGTACCTGATTCTGCACCATCTGAATAGTGCTAGGTTTAATTTCGAAAGTAGGAGCAGCAATTGCTGGCCGAATGATACTTGACTGGATGTCATCAATTTTTGGTTGAGAGTAATCCATGAGAGCCCTTGCTGCTGCAGGAGCAACTACTTCTCCTTCTCCGTTCATCTTTTCAGAATTTGTTAGTTCAAGAGCTTGTTTAGCTTTAAATGCTTTAGAACGTGTTAGCATAAAAGGTTCAAGTTCCTGAAAGACAAGTAGTCACCACACAAAAAAAATTGTAAGATAGAATGTTCAAGTCAAACAAAATTAACTTCTATTGTAGTAAAACACATAAACAAAAATTAACACCGTAGTCCCCGGCAGCGGCGCCAAAAACTTGTTCGCTAAAATCACTACGCAAGTATACGCAGTCCAAAAGCATTGAGTAACTATGAATGGTGTAAAAATATTTTAGCTACTGCACTAGTATAGCCTATTTCAACTGAGCATGAAATTGAATTCCTGTTTTCATTATCACACTCTCTTCAAAGACTACTAATTCGAACTTGTTATTGCTAAGGGATCATGGAATGTTATGATATGCAATTATATGAACATAACAATTAAATTAATCTACATGTCGTGCGACTTAAAACTACATGACATGAATGTACTAGCTAGATGCAAATATGACCTTAAAACTTGTTCGCTAAAATCACTACGCAAGTATACGCAGTCCAAAAGCAATAAAGGGAATTAAGGATCGTTCCCACGAAGACTCGGTGATTTAAGTATAAGTGTCTATTCAACAATGTTCGGCTAATTATAGAAGCTTGAACGAGTGATAAAGTTCGGTTTGTTGAATTAACAATTAACTAATGAAATATCAACTAACGTGTTTTTAAAATAATATGATAAGGGCATGGGGTTCTAAGTTCATGAATGCTTCATCTTGGTTTACTATCAAGATTCAATAAGTTGCAATTGTTAAAGAAGCTAGCGGGAACACTTAGCTAATATGAGCCATCTTTCAATTAACTCATACCAATCCAAATAAACATCCACAAAAGAGATAGAAGTTATAAGGGCATCAATTATATCCAAACACTATATGTCTATGTGAATGGGTGATACAATCGATTTACAAAACAAGTTCCGCAATTAACTACATAGGGGAATAATGTTCTATCGAAACTATATTCCAACACGCGGAGAAGCCGACGAAACCTATGCTAGCATGGTGAGTCCTAATCTCTACATCCACTTTCGCATTCATTAGAGATTTGACAAAATAGATGTTAGCTACTCATCTATATGCAATTAACACAACCACATTAGGCATTCTTATAAGAAAATCACAAACTCAAATAATCTATCAAGCCAACCATAAAAATCCACAATTCACTACATTAGAACCCCATGAAAGTGTTTAGTTCATAATTAAACTTAACACCTTCATGGGTTCTATGGATAACATAATTAAACAAAATGAAAATTAAGATTAATAATTAAAATTGAATTAGACAAAAGTACTAGAAAAGAAATCACTAATAAACAAGTTAAGAGTTGAGAAAAACTGAAAATTGGAGTAGAGAAATCCTGGAAATTGCTTGAACTTGAGTGAATTCCTCCTTGGATTCACCTAAGATTTGATGTGTTCTTCCTCTTGCCTCCTTCCAAGATGTTCCCCAGCTGCTAGTTTTTTTTACAAGTGATGTAAGTTCGTTTTTATACAACCCTAGAAAAAGCCCATATGCTGAAAATGGCCCAACAGCAAAACAATTCGTTGAGCAGAATTTTTGGCTTCCAGGCTGCAGCCTGGAATCCCGAGCGGCCGCCCGGAGCTCAAAATTGCTGGAAATTTTCTGCCTTGGCTTATTTTCTGATTTTTGGCTTGCTCTTTCCTTTGCACCTTCTTGCACTTTAATAGCATTTCATCCCTTGCATTCTCTAGCCTTCCAAGATGGTGCAACAACACCACAACTCTTCCGAGACGATGCAAACAAACAATTCCAAGATCACCAACATAGCACGATCTTTGCACCAAATCCACCGACTCTCGACCTTTTGTGTTATTCCATGCAACCTACAAAACTAAACCAAAACACATCAAATGATGCTTGTAAACTTGAGAACGAACAACGATTCTAGCCATTTAGAAGCCTTAAAAGTGGATATAAAATCCACTTAACATGTTTCATATTTATAGCATCTCTTAGTTTATTTATCCTAAAACTCTGAGTCTATAAATGCTGTGTGCATTGCCTCTCATGAATAATTTCTAATGTTGATGAGCTCTAAACTCTGTTAGTTATACACTGTTAAATTAGATTCTGTTATTAGAATAACCCCAAAGCTTATATATATAGACTGTTAGAACTCCTTTGAGATCATGTTTGTAACTAGGACGACCCAGGAACTTACTGGTATATAGTAAGGGCTAAAATTCTCTAATTTTTGGTGACTAGTCGAAGACTAGGAAGATCCAAGAACTTATCAAATTGATAAGGGCTAAAATTATAGGATTTTTGGTGACTAGTTCCAACCTCTGATTACTGGAGAAATTAAATTAAAAAAAATAAATAAATTTAGGGGTTATAAATTAATTAAATATTCCTGTATATAAACTGTTTACTACAGAGTTTAGCATTCATCATACATTCAGTATTTACTATGAGAGTTTGTGCATCCAGTGTTTACTGATTTATTTTATGGATTTTATGAAATACTAGATGCTCTAAATACTGATCGAGTAAACTCTGCTATACACACACTCATATTCACAACTGTGCAATGTTTGAAAGGATAACAGTAATTAAGTTGGAGAATTGATAAACACTGTTGGATTCTGTTGAGTACTCTAAGGTAATATTTTATTTCAGACAAAGCATATACTTGGAGTACAAAAAGAGTTTTTGAAATTTGCATGTGATACGTGCCAATTGTTTAATGGTGTCAGACAGTTAAAGCTTATTGGTAATAGGAGAGAGAATAGCAGTAATAATAGGCATTATTACTGCGCGTGTACATGGTTGTTCTACTTGCTACGTGACACGTGTCCCACTCACACACTTAACAAGAAATTGGTTGCGTGTTTAATGTCTAAAACGATTGGGTTTTAATTTTCAATTACAGATCTGATCAAACTCATTTCATTATTCACTTTTTCACTTTTACACCCACGAACACACAACATTACACACAATTTCTCTGTTACTTTCGCTTAAGCATTTTCACAAACACTTTTCCACACACTCTCTTTTCTAACAATCTGTTCTAATGGCAACCAAGACTTTTGTGGCTCAGGGATTATCTTTTGTTCCTAACAACTATGCAGCAATACTAAACACTGATAAAGCCCCAGAATCATTTCATTTGATTCAGAACTTCTTAAGAGATTCTGAAATTGGTCAAGCTCTTGTTCAACTAGAAAAACTCTCTGCCACACAAATCTCCACTTTCTGGAGAAACTCTGTTTATGATGATGGTGGAGAGAATGGGACTCCATCTATTGTGTTTACTCATGAAGATCAAGAGTTTGTAATCACTCCTGCAACTGTTCGAGATGTTATGGATTTTGATACTCACACCTCATACGTTGTGGCTGGTGAGAATGAATTGAAAGAAATGTTACAGCAACTGCGGTTTTCTGGCCCTTTGGATAAGCTTGGGAATGTTAAAATGCCAGGGCTCAAGAAGGAGTGGATCTTTTTCTTTGACTACATCATTCGAGCATTTGGAAAGAAAGTCACCAACTGGGATGCAATTCCCACTGATAGTCTTCAAATCGGGTATTCTCTTCTTAATGGGAGTAACTTTGATTTTGGTAGATTAGTTCTTATGAATTTAGATGAAAAACTAGCAGAGTCTAATACAACTGTTTATTTCTCACGTTTTTGTCAATGTTTATTCTCTGCTTGTTTGCCTAATTTGGTAATCTCTGATGAGGATGTTATACAACCCTTTCAAGTCCATAAGAGAATGTTCTCTGACTTGACAAATAAAGATGCTAACAAGGAACAAGTTCCAGAGTTCATCTATCCTCTTGCCCACAGAAATTTTCTCAATCAACCACAGGAACCACAAGCACCAGAACCTGAACCTGTACTTGAACCTCCACAGTCACCCCCTCAACCCACGAACACTGAACCTCACATAACCATAAACACTGAACCTACATCTAAATCCACATCTACATCCACTCCACCCACTGTTGCTACTATTTCTCAACCTGAATCACAACCTCAACCTCAACCACAATCCAGACCAAGAAAGCCAAAGAAAAGCAGGGCTATAAGGCCACCAAGAAAGCACAGGACTACTGAAGCTTCTAAGCCAAAGAGAGATAGGAAGGAAAGAGCAAATAGACCTCAATCTCCATCTATTCTAGATGATTCTATCTCAGGAGAAGAGAGAACAGAAGTGAATCCTCAAGTTAAAAGGAGGAGACTGATTATTGAAGAGTCTGATGAAGAATTGAATTTTGAAGCTCAAGAGGATATTTCTCAGGAAATACCTACTGTTGAGACAGAAACTGCAAAAGAAGCTGCCAATATACCTCTCAATGTACAAGTGGATGAGGACAACAGAGAAGACTTTACTGCTATGGATAATTTTGTTGAAACATTCATACCATTCTCTGATTCTATTCATGTTCCTTTATCACCTGTTATTGCAAACTCTGAAGAAACTGGTGTAGCTGATCAGCCAACTGTAGTGCTAGAAGAAACAGAGGTTGCATCACACACTGAGCTATTCTCTGATGCTCATCAGGTTCCTGACCAAGGTGAAGAGGTTGAACAAGTTCAAGGTGCAAAGTCTGTTGATCCTATTGTACAACCTGCAGAGGATGTTGTAGAGCCTGTTGCAGAGAATGTTGAATGTACTGTAGACACTATTGCAGAAACTGTTGATGAGTCTCTTCCAATTCCTGAATCAACTGACCATATTGAAGCTGAAACTGAAATTGAAACTGAAGGGAGTACTGAGTCAAGCTCTTCTCAGAGTTTACCAGTACAAACCTCTGCTAAAGTTAATGATTTTGTTGGCCCTTCAAATCACGCAGATGTTGAAGAAGACTACTTTGAACAATTTTCAGCTGATTGGTACAAAGAAACTTGCATCTTTCCTGTTGCAAGAGCAGCTGAATTTGTCAAGAGAACATCCAGAACAATCACAAATCCAGAGATTCTATCCTGTCTCAAGGCCACTGTTGTCCAAGTGAAGACTCTCAATTCTAGATTTGATCATTGTCAAAAGGCCATTTCTGATGTTCGAGGTGAAATTATTAGAGGAGATGATATGCTTAAACTCGATAGCAAGAACAAGTTTCAATATCTTTCCCAGAATCAAGAAACTTTGTCTCACAGGCTGAGCAAAGTTAAAGAAAATCAAAATGCCATGTCTTTAAAGATGGATTCTATTGCTACCTCTCTGGAGTTAATCACATCTATTCTCATGCCTGATGATGTCAAAAATGGGGAGAGAGTTGCTAAGTCTAAATGCAAGCAATCTCAAACTCTGACTAAAGAAGATGAAGATACTGCAGATGGAGGAGCAGGAGCAAAGGGCAAAGTGAAGAAGATATTAAGAGCTGATTAAAGTCTGACTAAAGAAGATGAAGATACTGAAGATGGAGGAGCAGGAGCAAAGGGCAAAGTGAAGAATATATTAAGAGCTGATCAAAGTCTGAAATTTAGCAAGTCTTCCAAGTCAAAGTCAACTTCCAACACCAAGAGTTTATTATTCACTGAAAATGACTGATGAGGAATTGGCTGCTTAGTTATTTATTGAAGATAATGAAGAAGGAGCTACTATTAAAGATATTAAAGCTGAAGAAAAGAACTTACAAGAACAACATCAGAAAGCTTTAAAGTCTGGAAAGTTTAAAAAGAAAGAAAAAGCTCCTAGGCATGTTCTTAAAGGCACTGTGATTAAGGAAAATGTTGATGCTGATCAAAGATTACATTTATCTAAGAAACCAACAGAAGCTGAAGCTAAACTCAAGCTAAAAGGCATTGCTATGGAAGAGTAGATTCAAAGAAGAAAGATACAACCTCTGTTTCTACACAAGTTGTACAGAAGAAAGAAAACACAACCTCTGTTGTTATACAAGTTGTGTCTAGACCACTATCTTCTCAGTTGAAATCAGTCTTTGGTAAAGGAACACTTCATGATCCAAATCTAGTATCTGGAGCTCCTATGGATTTTACTGATGGAAGAGCCTTGTCTGGTAAGATTGGAAACAATAAAGCTGGTCTAGGTTCACACAGAGATAAAAGGCAACATACTGGTCCTAGAGATCCTTCTTCACTGGCTGTTCCAGGTTGTGGTGTCACTCAAGAGAGTTTGGACAGACTGGAATCAGTACAGTTAGTTCATCAGAAGAGTTTAAAGAAAGATTTTCTCTTATACTTTATGGCTGATGGACAGTATTTAATATTGGTGAGCATGATATTGGTTTGAAATATTGGGAAGAACTAGAACATGTTCTGTATCTTTTCACGGTGAACAGTCGAAGGACTCAATCAGTTGCAAATGTGCTCAGACAGAAAATGCTCCAAAATTTGGCAATTAGAGGAATGAAGTGCAACAACAGATATGTTCCTAAGTACAGAGACTGGAATGGAAATCTCATTGAAATGAAGAAGGGTACTGCAAAGCTGAAGACTGATCTGGGAATCACAGTACTTGACTTCAATTCACAGTCAGAGGAAGTAAAATTTATCAGACTGGGAAATGAGATGGGGAGGAACAAAATCTATGATCTAAGATCTGCTATTTATCAGACTGATGAAAGTGATCCTCAGTTGAGAGAGATCAAGGAAGCTATGAAGATTGAACTTGAAAATGCAGAGAGAAGATTGCTTATAGATTATCTCAGAACAACACCAGATCTTGAGGAGATTAGAGATTGAAGTCTGTAAGAATTTCTTGTTTTCCTAGATTTTTGTTAATTCAAGTTTAAACTCTGCTTATTTGAATAAACACTGTGTTTGTATGAAATTGTTTTCACATCATCAATTATTGTTAACTTGTGCATTTTTACTAATGAACAAGTTTGGGGAGATTGTTAAATATAATTGATGTGGTTAATATCAGTGTTTAAGTTTTACAGGGAAAAACAGAGTTTAACTTGAAACAGGAAGCAGTCAGAGTTTAGTTAAACTCTGACAGTTGGAAGCTTGACAGAGTTTGCTATACGCTGACATTGGAAGCTCGACAGAGTTTATTTAAACTCTGTCTGGAGGAAGCGCGTCTCCAGTCAACAGTGATTAAAGATTAATTGAAGATAATTATGGAAGCAATATCTTTACAGATTGGATAGCTGTTAAAGAGATTGAGTTGACTTAGGAGATGTGTAACAATCATAATTGATAACATTTGTATAGCTGATTTATAGGCGAATCAATTATCGATTGTACGTAGCTGTATATCTTTATAAATACAGTTAGGTTAACCCTAGAAGGGCATCGATCGTGTAATACAATATCTTTCATTGTAACCTAAGCAGCTCTCTGTGATATTTTACATCACTGAGAGAGAAGTTAATTTCAGACAGTTTTTAAAGTTATTTAAGAACTTATTGTTATTCTCTCATACTTAGTTGATTATAATTTGTGTATTCGGCCTAACACACCTTACTTGTGATTCAGCCTTTTTTTGTTGAACTTTGTCTAGTTCCTTTTGTACTATCGGCTCAGTTATTTGTGATTGCATATTCTGTTATATTATATTCGTACTGGGCGTTTAGCTCACTCGTATTATTTTCCTTCCACAGGTAATCAGGGGTAAACAGGATTGAGAAGAGTGATGCCAACCAGACTTTAGTTGTATTCTATATAGTTGTTTAAATAGATTCGAGGATTTTGTTTTCAGACTTTTTAGTACTTTCACTTTGATGATTAAAACATTGATATTTATCAGGATTATCGATTGGTTTCTGTTTCGCTTTAATATAATTTGTAATCTGTTTTATTATTCTTTTCTTAGTTAATGGTTCGAAAAGTCGGGCTGTTACACAACTAATCAAGGTATGATTGATGAAATAGGAAAGAAACGCAAATAAAGGAAGGAAGATGAAGTATTATGTTACACATATATCCTCTCTACTTTCTTGGAATATCTCTATGATATTTTCAATGTATGAAATTTACGAAACATATTTCGGAAGTCCTTCAGTTTAAATACAGGATTGATAAGGAAGGTACGACAAATTCCTTAAACAAAATATATAATTTTAAATTGGTGAAAACAAATTCTTTGTTGGCAAGTACATGAAATCCAAATGATTGCAGCCCAAATCATTTCACTCAAAATTTACATTTTAGGAATTTTCAAGTTAATTACTTTTATTTTAAAAAGATTATAACTATCATGGAAAGAATTTCGAAAGAAATTATCAAAAAAATGGACATACTACTTTGAATGCATAAGTTTTTCTATATTGAGAAAGTTTTGTAAGCATGAATTTCAATTTGTAACACCCCAGTCCCACATCGAGGAGATTTGGGAGTTCAGTTCAGTTTATAAGGCAAAGTACTACTACTAAGTGTACCAACAAATCATGATCTTTTGGGGGCCTGTGGTGGGCTTGTGGTTTACCCAAGTTGGCTGCATTTAGGCTAGTTTACTTTGGCTTATTTCGGATTCGGAATCGGGACTCGACCCGATTTTCGAAAAGGCTCGGGATTTGACCCGGGTTATCACATATGGTATCAGAGCCGACTCTCGAAATCTTGTTTCGTCAAGTTGCCAGAGGTGGGGACACGAAGGCTGGTGGTATTATCCCACAATGGATAGAGATCCGGAGGTGGGGACACGAAGCTAGCCGGTATTATCCCAATACATTAAAATAAAATATATTACTAAAAATAAGATTGTGTTTATGCATAGTGTTGTAAAAAGTGGGAAACCTACTTAATCGGTGAAGGTCCCGTCTAGGGATTAATCGGACAATTAATCGGAATCAATTTAATATTATTTTTATGTAATTAATATATATATATATATATATATATATGTATGTATATTAGAGACTTCGATAATTATTTAATAAAATTTATTAAAATTTAGAGCAAGAGAGAACAAAATTACAAGTTAAATTACTGAATTCATATGTATACATTGATATGTTCATGTTAGAAATACTGATTCAATGTATATCAGGATCTGTCCTACGAAGTTGATCAGGATTGCATGTGTGACGTCATCAGTATTGGTGATCGTGAGGATTTGGAGACACATCATGATTACAAGACTGATCAGGATTGGAAGATTGTGAGATATCCATTACTCCTTGTTTTTAGGATAGATTGATATGTCGGTTCCTGACTTGTAGGAACGTAGCTATTAATTAAGATATGTACTAAGAGTTGGAAGTAATTGATTTAACATATCTTGTAATTGATAGAGCAGCTGTGTAGTATATAAACACAGTTTAGGTTTTTTCCTAATAGTAATCGCTTACATGAGATATCTTGTAACCTAGCAGCTCTCAAGAACATCAGAATTTCTTGAGAGAGTTTTGTAAAAGTTTTATATCAGTAATCAATAAAGTATTATTCTTCACACTTGTGTTAATCATATTTATAAAAGTCGAAAATCTTATACAATTGTATTCAACCCCCCTTCTACAATTGTAAATCACTGGGCAACAATTGGTATCAGAGCAAACTGATTATTTAAATCAGAAACGATCATAAGATTTCGACAAGTAAGTATGAAAGTATTAAGATTCCCATCCTCAAAAAATCTGAGTACCCCACATGGAGGGTAAAGATGTTGATGTATCTGGAAGCCACTGATCCCGATTATCTTGATAGGATCTATTATGGACCTTATGTCCCTAAGAAACTGGTTCCATTAACAGGGACTGTTCATGAACACTATGTTCAGAAGATAAAGAAATGATGGACTATAGAGGAAAAGGCTGAGATACTCAAGGATGCTAAGGTGAAAAATATCCTGCACAATAGTCTTGATGCTGTCATGTCTAACAGGGTGATAGCATGCAAAACTGCTAAGGAAATTTGGGAAACCTTGGAGACTCAATGTCAAGGTACAGAATCTATCAAAAGGTATAGAATAGCACTACTGACTCAAGAGTATGAACAGTTTGATGCTAAACCTGATGAGAGTCTTACAGATATGTATGATAGATTTCTTACTTTTCTAAATAATTTATCTCTGGTTGGCAAAGAGTATGAAGCTGAAGATTCAAACACCAAGTTTCCGAGAGCCTTACCTGAAGAATGGGATACACAATCCTCTATCATTAGACATCAGTATGACTTGGAAACTGTGTCTCTTGATGAAGTTTATGGGATGCTGAGAACTCATGATCTTGAAGTTCAACAGAGGAGAAACAAGAAGAATGTCAAGGCAAAGTCTATTACCTTGAATGTTGAAACAAAATCAAAAGGAAAAGCTGTGGAGGTCTCAAGGAGAAAAGTCAAAGTTGAAGAGTCAGATCTTGATGACTCATCTTCAGATACTGATGCCAATACTGATACTGATGATGACTCTACTGATGATGACATGATGGAGATGACTTCCATGATTGTTGAAGGCTTCAAGAAGCTTCAGTACAGAAAGTCCAGGAAGCAAGGCAACTTTTAGAAGAGATCCTTCAATGCTAACAAAGATAGGTATAAGAAAAAGGACAGCAAAGCTAGTAAGTTTAACAAGTCAAAGGTCAAATGTTACAACTGTGATGGAATGGGTCATTTTGTAACTGAATGCAATAGGCTAAAGCCAAAGCTCTCATCTTCTCAAGCAAGGATTAGATGGACTCTTCCTCAGAATTTGAAGAGGAAAAGGTGAACTATGCATTGATGGCCAATGCTGATGAGATTGCTGCTCCTGATAATAAGGTACCTGAAACTGTTTTTGATTTTGATACTGATAGTGTTTCTGAATTAAGATCATTTTTGAAATCCTTGCATGTTAGCTTTAAAAGTCAATCTCTTGAGAATGCTAGGATTCTAACTAAAATGTCAGAAGTCATGAAAATAAATGATCATCTAAAACCTGAGTTACTCTTTATGCAAGAAGTACAAACTGAATGTGATAAGGATAAACACATGCAAATTGAACTAGGAATGAAATATACTTCTCTTGAAAAAGAACTTGAATTTGATAATGAGAAACTCAGAACCTAGACTGATTTTGGAAGGAAATTCCATGAAATCAATACTGATAAAAATTGGAAAGAATGTTTAGGGTACAATCCAGAAAATGATAAGAAACTTAAACAAAAAGTTGTTCATAGGACAACAAATCCAAAGATCTACAAACATGTTATAGACAAAACCAAATCTGATATTGAACCTGTTAATTTTGTTTATAGTAAAGATCCCAAATTAGTTACTGAAAAGGGATCTACTTCTGCTAAACACAATTCAGAGTATGAGTCTAAACCTGTCAAAGCCACTAGTACTAAAAATGTAGGTCTTATGTCTAAGAAACAATTGAGAGATAAAATCTGTGAAGTCACAAATAGACAAAGAACATCAACTGATAAAAGAAACATGAATGGTAAAGTTGGAATAAATAAAGAGAACAATTTTAAGTATATTCCAAATGCACCTAGAAAAACATGATTTAACTGTGGTAACTCTAATCATATTTCTACTGATTGCAGGAAGAGTAAAAAGAAAGCTACTGTGATTCCTAAGTCTGACATTAGGAATATATCAGTATTTTATAAACCATAGAATCCCTGTTTTCATTGTGGCAGTAAATGGCATTCTATTTATACATGTGAAGAATACCATAGTTTATACTATAACTTTTATGATCCTTTACCCAAGTTTAATAAAAGTACAAGTTCTGGTAAATTTAAGAATTTCAATGAAAAGCATGCATGTTATTTCCCAGTTATGCACCACGAGATTGTAAAAGGGGGGGTTGAATACAATCTCAACTTAATTCTTTCGAACTAATGAGGTTTAAAACTAATTGTTATGAGAACAGAAAGATAAACAAGATAAAAAAATTATCTAACACACATACAACACGAGATATAAAAAATCTCAGGTGGGTTAGCTTGATTTCTTAGTCCACCTGATGGTTGTATTTGAAGATAATTCTCTGCGTACGAATACACAGCTGCGAGTTACAATGTTTTAGTGTTTACAAGAAAACCTAAGCTATCAGCCTTGTGATCAGTGTTTTTTTTCTCTACTAAAACTATTGCTGCTCATACAGCTTATAGAAACTATATGAAGACAAGTAAAAGTTACATGAAATGTGATGATACATTTCTGGTATAACTTGTCACACACACATATTCGAAGTGGTAGCCATTTCTGGAATTATCTTGAAAGTCTTCTTTTCTTGATTTGGACAATCCCAGCATGCTTCAAGTCAGTGTATGTTTCTTTCTTCAAAAGTTACTAAGTTCTTGAGATGACTTAGCTTCCAAGCCCACGTGATGCTTTATGCAAAAGATCTTTTTGCTTTGGATCTTTATCTCTGAAAGTAGCTTTAATCAAAAAGATAATCTTTTTGAAAGTCAATAAGCTTTTCTTCTTATTGAGCTGTGCTTGAACTTCCCAGATATAACGGTTGATCCTTATGCATTTATCAAGATATCCTTTGAATCTTTCAGTAGAAGTGTAATCATGTTGGAGGTTGCTTCCACTCTTATTGTTGCCCTTAAAGTCGGATAAACAGTGACTGATTTCACCTTTCACTTGGAAGAGTTTGAGCCTTCAAATATCTACAATTTGACTCCCTACTCGTAACATCCTCTGTGTAATTGGCCACTGTCTATAAGTCACGGGTTGCAAAGTAATTCTGGGTCTAATCTCCATTCGATGTGTTCCTTTAGAAAACTCTGGTATTATTATGAAAACAGGTTGAGTTCTCAAACAGATGAATCTTGAGTTCTCAAATGATGACTTCTCGAGCAGTTCCTTTAAGTGAGTTCTCGAATAACTTCTCGAACAGTTCCTTTAAGTGAGTTCTCGAATGACTTCTCGAACAGTTCATTTAAGTGAGTTCTCGAACGACTTCTCGAATAGTGTTTTGAGAGGACTTCTCGATTAGTGCATGTTGCAGACTTCTCGAACAGAGCAATCTGACTTCTCGAACTAGGACTTCTCAAATAGACCCTTTTTGTAGAGTTCTCAAATGACTTCTCGAACTCTTCTTTTCTTGATTTCTCGAACTTACTTGCATGGTTACAGCAAACTCTCTTTTGACTACTGATATCTGAATTTAGCATCCCAAGGCTTGTTACAGAAATAATTCCTAACTATATGCAGAGTTCCAATCTCAAGATATTGCTTTAGTTGATCTGAATTTAAGTTAGCTTCCTGATTTATTTGTCAGCTTCGATTCCTTGATTCATTTTCTGCCTTGTGGTATTTGTTATCATCATCTAAAACATATATGACTCAACAATCTCCCCCTATTTATGTCTTTGAGAAAAGAACATAAATCCAGAGTGTGATGATAACAAAAACCACTCTTTAGATTTTTCTTTCATTAGAGCAGAAAATATTGATCAAGCTTCTTTGACACAATTTCTGGATTGTACTACTTACTCCACTTGAGTACTTAGAACTGCTCCCCCTATGTATAGCATTTATTTTGAGAGTCTTGTTCTGTTTCTTCACTTGCTGGTTGTTCTGAAGGTAATTCCGACCCTTCTCCCCCTTTGTTGAAAGATAAAGAAAAAGACTGTTTGAGATTGAAGGAAAAGTCTGAAACATCTGAAACTTCCCTTTATGCTTACTTCTCCCCCTTTTTTGTTATCAGCAAGATCAGAGTAGTAGTAATTAGATTGAGAACCAGACGGATGAGAAACTTGAATTTGCATGAAAATTTTCTCTCTTAATCTCTCTGTTTTTGCATCAGGACCTCATCCTGGCTCACTTCTCACAACTCACATTCCCCTCCTAAAGGGGTACTCAACCTCTCCTTTTGCTCTCCTGGAAGAAATAGGAGACCACTCTTACACACACCTTACCTTTTGCCCTGGAGCAACCAGGCCTCTCTTCTTTTTCACTCCCTTCCCTCTGTCCTAGAAACTATGAAATTTCACAAAGATTGAAGAGAAATTGTTGTTTTAAACAGAGATAGGATTCAGTAAACTACCTTTAGAGAAAGCTTAGTGAACTGAGTGTTGGCTTCTTCATGAATTAAAATGAAGAATCAAGAGTGTTTGGAGTTGTATTGAAGTGCTTCAGTTTCCAAAATAGGTACCCATGAATAGGGCTGAATCCTCTCATTTATAGAAGATTCATCAACCTGAAGTTGAGAAATAGTTAAGAGTAACTTGTGTGTGCTCCCCCTGTGTCAATGCAACTTGTACTAACTCCTGGCTAGATGACAAGTGTTATAGGTTGCACAATTGTGTCCCTTACCCTCACTAATTGTGTTCCTGGTTGGGAACTTGATTCAATAGTTAAAGTCTGTTGAGAAACTAAAACTAGAAATGTGGATGTCCTTATTAATCACTATGCCTTTTTGGGAAGACACATGATGGTCAGGATGGTTTTACACACCCTTACCTTCCTTGTTCTTGTGGTTTCTTGATGTTCACCACTTCCCTCACCCTCACTTTCCTCCTGAACACTCCCCTCCAGTTAAGATTTGCAAGGATTGTCAACTACAGTTTGTTGAGAAACTGTAGAGGGGGTTTCAAAGATGGAACATTGTGAATATATGGTGTGCTGATTGGGTAGAGAATCTGGGGGACATTCCAGCACTTCTCATTTCAGCAAATTAAGGTAAAGATTTTAGGACAATAGAGAGAAATGCTGATTAAAAGGAACTCAATACCATAGCTAAGTGTACTGCTGTAAGAGCCTTCTCCACATGAAGGTTTATTCTCTTAAGGAATGCAGAACACCACTTCCCTTGATTGATCGAATTGACATTGTGCCAGTAGTTGTACTTAGGAAAGAAACAAGTTGCAGAGATAGTTATGAATATTCATTTGAGTATCTGCAAGAGTGTTGTACTTAATCCTAGTGCCATAGCTAGTCAATTTGAAGCATGAGTTCAATTAGAAAAAATAAATACTTATTCATGTGTTTAGAGTTAACTAATAGGTCATGTTAAAATAGAGTACAGACCAGTTATTTCTAATTAAGCTCTAATTCTAAGTGTGTTACACATGGCACATGACAGAATTATAGAACCTGTTTGATGCAATGACCAAGTTTGCTGAGGGAACACCACCACTTTATCATCATCATCCTCAGTTGTCAGTTTGAGTCATTTAGAGTACTGCAAATTGGACACAAACCTATGCAACTGTGTAGCTTTTAAAGCTCACTTTGAGGGTTAGATGGTAACGTGAACTTCTAATTAGAACATCATGAATAGTGTCTAAGTTACCATATCTATTCAGTTTGATTTAGAAGAATTCAAAACATCCTCATTAGATTAAAGATAACTGAATGAAATGTGTGCCAGACCACAAAAAGATCAGAAATACGCGTAAGTTGAATTAAGAAAACTAATTCGCAGAGATTAGGTTATTAAGACAACTTAGGTGATTCAAGCACGGTCCAACTCAATCTTGTCTAAGCATTCTATGAAAGTCGAGACATAATCTAATCATCAACTCGTTCTAACGAGACATGCACGTAGATCATAACCATAGAATCAACAAGATAAAGGTAGATGGAAACTTCATTTCATTAAAATAAAAAAATTACAAGAATGGTCAGAAGGACCATTGAAATAAAAACAAACTTAAACAAAAACTTAAACTAAGACCCCCCCACCTACACCATTTAGGCGGCCTTGGCTGGGTCCTCAACGGAGTCCTCCCGGTTGCGTGCCCGGAGAACCTCCAACGCTGCACGCATGGCAGCAAGGTTCTTCTCCTCCTCGGCCAGGAGTTCGTCTATCTTCTCCTGGAGCTCCAGCACCTGCTCATAGAAGGGCATGGCCTCAAACTCTTGGACGGAAACCTTGAGAATGCTCTTAGTCATTTTGATTAAAGAGAAGGAAGAAGAGGGTTTTGTTTTTATTAAGAGTGAGTCTAAATGATGTCTACCCCTTCCTATTTATAAGCCCAGAAGTCCTAAAGACATGACTTAATATCTAGGAAATAAGCGGGTACAAGGTTAAACAAAGGTCACACCTCTTTAATACACACTAACGCATGCAAAAGAGATTACACGGTGTCCTAGACTAATCCTGACAGATCATTTAGAAACGATAAAAAGTAAAATATTATGTGTGCTATTTGTTCCAAAATAATTTAAGTCTGACAGCTTAAGTCTAATCAACTCGAGACAGATAATTTTATAGAACAGAGCACACAAAGCATTCGAGTATTCTGGACACAGAATAAAGCATTTAAATAATATCAACAATTAATTAAACTATTCGACATCTCAAATATCGACCATTCGACTTATCTGAACATTTACTTATTCGATATCTCTCATCATTTGACTAGTCGATATCTCTAGTTAGAAGACTAGTTCGATATCTCTGGAAAACTAGTTGATCGATATCTCAAGCATAATATCCATTCGACAACTCAAAGAAGTACACATATTCATTCGATATCTCTATGAAATTAAGTGTTCGATATCTCCAGAATAATCATTCAAATAGTCAAATAAAACAAAAAAAATCCAGAGAACAAAATTCACTGGCTGCAACAGATTGAACAGATATTAAAGGTTATGAGAAGTTCAACAAACCAAGCTCACTTACCAACCTTGAGAAGGTTGCTTCATCCAGAGCTTTAGTAAATATATTTGCTAATTGTTTCTCACTTGGAACAAAATGAAGTTCCACAGTACCTTCCATCACATGTTCTCTGATGAAATGGTATCTGATGTCTATGTGCTTAGTTCTAGAGTGCTGCACTGGACTCTCAGAAATTGCAATTGCACTATTGTTGTCACAGAAAATTGGAATCTTCTCAACCTTAACTCCATAGTCAAGCAGTTGATTTCTCATCCATAGAATCTGTGCACAACAACTTCCTGCTGCAATATACTCAGCTTCTGTTGTTGAATGAAACTGAATTCTGCTTCTTACTGAACCAAGAGACCAGCTTGTTTCCTAGAAATTGACAGGTGCCTGTGGTACTCTTCCTATCCAACTTACATCCTACAAAGTCTCCATCTGAATAGCCTATTAGATTAAAACCAGAATCTCTAGGGTACCAAATGCCAAGGTTTGGTGTCCCCTTGAGATACCTGAAAATCCTTTTAATAGCTACTAAATGAGATTCCCTAGGATCTACTTGGAATCTAGCACATAAACATGTAGCAAACATAATATCAGGTCTACTAGCAGTTAAATAAAAGAGAGATCCAACCATGCCTCTATAGCTTGAAATGTCCACCTTCTTTTCCTTAGTATTCAGTTCAAGCTTAGTGGCAGTGACCATGGGTGTTTTTACAGAAGAGCAGTCTGCTAAGTCAAACCTCTTTAATAGATCAAAAACATATTTTTTTGACTTATTAAAATTCCCTCATTTACTTGTTTAACTTATAAACCAAGAAAATAAGTTAGTTCACCCATAATACTCATTTCATATTTACTTTGCATAAGTTTGGCAAAAAAAAAAAATATTTACTTTGCATAAGTTTGGCAAACCTTTTGCAAAGCTTCTCATGGCCACTGCCACTAAGCTTGAACTGAATACTAAGGAAAAGAAGGTGGACATTTCAAGCTTGAACTGCCATAATACTCTTTTCTGAATCTGCAAGTACAAACATGCCCATTTTCAACATAACATAGATTCAGAAAAGAAAGATGATATATTTCCTTATAAGGAAACAGTTAAGGAAAAAAGACTATTATAAAAGTAGAAAATATAGCTGTACAATAACAGATTTAATGACTTGACCCTACTTGATTACCAGATGGCAACAAAACATGAGCACACACTAGAGAACCAGGTAAAGAAGCGTATTTGTGCCCGGTTTCAGATTAAATGTGCAATGTACAAATATAGGAATACTTGAAGTTAAAAATGGAAAGTTAATACAAGTATAAGAATACAGAAGAAAAAATGGAAAGTATAAAGAAACTCCTGAAGAAAATATTTATTGTAATTTTATTTTGTTACAGACATTCAATAATGCATTCTTGATATGACATATATAAAGTTAATTCTAAAGTTTACCTATGAGGCCAGATCTTTAGATCATCTTCAGAGGGCTTAAGAATTAGGTCAACAAATGATTTACTTGAGGAGCTAGTTGGAAAATTAAGGAGAGGGTTAGATTCAATGTTCCGGACCCTATTTCTAGCAAAACCATGTTGGTCAAGCGAACCATGGCTTGAAAATTACAAACAGAAAGGAACAAGTTTACACAAAATAAACACAATCAACACAAAAGAAACAAGCGCGAAGTGGAGAGGCGCATACTTGAGGGAAGCATATTGCAATACCTTCCCGTATTGCCTTCGGAGGCTTGAAAATTTCCTGCACAAAGTTAGATAGCTGATGTATAAGATATAGCAAATTATAATTTATTATAGGAGAAGATTTATTGGACAATAGACAAAGTGCATAAGAATCTTCCCTCATAATACAAGAAATAATGAAAATGCAACAATAATAACACAAGTAAAGATAGGGAATGGGATAAGAGAACCCTAAACCTGTAAATTGTATTCTGCAGAAAAAGACAGTTTTCAATATAATTAAAAGACTCAAGGCAGATTCAGATAAGATTGTTAAGGAATAACATGAATCTAAAATTTGGGTTCAATCATAATAAATGGCAAGTTGGGTACAGTAAAAAGGACACCATGGGCACTCCAACGAAAAGAGAAACAAACAACATTGGACTTTATGGGCAACTTGGAGGGAAAGAAGAACAATTAAGTGCTACAAATTACAAAAGCTGCAATATGAAAACCCAACCTATATGTAATAGAACCCAGACCAATTCTCATAAAACTATAATAAAAGAAAAATAAGAACATAGCAACACCAAGTGTGGCTGATACCTTTCCAAAAAAGATATTATCATGATTGCTCAACAATCAACTGATGAAGTCAACAGATAACAACAAAAAGATCAATCCTTTTAGATACCAACAATTTGGATAATATAACAAAAATAATTTAATATACCAGAAAAAGAAAAATAAAAGGGTTAATACCAGTTTTCTTCTTCTCAGAACTCCTCGACTAGAACCACCACTACCGCTATCTTTCCGAGAGTATGAAATTCGCCGTTGCTAACAAACAAATTAAAAAAAAACAAATCAATAACTATGAAAAAACAAAAAAGATTATAAAAAAATGGAGTAATGAGACCTGATAGAAAAGTTAACAGGCACTTTAACCTCGAACCTCTGCAAATATATACACCGAAACATGTATGTAATATGAGTGGAGAGCTACAAATTTGTTGTGGTGGGTACAAAAGCTTCAATTTATAGTAATTGAAAAAGAAAGGAATTGCTTAATTATGGGGGTATTTACAAGAGAGTTTGAGAAGGAGAGTCCTGCTGTGAACTGATTCGTGGCGGCCATCACTTCTCTTCAATAAATTAATTTGTGAAGCAGGGATCTGTGAAGAAAAGTACTAAATCGAACTAATTAGGGTTAAAGCTCCGAGCTCCAATCTCCGGTTCGTGCTTAATTAAGTCAGATTTTTAGTAATTAGGGTTTATAATTGAGAGAGATGAGTAAATTAGGGTTTTAGATTGTAAGAGAGGGATGAGAGAGGGAGATAGTGAGAGAGAGCGCTATGAGAGTTGAGAGGAAAAAATGGGGGGAAGTGAAATTTTGTTAAAGGGGGAAAAGATAAAATTTTGTTTAAAGGGGAAATTGCTTGTGTAATAAAGGGGAAGTAAGGTCACGATTGTTTTAAATTTTTTAAAAAGGAGAATAGACATCAGCTATTTTAATAAGCGATGTTTAAAAAGTGTTTTAACATCGGTAAAACATCAACCGATGTCAAAAATATTTTTAACATCAGTGACATTTCTAACTGATGTTAAAGGTGTGATGTTATATCTACCAATTCTAGTAGTGTGTTGACGGTTTAGGACCAATTCCTGATGCTATGGGACAGGGCCATGCACACTCTGTTCCTGACCAAAGCACACAACCCAAACATTATAAACAACAAACAACCACATCTGGTATCTCCCAAAATGTATCAGTTGAAAAAATAAAGAAATCAGCTAGATCTTATGTGTCTAGAAGACAGTCAGGATCAAAGGATTTCTCCACCTCTACCCTCACACAGATGAAGTTAAAATGGGGTGACCAAGGGGTCTTGGTTGTGGAGAAGGATGTGAATAAGGTTGTTGAGAAGATTTCTGATAATCCTGATGCTGGAGATGTTGTTGCTATATAGAATTCTGGAGTAGGAGAAAAGAGGAAGTTTCTACAGAAGTTGGATTCTGATTCTGATGATATGCCTATCTCATCAATTTACAAGAACAAGGAAGTTGCTGATACTGCTACTGAACCTCTGGATATATCTAAGAAGCCAAAGAAGAAGATAAAATTAATCAAAAAGAGCAGGTATCATATTCCAGCTGAGATGCAAAATACTGATGATCGGCCAACTCTTATTTCTGACAAGTTATCAGATCCTGATGTTCATACAATTCCTGACATCATTACTCCTGACAACTCTCCAGTCAAAGTTTTTGACATTTCTGATTCTCCAGCACCCTCTTCTCCAGGCAAGAGACATATTGATATGCCATGGGAGAAAGTCATTGACACTGTTGCACAACTTGGTCTGCAACCACCACCACTTCTTGTGAAAAGACCAGTTGCAGAAAAGGTCTTTGAAAGGTAGAAGAAGCAGAGGCTTACATCACCTCTGAAAGGATCTAGCCCACAAGAACCTGCATTTTAAAGGAGTCCAGCAGCTACTGAAGATCAAGCCCCACATGAACCACCCACTCAAAGTGTGGGTGAAGGCAATACTGAAGGAATGGTCCCATAAGAACCATTTTCTCAAAGGGAAAATGAAGACACCAGCATTCTTGCCACACAAGAACCATTTTCTGAAAGTGAATATGTAGGCATTGATACAACAGCACAGGAATTTCCTAATATTGCTCAAGGGATTCCTGATATTCAGATAGACTTAGCTCAAAGTCTTGCAAATAAAGCTGCACATGAGAAGCGCGTTGTAGAATGTGATGTTGTGGTTGAAGAAACTGCATTCGAGGGAAGCACACAAGAACCTTTAACTCAAAGTGTTAAAGAAGCTTCAGAACCTCAGGCTACACAAGAACCATCAAAACCAAATACTGATGCAGGCCAAGATCCTAATGATATTACAGCTCTTAAAAACTATGAGTGGAATACTGAGTGGTCTCAACCTACTGCTTCTGTCTCTTATCATAATGCTCATATTCATGTCAAGAATACATTCTCCAAATTATCTAGCTCTGATCTTAAGGATCATCTGAAGGCTACCACTATCTTGACTAAGGGCTTGAAGGAAGAAGTTCATTTTGTCAAGGATGATAATGCAACAGTTAGGGATGATATTCATCAAGCTTTGTCTTTGACTGCTACTGCTTCTCAAGTCAAGATACTAAGCAATGATGTCAGGACTGCTCAGACTGCTATCAACAAGAGGATGGATACATTAGAAGCCAAGAGTACTAATATTGAAGAGTCTCTCCACCTGATCCTATCCTTACCAACTGATTCTGATGTCAAAAAGGGGGAGAAGGTAGTTCAAACAAAATGCACACCATCTAGTATTAAGAAAGGATGATGATAATCCTGGAAATGATGGTGGTGCTCAGTCTCAAGAAACCTCTGATGCTGCTGTGGTAAACAGGTCAAGACAGACTATAAATAAATCTCAAACTACGCAGTCAACTCATGTTTCTAAGTCTGGTAAGAAGACTGTGAGAATGATGGTATAATCTCAAATCCTGATAGAAGAACAAATCCTGACAAGTGATCAAATTCTGATACCTGGTCAAGGTCAAACTTTGCCAACAATTCCTGAAAGAGCCGAGGATGTGTTTATTAGGGAAGAGAAAGATGCTCCACATCTGTTTCAGAAGTATACGACTAATTCAGGTGAGGTTGTTACTTTGTTTCATAATGATAGAAAAGTCCAACAATTTCATGCTAGGCAGGCTCTTGCCTTATCAACTGAGGATTTTCCAGGCTTGTCTAAAGAAGAGATTCTGAAGCAACAGAAAGAACACATGGAAGAATTTTCCAAGAAGAAGGATACTCCTGCTGCAGGAAGAGGAAGAGGAAGAGGAGTAAGTGGTAGAAGAGGTAGAGGAAGAGAAATATTACAATCCACACATATACATACAAGGTCTAGTGGTATAAGGATTGCAGCGATAATTGATAATGTTCAACCATCTATACCTAAAGTGCTTGAGATTTACAAAGGTCAAATAAAGATGAGTGGTAGTCATGTTGAAGTTGAAGTTGAAGAAATTGAGTCTGAACTAATTTTGAGGAAGAGACCAAGGCAGATAGATCAGATCAGTGATGTGAATTCAACTCAAGTTATAAATCTTGATTCAAGCATAGTTCCTGATATTATTCCAATCACTAATTCTGATCCTGACATAGTTAAAATCTCTGATGTGGTTCCAGCTACTGATACAATTCAAGTCTCTATTCCTGATCCTGATGAAACTGATATCCTGACAGATATTGAGATCATGGTAATTTCTATTGTGGTTGAATTTCACAACTTAGAAGTTGAAGAAGAAGAAGAGAAGTTTAGAAAGGCTTACAATGTCTACTTTAAAGATATCAGAAAATCCAACACGCGACTCTGGAGAGATGTAAACAGAAGAGAGAATGAACTAGAAGACAAGTTTAAGCATCTTGATAGAAAGAGAGACAATAAGTGGAAGCACATTGATGTCTTAAACTGTAATGGGCCAATTGACTTTTTTTCTGGAGGCATAGTATCGAATCTTTCTAGTATGATTGATATTGATGAATCTGAAATGCCTAAAGCTCAGTGGACAACCATGTTTTTGAATATAAAGCAGATGCTACCAAAATCATGGGGAGATATAAGTTGTCAAGAAGCAGAATTCATTAATATGAATTATGTTGATCCACATATCTTGGTTGATAGAATTGGTGATAAACTAACTACTGATCACTTATGGAAGCTAGAAGCTGTTGATGTAGTTCATGATTGTCATGATGGTTTTAACAAGAAGAAGATGGTATACTTCATGAAGGATGGAAGTGTGAAGTTAATGACCATTCAAGAGCTTCTAATGAAATTGATAAAGGAACTGAAATATGTTCATTATCTGCTCAGGACAAAGAATGAAATATGCAAAGAATGGTCTGGTATGATTCTTGCTACCATCAGACAGAGATTCCAAGATGGAAGTCATAGATATGATGGCAATTATACTCATGTGTACTTGAATCTAAGAGATCAAGAAGTAGAAATGCAATGAGGCAGTGTTGTTAAAGAATTGTTTTTTGGTATGAAATAATTGTCTCTTAATCCTGATGGAAAGGGAATTGTATACCTGTTGGTAGAAGACTTACATCTCCAAAGAAGCTCAATTCAAAATCTCAGAGCATCTATTTATCAGATTGATGAAGAAGAAGAAGAACTCAAAAGTCTGAAAGAGAAACTGGTTCAAATTCTTGTAGGTAAAGAAGAAGAGTTGTTACTGAACTTCCTGAAGAATAGTTGCTTCTATCAAATGATTTCTGATAAGGAATAGTTTGCTACTGAACTTGAGTATACATTTTGTTTTTGTTTTTGACATCATTGAATCACGAAATTTGTGCTTTATTTACAAAGTACAAATTGGGGGAGATTGTTGGAAATGTTGATCCAATGTATGTCAGGATCTGTCCTAAGCAGTTGATCAGGATTGCATGTGTGACGTCATCAGTATTGGTGATAGTTAGGATGTGGAGACACATCAGGATTACAAGTCTGATCGGGATTGGAAGATTGTGAGATATCTATTACTCCTTGTTTTTAGGATAGATTGATATGTCGGTTCCTGACTTGTAGGAACGTAGCTATTAATTAAGATATGTACTAAAAGTTAGAAGTAATTGATTTAACATATCATGTAATTGGTAGAGCAGCTGTGTAGTATATAAAAAACAATTTAGGTTTTACATAATAGTAATCGCTTACACGAGATATCTTGTAACCCAACAGCTCTCAAGAACATCAGAATTTCTTGAGAGAGTTTTGTAACAGTTTTATATCAGTAATCAATAAAGCTGTTATTCTTCATACTTGTGTTAATAATATTTATAAAAGTCGAAAATCTTATACAATTGTATTCAACCCCCCTTCTACAATTATAAATCACTGGGTAACAGTTCAAAATAATATAACAAGAGGATTGAATGCTAACAACTTTGAGATTTTTATGATACTAAAATTTTGAGCACTAAGAAAAAGAGGGTCATTTTTAAAGCCTCACAGACCACGTACATGTACAGCTCCATCTCCATATGATCACCTGTTGATGCAAAAACTATATATTATACAGAAGTAGGTTATCCATTGCTCATTCTAAAATACTACAGATGTCACCAAAAGTTCAATATACTCCTACAAGCATCCTAACTTCAGTAACCTTTGTGATCAAGATCATCAAACACAAAATCATCATTAGGTTTGTCTTTTGATTGGAAATTATCTTCATCAAGTTCCCCGATTGTTTCATAAGTACATGTGATGGTTGTTCTATCATTCTCATCATCGTCGCCACCCTCAATAATCCGGCCTTGAGCCATTCTCGCATCATTTGCAAACAAAAACTTATATTTTTCTCTCAACATTTTATTCTTATTGATAAGTCTAGAATTGAATTGGACATAGACAATATGACTTAATCTTTATGAATCAAGCTATTTCATATTTTTGGTATGAATCTGAAAATAAATAAATCTAAGAAAGTTACGTCAATATAAACTGTTAGAAAACAAAATAAATGACAACTAATTCAATTAAACAACTAACTCCTTCGAACCAATTCCTTTCACATCCAAAAAAACTTGAGGTTAAGCCAGACATTTTCATTGCCATCCATTGTAGATTTTATGTGTCAGATCCATAGTTGGACCACAAATCAACTAATATGAATAAAAAAAATAAGGTATATAAAAGAATGAGTGATTAAAAATTCACACTTGTAAGTATAAATTAGAACGTAATTACAAAGATTAAAAGAAATATCAATCAGAAAACAATTACCAGGATTAAAAGCATCATTATTTTTCATTCTACCAAAAACATCTAATTTTTTTGAGAACGTTCCTTCCATTGCTTTATGCGTATACAACTCGATATTGAGACCACATGTTGCATTTTGTAATCATCTAGGAAGATAGTCTCAATACAAATCAATGCACCTTCCATGCAATTTGGATCTTTACTCGCCTCATCATCTCTGTAATAATAATAAGGATTAAAAAAGTAGCCTACTAGATGTAGTGGACTGTCAAGACGGTCTTTCACCCTCGAATAATAGGGAAGATGCTAGTTCACTGTACTCCCACCCTATATATTCATATTTTTGCTTCAATGCATCGTTTAAACCAGACATTTTTTTGGAATTTCCCATTCTACTGAAATAAAAGAAAATAAGAAAATTATAGAATGTCAAATATCAACTTAATATATCCTGATTCCAGCTTTAATATATTTAGTAAGAGAAGCAGACCTTTGTTTCTACATAAACTAAGACCGGGACAAAACTCAAAACTAATTAAATATGATGTGAACCAATTGTTTAACAAGTCCTTGTAAGCAAAGTTCTATTTAACATGATGACCTTTTCATGCACACATACATTTAACACATGATTAATTAGAACAAAAGTAAACTTAATAATATAATGTAAATTACCGTAGAAGTTCTTATAGCAAATAACAAGATGATAAAGGGTGACTCGAAATAAATATCTAAGAAGTAATTATCATGTAGTACTTAGTAGATGTGTAATGTGTAATGTTAAACATTGGTAGTTTTTAAGTACTTATCTCATTTATACATAAAAAATCATATATAAAAATAATAATTCTGGAATTCTACAAATAATCCTAGAATTTTAGAAATTGATTCATATACAATGCTTAAATTGGTTTACACAAGCAAGACAATCAAACATGATTTTTATATTATTTTAAAATTGTAAATCTATATTCTAGTAGTTGAAATAATGATAGACTAGCTAACATTTTGAATAAAACTTTCTGATAAGTGGATTTTATATCCACTTGAAATGCTTTGTATCGGCTTAAATTGATCGCTTGACCTCAAGTTCGTGGTGTTTTTGATTATTTTTAGTGAATTCGTGCAGGAATATGAGTCGGATGCGGGATGATGTTTTCCATGATTTAATGGTGGTTTGAGCTTAAAGAATGAAGTACAAGAAGTTACAAGAGATTTGGAGCAAACGGGAGGAAAAACGGAGTCAAAATGAGCAAAATCAGCCAAAATCAGCATTCCAACAGCAGCCAGGTGCGCAGCGGCGCGGATTTGGGCGCAGCAGCGCGTGGGCGCTGGCGCGAAAATCAGCCAGAATTTCTGATTTTTGTTTGGGCCATATCTTGAGTTCTACAAGTCCGTTTTGGACGATCTTACAGTCCACGCGAAGATAACGGAATTATCTTTCATTCTAAAGTGGTCCAGAGGTCCAATTACAACTGGAACGGCCCAGAAATACTGAAGAAAAGTCAGCTACGAATTTTCCTTCAAAAAAGAATCAGTTTAGGAAACGTATTTTGTGCTAAACTGCAGAAATTCTATTTTAACTCTATTTTGGGGAATTTCTTGTTGGACAAGACGGTGGGGCTATATAAACACATCTAGGCATCAAGAAAATCACGTTTTTATCAGAGAAACAAGGGGAGAAAGATTCAACGCTCGTGGCAAGCAACGGATCTAGATCTACTTCATCTTTTATATTCTTTTCTTAGGCGCTATTTTGGATTCTAGATTTGTTTTCTCAACTCTTTGTTCTATTAATATTACTACTTTCATTCATACTTTGTTTAATATCATGATTCCATCAAATCCCATGGTGACGAACGATTCAACTATGAACTAATCGTTGTAATGGGATTCTAACGGATTTATCTATGTAGTTTAGTAGTTTGTTTGCTTTAAAGATTTATGTGTGGTGAATCTTGATATCCTCGTATGGTTATGCTTAATTTTTAGATGCGTAGCTAACATCTAATCTGTTAATCTCTTGCGAAATGAGAGTGGATCTTGAGATTTAGAACTTGCCATGCTAGCATAGGATAGGTTGATGTTTTAACATCATGATTTGTAGCGTAAATAGAGATATTATGCTGCCCTATGTGATCTTAATAGACAACTTATTCTTCAACCGTTATGTTTTCAAATCTTATAGAGATATAGGGCCTAAGTATAATTGATGTCTATTCATCTTCTATCTCTTTTGTGGATGTATGTTTAGTTTGGTATTCGTATACTGAGAAGTAGCGTATACTTGTTCCGTGTTGTCTGATCAGATATCAAAACCATCATATGTATTGATTAAAGGCATCAACTCTAAGCGAAGTATTTAATGAAGTTAGGATCCCATGTTACTCTTGTAGAAGTAATTCGATTCCAATTCTCGTTAGTTAGTTAATTCTTAGTTGTTAATTTACTTCTTAGTTAATTTAGTTAATTAAACCCAAATTTGTTAATTGTCTTAGCAGTGAATAAAAACCATACATTTTTGCATAGGTACATGAACTGAATTGAACCTAAACCAGATCTCTGTGGGAACGAACTCAACTTTATTCTATATTACTTGTGACCGTGTACGCTTGCGTGCATTAGTGCAAACACTTTCACAGTCAATTTGGATAGTTACATACAATACATACAAAAATACACATATAATTGTATCATCATGAACGGACGAGGTCTTAATTTAGTGGAGAAGGCTAAGGTTTTTTTTTGATCCGATCCAGAATGGATCCAATCCGAAACCGATCAAATTATCCGGTATGCCAGGTCTACTGCCAACCAGTAATGTTTTTGCTTTACAAATGTTAAAACCAAATTCAACAACGGATCTAGAATTTTAAAGAAGATAGATAATTTAATTCTGATAGTAACAAAAATGAAATAAGTTATATTCAAATAGTAACATACAACATAAAAGTATATTAATGAATTCTTTAATCACCAAGGCGGGGGCGGGACAGCATTGTTGTACCAACTTCAGAGCAATGATAAAGCTCTCAATGCAAAAGTTTCAAATGTTCACATATCAAGGAGAACAGTAGTGATTTCTTTGGTAAATGTACTGATTCAACAAGCGGAGAGCGAAAGATATATAGTTACATTTCGGACAACATGTGAAAGTTCACTCGAACTCTGATTAAGATTATATAATGATAACATTGAACAAGTTTTTGGAGGAATCAATCAGCTCAAAAACACAAAAGTCACATGCAGACAAGTTAGATTCTCGTGCAAACATCGACCAACCGACATCAAATTTGGCATGTGCCTTGTAAACATGGCACTTGACTGACCAAACTCTTCTGTCCGCAAGTTGAAGGATAACATTACAATGGTCGTCTTTGGTTACATATCTATTTATAAATTTCTTCGACAAACTCATGGATCCACCATACAAGTAAGATGGGCATACTTTAGCTGTGAAGAAGGGATTTTTGGATTTGAAAGCATTAACTGCTGTATGCACTCTAGCTTGCTCTGCATCGCTTCTTATCCTCGGTAATCCATTATCTCTTTCAAAATATTTTTCGTTTGCTGCTCGAAATATAAACACGTTGAACAATTTTCTAGAGGGGTTGATCAGCTCAAAGACACAAACATCACCTACATTTATTGAATTGTCTCTTGCAAATCCAGTCCATCCACGACTAATTCTACAATGGTTTAGAACCAAATTCACATTGCAATAAACATGCCAAGTTCTTCCTACAACTTGAAGTGTAACTTCATCACTTCTCTTCCACTTTTTATAAGCCTCTTCGAAGGCCTTGGTTATGTACAGGCCAGTCCTTCCCCCGTTCACATGAAATGGTCGCATAACATTGATGAAAAAGGGGTTTTAGATTTAAAAGCTTTCGCTGAGGCAAGTGCTCTATCTTTGTCCGGCTCACCATTTCCAACTTCATTCTGCTGCCGCAGTTTTGGTCTTTTGCGGCAGGGATCTATACATATAGGCTAAGGTCTTGTTGACGATAGTTCATATATTCGATTTTCCCTCACCTTTATAATTTGTACCGTCCTTGTAGCTCATTTTGATAAAAAAAATATTGTATTATCGTGAATCGCAAATAAAATATTACACAAAGTTAAAGAAAACAATTAGTCAGAGATCATACCAAATAGCTACTTGATGGAACAGGAGCCAGAAACGTATCGAAAAAGAATAATTTAGGAGATATTTGGAATATCTCTAAATAGCTAGTTAATACCAAGTCGCGAGTATTAATATTATTTACCTTTTTAATATTTGGTCCCTCTTTGATTCATCCCTGACTATTAACTTTTATCTTATTTTCATTTTTTAAATATAATCATTTTTATCCGTGCAACCCGATTCTTGACTATTTCAGAATTTTTTCAAAATAATGATTTTTCAACCAATTTTTGCTTAATCAACTCGGTGATTCATCGTTTAACGATAAATCCCGATTAACTAGAATACTACATATGCACATTTTTTAAAATTAAAACTCAAATAATTATTACAATTATAAGTCAATAATATTTATACATGATATTATATAGAGCTTTTTTCATAAATAAATAGGGAAAAGTAATTTTTTGCATATTTACTTTTGTTAAAAATAGCTATTTGCAATTTCACTAAACTATTTGCAATTATACTATACTAAGTTTCAAAATTGCAAAAATACTAGGTCCCCCTTCTCCCTCCTTTCCTCTCTCCTCCCCGACTTCCTGTCTTCCTTCGCCTGTGAACTTTTTTTTTAGGTGGGGTGCTATTTTGGTTGATTTTGGTTTGCAACCATAATCAACCACATTCAACACCTTTTTTTTTTAAGGTGGGGTGCTATTTTGGTTGATTTTGGTTTGCAACCACATTCAACACTTTTTTTTAAGGTGGGGTGCTATTTTGGTTGATTTCGGTTTGCAACCATAATCAACCACATTCAACACTTTTTTTTTTAAAGGTGGGGTGCTATTTTGGTTGATTTTGGTTTGCAACCATATTCAACCACATTCAACACTTTTTTTTTGTTTTAAGGTGGGGTGCTATTTTGGTTGATTTTGGGTTGCAACCATATTCAACCACATTCAACACTTTTTTTTAAGATATGTGCTATTTTGGTTGATTTGAGTTGCATGGCCCCGCAGGGGCAACCACATTCAACCGAATGTAACCATATGAAACTTTTTGTTTTTTAAGGTTTGGTGATTTTGGGTTGCATGGCCCCGCAGGAGCAATATTCAACTGAATGCCACCACATGCAACTGAATGCAACCTCATGCAACTGAAAATGACAACTGAAAAATGGAACTTGAAATCAGCAACTGAATGCAACAAGTTGAATGTGGTTGCATTTGGTTGAATATTGCCCCTAGCGGGGCCTTGCAACCCAAATCCATCAAAATCACCCACCTTAAAAAAAAGTTGAATGTGGTTGCATTTGGTTGAATATTGCCCTTGGCGGGGCCTTGCAACCCAAATCCACCAAAATCACCCCACCTTAAAATAAAAGTTGAATGTGGTTGCATTAAGTTGCAACCCAAAATCCACCAAAATAGCACCGCATCCTAAAAAAAAAAAAAAGTGTTGAATGTGGTTGAATATGGTTGCAAACCAAAATCAACCAAAATAGCACCCCACCAAAAAAAAAGAAGGTGTTGAATGTGGTTGATTATGGTTGCAACCCAAAATCAACCAAAATAGCACCCCACCTTAAAAAAAAAAAGTGTTGAATGTGGTTGAATATGGTTGCAACCCAAAATCAATCAAAATAACACCCCACCTTAAAAAAAAAAGTATTGAATGTGGTTGAATATGGTTGCAACCCAAAATCAACCAAAATAGTACCTCACCTTAAAAAAAAAAGTGTTGAATGTGGTTGCAACCCAAAATCAACCAAAATAGCACCCCACCTTAAAAAAAAAGTGTTGAATATGGTTGCAACCCAAAATCAACCAAAATAGCACCTCACCTTAAAAAAAAAAAAAAGTACAGGCGGAAGGAATGAGTCGGCAGAAAGGGGGGGAGGGGGAGGGTTATGCTTGGTATTTTTGTAATTTTGAAACTTATGTTGGTAAAATTGCAATGAATTAAAGGAGATGGTATTTTTGCAAATGGAAACTTTAAATCTAGAATTTTTGGCAAATAATCTATTATATATATGTGTATATATTTAAAATATGATATTTTATATATTAACCGTCAAATATTTGAAAAAAAAATTCTGTTATGCCTACAGTACAATCATAATAATAAAATATGACTTAATATTTTTTTTATACATTTGAATAATTTTTTTATCAAAGCTTCTTGAGATTTTTTTTCTTGTGCCTATTCGTAATTTTATTTAATATAATAATAAAGGAATGAATTGCAGAGAAAGATAGTGATAAAACAGAGGAAAGGAAAGGACCATCAATATATACACACACCCCCTGTACATAAACACATTGATACATATCTCATCAAAGTTTCCAAAGCCTACTCAAAGTAGCAGTATATTATCATAACACGAACAAGTAAATTTCCATCTTCACGTCTTCTCAAACATAAATTATTTCCTCTACAAATTCCACACAATCAACTATTATAAACACCCTTTTCTCCCTGTTTTTCTCCGCCCCAAACCCTTTTTGTTAAATTTTAAAAACTTCATCTTTGACTCTTTTTCTTTATTTTTTTTGGTTTGGTGATTGAAATTTACTGCAAATTGGTTGATTTTTACTGGGTTTTCGTGGGTATTGCTCCCCTACTTCAAATGGGTTTCTGGTAATTTTTCCATTTTTGCCCTTATATGTAGGTATATGTTTGAATATTGGTTTGGGTTTTCTTGATATCGTGGAAAGATTTGATTTGAAGATGATTTTTTTTGATGGGGTTTGTGTTAGTAGAATATGTGGATAAGTTGGAGACTAATCTTGCAGAAAGTTTTGACCTTTTTGTGTTTTTCTGAAGCTGATTATGTGCCCAAGGTTATTGTTTTGGGATTATAGTGCTTGTTATTGCATAAAGATGCAATCTTTGGTTGTAATTAGTACAATTATGATGCAATGATTAGTTTCATTTTGGTAAGTTCGTATGTCATTAGTGGTTTAATATGTTAATGAGGTTAACTTGTGTCATTAGTTTACTTTTGATTGAATTTGTAGTGTCTTATTTGGGAGATTAATTTTTAAGTTGAAATTGACTTGTTTATGTAGTTTCGTAAAATTGCGCATGTAAAATATGTAGGATTATGAAATTTGAGTTTGTATGTTTGCTATTCATTTGATCATTGATTAGTGAGAAAGTGCTAAAAGAATAAGTATGGTGGCAAGTAGCGTAAGCATATGTATCTGCCAAGAAAAGAGCGGCTAGTGTTACCATATTTCAAAAGTTTGAACTTTCTACTCGTTAAGCAAAAGAATTGTCTGCGGTATGGTCCATGCCATGTGTTTTTTTAGTTTAAATCCATGAACTTTATCAAACCGCCATCATTGAGTCATTTGTTGCCAAGACATATTGAAAAAATGTTGCAACATTCAAAGACCTGAAATTAGTAAGGGGGTTGTCAATATAAAGTGTATCTAAGTGCTCACAATTCAAGATTCCGTATGTAACAACATGACGTTGTACCTTATATCTTTCTGGCGGCGGAATGACAACCTTATTTCTCTTGTAGTTTTCATTCTGAAGCTTTGCTTACTCACTCATTTTTAAAATTGAATATAGTTACTATATTTGTATCTTGGGCTTCTTTAGAAGCCTTGATTATATTTCTGCTGCTTCTTTAGGTAATCCCCTCGAGAACTATAGGGAATGTTATTTTGAAATGAGTAGAAATTATACAGTTAAAAAACAGTAATGAAACTACTATTTCTGTTTCCGAGCCACAGAGACAAAATAGAATGGATCATGACCCGTGAAATGAGAAATTGTTAATGTCAAGAATCAATGATAATATGATATACTTATTAAGTGTTGAATTACAATAATTATGTGAAAGTAACATCTAAACTAGGACATGGAAAGTAAGAAAACTAAATATACTATAAAATATTCCGAAAAAATAATGCAGGTCTATATTAATTTACTCTCATAACTTCCCACAATTGACTGTCTAAATACAATATAATTCCTCTTTGAAATTGTAATTAATATCTTTGTTGTTTTTAGTTCGAATTCTATCACTCCATTTAGAGTAAAATGTATGCAGGCTGCATGGCCCTCGTCAATGTTGTTTAGTAGCCCTACTAAAGTTAATTTGAATAGTTTGTGGCAAAATCTAGGATTTTGCGACTTCAGACTCTTTGGACAAGGGCTACCCCGTTTTACATCATAATTTTCTGCTGATGATTAAAGGTAGAACACTACTAAAACTGGACTGGGTCTTCTGTCCCTCTGGTACTCCAAACCAAAGTAGCAATGCATCTTATTACTTAAATATACAAAAACAAGTCGAATTTTTTTGCATCAGTTATATGTACTACTGTACTCTCATTTTTTATATATCTTGCTTATCTTGGGGAGTTGAACACTTTTTTTTTTTTTTTACAGAAGTTGGACTATATTCCTTGTAGTTTTATTACATGAACACGTCTGTCCAAGCTTTCTCAAAAGCTTATTAAATATATATAAATATATTCAAAAAAAATTGTCCCAGGTTCTGGGTTCGACTCTCGCTCACCCCGAGAATTATTAGAACATATATTCACTTGTAAGGCTATAAGGGAATATATTCAAAATATATATATATATATATATATATATATATATATATATATATATATATATATATATATATATATTTGTGCATTATTTTATTTCATGATATCTGAATTCTTTTTTGTCTGCTTTTCAGCACTATGCAGTAACCATTTCAGAATTTTGGGGGATGGATTGGTGTTACTTGTCTACTGTTAGTGCATTTGAATGATGTTCAGTGGACAAAAGGGTGCTAATGCACTTGATTATTTTAAATGGAAAAGTCGTGGCGAATCATCATTGAGAACAGGATTGCTCAATGAAAGTCATGAAATTGAATTGTCTGATTACCATAGAGCACCAAGTGCTGGGAGTGAAAGCCCTACGGGGCTTCTTGATGGTGATAGTTTGAGCGTGGAGCCTATTTCTGACTTAGATTTGTTCTTTGAAAGACTCTATAGCTACTATTGTGAAAAAGGTCTCTTATGCATTGTAATAAAGTGGATAGTTGAACTTCTGAGTTTGGGCTTTACAATATGTTTCTCAGGCTTTTTCTTGTTATATGTTGATTGGAATGGTCTCCGTAATGCCAAGTGCGGAATGGATGCAGTTGAATCTGGAATCAAACCATGTGACTTGGCTAAGGACGCTCTTCATGAGCATCCCTTGACCCCCTTTACACTTTCTAAAGCTGTTATTGTTGGGTATTTGGGGATCTTTTCCATATACTGGATTTTTTGTTTTTTAAGGTTTTTTGCACAACTGAAGGAAACACTTAAAATTCGTCAGTTTTACTACCACAGGTGCTGATTTTTTTGATTCTTGTGCGCTTATTAGATTAGTTTAAATTTGTTTTGCAGCTTTAAATATTATAAATATATGTAACTGGAAATGGGTGATTTTCCCATGCAAACGTTGGTTGCTTGCAAGCTTAATTTTGGTTACATTTTTTTATTATCGAGTTAATGTCATGCATGATAAAAAATAGATTGTACTTTTTGTGCAGTCTCCGTGTTACGGACAATGAAATGCAAACCATGCCATGGGCATCAGTTCTTGAGAAGGTTGTTCAGTTTCAGAATTCACAGCAATTATGTGTAGTCAAGGACCTATCTGCTCATGATATTGTGATGCGATTGATGCGGAAAGATAACTACTTGATTGGGATGCTAAACAAAGGTGTACTTTCTTTTCCGTTATCTAAATGGGTACCAGGAGCTGGTCCAGTTGTGAAATCTGGCCCAGTTGGTAAACGACGACGTCTCATACTTACAAAAACATTGGAATGGACCTTGAACTGGTGCATATTACACAACATGTTTGACAGGTTTGTAGTCTCCCCTTCTGGTAGGCAGAGGTGTTACGTATATAATGTGCAAAATGATTCTATAACAAACCCCTCTCCCTTTTTAAAGAGAGGAGTATTAGTGAATAAGCTATTCGCATCAGTTTCTATCTATACATATATAACTTTGGATATGAAACTTGATTATCTATCCCATGTGAGGTTTCTTTTGTATCAAGCTACTTTGATACTTTCCAATATATATGTGCAAGATAGTAACAAATATCTCAACATTTGATATGTTTGATTACTTATGTACTGCATGAATACTATTTGCAGAAACTTTCGTGTTCGGAGGGATTTCATTTCTGATCCTAAAACATTGAAGAAAAGTCTGGTTATAGTTGGCATCGCAATGCTCGCGCTTTCCCCTTTTATTGTCATATTCATGCTGGTATATCTCTTCTTGAAGCATGCAGAACAATTCTACAATCATCCAAGTACAGCATCTTCTCGAAGATGGTCAAATCTTTCGAGGTGGATCTTAAGGGAATTCAATGAGGTTATTTTTGACCATAAGACTTATTGCTTTATAGGTCTATGCTTTGTGTGGTTTTTTTATTGTATACTAGAAGACTACCCCTATCTTCAATTCTATATTTTTTTCTCTTTAAAACAATCTTTAAAATAATATTAGCGTATGATAATTTTTTTGACTTGTTCTACTTTCTTTTATAGTTTTATGTAATAGTAATAGTTATATGTTAATCAGATATGCACTAACCTAATTTTTATTATATGAATAATGTAAAATTATATTTGACAGAGATAACCTTTTAGTAGTTTATAATTTGTTTACGGATATTATTTTGACCTTTTCTTCCTTTTTTTTTTTTGCATATGAAGATCAATTGAGATACTTAATTATTTAAGATTGAATAATGGCCTTCTAATCCTACGTAATATATTTAATATCATTACATTTGATTAAGAAAATTTTCCTCCAAGAGATGAATTATATGTGCGTTTTACTATGTTGTTTCAGTAGTAGTGTTTCGTGAGGAATTGGATACTTATTTAGGAGTATTACTATTTTTAATTCAAAAGTGTTAATATTTCTATATAAATAAATAGTTAATTTTGGTGGAGTCTGTATTGTGGATTGAATCAGTATTATTCTTTTTACTGCTATTCAAGCTTTAAAATCATTACTATAATGTTTTGCGTTTTGCCCGAGTTTGTATTGTATAATATTTGAGTTTATTTTTGTTTCAGGTGGACCATTTGTTCAAACACCGGATAAATGGCAGTGTAGCACATGCTTCTGAATATTTAAAGCAGTTCCCTTCCCCTGTATTATCAATCATTGCAAAGTTCATTTCATTTGTTTCTGGTGGATTTGCTGCCATTTTGATCATCATTGCATTTCTTGAGGAGTCTCTTCTGGAAGGCCATGTAATGACTTCCCTGTGGATTTTACATTCCTTTTGATTCACCATTACAGACACCATTTATTAAGTCATTTCTGTCGGCCATTTCAGATCTTTGGTCGCAATTTGTTTTGGTATGCTGCTGTATTTGGAACCATAACAGCAATTAGCCGTGCTGCTATAACAGATGATCATCTAGTCCTTGACCCACAAGGGGCTATGTCTCTAGTTGTCCAACATACACATTATATGCCTAAGAGATGGCGTGGCAGAGAAAATTCAGATATTGTCCGAATCGAATTTGAGACTCTGTTTCAGGTGAATTTTGCAGAAAGTAGTGTTTTGGAATATAAGGCAGATAGTTGCTTCATTGGTTAGATTATATATTATAAAGAAAAAATTTGGTGACTGGATCTCACAGAGATACATACTGGATGCCTAACGTCAATAACAGTTGACTAATCTAGTGAATACATGTCTCTTCCATGAAATAATTGAGAAAAAGTAGCTGTTAATAAATATGTTATTGGTGCATTAGATTTGGGTACCTTTTAGAGCTTCCAGAGTTTGATCTCTTAACCTCTCCATTATGGTGGAGTGCATTGCACATGGGAGTAGCCGAGTAGGTGTGGAATTTGAGTCCTTTTATGGTAATATTGTAGGTAGTTCTAGAACTAATGAGCTGTAGTATCATATGATTTGTGAGTGCAGTGCATTTCCAGTAGGACCCATGTTAATAGCTGTAGTTTCTGCCTTTATCTTCTGACTATCCTGATAAAATAGTAAAAGAATTACGTTAACGTGAAATTATTAAAAAATGTATGCTGTGCATCAGGGTCTGAGGAAGGTCCCGATATATCCTAACCCTTATATTATCATTTTAAAAAGAAAATCTGAGATTACGCGCTTGAGGTGCTTCTCCATCTCCTGTCTCCTATGTCTCCTATATCTTTGCATCATCAGATTTTGTCTACATCTCTCTGTTATCTACATTTCAGAAATTATGCCTAATATGAGAGATTTAGCCTGGGCCTGACATCGAGCCCAAGTGCCCTTCCCATTTGAGCGTATAATTGTGTATAAATAGTTCGTGTATGCATTTTACCAGAATTGTGTGATTATGTATAAATAGTTTTTGGCCAACCAAAGTACCAAATATAGTTTGATTCTATTGGAAAAAAAGTAGTTGTTCTTGAGATTCTTATTAGATACATAGAAGTGAGAGTCTGTATAATTTAAGTATTACTCTTGATAATATAAGAAGGGAAGATTGGTATTATTATGGTGGTTACTGGACTATTTAGTTACCGTCCGAGTAAATGAGCCTTTTTTGTTGCAGTATACTGGGATGATGTTACTGGAAGAGATGGCCTCAATATTTTTGACTCCCTATTTACTTATATTTGTTGTCCCAGAGGTATAACACTTATTTTTCGGTATATTACTATATGTTGTATGTTGCACTTTTGAAGCTGTATCTTGTTTTAAAAGCTGTTTTTCTGTTGTAGCGAGTGGATGACATTTTGCAGTTCATTGCTGATTTTACAGTGGATATTGAAGGTGTTGGTCATGTATGCAGGTTATTCTGCTAACTTATTCATATACTTATCCAGAAGACATTATTATTAGGCCATGTAGATGTCTCTGACCAAAAATATAATTTGACCGGCTTTCCTTAGGAATGGTTAATTTTCAAGGAAATTTTTCAAGGAAAATGACTTGTGCAAAGACTTGACATGTAATATGTTTATGTAATGCCTCTTATCCCAAAATGTTTGCAGCTTTAGTGCCTTTGACTTTCACAACCACGGAAATATGATGTACGGTGCACCACACAATTCAACTCGTGTTCAAAGGAGTTCCCAGGGAAAAATGGAGAAATCATTCTTGAGGTTCGATTATTGCCACCAATGTCTGTTTTTTTTTGATTGATCAGATATTCCACGTATGAAAATTTTCAGTTACTTTGATCTTGAAACTATTTGTGATTTACACTATAAAGTTATCTCATTAATATGCATGCAGCTTTCAGAGTAGCTATCCTTCATGGGAACCTAATATCCAGGGAAAGCAACTCATTTCAACACTAAAAGCATTCAGGGAGCAGAAGTTACAAGTCCAGGAACGAATATCTTCTCCATACTTGCCTCCAAGATTGCAGCAATGGAGTCCAGAATCGCGAGGCAGTGGGGATATTAACAATGTCTTCTCAAGAGAAACATTTCACAATATCCCAGAAAGGGGTTATCAATTAGGTTCCTTGTGGCTGTTTGATTCTGACCAGAAGAATTATCTTAATATTCTTGAGTGGTACTATACATCAGAACCTCATCTTGCCAACGAGGATGAAAGAGACGCTCCATTAAGATCATCTAATGTTGCTGAAAGCACAAGAAATTTCTGGATGTCTTCACCCATGATAAACAATGAAGCAACACATGATGAAAATTGGGGTCAACTTTTTGACAGTGAGAGATCACAAAGTCATCTAGAAGCCTCCACTGCTGCTCCTCTTTTCCATGGAAGTGTACTACATCATGATGACTCTATCAATGCAGCACATCACCGTAGTACCAGGAGCCATTGGTGGGCTAGAAGTAATGCACAAGGCAACAACCCACAAGCCAGCTTTCTGGAGCCTCCACCTTTCAACCACAACACTGATAATTATTATGATAATATATCCGATAGAAGCATAATAGAGGAAGAACAAGACCACTTTGAATTGACAAGGAGCCACAACAGGTTGTCTCGAACATTTTTTTTGGATGACTTGGAGGGAGGACAATTTAATCTCCCATTTGATGATATTTACAGCAGACATTCGACTAGTCCAGAACCAGATCCCCTGAATCTCGTGTAATTAATTGCTTCCAAAAGATAATATCATCGTATTGTGCATCTAGCTTCAATATTGCTGCGAAGTCTGATATGGTTTTTCGCATAAAGAAGGAAGCAATCTGTTCTTGTATATAATTCACGGTTGAGTGAGATTCCATACCTGCGACTTCATTTGGAACAAGTGAACTAAGCATGGAATACTCACTCCAACGCCTGTAATATTACTAGTCATATAGTGCTATTAATTTTATCAGTTCGACAGACTAATCCTGTCTTTTAGATTATAGGATCTTTTATTTATTTATTTTTAAATTGGTTCTTCGAATTGAAATTTCGTCTTGCAGTTTAATAGAATGTTGAGAACATACATATCCAAGAAATACATGAAATTCAGCCCATTCTTCACGACATTGATTCATTTGAGTATGAGATAAGAGTATATCCAAGAGTTTCTTAACTCACTGTTCAAATGTGATATTAAAAATTTGTTCCTAATAAATTAGTGTGTACATACCCTCAAAAACACTCTAGTTTTTGATGTTATTTAATTTTTATGTTAATGAACCACAATGGAATTACAGTTGGTAGGTTTTTAAATAGCTGTACCTTTTTAGGATAAATCTTGAAAGGCCTTGAGCACTCGGGGACATCAAATAACCCTGGGCAGAGTGAATGACATAGGAATAAGGTTTGCGACTTTTGCCATGAAGGATGGTACGTGCACATACAACTTGGAGTTTGTGAACACCAGAGATACAACATTATGAGACTACATGTAGAACACATTTACATGGTAGTTTTTAAAATTAATCTATTGAGAAAAACAAAAGGGAATCCAGAGGCACATGATTATATAAAAGAGAGATCACTTGCCAGAAGACTTCTATTCATGCCATTCCGAGGAGGCAAGAAGAATAATATATATATAGGCTTTTGCTCAAATACAAACCAATCCTTAAATACAAACTACAAACTAATACTAGATTAATTATATTTCATTTATTCTAAGGTTCCCGTCAAGGGTACCTTCACAAAAAATGCTTAAAATAATTGGTTCTATCCACCAAAAAAAAAAAAAAAACTTGCCGTGGAAATGCGAAGCATTTAAGACAGTAAACGGATAAGTTAGGTAGTCATGAGGGCCGCAGGCCCTCGACACACCCGTCAATCGTCTATTGCCTTTACCATTGATTGCCATTCCTTACAACTTTAGAATGATAAAGGCGTGAAGCGCCGTACAAGAAGGTGCGAAGCACCGTTAACCAGTGAAATCCACTGCCACGTCATCACGTGAACAGTGATTTTTTTTTTTTTTGCTGAATGGAGCCAATTATTTTAAACACTTTTTGTATTGGGGTACCCCTAGTTTGATCATTAGATTAACATGAAATATTGAATTAGTGTTTAGTTTTTAGTTAATTTTAGTTTGTAGTAGAGTAGGACCCTATATATATATATATATGAAAGAGTAGAGTAGCTTCACTCTGCCTAGCCTTTATGTCAAAGCAGCAGATCAGAAATATATACAACACGAAAGAAAACTGTTACTTTTCTTATTATTATATTTATACAGCTCGAGGTAGACATTGAATTTGTTAGTTATTACTATATGATTTTGAAGTGTTATTGTTTCTTTTGCGGTCTGAGTTTACTTGGCCAAACTTTAGCTTCTCAAACTGACAATTGGCAAGAATTGAAATCATAATGATAGTTCTAAACCAACTAGATCGGGCCATTGCAAAATGATGGATGTTTATTCAAAGAAGCTCACTAAACTTCTCGATCAAAAGCGCCAATGCTACACAATGTGGAGTGGAGCATTACAAAACAAGAATATGGTGGGATTCACTGTATGATGAAATGCTACAAAAGAGTCTACAACTACTCTCAGTTATCACGTCACTTTTCCGGAACTCTAGTGACACAAGACTCATATATATTGCATACTGAGTGAGAGTCAACAGTAACTTGACTCACTCGGGCAACTCAGCTTAGTTGAAACTAAAGAAAACGGGCTCAAGTGTTTAACAGATTCAAATCGACACCAACAAATTAACTCTGTAAAAGCGAGCCAACTTAATTATTGTTTAAAAGAAAGCGAACCCGAAGCTAGAAAGTAATTAAATCCAATGCACACATTTTTCTTATATTAAATATATCTTGTATTATAAAGTTTCAAGGATATTACAGTTATTATGGGAACGGATCATTAGGTACATAACTTGCCAGGATAAATGCCCAGAGTCCAATAGTCTTGGATGAGGGTGAACTGGAAAACATGGTACTATTGGCTCACTAAACCTAATATGGTGTATTTCGAGTAATTTTCACCAAAGAAGGAGGAGCTTCTCAGAAATGATAGACAATGAAGGTCTGGTTCAGTCTCATGGAGATACACGTTTCGAATAATTACCATTTTAGCTCCCCACCAGCAAAAATGATAGTAAGAGTAGGATAAGATGATTCATCATCATCCAACTTTCCCTCGTAGCATAACCTGGACGTATGATAATACAATTCCGGCACATAAGTCTTGTTCTTTGATTTCATTACTTTAATCATCGCATCTTCAACCAGTGGCGAAACAGAGGGGGGCTAGGGGGTGCGTGAGCCCCCAACCTCTGAAAAAATATAATGTATTTTTTAAAAAAATATTCGGTAAATTATAGATTGTATTGAAAATTAATTAAAAATATATTGAATTAATTAAAAAATTTATTAATGATTTGAGAAATGATAAATGTATATCTAAATTCGAAGTATTTTAGATCTTGTTATCACGAGAGTTCAAAAAATTTAAAATATTCTTACTAATGAACGGTATTTTCTGAAATAAATACATTAAATAATTATTAATGACGGGGACGAGGAATTGAATAATAGCAAGATAGTGTATATTTAATATATATTTATTTATCATCCGTAACTTTTTTAAATAAAAATAGGGCAATTGTTTTTAAGTAAAGGTTAGTTGTGTATATTTTAATTATTGAAACATTTATTACCGTTGTAAATAATTTATAATTAATATTTGAGCACCCCCTAATTTTTCATCCTGGTTCCGCCACTGTCTTCAACAACATCATATGCTAAGTCTGGTAAAAATGAATATATCGCTCCCGTGTCGATTGTCACTCCAGACATAACACCACCTGGAATGACCTTGAATACGGATGGATCAATTGGCAGACACACATTATCCAGACAAATTGATTGAATTTATATCATGTAGTGATGGTAACCCTGGATAATTCGTGTTCGAAGATGTAATCCCGGATAATTGAAGTAATCATCCAACTTGCCAAAATAAATGTAGCCTTGAGATTCATGTGGGCTCGTAAGATTTGAGACACAGTATCTGAATGCTTTTGGTTAAGGTAGCTGATTGACCAGGGAAATGCTTTCGGGTCCTACTCCCAAGATTCCATAGAAATTTTCATCGTCAGTACCGACACTATATTGCCGAGAGAACCAAATAAGACCTTGTCTAAAATTTTAGGTTCTGCATAGGTTACAAACCCAACCTGGTCGTAGCCTATCCTTCCAGTTGACTCAGTCCCGTCGGCGTAGGAAATCTTATACCCACACAGATTAATCTTTTTCCCAAGACAAAAAAAATCATCTTTATTCGAGGTGCATATAGAATCCTCACAGCTAATGTGCCAAAATGTAGAAGATTGTGAGGGGTTATAATAGTATGGTCTCGGAGGATCACTACTACCACGAACCCATGTGAGAGAGCTGCCGGTGTCCACCTGCAGATATTGTTTAACTGGTGGGTTTCTGATCGTCACGTTGACAAAATATATGCCTTTCGTTCCGAATTGCATCATTGGAGTTTGAAAACTGAATTCTGCTTGATCATCTAATGTAGCAAACTCCATTTGTAGTTGCTTCAAATTTGTTTCCACAAGCTGCTGGAACGTCTCATTGGAATGCTCCGGCAAGGAAAGTCGGTGGATTAGTGGTAGTTTAACACCTGTTAGAGCTTGGGTCAAACTGCTACGACTTGAAGAAATATATAACAAGAAAATGATTAAGAGAGAGCTAAAGAAAGATGAAGCCATTGTTGGTTTGATTTGGTTTTCTTTGCTAGTTTGATTCCTTTATATAGTGGGAGTACCAACACCAACTAATCTCCCGCTAAGGCCAACTCTATACGGTAGATTCGTCCCTGCTAGTAGTAGTAGATAGCTCTCACTATCCTAGGCCTAGCTACACATTTACCCATACAAGTACTCACTCTCTTTGTCATCGAAAACTTAGCCAGACGCAGACCTAAACATCACAATAGGAACAACTATAAGCTGATCTATTTTTATTTATTTATTTTGAATCCGATGCTTGATATGCGATTATTGTAATCAGTTGAATTTTTTTACTAACAAAGTTTATATTCAAAATTCATGTACATATCCGGGACATATTACTCTACGTCTCTAACCGCACTTAATTTTTATTTTTTTCTTTTTGAATTTTATCTATCCCTCAAAAATTTTAACGGATAGATGGTGCTGCCATTCCATTTTTTTTTTTTATAAATGTCATATACTCACCCAAAAAAAAAAAATTGAACAGCTATAGCATGGCTTGAGGACCTTTGAGCGGTTGAGGCAAGCCCTGTGTCCGTATTAATGCATGCCATTTGTCATTTTTGTCTTTCTTGCATTTGTTTGAACACTAATGAAAAGAGCATGTATGAGTAGTAATGAATATAACCATAACAACATGAAGTTGTTATTGTCTAAAAGTTCGGGGATAACATACTTGCTTTTTGGTTAGATAATGGACTTTTTGGAACGAAAGAAACTCCTTTTTTCCGATCATTGTATCATGGTACAGTTTATTAACGTGAATTTATTAATTGTGTGTGGATGTATTAGATGTGTGATTTAGATGGGATCTCCATTGGACTTCATATAAAAGGGGTCTCCACTCTATATACATATATAGGGGGCATATATAAATAGGTAATGAGAAATAATAGAAAATTAATTAATATATATATATAGCCTATAGGGTATATCAACTAATATATATAGCCTATTGGGTATATCTTAGAAAATTAATTAATATATATAGCCTATAGGGTATATTAACTGCGCCAGCATTGTTCCAACTTATTTATTGCTTGCAGCTTGTAACAACTGATCTCTTCTTACCCTGTACTATCTAACATTCGTTTTTTTTCAAACAATCTCTACTACTGATATATAATGGTTTGATGGGTAAGATGATAAAATTCTACATTTGCATCCCGATACAGGACCCTTCAGTTAATTCTTTGATTATGGATACAATATGAAGATACGGTCCCACGCAATCAATAATTATATTTTCAAATAATCGTACCGAAAACTAAACCGACAAATTTTTAATGTTTCAGTTTTAATATAAAATAATATAGATATGCCACCCTTTAGGCTATATATATATTAATTAATTTTCTATTATTTCTCATTACCTATTTATATATGCCCCCTATATATGTATATAGAGTGGAGACCCCTTTTATATGAAGTCCAATGGAGATCCCATCTAAATCACACATCTAATACATCCACACACAATTAATAAATTCACGTTAATAAATTGTACCATGATACAATGATCGAAAAAAAGGAGTTTCTTTCGTTCCAAAAAGTCCATTATCTAACCAAAAAGCAAGTATGTTATCCCCGAACTTTTAGACAATAACAACTTCGTGCTGTTATGGTTATATTCATTACTACTCATACATGATCTTTTCAGTAGTGTTCCAACAACCACCTGTTCCACCTAACCAGGTAACTAATTCGTTCCGTGCCTTTAAGTCATTAAAGCCCCCAGAGTTTGAGGGAACTGCTAACCCAGTAGTAGCCAGAGCATGGCTGAAAGAAATGGAGAAAGCTTTTGAAATCTTGAGGGTAGATGAGGGACAGAAGACCATTTTCGCCGCCTATCTCTTGAAGGGAGAGGCAAACTATTGGTGGGAGGCTAAGAAGAGTCTAGAAGGAGCGCGAATGATAACCTGGGAGCGTTTTACTAGAGTGTTTCTAGAGAAGTATTCCCCTAGGTATCTGGAAAACCAAATGGAAATAAAATTTTTGGAGTTAAAGCAGGACAATCTAACAGTGGCAGAGTACGAAACTAAATTTACTGAACTGTCTAGGTTTGTTCCATAATTTTTGTGTACTGAAGAACAACGAGCAAAAAGGTTCCAGCAAGGATTGAAACAATGGCTACGGACGAGAGTGGCACCATTTGAGCTAACTAATTATGCTGCAGTGGTTCAAAAAGCATCTATTATAGAAGCAGAAAGTGAACAAGCTCAAATAGGTCGAGAAAATAAGAAAAGGAAATTTGAGGGCCAGAGAGGAGGTTCAAGTGACGGAAGTTTCTTTAGCAAAGTTGGTAAAGGACAGAAATCTCAGTTTGTTGGAAAGTCAGGGATTAATAAGGCTGCTAGTGAGACTGTGAATCAAGGTGGTAAATCCTCAGGAACATTTCTGTCCAATCAATCACGCCCACCATTACCAGATTGTAATACGTGTGGTAAGAAGCATACGGGAGTGTGTAGAATGTTGGGAGTAACTTGTTTTAATTGTGGACAAAAAGGACACTATCTAAACCAGTGCCCATCAGCTGATACAAACCCTAAGAGAGACGTCAAGTGCTACCAGTATGGGAAATAGGACACATAGCTAGAGATTGTCGTTCTAGTGGGTCATCTGCAACAGGACAGAGTGTGACTGCTTCGAATAGACCCACCGCCAGAGTGTACAATATGACCTTAGGAGACGCATTGAAAAAGCCGGATACAGATGCAGGTATTTTTATTTATTTAACATTTTAAGTGTAAATGTTTGGTTAGGAGTCAACTTGGTCAATGAATGGTGTAAATAAGTTAATAAAATAGATAAGAATAATCTATCTGATTAGGAAGTAAGATATGCTGATCCAAGGGAGAGAGAGAGTACGAGTATTTTGGGGAAAGCACATGCTTGGTTAAGTACGAACAGTAAATATATATTATAGATAATATTTTCTTACAATTGTTTCAAGGAATTGCCTTCTAGTCAATTTTCTGGAAGATTTTACAGAGACAGGGTATATTAAGATTGAAGTATTCATATTTTATGTCATGATAGAGATCAAAATATAGCCAAACCAAAGTGAGATACACTACCATTCAGGAAAGGCCAATATGATGGCCGATACCCTTAGTAAAAAGAGAAAGGAGAAATGAGATAATATAGAATGACGGAATGCAGGAGAAGGTAGGTAAGGAAAAGATAGTGAAAGTATTGCTATTGATAAGCTAAATGACATGTTGATGAATGACAAGCAAGTGTATGTTGGTGTATTTCTGTACAAACAAGACAGGGATGTTTAAGGAGGAACTAAAGGATCAAGGAAGAAGTGTGGAAACTAGAAAGTGTCCTATGAGAAGGGTATTCATTGATATTTTTACATGATTCCGGGACGGAATCCTTTTAAGGGGGGAAGACTGTAATAACCCTAACTTTAGTAATACTACAGTGATCAAATGAATAGTAAATTTTGAGGATTTATAGAAATGGTATGTAGGTACCCTATAAGTGAAACAGAAAATGAATAAACAGAAACCATATTAGTATAGCACTATAAAAATGAGTGACTCGAAACGATGTCGGATTTCAGAAAATCCCTCAGTATAGATTTTTAATTTGATTGATTTCAATGGAGCACAAGTGTATTGGATATTAAAGAGTATGGAATATGAAAAAGGGTGAATACTTTGAGGAATATGTGAAATTAGGTTAAACCAAGAAATTATTAAGTTAAGGGAATGCCGGAGGAAATTGGATTGTTAAACGATTCCAAAACTACGGAGATAACTAAGTGCTTTCGAAACGAATCGTAATTAGACGAGTATGGAGATCAAACAACCAAAATTAGTATCATACCAAGGATACATTCCGTATTAGTAACTACAAGAACCATTAGCATAATATTTGGAAATTAAGAAAAAAAAATCAAGATTCTAGAATTCTTATTACATCACTCATCTTACATCACTTCTTATATCATTTTCCACTTACTTTAAGCCAAGACTTACCAAGTAAGATTAGTAGATAATTATCTTAATACCAAGTCAAAATATCTAAGACAAGATAAGATTGACAAGAACACAAAAATCTCTCCCCATCTTCTTTCTTCTCACATTCGGCCAAGGTGAAAAAAAAAAAGAAAAAGGAAACTTGAAACCCTAGCTCCAAGCCACTAAAACTCAAGGGAAAATTCATGGAGGTTTCTTACATATAGACTAAGGTATGTATTAAATTTGAGAGAAAACTAACTTCATTTTCCTAGTGAATAAATTCATCAAAGATAGTGAATGAATAGTAACTCATATGGATTTCATGTTTTGTTTTGAAAGATTAAAGTGTATTAAGGTTGTATCAAGGTGTATTAAGGACTACAAGCATATATTAAGAGTGTTAAAGCTTCAAAGAAGGTATAACATCCTCACCCCTCTTAAGTTTATGATGAATATTGGTTGTGTTAGTGGTTAAGTTGTTATAAGTGATAAAATCATGATCATATATGTGTTTAAAAGTGTTTTTATGGATTATGGAAGTATTGTGTGTTGAAATCCATGGTTGGTATGATGACCACATGGTGTAGGTGATGATGTATGTGTTGGGTGATGGATTTGGAGGAGTGAGATTTTGGAAAGTATGAAAGTATAACCGTTATAATGCCCGATTTTTGTTAGAACCATAATCACTTGTTAATAACAGAACATCCCGAATCTTTCAAGGTCAGTAGGGCATAATAATTGGTCATGATAAGATAGGGCTTGGTTCATAGATCGTTTTGATATAAAGTACGTCAAAATTTGATGAACGGTTTAGGAGAAACGTGAGTTTTAGTGAAAGGCATTCGAAAACCGAGAAAACGTAATTGTATCAATTTTGAGGCTATAATTACCATACTTAAACATCTTTAAAAGTTACGAAATTTTAGGATGTTGTAATAGGGTGGTCAAAGAGCTATAACCAACTGACCTTGGGTCAAAATTCGAAACCAATATTTTATGAGAATTTTTTTACAGTGGAGAGTGGTTGTTAAGAAAATGGTGAAAAACCCTAAAGCTTTAATCGAGTCTAAAAATGGTTGAGTTCTTGGAACTTTTGGTCTATAAATAATATGTTAAACGTATATTATGTGTTAAGGGTATTACTATATAAGGGGTTAAAGTGGAATATATTCTAACACAGATCCTTTTTGTGTTTATAGAAACTCAGGACGAACCGCGGGTCATACCTCTAGGATTTAGAGATCGAGGCAAGATTTCTTTTATCCTTATTTCGATAAACTGTTTATGTTCAAAGAGAAATGGTTTTTGTAGATAATATATGAATCTTATATGATGATATGGTTAGGGATATATTCCATGTTTGTTGAGATTATTGAATATGGAATATGAATATGGATAGAGCGAATATACCCTATGATTTAAAGGGGTATGAAAGAATGGTATCAGTTGTTATCTAGGGTTATATGATTTATAATATTATGTTAAAAATACTCTTTAAACATTGGTGATTTAATAAATATTATTTGATTATTATTTAATACTTTTAAAGATAGATGGAATATTTTATGTATATAAAAGCATATTTGTCTTCATTAAATACGGAAGAGATGACTGAGTTATATTCAAAGTATTATGATATATGTATTCTAAAGGTAAGGATATATGTGAATGGAAATGGAAACGGAAAAATGGAAAGTGTGAAATTGTGTTTTTATAAATGGAATAATGATTTTACAAAAAGGGGATTACAACAGCAAGCGTAAGAGGCTGTGTTCGGTACAGTCCAACACTAAATATTTATTACGGCCCAACGGATGCCGAAGGGGGATGTAGCAGGTGGCCTTCCTCCAGGGATGATGACCAGGTTGGATCATTCCTTCTACTAGTAGTAAACAGAGAGCAGGTACGATTAGGCGACTGATCATCGTCCTAACGTATCAGGCGACAGTGGATATCCCCAAAACATTTAAAGGAAGAATTGATAATGGTTTCAGATTTGCATTCTGAAAAAGGAAAAATGGTATGAAATTATGGAATTATTTTTATGGTTAGAAGAGAAACTGATATTATATCATATTAGAAGAGAAACTGATGTTATATTGTTCTATATTTCTTTCCTTATAAAGATAAATGGGTGGTGTATTTAATAGGTAAGAATTAATTCTTTTCTTAAGAATTATGATGGGTTTTCTGTTTATTAATATATATATATATATATATATATATATATATATATATATATATATATATGCAAGTACTTGCATTGAACTATTTAATACTATGCAAGTACTCCTATGCAATTATTTAAACTCTTTCCTTATATTATATGACATGCCTTATCAAATACTCCTATGCTGCAAGTACATAGCTAGTACTTGCATGGGCAATTTACATGTCAGAGCTTGAAAAGTTCTTATCTGTTTTAAGTGCGTTCTCCTGGTTTTTTCAAGCCATACATGACCCCAAACATGTGCTTTATAACCAGAGTACCCATCCAGCAATTCTCGGTGGTTATTTCATCATGACCAAGAGGACCTGCACCAAAATGTCCGATTAAGTGAGGACATTGTCATCTTTCTGTCTTACTTCTTCCTGTTTTCCCTCTGATTTCTTTAACGCCTTGCTCCCTTGTTTTTTAAAGGAAGAAAGTAAACGAATGTAAGAAGAAGTAATTAAAAGAAGAAATACAATGTTTCACTAACTTGCTCCCGAGTTAAAAAATTATAAAGCGAAATTAATTTCATTAACATGTACAAGGTGGATATACAAGGCTAGTAATTAATTTCACCACGTACAAGGGGAGCATATAGTAGTTTGTGAAGCAAGGAGGATTCATTGACATGTACAAGGTGGAAATTCAAGGCTAGTAAATGAAATGGTTTCTACACCATTTTACTAGCCTCATATACAGTAACGGAAAAATTCAAGAAAAGGTGGATATACATTCTGTGCTTACGAAAGGGGAAGAAGCCTATTTACTTGCCAGCTGCTGCAATCACATTAAAATGGACTACAGTAAACAAGAAGCTCTTACAATTAAAAATTAAAATAAACTTCAGAAGGCAATGCATCCGTGTTGGCTTTAATCTAAACATATTATCCTATTTAGTCATGTTTAGAAATCTAGGCGTGTAAGTTATGTGTGCCAAGCAGCCCATACCTAGCCCATTCCTAGTGTGAGCAGTTAGGACATCATGTGAGTATGTATTGGGAGTAGTTGCCTTGAGTGTAGCAACTTCCTGTGAGAGTACTAGTATTTAATCCTCTCATTGTAAGCTCTTTAATCATCAAGTCTCTGTATTTCATTTTCTTAGCAGTTTCATAAACACGTTTGTAATCACCCCTCTGTCATTTGTTAAATTTACTTCCATTAATCTGGTATCAGAGCCAACACACATACCAAACCATACACCTAGTTAAACAAAATGGAGGCTAGCGTGAGCAAGGAGAGCTCGATTGAATCTAGTAAGGTTAAGGAGAGTTCGTTTGGTCTAAGCTATCCAATGCTGTCAAAAACAAACTACACTGCCTGGTCACTAAAGATGAAGGTATTTATGCAAGTTCACGGTGTATGGGACGCCATAGAACCTAAGGCCCCTACAGCTGTGGTTGAAGATAAATCTGTCAAACGGGCATTGACCATTATCTATCAAGGAATCCCTGAAGATTTATTGCTGTCTATTGCAGAAAAGATGACATCCAAAGAAGCGTGAAAAGATGACATCCAAAGAAGCGTGGGAGGGAATCAAATCAATGTGTCAAGGTGCAGAAAAAGTGAAGAAGGCGAAGGCTCAGACTTTGAGGTTATAATTCGAGTTGCTGAACATGAAAGAGACGGAGAAATTAGATGAGTTTTGCATGAAACTGAGCGGGCTGGTCACTAACATACGAGCACTAGGAGAGAAAATGGAGGAGACTTATGTGGTGAAAAAACTGCTCAGGGCAGTTCCCTCAAGGTTCTTGCAGATCGCTTCAGCCATCGAGCAATTTGCAAATCTGGATGTAATGTCTGTTGAGGAGGTAGTGGGTTCCCTTAAAGCCCACGAAGAGAGAGTACGTGGACAGGTTGAAACAAATGAAGGAAAACTTCTTCTCACTGAGGAGGAATGGCGGAAAAAAGACGACGCGGAGGGACAGCTACTACTCACTAGAGAGGAATGGTTGAAGGGGAGTAGTAAGGAGGGAACTCGAAGCAGTGGAGAAAACCGTGGTAGAGAAGGAGGCCGTTTTGTTCGTGATAGGAGCAAAGTGAGGTGTTTTAACTGTGGTGGTTACGGACACTATGAACGAGAATGCCGTAAGCGATGACGAGAAAGAGACAGAGAACAAAGATTCGAGGTCAACTTGACACAAACATGTGACAATGAGCCTGCACTCTTACTAACAGAGTATGCAGAAGAAAGAAAAGAAATGGTGATGTTAAATGAAGAGAAGGTGGTTCAAGTGGTGAAGCAAACTCATGGAGGAAAGAATGAAACGAATATTTGGTACCTAGACAACGGGGCCAGCAATCACATGACGGGAGAACGTACAAAGTTCAAATTCTTGGACGAGACAGTTACTGGTAAGGTCAAGTTTGGTGATGGGTCGATGGTAAACATAGAGGCAAGAGGCAGCATAGTTTTCAAATGCAAAAATGGTGGAGAACGAACCTTAAATGAGGTATACTTCATCCCTACTCTCTGCAACAATATAATAAGTTTAGGACAACTTTCTGAAGAGGGTAATAAATTTGTCCTAAATGGAAAATATCTGTGGGTATATGAAAGAGATGGTGATGAAAGTACAGAGGTCCTATAATCGACTTTACAAGCTAGTTGTTGAAAGTATTGGAGCTGTATGCTTGCTATCAAAAACAGAAGAGTTATCTTTGCTCTGGCACTCAAGGCTAGGACACGTAAATTTTCAGGCAATGCAGCTCATGTCAAACAAAAACATGGCACGTGGAATTCCCATTTTTAATCTACCCAAAGAAGTGTGCAAAGGGTGTTTACTGTCAAAGCAAACGCGAAGGCCATTCCCATCGCAATCAGATTTCACTGCAAAAGTCGCTATCGAGTTAATTCATGGAGACTTATGTGGCCCTATTTCTCCTGCAACCCCAGCTGGAAACAAATATTTTCTATTGCTAGTGGACGATTTCAGTCGCATGATGTGGGTGCATTTGATCAAAACGAAGAATGAGGCCCTGTACGCCTTCAAGGTTTTCAAGGCAATAGCTGAGAACGAGTCCAAGGAGAAAATACGAGTGTTTAGAACGGATAGAGGGGGAGAATTCTACTCAAAAGAATTCTCCTCGTTTTGTGATATGGCTGGAATTCAAAGGCATTATACCGCACCCTACTCACCACAGCAAAATGGTGTGGTAGAGCATCGAAATAGAACAGTGGTCCTATGGCAAGGAGTTTGCTAAAAGAGAAGAATCTACCATCAAGTTTTTGGGGAGAGGCAACACGACACGCTGTCTATATTCTAAACAGACTGCCCACAAGAGCACTGTCAAAGAAAACGCCACATGAAGCATGGAAGGGCAAGAAGCCTAAGTTAGATCACTTGAGGATTTTTGGGTGTGTCGCTCATATGAAGTTGCCAGCAATTCACTTGAAGAAACTTGATGATAGAAGTAAGGCAGTTGTATACCTTGGCAAGGAACCAGGTACCAAGGCACATCGACTGTACGATCCGAACGAAGGCACCGTTCATGTAAGCAGAGACGTAGTCTTTGAGGAGGACAAAAGCTGGCCATGGGATGAGCAAATGGTAGAAGCTACACAAACTCAAAGTGGGACCAGTACGTTTACAGTGCTTGGTACTCAGACAAATCAACAAAGTGACAAAATAACTGAAGAAGAAGAACAGACCTCAACACCTCAATCGGATGCCTCAAGTGAAGGTGAGAATCACGAGGATGGAGGTTACAGGTCCGATGTCTCTAATAGCAGCAGCGAGCCACGAAACTACAGAAGGCTCAGTGACATTTACAATCAAACAGAGGAGATTGAGACTGTTGAAGAATTGCTGTTAATCAACACTGATGAACCTATCACATATGATCATGCAGTGAAAGAAGAAGTATGGAAGAAAGCCATGCAGGCTGAGATAGACGCCATAGAGAGAAATGGCACTTGGAAGTTAATTTCTTTACCACCAGAACATAAGGCAATTGATCTGAAGTGGGTGTTTAAACAAAAAAGGGATACAAATAACACGATAGTGAAGCACAAGGCACGGCTCATTGCAAAGGGATATGTGTAAAAATCTAGAATTGATGTTGACGAGGTATTTGCTCCGGTCACAAGAATGGAAACAGTACGTTTGTTACTAGCTCTTGCTGCAAATAACGAATGGAAGGTACATCATCTCGACGTAAAATCAGCATTCTTAAATGGGGAACTAAAGGAGGAAGTCTATGTGACTCAACCAAGAGGATTTGAGAAAGAGGGGGAGGAACATAAAGTTTACAAACTTGTAAAAGCTTTGTACGGTCTACGCCAAGCACCTCGGGCGTGGTATGAACGTTTAAGCAAGTATCTTATCAAACTTGATTTCACAAAGTGCCCATTTGAACATGCAGTTTATGTGAAGAATAAGGGGAATGAAGTACTGATCATAGGAGTGTATGTTGATGACCTGCTCGTAACTGGAACCAGTGTTGCAGACATCACTCAGTTCAAGAAACAAATGAACAAAGAATTTGAGATGAGTGACATGGGTCAGCTGACTTATTATATTGGGATAGAGGTCGAGCAGGGCAGAGGCCATATAGAGCTAAAGCAGACCTCATATGCAAAAAGGATACTCGAAAGAGCTGGCATGGCTGACTGTAAGCCTGTAAGTTACGCGATGGAGCAAAAAATCCAACTGCACAACGATGAGAATGGAAAACTGGTAAACTCAACTCAGTTTAAAAGCGTTGTTGGAGGTCTGAGATATCTGGTTCATACACGACCAGATATTGCCTACTCAGTTGGTTTAATTAGTAGATTCATGGAAAGACCAATTGTTTTACACCTGGGGGCAGCAAAAAGAATACTCCGCTATGTGAAGGGGACTCTGAACTACGGCTTGGTGTACACAAAGAGTAGAGGTGATTACTTATTAACGGGGTTTTCGGACAGTGACTTTGCAGGTAATAATGTAATATAGATGACGGGAAGAGTACGAGTGGAATAACGTTTTACCTAAACGAAAGTCTAATTACATGGGTATCACAAAAACAGCGGTGTGTAGCTCTATCATAGTGTGAAGCAGAGTGTATGGCCGCCACTGCTGCGGCATGTCAAGGTATATGGTTACATAAAATGTTAAGTGTGATATCAAGGGTGGAAGCAGGACCTGTGATACTCTACATCGACAACAAATCTGCAATCGACTTAACAAAGAATCCGGTCTTTCACGGTAGAAGCAAGCATATAGATTTGAGGTATCATTTTATTCGAGAATGCGTCCAGCAAGGTTCTATCATTGTCAAGTATGTGAAGTCAGAGGAGCAGCGTGCAGATGTTCTAACAAAAGTATTACACATGGCCAAATTCGAGAAGATGAGGGAGTTTCTTGGTGTCAAAGATCTTCATCAACGTTTAGATTAAGGGGGAGCTTGTTGGCTTTAATCTAAACATATTATCCTATTTAGTCATGTTTAGCAATCTAGGCGTGTAAGTTATGTGTGCCAAGCAGCCCATACCTAGCCCATTCCTAGTGTGAGCAGTTAGGACATCATGTGAGTATGTATTGGGAAGTGTAGCAACTTCCTGTGAGAGTACTAGTATTTAATCCCCTCATTGTAAGCTCTTTAATCATCAAGTCTCTGTATTTCATTTTCTTAGCAGTTTCATAAACACGTTTGTAATCACCCCTCAGTCATTTGTTAAATTTACTTCCATCAATCCGAAGATTGGAAGTTTAACTCGATTTGTCCAGGCGACATAAATTGTATCACAGATTGTAGACAATTTCGAAGAACACTCGACTGCTAATTTCAATATAATAGATGAATTCCAGAATCCCAAGCAAGCAATAATCCTGCAGAGTGTGGAGTAGCATCGAAGTTCTGGACTAAAAGGGGTCAAAAGGTTACCACCATGAATGAACTACTGAAGGCCTAACCAAGATACAGAAGAGTCTTTCCAAAATGTCCACTATTTAGAAAGATCTTTCAGTGCACTTTGTGCTTGTTTTGTACTGGTTAATTTCTATTTTGGTTAAACCACTTGCAAATGTAAACTACTACTTATTTTGATTATGAAATATTGGCCACGCCCGTCGTCGACGCGCCAAATTGAAAGATAAATGTTTTGCTCTACTATGTTCGCACTTAACTATAAAACATAGCAAATGTGGCAAGTAGGGATCGAACCCAAGGGAATAGCGCTCAATACTAGAGTAATGTAAAATGGTGGGGGGTTTTAGTTGTTTGTGGTGTTTTATCAAACACCTTGACTACAAGAAATAAATTGCTAGAGAAATATGATTATGGAACTTTCAATCATCCAATTTTTCCAACACAACAAGGCACAATGTTTAAATTAACAAGAATAAGAGATATTTGACCCAAGGATTATGGAAACTCAAGTACTTCACCCACACACATATGAGCAAGAAATAATCAACTCTACCTAACCAAGATAATTGGTGAAGCACACAATCACTTAATTCTCTTCTATAAACACTAATTTAGTGAAGCACATAAATTAGTTCTCTTGATTATAGCAACCAATAATGAAGCACTACTAGTTTAACCAAATCAAGGAATCAAACAAAGAGAGGCTAGGACAAACCCAAGGATGAGGAGCTCAACCTAGGTATTTGCACTTGAATTTTGAGGATTTAGGTAAACCAAATCTTGTGCTACTACAATGAATGTACTAACAATTACGGATTAGCACAAACAATTAGCAATTGAATTCACAAGAGAAGCAAATTGAAGCAACTTACAATTCTCCAAGCAAAATCATAAACAATACAACTCAATAATTCAAGATAGAGTGAAATAGATCTTACTTAAAATGAGATGGGTTTTGATACAAGAGATCCTCCTTGAGCCAAATATATAGAGTTAGTTACTCATAATCAATGCTAGATTATAAGTAATTAGTGTTTTCTTAACTCCTACTAACCCTAGGTTTTTGTTCTTGAAGAGGCTAAGAAGAGATGAGAAGATAAGATGTTATAAAATGAAGGGATTTGCTTCTTTTAATACACAGCAGGATTTTGCACGGCCGTACAACTGCCCGTGAGAAAAACTGCACTCTGCACTACTTGGAACACTCTGCACGGCCTGTTGCACGGCCGTGCAGTAGCCCGTGCAAAAATCTGCATCATTTAAACTCTTTGAACGGCCTAGCGAACGGCTTGCGGAGCGGTCGTGCGAGATAAAATCTTCAAGATAACACATTAAAAACCTCCCGGCATCGCAAGATTGCAACTTCTAACCACCCTCTTGAATAATCTTCGCTTTCATGCCCAAATTAAGCCATCTTTTCAACAATTAAGCGTGAGGCACTGAAAGATGAAAAACATAACAAATATTAATAAAACAACATTCGAAACTAACAAAAATGCAAGAGAATAAATGACAAAACGTGTATAAAATACACGTTATCAAATCTTCCCCCACTTGAACTTTGCTAGTCCCGAGCAAACTAAAATTAACATAATCATATACTCCTAATTAGTACCACTTTCGTAGGTGATCACGGTTGCATTTGGCATATGCAACAAGCCCTTGGAACCCCTAGGTAGCCCTAGTGGACGAGTGAGGTCTCGTGAGGGTTTATAGATGATGTACCCACAAAATCACAAAAACCACTAATAAACAAGAAACTAACAATATCTACTAATTAAACTAACTACTACACTCACATGTCCGAGTCTTCTACTTGTAACTAAAATCAAACATATAGAGCTATTCACCTTGTCATCCACTAAAATGAGCTAACAACCAATTCAAGAATCAAGATGACACACCTTGTGCAAAATATGTAACCATGACATTAAAGATAGAATGAATGCACTTCAATCGTGAACACTAGACAAGATGATCACAAAGCATACACGGCTTCGCATTAAGAAGATGAAATTGTATGGTGAAAAATCTCACATCTCTCAATTATGCATCACACAAGTATGGGCTAGAGATTTCACTCAACTCCAAGTCTAAATGCATGCGCTCTACTTGACCTTGCATGTTCACCTAAATTCCGGATTGCACCAAAAACAAGGAATTCATAAAATGGGTTGTAATGAGGCTAGGGTGAAGGTGTGAAAATTTAAGTTCAAGGAAGGTGTAAAAGTCTCGCTAGTTGAGTCAAAATGACGCTTGCTCGCTTCATCCACCAAATTCTCAAACTAAAGAATGTCTTCACTCATTTACAATTACAAAACACAACCACATTTACCAAGAAAATTGAAACAAAATAAAGTACAAAGATTTATTGTTTTTTTTTCTATTTCCCTTCTTTTTTTTCTCTCTTTTTTTTTTTTTTTTTTTTACATCCCCTTTATTATTATTTTTTTAGCAAAGGGAATGCATAACATAAATAAATACTACAAAGAATTTTTGAACCACATCTAGATATACACATCAAACTAGTTCCCACTTACAATAATTAGAATCCTTCCTCTTCACAACTTCTCCAAATTCACATGCTCATCAATCAATTCTTTCCAAGACTCAACTAGCTCAACTAGGTCGAGAGTGAAGTATTTGGCTATGACTCATGTATAAAAGGGGAGAGTGACGAAGAAAAATATGGATATAAGCTTCAAAGAGGTAACTAGGGATTATTTTCATGGTTCACAAGCTAAAAAGGTCAAAAAGGTTATCCTAAATAGAATTTCCTTATTATGGTGCATCCATGAATGAAGGTTTAATGCAAGCCCTAGAGCTACAAACACACATAAAGAGGGAGCAACACACAAGCAAAAGAATCATCGTTCAAGGCCTCACAAGGTTTACGTTTTAATAACATCTCCTCGATTTGATTCCATGTATGCTAAGAGATAATCGTCATGCTCACAATTTAATTACAAACCTCTAAACTTTTCATGCCATTTTAAGTGAGTGTGTGCAATAAGGTGTATCAAACTTATAGATTCACATCAAATTGATAATGCTAGACACGTAATAGGAGAAAACAAAACTACAAGCTCACAATGTCATAAATTTTACAAACAAGTAAACACTCATGACTAAACTTATTTTCCAAATGCAAACAAAACAGACAACAAAACGGACATCAAAATGAACAATCCTTCCCCCACTTAAAACATGGCATGTCCTCATGCATGACAAGTAAAAATTAGGGAAAAACAAAAGTGAAAGAAAAACTCCCCTAACAATAAGTAACCGGGACCGAAGGCAATGACAAGAAACTCAAACATCATGAGGAGGATCCAAGGGTGAATCCCGAGAACTAGCCTGACTCTGAGCCATCATCGAGGCACAAAACTGCTCAATCCATACCCGATGCTCAGAAAACTGCATATCAACATGATCCTTGATGGACTGCTCCATGCGCTGCAAGTAGGCCCGCTGAGGCTCAGAGAACTCCTCAGAATGACCATGAGAAAAAGAATCCCCTGGATGAATCGCCAAAGGTAATGACTCAGAAACCGGATCCCCCTCGGTGCGAAGAGGGGATGTGGGACAAGGGAGCTGAGCTAATTTGTGTCCCGTCCAGCGAAAATCATGGTACTCTCCCTCAATGACATGCATGTTTTTTAACGCAGTGAAATCCACAGTAGCTACCGGATTTCGACCCTCCATCCACGAAATAGGAGAACGATCCCGATCGAGGATGCCTAGTCGAATAGCAATCCGAGTAAGAAACCCACCAATGATAATAGATCCCTTCTTCCGACGAGACAACTCAACTAATCTTTTGACAAAGAAGTACCCCCAATCAATTTGTTGCTTTTCATGCATCCAATAAAGAATGGTAAGCTCTTGCACGGAAACCGCACTATTAGACCCCGCGTTGCCGAACAACGAGTGAACCATCACCCGGTGAATGTAACTAAACTTTGGCATCTTTATATGAGTTGATTTAGCCCGAGATGCTGTCCAACAAGGGCCCGAAGATAGTACTTGCCAAAACGGAGCGGCAAAACGAACATGCGGCTTTCGAGCTCCAACATTATACTCCCACCCGAACCAATCACAAATCTCCTCCAACCTTACATCAAACCACTTTCCCATCATCCGAAAGATTAACCGATAATCCGTTTTGTTCCCCTCAAACAGTTTGTACTTAAAATCAACCGTCGAAAAAAATTCATAAACCAAGTCCGAACAAGTGGGCTCGTCCATATGAATCCATGACGGCCAACCACATTTATCCAAAATGTCTTTAACCTCATCAAAAATCCCAAGCTTTTCCATTGCATATGAATCAAAATAACGTAACGGAAAAGTTTTAAGAGTAGAAATGACCTTGTACCTCTCAAGATGGGCACCCGTAAAAGAAATGCTTGGCTTAACCGCATGTAAATCATGGCCATAGTGCGGACGAGGCAATGGCAAACCTTTTTCCTCACATTCTTTACGGGTGAGATGAATTGGAGGCTCCGAAGATGAAAGAGTAGTCCGCTGTCGCTTAGATGAGACCTTGTCCTTGCCCTTAACCCGTTTAGAAGAAACCCCACTCATGATTATCCAATTCTCACTCCAAATTACAACTACCGCCCAATAGTAACACCGAACACAACCACAAAGATAACCAACAATCCAAGAATCCCACAACCAATCCGCAACCAAATTTCAACACCAAAGTGCACGTCAAGAATTTACCACAAACAATCGAACGACAATGCTCAACAAGCCAAAAACACACCCCTCAAAACTACTATAATACAATAATTAAGGATATATAAATAATAAAAATATTTGTTTTTTTTAATATAAAATAAGATTAAAAAAAATAAAATAAAATAAAATAACTAACCAATTAATAATAAAATAGAAAAATCAAATAGAAATCAAATCAAATTTAAAACTGAAATAAAAATAAAAACAAAAATCAAATTTAAAACTAAAACTAAAATAAAATAAAATAATAAGCAATTAATAATAAAATCTAAAATCAAGTTAAAATCAAATTAAAAATAAAACAAAAGTTAAAATAAAATTTAAGAAAACAAGTAACAAATAATAATAATAATAATAATAATAATAATAATAATAATAATAATAATAATAATAATCTAATTAATTAATAATAAAATCAAAATTAAAACATTCAATAAAAATAAATGAAATAAATAAATAAATAAACCAAACAAACAAAAAAAAAATGAAATCTAAACAAAGATTAAAAAAAAACATATATAAAAAACAGGGGGAGGGGTTTACTGCGATTTGTATGAAGACAGGAGGGGAAGGGAGGAATGAAATTGGATAAGGGGGCGATGGTTGCAGGCGCGTGGGGGAGGAGGAAAGGGGAGGGATGAAACGGGCTGGTGAAAGGGAGGATGGAGGTATGGTGTCGAAGGCTGGGGTTGGTGGTTCGGTGGTGTAGTTGTGGAGAATGGGTGGCGAATTGAAGGAATTGATACGGGAGGTGGGTAGGTATGGATGGTGGTGGTAGAAGTCGGAAGAGGAGGAGGCTGAAAGAGGACAGTGGTGGGAGGGGTGTTGCTTGGGGGATGGAAAAACGGAGGTGGGTGGAGGGAAGGCAGCAGTGGTGTGGGAGGTTGAGAATGGCGAATGGAGGTGAATGTGAACGGAGGGGACGTGAGGGAATCGGTAATGGTTTAGACAGGGGATAGGGGGGCTAGAATTGGTGGGGAATTGCAGGGGTGGATACGGAGAATATGAACGGAGGTGCTGCTGCTGTTGGATTGGAGGAATAAGGGAGGAATGATTTGGAAGTTGCTGTGAGATGGTGGAATATTGGAAGTGAAGAATGAAGGGGATGAAGGTGAACAGCGATGGGGCGAATGGAGGTCGAAGACTGGCTGCGAGGTGAAGAAGCAGTGGAGTATTGGTTCGAATCGAGAATAGGAGGAAGACGTGAGGAGAGGCGTGTTGATTGATGAGAAGCGGTTGTAGGAGGAGGGTTGTTGCAGTGCTGCGGTGAATGAGATGGGAAGCGGAGATGTGGTGGTGTTTGGTTGGAATGGAGACGGGTAATACGGTGGAAGGAGGTGAAAAACAATGGAGGTGGTGATTCGGCCGTGGAGATGAAGATGGGAGTAAATGAAAGGGGAAAGTAGAGTAGGATGCTTTGTGTTTTTTTTTTTAGAGAATGCACAGCCCGTGCAATTGGATGGGAAGCAGAATTTGTTCACGGTCTGTTGCACGGCTGTGCACAGGCCCGTGAATAAATCTGCATAAATTTGTTACAATGCTCTAAAATGTCACGGTCTGATGCACAGTTCACTACACGCCCGTGCAATTCCAAAATTGCAGAAAATTATACAAACACCCTTTTTTTTCTTTTTTTTTCTTTCAAATAACATTCACATAAATCCTTGACTGCTTTAATAAAATCTTAATTCCTGAAAACATGAACAAACACATCAAGGCACGAGCGGAACAAATATAAAAAAATCATAAAAAATTGGAATTAGCGATACGAAATATTATTGAGCGGGTCACTAATTTTTTTTTTGTTTTCTTTCTTTATTTTTTTTTTTTGCAGTGAAATAAAATTCACTAGACACATCACAACAATGCATAAAAATCAATCAACACATTTTTTTTAGAAAATAAAATAGATGAAAAAGAAAATCTCACTCATTAATATTTAGATCAATCCTCAAACCCATAAAATGCATATCACCCTTCATAAATGCGAGCGAGGACCAAAAATTTGACATACACATAATATATAAATACATGTGTACCTTGGGTTGCCTCCCAAAAAGCGCCTTTGTTTACTGTCGGTGGCTCGACTTCCCGGATGTGCCTCGTAGCACCAACACACAAACTAACGAGAGCTCATTCATGAAGGGGGTCCGCTAATGAGATGACATCAACGGTAGATTCTTGAAATCCCTCATAGAAAGGCTTAAGACGGTGGCCATTCACCTTGAATTCTTTGTCGGTCGATAAACTTCGCAAATCCACCGCTCCATGCGGGTAGATTTTTACAACAACAAATGGACCCAACCAACGAGATCGAAGCTTCCCGGGCATTAACTTGAGACGAGAGTTGTAGAGAAGAACCTTTTGCCCAACATAAAATGATTTAGGAACAAGCGAACGATCATGGAAGTCCTTAACTCTAGCCTTATACGATTGAGCATCCTCATAGGCATTGTTACGAATTTCCTCCAATTCAAGCAAGTTAAGTTTCCGATGAGCCCCGGCAACATTTAGATCCATATTGCAAGCCTTGATTGCCCAATAAGCTTTGTGCTCTAACTCAACGGGAAGATGGCAAGATTTACCAAAAACTAACTTGTATGGGGACATGCCAATAGGAGTTTTGAATGCCGTTCTATAGGCCCATAAAGCATCTTCAAGACGAACACACCAATCCTTCCTTGAAGGTTTCACCACCTTCTCAAGAATAGACTTAATCTCCCGATTAGAAACTTCGGCTTGACCATTTGATTGAGGGTGATAAGCCGTGGCCATTCGATGATAGACCCCATAGGATTTAAGAAGATTCCCCACCAATTTGTTACAGAAGTGGGTACCTTGATCACTTATGATAGCCTTGGGAACACCAAATCGGTTGAAAATTTGAGACTTGAGAAATGCAACAACCGCCTTACCATCATCCGATTTGGTTGCCTTGGCCTCTACCCACTTAGAAACATAATCAACGGCCAAGAGAATATAGAGATTTCCATGAGAAGATGGAAATGGTCCCATAAAATCAATACCCCATACATCGAAGATTTCTACCACAATAATTGGAGTTTGGGGCATTTCATTCCTTTTTGCAATATTGCAGGTTCTTTGACAAGGCTCACATTGCTTACAAAAATCGTGAGAGTCACGAAAAAGAGTTGGCCATGTAAATCCACATTCAAGTACCTTTCTTGCTGTTCGATCTTTCCCAAAATGACCTCCACAAGCATAAGAATGACAAAATTGAAGAATGGAAGCAATTTCCGACTCGGGAACACACCTTCTTAAGACTTGATCCGCACAATGTTTCCAAAGATAAGGATCATCCCAAATGTAGTGTTTGGCTTCACTCCTTAATTTCTCTCTTTGATACTTAGGCATGCCATTAGGAAAAGTTTTGCACACAATGTAGTTCACAAGATCCGCATACCATGGTACCTCGCCTTGAATTCCAAATAAGTGCTCATCCGGAAATAACTCTTGAAGAGGAGAAACATCTTCCTCCCTCACAAGTCGACTCAAGTGGTCCGCCACTAAGTTCTCGGCACCTATTTTATCTTTGATTTCTAAGTCAAATTCTTGAAGGAGAAGAATCCACCGAATCAACCTGGGCTTTGACTCTTTTTTCGCCAAGAGATGTCTTAAGGCGGCATGATCCGTGTATATGATGACTTTGTAACCAAGAAGATATGAACGAAACTTATCAAGAGCAAAAACAATAGCAAGCAATTCTTTTTCAGTGGTGGTATAGTTCACTTGGGCGGAATTGAGTGTGCGAGAGGCATAATAAATCACATGAGATCGTTTGTCAACTTTTTGGCCTAACACCGCACCAACCGCATAATTGCTAGCATCACACATAATCTCAAAAGGAAGAGACCAATCCGGAGCCTTAATGATAGGAGCCGAAGTTAAAGCTTCCTTGAGATGGTCAAAAGCCGCCTTACATTTTTCATCAATTTTAAATTCCACATCCTTTTGTAGAAGAGATGATAGGGGAAGAGCAACCTTGGAAAAATCCTTGATAAACCTCCTATAGAAACCGGCATGACCAAGAAAAGACCGCACATCCTTGACATTTGAAGGGTATGGAAGACTTGCAATAATATCAACTTTTGCCTTGTCCACTTCAATGCCCTTCCTAGACACAATATGCCCTAATACAATACCTTCTTGGACCATGAAATGACATTTTTCATAATTGAGCACTAAATTAGTCTCTAAGCATCGATCCAAGGCATGTGTAAGAATTTGAAGACATTCATCAAAAGAATCACCCGAAATAGAGAAATCATCCATAAAGACTTCAATTCCATTCTCTATCATGTCGGAGAAAATACTCACCATACACCTTTGAAAAGTTGCGGGAGCACCACATAAGCCAAATGAGAGTTTACGAAATGCAAACGTGCCAAAAGGACAAGTGAATGTGGTTTTGTCTTGATCTTCGGGAGCAATGACAATTTGATGATATCCACTAAATCCATCTAGAAAGCAATAGAATTCCTTCCCGGCTAACCTCTCTAACATTTGATCAATGAAAGGAAGAGGAAAATGGTCTTTTCGAGTTACCGCATTTAACTTGCGATAATCTATGCACATTCGCCACCCATTTTGGACGCGGGTAGATACAAGCTCACCCTTAAGATTCTCTTCAAGAGTGATACCCGCCTTTTTAGGAACGCAATGTACCGGACTCACCCATTCGCTATCCGAAATTGGAAAAATGATTCCCACATCAAGTAGCTTGAGAATCTCCTTTTTAACAACTTCCATCATTGCCGGATTAAGTCTTCTTTGAGGGTCTCTAGTAGGCTTAGCTCCATCCTCAAAGAGTATGCGATGCATGCATGTGGAAGGGCTAATTCCCTTAATATCGGCAATGGTCCACCCAATAGCACTTTTATGATCCTTAAGAACCCGCAAGAGGCGTTCTTCTTGTACGTTACTCAAATTAGAAGCTATGATTACGGGAAGAGTCTCATTGTCCCCAAGATAAGCATATTTGAGATGATTAGGCAATACTTTCAATTCCAAAGTAGGAGGATTCTCAATAGAAGGGAGTAATTTGGAATAAGACAAGGGAAGATCAATTTTTGCAAGTTCACACCTTTGGGGTAAAGGTTGCAATACATTGAGCTCCATAATTGCCTCATTGGCCTCTTCCGAATTAGGGAATCCATCATCTTCATTTACACATCCCTCAATAACCACTTGGAGAGCTTCTTTATTTCCCATGTCAAAAGCTTGTTGGGCTAAACCATCAATAACATCCATGGAGCAAATTGAGTGTGACTCACTAGGGAATTTCATGGCATCATAAATATTGAACTTAACAACTTCATTGCCAAACTCCATAGTGAGAGAACCATCATCCATATTAATCTTGGTCTTTGCCGTTTTAAGAAATGGACGTCCAAAGAGAATTGGAGCGGACTTGATGTTTGATGGACCATCTTCCATTTTCAAGATGTAAAAGTCGGCGGGGAAAACCATTTGATCAACATGAACAAGCACATCTTCAATTACCCCTTCGGGATAGGCATTAGATCTATCCGCGAGTTGAATGATCACATTCGTATTCTCAAGTGCCCCCAAATTTAAAGTTTGGAATATGGAGAGGGGCATCACATTGATCGAGGCGCCTAAATCAAGCATAGCTCTTTCAAAGAATTTACCTCCAATCTTGCAAGGAATAGTGAATGTGCCCGGATCTGAACATTTTTGAGGTAACCTCCTTTGAATCACGGCCGAGACATTCTCATCCACCACTATAGTTTCATCACCTCTTAACTTCCTTTTGTTAGTACACAAATCTTTGAGAAACCTTGCATACTTTGGAACTTGGTTTATGGCATCTAGTAATGGGAGAGTGATTTCCACTTTTCGGAAGGTCTCAAGCATTTCCTTATCAACAATATCTTTCTTTGGTTTAGAAAATTTGGAAGGGAATGGAGGTCGAATAACCACATCCTCATCAATGAACCTTGGCTTCTTTGCTTGTGGAACGTCTTCTTGAACACTTTCCTTCTTTCCCTTATCAACTTTCTCTTCCTCAATTTCCATCTCATCTTCAAGGTTTTCATCCTTAGCCTCCGAGATGTCATCATTTTCAACCTTTCCACTTTCATTATCATTTACCATCCCCTTGGCCTTAGCATGAAGGTCCTCCAATTCTTTCCCACACCTCAAGGTCATGGCACTAGCATTTTCTTTGGGGTTCACCTCCGTTTGAGAAGGAAGTTGCCTAGAACCTTGGCTTTGCAATCGATTCACGGTTGTAGCTAGTTGGCTCATTTGCTTTTCCAAATTGGCTATACTTTGAGAAGTATTATTTTGAAATTGGGAAGTATTCTTTTCCAAGTTGGATATATTTTGAGAAGTGATGTTCTGAAATTGGAGGTTGTTTGTTGCCAATTGCTTTATCATTTCTTCAAGTGATGACAATGAAGATGAAGAAGACCCTTGATGGTCTTGGGAATTGTATGGAGGTGGTGGTGGTGCTTGAAAATTTTGATTGGGCCGTTTTTGTGAGTATGGAGAAGGGTTTTGTTGATGTTGGGCGTTGTAAGTGTTTGGATTTTGGTATTGGTTAGAGTTTGGTGCATTGGGATTTCCATATCGAAAATTAGGGTGGTCTCTCCAACCGGGATTGTAGGTGTTACTATAGGGGTCATACTTCCTTTGAGGTGGTTGTCCCGAAAAACCTCCAATAGCATTAATTTGCTCTTCGGGTTGTTGGAATGATAGGCATTCGTTAGTAGCATGATCCGACATATTGCAAACACCACAATATTTTTGTTGTTGAAGATTCCCAACGGCTAATTGACGAACCAATGATGTAAGGTCCGAGATTTGGCCCTCTAACTTTTGAGTTGCCACTTCATTCACGGAAGGGTTCTTGACATGCACTTGACGATCCCCAAATTGGCGAGAATTCTCGGCAATCTTGGTTATCAACTTTCTAGCCTCCTCCGGCGTTTTATCCACAAGAACTCCACCACTTGAAGCATCAAGGTGCAATTTAGCACTATATTCCAAGCCTCCATAGAAGTAGTGAATGAGCAACTCTTCCGATATCAAGTGTGGAGGACAACTTTGACAAAGCTTTTGAAACCTTTCCCAATACTCATACAATGTTTCTCCGGAGTATTGCCGAATGCCACAAATTTCTTTGGAAATGCCCGTAGCCTTTGAGGTAGGGAAGAATTTTCCCAAGAAAGCACTTCGCATTTGCTCCCATGTAGTGATTGAGTTTGGAAGAAGGTAAAATAGCCATGCCTTGGCATTGTCTCTCAAGGAAAAGGGAAATGCTTTCAACTTCACTTGTTCTTCCGTAGCATTGTTTGGTCTCATTGAAGAACATACCATTTCGAATTCTTGAAGATGCCTAAAAGGATCTTCTGTGCCTTCACCTCCAAACTTGGGAAGGAGGGCAATAAGACCACCCTTTAGCTCAAATGGTTGTCCTCCCGGAAATACAATGCACAATGGTAGTTGAACGGAGCTAGGAGAAGCAATCTCCTTGAGTGTACGTTGATTAGGATTTTCCATGACTTGATCAATGTTGTCGTCCGGTGATGAGATAGGAATAACAAGGGGAGGACCCCCGTTAAACTCCTCTTCCTCTTCCGAAGGTGAACTAGAAATAAATTGACTTGATGAATCTATATTGGCACTTGAATTCCTTTGATTCCTTCGCAAGAGTCTCTCGGGATTAGATGAATACGCAAGATCACCTAAACAAGAGGATCGAGTCATACATAGCAAAAATTTCCAAAATCAAGAAAAATAGATAAATATGCACAATGGAACTAAAATATTCACAATTTTATACGCGCACTAATATTGAACTAAAACTAGCTCCCCGGCAGCGGCGCCAAAATTTGGCCACGCCCGTCGTCGACGCGCCAAATTGAAAGATAAATGTTTTGCTCTACTATGTTCGCACTTAACTATAAAACATAGCAAATGTGGCAAGTAGGGATCGAACCCAAGGGAATAGCGCTCAATACTAGAGTAATGTAAAATGGTGGGGGGTTTTAGTTGTTTGTGGTGTTTTATCAAACACCTTGACTACAAGAAATAAATTGCTAGAGAAATATGATTATGGAACTTTCAATCATCCAATTTTTCCAACACAACAAGGCACAATGTTTAAATTAACAAGAATAAGAGATATTTGACCCAAGGATTATGGAAACTCAAGTACTTCACCCACACACATATGAGCAAGAAATAATCAACTCTACCTAACCAAGATAATTGGTGAAGCACACAATCACTTAATTCTCTTCTATAAACACTAATTTAGTGAAGCACATAAATTAGTTCTCTTGATTATAGCAACCAATAATGAAGCACTACTAGTTTAACCAAATCAAGGAATCAAACAAAGAGAGGCTAGGACAAACCCAAGGATGAGGAGCTCAACCTAGGTATTTGCACTTGAATTTTGAGGATTTAGGTAAACCAAATCTTGTGCTACTACAATGAATGTACTAACAATTACGGATTAGCACAAACAATTAGCAATTGAATTCACAAGAGAAGCAAATTGAAGCAACTTACAATTCTCCAAGCAAAATCATAAACAATACAACTCAATAATTCAAGATAGAGTGAAATAGATCTTACTTAAAATGAGATGGGTTTTGATACAAGAGATCCTCCTTGAGCCAAATATATAGAGTTAGTTACTCATAATCAATGCTAGATTATAAGTAATTAGTGTTTTCTTAACTCCTACTAACCCTAGGTTTTTGTTCTTGAAGAGGCTAAGAAGAGATGAGAAGATAAGATGTTATAAAATGAAGGGATTTGCTTCTTTTAATACACAGCAGGATTTTGCACGGCCGTGCAACTGCCCGTGAGAAAAACTGCACTCTGCACTACTTGGAACACTCTGCACGGCCTGTTGCACGGCCGTGCAGTAGCCCGTGCAAAAATCTGCATCATTTAAACTCTTTGAACGGCCTAGCGAACGGCTTGCGGAGCGGTCGTGCGAGATAAAATCTTCAAGATAACACATTAAAAACCTCCCGGCATCGCAAGATTGCAACTTCTAACCACCCTCTTGAATAATCTTCGCTTTCATGCCCAAATTAAGCCATCTTTTCAACAATTAAGCGTGAGGCACTGAAAGATGAAAAACATAACAAATATTAATAAAACAACATTCGAAACTAACAAAAATGCAAGAGAATAAATGACAAAACGTGTATAAAATACACGTTATCAAATATATTGGCAATGTTAAGGAGTATTTGATTTTTGAACTATTTAAACTCTTTACAATTATTTTCAGTTATATGGCCACCAAATTGAATAGCGCTGTAAAACTACAGCCACAGGTGCACCAGGTTTCGCAATACACCAAAAGCCCTGCAAAAATACAGTGGTAATGATGTTGTCATCACGACTGATGATACAGTTCATCATGTAGAACATGTTGGCGATTTAAGAATTTCGACTTCTCATCATGTTCCAGGCCGGAATGAAGAAGAATTTGGTATTTGTTCCCCAAATCACTGATGCAGCAGGTCACTGTGTCTTATTTGGTCCAAACGGTTTTACAGCACTAGCAAACGCGAAGGTTAAAGGTGGCTTTTAATGGAAGGGAAGTACGTAATATCAGCAGGTACAACATAGGTTGATGAAACACGCCAGCAGGAGACACCTGATCTCTGGCACACTCAATTAGGACATGTAATGATGTAAATTATTTTGCTTGGAGGCAATGATGAAGAAAGAGTTAGTTCCTAGCTTCACAAACTTAAAGACACGTAATGACTGAGTATGTGCTGGCTGCCAATTAGGCAAAACAAATAGGCAACCGTTTTCCGAATCCCAAATAAGGTCTTCTCGACCATTACAACTTATTCATTCAGATTTGTTTTGGCGTGTTTGTACCCCTTCTTGATCTGGAAAGCGCTACATGACCATGTTCATCGATGATTTTTCTCGATACGTGTGGGGTTTTTTTTGGTTGAAAAATCAGAAGTATAAAAATTATTGAGTTCAAATGTCTGGTGGAAAATGAATTTAAACAAAGAATAAATGTCTAAGGAGTAAGGACCGACAATGGAGGGGAACACCACTTAGAAGCTTCTGAGAATTACTAAGTACAGCATGGAATCCGTCACCAGCTTCCATGCTCATACACTCACCAACAGAATGGCATCTCTGATGTAGAAGCATGATCAATGAAAAAAATGTCCCACCATGTTACTGGGCAGAGTGAATGACAAAGGAATGAAGGATGACAAAAAATGTCCCACCATGTTACAGTTACTTGCTTTCTGATCAAGCAAATAACCCAGGAAATGAACTTTAAGATCTGCATTGAGTGCTAGACTTGCCTCTGTCTTCATTTGTTACAAGTGAAGTGAGCATAGTGTTTACTCACTGCACAGTCTAGTGACAAAGCTACTTCCTCCTCTCAGAAAAATATTTTTGCTATTTCCAAAAAAACGAACTCCAAATTTAGAATATATTATAAGATCCCGTTAGGACATTTCTCTAACATCTTAAGGTTTTAGATGAGTTGGTTACTTAATATCATATATACTTAACTAAATGTTAAATCCGCTTGGTAGGTTATTATATAATTCTCTACCTATAAGATAAAAGCCGGAAAAACAAACTTGGTTTGAATAATTTGCTATTTTTTACGTTATTTGACCGGTTAGATTCTTTCTGTTCAAATTGTTTGATTCTTTGGATAATCAGTTTGTACTTTGTGTGATTTCATTCAAGAACAAACTTGGCAGAATGTCATTGTCAGCAATTATGTCAGCCCTATTTAATTGTTACCTCAATGATAGGGGAGTATGAATTTTGGATTTGCTAGATTAGTAGAATAGTAGTAGCAAAAGAAAAATAACTGTATAAATCTTAGATTTGATATAGTGGTAGCTTGCTAATCGTGAGGTACTTGCATAATATATGTATGGAAAAACTTGTTTCAAGCTGGTCTAGTGGCCAAATTTTACCAGAAAATTATATCTTCCCGGTGGAGCAAAGGCCTGGCGAGGAATTCACTATTCCTGTATGTGATGAAATCCCAGTTATCGATATTGGAAAGGCAAGCCATGATCGTATAGATATTATGCAGCAAATCATCAATGCGAGCCAAAAGTTTGGGTTTTTCCAGGTTTATTCCTACATTCTATTAAGAACAAGAATCATTTAATATTGTATGGTTTTTTATTGTTTGTTCCATATTTATTTAGAAAGCTAAATTATTAATGATGAAAAGTTGCAATGTACATGTGGTATGGATTAGGTGATCAACCATGGAGTTTCTGGTGTGTTAGTGGATGAGACCATGAGTGTAGTCAAGGAATTCTTTAATATGACTGATGCAGAGAAAGCAAGTGTTTATTCAGATGATCATACTAAGAGCTGCAGACTCCATACCAGCAGCCCCAACTATGAGATCGAAAAATCTCACTTTTGGAGAGATTACTTAAGACACCCTTGTCATCCTCTGGAAGATTATATACATATGTGGCCTGAAAACCCAACTACATATCGGTAAATTATAGTCCAAATACATGAAATGAAACAACAGTTTGATATATATCCGGAACCACTAATCATATAATCTTCTTTTTCATCTTCTATCAAGGGATATTGTTGGTAGATATTCAGTTGAAGTAAGGAGCCTGTCATTAAGAATTCTAGACCTCATCTCAGAAGGATTAGGACTTGAGCCTGGTTATTTTGAAGGCGAACTTAGTAATGAACTATTGATGTCAACCAATTACTACCCACCATGCCCTGATCCAAGTTTGTCACTGGGATTGCCAAAACACAGTGATCCCAATCTCATTACCTTGCTTCTCCAAGATGATGTTTATGGTCTACAAGTACATATAGATGGTCAGTGGCTTGGGGTAAAGCCACTTCCCAATGCGTTTGTTGTCAATATTGGTCACCAACTGCAGGTACATTAAACTGCCTTTACAATGGCTCTAATTCTATAAAATGGTCATATTCATAAACTTACGTCTTCGTTTACCCTTGTTTAGATTATTAGTAATGAGAAGTTTAGAAGCGCTGCACATCGAGCAGTCACAAACTCAAGAGAAGCTCGGACAACCATTGCCTCATTTATATCACCTTGTAACAGCTGCATCATAGAGCCAGCTAAAGCACTCATCAATGAAGGCAATCCTGCACTATATAGAGCATTTCAATACCATGAGTTTCTTAAATCTTATGTAGCAAAGGCTGGTCATGCGGAAACTGCACTGCAAGCCTATCAGATTTGAGTAGTAAAGCATCATTGAATGGAAGTGGCCTCATATTAGCGTTAAGCATGGCCAAGTGTTATATTCACTAATGTTTTGAATTAAAGGGGTCTTACCTTACCAGATCGATAAGACCTAGTCAATATTCTGTATTTAAGCAAGATGTTGTGATTAACAATCACTCGAGTACTCTCACTCAATAAAAATAGGAGTAATGCTAGTAATTTAAATTATACAGCACCGTCATGAATTAAATGAATTATCGTCATGACTTTGATTCATTTTAATACGAGATAAGAGTATATCCAAGAATTTCTTAACTCACTCTTCAAATATAATATAAAAAACTTGCTCTTGATGTATAACTACCTCAACAACACTCTAGTTTCTGATGCTATTTACTTTTTGATGTTAATGAGCCGCAATGGCATTATAGTTGGTAGGTTTTTAGATAATTATACTATTTTAGGATAAATCTTGGAAGACAATGAATTAATTTGATGTTTTTAATGTTCATTGACCAATTGGATTCTTGGTGTCCAACATGTTTGATACTCTGGATAATCACTTTGGCCTTTGTGTGATTTAATCCAAGTAAAAACTTGGTGAAGTCTCAGTGTCAACCCATCTGATGATTTGAATGAATGCTAGATTGTTAAAACAAAGTCAAATTTCTTACCTCAATGCTATTTATATATCTTAAATTTGTTATAGCAGTAGCTTACACTTGCAAAAGCCCATATGGAGAAACTTGTCTCAAGCTGGTCCAGTGTCGAAATTTTGCCACAAGATATTCCCAGTGGAGCAAAGACCAGGTGAGAAAATTTCTGTTCCTGTATGCAAAGCTATCCCAGTTATCTCGGAAATGCAAGCCATGATCGAATGGGCACGATTCAACAAATTCTCAATGCAAGCCAAGAGTTTGGATTTTTTCAGGTTCGAATATAATTTTTTTACAGAAATAATTGGATGGTTTCATGTGGTTTTGTAAAATGCTACATTATATATGATGAAAAATTAAAGCTATGTTTAATGTACGGTATGTTAATTAGGTGATCAACCATGGAGTTTCTGGTGTTTTAATGGATGAAGCCATAATTGTAGTCCAAGAGTTTTATAACATGGAAGATGAAAAGAAAGCAGGTGTTTTTACAGATGATCTTACTAAGAGCTGAAGATTCCATACCAGTAACACCAACTATGCAACAGAAGAAACTCACTATTGGAGCGACTTTTTAAGACACCCTTGTCATCCTTTGGAAGATTTTATACATCTGTGGCCTGAAACTCGAGCTACATATCGGTAACTTATGTTCCATATGTATGAAATGAAACAATGAAACAACGGACTGATTTACGATGAATTAGTTATCTTAAAAATTTTCTTTTTATTGTTTTATGAAGAGATGTTGTTGGGAAATATTTGGTTGAAGTGAGGAACCTCTCATTGAGAATTATGGACTTGATTTCTGAAGGATTAGGACTTGAACCTAGTTTTTTTGATGGCGAACTTAGTGATGACCAATTGATCGTAATCAATCATTACCCACCATGCCCGGATCCAAGTTTGTCTCTAGGATTACCAAAACACAGTGATCCAAATCTTATTACCTTCCTTCTTCAAGGGAATGTTTGCGGCCTTCATGTGTATAAAGATGGTCAGTGGCTTGGCGTCGAGCCAATTCCAGATGCATTTGTTGTCAACGTGGGTTACCAACAACAGGTACATTTGATGGCCTTTAAATGACCTTAATCATGTGCATCTATCTTCTCTTCTAACTCTTAGACTATATTCAATAACATGCAATTTTAGTTTATCCGTGAGTAGATCATTAGTAATGACACGCATGTTTAGTGTTTACAAACTCAAGATGTACTAAATAAGAGTAATATTCTAGCTATTTGTCAGTATTAGTCTTGTTACACATTTTGTTGTTATTTTTCATATATATTCTCTGCATGTTTTACACTTCTTTCTATTGTTATTATCTTTTGGAAATACAGATTTCATTAATAATAGAAATATGCATCGCAATGCATAGTTCCCAGCAAAGAGAGAGGTGGTGACGAATAATAAACAGAGCGATTTGCCAAGGCTTCTTTAGCTAATTATGCACTGCCACATCTTCTTTTCTGCCGATGAACTTAACAATGATGTTGAATCTGTGATTAAGTATTTTTCTACAATACTTTATAAAAAAAAACCATGCTTCCATAAGATTTCCATGTGTAGAGTTAGTAGCATTTTCTACCTAATCCAAATAAGCGTAAATGGTTACTTCATGCCAAGTTGAAGAACAAATCCAGGAGAGAGCTTCTCTGAATTCCATCGCTTCACCTTGAAACACACTACTAATACGCCATCTTAGACACAACTGAATCAGCTTTGCACTGAAAAGTACCATGAAACAGGAACGTGCCTCATTTACCTTATTATATGCTTTCATCCATTCTGTAAAAAAAAAAAAAAGTTAGCAAATTAATTAGTAGCTACACACACTTGCAGCCTTGTTCTCTCAAACTTCCTTGTTTCATAATATGACCAGATGATTGGTTTTTCTTATGCATGCCAAGATGCTATTGCTCACTCCATTCCAGCTGAAGATGTACCTTAAATCATATCATTTTGACGATGTCTTGCTTATGATTTCAGGATTTCTGTCATTTTTTCAACAATTATGTATATTTCTACCATGAAATAGTTTTTGGGTTTAAAGTGAACTTCCGTGATTCTGTCCAGGAGTCTAACAGAATGGTAAGAACATATATATTAAAAAAAATATGAACTTCAAGATTCAATGAAGTCTAGTGAAAAAGCTATTTCCTCCTCTCGGTCATTATCTTTCAATATCATCGCCTGGTAGGTTTTTGTATAATTCTCTACTTATGAGATGAAATCCGGAATAACAAACATGGTATGATTTTTGCTATTTTTACGTTATTTGACCAGTTAGATTCTTTCTGTTCAAATACCTTGGATAATTAGTTTGTACTTTGTGTGATTTCATTCAAGAACAAACTTGGTAGAATGTCATTGTCAACATATATGGCATCCCTATATTATTGTTTTTGATGAGTGCAATGTTGTTAGCACAAAAGTCATATTCCTTACCTCAATGATAATGGATTTTGGATTTGTTAGATTAGTAGTAGCTAAATAACTGCATAAATCTTAGATTTGATATAGTGGTAGCTTAATAATCGTGAGGTACTTGCATAATATACGTATGGAGAACTTGTTTCAGGCTGGTCTAGAGGTTAAATTTTACCAGAAGATTATATCTTCCCAGTGGAGCAAAGACCTGGCGAGGAATTCACTATTTCTGTATGTGAAGCAATCCCAGTTATCGATCTTGGAGGCCATGGTCGTATAGATATTATTCAGCAAATCATCAAGGCGAGCCAAAAGTTTGGCTTTTTCCAGGTTTATTCCTACATTCTATTAAGAACAAGAATCATTTATTGGCATTTTAATAGTGTATGGTTTTTATTGTTTGTTCCAATTTTATTTAAAAAGCTAAATTAAAAATGATGAAAAGTTGCAGCTTGCATATGTTATGGATTAGGTGATCAACCATGGAGTTTGTGGTGTGTTAGTGGATGAGACTATGAGTTTAGTCAAGGAGTTCTTTAATATGGCTGATCAGAGAAAGCAAGTGTTTATTCAGATACTAAGAGCTGCAGACCCCATACTAGCAGCCCCAACTATGAGAAGTTTAGAAGTTTAGAAGTGCTGCACATAGAGCAATCACAAACTCCAGAGAAGCTTGGACAACCATTGCCTCATTTGTTTCACCTTGTAACAACTGCATCATAGAGCCAGCTAAAGCACTTGTTAATGAAGGCATTCCTGCACTATGTAGAGCATTTCAATATCAAGAGTTCCTTAAATCTTACGTAGCAAAGGCTGGTCTTGCGGAAACTGCACTGCAGGCCTATCAGATTGAAGTACTAAAGCATCATTGATGTCCTAAACTATCATATTTAATGAAGGCATTCCTGCACTATGTAGAGCATTTCAATATCAAGAGTTCCTTAAATCTTACGTAGCAAAGGCTGGTCTTGCGGAAACTGCACTGCAGGCCTATCAGATTGAAGTACTAAAGCATCATTGATGTCCTAAACTATCATATTTACCAACCTTTTGAATTAAATAGACACGATAGACCTTGTCTTATCATACAACCAACCAATTGATACTTTAAAATGAATTACTATTAAGTATTCTTGTTCGGATCCGTAAGACAAAACGTAGCATCGTTGCTATTATTTTATTCTTCACATGCTTCTGTCTTGCAAGAAAATAAGCTCGATCGAAGAAATATACGTATAATACTGACCAGTTCTGGTCGGCTCAGACTGCTAGCGATGTTCAAAGTTAAAACAAACTATAACAAATTTTTACTAACATAAATATAATTCAATATAGATTAATGTTGAAAAAAATCACCATATTCTCTGCGGAGAATAGCTAATTTTGAACAAAAAATTGACACGAAATGAAACGTCGACAAGATATATATGTCATAAGAAATGACGTATCTTGTAAGAAATATTTTGGTTTAATGTCATTTCTAGTGAAATATATAAGGTACAAATATCAGTATTTGGACTTTGTGGCTTGCTCTACAGTAATTTGGTTGGATAATGATTAAATGTTTGCATTAAACTCAAAGATTACCTCTTAGTTTTATTTTACCTTCCATTAATATATCTGCAATCTTCTTAAGAAGGCATATTATACCAAGCAAAAGATGGGCAAGCAAACTTCAAGCTGGTTTGATGTTCAAAACGTGCCTGGAAGTTACATATTTCCAGAGGAAGACAGGCCCGGAAGCCTCCCTATTCCTATATGCGATGCCATTCCAGTAATCAGTCTTGGAAAATCAACATGTACAGAAAAAGTCCAGGAAATCATGAAAGCTTGCCGCGAGTTTCGACTTTTTCATGTAACTATCTAAAATCCCTTGATGCAATTCTCATATGTGCGTTATTTCTGAACTTTAAAAACTGTGTATTTGCTGTGCAACAGGTAACTGATCATGGAGTGCCCGAACCTGTGATAAGTAACACAATGAGGGCCTTGCAGGATTTTTTCGAACTTCCTGAGGATGAAAGAGCTGAAATTCCGAGTGAAGGTGGTTGTTTATACACTAGCAGTAATCGATTCGCCAAGGATGGGGTTTATTTGTGGAGAGATTGCTTAAAACACCCTTGCCATCCTTTGGAACAATGCATTCGTTATTGGCCAGAAAAGCCTCCAGAATACAGGTACAGAGGCTATCTTTTTTGGCAGTATCGATATTATTTATTGTATAGTAATATTTTTCAGTTCATTTAGTTTATTATCGATGCATGTGCAGGAACGCCATAGCTAAATATATAGGAGAAATAAGGAAGCTGAGCTTGAAGATTCTGGAGTTGATATCGGAAGGATTAGGACTTGAAGCAGGGTATCTTGGCAAGATAAGTGAAGTGCAAATTCTAACAGCAAATAACTATCCGGCATGCCCAGATCCGAGTTTAACATTGGGACTACTGAGACACTGTGACCCAAGCCTCATAACCATTCTGTATCAAGGAGATATACGTGGTCTCCAAATCGTTAAGGATGGACAATGGATTGGAGTCGAAGCTTTGCCTAACGCATTTGTTGTAATTTTAGGCAACCAGTTAGAGGTATGCAGATTTGTTCAACAGATATATTGTTATGTTATGTACAAGAATATTATCGTCTGCGAAGTTAATAAAATTGATCGTAAAATGACACATATTTTGTTTGTGAATGTAGATTATAAGCAATGGCAAGTTAAGAAGCACTGAGCATAGAGCGGTAACAAATCCAAATGTAGCTCGAAGATCGATTGCAACACTCATTAATCCTTCTCCGAACTGCATGGTGGAACCTGCAGAAGTTTTGGTTGATGATCTGAGTCCTAGCCTTTACGAACCAACTCTATACAAAGATTTTGTTCTCCGTTCTAGAGGTTTTGGGGCCTTCACCAAAAGTTTACAAAGTTATATCAAATCTGAGATTTAGAAATTATTTCCTGTATATATGGTGGTCTATTGCGATTTTCAAATGACTTAATGAGCGATGAGCATTGATTTATATTCTAAAAATCAGCCGATTAATCGTTAGATGGATGGACTCCGTCTCGATTAAGAATCATATTTCATCATATATATTTCCGCAAGAGAGTGAAGATAGGCAACAAGAATCATAGAATCAAGTCATCTTTAGGGCCTGAATAATGCTATAAGCAAGAGACCTATAAATTTTGAATCATTATTTACTTCCGAGTACATGCATGGAACCTAAATAGTTGTAATATTTATTTATTCGAAATTATGTTGGTTAAATCTCTCTCCATATTTCTGTTTAAAATTAAGTTAAACACATCTCACATTGGTGAGTCGTGAACATGCTTGAGAACAAATCGATTTGTTGAAAATAAGATTAATACAAAAGATCGTTTAGCTAAAAAATTCAACAAACTTGATATGGTAAACAATGTAATCAGCATATCAGGCAAGCCAAGCCCATATTACAAATCCAGATCCAAGGCATTCTAAACGTAGGGACATTAATTTTTGAATTTTCTCGTCCTTGTCCAAATCGATAACGATTTTTATGATTTTGAATTTCAGTATTACCAGAATTTAGTTATCTGGATACTTTACGTATGGATTATTCGGATGCTTGATTACATTATCAAGATTATTAGCATGTTGGATGTATATTATCAAGATTATCGACATATATTATCAAGATTATCGAATATTTTTATTGTTTTGGAGTTTAGTAAGCGCTATTAGTAACGATGTATAATATTATGAAATTTATGCCGATGATAAATGTATATTGTCCGACTATGGGAAAGCTTGACTTAGATTGTCAAAGGTTAGGAAGGATTCAAGCTAGCGTGTCAGAAGAAGATTTGCCGTACCCATCCCTTTTCCTTATGAATCGAAAATTGGCCTAAATATTGTCAAGAAACTGTTTTGAGATTTATCTTTAAAACCAACTTTTTTTTTAATTTAGAAATTTGGTATTTGGCAAACAGTTGTTGCAGCATATCGTATCGCAAAAACTTTCTGCAATATATGTATAGTAGGATTTTTAGTGTAAAACTAGCCCAAATACGATTTTGCGGTTGATATGCTGTAACAAACGTTTGTGAAATACCGTCAACCCTTAATTTAAATATTTCAATATTATTTGTTGTCAGTATAATGTCATGTTTGAATTCAATCTTGGACGTTACAGCCAAGCACCTTCGTAAACGTACTAGCTAAAAACAGGTCGATGATTATTTTTAACACTTGCTAGGGAGTAGGGATGTGGACTGATCAATCAGCTGAGTCACATTTACAATAAGAAATTGACATGTCGGTCGATAATCCAATTTTAAACTAGTAATAATGTTGCCAGTAGCATAATTAATTAATTGTAAACAGCATATTAGGTAGAATATGCACCGTCTATTACTCTACATTATCATGGATGAGTTTGTCATCCCCAGTGATTATTAACAACTACTAGTACTCCCTCCGTTTCAATTTGTGTGTCCTGTTTCTTCTGGACACGTTTGCCAACGCACACTTTTAATCGTTAATATCTTCAATTTCGTATTAGTATTAAATATAAAAACTTCACTGTATTAAAGTACTCATAAATACGAATCCAACAAGATCACTCATGACTATATTTGGTCTTATAGATTATGGGTAAATTAGTAGTCAATCATTTATAATAAACAGTGTCCAAAGTCAAAACAGGACACACAAATTGAAACGGAGGGAGTAAAATATAAGCACATGGAAGATGAGCAACTGAGTCTGACGTTGAAGTTTCCAGTTAGTGCTTAACTGACATTGCCATGCATGCAAATATGCAATATATGCTGCCACTTTATTCTATATTCACACTTGTATTCAACGTTGACGCTTGGTTTGAGTACAATTAAGCGGGTGCTTGTTTCATGACTGAAATTACCCAGCTGCATGGGTTAAAGTTTGAATAATTAAAATATCATGCTATGACACGTGTCTTAATTTGATTATTTACAATTCAAATAAATCCAATGAATTCCTGTATTTTCACCAATATTAACCATATAATAGGTGTTTTAATTTTATTAGTTATAACTCAAATAAATACAATGAACCTCCTGCATTTTCACCAATATTAACCAATATAACAGGTGTTTTAATTTTATTGATTATAATTCAAATAAATATAATCAACCTCCTGCATTCACACCAATATCAATCAATAAAAACATTTTTTTCTATTATTATATATATAATACATTAATTTATACTTCTAATCATTCAACATAAATGGCAAAACATTGACAGAGATTGAACTTGGATCCACATCAAATTAATTAACACATGTTTTTACCATTAAACCAATCAATCACATGTGTTTTAAATTATACATATTATAGATATATGTGTATTGTTTAAGTGAAACAAAATCTAATATATTTTTTTGTCAGAATATGATATTTTAATTTTTATGACATATTAGTAATCTTTGTTCGTAATTTTATTTTTACATTTATCAATTTGGATTATAATATATTATATTATATCAAAATATCAAGTATTGATACAGAATATATGATTTAATTATACAATTTAAAATTGTAATAATAATAATAATGATAATGATGATGATGATGATGATGATGATGATGATGATGATGATGATGATGATGATGATGATGATGATGATAATAATAATAATAATAATAATAATAATAATTGTAGTGTCTCCGGTTTAATTCACACATTTTTTTTATCTCTGGACCATTCAGTCATATGTGTTTTAAATTATACACATCTATGATGTGTGTGCATGTGGCTTGAGTGAAATAAAATTTGATATTTTAATTATTGCGACATATTAATAATTTTTTGTCATAATTTTATTTTTACATTTATTGAATGGGATTATGTTACATTATATTATTTTAAAATATCAATTAGTGATACATAATATATGTTTTGGTTATACATTTTAAAATAATAATAATATAATCTACATAATATTATAACAAAAATTTACTATACATGATAATTCCCTTAAACAACTTGACCACTCATTTATACGTATTTTCAATAATACACATGATATATTTGTGTGTGTGTGTGTGTGTGTCGTGTAAGCGGGGCAATATTATTTCATTTATTGATATTATTCACCATGAATGTCAATATATAGAATCGTATAAATTATTTATTTGATGAATTTATCAAATATTTATTTGACGAATTATTTATTTATTGACATTTTTTCAATGAAATGTGCATATACAAAACTCAATAGAATAAGCAACAAACTCATTCAATTCTTTGGTCTATTTGTTCACTCCAATTAGTATATTTGGATGAAGCTGTATTTGTAAAAAAAAAGGATGAATTCATTGTCAAAGCACGAACATAAGGCATATAGACAATTTCAACTTATAATGATAGAAGTACCAAAAATATTTTCAAGCATGATAAGCCTGCAGTTACACAAGATAGATTCATTCAGTCAGTTACTCAGAACTAAATTATCTGATGTTTTGAAAGTCAGATGGACAGAGTGTTGTGGAATAAAAACTAGGTTATGATTTGTAATTAATGCAAGGGTGGTTGAGCTTCGAGCTTTAATGGCTGCTTCTGCGTTCGAGACTGATCGGTCCTCACAGAATGCCTACGTATCTCTGTATTAGAGAATCAAGCCAAGAAAACGTAGTTCTGAGAATGAGGGGTCAGGCCCTTTATATAGGCTGAGAAGCCTTTAGAATTATGGTAGGAGTTAGAGACTTGGTAGAAAAGTCTTTGAGGAAAGTTCTAGATCTATTCCTTGTAGGAATCAGTTTCCATATTAAATTGGATGCCTTGGTGGATAAGTCTGGTGGAAATAATATCCTTATCCAACTCTTATTGCTGAGCTGTTTATTTCCCCCAATATTAATTACGAAATTAATATTATAATTGGGGTTTTGGGCCCATCTGGTGGGCCCCACGTTTGGACCATTCAGGGTCTAATTAATGCCACATTAAATGTGTCTTTAGGGCTTACTTTTAGTCCATATCATTTGCCCCCCAACTTCTAGGAAAACTGATCAGGTTTTCCTTGAAGTTTTAACGGCCTTTTTCGAGACTTGGGTCAGGGTTTATCTTTGATATCGTTTTGACGTAAAGCGTGGAGCGACCGACGCGTTTACAACGACGTTAGATTGTGCCAGTAGTATTGAACGGTACTAAACAGCACTAGACGACACTAAACGGTGCTAAACGGCCTTAAACGACGTTTAAACGATATTAAACGACGCTAAACGGCGATAAACGGTGCTAAACAGCACTAAACGGCACTAAACGGTGCTAAACAGCCTTAAACGGCGTTTAAACGATGTTAAACGACGCTAAACGGCGATAAACGGTGCTAAACGGCACTAAACGGCGATAAACGGTGCTAAACGGCACTAAACGACACTAAACGGTGCTAAACAGCCTTAAACGGCGTTTAAACGATGTTAAACGACGATAAACGGCGATAAACGGTGCTAAACGGCACTAAACGACACTAAACGGTGCTAAACAGCCTTAAACGGCGTTTAAACGATGTTAAACGACGCTAAACGGCGATAAACGGTGCTAAACGACACTAAACGACACTAAACGGTGCTAAACAGCCTTAAACGGCGTTTAAACGATGTTAAACGACGCTAAACGGCGATAAACGGCGCTAAACGGCACTAAACGGTGCTAAACGACACTAAACGACACTAAACGGTGCTAAACAGCCTTAAACGACGTTTAAACAATGTTAAACGACGCTAAACGGCGATAAACGGCGCTAAACGGCACTAAACGGTGCACCTGAAAAAATCAAGATTCAGGTTCAGAAGCTGCCCGAGAATTGCTGAAAAATCAAGATTCAGGACCACAAGCTGACCCGCGATCGGCCGGATCGAGGGCTAGCTTGTGGTCGGCTAGCTCCTGGTCGGCCGAAGGGCCTCCAACCAAGGTGGTCGGCTGACACCTGGTCGGCTGGAGGGCCTTGACCCCAGGTGGTCGGCCGGCACCTGGTCGGCTGAGGGCTGGTCGGCCGGGGCTCCTGAATTTGCCTTGGTCGGCTAGCTCGTGGTAGGCCGGGGCTCCTGAATTTGCCTTGGTCGGCTGCAAGGTGGTCGGCCGGGGCATCTGAATGTGCCTTGGTCGGCTGCAAGGTGGTCGGCCATGGCTCCTTCGGGTGTTGTGGTCGACCATTTCGAAGGATTCAGAAGCTGAATCTCGATCCTCGGTTGGTTTTTTGGTCACCCGTGACTTTCAAGGATTCAGAAGCTGAATCTCGATCCTAGGGATTCAGAAGCTGAATCTCGATCCTAGGTTGGTTTTTTTGGTCATCCGTGACTTTCAAGGATTCAGAAGCTGAATCTCGATCCTAGGGATTCAGAAGCTGAATCTCGATCCTAGGAATTCAGAAGCTGAATCTCGATCCTAGGGATTCAGAAGCTGAATCTCGATCCTAGGTTGGTTTTTTGGTCATCCGTGACTTTCAGGGATTCAGAAGCTGAATCTCGATCCTAGGGATTCAGAAGCTGAATCTCGATCCTAGGGATTCAGAAGCTGAATCTCGATCCTAGGTTGATTTTTGGTCATCCGTGACTTTCAAGGATTCAGAAGCTGAATCTCGATCCTAGGGATTCAGAAGCTGAATCTCGATCCTAGGTTGATTTTTGGTCATCTGTGACTTTCAAGGATTCAGAAGCTGAATCTCGATTCTAGGGATTCAGAAGCTGAATCTCGATCCTAGGTTGGTTTTTTGGTCACCCGTGACTTTCAAGGATTCAGAAGCTGAATCTCGATCCTAGGGATTCAGAAGCTGAATCTCGATCCTAGGTTGGTTTTTGGTCATCCGTGACTTTCAAGGATTCAGAAGCTGAATCTCGATCCTAGGGATTCAGAAGCTGAATCTCGATCCTAGGTTGATTTTTGGTCATCCGTGACTTTCAAGGATTCAGAAGCTGAATCTCGATCCTAGGGATTCAGAAGCTGAATCTCGATCCTAGATTGATTTTTGGTCATCCGTGACTTTCAAGGATTCAGAAGCTGAATCTCGATTCTAGGGATTCAGAAGCTGAATCTCGATCCTAGGTTGGTTTTTTGGTCACCCGTGACTTTCAAGGATTCAGAAGCTGAATCTCGATCCTAGGGATTCAGAAGCTGAATCTCGATCCTAGGTTGGTTTTTTGGTCATCCGTGACTTTCAAGGATTCAGAAGCTGAATCTCGATCCTAGGGATTCAGAAGCTGAATCTCGATCCTAGGGATTCAGAAGCTGAATCTCGATCCTAGGTTGATTTTTGGTCATCCGTGACTTTCAAGGATTCAGAAGCTGAATCTCGATCCTAGGGATTCAGAAGCTGAATCTCGATCCTAGGTTGATTTTTGGTCATCTGTGACTTTCAAGGATTCAGAAGCTGAATCTCGATTCTAGGGATTCAGAAGCTGAATCTCGATCCTAGGTTGGTTTTTTGGTCACCCGTGACTTTCAAGGATTCAGAAGCTGAATCTCGATCCTAGGGATTCAGAAGCTGAATCTCGATCCTAGGTTGGTTTTTTGGTCACCCGTGACTTTCAAGGATTCAGAAGCTGAATCTCGATCCTAGGGATTCAGAAGCTGAATCTCGATCCTAGGTTGATTTTTGGTCATCCGTGACTTTCAAGGATTCAGAAGCTGAATCTCGATCCTAGGGATTCAGAAGCTGAATCTCGATCCTAGGTTGATTTTTGGTCATCCGTGACTTTCAAGGATTCAGAAGCTGAATCTCGATTCTAGGGATTCAGAAGCTGAATCTCGATCCTAGGTTGGTTTTTTGGTCACCCGTGACTTTCAAGGATTCAGAAGCTGAATCTCGATCCTAGGGATTCAGAAGCTGAATCTCGATCCTAGGTTGGTTTTTTGGTCACCCGTGACTTTCAAGGATTCAGAAGCTGAATCTCGATCCTAGGGATTCAGAAGCTGAATCTCGATCTCTAACGGCCTGATTCCTTCGTGGTCGGCCGGGAGGTGGTCGGCCAAACGGCCCGAATACTTCGTGGTCGGCCGGGAGGTGGTTGGCCTAGGATCCAGAAGCTGGATCTCGATCTCAGGGATCCAGAAGCTGGATCTCGATCTCTAATTTAGTATTTTGGCCACCCGTGACTTTCAAGGATCCAGAAGCTGGATGTCGATCCTAGGGATCCAGAAGCTGGATCTTGATCTTAGGTCGTCAGTTTGGTCATTCGTGACTTCTAACGATATTACTCCTTAATTCATGATTAGCACTGCTAATCTTGTGCTTAAGGCTAAACTCGTTACTTAACTTCTTAGGCGCAATTATCCTTTCGAAGGTCGTCCGTTTCGTGACTTCAGCAAATATATCAGCTGTTTCTTCTCCGGCTTGTATGAATTATAACAATTCTTTCTGTATAACGCGGATAATTTTTGTTCTTTTTTCATCTATAAACGATGGATGGCCTCGTTCCCATCCAAGGTCTCCAACTTGTAGGATCTTCGTCCTAGCGTCTTCTTGACTCGATACGGCCCTTCCCAATTAGGGGCTAGCTTTCCCTTCTGACCAACTCCAGAAGCTTCTATCTTCCTTAGAACCAGTTCGCCTTGCCGAAAGAACCTCTCCTTAACCCTTCGGTTGTAGTGGAAGGATGCTCTCTTCTGATGCTCTGCATTCCGGGCATTTGCTTCATCCCTAACATCATCAATTAGGTCTAGCGCAAGCCTCATGCCTTTTTCATTAGTCTCTTACTTATATGCCTCAACTCGAGGTGATGCATGCATGATCTCTAGGGGCACAACTGCCTCGGCTCTATAAGCCAACAAAAAACGGGGTCGCTCCAGTTGTCACTTTGCAAGTGGTTCGATATGCCCAAAGTATAGGCAGTAACTCATCCACCCAAGTGTTTCTTGAGCGTTCGACCATTTTCTCTAGTCCATCAAGGATTATCCGATTGGCTATCTCTGCCTGCCCGTTGGCTTGTGGATGAGCCACGGAGGTAAAACGAAGCTCAATTGCGTTCTCCTCACAATATTTCTTGAACTCTTCATTATTGAACTGTGTCCCATTGTCTGTCACCAAAATTCGAGGGATTCCATACCTGCAAATTATATTCTCCCAAAAGAACTGGGCAACTTGTTTGGTGGTTATCTTGGCTAGAGGTTTAGCCTCAATCCACTTAGTGAAATAATCAATGGCCACTATCAGAAACTTCCTTTGTGCTGAAGCTACGGGGAAGGGACCAAGTATATCCATTCCCCACATCGCGAATGGAATAGGGGAGTTAATCGATGTTAACATCTCGGGCGGCTGCCTTACTATCGGAGCATGCTTCTGGCATCGATCGCACCGCTTGACATAGCTCTGTGCATCGGCCAGCATTTCTGGCCAATAGAATCCCAAACGAGTTATTTTGTGAGCTAGGGCTCTGCCCCCCAAGTGCTGCCCACAAATTCCTTCATGAACTTCTTCCAAAGCTTCCCTTGCCTCTTGGGGCCTCAAACATTTCAAGTACGGGATAACGAAAGATCTTTTGTAAAGAACGCCCTCGATCAAGGCATATCTTAACGCTCTCACGGACAGCTTTCGTGCCTCCAAGGCATTGCCGGGGAGCCAACCAGTTTCTAGGTGAGCTTTGATAGGATCTATCCAGCAGCTTCCCACATCAATTGGTGCCACTAATTTTGAGTTGATAGTCGGGGCCTTCAAGACCTGGAAGTAAACACTCCCTGCATAATTTTCTATTTCGGAAGAAGCGAACTGGGATAGGGCATCGGCCTTAACGTTCTCTTCTCTCGGAATGTGTTCCACATAACACTCATCAAACTGAGTCATGACAGCTTTCACAACTCGCAGATATTTTGCCATAGTTTCATCCTTGGCTTCAAATTCACCATTCACTTGAGAGACTACTAATCTTGAATCTCCACAAACTTTGAGGTTCTTGACTCTCATGATTCTGGCCAAGCCTAAACCAGCTATCAAGGCCTCATACTCAGCTTCATTGTTAGTTGTCTGGAAATCCAACTTCAAAGCATATTCGACTGTGAACCCATCGGGGCTTTGCAACACTAAGCCTGCGCCACTAGATTTTGTTTTTGATGCTCCATCAAAATAGAGCACCCAATATTCCTTCTGATCAGGTTCAAGTTCTCCATCTTTATCTTGCTTCTCAGGGGTTGTTATTGTCTCCTGCCCCCCGACTTCTTGGTTGCTAATGGTGCATTCAACCACGAAGTCAGCCAATGCCTGAGCCTTAACGGCTGTTCGAGGCTTATATGTGATGTCAAATTCTCCAAGTTCAACCGCCCACTTGATTAGCCTTCCACTAGCCTTGGGGCTATGCAAAATGCTTCTCAACTGTTGGTCCGTCAGGACCTCAATCTTATGTGCCTGGAAGTACGGGCGTAACTTCCTCGAGGCTGTTATCAGAGCCAAGGCGAACTTCTCAATTGGAGAGTAATTCAACTCAGCCCCGTGCAATACCTTGCTCACATAATAGATAGGTTTCTGGACTTTCTTTTCTTCTCGAATAAGAACGGCGCTCAACGCTTGCTCAGATACCGCCAGGTATAGATAGAGAGTTTCCCCAGGACTAGGCTTGGCCAGCAACGGGGCTTCAACCATGTACTTCTTCAATTGTTCAAAGGCCTCTTGGCTCTCAGGGGTCCATTCAAAATTTTTTACCTTCTTCAATGCTTGAAAGAACGGCAAGCATTTATCACCCGACTTGGAGATGAACCTTCCTAAAGCCGCTACACGGCCTGTCAACTTCTGCACATCTCTTATAGAGCGTGGTGGCTCCATGTCTAAGATTGCCTTAATCTTGTCAGGGTTGGCCTCTATGCCTCTCTTTGAAACCATCAGACCCAAAAATTTTCCTGATCCAACGCCAAAGGCACACTTGGCTGGATTCAACATCATTTTGTGGTGCCTCAGCACTTCGAATGCCTCTCTGAGGTGCTTAATGTGGTCTGCCTTAAACAGGCTCTTGACTAGCATGTCGTCAACATAGACCTCCATGGTTTTTCCAATTAGATGGGCGAATATCTTATTCACCAGTCGCTGGTAAGTAGCTCCTGCATTTTTTAGACCGAAAGCCATAACAAGATAACAGAAAACACCAAAGTCAGTTATGAAAGATACCTTAGGGACATCATCCTTGTGCATCTTAATTTGATTGTAGCCGCTGAACCCATCCATGAAGCTCAACATCTCATGTCCAGCTGTGGCATCTATTAACATGTCTATCCTAGGTAAAGGGAAGCAATCCTTAGGGCATGCATCATTCAAGTCGGTGAAGTCTATACACATCCTCCACTTACCGTTGGCTTTCTTGACCATCACAGGGTTAGCCAACCATTCTGGAAACTGAATCTCTTCAATAAACCCAGCTTCTAAGAGCTTTTCCACTTCTTGCTTTATGGCCTCTTGCCTTTCAGGTGCAAAATTCCTCTTCTTCTGCTGTATTATCTTTCGATTAGGATCGACATTCAATCTGTGAGTTATGAGTTGGGGATCAATCCCTGGCATATCAGCTGCTGTCCAGGCAAACACATCGCTATTTTCTTGCAAGAATGCTATCAATTTGCCCTTCAGGGGTTCCTTCAGAGAGGCTCCTATATAAGTCACCTTCTCAGGGTCGCCCAGCTCCAGAGGAATAGGTATTAAGTCCTCCGCTGGCTTTCCTCTATGTTCATCATCACCGCGGACATCCATGTCTTCGATCGGAAGTACCTGCCCCCCGATTCCATCAGCCCTTAACGCGGATACATAACAACTTCTTGCCATCTTCTGATCGCCCTTTTGTTCTCCAACACCATTCCTGGTTGGAAACTTAATCTTCATGTGATATGTGGAGGCCACAGCCTTGAATGCATGAAGTCCAGTCCTTCCTAGGATCGCGTTGTAGGTCGAGGATGCCTTGATCACAAGAAAATTCAGCATCTGAGTAGCTTCTTTAGGTTCCTGTCCAATCGTCATGGGTAACTGAATAGTCCCTTCAACCTTGGACTCAACTCCATTAAATCCGTAGATTGGCATGTTGGTGGGGGTCAACTGAGAATCGGTGTACCCCATTTTCATAAACGCATCGTGAAACAAGATATCAACAGAAGCTCCATTGTCTATCAAGACTCGTTTCACCTCCGAGTTTCCAATCACAGGAGTTATGACCAACGGGTCGTCATGGGGGAACTTTACCCCTTCGAGATCTGAATCATCAAACCCAATAACTATTTCAGTCTTGGCACGTTTTGGGGCTTCTCCCACGATGTGCATTACTTCTCTGGCATACGCTTTTCGAGAGTTTCGAGTCGTGCCGGCCGCTGTCGGGCCTCCCCAAATCATATTAACAACTGGCCCTCGGGGCTGTGGGTTACGATCACGGTCACGATCACGATCGTTATCTCTTCTGTCATTGTCCCTTCTTTGGGTTCCACGATCATCATTCTTCGTGAACCTGCTTAGCTTTCCTTTTCGGATCAAAAACTCAATCTCATCTTTCAACTGTCTACAACTATCTGTATCATGACCCACATCACGGTGGTACCTACAGTATTGATCCTTGTTTCTTTTTGTGGGATCACCTCTAAGTGGCTTCGGCCATCGGAAATCTTTATCCTTCTCAATATCTAACAAGATCTGACTCCTAGGAGCATTCAATCTCGCATAGTCGTTGAATCTTGATCCCAAATTCTTCTTCGGGGGTGAATCAGAATCCTTGCTAGTCCGGGGATACTTGTCCCTAGCATCGTACTCTTGCTCTTGTTTTCGTTTCTTCGAATCGTTAGAACCCTTGCCATTGCTTCCTGTGGTATCCTTCTTCATGCTGTCCTCGGCCTTGATATATTTATCGGCCCTTCGTTGGAGCTCGGCCATATTTTCAGGAGGGTGTTTTGCCAAAGACCTTTTAAAGAAGAGATCTGTGGTTCCGTGTTCCAGGGCTACCATGGCCACCTTATTTTCCAGATCAGTAATATTCAGCGTCTCCTTGGTGAACCGCTTGAGGTAATCTCTCAGATTCTCGTTCTTCCCCTGTACCACATACATAAGGGATGCAGAACTTTTTTCATGAACTCTCCCACTAATGAACTGGCTGACAAAGGCGGCGCTCAGCTCTTTAAACGAGCCGATTGAGTTTGCAGGTAAGCGGCTATACCACCTTTGAGCCATGCCAGACAAGGTTTGAGGGAACGCCCTACACTTTAAGGCATCGCTTGCAGGCTGCAACAGCAGTGCGTTTGAGAACGTCCTAACATGGTTTGCGGGATCGCCCGTTCCATCATAAGCCTTAATTGTCGGCATCTTGAACTTCCTTGAGATGCGAGCATTCATTACCTCCTCAGTGAACGGAGGTGTAGGATCATCAGGATCCCCAAGGGGCATCAGATCCCTAGGGTTACTTTTGGGGGTCTCCACCCTTGTTGATTTTTCAATCGGGGCATCGGCCCTTCGTTGCCTCCTTGAGGGCCTCTCCAGATTTATAATGGGAATCCTCCCTGTAACTGGAGGAGGTTGAATCAGACTTCGCCTTGCTTGCTCTCTAGCAATATCGTCCTTCAGCCTTTGGATCTCTGCCTCATGAGCCTTAATCCTTTCCTCGGCCGTTTGTGGAGGTTCATCCTGGATTCTTTGGGATCTCCTTCGAGGTTCTTTACTAGCACGTCGCCTCCTCGGGGCTTCATCACGATCATCATTGTCATCCTCAGAAGTTGAATCATCAGAATAGGGACCAGAGTAATCATCGTACTCCCGATCTCGGATCTGTAAGGCATGACCGCTCGGTCCAGGTTCCCTACGTGGAGGGGGGTAATTAGGCAGCCCATACATCGGGTTGGTGTTCAAAGGGAGATCCGTGGTGTGGATCTGTACCCCCGGAGGTAGCGTACGACCAGCGCTGTCAAGAGGAGAAACCACCATCTGAAGAGGGTTAGTTTCTTGGTTTTGAGGAATAGCCACAGTTCCCTCAACGTGGGGAATCGTCCCTGAGGGTTGAGAGGTTAGAGGTTGAATGACCGTCCCTGTTGGTGGGGGTAACTGTCCTCCCTCAGCGGTGACGAGCGGATCAGAGACAGCAGGTGGAGCAGTGCTAAGGGGTATGGCCTCAGTTGATGTTGTTCTTCGTGTTTGAACCATGGTTGATGTCTTCTTCCCACAGACGGCGCCAAATGTTGTGGAATAAAAACTAGGTTATGATTTGTAATTAATGCAAGGGTGGTTGAGCTTCGAGCTTTAATGGCTGCTTCTGCGTTCGAGACTGATCGGTCCTCACAGAATGCCTACGTATCTCTGTATTAGAGAATCAAGCCAAGAAAACGTAGTTCTGAGAATGAGGGGTCAGGCCCTTTATATAGGCTGAGAAGCCTTTAGAATTATGGTAGGAGTTAGAGACTTGGTAGAAAAGTCTTTGAGGAAAGTTCTAGATCTATTCCTTGTAGGAATCAGTTTCCATATTAAATTGGATGCCTTGGTGGATAAGTCTGGTGGAAATAATACAGAGGAAGAGAAATGAAGGCAAATGATGCTTAAATGAAAGATTAGAAGAAAGAAGATGAAAGATTCAGAAAGATAGCTTTAAAAAGTAAAAGCGCAAGGCCTGGCTAGCGTATTGGAAGATTTACGAAGGTTTTTTTTATTAAAATCATGAGTACAACCTGCATTCTCAGAATATAATATCTTGATGGCTTTTTAGTTTCTATCTTAAATATTTTTGGAGATCCAACTAAAAGGATGCATCATTTTGAAAAATTGAAAGAACTATTTAAAATTGTAAGCGTCATGAAAAGTCATCTTAATTAGACGACACTCATAAAACACTCAAATTCTATTTTATGACTCACAACAACATTAAAAATCGACATGACTACTATCAATATTACCCAAATTAATTTTCAAATTACAAACTTGTACTTAAGTTATAAGAGCTACTCCAAGAGATCCCTTATATGACCTCCTAACTCAAATTATAAGGGATTATGTTTAAAATTGTGCTCCAACATGCTCTTAACTTTTTCTTAAAAAGTTAAGAGCATCATGTCATCCCTTATCTTTAAGGGCTCCCTTATTTCACTTTTATCAATAAAATATTACTTTCCCTCATCTTTCCAATTGTTTCCCTTTTTTTGTTTTTGCTTCCTTCCTTTTATTTATTATTTAATAATATAAGGATCAATTATAAGAAAACTTGTTGGAGTTGTCATACCTTATAATATTCTAAATCACTAACAGCCTAATATTTTATAATATTTATAAGGAAAACACAAGGACGCTGTTAGAGTTGCTCTAAGTACACAATAATCACATATGCTATTAACATGCAAAACTCTATTAAAATTAATCATATGATTCAAATGACATTGATTGATCATGCACAATTTAAGCTAGAGTGTCTTGCACGGATTTTTATGCTAATTTTCATTAATGATCCAAACATCCTCTAATTATTAAATTGAATGAACTTGTTTTATTTCAAGATATTTATTTTCTGTATTTCTTTCGAATGTTTAAACATATTTGGATCAGACCTTATCTAATTATTATTTTTGTGAGGAAAATATTTATTTCATTGATAAATTGTATAGAAATACAATATTCGTATAGATATGCTTCTTTCTTTTAAAGTAATTTAAGATATAATTGCCTCCGTAAATTAAATCTTAATGTCTAAAAAAAATCATTCAATTAATAAATTCAAAATTACAACTAAACTTGAAAAGCTGAAATATAAAATAAAATCTAATCGTAAAATAAATATCCAAAATTGTATCTAAATCGATCCTCATTAACTCGAAAGCAGCATATCTATATAAAACCCGTCTTTTCCACAATATATCAAACATGCTATCTTCACGTCAAGTGAAATTATGATCATCCATCTGATTAATAGTATACCTAAAAATCATAAATATAGAATAAATATCTCAAAATTAGGGTTGTCAAATGAATATTTTGGATGCAAATTTGCTAGTATCCAAATTTGAATCCGAAAATTCGAATTTGTATCCGAATTCGTATCCGGATCCGAAAATAATTTTAAAAAAATATCCGAATTCGAATCCGACGGATATTATCCGGATCCGAATCCGTTTTCCAGTAAGATTTTTCTATTCAAAATTCAGTTTTTAATTCAAAAAAAAATATAAAAATAATAAAAAATTAGATTTTTAACTTGTCTAGAACTAAATAAAAAATAAAATTTACTTGGACATGTTTTATTTTTTTATTTCAAAAAAAATTAATTTATTATAACTTCTTATGTTTATTTTTGTTATTCTTAAAATATTGAATTTATATGATATTTATATAAATTTATACCTATATTATGTTTACAAATATATTTATCTCATATAAATAAATTATTTGATGAATAAAGAACAAAATAATTTCTAAATTATATGAATCTAAATATAAATATAAATATAAAATTTATAATATATATGTATAATTTCGGATTCGGATATTATCGGATACGGATGTGCCTATATCCATATCCGTATCCGAAATTGTCGAATCTGAATACGGATAATATCCGATTAATTTCGAATAAGGATAATATCCGCTTAATTTTGAATACGGGTATCGGATTTTCGAATTTTTTTGACAGGCCTACTCAAAATTATATATCCATTTTAATTAAAAGTTCTAAACAAGTAACAAAATCCAAAACTAAAGCATCAATTAAAAAAATTTCCTGCCATATGCAATAAATTACCATACAAACTAAATAAAAAAAAACATATATACCAATATAAGTTAAGACTAATGCTTCACCACTACCATATTTTTTTAAACGAAAACTAAAAAATCTAATATACTTGTCATTATCATATAAGTTTATCTACGAAAGTAGCTAGTCTACGAAACTTTCCACTACATGCATGTACACAACAAAAGTACTTTTTTTTTTTTTTTGGCAATTGCTCCTGTAGTTGAAAAAGTAATTAAAATTAATATAAAAAAATCCTCATTTTCCTTTGAAACGATTAAACTTGCACTTCTTATTCCACTCATTTTGTCAATAATCAGATTTTCACTTTTTATATAATCATATTAAATAAATTAATAATTATTAAAAAAAATTATATTACATTTCAAATAAATTAACATAATTAACACTTAATTTACCATAATAATTGAATGTGGTTAATAATTTTGAGACGAACAAAATAAGAAATGTGGCTACTGGGGTGGTGGGAGCAATATGCATGTAAAACTGTTTTCATTTTAGCAAAGAAGCAACTTGTTGAAATTAAAAAATATCAATTTTGTGAATAAGTTATTTTCACAGCCTATCTTTGTCACCTGGTCTTTATCTTATATTGAGTAGCACTTTATGGAGAACCATTTTACGTGGAGAACCGTGGAGAATCCTATGATTACGTAGTAGAACTAATATTTTTTAAATTTTTTTCTAATTCTGTAAAAGAACCAATTTTTTTTTCAAAAAAAAAAAAAGAAGCAAAACTACCACGTCAGCGGTGCTGACATGGCAATGCCATATCACCTTCCACGTCAACACTGCTGACGTGACACTGCCACATCACCTGCCACGTCACCATCGCTGACGTGGTAGTGCCACATCATTGATAACGTGGCACTGTCATGTCAGCAGTGATGACACGTCGCTTGCCGCGTCACTTGCCACGTCAGCAGACACGCCACGTCAACTTTGCCCAGATTTTTTTTTGTAGAACCAATTTTTTTTATAGAACCAAAAAAATAAAAAAAATAAAAATTTGGTTCTGTAATGGAATCAGAAATTAGTATAGAATAAGTGGTTCTCCACGTAAGATGGTTCTCCATAGAACAATGACCATCGTATATATATATATATTTCTTAACTAGTTAACACGAAAATTTGCTGGAGAACATGGGAAGAATGGAGAGTCCTGCAGGTAACTATGCTTCAAGCTGGTTTAATGTTCAGAATGTGCCTAGCAATTATGCGTTTCCAGAGGAAGATAGACCAGGGGAGCTCCCTCCTGTTTGCCATACACTTCCGGTTATCGACCTTGGAAACGTTACGGATGCAGATACAGTTCATCAAATATTGAAAGCTTCTCAAGAATTTGGATTCTTTCAAGTAATTTTTAACCTTCAACTTTTGAAGAGCAAGTCCAATGTTACATGTAAATAGCTCTAGATATTGCTATAACATGGCATCAAAAAGTGTTTTTTGATGTTAAAATCCAATATTAGTTGCATTTTGTAAACTAACTTATATATTATCCAACTCTTTCAACTTTCATATTATCTAACTCTTCCAACTTTCATTTTAAGTATATCGACTTGCGTTTTATTTATAGGATTGACGACGAGTTCGTGATACATATGTCCATCCTTGATTGCAACTTTGTGATATGCCCTTATGCATCATATTGGCATTCAAGTATGCAATTGTATTGGAGTGGTCTTTCATGATTCACGGCTTATGTGAAACTGAAAATAATTTCAGGTGATCAATCATGGAGTCTCGGAAAAGATACTAGGGGACACAACAAATGTGTTCAAGGATTTCTTCGAGATTCCAGAGAAGGACAGTAGTAACCCTTGTGGCAAAAGCAATTGGGTATACGCTAGCAGCACTAGTTTCAACAGAGATGGGGTTCATTTATGGAGAGAAAATATAAAGCACCCTTGTCATCCTTTGAAGGATGTCATGCAACAATGGCCTGAAAATCCAATCCGATATAGGTAATGACTTTTAGCACGCCAGTCACACCCAAAGACACACAGATATAAAAAAAATCACATAATTATAGTAAATGAATTAAAGGGGTCTGGTCTTTAGCGTCTTTAGCATACGTATGCTGCAGCATACCGTATCGTAGAAAGTTTCTGCGGTACGTGTAAAGTAGGTTTTTGATGTGAAAATAGGGAGGCCCATCTCTCTACATACCGCAAAAAGTTTCTGCGGTACGGTATGCTACAACATACGTATGCTATTGACCGCTAGCCTGAATTAAATTGGCAAATTGTTAATATGTGTTGACAAATCGTAGGGATGTTGTATCAACATATCTAAGAGAAGTAAGCAAGTTGGGTAAGACGATACTTGAGCTGATATCCGAAGGACTGGGACTTGGAGGGGGCTATTTTGAGGGATTTAGTGAAGTTGAGTTACTTTCAGCTAATAGTTATCCGCCATGTCCTGATCCGAGTAAAACATTGGGAATATTGAGACACCATGACCCTAGCATCATAACAATTCTGTACCAAGGGAATGTTCCTGGCCTTCAAGTCATGAAAGATGGAAACTGGATTACTGTTGGGGCAATGTCAAATGCATTTGTTGTAAATATCGGCAACCAGTTAGAGGTGATGCACAACTTTTTATATCTACTTTCGGTACTGTGATTGAATTAATGAATTAAGTGAGTGTTAAGTTACCAACTTTCCTAAAACCTCTGATACCATGTTAAGTTACCAACTCTCCTAAAACCTCAAGGTGTTAGGAATTGGTCTTACCAGGATCATATATTTATCTTAACACTGAGTATTAACATTGAATTTATGAATGCAGATTTTTAGTAATGGGATGTTAAAAAGTGTGGAACATCGGGTGGTGACGAATTCAAGTGAAGCTAGGCTTAGCATTGCAGCTTTTATCAACCCTTCTCCGAGCTGCATTGTGGAACCTGCAAAAGCTTTGGTCACTGAACTCAATCCAGCTCGGTATAAGCCAACATCGTATAAAGAATTTGTTTACAGCTCTGGAGCTCTTGGTCCTCACACCAAGACTTTGCAGCGTGAATAACCCCATTTAATTAGCTGCATAAGCTAAGTATATTACTTGTAGCTAAAGTCGTTTGAATTACTGGGCGATCTAGTTCTTGTATTGTGGTTATTCATTGCCATCTTTTCGAACTTTATAAAGGTTCTTCAGATCGATATATCCATGTAATAAAAACAAAATGGGTGCACAAAACATTTACCAAGAATCCCTTCCCTTCATATGTCTCTTTAAATGATTTTAGCCTATAGCTAGAAATTACTAATTAATCATTCTTTTTTTAGTGCACATATTCTAAATTATGCATTAACGTACTGCATGTTAATTAGTTTGTAATAATTCGACAAAACTGATCAGGTTAAACCCAACTTTCTAAATGAGGATTTATTCGAATATTTTGCACCCAATTTTATTTTATTTTTTTTACGTATTTTCTCCCGTAATAACTCAAATTTATTATTTAATTTTTTTTGATAGTCGAAGAATTTCATTCCAACCATCAAACAACAATTCACAGAATACTTATAAAACCACTTGGAAAAAAAAAATAGAGCCACTTGACCACACTCATTAAACTGAAAAATAACACATCAAACCACTACTATCAGAATCTTTTAGATGCCCCAAGAACCACTTAGGCCCACTTCGAACAATACTCCCCGATCCCTTTTATAAAATTAGCAGATAACTCCACTTTAACCAACTCATCAGCTGGAGCCTGGAGACCTGTAGTTAAGATATTTCTACTAGCATACATCATCCCTATTCTTGAATGTCGACCTAGATCAATGAAATTTTTCTCACTCTGCGATCTTTCCAACCCGAATTTTTCACAATGGAAGAGATTTACAACCCTCTGACAGTAAGAGAAGATTTTTAAAGACATATTATTGTATGTACTTCCTATGAACTCTGAGAATGTATACTTTACGTCTTTACCACTTGTAATTCAACCTCAAACGCATTCATCATATTACTGGGCCCAAAAAACATGAACACAAATTTTTTTTTTTTGTATCAATAATTGTTCCTCCAATACCAGCACATAATTTACCATTTGCATTTCTACACCATGCACCATTAACGTAGGTTACGTAGCACACCAGATCCTCAACTGCACTTTCAATTAATCTTGCACTTTTACCTCTGTTATGAAGTAATATTGCATCCACTAGATTACTCAACCAAATTTCCATGGCACCGTACGCAATGATATCAAGACTTAGTAGCCAGCATTTGATGCGTATCATAAACTGCACCAAATCGCAAAAACCTCCCGCATCGTTCGCACCACATCACGCGGTTTTTATTTTCTCTGATGCAGTTACGGTTTCAAATTTTGACAAGCGGTGCGGTACGCGTTGCGGTTTTAGTTTTTTGAAATGCGATTTAAACTGCACCGCACAGCTATATTTAATATATTAATCATTTATGTGTATATATATATATATATATATATATATATATATATATTTATAATATACTAACTTATAGCCCGTGCAAAGCACCGGTTACTTTTAAATATTTTTAAAATTATATGATTAAATAAAATAGGGTATAATAATTTATCATGGATATAATTTAACTTTGTAATTAATTAATAAAATTATTAGTAATAATAATAGTTATTTAATAAATGATATGTATTGATTAGAACTAATAATATAAAATTTTAATGTAAATTTTTTGTTGACGGGATTCGAACCTTGGATCTTTAGAAGAGGGATTTAAATATAGAATATTCCTTATTATTAGATCTAACGGTTATTATCTATTTACTAAATATCTAACGGTCACTATTCTTTTAGATGGTTGAACCAAGTTGAACCAAACAACCAAATTATACCCATGTTTGCTTTTAGAAGGTTGAACCAAGTTGAACCAAACAGCCAAATTATACCCCTGTTTGCTTATTATATAATAGTATAGATATATATATAGAGTTGCACTCCATGAAGAACACCTTATATAAAGAACAATAAAGAACACTTCTAAACCACACACAACTAAAATGCACCTTCACACACAATTAAAATGCACCTTCACACACACTAACCCAACCCATTATTTCCAAAAAAAAAAAATTATTCTGCATGAAAAGTGCCTGCTAACGTGGCATGCCACGTCGTCAGCACCTGTCACGTGGCATGCCACGTCAACAGGTGCCCCCCATTTGCTGACGTGGCATGCCACGTGGTAGATGCCGACGTGGCATGCCACGTGGTAGATGCTGACGTGGCATGCCACGTGGCACTACCACGTCATCAAAATGGGTCCACCTGCTAACATGGCAATGCCATGTGGCATGCCACGTGGGAGGTGCTGATGTGGCATGCCACGTCAGCAGACACTGTTCATCCAGATTTTTTTTTGAAATTCTAGTATGTGAGGGTGCATTTTAATTGTGTGGCTGCCCTCTGAAGGGGCCATTAGATCATAATTGATTCAATGGTTTAGATTGATTCTCTAGTATTTTTTATTGTTTTTTATATAAGGTGTTCTTTATAGAGCAATAGCCGTTATAGCCAATCAGGAAGAAATGACACATGTAATTTAGAAAATTTTTTGGGATCCAATTCTGGTAACCTAACATTTTCCTACCTGACCTCCTAAACTTACATGTAACCTAACCCCATTACGAGAATACAGCTGGACCTAGAATTTAATGTTGGGCTTGCCAAGCAGGCCTTAACTCCACATTAGTATGATATTATCCGGTTTGGGCCGAGCGCCCGAGCCAAGAATTTAATGTTAGGCTTGCCAAGCAGGCTTTAACTCCACATTAGTATGATATTGTCCGCTTTGGGCCGAGCGTCCGAGCCCGCACGAATTTATTTTTGGGTCACTCCCAAAAGGCCTCATACTAATGGAATTAATTGGTTGTTTATTAACTAGCAATCTGCCACTCCCACAATTGATGTGGGACAACTCCTAACAATCTCCCCCTTCACACATCGGGCTTGACACCTGTCGAATCTGCCACCATTCTGTGTGATCTGCTCCCCTTTGACCCATACTGGAAATTCGTCTGGCTATCTGGCTCCCCCTAGGCCCATACTGGAAAGGCCACCTGCTCCCCCTTAAGCCCAACCCGGGACAGCCCATCTGCCTTTTCCTTGAATCTATTCTGGAGCCCATTGAGATCGTTACGGATCGTTAATTACAACCATAGCTCTGATACCACTTGTTGGGCTTGCCAAGCAGACCTTAACTCCACATTAGTATGATATTGTCCGCTTTGGGCCGAGCGGCCGAGCCCGCACGAATTTATTTTTGGATCACTCCCAAAAGGTCTCATACTAATGGAATTAACTGGATGTTTATTAACTAGCAATCTGCTACTCCCACAATCGATATGGGATCCCACAATCGATATGGGACAACTCCTAACATTTAAAATGTCTGGTCATAAATTATGACTCATAATATAACCTTTTCTTAAACTAATTATTATTAGCTATGTATTTCGTGCGAAGTATGGGTACGAATCGAGTACGAGTCAAAATTAAAATATTAATATTAATAAGTAAGCAGGAATAAATATAATTAATTAATATTATTAATTAAATATATATCTTGTAGAGAATTGAATTGTAAAAGTATTTAATAAACAAATACCGTTTAATTATATAAAATCGAACCCGAGTTGAAAATAAAAAAATTAAAATAAATAAATCTTATATAATTATATAATTGTAAGGAATCGAATTCAAATTCGAGTTTTATGATAATTAAATTTAATACTTTTAATATTGTTATCCATCATTAAAACATGATTTTTTATATTAATAAATAGTAGAAATGTACTATCCGGTACAACAAATCAACTCAGATTAATCAAAACTTAAAATGTACTCGAACTTAATCGGCTCATTGTTGCTAGGATTTGTTCTAATTAATTTGTTAAATATATATTATAATTATTAGTTTATAATTCGTGCAAAGCACGAGTTATTTTTACTTCTTTTTTTTTAATTTTTTTTTGTAATGTTGTATAATATTATAAATATTAATTTTAATATGTTATTGGAAGGATTCGAACATGAGACCTTTGTATATAATAACTTTTAGTATTAAATTTAAATTAATATGTTGTTGGCGGAAATCGAACCTTCAACTTTTCCATATAACTAGATTATAGCCCGTGCTACGCACACGGGCCGGTATTTCAAAAAATAATTTTATAAAAATTTAAATATAAGAAAATCATTAGTTAATTAAAAAATTGTATATTTCTAATTGTATTTTTGAAAGAAATAATATCAATTAAATAGAAGGTTATCTTTTTATTATTATAACAAAAACATTTAAAGATTATTTCAATTAAAATATTTTATTGTATATATTGATTGTATGAAGACATGCATTGAAGAACTTACCTGAATTAAAAGATTAATTCAAATTTTTATTAATGAGCTTACCATAACATTATAATTGACATTAATGATATATAAATTGATATGTAGATTTTCCATAATTAAGAATGAGTTAAATAAATAAATGGATCTTTACAAACCTAAATATGGATACCAATCCTTAAAAATGGATGGTCCATGGATTAAAATATAGTTAAAAATATTAATCGATCCTAAATATGGATCTTGAAACTGTGGATCTTGGAAGTGAGGAAAGGGTTATTCAACAATTTATAATACTAGCTTATAGCCCGTGCAAAGCACGGGTTACTTTTAAATATTTTTAAAATTATATGATTAAACAAAATAGAGTTTTATAATTTATTATGGAATTAATTTAACTTTTTAAAATTATTTAATAAATCACATGTATTGTTTAGAACTAATAATATAAAATCTTAATATAAATTTGTTGTTGACGGGATTCGAACCGGGATTTAAATATAGAATATTCCTTATTATTAGATCTAATGGTTATCATCTATCTACTAAATATCTAACGGTCACTATTGTTTTAAATGGTTGAACCAAACAACCAAATTATATCCTTGTTTGCTTATTACATATTAGTAAAGATGTATATAGATTTTTATTATATTTTATTAATGATTGTAAGATGCGATGTGATATTTTTGGGTTTATATTATTGATTGCAAGATTAGTTTTAAATTTAAAGGTAACATGTTTTAGTTAGAAAACAAATATTAACGTTTGTAAGATATGGTACAATTTTAGTTGTTTATAAAAGGTAATTTCTATTAAAAGTAAATGTTAAAAAGGTAATTTCTATTAAAAATAAATGTTAAAAAGGCAATCGGCTAATAACTATTTATTATATTATTATAAATAATAATTAAGTAAGGATAATTAAGTAAAATAACATATTTTATTAGTTAATGTTAAATAAGTAAAATCAACAGGTACTTTCTTTTGATATTTTATAAATTTTATTCAATAATATAATTAGGTTTTATATAATCATTATTTTCAATAATTTTTTTACTTTTAATATAATTTAATATACTCATGTTCAAGGATTATCCTCATGTTTTCTTATTATTAACAATGTAGATAGAATTTTATTATATTTTATTAATGATTGTAAGATGCAGTGTGATATTTTTGGGTTTATATTAGTGATTGCAAGATTAGTTTTAAATTTAAAGGTAACATGTTTTAGTTAGAAAATAAATATTAGCGTTTGTAAGATATGGTACAATTTTAGCTGTTTATAAAGGGTAATTTCTTCAATTAAAAGTAAATGTTAAAAAAAACAATCGGCTAATAACTATTTATTATATTACTATAAATAATAATTAAGTAAGGATAATTAAGTAAAATAACATGTTTTATTAGTGTAGCAACCAACCAATAAAACTTTTAATATTTCGGTTTTTATGTAATAGTATAGATATAGATATCTTTTAGTATTAATTTTAAATTAAAATGTTGTTGGCGGGACCTAAGACCTCTTTACATAACAAATTTTAATATTGTATTTAATCGACTATCATCTGTTTACATTGAAGATCTAACAATTTTAAATATAAAGAATAACAAAAAATGAGATTAATCAAACTATAAAATATATCAATACTTTTGCTTGTTATAATTTAGCTTATTATAGTTTACAGTAGTATAGATCTCTGCACCCCGTCGTCAACTTATAATAGTGATAAAAGTAAGGTTTTGGTGATAAAATTTGTTATATTTTTTTAATATTAGGTAGGAACAATTAAGGAAGTACGTTACTTGTAGAGATTAATTAAAAGAGGACCCTTTCTTCGTCACTTCGTTCTGTCAACTTTTTTTTTTCATCTTATATTTATAAACCTCAACTTGTGATCCACTCAAATGATTTTCCGGAGAATTTAATGCAAAATATGGAAAGGCCTGCTGGTAACTATGGTTCAAGCTGGTATAATGTTCATGATGTGCCCAGCAATTATGCTTTTCCGGAGGAAGATCGACCAGGAGAGCTCCCTCCAGTGTGCCATACACTCCCGGTTATCGACCTCGGAAATGCTATGGACAGGGATTCAGTTAACCATATCATGAAAGCTTCTCAAGAATACGGATTCTTTCAAGTAATTAAATGTCTTTGCTCTAACTTTTTTAATGGATTCTAATTCGTCATTGTAATATATGTGTAATATATGTGCTCATTACTCTGGTTGTAATCAGTTGCGGAACCAAAATTTTAATATAATCATGATTTAAATGTATCAACATAAAAAAATACATTTAATTTTTCAAAATAATCTGTCCAGAAAAGATTCAATAGTTTCATAATGCTAGCTGTCAGCCGGACCTTCACCTACCTATAATTTACATTCGAAAACTTTTACAGGTGATCAATCATGGAGTGTAATGCCTCGTGGTCAACAGTCAACAGGTCTAAAAATGTTTGCAAGAAGGCAGAGAAATAAACAATATACACAAGGGCAGATGGGTAATTGAACAAGGAGGGCAAGTTGGTAATTGAACAAGGAACCCAGTTGTGGCAACAAAAGAGGGGCGTTGTATCTCAATCATGGTTATGTCTATTGTGATAAATTGGTAGTGGTATTGGGAGAGGCGGCTGGGGACTCTCGAATTATCCCAGTATTGTAGTCTTTGAGTTGTAATCAGTGAACTCTGTTTATCGCAGTTTATTTATCATAATTTATCCTTTCCGTTTACCTCCATTTACGTGTTCTAGATCCGATTCAGATTAGGGTTTGTTTAATTACATCTCAGTTCATTACAAAGTGGTATCAGAGCGGCGATTCATGGCACCTGCAGACCCGACGGTAAATCAGCGAATTGAGGAGTTAGAGGAGGCGTGTGGGAATTTGGAGACCAAGATGGGAGAGATGGTGTCTCAGGCCATGGAGAAGGTCATGAGCACGGTGAGGCAATCGCTAGGAGATCTGTTGGTCGCGAGTCAAGCTGATATTCTTAAGAAGCAAGGGGAAGACATCGAGGCCATGGGGGTTCGTTTGGAGGGACGGATTGCAAGAGTGCGAGAACACAACGAAACTCTCATCTATTCGATGAAGGATGCACAAGACAAATTTCAGGCTGAGATGAGATCTACACTTACAGCTATCCACTCGATTAAGGCACCGTTGTCGGACAAGATGGAGGGAAGTGTCAACAACGCAGTAGGGACAGGAGGAACGATGTATACTCCACATCGGGGACAGGGTGCCTCTGGGATGTTGGGGACGCAGTTTCCAGATCGGGTCAATGTTAATGGAATGAACTTTGGTGTAGGAGGATCAGGCGGTGGACCTGGAGGGTGGAAGTATCGGAAGTTAGATATGCCTATTTTTGACGGTAGCGACCCGGATGGATGGATCTTACGGGTGGATCGATATTTTGACTTCTATAAGTTAACAGATGAGGAACGTTTAGAAGCAGTGGTGGTTGCGTTGGAGGGTGATGCCTTGAAATGGTTTCAGTGGGAAAACAAAAGACACCCAATTAGGAGGTGGGTTGATCTCAAGGGGTTTGTGTTACGGCAGTTTCGCTCAGCGGGTGGTGGATCATTGTACGAGCAGTGGTTATCGACGACACAAACTACTACGGTGACAGAATATAAAAGAAGATTCATTGAAACCGCAGCCCCACTCGACCATGTGGCTGAGGAAATTTTATTGGGTCAATTTCTGAGTGGGCTGAAGGAAGATATTAGAGCAGAGGTTCGTCTCTTAAGCCCATTGAGCTTGGAGCAAGCGATGGAGATGGCGATGAAGGTGGAAGAAAGGAATACAACCTTGGGAGTGAAGAAGTTGTGGGGTGGGACTGTCAAGTCGAGTGTGTACTCTTATGTGTCCAAGGGGCTACCGCAGTCGGGTTCTTCTCAGGCAAGTGGGACGACCAGTCCTCGTTCCGTGCGGAGTTGGTTGTCGGGGGCTGGGGAGTCACAAGCTTCAACAGTGGCTCCAAAATATTCGGGAACAGGCTCGAGTAAGGGTTTTGGAGAGATAAGGCGCCTTTCGGACAAAGAATTGCAAGAAAAACGTGCTAAGGGTTTATGTTTCAAATGTGATGAGAAGTGGTCAGCTGGGCACCGTTGTCGTCGAAGGGAATTGAGTGTTTTATTAATGGAAGAAGAGGAAGACGAGGGCTCTGAAGAGATGGGAAGTGATCCCCCACCGTCGCCAACAGAGGAACAGCTTGGGGAACGACCTAATGAGGTAAGGGCTCAACCCGAAGTGTCCTTAAATTCAGTTGTAGGACTATCTAATCCCAAAACAATGAAGTTAAAGGGGCTGTTGGGAGAGGGAGAAGTAATAGTGCTCATTGATCCGGGAGCGACACATAATTTTGTGTCTTTGGATAAAGTGGAGGAGTTAAAATTACCGGCCACGGAATCGGGAAGTTTCGGAGTGTCCTTGGGAAATGGAGAGACGGTGAGGGGGCATGGTGTTTGCAAGGATGTAGTCGTGCAGCTGGATGGGGGAGTTGTAATTAAGGAGGATTTTTTGCCTCTAAAATTGGGAACATCCGATGTAATCTTGGGTGTCCAATGGTTGGAAAGGTTGGGGCCAGTTACGACAAATTGGAAATCACATTTGATGCAGTTTCAAGTAGGGGGAAACACAGTTACTTTGGTCGGGGATCCAACTTTGGAGAAATCTCTGATTTCGTTAAAAGCCATGATACGGACCATACGCAAAGAAAGGCAGGGGTACTTGGTTGAGATCAATAGAATGGAAGTTTCACAGCCAAAAATGACTACAGTGGCTCAGGCCGATGTACCCGGGTTTTTGACAGAGGTAATCCAACAGTACACAGGCGTGTTTGCCGAACCCGAGGGTTTACCACCAAAGAGGGGCAGAGAGCATGCTATTCGCTTGAAAGAGGGGAGCAATCCGGTAGGGGTGAGACCTTATAGATACCCGCAGAGTCAAAAGGACGAGATTGAAGGGATGATTAAGGAGATGTTGAAAGCCGGAATTATTAAGCCTTCTTCGAGTCCCTTCTCCAGCCCCGTGTTACTAGTGCGCAAGAAAGATGGGTCTTGGCGATTTTGTGTCGACTATAGGGCTCTAAATAAGGAGACAATTCCCGATAAATACCCAATCCCCGTAATTGAAGAGTTATTGGATGAATTGCATGGGGCAAAGGTATTTACTAAGTTGGATTTGAAGGCGGGGTACCACCAAATCTTGGTACGGGCCGAAGACACTCACAAAACGGCTTTCCGAACGCACGATGGGCATTATGAGTTCCTTGTCATGCCCTTCGGGCTTATGAATGCTCCGGCGACTTTCCAATCATTGATGAACGATGTATTTCGTCCTTACCTAAGGAAATTTGTTCTTGTGTTCTTCGATGACATCCTCATCTATAGCACAACCGAGGAGAAACATCGTGAGCAGTTGCAATTAGTTCTTCAAGCGCTAGCAGAAAACAGCTTGTATGTCAACAAGAAAAAATGTGCTTTTGGAAGGGCTGAGGTTGCGTATTTAGGTCATGTTATCTCAAACCAAGGGGTAGCAGTGGACGATGAAAAAATCAGGGCGATTTTGGATTGGGAGCAACCTAGAAACTTGCGGGAGCTTCGTGGTTTTCTGGGTTTGACGGTTTATTACCGGAGGTATGTGTCACATTATGCTCAGATTGCCAACCCACTCACGGATCAGTTGCGCAAGGATAATTTTGGCTGGTCTGAGGAGGCTACCTTGGCATTTCAGAAGCTAAAACAAGCTCTCACTAACCCACCAGTACTCGCAACCCCAGATTTTTCGAAGGTATTTATTCTTGAAACTGATGCATCCGGGTACGGGCTGGGCGCGGTTCTAATGCAAGACAGCCGACCCCTTGCATATTATAGTAAATTGTTGGGGGTGAGAGCGCGCCAAAAATCAGTCTATGAGAAGGAATTAATGGCTATTTGCTTAGCCGTTCAAAAATGGAAATACTACTTGTTGAGAAGACATTTTGTCGTGAGGACTGATCAGCAAAGTCTCAGGTTTTTTATGCAACAGCGGGAAGTAAGTGGCGACTACCAGAGGTGGGTGTCAAAACTGATGGGATATTCCTTTGAGATACAATATAAACCAGGCAGAGCCAATTTAGTCGCGGATGCACTCTCCCGCAAAACCAATGGAAAGGCTGAACTTAGCACGATGGTATCAATACCTGGGGTGGATTGGACGAAATTGCACGAAGAAATTCAAAATGACACACTGTTGCAGCAGATTATAGCAGACCTGGTAGCACATCCGAATGCCCACATTGGTTTTAAGGTGGCGAATGGTAGGCTGTTGTATAAAGGGCGCTTTGTGATCCCACGCACCTCGAGTTTCAAGGATTTGCTGCTTTCTGAATATCACGGCTCACCCACAGGAGGGCATGGGGGCGAGTTAAAAACATATTTACGCCTGGCTGCGGAATGGTATTGGGAAGGAATGAGGAAGGAGGTTGCTACCTTTGTTCGTAACTGCTCGGTTTGCCAACAAAACAAACTATCACAAAGATCCCCTGCGGGATTACTTCAACCCCTGCCCATTCCCGACAAAGTGTGGGAGGATATATCTATTGATTTCATCGAAGGGTTGCCTCAATCTCGAGGAATTGACACAGTGTTAGTAGTGGTGGATAGGCTGTCCAAATATGGTCACTTCTTGGGGCTCAAACATCCCTTTACAGCAGCGTCGGTGGCCGAAGTCTTCATGAGAGAAGTGGTTAAGCTTCATGGTTTCCCAACCTCTATTATATCTGATCGCGATAGAGTATTCTTGAGTAACTTCTGGCGAGAGCTGTTTAAGCTGCAAGGTACGGCACTTAAGCGGAGTACGGCATATCACCCCGAAACTGACGGTCAAACAGAGATTGTTAATAAATCTCTCGAAACCTATCTGCGGTGTTTCACTAGTGGGCTTCCTCGACAATGGGCCAAGTGGTTGCCGTGGGCGGAGTATTCGTATAACACATCAACCCATTTGTCTACTAAGTTGACTCCTTTTAAGGTGGTTTATGGCAGGGATCCTCCCCCACTGTTACGAATTGGTCGTGCCCAAACTCCTGTAGACAGTGTGGAGACATTGCTTAAAGAGCGAGACGCCATCCTGACTGACTTGCATATTCAGTTGATGAGAGCCCAGTTTAGAATGAAGGCAGCCGCAGATACACGAAGAAGGGAAGATTCGTTTGTTGTTGGGGATATGGTGTACTTAAAAATTCAACCCTACCGTCAAAAGTCTTTGGCCAAGCGGCCGTTTGAGAAATTGGCAGCCAGATTCTACGGGCCCTTTGAAGTATTGCAACGCATTGGGGAAGTTGCGTACAAATTAAATTTGCCAGCTGAAAGTAAACTGCACCCGGTGTTTCACATTTCACAACTACGGAGGGCCATAGGTTCGATTCCAGCAGCACCAACTATACCAGTGCAACTCAGCGCTGACTTGGAACTAGTGGTACAACCAGACCAGCTGTTGGATATGCGTACTGTGGGTACTGGGGACAATGCACAGAAGGAGGTTTTGATTAAATGGCAGCAATTACCGGAGAGTGAAGCTACTTGGGAGGATATAGACATGGTGATGAGCAGGTTTCCAGAGTTCCACCTTGAGGACAAGGTGCCTGTGCGAGAGGGGAGTAATGTAATGCCTCGTGGTCAACAGTTAACAGGTCTAAAAATGTTTGCAAGAAGGCAGAGAAATAAACAATATACACAAGGGCAGATGGGTAATTGAACAAGGAGGGCAAGTTGGTAATTGAACAAGGAACCCAGTTGTGGCAACAAAAGAGGGGCGTTGTATCTCAATTAGGGTTATGTCTATTGTGATAAATTGGTAGTGGTATTGGGAGAGGCGGCTGGGGACTCTCGAATTATCCCAGTATTGTAGTCTTTGAGTTGTAATCAGTGAACTCTGTTTATCGCAGTTTATTTATCATAATTTATCCTTTCCGTTTACCTCCATTTACGTGTTCTAGATCCGATTCAGATTAGGGTTTGTTTAATTACATCTCAGTTCATTACATGGAGTCTCGGATGATATAATACTAGACATCGCAGAAATTTTTAAAGAATTTTTTGAGTTGCCTGAGTCTGCGAAGGCAAGTAGCAACTCTTTCGGTAAAAGCAATTGGGCTTACGCTAGCAGCACTAGCTTCAACAAAAATGGGATTCATTTATGGAGAGAGAACATAAAACACCCTTGTCATCCTTTGAAAGATTGCTCGCAACAGTGGCCTGAAAACCCAACTCGATATAGGTACTAACATCTTAATTATCACTGTACTTAAACTTGCAAATATGGTTACATGTCATTAGAGTACTAGTATGTGGAGAAATCTTTGATGGATATGTTCATAAATCCTAGGGAAGTTGTATCAACATATCTAGCAGAAATAAGGACGTTGGGCAAGACGATACTCGACCTGATTTGCAAAGGATTGGGACTTGAAGTGGGCTATTTTGATGGAAAAAGTGAGGTTGGATTACTGAATGTGAATAGTTATCCGCCATGTCCGGATCCGAGTTTGACACTGAGAATACTGAGACACCATGACCCTAGCCTCATCACCATTCTGTACCAAGGAAATGTTCCTGGACTTCAAGTCTTGAAAGATGAAAACTGGATTGCTGTGGGAGCTATGTCAAATGCATTTGTTGTCAATATAGGCAACCAGTCAGAGGTGATCATACATCACTCCATTTCTACATAATATCTAAACATACTTTTATCAATTGTGAGTAATATTTTGTGCTGCAGATATTTAGTAACGGGATGTTAAGAAGTGCTGAACATCGAGCAGTAACGAATTCAATTGAAGCTAGGCTTAGTATCGCAGCTTTAATCAACCCTTCTTCAAATTGCATAGTGGAACCTGCACAAGCTTTGGTTACTGAACTTAATCCAGCACGGTACAAGCCAACGATGTACAAAGAGTTTGTGCACCAGTCTGCAGCTTTTGGTGACCACACGAATGCTATGCAGCATGCATGATGTAATTAGAACTGTGGCAATATTAAACAAGATTCTGGAAAGGGAATCTGAAAGTTGTAAGTTTGAATTTGTATTCTTGGTGAAAGTAAAAGGTTGTGTTTCTTCGTTTTGAGATATTTCGTCTCTGCTTATTCTCTGTCTCATTAGGTTTGAAACTTGATGTAGTTGTAGTCTTGATAGATTTTGAAACGAGCCCCAGAAAAATTAGTAACAATTTAAAGTAATAATTTTAATCAAAACATTGTATTCAATACGTAACTACACCGATTGTCTTAATTTATTGTTTCTCTAAATGATTGAAGATGTCGTTATTTACAACATATAATAGACTTTCTTTTATTTAGAAATTAATTACATATGGTACCAAAAATATTATCACATCTGTGGATGGGTGGACAAGAAAAACCAACTGTTGTTTGTCATGGGATCAAAAAGTTTGAATCTTATAATCTATGTTACCCCGACTCTTTATTTTGGCTCAAATACCCGTGTCAGATATTCGATACTCGGACATGGTATGGACATTTGAACATGAATTTTAAGTCAAAAACATGTACTTTTTTTTAAATATTGCCGAATCTGATACTTGGATACGTATCCATGTTGGACACTTCCAACATAGCTTATAATACGAAGGAGTTACCTATAACTTGTTTGCAAAGAAGGCAAAAAAGATGAGTCTCTATCTGCTCTGTCAATAGATAGCACTAACATTGTCACCTGGTAAGATGCAAGGGTATTAAAAACAGAATAGTTAGCTCTCAAAAGAGGTTACACCACTTAACACAAGAACAAAAAGGTCATCATATGTGTCGATTTATAAATATCGAAGGTGTCAGATTGTCAAATCAACTAATGTTAAAAGTGGATTCGGCATTGTTGATCGAACCAACTTTAGACAAATCGATGGTAGCAATGAATTGTCGGTCTTTCAAACGATGTCAGAAGTGCAGACAAGAACTGACTGATGGCCCATAACCAATCCCAACTGGACTCGGCCCAAGGTACCAGGAGTCCGGCCCATAGGGAGCCCGGACTGGGCCCGAACTGGTCTAGTGGGCAACCCAGCCACAGGAAGCATAAGTGCACGGGAGACACGAGTCATGACTAGGGTCCTACATGACAGCGACAGATAAGGGAATCCTAGTATTGGCACAATCATGTCCCCATCAGACCACGTGCTGACACGCCCAGGGCACACGCCGCCACAGATATTACCTGGACAGGTGGAAATTATCAGAGAAGGACAAGTGTCCCACCTACCTAGGATCCGACGCTCATGATTGCAGGTACCAACCCCTAAACCTAATCCTTGGCCTATAAATAAGACAAGGAGAAAGAGGTGAAGGGGTTACATTCTCTTTTACATACACACTCATATACACACACCCTCCATAATTAGATACTTTAGTCCTTATCTTTTACTCTCCAAAGCCGTCACTTATTCTCACGCTGGAGGCGCCGCGGGGTTCAAACCCCCCTCCGGTGTTGTTTTGCAGACGCCCAACCACCAGCTTCACCTCTTACCGGGCGCGGGAACGGCGGAGGAGGCACTAGATCGGGTCTTGGAGTTATCATTGGCGCTAGAAGGAGGGGGTAGCTCTGTCCTTTGGTCTCGGTGCCACTGGACTCGACTCCATCAACAAGCTCTTGAAAAAGAGTCCTAGTCAAAATCAGTAAGATCTAATACAACCCTAAAACCTTCACCAAAGATGTCACCTTTGCACGTTTCTTTGCCGTGTGTATGCGTGTTCAGCATTATTTAGCTTTGATAGCCTTGATATTGATAAAAATTGCGACCTTTGGCCTATAAATATAGCTGACATACAGATCTGTGCTCTTAGTCACCTGCTTGTCTGTCTATACCTGTTTACCTGTGTTTATATCTGAACATTTAGCTCATACACAGACTGCTTTACTCGAAACTTAGCCCCATTCTGTTACAATCAATATTTTGTGAAATATTTTGTGAGTTTGAAATCATGCCGAGAGGGAGCAAATCTACTCAAAGAAACAATAATCGAGACCAGGATCCGAATCCCGTCCCGGACCTGCCCTTGGTTCCGGCGGAAACAGCTCCAGCTTTGGGAAGGGCAGGGATTGGTCCTGGAGATGCCCGAATTGACATCGAGCTCAACCAATACAAATATACAGATGTACCTCTAGCCGCGACACACATGCAAGATCTTACTCGGGACGAATTGGCGGATGCAATCCGAGCATATCGAGCAAGCCGGATAGCACCTCCTCCCGAACCAGAACAAGCTGAAAATTCACAAGGCTCTGAACACTCTCACCGATCAAGAAGATCAGTCTTCGACCGAATCGGCAACCAAGGAAAACAAACCGCCAACAAAGCCCAAAGCAAAAATCATGAAGCAGAAAAACTAAAAAAGCTGGCCGAACTCAAAGAAAAGATCAGGCAAGAGGAAGAAGCAAAGCTCGAACTCAAAATCCAGAAAAGGATCCAGGAGGAGGAGGACCGAGTATTGAGGCGGTCCGGATCTAAGAGGGCTATGAGAGAAATCAGTCCTGAACTTATCTCAGATGAAGAAGAGCCTGAAGACAATCTCATGCAAATGATTCACGAGTTACAGAAAAAAGTAGGCCAAGACTCTGGACTTGAAATCGAGGGCACCTTGACGCCCTTCAGCCGTTCCTTGGAAGCTATTCCGAGGCAGAAGAACTTGAAACACTACAATTTTGATTCATTTGACGGACTGGGAGACCCGGAAGAACACATTAATTACTTCGAGCAGATTGCCCTGATCTACTACTATAATGACATCACCAAGTGCAGATTCTTTGCATCAACCCTGAAGGGAGGAGCACAGAGATGGTTCAGCCGCATCCCCTCCCGAAGCATTCACTCCTGGAAGCAGTTTCGAGAATCTTTCCTGAAAAGGTTCAGAGCAAACAGGACACACGAGTTACACATGTGTCATTTGGAAACCATTCGACAGTATGATAATGAATCCCTTTCGGATTTCATGAAACGCTTTCAGGAGGCAATCAACAAAATCTCACGATTGGATGAGCGTGAAGCTCTCAGTATTTTCCGGAGAAACCTAGACCCCGACCAAAATGAAAGATATGTTTATGAGCTAATCAACAAAGAGCCCGAAAGTTTGGCTGCAGCATACTCCATGGCTGCTCGATTCATCAAAGAAAGCGATGTTCTCCAAGCCATGAGGATGACTCGACAAGGGAATGTTTTTTCCCGGATTACTCAAGATGACCGCTCTCGGGGCGGGTACCAGTCCGAAAAAAGGTTCAAACCGAACAGACAGGCTAATTACATCCAAACTTCCCAACCACCCGCCTCGGGAAGAGCTTCCGATCCGGTAACGGTGACGATCAAATCAGACTCGAAGCCTCAAAAACCGCCCAAACCCGATACAAAACCTGAACCTCAGTGGACTCCACTCAGCCGAACTCGTTCTGATATACTGAAAGAGGTTCGGGATAAGCCATACTTCTACCCACCTAAACCAATGATTACTGTCCCGGAAAATCGACCTACTCACAAACAATGTGACTACCACGGCACACACGGTCATACCACAGAAAACTGCCTCTCCCTCAAATACTTTATTGAAGAACAAATCAAAAAAGGAAACATGGGGCAATACATAGCTCGGAAGACCATGGAAAAAGGAGAAGCATCCGGAGCAGGAAAAAAGCATGTTGTCAACGTGGTCATGGGAGGTTCCAATTCTCCTCCCCCTAGTCCGGACTCAGGTGATGAGGTAATGATGATTCAATCTTTCCCCGAGCAAATAATAACTTTCAGCAACGCAGATTTCGAAGGAATTGATCCAAACCATAATGAGGCTTTGGTGGTCAGCCTAGATGTCGCCGAAAATGAGGTCAAGAGAATTCTGATCGATAACGGATCCTCAGTCAACATCATCTTCAAACACACATTCGACAGAATGCAACTGGGCAGTATAAGAATGAACGAATGCAGAGAGGACCCGCTCTTCGGGTTTGGAAACAATTTAGTACCGATCCAAGGAACTTTATATCTACCTGTTCAGTTCGGAACCTACCCAAAGCAGGTCACTCACATGGTAAAATTTTACGTGATCAACACCCCATCCTCGTAGAACATGATACTTGGCCGTCCAGCATTAACCAAGCTCCGAGCGATAACCTCTACCCCACATTTGAAGTTTAAGTTCCCCACTCCATCTGGAATCGGGGAAGTCAAGGGCGATTCGGAAACTGCCGGTCGTTGCTACGGTCAAGCTTTGATCATGGCTGAAACAGACCCAGAAAATAAAAAAAAAGCAACCTTATACCAAAAGAACTTGAGCCGAAAGAAGCACAGAGCCCACTTCAAGAAGGAACCCGGACATGAAGTTCAAAATATTGAAAGTATCGAAGCTCAAACCAAGGAAGAACTAATTGCGAAAGCCCGAAGTTATCTAGAGTCCAATACACAAGCCCGGGTTCAGCAGTACATCTCAAAGAAAGATCTCGGAAAGGTAGAACCCGCAGTTGAAACGAGATGATCGAGCTGGAGGAAGGTAGTCCGGACAGAAGAATAAAAATAGGATCTGGACTAGATCCGGAATTCAGGCAGAAACTTATACAGCTGCTCAGAGATTATGCGGACGTTTTTGCGTGGAGCCCGGAGGACATGCCTGGACTCAAAGGATCTGTAACCATGCATAGCCTTGATGTTAATCCTGACAAAAGACCAGTGAAACAAAAAAGGAGGAATTTTGCTCCGGATAGACAAAAAGCAATCGATGAGGAGGTTGAAAAACTTCTCAAGGCAGGAATAATTTGTGAGATAAAGTATCCAGAATGGCTGGCCAATGTCGTCTTGGTCAAGAAACCTAATGGGAAGTGGAGAATGTGTGTGGACTACACAGACCTCAACGCGGCATGTCCTAAGGATCCCTATCCTCTCCCAAGCATCGATCAACTCATTGATGCCACGGCAGGTCACGAGATGTTCAGTTTCATGGACGCATTCTCTGGCTACAACCAGATTAAAATGAATCCGGCGGACATTGCAAAAACTGCTTTCATAACTCATAGAGCTGTCTATGCGTACAAATACATGCCTTTCGGATTGATGAACGCCGGATCAACCTACCAAAGAGCAATGGTCGAAGTGTTTAAAGATCAGTTGGGTCGAAACCTAGAATCCTACGTGGATGATATGATAGCTAAATCACAAACAGTGCAGGAGCACATCCTGGATTTGCAAGAATGTTTTGACAATCTGAGGAAGCATGAGATGAAGCTAAATCCGGAGAAGTGCACATTCGGGGTGGAAGCAGGGAAATTTCTAGGCTTCATGGTTAGTCAGAGAGGAATCGAAGCGAATCCTGAAAAGATCAAAGCAATAATAGAAATGGAACCACCCCGGACTCAGAAGGAGATACAAAAATTGGCTGGCTCGCTAGCAGCTCTGAGGAGATTTATTCCTAAGCTAGCCGAGCGATGTTTACCATTCTTCGAGCTGCTAAGAGGGGCGAAGAATAAAAAAGAGATAAACTGGAGCCCGGATTGTCAAAGGTCTTTCGACTCTATAAAGGCATACCTATCGTCCCCGCCAATCTTATCCAAAGCTGAACCCGGAGAAGCGCTGTCCCTTTATCTGGCCGCAAGTCCTTCGGCTGTGGGGGCGGCACTAATCCGGGAGCATGACGGTCAGCAAAAGCCGGTCTACTATGTCAGCCAGGTTCTAAAAGATGCAGAAACCAGATATCCCAACTTGGAAAAATTTGCTTTTGCCCTGGTAACTGCCTCCAGAAAGCTAAGGCATTATTTTCAAGGGAGAGAAATTAAAGTTATTACTGACCAGCCCTTGAGAAGAATAATTCACAAGCCAGATGTATCTGGTAGACTCGTTAATTGGGTTGTGGAGCTCAGTCAGTTCCAACTCACATTCGTACCCCGGACAGCAATAAAGGCTCAGGTGTTGGCCGATTTTGTCGTGGAATGCTCTTTTCCCGAACCTCGATCTGGTCCCATGGTAATAGATACGAGGGTAGAAGGTGAATCTAATCCGGAGGTTTGGACTTTATATGTCGACGGATCTGCAACAAGTGAAAGGGCTGGAGCAGGCTTAGTTCTGAAAAGCCCCCGCGGCTTCCAGATACAACAAGCGATAACCTTCAAGTTTTTGGCTACTAACAACCAAGCAGAATATGAGGCACTTTTGGCCGGACTCCGATTGGCCAGATCATTGAAAGTCCAAGACTTGAAGGTTTATAGTGATTCTCAAATTGTGGTCAAGCAAACGAAAGGGGAATACATTGCTAAGGATCCAAGGCTGGCTCAATACCAAGCTTTGGTAAAAAGCTACTTAACTACAATTCCAAATTTTGAGATGATGCAGATTAATAGAGAAGAAAACACGGAGGCCGATTCACTATCCAAACTAGTCCGAAATGATGCAGAACTAGACAGCTCGGTCTACTTTGAAGAAATAGAGAAGCCTACCATTGAAAATAGTGAATTAATGGAGATAGATAATCAGCCCAGCTGGATGACCCCTATAATGTCATATCTAGAAAAAGGAGAGTTGCCAGAAGATAAAAACAAAGCCCAGAGACTCAAGGCCAAGGCTGCAAAATTCTTTGTTGAAGAAGGACAACTTTATCGTAGAACGTTCTCTAGTCCGATCTTGAAATGTGTGGGACCTGCCGAAGCGGCATACTGTTTGCAAGAAGTTCATGAAGGGATTTGCGGGGACCACCTATCAGCAAAAGCTTTAGCATACAAAATAATAAGGCAGGGATACTATTGGCCAACGATTCACAAAGATGCGGTAGAGTTTGTCAGAAAGTGCAAGAATTGTCAGACATTCAGCAATGTCCAAAGGCAGAGCCCGGTTCTACCCTCTTCGGTCCTCTCTCCCATACCGTTCGCAGTCTGGGGAATCGACATCATGGGTCCTTTTCCCCGGGCTAAAGGGGATTTGAGGTACTTGTTGGTGGCAATTGATTATATGACAAAGTGGGCAGAAGCCAAAGCTATGAGAACAATAAATCAGCAAGATTATATCCGGTTCATGGATAACATACTGATGAGATTCGGGATTCCCCAAGTGTTAGTCTCGGACAATGGACCTCAATTTGTTGGTTCAGACTTTGAAAATTACTTGAAGGAGAGGGGCATCAAACACAAGAGATCCTCGGTGGCATACCCACAAGGTAATGGTCAGGTTGAGGTAACAAATCGAATCTTACGGAGGGGAATAGAAAAAAGGCTTCAGGAAAGCAAAAACAAATGGCCCGAAGAACTACCAAACGTGCTATGGGCTTACCGGACTAGCCCGCGGACAAGCACGGGAGAGACACCCTTCAAGCTAGCTTATGGGTCTGAAGCAACGTTACCAGTTGAAGTAGGATCACCTTCTCACAGGGTAATTAACTTTGAAGAAATTGCAAATGAAGAAGGGCTTCGAATAAACTTGGATTTGGTAGATGAGGTTCGGGATGAAGCGGTGGCAAGAATAGAAAAATACAAAGAGAAGACCAGAGAATACTTTGGAAAGAAGGCTAGGGTCAAACACTTTCAAGTGGGAGATCTAGTCCTTCGAGACACCGAAGCCTCCGAACCAACAAACACTGGAAAGCTAATGCCTAAATGGGAAGGACCCTATAGGGTCAAGGAAATTCTTCGTCCTGGAACTTATAAGCTATGCAACATGGATGATTCGGAAGTTCCCAACACCTGGCACGGCCTCCGACTCCGGAAATTCTACCAGTAAACGAAAGGCCTAGGACCGGAAAACCAATCAAGGAGCTGCTTCCGAGCCCAAAAAGTCTTCAACAGATAGATTAGTCTCTGTAATGAAGCAAGAATAAATACTTTGTAATTTGAATATCAAGACTAATGAAATCGGACCTAGCCTCACAATTTTCATCTGCTACTGTCAAATTAGTATATCACCAACACACACAAGTCCCCGACCGGAAGCCATAGGCAAAGTCGGAGCCGGGGCAAAAGCAATCACTCTAGTCCGGGCCATTTCCTATGAAACGAGTCCGGACTAGAGGCAAACATGAAAAATTTTCTAAGTAACCCAAAGTTTGTAAACTTTGGACTTAGCTAAAAACAATCACTCTAGTCCGGACCATTTTCTATGAAAAGTATCCGGACTGGGGGCAAACATGAAAAATTTTCTAAGTAACCCAAAGTTTGTAAACTTTGGACTTAGCTAAAAACAATCACTCTAGTCCGGACCATTTTCTATGAAAAGTATCCGGACTGGGGGCAAACATGGAAAAATTTTCTAAGTAACCCAAAGTTTGTAAACTTTGGACTTAGCTAAAAACAGTCACTCTAGTCCGGACCATTTTCTATGAAAAGTATCCGGACTGGGGGCAAACATGGAAAGATTTTTCTAAGTAACCCAAAGTTTTCAAACTTGGGACTTAGCTAAAAACGATCACTCTGGTCCGGACCACTTCCTACGAAAAGAGTCCGGACCGGGGGGCAAACATGATAAATCCCCCAAAATCTAGGAGTTTCGGAAAGAAGAACAATCGAAATAAAAGCAACAGAAAAAGAGAAACAATACAAGAACAGCGGCAAAAAGTACGACAATGGAGTCACAATAAAATATTTATGGCTGTTTTTCAAGCCATTTTTATTTATAATAGGGGGGGATACAATATCGTTACAATTAAACGGCCGTCCCTCCAGAAGCAGGACCAGGACCGCCAGAACTCTCCCCACCCTTGCCAACCTTCCCTTTAGTCTCGTTGGTGACCATCTTCCGTAGTGCGAGCGCCTCTTCGATCCTTTTCATCACAACCCCAATTTCAGCCATGGTGGTTGGCCCGTCGAAGACCATACCATCCACAATGACCTTGTTGTTGTCATAGTCGTAGACCAGGCTTTTGGGATCCATTATGCAGAAAGAAAGAACAAAGGAAGATTGCAAATATTTCTGAGGAGAATAGGGAAAAATAAAGCTACAAGGGCCAATATTTATAGAGATGGGAATGAGGGGAGCCCAAGCGATTCAAATCCCCTGTCATACTTGGGAATTGGAACGGAGTTAATATCAGTTGACGACGCGAGAACCCAGACGTTTGACCGTTGAAAATACGCGTAACGAAGCGTCATAATAAATTCTGTCAAGAATCAGTTAAGGAAGGTACAAATTTCGCACCACAGTTCGAATCCAACCAATTGGAGGAGACCCGGACTGAGGGCCCAACTATATTCAAACTTCTCTACGTAACTCAGGGAAGTTTCAAAATTTTCATCACAATCCGGATCTACTCACTTCGAAGTACTCCGGACTGCAGAAGAGCCACATGCAAATTTCCCTAGGTAGTTCAAGAGGTTCGGCTTTGAACTTAAGGGACGCATTACAAAATTTCCTAAGTAACCCAAAGCCTCAATCTTTGGACTTAGCCGATGGCAGTTGCTCTAATCCGGATCATCGCATGGGCATAATGATCCGGACTGAGGGTAACAACAATAACAAACAAATACACAGAGGGAAATAAGCAAACAAGAGCAATTAGAAAGGAAAGCGGACAGATTCAGAGCGCACATAAGGCGCAAAATTCAAAGTTACAACACATAAGTTCGGAATAGCAAATGATAAAATTACAGAGCAAGAGTGCAAAAGATTGAAAGTTCAAGCGGTGCGACCATCCGGATTCTCGAGGGCAAGAGAAGGATTTGCAGGAGTTGGATCCGTAGGAGGGATGGCAGGAATGATCGGATTAGGACCAGTATAAGGTTCGGGTTCTGAGCCGTCCCGGTCATGAGCCTCTTTGGCGGCGACATAGAGATCAGTAAACTTGTCCCAAGAAGACTCGGGATCAGTTTTTATTAGCCTCTCCGAAACAAGCCAACACCGGTAGAGTTTCTCCGCGAAAGATTCAGCGACGGACTCAGTATAGCTTTCGGAGTTCTTGTATTCAGTGATAACTTCCTCCGCCGGCTTACAAACACTCAGTTCGGCCTCCAATTCGGTCACCCGCTTCCTCAACTCCCCGGACTCCATCTCAGCTTTGTTAGCCCGATCTGTAGCAGACTTAAACCCACCCTCCAAATCAGAAACCTTGCCCTCCAACTCGCTGATCCTCAAATCTTTCTTGGAGCTTTCAGTCAAAGACCGCTCTAGATCAGTAATCTTCGAATCCTTTTCGGTGCACTCTTTCTTTGCGGCATCCAGCTTCTCAGCCAACTCTTTAATTTTTTCCTCCTCAACATGGGCATTGGCCGCAGCTCCGGCAAGCATGATCCCGGACTGAGTAACATATCAAAGGTTAGTAAAAATTTACAGCAGGAAGTAGAAGTGATTCAAGGGGCAAAACAAGTTACCTGAGCCCAAGTGACAAAGTTCCTCTTCAAAATTTCGGTCTTGGAAAGCCGCTCCATGACTCTCCAGTCTTTTTCCTCAGCAATAGAACCAGCCATTTCAGCTATCTGCCTTATGCTAAAGTTACCAACTTGGAACCCCTTTTTCTTACTAGTCCCAGCCTCTTCTGGGGGGGTGGCATCCGTGCCTGTAGAAGGAACAGCCCCAACGTTCACACCTTGAAGAGATCCAGGCTCAAAATCCTCATCTGCTTGGAATAACCTCGCTCTTTTGGCAGGAGGTGAATGAGTTTGGGCTTGGTCGGGTGGAGATTGACCGCCCACCGTACCCTGGACCAGAGACTCGCCACCCGCTTCCTTGGGAATATTAGAACCACCAGTACCGGTCTCAGAATCGGCGGGGACTCGGTTGCTGGGGACTTTGGTTTGGTGAATACCAGCTATCTTCTTCAGCTTAGAGGCAAGAGCTTTTGTAGCATCGTTCTTAGACATTCTCTCGATTAGTCTGGGATCGTAGAAAGGTAAACCTGAAGGAAGAAAAAGAAATAGAGTCAATACACAACACAAAAATAGTATGAAATAATGAAAGGGAGCAACTTACATCCAAGATGGTACATTTTCTCGTGATCCATGAAAGTGTCCTGGGTCATCTGATACCCGATACACTCACAGAATCGGTGCATTTTATCGAAAGCAGCTCCCTCGAATTCGAACGTCTCTTTCGCGGGAATGGTTTTTACACGTTCAACAAAGAGGGGCATAAACTCAAGGTCCACACCCTTTAAATAGATCCATTCCCGGTTCCAACCCTTCAAAGAAGATTGGTGGATGACCGGTTTGGCGGACCCGGATGAATAGCCGCACTCATCACCCCGGAACCTAAACTCATAGAAGGGGTTCTTGCTCGAATGGATAAGGGTGAAAATGTTGTGGAACAGCTTGAAGCTAGGAAAGAACCCACTCTGATTACAAGCAGCCAAAAACCATGATATCCATTTCACGGCGTTGGGAGTCAATTGCATCAATGGTATCCCGTATTCATATTTACAGAGGTGTTTAATAAAGATATGGCACTCCGGATTCCAACCAGATCGGAGATGCTCTAGCCAGACTCCTACATACCCATCCCCCGGTCTGTGGTAAATCCTCTCGCCATGACGGGGCCACCTCCATTCAATTTTAGGCCCAAGATGGAACACGGACCGGATTGCATCGTCCATATCGGACTTAGAGTATTCAGCATAGATCGGAAATAGAGGATAAGGGGCCTCACTTACCACAGTCCCAGAAAAGGTAGCATCTAAGAGGGCTTTGTCGTAGGGGCCGGGCACCCCACATGGTTGCCTATGTTTATATTGGAAGCTAAGGTCTTTGTAAAAAAGAGCCTCTTCCACCTCATACTTCCGAACAAAGAAGTACTTGCTGTCTACCCAAAATCCATCGGGAGTCATGCAAGCTTGCCCGGGACCCCGATCTTTAATGCAGAGCTGGGAGAGTACTGGTTTGCCACTCTTCCTCTTCCTGGCCATCAGACACCACTCTAAATCTAATAGTGGAGAAGGTTGATTTACAGAACTAGTGCTACCGGTGCTACTGTCAGAGCTAATAACCAAAATATCCGAAGGAGGCTTCGATTTCCTTGCCCGGCTTTTGTAACGAACCATAAAACCTGAGGAAATTACCAAAGTTAAGTTTTTTTTTCTTTTAACCCTATTACAAATTTATCTACAAATTTTCGTTCTACAATATTTTATTACACCTAATCCGGGCAAGGATTTACTCTAACAAGTCAATCTAGTCCGGGTTAGCGTGATTCTCTACCTATATATAGTCCAAAACACATTATATTCCTAGTCCGGGTCTAGTGAACCGTCCCGCAGCAAACAGAAATCCCAGTCCGGACTAGGCGCATACATGAAACCTAAAAACGCGATACAAAGGGCAAACACATCTTACCAAGATCTAAACACAAACATAAACGCCCACATACAGGTACAAAAACCAAGAACGCAGAGAATAACAAGTAAAAAACCACTTAACCCAGATCTAACATAAACACAGAAAACCTCAATTACGAAAAGGGGGGCAAGCAAAATCGAATCGACAGCAAAAGACATTGGGAACTCGCACTCAACAACAAGAAGCCAAGGAGTACACGAAGAACACAAAATCAAGAAGATGAACAGTTGCAAGCGAAAAAGAGAAGGGTCATGAATACATGCAAAAGAAAGGGAAATAACACAGACAAAGGAAGAGAGAAGAACACTTACAAACAAAAGCTTTCCCAAGGGGACGAAACGGAGTTCAGAGATAATAGGAAGCGAGGCCCAGGGGTTAGGAATTCCAGTGAAGAGAGCACAAAGTTTGACAAAGAGAAGAAAGGGGGTTTTTCGCCTTTTTGGATTTATAAGAATGGAAGTACAATTGCAACTCAAAAGGAGTTATATATAACTTCTGAAAGGAAACGGCAGAGTGGGCCACGCGGCACGTTCTGATGGGCTGGGGAGTAATTAAAAAGGGTGAAAAGACAACCGCTTTAATGACACGCAGCTGTAGCACGCCTTTTTAGGAAAAATGGAGTAAGGTGATTTCGAAACGGATAAATCAAAAAACCACCAAATTCGCTTGAATTGCCGCGGTACACTCCAATCCGAACTGCCTCTTCATATAAGCTACTTCAATCCGAATTGTCTCAACCTCAAAACAATTCGGATTAGGAGGCAACATCCAACCAAAAAACGTTTCCTTCAAGCTACTTCAATCCGAATTGTCTCAACCTCAAAACAATTCGGATTAGGAGGCAACATCCAACCAAAAAACGTTTCCTTCAAGCTACTTCAATCCGAATTGTCTCAACCTAGAAACAATTCGGATTAGGAGGCAACATCCAACCAAAAAACGTTTCCTTCAAGCTACTTCAATCCGAATTGTCTCAACCTAGAAACAATTCGGATTAGGAGGTAACATCCAACCAAAAAACTTTTTCTTCAAGCTACTTCAATCCGAATTGTCTCAACCTAAAAACAATTCGGGTTAGGAGGCAACATTCAACCAAAAACTTTTTCTCTATCATAAACGGTCAACTAAGAAAACATCTCCACTGCCACTCCCGAACTCTCACTCCCCCATACGGAAAATCCGTATAAGGGAGTGGGGGGCAAATGATGGGCCATAACCAATCCCAACTGGACTCGGCCCAAGGTACCAGGAGTCCGGCCCATAGGGAGCCCGGACTGGGCCCGAACCGGTCTAGTGGGCAACCCAGCCACAGGGAGCATAAGTGCACGGGAGACACGAGTCATGACTAGGGTCCTACATGACAGCGACAGATAAGGGAATCCTAGTATTGGCACAATCATGTCCCCATCAGACCACGTGCTGACACGCCCAGGGCACATGCCGCCACAGATATTACCTGGACAGGTGGAAATTATCAGAGAAGGACAAGTGTCCCACCTACCTAAGATCCGACGCTCATGATTGCAGGTACCAACCCCTAAACCTAATCCTTGGCCTATAAAGAAGACAAGGAGAAAGAGGTGAAGGGGTTACATTCTCTTTTACATACACACTCATATACACACACCCTCCATAATTAGATACTTTAGTCCTTATCTTTTACTCTCCAAAGCCGTCACTTATTCTCACGCTGGAGGCGCCGCGGGGTTCAAACCCCCCTCCGGTGTTGTTTTGCAGACGCCCAACCACCAGCTTCACCTCTTACCGGGCGCGGGAACGGCGGAGGAGGCACTAGATCGGGTCTTGGAGTTATCACTGACCACAGTGGTTTCTTACACCCTGACTGGCTAAAATCGCCTCTCTAGTACAGGTCCTTCTTAATATTTTTTCTGTATTCATCAAGTGTTATAGCCCCAAGCAGCCACGGCACTGCACCGTGCAGCACAGTCGTGTGTTAATTATGACAGATTGACGACAGTTCCTCTAATAACAAATCCGGGGGAAAGGCATTATATTTGGGCAGTTAATTATGTTTTTTAGCATATGACCATTTCGAGAAGTTTAATTTTGGCTAATTCATTTAGATGTGATAGATTAATTTGACATGGTTACATACTAATGACTCATCAAACTATAGAGTGTGTTTGAAGCTGATGTAAAGCTTCTAATACTCATTCCCCTATGCCAAATACTAGAGATACTAGTACAAATTTTTATTACAAAATGACACGTATCTTAGTTATTTATCTTAATCTGACTAATTATAAATTATAATTAAATATAATGGGTTCCTGCATTCATACCAATATCAATTAATAAAAACATTTTTTTTCTACTACATCATTTTGTAACTATTTTTTATACATAGTTTTGTAGCCCTGGTATTACTCTTCCCCTATAATGCTGGGCAGTGATAGTGTATGCAGTTTCTTTATACACGCATATAATCAGTAGTTGATCGTCTCGCATTCATCAGCCTTATTTGCATTAATAAATCTGTAAAGAAGACTTTTTTTTTTGACAGAACTTGAGACAAGAATTCTTGAGGTAACTCAGAATGCATTTGACAAGTATTAATGAGATTCTCATAGTTAATCTTTTTGAGTTATATCTGAATATGCGCGTACGAGTAGCTATTAAACTCGACCCACTTGCGAACTAGCCCAACCATATACCTTTTTGGGCCAGCAAATTTTAATACTAGTATTTTGTGCATAAACATCTATTGATTTGGGCCGAACACATGTCAATTGTCATCTTGGTTTTCAGTTTCAGAATACTTTTTTTATAAGATACTTTTCTAAATTTGAATTAAAATTTTAGACGTGAACTTTATAGGTTTAAAATTTTAAATAATATAATTTTATAAAAAATATATGTATATATATATTGCTGTAATATATTTAAATATTAGATATATTTAATAGCTTAAAAAATAATTGGTCTATGATATTATTATTTAGTTTTATTTAATAGAATCATTCATTGTTTTTCAATAAAAGGAGGGATTTTAGGTTAAAAAAAGGTACTGAAATCAATTATTGATTAGTTAGTAATTATAATATTATTAATTTATTTTATTTAGTAGAATTACCGATCAAAAATAAAAGTAATTAATTTAAATATTTCGGTTTTAATGTTTTAGAGCACGTGCGATCCACAGATTTTCTTTAATATTATATGATTTTTTATTTTAATTTGAATTCAAATTTGTAAGGCAAGAATTTTGTAGACTTAAATTTTTAAATGATATGCTTTAATAATAATAATAATAACTGTATATACATTGCCCGTAAAAATGAAGAATTTTAGTTTGAAAATATAGAATAGATGATTAGCTTTAGCTAAAATAGGTAACCGATTAGTTATTATTACTTATAATATTATTTTATTAAAAAGAACTGTCCATAATATTATTCGAAAAGAAGAGGCTTTATTAGAAAAAATAGAAAGTCTAACGTGTTTTAGCTGAAAAAATAAATTTGTTTGTTATTATTAATTTTACTATCATTTTGTATAATACTGTTTTTTAAAATAAAAAAAATTTAGTTTAAAAAAATATAGAAGAAAATTTGTTTTACCTGAAAAAGAAAATTAACTAGTATCTGAAAAAATATATAAGGTAATATGTTTTACCTGAAAATAAAGACTGATTAATTTTTTATAATTAATTTTTTATACGTTTCAATGTTTTGATTTTAATATAGTAACATAATATAGTAGTATAGATACAAGTAAGGATAATTAAGTAAAAACATATTAATTTATAAATAAAGTTAATTAAGTAAAAGAGTAATATAAAAAAACAAATTCTTAATATTTCATTTTTAATAATATAAAATAAATTTAGTTTTTGATTATGGAATTACTTTCTAATTGTTGACTTGTATCTTATGAGTGTATATATATATAGCCTAAATTGAGCATAGTTTGGGATCTCAAATTTTTTGAAGTCACAGTATATTCAGAACATTGACGAGCAATAAATTAATTATGTTTTGAATAAAAGCCTCCTAGTTTTTCTTTCAAATAAAACAGAGACCAAATAATCGTAAATGTCTTACTAGTCAAAAGTGGTGGTCACGCGACTGCGAGAATTTATTGTGAAGATTTTGAACAAGCAAGATTTTGAACAAGCAAGATTTTGAACAGCCTTGACTTTGTCCAAGTTTGTTACCGTCCCTGCTTCGTCCTTGAATCGGGCCAGGTATTCGCCCAATTCTTCGTTTGGTCTTTGTCTGCAATGGATCAGGGCCTCCGTATCTTTTTCTCTTCGGCACATGTGGGAGTAGTGCCTTATGAATTTCTTTTTGATTTGTACGTACGAACCAATAGACCTGGGTCTTAACGAGCGATACCACATTGATGCTGATCCTTTTAGATATGTCTTAAACATTTTGCACAGCATGACATCACAGTGTCCCATACCGGTCATGAGCGATTCATATTTCTCGCAATGATCTTCGGGGTCCCCTTTTCCGTTGAATTCGTTCATCTTCGGAAATTGTCTCCCTGGCGGAGGTCGGTATTGTTCCACGTCTATGGTCACCACAGGCTCATGGCTCACTTTTCTTTCGCCGAACATCACCTTTTCTAGCCTTCGGATTCGGTCATCCGTGCGAGGACCTTCGTCTTCAGAATCCGAGGAATAGTTGTTTTTTGATCTTGCTCTCTTAGATTGCGATTCCGAATTCCAAGATTCCTCTTCGTCGTCTCTAGTTCTCTTCTCTCTTTCATCTTCGGCTTTTGGATTTTCGGCCTCCAGGGTCTCACGAAGCAGTTTTTCCTGTAGCTCGATCTCTTCTCTTTGGAGCTTGAGGGCTTCTAATTTCAATTGGTCAGCTGCCTTTTTCTTAGCTAGTCTTTCGGCTTCTTTATCGTTTATTTCCTTCTGCTTTCCTTTGGTCTTCTGCTGCTCTCTCCATTTCATTAGCATCTCTTGTTGCTCTTCGGGAGTGGGCATGTCTCCCTCCTCATCGAAATTCAATGTTCTTCGGGCAACAGAAGGATTTTCCTGGGACGTAGGGGCGACTTTCTGGATGGCAGGGGTGACGGGGCTGTCCCCAGCTACGGTGCTGGCGTCTGGTAAGGGCGTGTCTTCAGCTGCCATAGTTTTTGATAAACTCGAACACAATTGTCTCTCTACGTTCCCACAGACGGCGCCAAATGTTGGAACCAGATATTTCTGAGTAGGGCCTTCGGTCAACCTGCAAGACAAAAGAATGCGAGGGTGTTGACCCTCGATTCACCTCCGGCGTAAGAGTAAGTTTTCTGGTTGTTAAAATGGTAGGGTAAAACGTAAAGAAATTGTGAAAGAGAATACTTGAGTAGTGATCATGAATTGTCCTTCGTTGTTGCTTACTTTCTTCTATTTATAGCCTTCGGATGTGGGCCCTAGGAGATGATGAGGGAAGAACAACCGTACCCCACATTCTGAGGTGTCACTTGTTGAATGGACCGAAGAATCCAAGGGATCTCTATGTCTTGGATTCGGATCTCTATGTCTTGGATGCTTAGCACAGGTGTACAGTGATGGGCTCAATATAGCCTATTGGGCCGATGGGCTTCCAACATGTCCCAGGGCTTCGGTAAGAGGTATCCTCGGACTGAAGGCCGAAACCAATGGCCCATCTTCGGACTACCTACTCGGCCATTGTAGATGACGTGGATGACAGCTATTGATGAGAAAGAGTCGCGTGGGGAGTCGCGCCCATTAATGATGGCAGTTACTCCTGTCTTAAGATTTGCGCCTAAATCGTAGCCGTTGAATTTGTAACGTCCTTTGTCTTCAAGGGTCGTGTCTATTAAAACCTCAAAAACCTTCTTTGTCTTTTTTACTTTTCTCCTTTCATATCGGTCTGTTGGTAAAAGTCTCTTCTCGTCCTTACCTCCAAATTCGGCGATTGGGAACGCCGGTTCGAACGATATCGCTGCTCCAACTCCGGTCGCGGTTCATCTTCAAGCAAATTATCCCCAGGAACTCGACCTCATCTCCTACTGGACAATAAGTGAGTTTTTCTTCTTTCCTTCAAGAGTTTGTTGGTATGAAGATTCTCGTTCTTGTTTTGTGCAAATGCATGTGTTTTTATTTTGTGCAAATGTATGTATGTTTGTATGTGTATATGTAAATGTAACGGGGTTTTCTCTGACAACAAGAAGTTTCTGGGGGTATGGGTTTGAACCGTTTTGGGAATTTTACTAGTTTTTGTAGGTTTCTGTTTTTGTTTTTGGGAATTTCTGGGGCAAGAACTTTCTTCGGTGTCCCCAATACATTAAGAACACCCTTCGGTTCGCATGAATCTGGGTGTTATTCGGCCGATTGATCCAAGCCCTCTGTACTCGGTGGCTGACCGAATAGGTTTTTTCCTAAAAATTTTTCTTATTTTCCGAGTACATGGCTGACTCCTCTGTTTCCGAACGCAGGAGATGGCTCAATCAGGTGCAGTTTCTTCGTATTCGGCGATGGCGCATTTTGGCGATGAGACAAAATTTCCGGCAGCCAATCTTATTTCGGATATGTCCGAAGAAGAAGTTTTACATATGCATAGTAGATATGACTTCCCCGAACAATACGAGGCATACCAGGCCGAGGAAGATGACCTTGTCTACCATACACCTGTTTCCCCTTGTCCTCACGGAAGCTTTAAGATAGGTATTTCCGAACGAGCTTTCCATTGCGGCCTTAGACTCCCTCTACTTCCCATTATTAGGAGGTTCTTGATACATACGAGGGTAGCTTTAGGTCAGCTGGATCCGAACAGCTTTATTCACTTCAACGCTTTTCAAACAAGATGCATAAAGGCCGAGGTCGAACCTCGATTGGTCCTTTTTCTTCATCATTATGACATAAGGAGGAACCCTAAATCGGCGGGTTTCTACACAATAGCCCGAAGGGCTGGTCGGGCAGATTGGGCTGCCACTAACTCTAGTAATCATAACACGCACACCAAGTGGTTTTTCATTAGTGGCCCGAGGTTAGACAATTACCGAGTGTGGCGAGAGATAGAACCTCGGAACGTACTGGCACCCGATATGTCTGATCAAGATAAGGCTGATTATTACTCGATCAGCCGACCGATGATCCCGGATAAGATTCCTCTAGCCATGAGCCGAGATAAGGGTTATCTTGACGCTATCCATTGGCGTGGTGGTAACATATCTTTTCTTTCTTTGGTAAATTTTTGTTTGAAAATGATAACTTGCTGATTTTTTGTTTTGTTGTTGCAGTGTCTTCCAAACAGGATCTGGCTAGGAGGCAGGCCGAGAAAGCGGCCAAGAAGAAGGCCGAAGAGGAAGCCAGATTGCTTCGGTGGGCTGAAGAGGAGGCCAAGAAAAAGGCCGAGGAGCAACGTCTGATTACCGACGGAACCGAGACCGATCAGAACGATCCTAGGACTATTTCTGAGTCCGGTCATTTAGCTGGTTCTTCGTCCGGTGGCACTGCTGACAACGTGAACAAGAGGATGCGGAATACCGAAGAGGTTATTCAGTCCTATCGTCCTTCTTGGTCGATCATGTCCACGGATAAGTTTGCTGCCCCTGCTCCTGCGGAAGCGAAGCAGGTTTCTGACGACTTCATTCATGCCATGATTCTTCCTGCCGATAGATCTGTTTACGAATCCACTGATCCCGTGTCGGCTTGTGCTGAGCTGTTGGGACACCTTACCATGGTAAGTTCCTTGCTACTTTTGCACTTGTATTTTTTGCACGTTTTTTCATTCGTTTCATGCTTGTTTTCTTGTTCGTTTCAGACTGCTCCTTGGGCTGCGGCCGTTCAGGACAAGGTAAAGGATATGTCCAAGCAGCTAAAGGAAGTAGAATCTCTCCGAAAGCAGAATGCCGAACTCCAGACTCGTGTCGGGAATTTGGAGGTCGAACGCAAATCTTTGGAGCTGGAGAGGGATTCCCAGTCGAGGCTGGCGGCGAGGAGGACCGAGCAAGCCAAGCGGAGTCGGCGGTTGCTGAAGAAATCCGAGAAGAAAATGATCCAGTGCGAGGACAGGAGTTATGCGGCTGGTTTCGATGAGGCCGTGGTTCGGGCTCATGAGAAGGGTTGGGACTACAAGCAGATCCTGGGCATGTTTGAAGATCCCGTTACTCGTCCCCCCGAACCCGATCTACCTCTCGAAGTCAGCTCGGGCTCCGAGCCTGAACTTTCGGATTAAATTTTCTTCTTTTATTTTTGATCATGTAATGTAAGCCTTCGGGCATAACTTTTATTCGGATTGATGTAAGCCTTCGGGCATAACTCTGATCTTTTGAAAATATTTATGTCGCTTGTTTTTCAATTTATATTGTCCTTAGCATAATCTATTTGTCCTTAGCATAATTTTCATTTTTATGCGTCTTCGGACAATTTTGCATCTTCGGCCGGAGCCTAGCTCTTTATTTTGTCCTTAGCATAATTCTCATTTTTATGCGTCTTCGGACAATTTTGCATCTTCGGCCGGAGCCTAGCTCTTTATTTTGTCCTTAGCATAATTTTCATTTTTATGCGTCTTCGGACAATTTTGCATCTTCGGCCGGAGCCTAGCTCTTTATTTTGTCCTTAGCATAATTTTCATTTTTATGCGTTTTCGGACAATTTTGCATCTTCGGCCGGAGCCTAGCTCTTTATTTTGTCCTTAGCATAATTTTCATTTTTATGCGTCTTCGGACAATTTTGCATCTTCGGCCGGAGCCTAGCTCTTTATTTTGTCCTTAGCATAATTTTCATTTTTATGCGTCTTCGGACAATTTTGCATCTTCGGCCGGAGCCTAGCTCTTTATTTTGTCCTTAGCATAATTTTCATTTTTATGCGTCTTCGGACAATTTTGCATCTTCGGCCGGAGCCTAGCTCTTTATTTCCCCGAGTATTTAAGGGATTTGTAAATAATTAAGGCTTTCTTCGGTTAATGAAAAATATTTCCTCCCTGCCTTAATTATGTCGAAATATCATAAATACTTAAACAAGAGATAAGAACACATGTTTTATTCGGTCTGTCCCAAACATGGGTTCCTTATATTGACTTAATTTACAATAAGATGAAAAGGTCTTACTGGTAAAAACGACGAAGGCGGGATGCATGCCATGTATTTTTTATAGGATTTCCGTCCGAATGGGCTAGCTTGTATGTGCCTGGACGAACTACCTCTATCACCACGTAGGGACCTTCCCAATTCGGCATGAGTTTACCTTGTCTGGTCGGCATCGAAGTGGCTAATTCTCGGAGGACCAGATCTCCCACGTGGAATGATCTTTTCTTTATTCCTGAATCGTAATATTGGGCTGCCTGAAGTTGGTATCTTAAATTTCTCTGATAGGCTGCTTCCCTCTCTTCTTCGAGCAGATCCACATTTGCTCGGAGTCCGAATTCATTTGTTTCCACGTTGAATACCTGCGTCCGATAGGATTCTAGGCCGACCTCAGTTGGCATCAAGGCATCGGTGCCGAAGGCAAGTTTGAAAGGAGTTTCTCCGGTCGATGATCTCGGGGTCGTTCGGTAGGCCCACAGGACATACGGCAATTCTTCGGCCCAGAGTCCTTTTGAATCTCCTAGCCTTTTCTTTATCCCGTCGAAAATGATCTTGTTAGCTGCTTCGATTGCTCCATTTCCTTGAGGATGGCCTATCGAACTGAATCTTTGCTGAATTCCGAATTCAAATAGAAATTTCCTGAATTTGCTCCCAATGAATTGAGTTCCATTGTCCGATACGCATATCATCGGGATGCCGAACCTTAGAATAATTTGTTCTAGTACGAACTTTTTCGCGGCTTCTTCGGTGATGGCTGAAAGGGGTCTTGCTTCTACCCATTTGGTCATGTAATCAATGGCCACAATGCAATATTTGGCCTGTTTAGTACTAGTTGGCAGAATGCCCACAATATCTACTGCCCACATAGCGAAAGGAATCGGATTGAGTACCGAGGTCATTTCTTCGGGTGGTTGCTTCGGAACGTTACTGAATAATTGACATTGCTTGCATTTCTTTGCGTACTCCGAAGCGTCCTCCCTTACCGTTGGCCAATAGAAACCTTGCCTTAAGATTTTGAAGGCAAGTGACCGTCCTGCGAGGTGTTCACCACAGATGCCTTCGTGAATACTTTCTAATGCCATTTTTTGCTCGTCAGGGTCCAGGCATCGGAGCAAGGGCTGACTGGCTGATCTTCTAAATAATTTGCCTTCAATGATGGAGTAACTGGCCGATCGGTATCTGATTTTATGGGCCTGTTTTTTATCAAGGGGAAGGGTGTCTTTTTCTAAGAAAGCCCTAATTGGCGTCATCCAATTAACTCCTTGATGTATTTCCAGGCATCGTTTTTTGTCTATCGATGGTGCCTTGACTTCGGTCAGATAGATAGAACCTGTGAGATTCTGAGTTTCCGCCGAAGCCAACCTTGATAGCGCGTCGGCTCGGCTGTTGTTTTCCCTGGCTACTTGGCTTAATTCGAATGATTCGAACATTAGTGAATTTTCGCGTACCTTCGTGGCATAGGCTTTTGTTCGGGGGTCTCTTTGTCCATATTCTCCTGAAAACTGTTTGACGACTAGCATGGAGTCGCTGAAGACTCTTAGGTGCTTTACCTCCAAACTTTTTGCCAAATCTAGACCTGCTAGTACCGCTTCGTATTCGGCCTCGTTATTGGTTAAGGAGAAGGCGAATCTGATTGCTTGACATATCTCGAAACCTTCGGGACTAGTTAATATGAGGCCTGCGCCACACTTTGATCCTGCTACCGAACCATCTACAAAAAGTCTCCATTTTCCTGGTGAAGGTATTAATTGTTTTTCAGGAGCCAAATCTTTTGGACTAGAGAAAGAGCATTCCGTTATGAAGTCGGCAAGGGTTTGAGCTTTGATTGCTGTTCGGGGAACAAATTCCAGGTCGTATTCTCCTAATTCGACCGACCAAGCGACCACTCGGCCTGAAGCTTCTGGTCTTTGCATGATCTTCTTCAGGGGTTGATCGGTTACCACTTGGATTGTTCGGCCTTGGAAGTAGTGCCGTAACTTTCTCGAGGCCATTACTAGCCCGTAGGCGAACTTTTCGGCGTTGGGATACCTTGTTTCTGCATCTTTTAGGATGTGAGAGACGTAGAAAACTGGATGTTGGTTCCCTTCATGCTGTTTGATCAGTACTGCCCCGAGTGTTCGGTCGTTCACAGCCAGATATAGCTGAAGAGTTTCATTCGGGCTCGGTCTCATTAAGAGTGGGGTGTTCACCAGGTATTCTTTTAGTTCTTCAAAAGCTTTTTGACAACTCGGTCCCCATTCGAAATTTTTTGTTCCTCGAAGAACCTCGAAAAATGGTAGGGCTTTTTCCGCTGATCGAGAAATGAACCTTCTCAAGGCTGCCATTCGTCCGGTCAATTTCTGAATATCCCTGATTGTCCTCGGTGTTTCCATGTCGATGACTGCTTTAATTTTTTCGGGATTCGCCTCAATTCCTCGGGCGCTGACCATATATCCTAAAAATTTTCCACTGTTAACTCCGAACGTGCATTTGTTCGGGTTAATCCTCATGTTGTTTTTCCTTAGGGCTTCGAAGCATTCTTTCAAATCTTCGGCGTGATCTTTAAACAAGGATTTGACGATCATGTCATCCACGTAGCATTCCATGTTTCGGCCTATTTGGGCTTTGAAGACTTTGTTGATCATCTTTTGAAACGTCGCCCCTGCGTTCTTTAGTCCGAAGGGCATTTTGATGTAGGCATAGGTGCCATTCGGTGTGATGAATGCTGTTTTAGGAATGTCTTCGGCGTTCATGGCGATCTGATGGTATCCGGAGAACGCATCCAAGAAGCTGAGTATTTGATGGCCTGAAGTGGCGTCTATCAACTGATCGATGTTCGGTAAAGGGTAATGGTCCTTCGGGCAATGCTTGTTTAGGTCGGTGTAATCGACGCACATTCGCCACTTTCCGTTAGACTTTTTGACTACCACCACGTTTGCCAACCAATCGGGGTAATCTATTTCTTCGATGAATTTGGCTTCCAGAAGTTTCTCGACCTCGGCTTCGATGACCTTTTGTCTTTCCACGGCGAAATTTCGCTTCTTCTGTTTCACCGGTTGGGCATCGAGTTTCACGTTGAGGCAGTGTTTGGCGACCGATGGGTCTAAGCCTGGCATGTCTTCGGGATTCCAGGCGAATACGTCGTGAAATTCCCGAATGACTTTGATGACTCTTGTTTTCAGTTCGGGATCTAGATCCTTGCCTATCTGGATTATTTTGCCCGACTGGCCTACGTATAGCTCGACCTCCTCGGTCTCCGTTGCCGGCTCGGCAATCGGACTAGATAAATCGACTCCGAATTTCTCTAGCTCAATATTCAGCAATTGATGGTTGTTTCCAGTGTCCTCGTTGATCCTCTTTCTCTTTCCTGCCTCAGCCATCTCTGTGTCCTTGTCTTTCTCTAGGTCCTCCAAAATTATGATCCGTGCGGCTTTCTGGTCTCCTCTCATTTCTCCGACCCCGTTCTCGGTAGGAAACTTTAATTTTAGATGCGGTATGGAGGAGACAGCTTGAAATGAAGATAAAGCTGGCCTCCCGAGGATTCCATTGTATGGGCTGTCAACCCGAACCACGTAGAATTTTGCTTCCTTCGTTACAGTGTACGGTGCTTTTCCTAGTAAGACGGAGAGAGTGATCGTTCCTTCAATTGGTATGGGCTGATTTCCAAAACCGTACAATGGTGCTTCATGGCAGGGTTCCAATTCTTCTCCCCCAAGATTCATCTTGCAGTATGTTCGGTGGTACAAAATGTTTACCGAACTGCCTTCGTCAATCAACACCCTCCAAATCTTATTTTCGCCGATGACTGGGTTTATGACGAGTGGGTCTTCGTGTGGCCATATTACGTCCTCGTAGTCGTCTTCGGTGAAAGATATGGGTAAAGGCTGCTTCGCGGCGTTTGATTGACAGAGGTTGTAGATTTGTCTGGCATACTTCTTTCGGGCGGTTTTACTGCTCCGATCAAGAATCGTGCCTCCGGAAATGGTTTTCACCTCTCCTCGGTATTTTTCCGATATTTCGGCTTCCTTCTTTTCTTTGTTGTCCAGCTTCTCCCTCATATCTCCGATGAATTGTGCTAAGTCTCCATCCCTGACCATTCTTTCTATCAGATTCTTTAAATGGAAACAATCGTTGGTGTTATGGCCTTTGTCACGATGGTAGTCGCAGAACTTATTTTCGTTTCTTCGGTGTTCGGGAGCTCGCATCTTGGGTGGTCGAGTGAATCCAGGCCTTCCTTTAATCTCATGAAGGATTTTTGAGATTGGAGTGTTGAGCGGTGTAAACACGGCGTTTTCTCTATCTCTTCTTCGTTCGGTTCCCTTATGGGACCTTAGGTCATTTGGCCTGTTTCTGTTATCCCTACGATCTCTTCGGTCGTCCTTTTTGTCGTCTCTCCTATCACTTTTATAATTTTTCTTATCTTTGTATCCGTTGATGGATTCCAACTTCTTTCGGATAGCTTCTCCTCGTAAGTATATATCGTTCAAGGATTTCGGGGGTGCATCGTACAGGGAGGATCGGAGCTTCCTTCCTTTAATGGGATCGAGTCCGGCCGAGAGGAACCCGGCAGCCTTGACTTTGTCCAAGTTTGTTACCGTCCCTGCTTCGTCCTTGAATCGGGCCAGGTATTCGCCCAATTCTTCGTTTGGTCTTTGTCTGCAATGGATCAGGGCCTCCGTATCTTTTTCTCTTCGGCACATGTGGGAGTAGTGCCTTATGAATTTCTTTTTGATTTGTACGTACGAACCAATAGACCTGGGTCTTAACGAGCGATACCACATTGATGCTGATCCTTTTAGATATGTCTTAAACATTTTGCACAGCATGACATCACAGTGTCCCATACCGGTCATGAGCGATTCATATTTCTCGCAATGATCTTCGGGGTCCCCTTTTCCGTTGAATTCGTTCATCTTCGGAAATTGTCTCCCTGGCGGAGGTCGGTATTGTTCCACGTCTATGGTCACCACAGGCTCATGGCTCACTTTTCTTTCGCCGAACATCACCTTTTCTAGCCTTCGGATTCGGTCATCCGTGCGAGGACCTTCGTCTTCAGAATCCGAGGAATAGTTGTTTTTTGATCTTGCTCTCTTAGATTGCGATTCCGAATTCCAAGGTTCCTCTTCGTCGTCTCTAGTTCTCTTCTCTCTTTCATCTTCGGCTTTTGGATTTTCGGCCTCCAGGGTCTCACGAAGCAGTTTTTCCTGTAGCTCGATCTCTTCTCTTTGGAGCTTGAGGGCTTCTAATTTCAATTGGTCAGCTGCCTTTTTCTTAGCTAGTCTTTCGGCTTCTTTATCGTTTATTTCCTTCTGCTTTCCTTTGGTCTTCTGCTGCTCTCTCCATTTCATTAGCATCTCTTGTTGCTCTTCGGGAGTGGGCATGTCTCCCTCCTCATCGAAATTCAATGTTCTTCGGGCAACAGAAGGATTTTCCTGGGACGTAGGGGCGACTTTCTGGATGGCAGGGGTGACGGGGCTGTCCCCAGCTACGGTGCTGGCGTCTGGTAAGGGCGTGTCTTCAGCTGCCATAGTTTTTGATAAACTCGAACACAATTGTCTCTCTACGTTCCCACAGACGGCGCCAAATGTTGTTGGAACCAGATATTTCCGAGTAGGGCCTTCGGTCAACCTGCAAGACAAAAGAATGCGAGGGTGTTGACCCTCGATTCACCTCCGGCGTAAGAGTAAGTTTTCTGGTTGTTAAAATGGTAGGGTAAAACGTAAAGAAATTGTGAAAGAGAATACTTGAGTAGTGATCATGAATTGTCCTTCGTTGTTGTTTACTTTCTTCTATTTATAGCCTTCGGATGTGGGCCCTAGGAGATGATGAGGGAAGAACAACCGTACCCCACATTCTGAGGTGTCACTTGTTGAATGGACCGAAGAATCCAAGGGATCTCTATGTCTTGGATTCGGATCTCTATGTCTTGGATGCTTAGCACAGGTGTACAGTGATGGGCTCAATATAGCCTATTGGGCCGATGGGCTTCCAACAGGCAGTGATAGTGTATGCAGTTTCTTTATACACGCATATAATCAGTAGTTGATCGTCTCGCATTCATCAGCCTTATTTGCATTAATAAATCTGTAAAGAAGACTTTTTTTTTTGACAGAACTTGAGACAAGAATTCTTGAGGTAACTCAGAATGCATTTGACAAGTATTAATGAGATTCTCATAGTTAATCTTTTTGAGTTATATCTGAATATGCGCGTACGAGTAGCTATTAAACTCGACCCACTTGCGAACTAGCCCAACCATATACCTTTTTGGGCCAGCAAATTTTAATACTAGTATTTTGTGCATAAACATCTATTGATTTGGGCCGAACACATGTCCATTGTCATCTTGGTTTTCAGTTTCAGAATACTTTTTTTATAAGATACTTTTCTAAATTTGAATTAAAATTTTAGACGTGAACTTTATAGGTTTAAAATTTTAAATAATATAATTTTATAAAAAATATATGTATATATATATTGCTGTAATATATTTAAATATTAGATATATTTAATAGCTTAAAAAATAATTGGTCTATGATATTATTATTTAGTTTTATTTAATAGAATCATTCATTGTTTTTCAATAAAAGGAGGGATTTTAGGTTAAAAAAAGGTACTGAAATCAATTATTGATTAGTTAGTAATTATAATATTATTAATTTATTTTATTTAGTAGAATTACCGATCAAAAATAAAAGTAATTAATTTAAATATTTCGGTTTTAATGTTTTAGAGCACGTGCGATCCACAGATTTTCTTTAATATTATATGATTTTTTATTTTAATTTGAATTCAAATTTGTAAGGCAAGAATTTTGTAGACTTAAATTTTTAAATGATATGCTTTAATAATAATAATAATAACTGTATATACATTGCCCGTAAAAATGAAGAATTTTAGTTTGAAAATATAGAATAGATGATTAGCTTTAGCTAAAATAGGTAACCGATTAGTTATTATTACTTATAATATTATTTTATTAAAAAGAACTGTCCATAATATTATTCGAAAAGAAGAGGCTTTATTAGAAAAAATAGAAAGTCTAACGTGTTTTAGCTGAAAAAATAAATTTGTTTGTTATTATTAATTTTACTATCATTTTGTATAATACTGTTTTTTAAAATAAAAAAAATTTAGTTTAAAAAAATATAGAAGAAAATTTGTTTTACCTGAAAAAGAAAATTAACTAGTATCTGAAAAAATATATAAGGTAATATGTTTTACCTGAAAATAAAGACTGATTAATTTTTTATAATTAATTTTTTATACGTTTCAATGTTTTGATTTTAATATAGTAACATAATATAGTAGTATAGATACAAGTAAGGATAATTAAGTAAAAACATATTAATTTATAAATAAAGTTAATTAAGTAAAAGAGTAATATAAAAAAACAAATTCTTAATATTTCATTTTTAATAATATAAAATAAATTTAGTTTTTGATTATGGAATTACTTTCTAATTGTTGACTTGTATCTTATGAGTGTATATATATATAGCCTAAATTGAGCATAGTTTGGGATCTCAACTTTTTTGAAGTCACAGTATATTCAGAACATTGACGAGCAATAAATTAATTACGTTTTGAATAAAAGCCTCCTAGTTTCTTTCAAATAAAACAGAGACCAAATAATCGTAAATGTCTTCGAGTCAAAAGTGGTGGTCAGTCACGCGACTGCGAGAATTTACTGTGAAGATTTTGAACAAGCAAGATCTTGTTACGTGGATAGGTAATAAAGTCATTCACTTTGATCTTACCGGAAGATGAAAGCGATTAGGAACTAATTTTTTAGGATTAAGGTTAAACAAATATAAAATAATGCATTAGTCTCAACTCTCAACTTTAATTAGTCCATCGAACCGACTCATTAATTAAAATCATTTCAATAAGATACATGCACTTGTCATTCTCCGGTTAAATCAGCGTATGTAGGAGCTAGGACCAATAATTACTAATTTGATATGATTTGTTTAATTGCTTTGCTGAACCAGGTTTAGTTTACCCCTGGCAATCTTACAACGTTTTAAATATTATCGTTGTAAAATTGAACAACTTTCTTAAAAAATTTGTACTGCCTTGGTACTAGAGAAGTTCGAGTTCTCAAAATATGATATATAATTTAATTATTATAAACATATTGATAACTCATTTTGCCTTACTATATAATAAACCGTGAAAATAATATATTTTATATGTAAGTGGATAAAAATCACTGAGCTGGATTTTAAAATCTTAATCGTTAAGATGGTTTGTCATTCAGTAAAGTTAAGATATTTTCTAATAATGCCTTAATCAATATATTTTAAATCTTAAGGTAGCATTACTTCTTCTTTTTTCATTTTTTTCTAAATTACATTACATCAATCAATCATCAATATATATATATAAAGGAGGATAACGGGAGTTTAGGTGGCGCTCTAATATCGTCTCAATCGATTTTTCCAATTTTCTAGAATTTTAAACACTAAAAAATATATAAATATAAATTACCATATTAGAAGTAGAATAGGTGTTCGAATTTATAAAGGAGAAGAGTTCAAATTTATAGGAAAGACATATGATTAGAAGTTCTATTGGAAGTATAATAATTATTTATAAGACATACAATTAAAAGTTCTATTGGAAGTAGAATAGGAGTTCGAATTTATAGAGAATAAGAGTTCGAATTTGTAGAAAAAATATATAAATAAAAGTTCTACTAGAATCAATATATATCAATATATATATATGTATAAAGGAGGATAGCGGGAGTTTAGGTGGCGCTCTAAAATCGTCTCAATCGATTTTTCTAATTTTCTAGAATTTTAAACACTAATAAATATAAAATATCAATTATAAAGGAGAAGTTCGAATTTATAGGGAAGACATATAATTAGAAGTTCTATTGGAAGTATAATTAGTATTTATAAGGCATACGATTAAAAGTTCTATTGGAAGTAGAATAGGAGTTCGAATTTATAGTGAATGAGAGTTCGAATTTATAGAAAAAATATATAAATAAAAGTTCTACCAGAACTAGAATAGGTGTTTGAATATATAGAGCAGACATATAATTAAATACTTTATAGAAAGTACGATCTTCTTAAATTATATATTTTTTTTTATATAAGTTAATTATATTTATATTAGGAAAATTAATTCATAAATCCAATACTATTGTCATGAAAAAAGTCACCGAATTTAAAAAGAAAAGAATTGATGTGTTAACATAATAAAAGAACAATGAGTAAAAGAACAATCTCATGCACGAATCCTAAATAAATACAGGAGTATCTATAATATAAAGAGAAAATAAGAAGTGTTTTCATTTTTTAAAACGCCAAAACTTTTAGAAAATCTAGAGAAAGTATAAATTGGAATTCACTCTATTTTTTAGGTTTTGATTTTAAGAAAAATAAATTGTTGTGTAAGATAAGTAACATCAATAATATGTAATGAAGTTAGAATTTCGATCCCAAACGAGAGCGGTTCGAAACGTGTTTAACGGGAAGACGGCTCACTATAAAAGATTGTACTAGCTATTAAAATATCATATGATGTTATAAATTTTATTTTATTTTTAGGATTTGATTTTTATGGATAAACATTATCATACAAGTAATATATGTAAAAGTTAGGTTTTTGGTCTTAACGAGAGAGCGAATCAATAGTAATAACTGTGTTTAATAAGAAAGCGGTTCATTAGATAAGACCGTATAAAAGATGTTTAAATATATAATTAATACATAAAATAAATTGTTTTATTGGAAGTAAAATACGAGGGCGGTGGAGACGTCTTATACGATTTTTTAAAACTATACATCTTTTTAACTAGAAATCCTTTATTTTAACTTTTTTATACAAGTTAATTGTACTTGCATTACAAAAATATATCCATAAATGTAATATTATTCCCGTAACGAAAAGTCTTCGTATTTTAATTTTTTTTGATATGTTAACATAACAGAAAGACATTTTCATGCGGAAACTGTAAATAAATACAAGAATATCTATAATATACAGAAAATATAAGATGTATTTTCATCTTTTAAAACTCCATGAATATTAGAAAGTTTAAAGAATATAAAAATTTGAATTTACTCTCTTTATATAATGAAGTTAGAATTTCGGTTTCAAATAAGAGCGACTCGAAACGTATTTAACGGGAAGACGGCTCGCTAGAAAAGATTGTATTAGCTATTAGAATTTAATACTGAAGTCATAATTTTTTTTATTTTTACGGTTCAATTTTATAGATAAAAAATATTATATAAGTCTTTATAATATATGTTAAAAAGTTGGGATTTCGGTTTTAACGAGAGAGCGGCTCAATCGAAAGAATCGTATTTAACAAGAAATTGATTCATTAGAGAAGATTATTTAATTATTAAAATTTAATATTAATATTATAATATAACGTAAATGTATTGAATTTTTTTAAAAATATTGTAATGCCGCCGCGAAGCGCGGCTTTATCAACTAGTTTTGAACATAAAGGAAAACATTAGTACTTGTTACAAGTGCACCACGAAGATGCATGGTGAAATTTGAGAGATATATATTCTTTCCTTTCATTTATTTGGATTTGGGTTAGGTACGGAAACTAAGAATAAATCTAATATAAAAAAAATTAAAAATGATGAAAATAATTAATATTTAATATACGAATTAAGTATGATGGAGAAAAATAATGAATTTAACTGAATTTATATTATAAATTTTATTTTTATTAATTTAAAAATATAAGAAAACACATTAAAAACATGTAAAAAAATAATTGAACCAGACGAAATACTCCAATTTTAAAATGAAGACAAAAGATATGTGCAGTAGGCCGTTCACGTTCATGCACCAGGGTCAAGATGTCACGTATCACTACTATTCAGTAGACACTAGTCGTCCAGTCCATTATACACATATATAGCCTACAATATTTCAAGTTATCATCTACACTTTGTAGCCCTGCCGCATCATTCCAAATAATTGTACTATACTCCAATTAGTAATGCTTGCTTATTATAGGATAATATAGATTAGGAGTGATTAGTTTATTTTGGGTTGAAGGTCAAATCAAAATCAAATCGTATAATAATGGTTCTTGAAAAATTCAAATTAACTCGCAACCCGTAATCTAATAAAACCAAACCACTCAGTTCGGTTTTAATTGATTTTAATTGTTCATAACATAATTTGATTAGTAAAATTGGGAAATATAATAATACTTCCCCTATTAAAATTTTATTTCTTTAAATGCTCACTAAAAATAAATTAAATAATTTATTTATAACAAAGTAAATCACTCGCAATTCGCAAATGATTATCTACTAATCTTACATTTAATAATTACATTTAATAATCTGACGATCAATTTAATTGCAACAAAGATTGGTAGAGGCAAAAATAATACAAAAATATTCCACGTTAATTTTGAAAAAAAGTAATAAATAATTTGATATGGGCTAAAAATAAGCCCTAAAGACACATTTAGTGTTGCATTAATTAAACCCGGTATGGTCCGAACGTGGGGCCCACCAACAGGGTCCAAAGACCTATCTTTAATATTAATTCCGTAATTAATATTAGGGGTAATAAACAGCTCAGCAATAAGTGTTAGATAAGGACATTATCTCTACAAGACTTAGCCACCAAGGCATCCAATTCAATATGGAAACTGATTCCTACAAGGAATAGATCTAGAAGCTTCCTCAAAGACTTGTCTACCAAGTCTCCTATTCCTACCATAATTCTAAGGCTCCTCAGCATATATAAAGGGCCTGACCCCTCACCTCAGAACTACGTTTTATTGGCTTGATTCTCTAATTACAGAGATACGTAGGCATTCTGTGAGGACCGTTTAAGTCTCAAACACAGAAGCAGCCATTGAAGCACGAAGCTCACGAACCCTAACATTAAATACACAAACCCTAGCCGCAATAATCATAACCTAGTTTTTGTTCCACAACATTTGGCGCCGTCTGTGGGAAGACAACATCAACCATGGTCCAAACACGAAGGACAACATCAACCGAGGCCGTGCCCCTTAACTCTGTTGCACCAGCCACTTCTGATCCGCTCATCGTCACTGAGGAAGGACAAATACTCCCATCAACAGGGACGGTCATTCAACCTCTGCCCACTCAGCCCCCAGGGACGACTCCCCATGTAGAGGGGACCCATTCAGTGATTGTCCATCAAGGCCAAGAAACTAACCCTCTCCAGATGGTGGTTTCTCCTCTTGGTAACGTTGATCGCACGGGGGTACAGATCCATACTACGGATCTCCCTTTGAACACCAACCCTATGTATGGGCTGCCTAACTACCCCCCTCGACGAAGGGAACCTGGACCAAGCGGACACGCCTTACAGATCCGGGATCGAGAATATGATGATTACTCTGGTCCCTATACTGATGATTCATCATCTGAGGATGATGATCGAGATGAAGCCCCGAGGAGGCGACGTGCTAGCAAGGAACCTCTAAGAAGAACACGAAGAATCCATGATGGACCTCCACAAACGGTTGAGGAGAGGATTAAGGCTCATGAGGCTGAGATCCAAAGGCTAAAGGATGATATAGCAAGGGAACAGGCAAGACAGAGTCTGACTCGACCTCCTCCAATCTCAGGAAGGATTCCCGTTATAGATTTGGAGAGGTCCTCAAGAAGACAGAAGAGGGCTGATGTCCCAGCAAGAGAATCTATGAGGGTGGAAACCCCCAGGAGTAACCCCAAGGATCTCATGCCACTTGGAGATCCTGATGATCCAACACCCCCGTTTACTGAGGAGGTGATGAATGCTCATATTTCTAGGAAGTTTAAGATGCCGACAATTAAGGCCTATGATGGAACGGGCGATCCCGCAAACCATGTCAGAACTTTCTCGAACGCACTGCTGCTGCAGCCTGCTAGTGATGCCTTAAAGTGTAGGGCGTTCCCTCAAACTCTGTCTGGCATGGCTCAAAGATGGTATAGCCGTCTGCCTGCAAACTCGAGCGGCTCCTTTAAGGAATTGAGCGCTGCCTTTATCAGCCAATTCATCAGTGGGAGAATCCATGAGAAAAGTTCTGCATCTCTTATGTATGTGGTGCAAGGAAAGAATGAGAACTTAAGGGATTATCTCAAGCGATTCACCAAAGAGACGTTGAATATCACCGATCTGGAAAATAAGGTGGCCATGGTAGCCCTGGAACATGGAACCACTGACCTCTTCTTCAAAAGGTCTTTGGCAAAACACCCTCCTGAGAACATGGCCGAGCTCCAGAGAAGAGCCGATAAATATATTAAGGCTGAGGACAGCATTAAGAAGGAAACCACGGGAGGTAATGGCAAGGGATCTAATGATTCAAAGAAAAGAAAGTCAGAGCAAGAGTACGACGCCAGGGACAAGTATCCCCGGACTGGCAAGGACTCCGAGTCATCACCCAAGAAGGGTTTTGGGCCAAGATTTTCTGATTATGCAAGGTTGAACGCTCCTAGGAGCCAAATTTTGTTGGACATTGAGAAGGATAAGGACTTTCGCTGGCCTAAACCGCTCAGGGGTGACCCCAAAAAGAGAAACAAAGATCTGTATTGTAGGTTCCATAAGGATGTGGGACATGACACAGATGACTGCAGGCAGTTAAAGGATGAAATTGAATTTTTAATCCGGAAGGGAAAGTTAAACAAGTTCACCAAGGGTGAAGACCGTGGAACCCAGAGAAGGGATTATGATAGAAGAGACAATGATAGGAGGGATAACGATCGCGATCGTAACCCACAGCCTCGAGTGCCGGTAATCAATATGATTTGGGGAGGACCAACAGCAGCCGGCACTACCCGAAACTCTCGAAAGGCTTATGCCAGAGAAGTGATGCACATCACAGGAGAAGCCCCGAAGCGTGCTAAGACTGAGGCAGTGATTGGTTTTGATGATTCAGACCTTGAAGGGGTGAAATTCCCCCATGACGACCCGTTGGTCATAACTCCTGTAATTGGAAACTCGGAAGTGAAGCGGGTCCTGATAGACAATGGAGCTTCTGTCGATATCTTGTTTCATGATGCTTTTGTGAGGATGGGGTATACTGACTCTCAACTAACCCCGACTAACATGCCGATCTACGGATTTAATGGAGTTGAGTCCAAGGTTGAAGGGACCATTCAGCTGCCCATGACAATAGGGCAAGAACCTAAGGAAGCCACCCAGATGCTGAACTTTTTAGTAATTAAGGCTGCCTCAACGTACAATGCAATCTTAGGGAGGACCGGACTTCATGCATTCAAGGCTGTTGCCTCTACTTATCACATGAAGGTCAAATTTCCAACCAGGAATGGTGTTGGGGAACATAAAGGAGATCAGAAAATGGCCAGGAGTTGCTACGTGGCTGCTTTGAGAGCTGATGGAGTCGGGGGGCAGGTACTCCCGATTGAAGACATGGATGTCCGTGGTAATGATGAACACCGAGGAAAGCCAGCAGAGGACTTAATACATATCCCTCTGGAGCTAGGCGACCCTGAGAAGGTAACTTATATTGGAGCCTCTTTGAAAGAACCCCTGAAGGGCAAGTTGATAGAGTTCTTACAAAGGAATAGCGATGTTTTCGCTTGGACAGCAGCTGATATGCCAGGGATTGATCCCCAACTTATAACTCATAGATTGAATGTTGATCCTAATAGGAAGACAATAATGCAAAAGAAGAGAAACTTTGCTCCGGAAAGGCAAGAGGCCATAAAGCAAGAAGTAGATAAGCTCTTGGAAGCTGGTTTTATTGAAGAGATTCAGTTTCCCGAATGGTTAGCAAACCCGGTGATGGTCAAAAAAGCGAATGGGAAGTGGAGGATGTGTATAGACTTCACTGACCTAAATGATGCATGCCCAAAGGATTGTTTCCCTCTACCAAGGATTGACACCCTAATAGATGCCACAGCCGGACACGAGATGTTGAGTTTTATGGATGGTTTCAGTGGTTACAACCAAATTAAGATGCACAAGGATGACATCCCAAAGGTATCTTTCATTACTGATTTTGGTGTTTTCTGTTATCTTGTTATGGCTTTCGGTCTCAAGAATGCAGGAGCTACCTATCAACGATTGGTGAATAAGATATTTGCTCATCTAATTGGAAAAACCATGGAGGTCTATGTTGATGACATGTTAGTCAAGAGCCTACTCAAGGCTGACCATATCGAGCACCTCAGAGAGGCATTCGAAGTGCTGAGGCACCACAAGATGATGTTGAATCCAGCCAAGTGTGCTTTTGGTGTTGGATTAGGAAAATTTTTGGGATTGATGGTCTCGAAGAGAGGCATAGAGGCCAACCCTGATAAGATCAAAGCAATCTTGGACATGGAACCACCACGCTCTATACGAGATGTACAGAAACTAACTGGCCGAGTTGCAGCTCTAGGAAGATTCATCTCCAAGTCCGGAGACAAGTGTCTGCCTTTCTTCCAAACATTGAGGAAGGTAAAAAATTTTGAGTGGACCACAGAAAGCCAAGAGGCCTTTGAGCAATTGAAGAAATACATGACTGAAGCCCCGTTGTTGGCTAAACCTAGTCCTGGGGAGACTCTTTATTTGTACCTGGCAGTATCTGAACAAGCGTTGAGTGCTGTTCTTGTTAGAGAAGAGAAAAAGGTTCAGAAACCCATATACTATGTGAGCAAGGTATTGCATGGGGCGGAGTTGAATTACTCTCCCGTTGAGAAGTTTGCTTTGGCGTTAGTTACTGCCTCGAGGAAGTTGCGACCATATTTCCAGGCACATAAGATTGAAGTCTTGACCGACCAACAGTTGAGAAGCATCTTGCGCAGCCCCAAAGCAAGCAGAAGATTGATCAAATGGGCAATTGAGCTCGGAGAATTTGACATAACATACAGACCTCGGACAGCCATCAAGGCTCAAGCATTGGTTGACTTCGTGGTTGAATGTACCATTAGCAACCAAGAAGTCGGGGGGCAAGAGATAATACCCAACCAAGGAAGTGAGAATAAAGATGAAAAACTTGTACCTGATCTGAAGGAGTATTGGGTGCTCTATTTTGATGGAGCATCGAAAACGAAGTCGAGTGGTGCAGGTTTAGTTTTGCAAAGCCCCGATGGGTTCACAGTTGAATATGCTTTGAAGTTGGACTTTCCAACAACCAACAATGAAGCTGAGTATGAAGCCTTGATAGCCGGTTTAGGCTTAGCCAAAATCATGAGAGTCAAAAATCTCAAAGTATGTGGAGATTCAAGATTGGTAGTTTCGCAAGTGAATGGTGAGTTTGAGGCCAAGGATGAAACTATGGCAAAATACCTCAGAGTCGTGAAAGCTGTTATGACTCAGTTTGAAGAGTGCTATGTGGAGCACATCCCTAGGGAAGAGAACGTTAAGGCCGATGCCCTATCTAAGTTCGCTTCTTCTGAGATAGAGAATTATGCAGGAAGTGTTTACTTTCAAGTCTTGAAGGCCCCGACCGTCAACTCTAAGTTGATAGCACCGATTGATGTTGGAAGCTGTTGGATAGATCCTATTAAAGCTCACCTAGAAACTGGATGGCTCCCAGACAATGCCTTGGAGGCACGGAAGCTGTCTGTAAGAGCGTTGAGATATGCCTTGATTGAGGGCCTCCTTTACAAAAGATCGTTTGTCATCCCATATCTGAAGTGTTTAAGGCCCCAAGAGGCAAAGGAAGCATTGAAGGAAGTTCACGAAGGGATCTGTGGGCAACACTTGGGGGGCAGGTCCCTAGCTCACAAGATTACCCGTCTGGGATTCTACTGGCCAGAGATGCTAGCTGATGCGCAGGACTATGTCAAGAAGTGTGAGAGATGCCAGAAGCATGCTCCAATTGTAAGGCAGCCGCCCGAAATGTTAACCTCAATCAATTCTCCTATTCCATTTGCAATGTGGGGGATGGATATCCTTGGTCCATTCCCAGTAGCCTCGGCACAAAGGAAGTTTCTGATAGTGGCTATTGACTATTTCACCAAGTGGATTGAGGCTAAACCCCTGGCCAAGATAACCACCAAGCAAGTTGCCCAGTTCTTTTGGGAGAACATAATTTGTAGGTATGGAATCCCACGAATCCTTGTAACGGACAATGGGACGCAGTTTAACAATGAAGAGTTCAAGAAATATTGTGAGGAAAATGCTATTGAGCTTCGCTTTACCTCAGTAGCTCATCCTCAAGCTAATGGACAAGCCGAGGTAGCCAATCGTATAATCCTTGATGGACTGAAGAAAAGGGTCGAACGCTCAAGAAACAATTGGGTGGACGAGTTACTGCCTATACTTTGGGCATATCGTACCACTTGTAAAGTGACAACAGGAGCGACCCCATTCTTACTAGCTTATGGAGCTGAGGCAGTTGTGCCCCTGGAGATCATGCAGGCGTCACCTCGAGTTGAAGCATTTGAGCAAGAAACCAATGAGGAAGGCATGAGACTTGCACTAGACCTAATTGATGAGGTTAGGGATGAAGCAAACGCCCGGAACGCAGAACATCAGAAGAGAGCATCCTTCCACTACAATCAAAGGGTTAAAGAGAGATTCTTTCGACAAGGTGACTTGGTGCTAAGGAAAGTAGAAGCCTCGGGAGTTGGTCAGAAGGGAAAACTAGCCCCGAATTGGGAAGGGCCGTATCGAGTCAAGAAGACGTTAGGGCGAGGGTCTTACAAACTGGAAACCTTGGACGGGGTTGAGGTGCCCCGGACTTGGCATGCATTGAACCTCAAGGTTTACTATGTTTAAGCTCTCCTGAAAAGGACTTAGCTTTTTGCCTATGTAATAGAAGTAGAAATAAGGTCGATGAAACCATTCCAAGTTTTTAAACTTAAGATAGAAGAAGTAGAGTATCTATGTAAGGGCTGTGCCCATTTCTCCGTACAAATAAGACTATTCTACATTTTCGCATAAGTTATGAGCATTACTTATTGACATATATGCATAAAATGCTAGACTACACATGCAAACATGACTAAGTTGAGAAACATCAAGGACAATGGATTACGAATTAAAAAGTTATGCCCGAAGGCAGAATACATAAACGATTAGCTTATCAAAATAAGTTAACAAAAGAACAGAGTCATGCCCGAAGGCAAAGTACGTAAATAGATATATAAAAAGAGCAACTACTGAGTATCTCCAGTGTGCTCATCCTCTCCATCTCCGCCAAAATGAGCAGAGGGCACTGGCTCCGGAATCCTCTCATCATCCTCCTGGTCCTCCTCCTGGACATCCTGCACTGCCAAGGCCATAGGAGCATGAGGGCTAGGGAAATCTGAAACGTTAAGGATACCAGGAAATCTCCTAGTAACCTCAGCAAGAGCTCCGTCCCATCCCTGAGTAAACTGATAAGGGAATAGAGAGTCGTCATGCTTCTCCATGAAGCCCACATACTCCTGGGAGGCAAGGTAGTCATCAATCAGGTCGTCCTTGCCCTTCCTAAGAAGGACATTTTCGGCCTGAGACTCTAAAAGCTCTTTCTCCCTCCTCTCTAAAGTAGCCCTGACAGAGGCCAGTTCATCCTCAGACTTATCATTCTTTGCCTTTTCAGTCTCATAGTTTAAACGCCAAGTCTTAGCCTGGAATATGGCCCCCTGGAAGTTGGCATTAGCCTACAAAAGGTAAAGTTAGAACCACGATTCAAATAGCAGACAAGTACATAAGAAAGAAGGAAGTAAGGAGCTTACAGCAGCAAAAGCCTGAGATCCAGCACTTTCGGCTCCTTCAAGAGTGGAGCCGGATACATAATCTTTGAAGTCACCAGGAGTTATGGAATGATAGGACCAATCTATGGCATGCCTGCTATCTCCAACGATGGAATCCTTCTTCCTAATACCCCAGTTTGGGCGCCAAGCGCTCCTGGAAGAACCATCTGCCTCTTCAACATCGGCTACATGAGGCCTCAAGTAGGCATCCGTGGCAGTTGGGGCTCGAGGATCCTTCCCTGAACGAGCCCTCTTCAGTCTAGCAGTATCTCCATCTTCAGGCTCATTAGTCTTGTTGATAAAGGCTGCAGCTGTAGTTACAAGATAAAAGACAAATAATGGGTATGAGACAATCATATTCAGGTAAAAGAATACAGAAAGAAAGAAAATTTACCCTTATTGGCCACCCGGGAAAGTCCCAAAGACTTAAGCTGGAACTCATCCAGGAGATCCCAAGCCATAGTAGCATAATTATCTTTGATGAGCTCTTTGTAGGCCTGGGTCTCTTCCTCGTTGAGCTCAATATCATTGGCACTGCCATCTACGACCTTACCAAAGGTACTACGGAAAATGCTGCCCCAATCTCCACCTTCCCATATTAAATACATGAACTCCTTCTTCCATTTTGGGTTGGAGTCAGGGATAGATTGGGGGTGGAAGATTGGAGGAGTGGAAGAACGATGACTAATGTATACCCAACCCGGAGTAGACTCAGCAGAATTCTTAAATTGAAAAATTTTCCTAAAGAGAGCTACAGAAAGGGGGAAATTGTTCTTGAGGCAAAGGACCATGAAGCAATTGATCACCCTCCAAGAGTTGGGGGGAAGTTGGCAAGGGTTAATTCCTACATCTGCTAAGAGCCTAGGAATAAACTCATGAAAGGGAAATCGAACTCCTGCAACAATGGCACCCCTATAAACACAAAGTGCATTGGGGCGCCAATGGCAAGATCGATCCCCAGGGTCAGCTGGGACAAGTCTATAGGGTGGTTCTATTTTATACATCTTGTTATAATCAGTGATTTTCTCTACATCGTGAAAGGTGTTACTATGATTAAAGGAATCAAGGTGTGACAAGGATGGAAAATCTTCTTTACGATTTAAAATCATATCTTGTAAACTCATGAAGGGAGAACGAATAATGATACCTCTTTTGGAGGCTCCTTGCATTTTCTGGAAGCGAAGTGAAGCACGATCTTCAGCCATTTTTCTAAATCTTCAAAGAAAAGTTGTGATCTTCAAAGGAAATCTGCAAAGGATGAAGAAATTGTTAGAACAATCTTCAAATCTTCAAAGGAATTGAAGAACAAACCCAGAAAAAGGGTGATCTTCAAACTATAAAACTAGAAATTCTGGAAAATACCTTGAGTATTCTTCGAATCTTCAACAACAACTGGGAAATTTCTGGAAAGTTTCCAGAAATCCTTGAGCAGTCTTCAAAGCTTCAAAGGAAAGTTCTTAAAGAACTTTGGAACTTTTGAGAGAGTTTTTTAGAAACTTTTGTGATGAAAGTGAAAATGAAAGCCTTGGCCTTTATATAGACAAAAATCTAGGGCATCTCAACCGGTTAGAGAGAATGTCAACCGGCTGTAACCTATTGGAAATTCTTATGGGCCATCAACACAAATTGGGCTCTAAAAGGCCCAACAAAGGCCCAAGTCCAACTAAAATAATTAAAAAAGGATCAAGGCCTGTCTAGGCCCAATCAAGATTGATAAACCTAATTAAGGTTTTGATTTAAGGTCATTTTGACCCGTGATAAAGGCCCAACCAAAACTTAAAAAGTGTTGTAGGCCCAAACGATGTGAAAACCTAGGCCCAGCCCATGAAAATTAAAAGACAGGGCCCGTTAAAGTCCATAATAAGACTTGGAGTTACCAAAAGGAAGCACGAGGTCGTGACAATCGATCTCGTTTTTTAGTACAATTACGAGCTCGACAAGGCGACTTGGAGAAATCAATCTGAGGTCGTAAGTAACCTTGAAAAATCGAGGTCGTTATAACATGGCTTGAGATCGCAAATCTCAGGTCGAATTTGAACTGAAAAGTAAGAAAAATAGCCACGACCTGGCCCCCATTTGAGCTCGAAAATGAGCTCGAAGATACATTATTTGAGCTCGAAATTTCCAGGTCGAATTTGAACTGAAAAGTAAGAAAAATAGCCACGACCTGGCCCCCATTTGAGCTCGAAAATGAGCTCGAAGATACATTATTTGAGCTCGAAATTTCCAGGTCGAAAATGAACTGAAAGACCTGTAAAACAGCCACGACCTGGCCCCCATTTGAGCTCGAAATTGAGCTCGAAAATACATACTTTCTCCTCGAAAATTCCAGGTCGAAAATGACCTAGGAAACAAGAAAAATAGCCACGACCTGGCCCCCATTTGAGCTCGAAATTGAGCTCGAAATTTCGAGGTCGAAAATGACCTAGGAAACAAGAAAATTGGCTTCGACCTGGAGACAATTTGAGCTCGAAATTGAGCTCGAATTTTGTGATTAAAATTCAGAAATTTGAGTCGAAATGATAATTTCTGAATAGTACTAGCCCTTGGAAATAAAAAATTGTTTAAGTGTCGTTCAAAGCTTAACCCCCGCTAGTGCCGTTTAGCACCGATTAGCGCCGTTTAGAGTCGTTTAACATTGTTTAAGTGTCGTTCAAAGCTTGTTAGTACCGATAGCACCGTTAGTGCCGATAAGCACCGTTCAGTGTCGTTTAATGCCGGTTGGCGTCACTTAAACGTTGTTTAAGTGTCGTTTAAGGCTAGTTAGTACCGTTTAGTGCCGTTTTATGCCGTTCAACGTCGTTTAAACATTGTTTAAATGTCGTTAAGGCTGATTAATGTCGATTAGCATCGAATTAACATTGTCGTAAACGCGTCGGTCGCTCCACGCTTTACATAAAGACAATACTCGTGAAACACTAGTGTATAAAGATGAACCCTGACCCGAGTCTTCGAAAGGACCGTTAAAACTTCAAGGAAAACCTGATCAGTTTTCCTAGAAGTTGGGGGGCAAATGATATGGGCTAAAAATAAGCCCTAAAGACACATTTAGTGTTGCATTAATTAAACCCGGTATGGTCCGAACGTGGGGCCCACCAACAGGGTCCAAAGACCTATCTTTAATATTAATTTCGTAATTAATATTAGGGGTAATAAACAGCTCAGCAATAAGTGTCAGATAAGGACATTATCTCTACAAGACTTAGCCACCAAGGCATCCAATTCAATATGGAAACTGATTCCTACAAGGAATAGATCTAGAAGCTTCCTCAAAGACTTGTCTACCAAGTCTCCTATTCCTACCATAATTCTAAGGCTCCTCAGCCTATATAAAGGGCCTGACCCCTCACCTCAGAACTACGTTTTATTGGCTTGATTCTCTAATTACAGAGATACGTAGGCATTCTGTGAGGACCGTTTAAGTCTCAAACACAGAAGCAGTCACTGAAGCACGAAGCTCACGAACCCTAACATTAAATACACAAACCCTAGCCGCAATAATCATAACCTAGTTTTTGTTCCACAACATAATTGATTAATACGTACGATAAGTTGATAATTAATAAGATTTACTAGCAATTTAGTTTATGATTTATAAGTTAAAATTACTTTATGATCATAAATATAAAAATAAAATATACATGTATATAGATGTAATTCGAATTGAAAACAGGCTTGGTCAAGATTAAACCGAAATCAATTGATAATTCGTAAATTTTTAAAATAGTTGAATTGGAATCGCAATTATATTTTAATTTCGATTCAATTTAATTTTAAACCAAATAAATTTATATAAATTATACGATTTAGTCCGAACCATGATCACCCTAAATCATATCCCATGACCCATTCTAGTCTGTCACGTAAATAACAAACGGATAACTGATAAGATCCCGACTTCTGCTAACCATTCAGGCGTACATGCATAAGTGACTTTCACTTTTTCTTGAGGGGTCCGGTCAACAGCAAACGTTTGCCATAGCAAACGGTTCATCCCGTACCGCAGAAACTTATTTTCTATGATACGGTAAACAGTAAATTTTTAGTGTGAAAATAGGGGAGATTTTTGCTGTACGTGCCCGTACATGTGAAAAGTTTCTATGATACGATGCAAAAAAATTTTAAATCCTAATCATTGAATGATCGATCCAACGGCTATAAACCGTATGTTGCATACATAGTACTTTGCAAACATCAATAAAAGACCGGGAGCCTTCCTTGAAAGGTATAAAACTTACTTTCAGTTACTGTGTTAAACGAAATTTGGACCAGAATTTTCTTATATTATTCTAACTAGGCGTCCGTACCAAGTACTGTACCAAGTGTCCGATCACTTGGACTAATCTTGGAAAGGGTTAATACAGAAAAATGCAAATATTGTTAAAAATAAAATAGATGCTATTCAATTGATGTGATTTTTGTTAAGTAATCAATCCAATTAAAATTTTGAAATATCGTAAAAATTTTAATAAGATCTTTTACTATTAAACAAAGTTAAATGTAACTTTATATATGTATCTAATTATGAAAATTTGAGAGAAATGACCAAAAAATAATGGAAAGTGGGAATTAGGGAGTAACAATTCTACTAGCATATTCCACTTCCAAACTTACTAATGATAATATGTTATTTCTTCCTCTTAACCGTTACTCCCTCCGTCTCATAATATGTTTCTTGTTTGAAAAAATACGTTTGTCAATGCACACTTTTGATCATTAATATCTTGAATTTTGTATTAGTACTAAATATAAAAACTTCACTATATTAAAGTACTTATAAATACGAATCCAACAAGATCTCTCATGACTATATTTTATCTTATAAATTATGCGAAAATTAATAGTCAATCACTTAAAATGAACAATGTAAAAAGTCAAAACAGGAAACACATTAAGGCACGGAGGGAGTATCATTTAAGAAATGGTTCAAAGATGAGAGATTAAAAGAGACAAGTGAAGACTAAAATCTAAGAAGCTATATAAAATGACTATGTGCTATGAATCTGTATGTATCAAAGACTATGAAGATTCCTTTGCTGCATTTGTTTTCTTCATTTTTCGGGTCAATTAACAATATGACAGATGCTACTACCATTTTTTGAAACAACTTACATTTTTTTTTTTGGCTTAGACGGGGACCCTAGAATCCTGTTTATCCCACGAGGGCAACTACCATTTTATATAATCAAAAGAATTTAGATAGTTATTGTGTGTGGTTAATTAAATACTTCAACTAGATTTTCTTTATTTAAAAAAAAATTGAATTATTATTTAAGTTTCGAAACAAGCTTCCAAAGTTGCTGTGAGATTTTTACTTTGAATACAAGCATTTCTTTTTATGAAGTTTCACTTGCACTGTCGGGTGTCGAGTAAACAAGTTGAAAACGAACTATTAACAGCACGTTTTCGTTGATTTTTCAAGAATTACACTTGAAATAACTAAGTGAACATATCAGAATTATACTTATAGGTAATTTGATGTTAGGCAGCATGTTGGAGGTCCATCTATCAAGTCCATATATAAGGATGAAGGCCCATCACTGTAGAAGCCCAAGATAAGTATGGTCCAATCATCTTCAACGGTCATCTGACCATGTCTCTCCAGTAGTGGGATAGTAATGATACACATTCCTCACTTTTGTGCAACGGTCATTTCACCTTTTCCACCTCCCAATGATTCACAACCACACTATAAATAAGAGAGGAAGCTATTCAAGCAGGGGGGATTACAAGCCAAGTATTCTCAAAAACACAATCTCTTTACGTTTACCTATTTTCTATCTAAAGAACCGGAATACTTATTCTTACGCCGGAGGTGAATCGGGGGTCAACACCCTCGCATTCTTCTTCTTTTGCAGGTCCAAATGAAGAAATTATCTGGCAGAAATCTGGTTCCAACATTTGGCGCCGTCTGTGGGAACGTAGAGATACTTTTGTGTTGAAAATCAAAGCCTGCCAACAGCTATGGCTAATGAAGAAAAATATGGAAAGTGATTTGGCCGAAGCGAAGGAATTTGGCCGAACGAAGGAATTTGGCCGAAACGAAGGAATTTGGCCGAAACGAAGGAGTTTGGCCGAACGAAGGAATTTGGCCGAAACGAAGGAATTTGGCCGAAGCAAAGTGATTTGGCCGAAGCAAAGGGATTTGGCCGAAGCAAAGTGATTTGGCCGAAGCGAAAGAATTTGGCCAAAACGAAGGAATTTGGCCGAAACGAAGGGATTTGGCCGAAGCGAAGGAATTTGGCCGAAACGAAGGAATTTGGCCGAAGCAAAGTGATTTGGCCGAAGCAAAGGGATTTGGCCGAAGCAAAGTGATTTGGCCGAAGCGAAGGAATTTGGCCAAAACGAAGGAATTTGGCTGAAGCGAAGGAATTTGGCCGAAGCGAAGGGATTTGGCCGAAGCGAAGGAATTTGGCCGAAACGAAGGAATTTTGTCCAAGCGAAGGAATTTGGCAGAAGCGAAGGAATTTGGCCGAAGCGAAGGAATTTGGCCGAAGCAAAGTGATTTGGCCGAAGCAAAGTGATTTAGCCGAAGCGAAGGAATTTGGCCGAAACGAAGGAATTTGGCCGAAGCGAAGGAATTTCGCCGAAACGAAGGAGTTTGGCCGAACGAAGGAATTTGGCCGAAACGAAGGAATTTGGCCGAAGCGAAGGAATTTGGCTGAACGAAGGAATTTGGCCGAAGCAAAGTGATTTGGCCGAAGCGAAGGAATTTGGCCCAAGCGAAGGAATTTGGCCGAACGAAGGAATTTGGCCGAAGCGAAGGAATTTGGCCGAAACGAAGGAATTTGGCCGAAACGAAGGAATTTGGCCGAAACGAAGGAATTTGGCTCCGAATTACACCCCCGAAAAGCTAGGACGAGAACTACTGCCACGTCCGACTTCAAAGATAAGGAGTATGAAGCATCCAAATGGGAGAAAAGAAAGAGTCTCCTAGCGAATCAAGCTAGCTGGGGACATATGAGCTTCGGCGACCCTACCGGTAAGCGTACTGAACGCCCCCAATTTCATATTTAAATGTGTTTTCAGTTCGCCCAAAGAACAATTAAATGTTCACGATCTAGTACGAGGCTTAAACAGACCCATATTAGGGGCCGATCGAACAAAATATGTGTCCTTTTTAAGCATTTAGCATTCAAGGCACTCATAATTTAAAATAGGTGAACCACTTAGATTAATTCATCCCTTAAATACTGGGGGAAATATGCTAGGTATCAAATACCAAAGACGCATAATCATGCTAGGCTACGGCCGAAGACGCATAAACATGCTAGGCTACGACCGAAGACGCATAATCATGCTAGGCTACGGCCGAAGACGCATTAACATGCTAGGCTACGGTCGAAGACGCATAATCATGCTAGGCTACGGCCGAAGACGCATAAACATGCTAGGCTACGGCCGAAGACGCATAATCATGCTAGGCTACGGCCGAAGACGCATAATCATGCTAGGCTACGGCCGAAGACGCATAATCATGCTAGGCTACGGCCGAAGATGCATAAAATTAACATGCTAGGCTACGGCCGAAGATGCATAATCATGCTAGGCTACGGCCGAAGACAATCATGCTAGGCTACGGCCGAAGACGCATAAACATGCTAGGCTACGGCCGAAGACGCATAATCATGCTAGGCTACGGCCGAAGACGCATAATCATGCTAGGCTACGGCCGAAGACGCATAATCATGCTAGGCTACGGCCGAAGACGCATAATCATGCTAGGCTACGGCCGAAGATGCATAAAATTAACATGCTAGGCTACGGCCGAAGATGCATAATCATGCTAGGCTACGGCCGAAGACGCATAATCATGCTAGGCTACGGCCGAAGACGCATAATCATGCTAGGCTACGGCCGAAGACGCATAATCATGCTAGGCTACGGCCGAAGATGCATAATATTAAAATTAACATGCTAGGCTACGGCCGAAGACGCATACTCATGCTAGGCTACGGCCGAAGATGCATAAAATTAAGAAGAACGATGCATATGCAAGCTGAAGCCGAAGATGCATTACTATACAGAAATTATGCTAATGGAGCCTCCCGAAGATGGACCAAAAAAGGTGGCCTTCATTCTAGCAAAGCCCGATTGAAGCCCGGGGACATGTTGGAGGTCCATCTATCAAGTCCATATATAAGGATGAAGGCCCATCACTGTAGAAGCCCAAGATAAGTATGGTCCAATCATCTTCAACGGTCATCTGACCATGTCTCTCCAGTAGTGGGATAGTAATGATACACATTCCTCACTTTTGTGCAACGGTCATTTCACCTTTTCCACCTCCCAATGATTCACAACCACACTATAAATAAGAGAGGAAGCTATTCAAGCAGGGGGGATTACAAGCCAAGTATTCTCAAAAACACAATCTCTTTACGTTTACCTATTTTCTATCTAAAGAACCGGAATACTTATTCTTATGCCGGAGGTGAATCGGGGGTCAACACCCTCGCATTCTTCTTCTTTTGCAGGTCCAAATGAAGAAATTATCTGGCAGAAATCTGGTTCCAACACAGCAGCTGCCTATTCTTCACCAAACTCTTCAACAACCATTTCATCAATCCCCACCTATTATATCTAATTCCCATAAATATCCCTCTCCTCCTTCATTATCAAACACATCATAATTCTCTCTTCTCTCTCTATATAGCTGCTAGATAGTTCGTCTAGTAGAGGAGCCGGTTTAGCCCACTTTCAGGAAGTATCGGGATAGAAGATCCTCGTGCCTAAACTTAGGGTACTTGGGACTGACTGCAGCCATCGGAGGTGGTCCCGCTGCAGGGGTCTTTCTATCAGGTTGTGTGGTACTGTCCGGGTTGGGAGAGGGAGAAAAGGAAAGGTTGTCGGGAAATAGTGACAGGAGGAAGTTTTGAGATAAACACTTCAGTAAGTTGGGGATATACATAATAGATATCGTAGGGCTGAATTTGTGTATAAAATTCAGAGGTCGGATATCCGAATATTGTAATCTCTTTTATCTAGTATGAAGTTGTTGCTCTTGTGGATATAGGCTGGGCCGAACCACGTTAAATCTCTTGCCTCTTTTACTGTATTGTTGTTTGTTGCTTCATTACTATCACGTATATTTGTGGGATCTAAGCACAAATATTTACCAAATCGCTTCCGCATTCGCCGGAAATCGGACAGATTCCTAACAGTTGGCATCAGAGCTAGTTGTGTCTAAATTATTGGTGTCGAAGGAAAGTCGTTAAGAAAAGTGGTTGTTTAATTTGGCGCAGTTTTGACGGAAGTGCTCCCATTGTTTCTTACACTTACCTGGCCAATTGATTTAGTTGCTTGGATTGGTTTATGTGTACAAACGGAGATCATGGCAAGTATTGGAGGATTCAAGGTGACTCCATATGATGGTAAAGGAAGTTTTACTCTTTGGCAGAGAAGGATAAAAGATATTCTAACCCAACAGAAGCTAGCAAGGGCTTTGAAGGGGAAGGGGGGAAAGCCAACAAAGATGAGCGATGAAGATTGGGAGGATGCTGAGTCGCAATACATGAGTACCATCAGACTATGCATTGCTGATAACATTATCAATAATGTTGTTGATGAAAGCACGCCGAAGGAATTATGGTCAAAGTTTGAGACATTTTATCTCGGAAGAACTTGACTACAAAGTTAAATCTGAAGCGTGAGTTATACAAGCTGAAGATGACAGCTCAAGGCAATGTTATTGAGCACATGAATGTGTTTAATGGTATTATTGATCAACTTGAAAAGGTTGATGTAAAATTGGATGAAGAAAATAAGGCCCTTATTCTTCTTACTTCGCTTCCGGAGTCATTCGATCATTTAGTCACAACCATTTTGTACGGAAAGGACACGTTAAAAATGGAGGAGGTTCAGTCAGCACTTTTGTCAAATGCTGGAAGGAAGAACCACGATGGTGACAAGGACAGAATGACAATTTTTGCTTTGCGTAGTCAAAATAATAGAGGAAGAGGTGATGTGAGAGGATCTACCAATAGAAGGGGTAAATCCAGATACTGTGAAAAGGGCATGCAGTGCTTTGGTTGCAAGGAGTGGGGTCATATTAGGCCGAATTGTCCGCTTAATAAGAAGGATCCAGATGCATCATTGGTTGTGGTTACTCTCGATTGTGAAGATGTTTGCACCGTCTTCAATCGAGGCACTAATTCTCCAGGAGAATGGATATTAGATGCAGCGTCATCTTATCATGTATGTTTCGAGAGGGAGCATTTTGACAAATTCCAAGATACAAAGAATGCAACAGTTTCTTTGGCTGATGGATCTACTTGTGAGGTCGAGGGGATTGGAATTGTGAAAATCAAAATGTTCGATGAAATAGTTTGCAGCTTGAACGGGGTAAGATATGTGCCTAAGTTGAGGAAGAATCTAATATCTATCGGTCGGTTAGCTTCAGAAGGCTACAGATGCTCTGTAGTAGGGGGAGCTATGAATATCAAAAGAGGCCGTGTGGTTCGGATGAAGGGAGTGCTACGGAGGGGATTATATCGTCTGATTAGTACGTGGCCAGAACGTACTGGAACTTCGAAAATCTGGTTATCTCGTGCACGAGGGAAGAGTGACTTGAAGGATATTGCTACGGTTGTATTGCCTTCCAGTCTAGACGATGGTGCAAAGACTGCTGGGATGGATGCTTGGTCGAAGGGCTTCCATGACATCAACGAGTAGTTGGTGTATTGCAGTTGCATATGGGCATCAATCAACACGAATCAAGTGAGCAGTGAACCATGCAACAGATTGATTTGTTTGATATACAGTTGGGGAGTAAATGAAAGATCGATGGTCACACTTGCGTGTGTGATGGTCACACTTACGTGTGTGATGGACTACATATGGGATTGGCCGACGTGAATCAAGTGAGTATGTGTGTATACAACAGATTGCTTCACATGTATGTAGTTGGACAAATAGAGGTTAATGGTACCCTTGTGCGTATAGCAAGTGGGCATTCGAGACTGAATGTGCAAACAAGGGTATAGTTTGGAGTCTTGGACTCGGGGGGAGTTTTGTCGTAGGGAATGATACGGATCGAGGAAAAGTTGGAGTTGTGCCAACATGGCGCAGGTATGGAGTGCAAGTGAAGAATTGTGAGTTTGGAAAGAGGGGAGATTGTTAGGCTGCAGCCTATTCTTCACCAAACTCCTCACCAACCCTTCACCAACCATTTCACCAACCCCCACCTACTACATCTAACTCCTATAAATACCCCTTTCCTCCTTCATTATCAAACACACCATAATTCTCTCTTCTCTCTATATAGCTGTTAGATAGTCCGTCTAGTAGGGGAGCCGGTTTAGCCCGTTTTCAGGAAGTGCCGGGATAGAAGGTCCTCGTGCCTAAACTATTCCTTAGGGTACTTGGGTCTGACTACAGCCATCGGAGGTGGTCCCGCTGCAGGGGTCTTTCTATCAGGTTGTGTGGCACTGTCTGGGTTGGGAGAGGGAGAGAAGGAAAAGTTGTCGGGAAATAGTGATAGGGGGAGGTTTTGAGATAAACACTTTAGTGAGTTGGGGATATACATAATAGGTATCGTAGTGCTGAATTTGTGTATAAAATTCAGGGGCCGGATACCCGGATATTGTAATCTCTTTTATCTAGTGTGAAGTTGTTGCTCTTGTGGATGTAGGCTGGGCCGAACAACGTTAAATCTTTTGTCCCTTTTACTGTATTGTTTGTTTGTTGCTTCATTACTATCACGTATATTTGTGGGATCTAAGCACACATATTTACCAAATCGCTTCCGCATTCGCCAGGAATCGGGCAGATTCCTCACACTTGAGTCACTCTTATTAAATTATAATTTTCCAACTTGAAACTTAAATCAATCGGACCTATAATCAGCTAAGTAAACAAATTTTTTAGTTATTCCGTCCTGTAATACAAGTTTTTTTTGAAAAATATACGCATATTAGGAAAACTTTAATTAATTGATATAAATTTTTTATACCCATTATAAATGCATTGACCCTTTAAGAATATAAGTTATTTTACACTTTTGGTTATCCTCGTTAATTACTAAAAAAATTCAAAAGAATGGCTTGCGAAAAATGACCATAAATTTATATTAAAAAATGAAAATGAATATATATTATGAAAAAAAAATTCTCTCAAAAAAGATTAGTGGGACGGAAAGAATATTAAACTTAACGAAAGTATTCTTTAAAAATGAATTTAAATGAAGTAGTGTACGATATAACTAGAACTAATTATGGTCTCTGTCAAAGTTGTGCATTCCTATTTTGTTTGAAGGAGGGATTTCTAGGTCAATGTGTCCAAAAGATTGGTCTTTAGAAGACTTGGCAAGGCTAAAATTAGAGCCAGGGAATGAATCTGGACCATTTCTAATCATGAACTGTTGCTTTCCTCATTATGCACTCTTCTTCACTTGTTAATTTTACACTATGTAACACCTGATAGCTCCACACTTCGGGGTTTTAATAACATTTGGATAGTGTCGTCCTAATCAGGTTGTTTCCAATTTGCATTTTGCTTGGGCAATAATGCCACATTTAGTTGTAATATTGCACAGATATAATATGAAAATGAGATATATAATAACTTAAAATGGGTTTAAAGTCCGTGTAAGTTAATTCAGCTAGGGGTGTAAATGAGCCGAGCCGAGTCGAACTCTAAAATGTTCATGTATCGTTCGTTAAGAAATTATCGAACTCGAACTCGAACTTGAATCGATCCAAAAAATATGTTTGAGCTCGGTTCGTTAAGATATAATGTTGTTCGCGAACCGTTCATGAACAGCTCACGGACATGTCTCGTGAGCTTACTCACGAACTTTTGCTTTCAAACAACTCATTAAGCTTGTTCACGAGCTTGTTAATGAAATTATGCTCGTGAATAAATCTTAAATATTGCTCATGACCTCACTTACGAACAACTCATAAACTTGTTTTCTTATTTTTGTATGCTAAAAACCTAATATTAAAAAAATTAAAAAGCCCAAAATTAAATAATTAAATTTATGTCTCAGCACTAAAAATAATAATAATAAATCATTAACCATAAAATTCTCATATCTCCTTACAATATCATTAGTCATACAAAATGCTAATATTCTTACATAAAATCTATAAAATATCAGTTATACAAAAGTATCGGTCTCCTTACATAAATTTACAATCTTATTTGTAAATTTTGGCATAGATTATATGTTTATAGTATTATCTCATCTCATTACATTTTATAAATTTAAAGTATTAAAAAAATATTATTATATTTGTAGTGTTTAATCAACTTATTTTGGTCTTTATATTTCATATTTGCAAGTATCTCAAGTTATTATAGTTTCAAATTTTACACAATCATAAACATGTTTTAATATCTTTTTATATATTTAAGTAGTATAAATATATTTATACATCAGTAATATTTAATACTAAAATTTAGCACTTAAAATGATGTAATTTTTAATTTGATACTCATTTTGACAAATATATATACTATTATATTACATATACTAAGTGTAAGATTTAGTTATTATTATTATTATATATTATATTATTACTATTATTATTATTATTATTTTTATTATTATTATTATTATTATTATTATTATTTTTATTATTATTAATATAAAATAAACAATTATACTATCTAGCATAAATAAGATATTCTAATTAATGGTGTACAATTAGTAAGAGTTTCGAGAGTATATTCTAATAATCAAACATATAGGAGATTATCTATCGAATTTGTTTATGAATAGCTAATGAACTCGAATACCGAGCATGTTAACGAGTTCAATTATCAAACTTATTCACGAACATGTTCATGAGCTATGTTCACGAGCCTGTTCACAAACACGTTAATCGATCTTGTTCGCGAGCTATCGAGTCGAACTTTACCGTGATCAAGTTCAGCTCGTTTATAAATCGATCCTTAAAATCATGTTCAAGATCGACTCGTTTGTGAATCGAACCGAACCCGAACCGAGCTTTTTTCTAACCGAACGCCGAACCGTTCGCGAGTGTATCGGTTCATTTACAACCCTAAACTCAGCTAAGTCCCAAAAACCTATATCTATATTATTTTTTTAAAATTTAAAATATTAAAATTTTAGGAATAAATAGTTGTTAAAAATCGAACATTGTAACACTAAAATCGAAACATTAAAAATTTGACACTAAGAGATCATTTGTTAACTACTGGATGGAACTGAATGAACTGGACGAGAGATGATTGATTGGTTAAGATTATTCGTTCACTTTATTTCCAAACTCAACGAGACAAAAAAATTCGAGACGACACGACCTCAATTTTTGCTCTATACGAATCATGTTTCTGTGTTGTGTTGTGTTGTGTTAACTTGGGTGAAAAAGTAAAAATTGTATTGCCTGATTTTTCAAAAATATTTTAATGGTTTAAAAATAATTTTATAGTATAATTATTTTTATATTTTAATTTTCATTTCATTTTTATGTTTATGTACCAATATATTTTTATAAAACTTATATGAAAATAATTTACTGAAATTACATAAATTGTAGTTAGTGATTTGGTGAGTTGATACCAGTAATTAAAATGTGAGAAAATACTTTGAATTAAAATGTGATGATTACGCTAAGAATGATGAAAAAAAATGTTTTTCATCTAGAAAATATAAAAATTGATGTATCATGATATTAATGATTAAAATGTTTTTTCTATGCGCCAAAAGAAAAAAACGATGAACAAAATTTATTGGTAGTTTGAAAAAAAAAAGTGAATATATAGTTCAGAAAGTCAAATATTTTATCTATCAAATAATATTACATATCCAACATTGGGTGTAAAATCCTTAGCTAAATTATCTACATGGCATCTAGTTGGCATTTAGTGGCACTATTTAGATAATATGTAAAAATTTGAGCACTACAACCATTAATCCCTTAGCAAAAAAATATAGATAATGATATTTGGTGAGTTATATTTGTTGAATCAATAAAGCTTTTATGTATAATTTTACATGACCGTAATTATAGATAATTTCCTTGGAGCACAAATGTTCACCCTTAGCAAGAATTTTACATTATTACTATAGCTAATGATTATAGCTAACCATTTTACATAACACTTGGCCAAGATGCTCTTAATAGTCCAAACTTTTTTATCATTCAAAAATTATGATTCAGATTTACAAATAATCCCACATTTGAAAACTAACATCCATGCATCAACATTAGTCCATAATCCATATATAGGCTAGCAATAACTTCCAAGCTGATGTTGAAATTTTTATTCTACACCATTACTTTCCTTCCTCTCCATCTTCTTCATTGGCCTTGAAAACCCTTAGAGGAAGGCAGTAATTGAAAAATACTCAAAAACAAGTCCTATTGAACATTATGTCATCAAGAAAACTCTTCCTTGCTTGCAGTTGCCACCACCTCTCTATCTAATGTCCCAATTCTCAAACATTATTGACAACATATCCCTACGTGTCTTTCATTTCATATGGAGTACTTACTACAGTATTAGTGACAACTCTAAAATCTCAGCATGACACGTGGACAACAGCGCAAAGCACTTAACAAACGTCAGCCAAATTGCAATTCTGTGGGGCCGCGCCGCCGGGCCTCATTTTGACTCACGTGCCTTAAATCTTTCTCCAACTTGGTCGATGTACCTCTCCTTTTCCCTGAATCTGTACCTGTCCAATTTTTATTACTATTAAATCCAACCCCATTATTTGTTTATTGAAAATATTTATTATCTTGTTTAATTTTCAAAACACCCTGTTTTTCCTTGGGTATAAATAGGCTTGGCCGTCATCTAAACTTGAAGCAACACAACACTCTTACATCTACACTCGCAATATTCTACTACAATGGATTACTCATTCACTTCAGATTACTCGCCAGAATCCTCCTTCGGCTCACCATCACCGCGGTGTTGGGAGGAGCTAGAGCGATTTTTAGACCACGGTTCTCTTCCGTTTAATTTTAATGACTCCGAAGAGATGTTACTCTTCGGAGTCTTAGCTGAGGGAGCTAAGGAATCATCCGACACAAATTCTTGTCCGAGCATCAAGGAAGAAGAAGTGACCTCAACCGCAAAAGTTACAAGCTCTAAAAAAGAAAAAACCTATAGAGGTGTCCGTAGACGCCCATGGGGAAAATTCGCTGCTGAAATACGAGATTCGACTAGAAACGGTGTTCGAGTTTGGCTAGGAACATTCGATGATGCTGAGGCAGCCGCAATGGCATATGATCAGGCTGCATTTTCAATGAGGGGTGAGATGGCAATACTAAATTTTCCAGTGGAACGAGTTAAAGAATCACTTAAAGATATGAATCATAGTTTCGAAGAAGGGATTTCTCCGGTGGTGGCATTGAAGAAAAGACACACCATGAGAAAAAAATCAGCGAGTAGAAAAAGTAAGGCAAAGGAAACAAAGATGGACAATGTGGTTGTGTTGGAAGACCTTGGAGCAGAGTATCTGGAAGAGCTGTTGAGTTCCTCTGAGAGTAATTTTAATTGGTAATACATGAATCGGATCGGATCGGATCGAATCTAGTCGAATTTTTGTTAAACAAGCCCGAGAAATCTCTGTTGTTTCATTTGTTCAACATTATTTAGATTCGTAGAATCTGTTTTGTTTTTCAGAGCATTTAGGTTAGGTTATCTGTAAATATTAGCAGGATAATATGTACTACCTCCGTCCCAACCAAATGTTTACATTTGGTTTGGGCACGGAGACCAAGGAAAAATATAAAGAAAGAGGAGAGAAGTAGGGAAAATGAGTAAAGTGGTGGGACCCATCACTATATAATGTATAAAATGAGTTAGTGGATGAAAGTAGTGGATGTATTGGATTTTTATATTATAAAACTTTACTATTTTAGGAAAGTTTAGAAATGTAAAGAATTGGATGGGACATCCCAAAAAGGAAAGCGTAAACAAATGAATGGGACAGAGGGAGTAATGGTTATGGGATAATAAGATGATGAGTGACTCCATCTATTTAATTTTTTTCTTTTCAAGGTATAAGATGTAGTAGATCAAATATGATTCTGGCAATAAAATTTTTGTTTGTATAGACTAATCAGAACATACTTTATGGAGTAATACAATTCAAGTAAACTATACTCCATGCTGCTCTGTTTCAATGTTTGAATGAAAAATTAAAGCTTACGCTTTACTTTTTAAATAATACATGAAAAGACTTCATCCTACTAAAGTGAAAATCAAATCATATATTCATATGGAACCATCTCCAACATTTGAACAGGAGAAGACATGAAAAGACATTAAAGCAATTAAGCATACCAGGTAATTTTGCCATTTGATAAGCAATGTTGTTAGCTTTAGTTCTTTACATAAGACCCTGAAACATTAACTCTCAGTCTAAGTAGCCTATTAGAGCTCTTAACAAATATCTCCCACTTCGAGAAGATTCACCTGAATGTTGTCGACGATGGAAATAGTGTTACTATTGGTGCCCTAGAGGCAATGTAATACATTATATTTATGTTTGAGTGATTTTATATATTCGATATATATATATATATATATATATATATATATATATATATATATATATATATATATATATTTATTATTGGCTTTATTTACTGCGAAATAAATAAAGTATAATAAATTTCCTTAGAACCTTGATACAAATTATATAGTTGCAAGTATGTGACTTGAACATGAGATTATATGATGATCGTATCATATTCTTAAATGTCCCTAGCCGAGTATTATTATTAATTAGGACAATAATAATACACTGAGTCTAGTATGATAATTGACTGATGACCACATCTCATTGGTCATAAGTATGATGATACTAAAAGCAATGCATAGGTAACTGTACGAGTACAGGGTACTGGACAGACCCACCGTGAGATACATCATGGTAAATAATAATAAATGTGTCATGTATTCTCACAGTGATAATGGTGTAATGATCCTTAGACCTGAAGTCGTTATAATTCTACATGAGAATTAATATATTTTGAATTCGTCAAAAGTTATCTTTAGCCGGATAATGATAAAGGTGAATATCGGATATATTATGAATCATGTGAGAAATATGAACGATCTAGATGGGATTTAAATCTCCTGATAAAGGAGTGATATTATCGGCCTCTTGTTTGAGTGAGACTATGAAATGCATGGCCATGCTCAAATGTTGATTTGATTAAATAGTCTACTCATCGATCATATAAATGAAGATTAAATTATGAAGAGGATGACACATTACATGCCTCGAGTTTAATCTATAATATCATGATTTAAAGGGATTATATTACATGGAACATTAGTCATAAAAGGTTGATTGAATCGTTGATTTAATTATTGTTTTATTGGGTAGCAATAATGTGTTACTAGACGCCGCTTATTGTTTACAATTTTATTAAAGAATAAAATTGTTGCCAATTAAATAATAACCTACAGGGTCACACACAAAGAATGTTTAAAAGGGATATTAATTTATTTCATGAATTTAATTTAATAATAATTTAAATTATGGTTTTAAATTAATAATAAATAATAATTCGAATTTTATGAAATTAATTTAGTGAGACTTAATTAGTTAAAGATAAAATTTGAAGATGTATTTTCTTGACTTATTTGATTAATTAAGTATGACTTAATTAATTTATTTAAATAAATAAGATTTGTTTAAATAAAAATGGCCTAATTGTTTAAGCCTCCATTTTGTTTTATTTCTCTACTTAAGCCAAGAGTTGGCAAGTCTTTCAAGACACACCAAACTGAAATATTCAGTTCATACACTCTCAAGAGAAATCAAATCAAGTCAAGAACACATCCGGATTATTTATTTTGGCTAGTACCAATTCCCGTGGCGAAATCGTTCGACGATTCAAGCAAGCGTTCAAGTGTGGATACCGGTGGAGGAGTTGCAAGTTTAACTCTCAAGATCAACACTTTAGCTCTCAAGATCAACAAGCTAGGATCTCCATTTGTCATCCATTGGAAAGCTTTAACAAGGTACAATCTTGTTCTTGAGAATTTTATACCATGATCATCATTTTATACATGGATTCGGGCTTTGGAATTCGTTTTTAATTGTTATTTACGTCATTTCCGTTGCGTTATTATGCCCGAATTCCAACAATGGTATCAGAGCTACATGTATAAAAGGATGATTTGGTGTTGTGTTCTTGAAAATGAATCATACATGAATTTATGAATTATGCCATGCTTCATTTCAACATACAAAAGATTTTCTATAAATGTTATGATTGTTTGTATGATGTTATAAATTGTTATAACATGTTTTGGATGATGTACTATATGTTAGATATGTGAATCACATCATTAGAATAATTTTAGAATTGATCAGAACTGAAAATATTACATTCTGCACTGTTTTGGAGCAATCTGCAGGTTCTGGTATAAACTGAATGTACAGGTGTTGCGCATTCTGGTAATGCGCAACAGCAATTTACAGATGGGTTGCGCATGTCGGACATGCGCATCACCCGTAGACAGCAGGTGTTGCGCATGTGCGACATGCGTATCAGAGTTTTGACAGTAATAACAGTTGGCGTGCTGTTGCTATTATTGGTGTTATTTAATTCTAATTTTTTTCTTTTAGCTTTTACTTTAATAATAAAATTAGTGGCCATGATAGACTTATTGCTATTGATCATTAGATTCCTCATGCTTTTAATGATTAAAGTTTTAATAATTGAATATTTAAATCATGGATTTAAAAATTATTATTAATTCAAAATTTTATTAATTAATTTAATTTCGAATTTTAATAATATATTTAAATTATGAATTTGAATATTATTATTAAATTCGAATTTTGATTAATTAATTTCAATTTAATTTTTTTTTATTCGGATTAAAATTGTAATTAGTTTAATTATATTAATTCGAATTTAATTAATTAAATTTGATTTATTTATTTAATTCCCTTTTAAATAATTAGGTATTTAAATTGAGGAGTTAAATATTAATCGATGTGATCATGATTAATTTGATGTCTATAATTGTTATATGAGCATGGTGCATTGGTTATGGCCTAAAGACCCGTAGAATAAATGTTGTAATTTTATTTATGGTCTTTAATAATTAAATACGACTTGCATGTCGTTATTCTTGTAATTTTTAAATCTCGAATGCAACTCGAGTTCTTTTGTAATGTATTTCAAAACGAGCTTGGAGGCAATCAATGGAGGCTTTGGAAGCAATGAAGAATTTTGTAATAATTAGTTATTACAACCATAGATTGACCTTGATCTTTTCATTAGCTCGAAAAGATCGCATAGGATCGGGCCATAACCATTGCACGTTTAATTTTGCGTAACTGCACTTTACATATGATGCATGGATATATTAGATATATGAATGGATGCATAGATGTATGGATATTTTAGAATGTATGTATTAGATACGACACATATGCCATGTTTAAACAAGATAAAATCTGTAACGATTTAAGATTTAAACAGACGATCAAGATCGTTAAATTTTTCTAAAAATCCATTAAGAAATATTAAGTTAAACAGATGCTTTCCAACAAATAACACTCATTAAATCCTAGATCATTGAGGAGTGGATTTGCCAAAGCAAGGGCTTCTCTTTTATCGTGGTGAGATGTGATTAAGTAAACAAGCTTACTTAAATTGTTATTGTTGGGTTCAACTTAAATAAGTCGTCATAATAGGATTATGAACTTATAAGCATAGAGTTTAGTGAAATCTATTAGATAGATCGGAGCAATATGTTGTTCACTAAGCTATCCAAGAGTTATATACGATATAATTGACATAACGGTCTACCTAAATAATCATATTTAAGAGGAAAGCCAAAGCTGACTTAAAATATGACGAAATATGGATCTTGGCTCACTAAGAAAGGTTTTATGGGAAACATTTTCCGAATTGATAGTAAGGGCTATTAATTTGATAAAAATAGTGGGAGGTATATTACGAATATGCTATAAATCAACTTGAACATAATTGGTTTTACGAAACATGCAAACTAACTCATTTTATGCGCTTTTACAAAATTGTAGATAATAAATGGCAAACAACACAAACCACTTTTCGATACGATCAGTCCTAGAAAAGGAAAAGCTGACAGGGACAAACTTTCTAGATTGGTTTAGGAACTTGAGGATTGTCCTCAGGCAGGAGCGAAAGCTGTATGCCATTGAAGTTCCTCACCCAAATCCTCTTCCTGCTGGAGCCACACGTGCCGAGCAAAATGCTTATCAGAAGCATTTGGATGACTCAACTGATGTGTCATGCCTTATGCTTGCATGCATGGCTCCTGATATTCAAAAGCAACATGAGTTGATGAATGCTTATGAAATAATTGAGCACCTCAAAAGCATGTTTGAGGGACAAGCTCGTCTGGAAAGATATGATACGAGCAAGGCATTGTATGCTTGCAAACAGGGAGAGCGATACCCGGTTGGACCACACGTTCTTAAGATGATTGGGTATATTGAGCAACTAGATACCTTGGGCTTCCCGATTGGTCCGGAGGCTCAAATAGATTTGATCTTGCAATCACTTAACAAGAACTTTTCTCAATTCGTTATGAACTACAATATGAATGAGATTGATAAGACACCCACTGAATTGTTGGGCATGTTAAGAACTGCTGAAACCAACATTCAGAAGGAATCTCCTACTCCCATGCTGATGGTGAACAAAGGAGGTGCCAAGGGGAAAAGAAAGTGGAAGGGCAATAAGAAGAGGAATGTGTCCAAATCTGCTGCCAATCCTAATTCTGCTCCCAAGAAGGCTACCAAGCCTAAAGGAGGTGTTGAAAAGGGTGATTGTCACCACTGTGGTAAACCGGGACACTGGAGGAGAAACTGTCATGCATATTTGGAAGAACTTAAGAAGAAGAAGGCTGCTGGCCAGACTTCTGCTTCAGGTATTTATGTAATAGAAGTCAATTTGTCTACTTCTACATCTTGGGTATTGGATACTGGATGTGGTTCTCACATTTGTATAAATGTGCAGGAACTGCAAAGGAGTAGGACACTGGCTAAGGGAGAGGTAGACCTACGAGTTGGAAATGGAGCAAAGGTTGCTGCTTTGGCTGTAGGGACTTACCATTTATCATTGCCCATTGGGCTTATATTAGAACTTGAAAACTGTTTGTATGTGCCTTCTATTTGTAGAAACATTATTTCTGTTTCTTGTTTGGACAAGAAAGGTTTTTCATTTACCTTTAAAGACAATGGTTGCTCTTTTGGTTTGAATGACATTTCCTATGGTGTTGCACAGTTATTTAACGGTTTGTATGTTCTTAGTTTAGATACTCCTATCTTGAATGTAAATAACAAACGACTTAGGACTAATGACTCAAATCAAACATACCTTTGGCACTGTCGTCTAGGCCATATAAACGAGAAACGCATTTCCAAGTTACATCAAGATGGTTTCTTGGATCAGTTTGATTTTGAATCATATGATGAATGCGAGGCTTGTTTACTAGGCAAGATGACTAAAGCTCCTTTTACCGGACAGGGTAAGAGGGCCACCGTACGACTAGAACTAATACATAGCGATGTATGTGGTCCTATGAGATCGATGGCAAGGGGTGGCTATTTCTACTTCATTACGTTTACTGATGATTTCAGTAGATATGGATATGTGTATCTTTTGAAGAACAAATCCGAAGCATTTGAAAAGTTCAAAGAGTATAAGGCAGAAGCAGAAAAGCAAACTGGCGAAAGCATAAAAACTCTAAGATCTGATTGAGGAGGTGAATACTTAAGCCATGAGTTTAAGAACTATTTGAGGGAGTGTGGTATTATATCACAACTAACTCCTCCTGGAACACCACAATGGAATGGGGTTTCTGAAAGGAGGAATCGTACCTTGTTGGACATGGTGCGATCTATGATGAGTCAAGCAGATCTTCCAATTAGTTTCTGGGGTTATGCCCTGGAAACGGCTGCATATACACTAAACCGTGTTCCTACTAAAACGGTTCAACAAACCCCATATGAGATATGGACAGAGAAACGGCAAAGCATGTCCTTTATGAAAGTATGGGGATGTGAAGCATTTGTGAAACGCCTAACATCAGACAAGCTTGGACCAAAATCTGAAAAATGTAATTTTGTGGGATACCCAAAGGAAACGAAGGGTTATTCTTTCTATAGTCCCTCGGAGAACAAAGTAATTGTTGCTCGAACTGCTGTATTCTTAGAAAGAGAGATAGTCTCTAGGAAAGACAGTGGGAGGAAAATAGATCTCGATGAAGATCGAGAACCACTTGATAACGTTGAACCAGAGGTGGAGCATGAGCAAGAAATACAAGATAACATTGCTCAAGAAACACAGGTTGTTCGTAGATCTAGTAGGATTCGCCATGAGTCAAAGAGGAATTATGGATTTCTCTTAACTCAAAATGACGATGTAATGCTCATAGACCAAGATGAGCCTCTCACCTACCAAGATGCTGTGAACTCACCAGACTCTGAGAGATGGCAAGAAGCCATGAATTCTGAGATGGATTCCATGTATGAAAACCAAGTATGGACTTTGGTTGATCCACCTGAAGGGGTAAAACCTATAGAGTGCAAATGGATTTTCAAGAAGAAAATCGACATGGAAGGTAAATTACAGACCTATAAAGCTCGACTGGTTGCAAAAGGTTTCAAACAAATTCATGGTATTGACTATGATGAAACCTTTTCACCAGTGGCAATGATAAAATCCATCAGAATTTTGCTTGCAATAGCGGCTTACTATGATTACGAAATATGGCAGATGGATGTCAAAACAGCCTTCCTTAACGGGAGCCTTGAAGAGGATGTGTACATGACACAACCTGAAGGTTTTGGAAATCCAAAGGATGTCGGAAAGGTATGTAAGCTGCATAGATCCATTTATGGATTGAAGCAGGCCTCTCGGAGATGGAACATCCGGTTTGATGAAATAGTCAAAGGTTTTGGCTTTATTCAGAACGTGGATGAACCATGTGTTTACAAAAAGGTTAGTGGGAGCCATGTAGCATTCCTAGTATTATATGTCGATGATATATTAATAATGGGGAATGACATTCCTTCTCTACAGGCTATAAAGACTTGGTTAGGACAAAGTTTTTCTATGAAAGACTTGGGCGAGGCTACCTATATATTATGGATCAGGATCTATAGAGATAGATCAAGGAGATTAATCGGCTTAAGCCAGAGTACATATATTGACAAGATTTTGCATCGTTTTGGAATGCAAGATGCAAAAAGGGGATATGTCCCCATATCTCATGGGATAACGATCTCAAAAGAGAATGGTCCTAAATCATTGGATGATAAAGACCGCATGAGTAAGATACCATATGCTTCAGCAATTGGATCTATCATGTATGCAATGATATGTACTCGTCCGGATGTCTCGTATGCTTTGAGCATGACGAGCAGATACCAGTCTAATCCAGGTGAAGGTCACTGGACGGCGGTCAGGAATATTCTTAAGTACTTGAAAAGGACTAAAGATTCATTCTTGGTGTATGGAGGTGAAGAGAAGCTAACGGTAAAGGGTTACACGGATGCTAGTTTTCAGACTGACAGAGATGACTCTGTTTCTCAGTCTGGATTTGTGTTTTGCCTAAATGGAGGTGCTGTAAGCTGGAAAAGTTCGAAGCAAGAGACAGTAGCTGATTCTACAATGGAATCCGAGTATATTGCGGCATGTGAAGCAGCCAAGGAGGCTGTATGGATACGAAAGTTCATTACATTACTTGGTGTAGTTCCATCGATCGCAGATCCCATAGATCTTTACTGCGATAATAATGGAGCTATAGCACAAGCCAAGGAGCCGAGAGCTCATAGCAGAACAAAGCATATACTTCGGAGATATCACCTTATTCGAGAGATAAATGATAGAGGGGATATTCACATATGTAAAGTGCATACTGATGATAATATTGCAGACCCGCTGACTAAGGCTCTGTCGCAGCAGAAGCATGAATGTCACACTAGTAGCATGGGTATTCGATACATGAATGATTGGCTCTAGTGCAAGTGGGAGATTGTTAGTATTGGTGCCCTAGAGGCAATGTAATACATTATATTTATGTTTAAGTGATTTTATATATTCGATATATATATATATGTTTATTATTGGCTATATTTACTGCGAAATAAATAAAGTATAATAAATGTCCTTAGAACCTTGATACAAATTATATAGTTGCAAGTATGTGACTTGAACATGAGATTATATAATGATCGTATCATATTCTTAAATGTCCCTAACCGAGTATTATTATTAATTAGGACAATAATAATACACTGAGTCTAGTATGATAATTGACTGATGACCACATCTCATTGGTCATAAGTATGATGATACTAAAAGCAATGCATAGGTAACTGTACGAGTACAGGGTACTGGACAGACCCACCGTGAGATACATCATGGTAAATAATAATAAATGTGTCATATGTATTCTCACAGTGATAATGGTGTAATGATCCTTAGACCTGAAGTCGTTATAATTCTACATGAGAATTAATATATTTTGAATTCGTCAAAAGTTATCTTTAGCCGGATAATGATAAAGGTGAATATCGGATATATTATGAATCATGTGAGAAATATGAACGATCTAGATGGGATTTAAATCTCCTGATAAAGGAGTGATATTATCGGCCTCTTATTTGAGTGAGACTATGAAATGCATGGCCATGCTCAAATGTTGATTTGATTAAATAGTCTACTCATCGATCAAGAAAATGAAGATTAAATTATGAAGAGGATGACACATTACATGCCTCGAGTTTAATCTATAATATCATGATTTAAAGGGATTATATTACATGGAACATTAGTCATAAAAGGTTGATTGAATCGTTGATTTAATTATTGTTTTATTGGGTAGCAATAATGTGTTACTAGACGCCGCTTATTGTTTACAATTTTATTAAAGAATAAAATTGTTGCCAATTAAATAATAACCTACAGGGTCACACACAAAGAATGTTTAAAAGGGATATTAATTTATTTCATGAATTTAATTTAATAATAATTTAAATTATGATTTTAAATTAATAATAAATAATAATTCGAATTTTATGAAATTAATTAAGTGAGACGTAATTAGTTAAAGATAAAATTTGAAGATGTATTTTCTTGACTTATTTGATTAATTAAGTATGACTTAATTAATTTATTTAAATAAATAAGATTTGTTTAAATAAAAATGGCCTAATTGTTTAAGCCTCCATTTTGTTTTATTTCTCTATTTAAGCCAAGAGTTGGCAAGTCTTTCAAGACACACCAAACTGAAATATTCAGTTCATACACTCTCAAGAGAAATCAAATCAAGTCAAGAACACATCCGGATTATTTATTTTGGCTAGTACCAATTCCCGTGGCGAAATCGTTCGACGATTCAAGCAAGCGTTCAAGTGTGGATACCGGTGGAGGAGTTGCAAGTTTAACTCTCAAGATCAACACTTTAGCTCTCAAGATCAACAAGCTAGGATCTCCATTTGTCATCCATTGGAAAGCTTTAACAAGGTACAATCTTGTTCTTGAGAATTTTATACCATGATCATCATTTTATACATGGATCCGGGCTTTGGAATTCGTTTTTAATTGTTATTTACGTCATTTCCGTTGCGTTATTATGCCCGAATTCCAACAAATAGCTACCAAATAATCTCTTTCAATCGTTACATTATCGTATTACTTGTCCGTGATTCATTAGAGCAAGTCCAATAGCTTACTTATATATGTCCTAAATCAAAAATTAAGAATCTAACACCAAAACCATTCCAACAGTGTCCTAGTAACAAGCATCTCATTACCTATTTTTAAGTAAGGGGGTCCGGTCTGGTGCAAACGTATGCACCAGACACCTTATGGAACATACGGTTCCTGAGCCGTTGGATTGTTCCAACGGCTCTGATTTAAAAAAAAAAAAATCACCGTACCGCAACAAGTTTCTGCGGTACGGAGAAATTACAAAAATATCCCTACTGTTCACGTACCGCAGAAACTTTCTGCGGTACGGTGAACAGTAGATTTTTGATGTGAAAACAGGGGGGCATTTTGGTAATTGCTCGTACCGCGGAAACTTGTTGCGGTACGGTGAATTTTTTTTTTAAAATCAGAGTCGTTGGATCAACGATCCAACGGCTCTGAAACCGTATGTTCCATAAGCTGTCTGGTGCATACGTTTGCACCAGACCGTTTGCCTTTAAGTAATCCCTGGTGATTATTTTATTTTAGCTTTTTCAATAAAAAATTCATTTCCCACCTTTTTTCCCCTTCCTTTCTTTATTTTCCCCTTCCTTTCTTTATCTTTTTTCTACTTTTCTTCTCTCTTGAATCAAATTTATTATTATTATAATTATAAGAAATGGGTATAGGGATTGTTGTTGGAGTTGATAGGTAAAATAATGTCCTAAATTACTAGGCCATTTTATTTCATAATATTTATAAGTAACACACTAAGACATTGTTGGAGTTGCACCCAGAAAGCTACTCATATTCTCGTAGCTTCCGCTTCAAACACAAACTAACGCAACAAAAGCCATGACATTATTTTCAAGAGAACGACCCCAATAATCTTGAATGACTATTTCAGTGGAGTACCAGCACCACCACCTACATGACGACATTGGTCTTAAAGCTATCACGATGAGGTGGTTTCCAGTGGTAAGCATTGCAGTGGACAAGTTTGCCTGTCTGATGTTCTTCACGTAGGGACTGCAAACTAAACAACTTTCCCTTCCATTAAAAAAGAAAACAATACTTTCCCTTTACTTATATTTATTATTGTTTTTTTTTATTTAATGTTTATCAACAGTTTATGATCAATTCTTCATTATAATAATCAAAAGATAATTTCAAACTTATCAAAATATTTTAACATCTGGTAAGTTTAATCTACGAAAAAAGATGCAAAAAAAATATATAGTGAAAGTTTATTGTAGATAAAATGCCTACTTACAAAATTTCTTATGACATAATATTTCTTAGGTCAGCTGTATAAAAATTATAGAAAATTGATTCCGGTATATATATGTCACAGATTTTTGACGGTTAGAGAATAACATTGTATCAACATCACACAGTTTTGTAGTCAAATTAGTTAGGCATCCTCGTACGCATACAGGCACACATCCATGGAATGTACACTTGCCATGTTCACTGAACGTTGGATGACAGTTTCTCAGTCCTCACTTCCCAGTGATAAGTTCTTAGATCAAATCAAATTTATTTATTCTCAATAGGCCAAGAGGGTATAAATGCATTGTCCGAGAATTCAAACTATCACTATCTTTTCGTCAGCAATTCAAATTCTTAAGATATATTTTTATGCTAAATAGGGCGTGTTTTTACTTAATTATTCTTATTTAGTCATTTAGTCATTCTTTACTTACTTTCCTCGACACATATTTATTTTTTAGTTTCGGGCAATTATATTTTATAAAACAAAATAACAATATTATAATTCATAATATCTAACCAATTACCTTCAATATATATATAAAGGAGGATAGCGGGAGTTTAGGTGGCGCTCTAAGATCGTCTCAATCTATTTTCCTAATTTTCTAGAATTTTAGAATTTTAAACACTAATAAATACAGAAATATCAATTAACATATTAGAAGTAGAATAGGTGTTCGAATTTATAAAGGAGAAGAGTTCGAATTTATAGGGAAGACATATGATTAGAAGTTCTATTGTAAGTATAATAAGTATTTATAAGGCATACGATTAAAAGTTCTGTTGGAAGTAGAATAGGAGTTCAAATTTATAAAGAATAAGAGTTCGAATTTATCGAAAAAATATATAAATAAACGTTCTACTAGAAGTAGAATAGGTGTTTGAATATATAGAGCAGAAATATAATTAAATATTTTATAGAAAGTACGATCTTCTTAAATTATATATTTTTTATATAAGTTAATTATACTTATATTAGGAAAATTTATTCATAAATCCAATACTATTGTCTTTAAAAAAAAAATTGATGTGTTAACATAATAAAAGAACAATCTCATGCAAGAATCCTAAATAAATACAGGAGTATCTATAATATAAAGAGAAAATAAGATGTATTTCCATTTTCTAAAACTCCAAAAATTTTAGAAAGTCTAGAGAAAGTATAAATTAGAATTCACTCTATTTTTTAGGTTTTGATTTTAAGGAAAAAAAATTATTGTGTAAGATAAGTATCATCAATAATATGTAATGAAGTTGGAATTTCGATCTCAAACGAGAGCGGCTCGAAACATGTTTAACGGGAAGACGGCTCACTATAAAAGATTGTACTAGCTATTAAAATACCATATTGATGTTATAAATTTTATTTTATTTTTAGGATTTGATTTTTATGGATAAATATTATCATACAAGTAATATATGTAAAAGTTAGGTTTTTGGTCGTAACGAGAGAGCGGATCAATAGTAATAACCGTGTTTAACAAGAAAGCGGTTCATTAAATAAGACCGCATAAAAAGTGTTTAAATATATAATACATAAAATAAAATGTTTTATTGGAAGTAGAATACGAGGACGGTGGAGACGTTATATACGATTTTTTTTTTAAAACTATACATCTTTTTTCCTAAAAATCCTTTATTTTAACTTTTTTATACAAGTTTATCTATAATATACAGAAAATATAAGATGTATTTTCATCTTTTAAAACTCTATAAATATTAGAAATTTTAAAGAATATAAAAATTGGAATTTACTCTCTTTATATAGTGAATTTAGAATTTCGGTTTCAAATAAGAGCGGCTCGAAACGTATTTAACGGGAAGAGGGCTCCCTAGAAAAGATTGTATTAGCTATTAGAATTTGATACTGTAGTAATAATTTTTTTTATTTTTACGGTTCGATTTTATGGATAAAAAAATATTATATAAGTCTTTATAATATATGTTAAAAAGTTGGGATTTCGGTTTTAACGAGAGAGCGGCTCAATCGACAGAATCGTATTTAACAGAAAATTGGTTCATTAGGGAAGATTATTTAATTATTAAAATTTAATATTAATATTATAATATAACGTAAATGTATTGAATTTTTTTAAAAATAAAAATTGTAATGCCGCCGCGAAGCGCGGCTTTATCAACTAGTTTTTTAGCTAAAACAAAATACATGTTCTAACTTTTCTAACTAAAGCATCTCCTTTTCCATAAATATCATGGGTTATTTAATTTAATTAAATAAACTAAAAATATTATAATTACTAATAACAAACAAACTGATTACCTTTTTCAGCAAAAACGTAATATATTTTCTATATTTTCTAACTAAAATATCTTTTTCTGAAAATATCATGACCAACATATATATAAATCTATATTATTATACTAAAACCAAAACATTGAAAGTTTGTCGATTTGATTTTCGATACGGTTATCCTAATTATTAAAATATGTTACCTTTTTGAAGTAAAATTAATCTTACAATAATTAATATATACCCAAAAATATTACACCATATTTTTCAATTATTAACAAAATATATTATAATCCGTATAAGTTGTTTATAATAAGGAAACATTAGGATAATCCGTAAACTTCGGATCGATTTTTGGCACGGTCATCCTAGTTATTAAAATAAATAATAAAATAATATAATTAATGATTATTTGCCGATTGCCTTTTTTAATTAAAAGACGTTTACTTTTAAATGATTATATTACATTTTATAAACACCTAAAATATCATATCATCCAATCAACACTATTTCTTTTCTAATTAAAACACGTTACTTTTAATTTCAAAATATAATCTTGCAATAATTAATATATGCCCAAATATTTCCGACCATCTTCTAATCGTGCTCCCGAGTTTTTTCAGGAGAGAAGAAAAGAGATCCGAAAAAAAAATTTAACAACTTTCTCTCCTAATCTTTTTTCCAAAAGTGGAATGATTTAGAGAGAAACTCTAATTTAACTTTTTAAAAAATTCTCTCCATATCCTTTTTTTCAAAATTTTCTCTTCTTTCACAAATCCGGGAACACACGAGAGATTATTATTCTCATCTTTCACCTTCTCTTTATCTTGTTTACCAAAAAAATTTTGGAGCTTAAATTAGATTTTGTACTTTTTCCATTACCAGAAGGAAGTTAGAAGTTGTGTTTGTTTTGGGCCTGGTGAAAGAGAAATAGATAGTGTTTCTGAAATCATCTGCCCATTAAAATACGTTCCAAGTTTAAGATGTGGTTTTATTTTGGGCCTGCAAAGACCCCATACTAATTACAGCAAAAAACGGATAGAAAAGAGTAAAAACTGCACCAAAATAATTATTGTTAAAAAAATTGTTGTTGTTAGTTTGGTGACAACAATTAGATAATTGTTCGATAATTTTTTAAATTTTAATATCTATACTATTATATTAAAGGTGAAATATTGAAAGTTTGTTGGTTTATTTAAGGTACGATTATCCTAATGATTAAAATAAATAATAACATAATATAATTAATGTTGATTAGTTGATTGCCTCTTTCACATTTACTTGAAAATATTATCTTTTATAAACACATAAAAACATCATTCCCACCATATCTTTCGATTATTAATATTTTCTTTCTAATTAAAACACGTTGCCATTTTGACTTAAAATTAATCTTACAATCATTAATATATACCCAAAAATATCACACAACATTTTCCAATTATCAATAAAATATATTAAAAAAATTCGTATATGTTGTTTATAATAAGGAAACATTAGTATAATTTGCAAACATGAGTATATTAAATTATATTAAAATAAAATTATTAAAATTATTAAAAATAATGTTGATATAAAAACATAACTGTAATATTAAATAAAAATTATAACATAATAAAATATTCCTGTACGGGAATTGCAAGTGTGTCGGTTCGGGTTTCGGCATGGTCATCGTAATTACTAAAATAAATAATTAAATAATATAACTAATGATAATTAGTCGATTTTCTTTTTTAATTAAAAGACGTTGACTTTTAATTGATGATTTTACCTTTTATAAACACCTAAAATATCGTATCTTCCGACCAAAAATATTTCTTTTCTAATTAAAACATGTTAACTTTTAATTTAAAACAAAATATTGCAATATTTATTATAAACCTAAAATATCACACCATATTTTCTAGTCACTAACAAACTATAATAGATATCCGTATACAACAAATAGTGACCGTTAAATTTTTAGTCAAAAAATCAGAATCTAATGATTAGATATATTATATGCTTAATTAATTTAATAAATTATTTTTAAAAATTTTAATAAAAGTATTGAACCATCCATATCATTAATTAAATTCATATTAAATTATTTAAATTAAAATTAAAATAAATTATTGAAAATAATGATTATTTAAAATTATAATTGCAACATAAAATAAAATTTATTACATATCAAAAGAAATTTGTGCATCGCACGGGTTATAAGCTAGTCTATAGCATATTATAATAGTCAAAATATTAAAAGTTTTGGTACTTATTTTTTGGTATTTCGTATTTTACTTAATTACCATTACTTATATATTAGTATTTTTTTTACCTAAATACCCATATGTTCACACAAAATCACGCAAGCGTACGCGGTCACAAGTAATATAGAATAAAGTTGAGTTCGTTCCCACAGACTGGTATAAAACAGAATATGCACCTATGCAACAATGTATGATCTCTATTCACTACTAAGACAAGTATCAAATTTGGGTTTTGGATTAACTAATTAATTAAGAAGGAATTTAACAATAATTAGATATAATTAACTAACAGATTTAAATCTGATTTACTTATGAGAATAACAACATGGGATCCTAACTTCATTAATTATTTCGCTTAGAGTTGATGTCTTTAATCAATGCATGTGATGGTTATGATGTCTGATCGGATAACACGAAACAAGTATAGGCTACCTCTCAGTATACGAATACCAAAATACTCATACATCCACAAAAGAGATAGAAGATGGGTAGACACCAATTATGTTTAGACCCTATATGTCTATAAGATTTGAAAACATAACGGTTTAAGCACAAGTTATCCATTGAGATCACATAGGGCAGCATAAGATGGTTAAGATTACGCTACAAATCATGATGTCAAAACATACATAAACCTATGCTAGCATGACAAGTTCAAATCTTTAGATCCACTGTCGCTTCAATAAAGATAAACAATTTAGATGTTAGCTGCGCATCAAAAAACATTAAGCACAACCATACGAGGATATCAAGAATTCATCTCACAAAAATCTTTAAAGCAAACAAACTACTAAACTACATAGATAAATTCGTTAGAATCCCATGACAACGATTAGTTCATAATAGAACGGCTCGTCATCATGGGATCTAGTGATAACATGATGTAAAACAAAGTTTGAATAAAAACAATAGTGCTAGAGTAATAAGGTTTAGAAACAAATCCGAAATCCAAAAATAACGCCTAATAGAAGGATGAAAAGATGTAGATCAAGATCTCCGTTGCTTGTCACGAGCGTTGGGAATCCTTCTCCAAGTCTCTCTCTTCTCCCTCTGAATAAAAAAACGTGATTTTCTTGATGCCTAGATGTGTTTATATAGCCACGGGAGTCTTTTTCTCCAAGAAATGTTCCAAAAATACAATTTCAGATTAAAACAGGACTTTTTTCAGCGAGCTCCCACGTCGTAGCGTGCCAAACCGCGCCGTAGCGCGCTCCTGCATGCTGACACGCGCTCTGGCGTGCCTTCCATTCGGAATGCTGATTTTTGTCATTTTCTTCGTTTTAACTCCTTTTTCTTCCGTTTCTTTTGCACGAGTTGCCGCTCTTCAACTTCTTGGCTCAAGACTATCATAGCACCATAGGAAACGTCTACATCCTTCACTCCAAAATCAAAGAAAATGCCAAACCTAACCGAAGTATATAATCCTGCACAACTAGACAAAACATATCAAAAACACGACATACTTGAGGCCAAGTTAATCAATTTAAGCCGATTCGAAGCATTCCAAGTGTATATAAAGTCCATTTATCACACCCCCAAACTTAAACCGATGCTTGTCCTCAAGCATAAAACAGACTCGACACTACCTAATGCAATGCAATGCATGAATGCAACTAATATGAAAATGCAACGATCCCCTTAGACTAACCAAAACCAATCAACAAGCAAATATCTCAAAGAAATGCAATACGTCCAAACAAAGCCCGACTAAGTCCCCGTATACTAACAATACATGAACAGAAACGTAGGTGTGTGCGATGCTAATCATATATACTCCTAACACTAGATCAAAATCATACCTATTCTTTGCCAAGATAATCACAGGTTTATAAACAAATGAACGCTAGACACTTCATAACCTAAAAACACCTCCATCATCATTTGAGTTAGACAGAAATTCATGCTTTATTACTAAACAACAACTACGACACATAACACAATACATATGTTTATTTAACCGTGCAATGGATGAGACCCCTAAAGGCTTATACAATAATACCCATGTAGCGAGCGTTAGGTTAGTGGATCCCAGACCGGAGAAGTCTTAGGTCACTAGGCATAAAGTCCCCTAGAACTTAATTGCTCGAGTATTAAAGAGTTCACCCTGGTTAATTCTGCAATTAAACTATTCACACAACTTTTTTATTTTTTCTTTTTTTTCCTGATTTTTTTTCAATGTAATCTAGAATGAGTATTCTCATCCAACCCTAGACTACTCATAAAAATATGAGCGGCTACTAGCCATTTGACGCCTAGCCTTTATTAACAACTAGCATGAAATCCCTGGTTTCCCCCAAATTTATACTTTAGTGCTCCAACATTATCAAGGGAATAACGAACATTCTAAATATAATCAAGTGATTAAATCTCAAACAAGCATGACTCAACCTAGCCCAAAAGAAAACGATGAGACCGTGAAAAGAATTTGTTTCTGAAACATGCAAGCCAATTTCATAAGAACTATAAATCCAACCTCTTTTCATCATTACCACACTCAAATAGACATCGACCTACCAATCAGAATTAGCTCATCCTAAGGGATCATGAAATATGCTATGAAATGCAACTAAATGAACTCACATGGAATCCAAAAACAAAATGCCCTACATGAAACAAAACATGCAATAATAAGAACAAATATGAATAAATTGCTACTATCATGCAAAATATATGAGTCCTACATGAACAAAGACTCAACTAACACTACTAATCCCCAAATCACCCCCAAACTTAAGAAATTCAATGTCCTCATTGAAGGCAATAAAAAGGATAGTAGAGAACTTACCTAAATGTCGGCAGGGCTACCCTCCTCGGGTGGTGAATTAGGTGGTGGGTAAACAGCATGAGCTCAATCCCTGATGCCCATGAATCGGAGATGAAAAACTTGCCCTTTGAATCCCCGAAACTTGAATTAGAGAGTCCTTAAAAACTTGAATGAGGTGAAAATATTTAAAACAAAAAATCGGGGCATATATTTTTTTCTGGGCAGAGGACTACCGCGTGGCTGCGCGTCTCCTGAGCGTGCCTGCGCTCTCGGCTACTGCTCACGATTTTTTTTTGAATAAAAACTATAGAACACATTGGTTGCCTCCCACGAAGCGCTGTCGTTGACGTCATTTAGCCGGACGTTACTTCCTCAACTCATGGCGGTTTCAAAAGAATAATCGCACCGTCCTCAACAGAAAGACCATTCATACAAATATTGACATCTTGTTTGCTTACTCCCAACACAACTTTTCTTTCACTCTTCACCTTGAGTTTTCCACCCGTCAACTTCTTCGTCTCCTTTTTCTTCCTCATACCTCTAAGGTGTTTATCCCTCTCAGCCAAATGAACAGAACACTCTTCTCCCGCATCATCCGCGATCCACCTTCTTAACACGTTATCATGACACACTTCAAAAATCATTAGCTCATCATTCAAAAGTACACACCTCAAATGTGGTGGAAGTTTTTCGAGCTTTATATTCGAGAGGTCTTGCATGGAAGACTTATCAGCCTTAATTTTCGCGAGCATCCTAATTGATTCAGAATTCTCAGAAGGAATTAAGTCACATGCCACATCTTGAACCGACAACTCAAGGGGATCACTAGTGCAATGCTCAAGCGTGTGCGTATCAATTTCATCAGCAAGAGATCTCACACAAAAATAACTTTTTGGATCATCTGATAACTTCATAGGAGAAAACACATTAAAAGTTTCCTGATCATCTTGCACCCGCATAGTTAGCTCTCCCTTTTCAACATCAATAAGGGTCCTTCCTGTGGCTAATAATGGTCTTCCAAATAAAAGAGGAATTTCCTCGTCTACCTCCATATCTAGCACAATGAAATCCGCAGGAAATATAAATTTACCAACCTTCACAAGAATGTTTTTCATTATTCCCCTGGGATAAACATATGTTCTGTCTGCAAGTTGTAACTTTACCGAAGTAGGCTTTACCTCTCCAACTCCAAGCTTCATAAAAATAGACAAAGGCATCAAATTAATGCTGGCTCCCAAATCACACATAGCTCTCCCAAAATTCTGTGTACCAATAGTGCATGGGATAGTGAAGCTTCCAGGATCCTTGAGCTTTGGAGGAAGCTTTTTCTGAAGAATAGCACTACATTCTTCAGTCAGTGCCACTATTTTGAATTATTCCAAACTTCTCTTTCTCGAAAGAATGTCCTTCATAAACTTGACATAGCTCGGCATCTGCTCTAATGCTTCAGCAAAAGGAATATTAATGGACAATTTCTTGAAGACGTCCAAAAATTTCTGAAATTGCTTTTCTTGACTTTTCTGCAAGCATCGAGGATACGGAGGAGGCGGATAGACATGCCTCTCTGGAGTCGGTGCTTTAGCTGATTCATCTTTTTTGGATTTTTCATGTACCAACTCTTGAGGCTCTTCATTCGACTCAGATTTCTTTTTAACCTCTTCATCTTTCTTTGTGTTCCCCTCAATCTCGTTACCACTTCTTAAAGTTATTGCATTGCAAGTCTCCTCTCACTCACTCTTTGGATTTGGCTCGGTGTCACTAAGAAGAGTTCCTTGCGGCCTATTCATCAAAGCATTAGCAAGTTGACCAATCGGGTTCTCCAAGGTTTTAATCGAAACCGCTTGGCATTTGCACATCAACCTCAATTCTTACAATTCAGATTTTTCAGAAGAAGACTGCCCCACACTTGCATGAGGCTGGAGCTAAAATCCCGGAGGTTGGAATTGCTGCCTTGGAGCATATTGCTGCTGATAACCTTGATTGAACGGCTTAGCTCTATATTGTTGACCTTGAAACTGCTGATAAGGCTGGGGTTGTTGAGCACCTTGATTGTTACTCTAGCTGAAATTAGGATAGTTTCGGTTGTTAGGATGATAGGTGGCTGGAGCTGGTTGCTATGGCCTCTGAAAATTGCTCACCAACTGTGTCGATTCACTAGATATGGCACATTGACTCGTCTCATGTGTGCCCGCACATAGCTCACAAACACTTGCAACCTGTTGTACTCCATAGTTGGTAAAAGAATCCACCTTCATAGTCAAAGCCTTCAACTGAGCTGCTATGGCTGTAGCTGCATCCACTTCCAGAATTCCAGTTACTTTGCCTTGAGATAATCTCTGAGTTGGATTCTGATATTCATTAGCAGCCATCGTCTCAATTAGCTCATAAGCTTCCACGTAGCTCTTAGCCCATAAAGCTCCACCTGAAGCTGCGTCTAGCAATGGTCTAGATTGTGCCCCCAACCCATTATAAAAACCATTGATCACCATCCAGTCTGGCATACTATGATGTGGACACTTCCTAAGCATCTCCTTGTAGTGCTCCCAAGCTTCACACAAAGATTCTCCAGATTACTGTATAAATTGAGTAAAAGTGTTCCTTATTGCTGTAGTTTTAGCCATGGGGAAGAATTTAGTGAGAAATTTCTGAGCAAGATCCTCCCATGTAGTAATAGAACCGGTTGGTAAAGAGTGTAACCAGCCCTTAGCTTTATCCCTCAACGAGAATGGGAAAAGTCTCAATTTGACAATATCTTCCGACACACCGTTGAACTTAAAAGTGTCGCAGATCTTGATGAAGTCTCGGATGTGCATATTAGGATCTTCCTTTGGAGCACCCCCAAACTGAACTGAATTCTGTACCATTTGAATCGTGCCAGGCTTGATTTTAAAGGTATTAGCTGCAATGACTGGTCTAACAATGCTAGATTGGATATCATTGATCTTCGGCTGAGAATAGTCCTTCAAAGCCTTAGTTGCTTCCACTTCTGCTGCTGGTTCTCCCATCTCTTTAGTTGCTGCAAGTTCTTCTTCCAGTTTATGAGATTGAGAACGTGTTCGCATACACACTTAAGTACCTGAAAAACACAGAACAAAACAAACTAAGTAAGAAAATAATCCGAGTCAGTGAACTTTAATGACCATTGATGACAAGCACATAAACTATAAATAACACCGAGTCCCCGGCACCGTCGCCAAAAACTTGTTCACACAAAATCACGCAAGCGTACGCGATCACAAGTAATATAGAATAAAGTCGAGTTCGTTCCCACAGAGACGGGTATAAAACAGAATATGCACCTATGCAACAATGTATTATCTCTATTCACTGCTAAGACAAGTATCAAATTTGGGTTTTGGATTAACTAATTAACTAAGAAGCAATTTAACAATAATTAGATATAATTAACTAACGAGATTTAAATCTGATTTACTTATGAGAATAACAACATGGGATCCTAACTTCATTAAATACTTCGCTTAGAGTTGATGCCTTTAATCAATGCATGTGATGGTTATGATGTCTGATCGGATAACACGAAACAAGTATAGGCTACCTTTCAGTATACGAATACCAAACTACTCATACATCCACAAAAGAGATAGAAGATGGGAAGACACCAATTATGTTTGGACCCTATACGTCTATAAGATTTGAAAACATAACGGTTTAAGCACAAGTTATCCATTTAGATCACATAGGGCAGCATAAGATGTTTATAATTACGATACAAATCATGATGTAAAACATACATAAACCTATGCTAGCATGGCAAGTTCTAATCTTTAGATCCACTGTCGCTTCTATAAAGATAAACAATTTAGATGTTAGCTACACATCTAAAAACATTAAGCACAACCATACGAGGATATCAAGAATTCATCTCACACAAGTCTTTAAAGCAAACAAACTACTAAACTACATAGATAAATCCGTTAGAATCCCATGACAACGATTAGTTCATAATCGAACGGCTCGTCATCATGGGATCTAGTGATATCATGATGTAAAACAAAGTTTGAATAAAAACAATAGTGCTAGAGTAATAAGGTTTAGAAAACAAATATGAAATCCAAAAATAACTCCTAATAGAAGGATGAAAAATGTAGATCTAGATCTCCGTTGCTTATCACGAGCGTTGGGAATCCTTCTCCAAGTCTCTCTCTTCTCCCTCTGAATAAAAAAACGTGATTTTCTTGATGCCTAGATGTGTTTATATAGCCACGGGAGTCTTTTTCTCCAAGAAACGTTCCAAAAACACAATTTCAGATCAAAACAGGATTTTTTTCAGCGAGCTCCCGCGCCATAGTGCGCCAAACCGCGCCGTAGCGCGCTCCTGCATGCTGACACGTGCTCCGATGCGCCTTCCATGCGTCGCGGCGCGTGCTAAAACTACCGGAATGCTGATTTTTGTCATTTTCTTCGTTTTAACTCCTTTTTCTTCCGTTTCTTTTGCACGAGTTGCCGCTCTTCAACTTCTTGGCTCAAGACTATCATAGCACCATAGGAAACGTCTACATCCTTCACTCCAAAATCAAAGAAAACGCCAACCCTAAACAAAGTATATAATCCTGCACAACTAGACAAAACATATCAAAAACACGACATTTTCGAAGCGTTTCAAGTGGATATAAAATCCACTTATCACCTTACTTATATCTATCTATACTATTATATTAAAACCAAAATATTGAAAGATATGAAAAAAAATATAATTATAAATAACTAATCAATTTCCTTTTCTATGTAGAGCATGTTACTTTTCATATTTTTTCAATAACTAATCAATTTTCCTTTTCAAGTAAAACCTACCTGTTTTATTTAATAAAATATTATAATTTCTTATAATTTATCTGTTGTTTCCCAACAATACAATCTAAGATTGTAAAAGGGGGGTTGAATACAATCTTAACAACTTTTCGAATTCTTTGAAAACTAACAGTTTGTAAATAAGCAGAACTATAAAAACTGAAAAAAAATACTCAACAATATTAAAAATTTCAGGCGGAGTTGTATGATCCACCTGAGATACAGATATATTGAAGAAGTAATCTGTGTTTAAAACATAACTGCAGTTTCAGTGCTTTCCTTTACAAGAAACCCTAACTGTTCTAGCAAATACACTTGTGTTTCTTAGTTACAAAGCAACTACTACACTTGGTTACATAACCAAGTTTACAACATCTACTAGATACAATATATTACATTATTCTAAGTCCAGCAGCTGTGCTTCATCACTCCTTATATTCATGTGGGTAAATTGGATAATAGTCATTGATAGAATTTACTTTGAAAATATAATCCAATTTGCTTGTATAGAAAAGGAATGTTTCTTCTTCTTCAGGGTCTCCATTTTCTTGCATCCATGTACTTTAACACTCATAAATGGGCAGTCAAATGACACATGTACCTCGTCCTCATTTTTTACTCGGCACCAGGAGCATACAACATCTATCTAAACCTTCTCGGTTGATAAAGCTACAGCCGTTGGAAGGCACTCATTACATATTCTCCACACAAAATTAATAATTTTACCTGGTAACCTGAATGCCAAGATTTTCTTCCAGAAGCTAGCCTGAGGCATCGTAAACTCGCCATACAGTTTGAGATCAGGGATTGATTCAGGGGTGAAGGTTATTATGGGATCGCATCTATGGTCGATTGCACAAAATAGTCGGGTGAAAACAAGTACATACATTCAAATTATCATCAAATCGCTTGGTTACCTCTCCAGGAAGGAAGGATTCAATAACGATATTCTTAAGCGTTTGCCCAATTTCAATTGTATTTATAGATGTCGTATGGTTTTTTATTAGTGAATTGATTCCTTATATATATGCATGAGAGAGAATGAGACATTATTTTTTCAATTTTTTGATTTTAAGCTTTAGTTGAAATTAATAGAAATGAAATAGTGGATGTAATAATTTTCTTAATGTTAAAGCAAATTATAGTCCAAATTTTATTAACCCACTCCATTTTTTCATTAATTCATCTTAGGTACACAAATAATAGTGTAGAATGAGTTGGACGTAATAGTTACTTTTGCTCATTTACATGACATAGGAAATTATAATTTAAACATTAATTTCAAAAAATTTAGATTACCTAAAAGTTAAAATGTAAAATCCAAAATTTCAAAATATGAAAATCATTTTCATATATCGAATCATTTTTTATCCGTTTGATATCTAAATCATATATTATGATTTACTTAAATATTGATTTTTTGAATAAAATGCTTGGCCTTTTACAAAAGATTCATTTGTGTAAATGGTAACGTGTGTGAAAATTCAAATTATAAACTAACTTTTGAGATTGAGATAGCTTTTTTAATATCATTCACATTGAAATGTTCAAATTTTATTTTTGAAAATTAAAATGCTCCTAAGAATTTTGAACATGATTGAATTACTCATACTATAAGAATGGCGGCAAATTCGACTGCCTGAAATTGGTCGAATTTAGCTAAGTTCGATTGTAATTTTCTTGTTGATATTAAGCGAGTGGAATTTAGCAAAAAGAAGTTGATATTGTAATTGACCAATCAATACAAATATGACATACTTCATATTATATAGCTAATTCAATAAAACAATAGTTTCATATCAAATATAATAACATTCATTAAGGATATTTTAATTAAAAAATAAAAAATCTAGTGAAATACATTTAATAAAATCATAACCAGGAATACTTACGACAACACCTAGGAAAATTTTCATTAATGTATAAAATTTTGTTGTAAAATATTTGTTAGATTATGGAATCTTTAGATATTAAAATCTTTGAAAAAATTTAATTATTTATATTTAGTGGAACACTTATTAAAATCTTGAATAGCGTGCAGTTTTTGTTAAAATTATTTAATAAAATTATAAAATGCTTGGTAAAATCTTAAAAATTGTATATCCATATTATAGATACACTTAAAAATCATAGTATTAATGTACATTTAGAACACTTCTCAATACACTTATTTAGAACAACCAAGAGAACACCTAATAAAATTTTAAATATACATTTTTTATAACACTTAAGAGAACAAAGTATTAAATTCAATTAATCATATTATTTAGAACACTTATCAAAATGTTTAGCAGAATTTCAAAATTTATATTTAGAACACCTTAGAGAACATCTAGTAGAATTTTGAATATACGTTTATTTTAATATACATTTTTGTGAACAATTAAGAGAACAAAAAAGTTATTAAATTCAATTATATATATTACTTAGAACAATTATCCAAACATTTAATAGAATCTTAAAATTTATATTTAAAACACGTAAGAAATCACCTAGTAGAATTTTAAAAATACTTTTTTTAGACGACTTAAGAGAACAAAAATTTTATTAAATTCAGTTATACATATTATTTTGAACATTTATCAAAATGTTTATTAGAAGTTTAAAATTTATATTTAGAACACCTAAAAAACACCTAGTAGAATTTAAAACACTTAACATTTAGAATTTTAAATATACATTCTTTTAGAACACTTAAGAGAACAAAAAATTTATTAACTTCTATTATGGAATAAAAAGTAGGGTGTATTTATTGCGTATTGAATGCTAGGGTTAGGGAGAGCTTCGAGCTTTAATGGCTGATCAAGTGTTTCGTGACTTAACTCAGGTCCTCACAAGATGCCTACGTATCTTGCAATATATCAAGAATCAAGCCAAAAAACGTAGTTCTAGGTTGAAGGATCAGGTCCTTTATATAGGCATTGGATGCCTTGGAGTTAGAGTAGAATTAGGTGTCTTGGTGGGCAAGCCACAGCTTAGGCCCAATTCTAGAGCCTTCTAACAGATAAGAAGATAAGTATTGGAATTATATGCCTTGAAGATCACTCCTGATATGATTTGGTTTCCTTGTTGACCAAAATACGGGGTCTTTTATTTGGCTGATTTTACAGCTACGAATTTATTATCATTATTAAAGTTTTGGGCCTCGTAATTGGGCTTTGACCTTGGACCAAGTTAGGTTCATTTAATGCAACATTAAATTTGTTTTTATGGCTTATTTTCAGCCCATATCATTTGCCCCCCAACTTCTAGGAAAACTGATCAGGTTTTCGTGGAAGTTATAATTGTCTTTTTCGAGACTCGGGGACGTTTTTATCCCTTACCTGGGACTCCTTATTTTTCGTACCCTCATATGGGGATTTTGATTTACACTAGTGTTTCACATATACCGCCTTATTGTAAAGTGTGGAGCGACCTACACTTTTACGACGATTTACCTTATTCGAGGTTTTTAACTTGTGCTTGCTTTTAGCAATTTCGACACTTTTATAGAGCTTTCACGCATTTTTAATATAAATTATCACTCGAAAATATTTCTATAATTTTTCTCGTATTTTTCTGTACTTTTCCTAATATTTTAGGAATTTTCGTGTACTCGTAGATATTTTTTCTTATTTACTCCTAATAATTTAGAAATTTTCATAAACCCACGGGTATTTTCCTTAATTTTTCCTAATAATTTAGGAGTTTTCCGGTACCCACATGTATTTTTCTCAATTTTTCCTAATAATTTAGGAATTTTCGGGTACCCACAGGTATTTTTCTTAATTTTTCCTAATAATTTAGGAATTTTCGGGTACCAACAGGTATTTTTCTCAATTTTTCCTAATAATTTAGGAATTTTCGGGTACCAACAAGTATTTTTCTTAATTTTTCCTAATAATTTAGGAATTTTCGGGTACCCACAGGTATTTTTCTTAATTTTTCCTAATAATTTAGGAATTTTCGGGTACCAACAGGTATTTTTCTCAATTTTTCCTAATAATTTAGGAATTTTCGGGTACCAACAAGTATTTTTCTTAATTTTTCCTAATAATTTAAGAATTTTCGGGTACTCACGGGTATTTTTCTTAATTTTTCCTAATAATTTAGGAATTTTTGGGTACCAACAGGTATTTTTCTTAATTTTTCCTAATAATTTAGGAATTTTCGGGTACCCACAGGTATTTTTCTTAATTTTTCCTAATAATTTAGGAATTTTCGGGTACCAACAGGTATTTTTCTTAATTTTTCCTAATAATTTAGGAATTTTCGGGTACCCACAGGTATTTTTCTTAATTTTTCCTAATAATTTAGGAATTTTCGGGTAGCAACAGGTATTTTTCTTAATTTTTCCTAATAATTTAGGATTTTCGGGTACCCACAGGTATTTTTCTTAATTTTTCCTAATAATTTAGGAATTTTCGGGTACCCACAAGTATTTTTCTTAATTTTTCCTAATAATTTAGGAATTTTCGGGTACCAACAGGTATTTTTCTTAATTTTTCCTAATAATTTAGGAATTTTTCGGGTACCCACAGGCATTTTTCTTAATTTTTCCTAATAATTTAAGAATTTTCGGGTACCAACAGGTATTTTTCTCAATTTTTCCTAATAATTTAGGAATTTTCGGGTACCAACATGTATTTTTCTTAATTTTTCCTAATAATTTAGGAATTTTCGGGTACCCACAGGTATTTTTCTTAATTTTTCCTAATAATTTAGGAATTTTCGGGTACCAACAGGTATTTTTCTTAATTTTTCCTAATAATTTAGGAATTTTCGGGTAGCAACAGGTATTTTTCTTAATTTTTCCTAATAATTTAGGAATTTTCGGGTACCCACAGGTATTTTTCTTAATTTTTCCTAATAATTTAGGAATTTTCGGGTACCAACAGGTATTTTTCTTAATTTTTCCTAATAATTTAGGAATTTTCGGGTACCCACAAGTATTTTTCTTAATTTTTCCTAATAATTTAGGAATTTTCGAATACCAACAGGTATTTTTCTTAATTTTTCCTAATAATTTAGGAATTTTTCGGGTACCCACAGGCATTTTTCTTAATTTTTCTTAATAATTTAAGAATTTTCGGGTACCAACAGGTATTTTTCTCAATTTTTCCTAATAATTTAGGAATTTTCGGGTACCAACATGTATTTTTCTTAATTTTTCCTAACAATTTATGAATTTTTGGGTACCCACAGGTATTTTTCTTAATTTTTCCTAATAATTTAGGAATTTTCGGGTACCAACAGGTATTTTTCTTAATTTTTCCTAATAATTTAGGAATTTTCGGTTACCCACAGGTATTTTTCTTAATTTTTCCTAATAATTTAGGAATTTTCGGGTACCAACAGGTATTTTTCTTAATTTTTCCTAATAATTTAGGAATTTTCGGGTACCCACAGGTATTTTTCTTAATTTTTCCTAATAATTTAGGAATTTTCGGGTACCAACAGGTATTTTTCTTAACTTTTCCTAATAATTTATGAATTTTTCGGGTACCCACAGGCATTTTTCTTAATTTTTCCTAATAATTTAGGAATTTTCGGGTACCCACAAATTTTTTTTTTTTTTCATTTTCCGATTGAAACTTCAAGTGGGGACCACCCCATTTTTTTCCTTCCCGTTGGGCATTCCCGCTCGGTTTCTCCACCTTTTTTTTTTTTACTTACTTACTTTGGCCGACTGAATCAGTGAATCTACAAGTCGGGACCACCCCATTTTCTTTTCTTGTTCGTTTTTTTTCTCATTCGGCTTTTTTTTTTTGCTTTTACCGACTGAAGCTGCCAGTGGGGACCACCTCTTTTTTTTTCTTCCTGCTCGTTTTTTTCATTCGGCTTTCCTTTTTTTTTTTTTTACTTTTGCCAATTGAAAGCTTGAGTGGGGACCACCCCTTTTTTTTCTTCCCTGCTCGGTTTTTCCATTCGGTTTTCCTTTTTTTTTTTTTTTTTTTACTTTTGCCGATTAAAGCTTGAGTGGGGACCACCCCTTTTTTTTTCTTCCTTGCTCGGTTTTTCCATTCGGTTTTCCTTTTTTTTTTCGTTTTTTTTTAAATTTGCCGATTGTAAAATTTCAAGTGGGGCCACCCCATTTTTTGCTCCTGCTCGGCAATTCTGTTCGGAATTTCCATTTTTTTTTAAATTTGCCGATTGGAAAATTTCAAGTGGGGCCACCCCATTTTTTGCTCCTGCTCGGCAATTCTGTTCGGAATTTCCATTTTTTTTTATTTTTTTAAAACATTTTCCGATTGGAAAATTTCAAGTGGGGCCACCCCATTTTTATCCTCCTGCTCGGCAATTTCATCCGACAATTTTTTTTTTTAACAACCCAATTTTCGAATGAAAATTGATAGGTGGGTCCAGCCCATTTTTGGTCTTCATTCGATAAGTAGCAATCAAAAATTATTGTTTCGAATCTTTATTTTTCGAGCGAGATTTTCTGAATGGGGCTCTTGCCCTACTTGGATTTTTCAATTTTTCCTTCCTTTTCGAAAAATTCGAATCGAAAAATATTTCTTATTTATATTTGTACCGGACTAATCCTCCGGGGTTTTATTTATGCATTTTTCCGATTTTTCTTTTACTTAATTATTTTGTCATTTGTACTTGGCCTTTCTTGGCTAGCAATTCAAATATGCTTTGATACATAACAGACATAGAACTTGAGTAAAGAAAACCAAATTGCGTTAATAAATTCTGAAATGGGTTCAACCCTTACATAATACTCTACTTCTTACTCGGAGTTTGCAAACTCTGATATGGTTTCGTCGACCTTATTTCTATTTTCCTATTAGATATAAGCTATATCCTACTTAGGATAATCAAACATAATAGACTTTGAGGTTCGATGCATGCCAAGTGCGAGGCACCTCGTTTCTTTCCAAAGTCTCCAACTTGTATGATCCTCGTCCCAGTGTGCCTTTGACCCGATATGGGCCTTCCCAATTTGGAGCCAGCTTCCCCTTCTGTCCAACTCTGGATGCTTCAATCTTTCTAAGTACTAGGTCCCCCTGACGGAAGAACCTTTCTTTCACCCTTAGGTTATAGTAGAAGGAAGCTTTCTTCTGATGTTCAGTATTCCTAGCATGGGCTTCGTCCCTCACCTCATCGATCAAGTCGAGGGCCATCCTCATTCCTTTTTCATTGGTGTCAGGTTCGAAGGCTTCCACCCGTGGAGATGTATGCATGATTTCTACGGGTACTAAGCCTCAGCTCCGTAAGCTAACATGAATGGGGTTGCCCCAGTGGTCACCTTACAGGTGGTGCGGTACGCCCAGAGTATGGGTAGTAATTCATCCACCCAGGTGTTCCTAGAGCGTTCTACCCTTTTTTTAAGTCCATCAAGGATGATTCGATTAGCAACCTCAGCTTGCCCATTGGCTTGAGGGTGGGCAACCGAGGTAAACCGAAGCTCAATTCCATTATCATCACAGTAGTCCCTAAATTCTTTGTTGTTGAATTGTAACCCATTGTCCGTAACCAGGATTTGTGGTATTCCATACCTACACATGACGTTCTCCCACAGGAACTGCGCGACTTGCTTGGTCGTAATCTTGGCCAACGGTTTGGCTTCAATCCATTTGGTAAAGTAATCGATAGCAACTATCAAGAACTTCCTTTGTGCAGTGGCCATGGGAAATGGCCCAAGTATATCCATCCCCCACATAGCAAAGGGAATGGGGGAGCTGATGGATGTCAACATCTCTGGCGGTTGCCTAACCACTGGTGCATGTTTCTGGCACCGGTCACACTTTTTCACGTAATCCTTAGCACCGGCCATCATCTCAGGCCAATAGAACCCGAGTCTAACTATCTTGTGAGCTAGGGCCCTGCCCCCAAGTGCTGTCCACAAATCCCCTCATGGACCTCCTCAATAGTTGATTTGGCCTCCTCAGTTCTTAAGCACTTTAGATATGGAATCACAAAAGACTTCTTGTATAGTATCCCTTCAATTAGTGCATACCTTAAAGCCCTCACAGACAATTTTCGTGCCTCCATGGCATTAGTCGGGAGCCAACCGGTCTCGAGGTGTGCTTTTATGGGATCTATCCAACATTCCCTGACATCAATAGGCGCGACCAACTTTGAATCGATGGTAGGGGCTCTCAGAACTTGGAAGTAGACACTTCCAGAGTAATTCTCTATCTCGGAGGAGGCGAACTTGGATAAGGCATCGGCCTTGATGTTCTCCTCCCTCGAAATGTGCTCTATGTAACACTCATCAAATTGAGTCATTACTGCCTTCACAAGCCTTAAGTACTTGGCCATGGTTTCATCCCTTGCCTCAAACTCTCCATTGACTTGGGCCACAACTAGCCTTGAATCTCCAAAAACTTTAAGATTCTTAACCCTTAATGCCCCTGCCAGACCAAGCCCGGCTATCAAAGCTTCATACTCTGCCTCATTGTTGGTTGTTGGGAAGTCCAACTTCAGGGCGTATTCAATCGCAAATCCATCGGGACTTTGCAGAACAAGACCTGCACCACTTGTTTTTGTTTTTGATGCCCCATCAAAATAGAGCATCCAGTATTCCTTCTCCTCGAGCACGGGTTCCCTATCCTCCTTATGCGATTCATTGCCTTCTTGAGGTACTATCTCTTGCCCCCCGACTTCTTGGTTATCGATGGTACATTCAACCACGAAGTCAGCCAATGCCTGGGCTTTGATGGCCGTCCTTGGCTTGAACTTAACATTAAATTCTCCCAACTCAATTGCCCACTTGATGAGCCTACCACTAGCTTTAGGGATGTGCAAAATATTCCTTAACGGTTGTTCTGTAAGGACCTCTATCTTATGTGCCTGAAAATAGGGCCGTAGTTTCCTAGAAGCAGTTACCAATGCTAAGGCAAACTTCTCAATAGTGGAGTAGTTCAACTCTGCTCCGTGTAAAACTTTACTCACATAGTATACGGGTTTCTGAACCTTGCTTTCCTCCTTTACCAGCACCGCACTCACAGCTTGACCAGAAATTGCTAAGTAGAGATAGAGGATTTCTCCCATACTTGGCTTGGCTAGCAATGGGGCCTCAGCCATATACTTCTTCACTTGCTCAAAGGCCTCTTGGCTTTCCTCTGTCCATTCAAAGTTTTTTACCTTCTTCAGGGTTTTAAAGAATGGCAAACACTTGTCCCCGGATTTGGAGACGAATCTCCCCAATGCAGCAATCCTCCCGGTTAATTTCTGTACGTCCCTTATAGAACGTGGTGGTTCCATGTCCAAGATAGCCTTGATTTTGTCGGGGTTAGCCTCGATTCCCCGTTTCGAGACCATGAGACCCAAGAACTTTCCTGACCCAACACCGAAAGCACACTTGGTTGGGTTCAACATCATCTTATGGTGCCTCAGCACTTCAAATGCCTCACGTAGGTGCTCAATGTGATCTGCCTTGTGTAGGTTTTTCACCAACATATCATCCACATAAACTTCCATAGTCTTTCCAATGAGATGGGCAAAAATCTTGTTTACCAACCTCTGATAGGTAGCTCCTGCGTTCTTCAGTCCAAAGGCCATGACCAGGTAACAATACACACCAAAGTCGGTGATGAATGATACCTTAGGGATGTCGTCCTTGTGCATCTTAATTTGGTTGTAGCCACTGAATCCATCCACGAAACTCAGCATGTCGTGTCCAGCCGTGGCATCTATCAACATATCGATTCTTGGCAAAGGGAAACAGTCCTTTAGGCATGCATCATTCAGATCAGTAAAGTCTATGCACATCCTCCACTTTCCATTGGCCTTCTTGACCATTACAGGATTGGCCAACCATTCTGGGAACTGAATTTCCTCAATGAAACCTACTTCTAGGAGTTTATCGACCTCCTGTTTTATGGCTTCTTGCCTCTCAGGTGCAAAATTTCTCTTTTTTTGTTTCACCGTCTTCCTTTCCGGATCCACATTCAAGTTGTGTGTTATCAGTTGGGGATCTATCCCTGGCATATCGGCTGTTGTCCATGCAAAGACGTCATTATTGTCTTGTAGGAAGGCAATCAGCTTACTTCTCAAGGGGTCTTTCAGAGATGTTCCGATGTAAGTAACCTTCTCAGGATCTCCCAACTCCAAAGGTATGGGAATCAAGTCCTCTGCTGGCTTTCCTCTTCGTTCTTCATCCTCACGGATGTCCATATCCTCAATCGGGAGGACCTGCCCCCCAGTTCCATCAGGCCTCAAAGCGGCCACATAACAACTTCTTGCCATTTTTTGATCTCCTTTTTCTTCTCCCACACCGTTTCTGGTTGGGAACTTAATTTTCAAATGATATGTAGAGGCAACTGCCTTGAATGCATGGAGTCCCGTCCTGCCTAAGATAGCATTATAGGTAGACGTGGCTTTGATGACCAAGAAGTTTAACATCTGAGTGGCCTCCCGTGGCTCCTGCCCTATAGTCATGGGTAGCTGAATTGTCCCCTCAACTTTCGACTCTACTCCATTGAACCCGTATATGGGCATATTCGATGGTGTCAACTGAGACTCGGTATGTCCCATCTTCAAAAAGGCATCATGGAACAGAATGTCCACTGAGGCTCCATTGTCTATCAAGACTCTCTTCACTTGGGAGTTGCCTATCATAGGTGAGATCACTAGCGGGTCATCATGAGGGAACTTCACCCCTTCAAGGTCCGAGTCATCGAATCCAATCGAGACCTCCATTTTTGCACGCTTTGGTGCTTCCCCAACAATGTGCATCACCTCTCGTGCATATGCCTTTCTGGAATTTCTGCTTGACCCGGCTGCTGTCGGGCCACCGAAAATCATGTTTATCACTGGCCCCCGGGGCTGTGGATTACGGTTACGATCTTCATCATTCCTATCATAATCCCATCTTGAGTTTCCTCGATCCCCATCTTTGCAGAATTTATTTAACTTTCCTCTTCGGATCAAGAACTCAATCTCATCTTTCAGTTGCCTATAATCGTCGGTATCGTGCCCCACGTCTTTGTGGAATCGGCAGTATTGGTTCTTATTTCTCTTCTCAGGATCTGTCCTTAGTGGCTTCGGCCATCTTACGTCCCTATCCTTCTCTATGTCCATCAGGATTTGGCTTCTTGGGGCGTTCAACCTTGCATAATCCGTAAACCTTTGTCCTGGACTACCCTTTTTAGGGGCTGAATCAGAATCTCTGCCCGTGCGCGGGTACTTATCTCTCCCATCATATTCTTCGTCCGTCTTTCTCTTCCTAGAATTTTCACCATTCCCAGTGTTTCCCGTTACTGACTCTTTCTTTAGACTATCCTCAGCTTTGATATACTTACTCGCCCTTTGTTGAAGCTCAATCATGTTCTCAGGGGGATGCTTGGCCAATGACATCTTGAAATAAACATTCGAAGTCCCATTCTGCAAAGCCACCATGGCCACTCTGTTCTCTAAATCAGTAATGTTGAGCGTCTCCTTGGTGAACCGTTTGAGGTAATCTCTAAGATTCTCATTCTTCCCTTGAACCATAGTCATGAGGGACGCGGAATCCTTTTCATGAATCCTTCCGCCAATGAATTGGCTGACGAAAGCGGTGCTCAGCTCTTTGAAAGAGGCGATGGAATTTGGTGGTAGGCGACTGTACCAACGTTGCGCCATGCCCGCTAGGGTTTGGGGAAACGCCCTACACTTCAAGGCGTCACTGGCAGGTTGTAACAACAGTGCGTTAGAGAACGTTCTTACATGGTTAGCGGGATCTCCCGTTCCATCGTAAGTCTTTATGGTAGGCATCTTGAACTTCCGTGATATATGCGCGTTCATCACCTCCTCAGTGAATGGAGGGGTTGGATCATCAGGATCTCCAAGTTGCATTAAGTCTTCAGGGTTGCCTCTGGGGGTTTCGACCCTCGTGTTTCCACTTCTAGGGACTTCGGTCCTTCTCTCTCTCCTTGGGGTTCTTTCCAAATCAACAAAAGGAATGTCTCCTCCCGTCACTGGTGGGAGTCGATTCTGATTCTGTCTTCGCTGTTCCCTTTCTATGTCCTCCTTTAGTTTTTGGATCTTGGCCTCATGAGCCTTGATTTTTTCAGCAGCCGTTAAGGGAGGTCGATCATGATTTCTTCGGCGTCCAACAGGTTCCTTACTTGGACGACGTCTCCTCGGGGCTTCATCCCTATCTTCTTCCGAGGATGAGTCATTAGAATACGGGCCTGAGTAGTCATAGTATTGTTGGCCTTGATTGGGTCCTAAACCTCTGATGTAAGGTGGATTGTATGGCTCGTGTATCTGGAGGGCGTGACCACTTGGTCCGGCCTGATACGGGGGATAATTGGGCAACCCATATATCGGGTTCGTGCTTGCGGGGATCACTGTAGTGGTGATCTGAGCGGTGGGTGGAGCGGACTGCCCTCCGAAAGGGGCGACCACCATCTGAAGGGGATTCGTCCCTTGGGTGGTGGGATTCGTCACTAAGGGTAACGACTCATGAGGTTGCGCTTCAGTTCCTTGTGGCTGAGTGACCAGCGGTTGAGAATTCGCCCCTGGGGGCACTTGTTCCCCAATCGGGGGTGCGGTGGTGTTAGTGATGGTTTCAGAAAGTGTTGGTGTTCTACGGGTGGTAACCATGGTTGATATCCGGTTTCCCACAGACGGCGCCAAATGTTATGGAATAAAAAGTAGGGTGTATTTATTGCGTATTGAATGCTAGGGTTAGGGAGAGCTTCGAGCTTTAATGGCTGATCAAGTGTTTCGTGACTTAACTCAGGTCCTCACAAGATGCCTACGTATCTTGCAATATATCAAGAATCAAGCCAAAAAACGTAGTTCTAGGTTGAAGGATCAGGTCCTTTATATAGGCATTGGATGCCTTGGAGTTAGAGTAGAATTAGGTGTCTTGGTGGGCAAGCCACAGCTTAGGCCCAATTCTAGAGCCTTCTAACAGATAAGAAGATAAGTATTGGAATTATATGCCTTGAAGATCACTCCTGATATGATTTGGTTTCCTTGTTGACCCAAATACGGGGTCTTTTATTTGGCTGATTTTACAGCTACGAATTTATTATCATTATTAAGGTTTTGGGCCTCGTAATTGGGCTTTGACCTTGGACCAAGTTAGGTTCATTTAATGCAACATTAAATTTGTTTTTATGGCTTATTTTTAGCCCATATCAACTTCAATTATACATATTATTTAGAACACTTATAAAAAGGTTTAGTAGAATCTTAAAAATTTATATTTAGAACACCTAAGAGAAGTAAACTTTAGGTATGCATTTTTAGAACACTTAAGAAAACAAAAAAGTTATTAAATTCAATTATACATATTATTTAGAACACTTATCAAAACGTTTACTAGAATCGTAAAATTTATATTTAGAACACCTAGAAGAACACCTAGTATAATTTAGAATACCTAAGAGAACCCCTATTTTAATTTTAAATATACATTTTTAGAACACTTTAGAGAATAAAAAAGTTATTAAATTCAATTATACATATTTATTTAGAACACTTAAGAGAACAAAAAAAACTATTAAATTCAATTATATATATTTATTTGGAACACTTATCAAAACTTTTAGTAGAATCTTAAAATTATTATTTTAAACACCTACGAAAATACATAGTAGAATCTCATATATATGTGTTTCTTCTTTATTAGAATTAAAAAGGTATTAAATTCAATTATTTATATTTTAATAGGTGTTACAATAAAAATAAAGTTCAAGAAAATTTGTTAAATCCCGTTGCACATACTTCATAAAGTAAATGAGAAAATATCACCCTTTTTTGAGAAAAAATTACTTAATTCAATCAAAGATAATTCATTGTATCAACATGTTACTGAATAGATTAAATAATTATATGAATGAGAATTTTTTTTTTTTTATTAATTGATTGATTAGTTGAGGAAAATATTAGGATGATTTTATTGATATGGTAGATAAAAGTCAATGTTTAATTTAAGGAAATTATTTGAAACATGCATTTATAATTTACATTTATATAAGGAAATATTTGAAGTATGCATTTATTGTTCAGATAGATATATGTTTTTAAAATGAAATTAAAATAAATCTAGTGAAATATTAACAACCGTCGGATTGATGTTCAATCAAGGGACTACAAAGGTACCTTGGTTTTCTCTAAAAAAAGGTTCTATTTTGAACCATTCCCTATATATGAGTGTATATATATATATATATATATATATATATATATATATATATAGGTCATTGCTCCATACAGAACACCCTTATATAACAAACAAGAAAGAACACCTTAGATCTAATAGATCCAATGGCCCCGTCAGGGGCACCCAATACAAAAAGTTGTTATTTTTTTACCCTCTATCTATCCAGCAAAAAAAAATAATAAAAAAAAATTTAAAAAAAATTAATGTTCATGATGACGCCATGCTGACGTCATCAGTGACGTAATCATGAACAGTAAATTTTTAAAAATTTTTTTTATTATTTTTTTTTGCTGGATGGATAGAGGGTAAAAAAAATAACAACTTTTTGTATTGGGTGCCATGACGGAACTCTTATATTAGATTAGATATGAGGTGTTCTTTATTATTTGTTATATAAGGTATTTGTTATGGAGTGCAACTCTCTCTCTCTCTCTATATATATATATATATATATATATATATATATCTAATTTGTTGGGATGAGTACTGACCATTGGATTATTATGTTGATATGTTAATCTTGATCACTGGATAAGTTTCACACGGATCGATGATATGACATTAAATTCGATAGACGCTAGTCAAATTTCTTAATTCGACTGGTTGCAGTATAAAATATGAATTCGACTAGAAAGAGTTGACTTTGTAAATTTGACATACTAGGTTTTGCCCTCAAATTTACCATTTAATTTTCATAGTTTCCCGTCGAATTTATAAATCGGACTACCATTGATCGAAAATAAATCCACATAATTTTTAAACCATTATAAAGTTTAATATGTAATATATTTTATTCATTGATTTCTTATACAAAATTTTAAATTGTAATAATCTTAATATCCATATGGTTGGATCGTTCAAATTTTATTTTTAATAAATTAAAATTACTAACCCTTGATATGAAATCAGTAACCCCTAAATACAAACCCTAAACCCTACATTTCAATCATTCATTTAACGAATCAATCGTATTGATAATTTTTTTTTCACTCACACTATCATGATGGGCCTGTTTGGGAAAACTAAAGGACTTATTTTCGGGTAAAAATTTCATATTTTGATAAAAAAATTTATACAAGTATTTAATGTATGTTTGAGATTCTATAAGTTGCAAAAAAAAAGTTAATTTTTTTCAGAAAAAAGTTAGGAATCTCTAACTTTATCTTAAAATAAGTTGACTTATTCTGAAAATAAATTCCCCCAAACATCCCCGATATCTCATGATTTTTATTAAATATTATCAAATGATACTATAAAAACTTAATTTTTAAAATTGATAAGTATTTATTAAAATTTTCCAAGCTTATAAACAAATATAAAATCAACACCTTTTTTATATTTGTTAAAATTTTATAGTCGTAAGTGGCTAAACTAAATTTTAGCATGTTAGTCATCTTATTAGGATATTGTGGCAATTTTTTATAATTTAAGGATTAATCGAATATTTGTTAAAAAATTTCAGTTTAGTTATTATAATTAAAATGACTAATTCTAGTTAAATTTATAAATGTGACTATTTTTGGTCGAATTTACCATTTAAAGTTCATAGTTTCCAGTCGAATTTATAAATCCGACTGCCATCGGTAGAAAATAAATCCACATAATTTTTTAAACCGTTATAAAGTTTAATATGTAATATTTTTTATTTATTAATTTTTTGTACAAACTTTTAAATTATAATAATCTTAACATCTATATGGTTGGATCGTTCAAATTTTAATTTTAATAAATCTAAATTACTAACTACTGATATGAAATCAATAACCCTTAAAAACAAATTCTATACCCTACATTTCAATCTTTCATTTAATAAATCAATCGTATTGATAAGTTTTTTTTACCCTCACTAATATGGTTTCTCATTATTCTAATTAAATACAACATGTTATGAAAAGATACTATAAAAAATTCTTAATTTTTTAAAATTGATAAGTATTTATTAAAATTTTCCAAATTTCTTAACAAATATAAAATCAATATTGTTTTTATATTGGTTAAAATTTGATAGTCGTAAGTGGCTAAAGTAAATTTTAGCATGTCAGTCATCTTATTAGGATATTGTGGTAATTTTTTTATAATTTAAGGATTGATCAAATATTTGTTAAAAAAAATTTCAATTTAATAATTATAATTAAAATGATTGATTGTTTTTTGTCAAATTTGATTTCAAATTTGATTTAGTGGCTAAAGTAAATTTTAGCATGTCAGTCATCTTATTAGGATATTGTGGTAATTTTTTTAATAAGGATTAATCAAATATTTGTTAAAAAAATTTCAATTTAATAATTATAATTAAAATGATTGATTGTTTTTTGTCAAATTTGATTTCAAATATTTTGGTGAAATATAGGCGTTGCATTTCCCGCTCAAACTTAAATTCGATTGTTGTTTTTATGATCGTTTTCGATCAAATTTTAGTATCGGTAAAAATTTGTTTGTGCGATAACTTTCTCGCCTTACCATTCTAATAACTTCGACGGGCTAAATTCGACCGAACCTTTAAATTCGATTGCTTAAATTTGATCGGCTTTAAAATCGATTGGTTCTAGTAAATTTTAAGTTTGACCATTAATTTAGTGAAGTTTATCTTAAATTCGATTGGATCCAATCGAATTTAAACCAATCAAATTTGTGCAATTAAATCTAATCGAATTTTCTTGAAGTGTGTCAATATTTGACTTTGAATATATTAAAAAAATCACCGAACTTTCGAGTACATACTTGAAGTTCAACATATTATTGTGAGAGAATGGTAATATGTTAGGTTGCTTTAAAGCAGAGCCGCTAAGAATGGAGCAAACAGTGAGCGTTGGAACACACAAATTAGTGGGTAGGGGGAGAAAGTTAGCTAGGAAGGAGTATAATATATTTGGGTTGGTGGTTAACTGGACACGTTTGTTGTAGCATATCGTATCGCACATTCATAGTAAAAAGTTTCTGCGGTATATATAGAGATGGACCTCTTATTTTTACACCAAAAATCCTACTATACTATACACGTACGACAGAAAATTTTTACAATACGATATGTTACAGCATACGTTTACTATAGATCGGGTCCCATATATTTGTGCAGTTTACTATTCCTATCCACTAACAAACAATTCCTAACTTTCAAAGGAATGAATCATCATTTTCAAATTTGGCAGGGGATATTGTCGTTAAAGTTATAGTTATTGTACACGAATTTCTTCATTTTTTAAATAAGTTAGTGGCTATGTTGTAACTTGTAGTAGTATTATAGATTGACCACAAAACAATTTTGAAATAAACTTTGGATAATTAAATTAAAGATAACAAAAAAATTTACTTAACTGATATTTATCCTGTTGTAAAGAATGAACTATGTTTGTGAAAAATATCTACAATTGTTTATGTGATGAAACTTGAAGGGTAGGCAATGAATAAAAAACAGGTTAGAGTCAAGTTAATATCTATACTATCTATACTATGTTATAATAAGCGAAATGGGGTATAATTTGTAGTTGGTTACCCCCTTATTTTTGATTATTCCCTTATTTTTGGTTATCCTCATTCACAACCGTTAGATCTTCAATTCAAATAGATCATGACCATTAGATACAACAATACTAAAAGTTGAAGGTCTAAGGTTCGAACCCCCCAACAACATTTTAATATAAAATTAATACTAGATTATGTTATATAGAAAGGTTGAATGTTCGATTCTCACCAACAGCATATTAATTTAGATTTAATACTAAACTAAAAATAATGTTTAAAATTTTATATATACTAAACTATAAACAAATTTAAAAAAAATTAAAAATAACCCGTGCTTTGCACGGGCTATAAGCTAGTATCATTAAAAAGTAAAGTATACATAAAATAATAAAATATTATTAGAACTTACCTTTTAAAATATTTAAAGTTAAATTCTAAATAAAATAAAAAATTAAAAGAATTAAATGTTTATTCATTAGAGTTTAACTTATAACTTATTTATAAGTAATGATATTTTTTTGCCAAAATAGTACAATAGTTATTTTTAAAATTTATAAAATCAACTAGTGTAGCGAAATGAGAGAGAATCGATAAATTGTAGAATAATGTTCCACCTGAGTACTAAAAAATGTTACAAACATGCCAATTTTCTGATTCTATTAAAAAATATGTGCTCTTTATTACTTCTGCATCTGAAGTAAACACGTTTTCAATTGACTAATGGTTCTAGGAAGTATAAGATTTGCAAAGATATATATAACTATTTGAAATGTATCTATAATAGTATACTATAATAAGTGGAATAGAGTATATTTGGTTGGTAATTTGGTACACTTTTTTGGTATATTAAATAGCAACCATTGGATTGTGGGATAGATTAATGAGAACCGTCGGATATAATGCTAAAAGAATATTTTTTTATAATATATAAAATCTTATAGGTTCAAGGTTCGAATCTTGTCAACAATATATTATTATTAAACATTTATATCATCTTATAAACTATTCCTAGAAATTCAAGTTTCGATTCCCCTCAACAACATATTTTAGTTAAAAATTTATATTATTTATTTTCACCATATTGTTATTAATCATTTATATTACTCCCTCTGTCCCACTTATTGTGTCCCATTTTGACTTTTCAAAGTCAAATTCATCGAAAATTGATTGTAAATTATAATTTACTATTTTATATTTTTACAAATTTAAAAATTAATTTTATTAATAGTTCACATAAATTTTCTTATAATCATTTTTTGTAATTTATATGTTTATAAATATTTATTGATTATTAGTCAAAATTCGATCAGTTTAACTTTGAAAAGTCAAAATAGGGGACAGAAGTAAGTAGTATATCATAAACTACTCCAAGAATTTCAAGATTCAATTTCCGTTAACAACATATTAAATTTAAAAAATTATTTATCTATTTTCAATATACAAGCAATAAATGATAAAAAATTATCATTTAGAATATTTTCAAACACGTATTATTATATTTCATTATTTTTTATAATTTATTTTCTTACTAATTAAAAAGCAAATATTAAAATTATAAATAATAATATTAAAATGTTAAATATTAAAATAAAATTATTTAAAATATTCCATGTATTGCACGGGTAACAAACTAGTATTTGTATTAATTTCAAACATTACTTTTTTGACAAAAAAAATTTTCAAACATTACTTTAAATTCTTTCTTCATATTAATACACACTAGTTTGTTTATAATAGTATAGTATGGATCATTAAGACATAGTCAATCAATATAAAATATACTGACATTTTATAAAACAAAATTATCAAATTTGGTACATTTAGCATATTTAATTAAATGTAAAATATCTCGTAATCATGTAATCATGGATTATATAATATAGGGAGAGTTTCAAAACTACCCATGTTAACTATTGGATTTTTAAATATATACTACCAACCTTTCTAAAATTCTAAAAAAATCGACCTTGTTTTCAATATTCCAAAAATACTACCTTCCTCAGTTGCAACTTTTGCAACCTCATTTACAAATTCGATGCTACAAATTTCTGATTGCAAGTTCCGAGTTTCAGATGTCATTTTCGACCACTTTTTTGGAATATATATATATATATATATATATATATATATTATATATATATATATATATATATATATATATATATATATATATATATATATATATATATATTTCAAATAACTGGTCGAAAATGATATTTGGAAGCTGGAACTTGCAATCAGAAATTCGTAGCATCTCAGTTGCAAATGAGGTTGCAAGATCCCGCCAGGGGCACTCATAATTGGTGGATTTGGGTTGTAAGGCCCCGCCAGGGGCACTCATAATTGGTGGATTTCTGATTTGCAACTTTCAGTTTTCAGTTGCAACCGAGTTGCAAAAGTTGCAACCGAGGTTGCAAAAGTTGCAACCGATGTTGCAAACCTCAGTTGCAACTGAGGTTGCAAAAGTTACAACTGAAAACTGAAAGTTGCAAATCAGAAATCCACCAATTATGAGTGCCCCTGACGGACGGGGCCTTGCAACCTCATTTGCAATTGAGATGCTACGAATTTCTGATTGCAAATTCTAATTTTCAGATGTCATTTTCGACCACTTTTTTGGAATATATATATATATATATATATATATATTCCAAAACAGTGGTCGAAAATGACATCTGAAACCCGAAACTTGCAATCAGAAATTTGTAACTTCGAAGTTGTAAATGAGGTTGCAAAAGTTGCAACTGAGGAAGGTAGTATTTTTGAAATATTGAAAATATAAAATTATAATGAGGTGGTATTTTTGAAAAAATAATTTTATAGAAGTGAAATGATAGTTGGATGGTAGTAAAATTGGAAAGAATTATTAAAATCTTATGTATTTATGTAATATATTTATCAGATATTATCAAAATTTAAAACAACCATGTAAGAAGAATATTCTATACTCGTCCCGGGAATCTGACTTATCTGTTAAACTTTTTACCTGAAATTAATAAATGCAATCACACTAATAAGGGTGGGTCAAAAACAACTCCAAATAGTAAAGCGAGAAAAAGTAAATAAGAAACCTGAACGACATCGTAATCATAATACCATAAGAAACGAGGAAAAATAAAAAGATTTTGACTAGCTAAAGTGCAGGGAGAATATCCTAAAAATATACCTTCACTAGTTTGTATATAAATTACACTCCGAATCCTAGTATACTTCCACCTATCTTTTCATCTCTTTATATACACACAAATATTATTCTTCGATTCGAGACAGCGAGAGATACATACAAGAGGCAAAGGTCAGTTCTCTAAAGCTCTTTTTTGTACTTATTACTGCCATGCATGGAGTTGATGTTCTTTGTAATACATACACGTGCATGTTTAGAGATATTCATCCTCTTAGGCATATAAAATGCATTTGCATTATAAACACACTTTTATATCTCTACCATTTTTCTGATCTGGCTTTGATTTGTTTTCGATATTTGATATAACATCGTAAGATTTTAGAAGAACGGGTAACGGAATTGTATATGAGTTTCTTTATATTACTCTTTTCATTGTGTTTGTGGCATGTATCCCTTTTGGCCTTTGATGTATGTCATATGTAAATAAAATCTTTTTATGTTTCCTGATTCAATTCATTATTGACTGCTTCTGTGAGTGTTACATGATTTTCACTTGATATTGTGAGGAGAAATAATCAATGGTATTTAATTTTATTTTTTCCCAATGAAGTATAAACATAAAGTTTATGATTCTATGAAGTGAGATTCTTGGTTTTGCTTGTTACCTGGATTTCCTTCTCAATATGTACTGATTTTTAACGAACAACTATATATAGAAGCAAAGAAATTGCACCGTGCTGTGTAAATTATACATCATTTGTCCTATCAGTTTGAAATTTCGTTATAATTTATTACTTCGAATTATATCTAACCAGAATATTTGTAGTGTTGTAAATATAATCCGATATGTTATGGACTGATGATTTAGCTATTAATATAAATTTCTTCTTTTGATACTATGATGATAACTTTACATACATGGAGCATTCAGTTATAGATAGTAAAGCTTTCTTATGGACATGTATCTTAATTAGTAATAGGTGCATATTATGTGTAATGCTGTCTTGATTTTTTTTCTGTTAATATGCAATATGACGAATTATATTGACTAAGAATTTTCACTTGCAGAAGTCATTCAAGGAGATACTTAGGGAACAAGGCATACAGGGGGCTTCAGAGTGCAAGAATTAACCATGGCTGGAAACAATTTACAAGTTCTCAATGCTCTAGATGTTGCGAAAACACAGTGGTATCATTTTACTGCAATTATAGTTGCTGGAATGGGATTTTTCACGGATGCGTATGATCTCTTCTGCATATCACTTGTTACCAAATTGCTTGGACGCATATACTATCATGTTGATGGAGCAGGAAAACCAGGCACTTTACCTCCGAATGTGTCTGCTGCTGTCAATGGTGTAGCGTTTTGTGGGACGTTGTCAGGGCAGCTATTTTTTGGCTGGTTAGGTGATAAATTGGGGAGAAAGAAAGTCTATGGAATGACATTGATGCTTATGGTGATTTGCTCCATTGCCTCTGGCCTTTCGTTTGGGAATAAACCAAAGGCAGTCATGACAACTCTTTGTTTCTTTCGCTTCTGGCTTGGTTTTGGCATTGGTGGTGATTACCCACTTTCTGCTACCATTATGTCTGAATATGCTAATAAGAAGACACGAGGTGCATTCATTGCTGCTGTGTTTGCAATGCAAGGCTTTGGAATTTTATCAGGAGGCATTTTCGCTATTATACTTTCTAGTGCCTTTGATGCAAAATTCAAAGCTCCAGCATATGAGGTTGATCCGATTGGCTCGACTGTTCCCCAGGCTGATTTTGTGTGGAGGATTATCTTGATGGTTGGAGCTCTTCCTGCACTACTCACTTACTACTGGAGAATGAAGATGCCAGAAACGGCTCGATACACAGCTCTTGTAGCCAAGAATGCAAACCAGGCTGCATCAGATATGTCAAAGGTTTTGCAGGTTGACATTGAGGCTGAACCAAAAATGGTGCAGGAAATTGCTGCGAAACAAGCTAATTCATTTAGTTTGTTTTCAAAAGAGTTTCTTACTCGCCATGGGCTTCACTTGCTTGGTACATCAATAACATGGTTCTTGCTTGACATTGCGTTCTACAGTCAAAATTTGTTCCAAAAGGACATCTTCAGCGCTGTTGGTTGGATTCCTTCAGCTAAAAGTATGAATGCAATTCACGAGGTTTACACGATTGCAAGGGCTCAGACACTCATTGCATTGTTTAGTACTGTACCTGGTTACTGGTTCACAGTAGCTCTAATCGATAGGATGGGCCGATTTGCTATTCAGATGCTTGGTTTCTCCATGATGACAATATTTATGTTTGCGCTGGCAATTCCTTATGACCACTGGACCGAGAAAGGCAACCATATTGGATTTGTGGTCCTTTACTCATTGACCTTCTTCTTTGCAAATTTTGGACCCAATGCCACCACATTCATTGTGCCTGCGGAGATTTTCCCTGCTAGATTGAGGTCAACTTGCCACGGAATATCAGCTGCATCAGGAAAGCTTGGAGCAATAGTAGGTGCTTTCGGATTCTTGTATTTGGCTCAAAACCAAGACAAGGCAAAGGCAGATGCAGGGTATCCTGCTGGTATTGGTGTTAAAAACTCTCTTCTGGTACTGGGCTTCGTTAACCTTCTGGGAACATTGTGTACTTTGTTGGTACCTGAAGCAAAAGGCAAATCTTTGGAGGAGATGTCACGTGAGAATGAGGACGATGGAGCTGAGGCACAATGTTAGTTTTTCAGCTGCGTATATTACAACTATCTGGGACCAATAATTGTCTTAGTGTATGTCTGATCGAGTTTTTTTCGACTTTTAAGTTAAAAAAATGTTCACAACAATTTTTGACTTGTAAGCTAGAAATTTGATGAAGGGAAGCTTCGAGATCTCATATCACATTAGCAGATTGAAGTATGTGTAATTTTAGTTTTTGCTATCTTGTCTTGGTTTCTATTGATTTGCCATTGTTATGGGATTTTCAAAAGTTTAAATTTTGAATCACATTCATTTGCCATGCCTCCTTCAATTCTTTGAATCTTTACTTATTTATTTAAGCAAGCCAAGTCAGATAGTACAGTGAAGTAACTAGAGATGGTGCGAATTACAATAAGAGTAGGGTTCCCCGGACCTGGGTTATGAACCCTGTGATTACGCTCCATCCAACTGTAATAAACTGCCACACGAACAAATAAGCTCGCAATGTGTTTCATTTTCTGAGTTGTACCAGGAGCAAAGAAATGACCACCTTGGTATTGCCTCCAATCAGCAGCAAATCTAATAGGCAAGGCGTTTCAAATCAATCTGAAATAAGGACAATCAGATAAGATATGATCATTTCTCTCTACCCTCCATGACATAACAAACACCTCAAGTCCACGTTCATTCCAAATGAGATCATACGATCCCTGGTTAAAAGTCTGTTCTTTATGGCCAACAACAATATGAAAGAACATTTCAGAATTGAAAAAGAATTCCAAACAAACTCATGCCAAGAGACACCTACGGAGGAAGCACGAAAAGAATGCCAAATAGTTGACAGAGAAACGTTTTTGTGCTGAAAAGAGTGTTAGAATAATAATACAAGATCCTGTTAAAACCTTCCTCCTCTACGACCCCCAACATTCTCAATATTTATTATGGACAAGGCAATCTATGCCCCAAAGATCGCGTCCGTTATCCATTCTTCGATCCATAAATGGGCTTTCGAGTGGGGGGAGTGTTGGGATAGTAACATAAGACCCTGGTAAGGCCTTCCTCTTATACCTTATGTTGTGTTTGGTTGGGGTAAATCAAATTGGAGGGAATGGAATGGAATTTGAATAAAAATATAGTTAAATATTTAAAAATTTCATTCCTTACATCATTCCATTCCTAACCACCTAAACTAAAGTTTAAACACACCAACTTGAAAAGGAATGATCCATTCTCCCTCCAAGCTATTTTCTTCCCAAATCCTATCATACAAAATTTGCACCCACTCATTTTTTTTTAAAATTTTACCTCTCATGTTCATTGTGTTCCTTTAATTTCTATTTATTCCATTCCATTACATTCCATTCTCCCCAACCAAACACAACATTAAGGTTTTAGATGAGTTGGTTACTTAACATAGAGTTCCAAGTAATGTGGTCTGTACTATGCACTCGAACTGCACTAGAAAGACGTCTCAACTCTACTACATCAACATGATTTGATCTTGGACGATCCCACGGTCCATCCCTAAGGTAAAAGGCAATATTTACCATAGACGAAGACTCGGCTAAAGAAATAATATTAGATCGAAATTCCTGCAGCACAGGCTTTTTTCTAAGCCAAGGATCATGCCAATAAAGAAACTCAGAGTTTTCCCCGACATAGTATTGAATATAGGTACCTGCAAACTCCCTAAGATTGAGGATTTTCCGCTCAGCCCAGGAACATTTACAGGGGATCTTGGCTGTCCGAACCCCTTTACTTTTGAAAAGAACACTTCGAAACCACAAATTCCACATCGACCCAGAGTTAGTATGAAGCATATGCCACAATTGATACGAAATAGACGCCTGGTTATTTTCAAAAAAAAAAAAATTAGACGCCTGGTTCCATTCAAAAATATTCTTCAAACCAAGACCACCTTCAACCTTCGGTTTGCAGCATTCCTCCCAACTCGCTTTAAGTTGACTTTTCCCATTAAACATCATAGAATTAATCTTCACGAGCACACCCCCGAAAAAAAACATTTTATTATTATACCTTTATTATTCAAGAAGCGGATTCCAGCTTCTTGAGAATGTAGCTTCGTGCTCAAGAATCACACCGTTATGCAGCCTTTTAGTGTTTAGAGGCATGGCGGATTAGAGCAGTGGACTCTACCGGTAGAGTCATCAATCTGGATAAATGCAGTTGTAGTTAAATTTTCAGATATTGGCCTTTCCTTTGGGAATAAACCAAAGGCAGTCATGACAACTCTTTGTTTCTTCCGCTTCTGTCTTGGTTTTGTTATTGGTGGCAGGAGCGGATTCCAGCTTCTTGAGAATGTAGCTTCGTGCTCAAGAATCGAACACTGTTATGCAGAATTTTTAGTGTTTTAAGGCATGACGGATTAGAGCAGAGGACTCTTACCAATTGAGCCATCAATCAGGATAAATACAGTTGTAGTTTGTATTTTCAAATTATAGTTGTTTTGACACAGGTTGGATGGCTCGAAAATGACAGGAAGGTTTATTGCAAGGAGAATGCAGGAAAATGACAGGTTGGATGGCTCGAAAATGTCATCTTTTTCGTCTATTTATATAAAAAGTCGAAATGAAAATCGAAATCTAATCTTCCACCAGGACTATGGAAGCCACCAATAATAGGAAATATGCACCAAGTTAAAACTACAATTAAGAATTAACTACCAATAATTTCTTTTCTAGTTTCCTACATGCATTCTCTACTCTGAAATAAGCTACGACTACAAATAACTGGCTGATGTCTCCTGTTACTGCATCTCTGCCCTGAATTTCGCAACAAAATCTTAAGCTTTCTCATCAATTTTGAAGCATTTCGGGCAATGCCAACACCGACGAATATATCCCACATATATCAGTAGCAGTTGTATGCTTCTTCCACTTTTTCATGTCTTCCTTGCTCTTGCACCTACTTGTTGGTCAATAAGTTCAGTTTCAGGTAGCTTGATTCTACTTTTGAGTATTTACAAAGAGACAAGTGATGGAGTTTATCTCTTGAGCCTATATAGAACCAGTCATTAATTTTCTGATTCAAGGGTCAACGAAAACAAGCTAAATGATCTTAAACTCTTTTTCTGTATTGCAACATTCATCTGCTTTAAAAGTCTCAAATTCTTTATTTTAATTCATTCATTTGCAGCTGCGTGAATGTCATACGTTAGCAACTTGGCATAGAACATGGCTGATCAGCATCTCCAACTCAAGATAGGTTAATAATATCCTGTAAATTGCTTGTTTCTTGTCATATTATTTGCCGCTTGAAGCTGGTTTGGGTTCTCGATTTCACAAAGCCTCTAAAATTTGTACAAACCAAGGATAAAATTTTGCACAATTTTTAATGTTCGAGAAACATTTCAGGCTTTCTCGCCAAATGCTAAGACACACTATCAACTTGCACAAAAAAATTATCTAAAGAAATCATAGTCAACAAAATTATTTGAGAGATGAATGTAACATAATATACTGTTTACAAAACTATCAGTCTTCAATGCATCAACTATCTTCTGCTTGAAGTTTTCCAGAGAGTATGAGAAGCCTTTCTGCTCGCTTCCAGCCCTATATAATAAAAAAACAGTTGAGTTGATTTGCATACGAACTGCTTGAGCAGAAGCTTTAGTTGTGCCTGTTCAAATTGGAGAGAACCACAGAAATTTTTTTCTTCAGTCCCCAAACCAAAAGGATTAGAAAAAATAGTTCATAATATATAGTAAGAACTTATCCAGTGTCAAATAATCACATCCCCGGTTCTGACCACAGACCAATAATATGTAAGTTTGGGAATCTACAGAAGAAGCACTAGATATGTAATGTGTATTAATTACTTAAATCTCAAATGAAATGAAATGAGATTTTATTTTTATTTTGCATTATACAAACAGGAACTGAATTAACTTCTACTCCCTCTATTTCATTTTAAGTGTCATATTTTGACTAAGTTTGAATTTCAATTTAAGTGTCGTTTTAATATTTTCAAGACAAGTAAATTTTCTTTTCAATATATACCCTTGTTTACAACTATATTAGCATCTTAAATATATTTGGCAAGTATCAGTGATTCTTGAATTTAGCTTTTGGATAAATCTGTAGACTGTATACTAGTTGGCATATCCATTAAGAAGCTAGCTAAAATAGTAAGTGCATCATTTGCTCAACATTCACAAGACCCGATACTAAGTTTTATCTTCATATATAAAGAGATACTGGTAAAAATTCCCCAAATACATAAACAAATTATAGACACTCAACATCCATCAAGAAGCTAGGGAGATGCATACTTATATAAGGGCCTGGAAACCAGATTTCTGCATTTCCCTCAATTTCCATATTGGGAAAGGACCACATCCTTCAGTTTCTTCGTCATCCATTCGTTGCATGGCCCACAAATATTGTACTGTGAGGATTGTATCCTATCAATGGAATAAATTAGTTCAATCATCAGTTAATATATTTCTAAAAGCCATAGCAAGAACACGGTCTCGCTAATCCAGACAATTCATAAATATACTTTAATTTTCTTATCTTTTGTTGTATGACATAGTTGTGTCTTTCACAGAATATGACGTAGTTGTGTCTTTTCATAATCATGAATATACTTGTATGGATAACATCGATATCAAGGAAATGATGTACAACTTTTTTTTTCTCAAGAGCAAATATATTAAGTTATCAAATCAACAACCTAATTGACGCCTTACAAGTTGCTTTAGATAGTTAAACTTTAAGCTTGTACAGTGAGTCATACATAACTTCCAGAAAGTATTCACACTAGGGCCCTAAGCATTACCTGACCTCCTTCCGCTACTGATCCAACTTTGTCACGTATGCAGTACACCTCTTGTGTTTGAAACTGGGACAAGATGAGCAACAGAGCCAATAATTAATCTTGGCTAAAATGGAAATATTAAAAGCTAAAGATCAAAAAAGTTCCTACCTGAACAATTATCACAGGAGTTTCTCCCATCATTTTGGTTTCTCTTACATCAACATCTGACACATGTAGAATCTGGGGTAGGAAAATGGTATAGTAAGGTCTTGGTACATTCTCAAAACAAAGTGAAAAGTTAAGGTATATGCTGACAAAAGTACTAAGGTAATAAGTTGGTGATTAAATGATTAGATACTGGACACCAAATCATATAGAGACCACATGCTTATAATGTTCCCTGTTTGCACAAGCCATGGGTTCAGAATAGGTAAGAAAGCAATACACATCACGCTTTATTAATAAAAGAATTACATCACAGACATTTGACGTGTGTATATTCAGCTAATTTAATTAGAAATGATATACGTTATTCAGATACAAAAACCCAAAAGACCTGACCATATTAAAAACAGACTGCTCAATAATTTACCAAGTACAATCAGACCCCATAAAAAGAACAACACAATATCCGAAGCAAGAGCAACCATCTAGATTTGGATAATCTTACCTTGTTATCAATTACAATATTTTGGCTTGCATAAGCCTTATGTTCTGCACTACACCGCTCAATTACTTCAGGGATACAATACTTCTTCAGAAATTTAACATCTCCCTGTAAAGTAAAGTACATTATGAGTATGATAAACACATGTACTTCTTCAAACATATCATGACATATAATATAATAAAGGGGCAGAAGTCCCTTATAATTGTTAAAAATGCTACCGCTATCCAGCTTATAGATAAAACGAATACTACATAATAAAACCCAAGACTACAAATTGACAGAATGTGAACATCTTTCCAACTTCTAATAAGAACGTCAGACTTACTTTATAGTAAGCACTGAGCATTGGCCTGACAACTTCTTGAACCTCATCCCTAAATTCTGGCAAAGAGAAAGATCTAACAGGAAATTGCATATTATATAGACTATTAGTGGGCTGGACAAGATAAGTACTCAAAATTAATATAATGTAGTAACAAGGACAAGACGGTAATCATACGGATCTCGACGACGTATTTCTTTAACTGAAATCCCAGCAGCTGTTTCCCCAAAGACGCTCTCATTGATACTATTGCAGAAGTGGAAGAAGTGATTAACTATTTGCTTTCACTCATGTGAACAGTATCCTATGATATATAAAGATACGTACTCTTGAATTTTATGCACAACAGGATTATCAGAAACCTCCCACATTTCCCGCACGTCTTCTGCTAACTGTGGATTAAATTCTAAAAGCAGTAAGAAGCTTATAGTAAAAAACTCACAAAGGTTAGTGGCTTAGTGCTGAAGAACAGAAATATTTTTTCATGACAGATTTCATAATCTCCTACATATCCCGCTGATAATTTATTTATATAGAAAAAACTACATACGACCGTGATGAGGGAGTGGTTAAATTATAATGATATACTAAATACAAACACACGTATCTATATGGTATGTCGATGCACTCCATTGTATATTATATTCTACATATTCTCCATGTATTTAGTAACTGGAAAAATGGATTCTACAATTCTCTGATTTTTCAGTACCCACTGATAATAAACATGTCAATTCTTAATTCATATGGTATCATTTGCAACTTTTTATCCATGCGTGAGTTGCTCCAGCAATGACAACTTGTAGTCGATTATGTCTTATGCCAATTTTATTCATCATAGAGAACCAAAAATTAACATTTTCTTTTCATACAAATGGTTCCTCCGGTCTTGGTGTAACTGATATACTATACTACATGTAGATATATGGTAAACAATACCAGAAATGGGCCATACCTCCTGGGTCTTTGACACAACCGGTTCGCTTAACCCACCGACGCGCTTGAATACTGGATTACGTCGCAACTGAGGATTTCATACCAGATACATTACTAAAGATGCATCAGCGATAAACAAGCATCTAAATTAGGTATACTCGTCAAAAAAAGCTACCTTTTCCTTAATTGCTTCCCACTTTTTACTCCACCGGGACTCCTTTTTAGGTAATATCACAATGTCAGTTCTGGTGCTTCTCTCAATATTTGCTAAAGGGTCTACTTCAGGAGCAGTGTATTCAAGGCGCTTTTTTCTATTTGGAGTGCCTTTTAACTCTTCCTTCACAATGTCGCACCCCCTTTTTGCCAAGTCAACAAGTTTTGTATCCTTAACTTTCTGGAAGGCTGACGACAAGTTGGGAGAAATATAAGCAACGCCAGACATAAATTTGCTGTATAATGTTTGTGCTGTATCAGTAGGCCCAGATTTTTGCTGTCCGTCCTCCCCACTTGCAGACTTGCTACCATCGTTCACTCCAGAGCTAAAATCAGGATTAGCTTCGGAGGACTCTTGCTTCCCCATCCCAAAAGATTCTTTGACCTTAAAGATGAAAGATAATCATACATATGACTACTTATATAAACTACTAACAAAAATTGATAATTCCCTAGTAAAGAATTTGTACCTCCTCTGTAGCAGCTGAAACCTTTTCCTTTACCTGAACCAAAAAACAATAATAAAGAGAGAACAAAATTATTAACATACCCTATATACTAATCACAACTTTTTCAATGCTAGGAAGCACTGGAGGAGTAATTACTATTTCGTAAATGGAACACAAGAGGGAAGGTAAGTTGTACAATGCTAAATATCTGTAATCTATAAATGTGAAATATTAGCTACCACAAAAGGTGAAGTGAAACTACAAAATATAAGATGACATTCCTGACTAAAGCTTTTGGCCTTTTACAGAAGCACTTAGTTGATTCCCATGGATCAGTTACATGACAGAATTACATAGGACTTGTTACTGATTCTTTACAGTTCTAGTAATGCCTTAGTATCAAAGTACAAACCAAGTCATAGATTAGCACATCGAAACCATTTTTTCTTGGAACAAGGCATAGCATTTTCCATAACATGTTTTCCTGAATAGTTTATTTCATCTGAAAAATTAATCAACATCATTAACATGTGAATAATTAATTATTAATGGGTGAAGGATTTTGTTATACGATCAACAAAAAACTAGAACTATGTAAAGAAAATAGGAATATAGAATAATTAGAAAATAGCATAAAAAGGTTCAGACGATAGACATGACTCAAAGTTTGCATAGATAAAGAAATTTAACGAGGGCATTAGTTCGAACCTTTTTTGTAGTAGCTTCAGCTTCTCTCCACACACCATCCACATGCTTGTACAGCTGCTCAGTTGTCTGCTTCGTTCTGCATTTCGCCAGTTCACCATCTCAGCCTCCATTAGAAGTGGTCTGTCCAGCCTTGACATACAACAGTATGTCTCAGCCTATTACCAATTATACAATAACTACAACACATAGAAAGGATAAATATTAAAATGTACCTAACTTTCAAATTTTCCGTAACTCCCTTGAACTCTTCTGCTTTCTTCTTCAGTTCCTTAACTGATTGATCCAGCTCTGGATTTCTGTAACAAAATATTTATAAACCATAAGACTAACAATTTGTCTCAAATATATCAGGTGATTTTATGCATTATTTACATAGGCCGAAACTACAGGCAATAATATCACAAAAGAATCTACCGGAATGTGGGAACACCCTGATACACAATTAGGATTCATATTGACACTGCATTAACAACCTCATATACCATTATCAACACTTCAAAAGAACTGTAACCTTTCCGCCATGAAAATTTCCAACAAAACTTTATTTGAAAAACCCAAGGAATCAATCCAATATCGTAAAATCTAGTATATTTAAGTTAGACCTTGCAGAACCCCTTTTTCTATCTACCCTAAATCCACTAAATTATCACCAAATTAAGCATCAAATTTTCAGTTTTAACATATCATTACATTCAGTATCCCTTATTTTTGCCTCCAACAGCTCTCGATGTTCAATATCACAAATTTACAAACCTTAAAACTGCTGCCTTGTCATTCTATAAAAATTCAGTTGGGTATCTAAAAATGCAATCTTTATATAACCTCAAACCAAAAAAATTTACAAACAAAAATAACAAATTAATCCCAGCTCAAGAACAATGACTTGAAACAAATACATACATACACAAGTGAGATATATACGTACTTATTAACTTCTTCCTTGAACTTATCAAAAAAACTCAATTGACGAACACCCATGAAACCCATATAAGAATCTGATGTCTGCACCCTCAATCTTGTTCTTGGAATCGAAACCTGCCAAAATAACAAAAACCCATTACATAAAAAACACAATCTATACATACATGTTTGTAAAGATTGGATTTTTATTGAAAAAACAGACCTGGGGTGCTAAGAGCTGACGAAAAACAGGCTGTTTGGTGAGCAAAAGATCTCTAACAAGCTTTCTTGAAGCCATTGTAGGCTGATTCAAGATTAGGGTTTTGTTTGGGAATGTGTGTGTGTGTGTAATAAACCCTGAATAGTGGTGTGTGTGTGTGTATTGAAAAGCCAAGTGTGTGTGTTTAGTGTGTTTTTATATTTTGTTTTTCTTTTGCTGGAAGAAATTAAATTAATGGGTTTTTTTTTGCGCAAACGAGAGAATATGTATTTTGGGCTGGGGTTGTGAGAGTGGAGTGTACAGCATGTTTGTTTAGGCCCATTTTTAGGGCTGAGTATATTTTTGAGTTTGGGCTGGGTTGTGAGCGGAATCATGTTTTTTATTTTTGTCTTAATTATATCCTTTTCCATACTATTCTATTCTAAACAAAATAGTATATAATTGATTGGTTGGTAGTTGGTTAACACCTTCCCTAAAAGTTTGTAAACACCTTCTAAAAAATGAAAAATAAATTAAATACACATAAAATTTTATTTTCTAAAAAGTAAATCACATATTTTACTTAAACTCTCTTCTAATTATACTCCAATTAATCTATCTAACTCTACTATTTATACTACTAGTCGACTAAGCCGCGCTTCGCGGCGGCCTTATAATTTTTTTTATAAAATTTTAAGTAAAGATCATTTAAGAAAAAAATGACAAAAATATTTTTATAATATCAATATAAATTGGTGAACACAATATTGTATAAATTAAATATACATATATAATAAGATAAATTATTCATATATTTTTCTATACCGATTTTGTCTTACGATTTTTTAGGCCGACACCCGTTGTATATATAATAAAAATACTAAGCGAACACAATAATACAAATTTAAATACTAAAATACTCTTTGACTTTGATTTACCGATTTTGCCTCACAATTCTTTTTTAAAATTTTAAGTATATCTAAAATATCAATATAAATTGATGAACACAATATTGTATAAATTAAATATACATAGATAATAAGATAAAATATTCATATATTTTTCTATACCGATTTTGTCTCACAATTTTTTAGGCCGACACCCGTTTGTATATATTATAAAAATACTTAGCATACACAATAATAAAAATATAGATACTAAAATGCTCTTTGACTTTGATTTATCGATTTTGCCTCACAATTTTTAGGTCGACGCCCGTTGTATATATTTTAAAAATACTAAGTATATAGAATATAAATCGAGTAAGTATGATTACAAACATGGTGATAAAATTTGATTATTAGAAGTAATGATTGTATATATATAAGAATGTAAAATTTATTTTCTATTTCGAATACATACTATAAGAATATAATAATTTTTTTCTATTTCGAATATATAATTTTTTCTTCCCAACAAATTCGAAAACATTTTCAATTTCGAATATTTAATTTGAATTCTTCTTCCCTACAAATTCGAGAACCTTTTCTATTTCAAAGATGTTTATGTTAACGTTTATATTAATGTTAAAAAAGGAAGTTTTGATTTCTTTTCTGAAAAATAGGATTTAAAGAAGGAAATTTTAATTTTACATATTTAAAATAGAGGAGCTCTAGAAAAATAGATAAATATGAATTGAGCGATTCTAGAGCTCCACCAAACTCTCGGGAAATTTCCTTTATATATATAATAGATAGATAGATAGATAGATAGATATTATTATAAGAAAAACATGGTATAATTGGTTGGTTGATTGGTTAACACCTTCCAAAAAAAGCTTGTTACCACGTTCTAAAAATGAAAAAATAAATTATAATGTATATAAATTTTATTTTACTTAATAACAAACTCTTTTAATTTATACTATCAATATTATACTAGGTATATTTGGTTAGTTGATTGGTTGGTTTCCAAAAAAATTGTTAACACATTCCTAAAAATAATAAATTAAAAAAATTATATTAAAAATGTTAATTTATATATTATAAATGCATCTTCAATTAAACACTTCAAAAATCCTCGACAACATCTAATACAAACACTACAAAAACACAAACACATATCAAAACAACTCCTACATATCAAACACTACAATCAAACTACAGGAAGAAGTACACGAACACATTTGCCTCATTCAAATGTTTTGGTAGTTAGATTTTAAAATAAAATTCTAAAAAAATTATAATATTAAAAATACTTTCATAGGTTCAAGGTTCAAATCCCGACAACAATATACTATTATTAAACATTTACATTATCTTATAAACAACTACTCCCAGAAGTTCAAGGTTCAAATCCCCCAACAACATATTTTAGTTAAAAATTTATATTATCTATATTCACAAATATTTATATTATCTTATAAATCATTCCAAAAAATTCAATGTTCAATTACCGTCAATACATATTAAATTTTAAAAGTTATATTATCTATTTTCAATATAACAGGAAACACTATCATTTAAAATACTATCAAATACGTATTATTATATTTTATTATCTTCTAAAATTTATTTTCTTACTAATTTAAAAACATATATTAAAATTATGACTAATAAGATAAAAATATTAAAAAATAAGATAAAATATTAAAAATCATGCGTGCATCGCACGGGTTATAGGCTAGTATATTTTTATATGGGAAAAGAGAATAATATAACACTAGCTTATCACGGATTTTTTTCATGTTATATATTTTTTTTATTAATTTATATTGATAATTTTAAGATACAACTTTTGTGGATTCAAAATTTTTAAAATATATAATTTAATTTTAATAATTATATATACTGTACCCGTGATATTTTTAAACAAAGTGGGACTTTAATTAGAAAATATAGAAATAATACATTTTATTTGAAAAAGTTAATCAATAAATTATTAGTAATTAAAATATTTTATTAAATAGAATAGGTATGTTTACGTGAAAAAGGAAATTGATTAGTTATTGAAAAAATATAAAAGGTAACATGCTCTACATAAAAAAGAAATTGATTAGTTATTTATAGTTAATTTTTTTTCGTATCTTTCAATATTTTGACTTTAATATAATAGTAATGATAGATATAAGTAAGGGTATTTAGGTAAAAATATACTAATACATAAGGAAGGATAATTAAGTAAAAACACGAAATACTAAAAAACAGGTATAAAAATTTTTAATGTTTCGACTATTATAATATAGTACTAGCTTATAACATGTGCGATGCACGGAAGATTTTAAATATTTTTATCTTAATATTTAATATTTTTATTTTATTATTCATTATTTTAATATTTGTTTTTAAATTAGTAAGAAAATAAATTATAAATAAATAAAAAAAAATATGATAATACGTATGTGATAGTATTCTAAATGGTAGTTTTTTGCTTGTATATTGAAAATAGATAAATAACTTTTCCAATTTAATATGTTGTTGACGGAAATTAAACCTTAAAATTCTTGGAATAGTTTATAATATAATAAAAATATTTAATAATAATATTTTAAAAATAGATAATATAAATTTTTAACTAAAATATGTTGTTGAGGGAAATCGAACCTTGGGAGTAGTTTATAATATGATATAAATGTTTAATAATAATATGTTGTTGACGGGATTCGAACCTTGAACCTATAAGAATATTTTATATCTTATAAAAAGAATATTCTTTTAGCATTACATTCAACGGTTCTCATTAACCTTTCTCAAAATTCAACGATGGCTCTTGAGTATACCAAAAGAAGTATATCAAGATATACCAAAAAAAAATGTACCAAACTAACAATCAAATAAAGACTAGTTTACTTATAATATTATAGTACAGATAAGAAAAGAGAATTTAAAGGTCAACAAACAATAGGAAAAGATAATATAAAATATTTATCAAATACAATTATCGACCGCACTAAAAAGTTTTCTATAGGCCTTTGGAAACTCCAAGCCCTACTTATATCTATATCTATCTAAATCTATACTATTATATAAAAGCCGAAACATTAAAACTTTGGTTGGTTGGTTGGTACCTGTTGAATTTACTTATTTATCCTTACTTAATTATAAATAAAATCCATTCTACTAACTGAATAATTTCCTTTTTCAAATTAAACATATTACCCTTTCTATTTTTCATAATTAATTTCTTTTTTCAGATTAAACATATTACCCTTTCTATTTTTCACTAGCTAATTAATTTACCTTTTCAGATAAAACAATATCTTTTATATTGTATCTAACTAAAATTTCTCCTTTCTTATAAACACTACGAGTAATTTTGTTTAATAAAATAAAATAATTATATTGTAGTTACTATTAACTAATCAGAACATGTTACCTTTTCCCTATTCTGTAACTAAAATATCTCTTTTTCCAATTATATCACGGGTTGTTCTATTTAATAATATAAAATAATAATATTATAATACTAATAATTACCGATTACCTTTTTCAGCTAAAATTAATCATCTTTTCCATATTTCATAATTAAACTTTCTTTTTCTAAAAATATCACGGGCAACATTAATTTCTTACCATCTAAAGACACTACGAGCAATTTAATTTAGTAAAATAACATAATTGAATTATAATTACTATAAACTAATCAATAACTTTTTTCACCTAAAACATGTTTCCTTTTTAATTTTCTCTAACTAAGATCTCTCTTTTTCCAGTTAAATCACGACATTCTATTTAATAAAATTAAATAAATATCACGGACAACATTAATTTCTCACTATCTAAATACACTACGAGAAATTTAATTTAGTAAAATAACATAAATGAATTATAATTACTATAAACTAATTAATTACCTTTTTCACCTAAAACATGTTTCCTTTTTAATTTTCTCTAACTAAGATCTCTCTTTTTCCAGTTAAATCACGACATTCTATTTAATAAAATTAAATAATAATTTTATAAGTACTTATAATTAACCGATTATCTTTTTCAACTAAAATGTCAAATTTTCAATCTTTTTTAACTAAAATCTCTTTTTTTTTTCTAGAAATATCACGAATAACATTTATAATCAAATCATATCATTTAAAAATTTAAGCCTCCAAAATTCATATTTTAAAAAATAGTAATTCAAATTAATAAAAAAATCATATAATATTAAAAGAAAAAGAAATCCGTGCATCACACAGGTTTTAAGCTAGTTATCATATTAAAGCCGAAACATTGAAAGTTTGTCGGTTTGGACAATGAAAGTTTGTCCGTTTAGTTTTCGGTACGGTAATACTAATTATTAAAATAAATAATAAAATAATTTAATTAATGATAATTAGCCGATTGACTCTTTTTTTTTTTGCTAAGCTAGCCAATTGCCTTTTTTATTTAAAAGACGTTTACTTTTAATTAATGATATTACCTTTTATAAACACCTAAAATATAATCTTGTAATAATTAATATATACTCAAAAATATTACACCATATCTCCTAATTACTAACAAAATATAATATAACATCGTTTACAACGAATAACGACCGTTAGATTTTTAGTAAAAATCAGAACCGTTAGATCTAATAATTAGATATATTATATGATTAAATTAATTTACTAAAATTTCAAGTTTCGAATTCCGTAAGTGACATACTTATTTAAAAATTTATAATATAAGCTTTAAAGTTTAAACCATGCATATCATTAATTAAATTTTTAATAAATTATTTAAATTAAAATTAAAATAAATTACTGAAAATAATGATTACATAAAAATCTAATTGTAACATAAAATAAAATTTATTACATATCAAAAGAAATCCGTACACCGCACGGGTTATAAGCTAGTTATTATGTTAAAACTAAAACATTGAAAGTTTTGGCTTTCGGTCATTTTAGGTGTTTATTAAAATTAATAAATAATAAAATAATGTAATTAATGGTAATTAGTCGATTGTCTTTTATAATTAGGATATAACCTTTTTAAACACCTAAAAATATCAAATATACAATATCTTTCAATCATTAATATTTCTTTTCTAATCCAAACATGTTACCTTTTAATTTAAAACATTATCTTGCAATCATTAATATATATACCCAAAAATATCACACCATATCTTCCGATCATTAAAAAATATTAAAAACATATACACATTTATAGTAAGGAAACATGAGTACAATTGTTTGTATTTTGATTCAACTGTTAAACTATACAACGAATAACGACCGTTAGATTTTTAGTAAATGAAGAAATAAAGAAGAACTGTTATATCTATTAATAAGGTATATTATTATGGATGATGGCCCACTTTACCGTTTTTTGATCGAACAAATGCCAAAATACCCGCACGCGAAAAGTTGGCCCTAAATACCTTTAGATTGCGCATTTGTAACTTGTGTAGGCTTGTCCACGCATCTACAACTTGCGCACTTGCTCAAACTGTATATTTTTAAATTTTATATTACGCCGTATACATACCATCAACTTGCATAGCCATTACCACGCATCACATATAGGCGTAGATCGTAAACCTTTTTCAATAACTTTAGTATACACAAGGTCATATCCAAAGCATTTCGAGCAATATCCTGAAAAGCAAATATTCAAAGAAATATCCTCCAGTCGAAGAAGGTCATATCCACCATAAGTTTTATGTCTTCTCGAGATTATCCCCCTCCAAGGGGGTCATTTTCCTCAGAAATTATATAACTTGGGATACCCTCCTCTCGGGAGGTTGTTCCCCATTCCAGAAATATCCTCCTCTTACGAGGTCAATTTTCCGAAGCTCGAACCTTGATGAGGCGCTGGAAGTACGGACATCCCCCCCGGAAGTACGGTTTTTCAAGGATTTAATAATTTGGGATACCCTCCTCACAGGATGTCGTTCCCCAAATTAGAAATATCCTCCTTTCTGGAAGTCAATTTTTCGAAGATCGTACCTTGATGAGGTGCCGGAAGTACGGACATCCCCCCTCCCCGGAAGTACGATTTTTGCAAGGATTTTATAATTCGGGATACCCTCCTCACAGGAGGTTGCTCCCCATATCAGAAATATCCTTCTCTCAGGTGGTCAATTTTCCGAAGATCGCTTCATTTTTACTAAGACTCTCCTTAGAGGAGATCATCTTTTAAATAAATCACGAAGATCCTCCTTAGAGGAGGTCGTCTATTACAAAAAAATAAGGGAGACCCTCCTTAGAGGAGGTCATCTTCCCAAAGCCATATCAATATCCCAAGATTCTTCCAAAAAAAAATATCAGCAACACTTAAAGGGTCTTTCAAAAAAAATATCAACAGCCCCCGGATGGTCTTTCAAAAATATCAGCAACACCCAAAGGGTCTTCCAAAAAAATATCAGCAACACCCAAAGGATCTTCTAAAAAAAATATCAGCAGCACCCGGATGGTCTTCCGAAAAAATATCAGCAACACCCAAAGAATCTTCTAAATAATATCAGCAACACCCGAAGGTTCTTCTAAAAAATATCAGCAACACCCAAAGGGTCTTCTTGTGTAATATTGAACAAAAACTCGACTTTTGCTTCCGTTAAATTCAGAATTTCCCAAGCTTCTATTTGTTCTTCATGTACCACGAAATTGCATCTCAAATCTGGAACATCTTCACAATTCAGATTCTGCCAAGATCTGGTTTTAGCCTTTTTGACCATCTAAACGATTTTTTCTTGAAAAACACAAAACACAAAAGTTGTAGATAACGAAACGATCTTTCCGACAATATATGGCTCATCAAAACCAGACTTATAACGAATCGGGAATCTAATAAAACGTCTACTGATTAACTTCTCGATGTTGAAAAACGAGATCTGATTGTTTTTTGTGATTTCGAAAATAGATCGAGATATAATATGAGAAAACTCAAAGAACGAAAGTTATAGGAAAAAAAAAAAGCTTTCTGAATCATTAAAAATCATCGAAATCCGACATGTATTGAATTTATCACGAATTTTATAAGATAGCTAACTTGTATGGATAGAATCATAAGAAAACTTATCTTAATTCAGAATAGATCCACCGTGCCTCCACCATTTAGCTCCTCCATTAAAGCAGCTCCAGATCCATAATAACCCCCCATGCGTATGAATTGATTGTCCTCCATAATCAAAAAATATAAGGCCCCTCCTTCTAGTGACAATTGTTAACGGAGGAATTTGGTGATAACAAATTTCAGAGGTTACTGAAATAATGAAATTATGAAAATAGGGGGATTTGGTTTTTTGGATGTTTGGGGCTGGACTTGAGAGGTGTCTCGACTTGTTAGATGTGTCGGATCCTTCCAAGATGTCTACGTACTCTATATTTATAGAGATCAAGCCAATGCAGTTCTGTTCAGGATTGGTTTTTAATCCCTATGATTGTTAAGGGATGTATTTTGGGAATTAGTAGATTTTATCTCTTTAAATTATATTCGCGTTGGGATACCTTCCTTATTTGAAGGATATCGTTTAGAAATATTTTCTATCATAAATTGGAGATAATTTCTCGTTTTAGAGAGAGGAAATAATTAACTTGGAGAGTAAGTTAATTATTATTAGATTCGTATTTGGAACTTTAGGAGATATTAGAGGCAACCGAAAATATGGAGTAACACAAATGTATTAATGACTAATGTTGCTCTAGAGGACGAGTATTATGCAACTGTATTAATAATTATAAAATGACTATATAAGGAATCGAACTCAAGTTGGCGGTGACAAAAGCAATAGACTGACCACTACAACAGTAGCATCTCAGCAAATAGAATGCCATGAGCATTTCGACAGTGCACAAATAGTGGGTGAAAAGGGCCACTTTCCAGCAAAAAGGTATTTAGGGCAACTCCCGTCAAAATATAGGCATTTTGGTCAATTATCCTATTATATATTTAAATTACTCTACTATCGATCAAAGTTCGAATCCCGTCAAAAACATTTTTAATTTAAAATTTTAAAATATAAGTTTCAAATCATGCATGTCATTAATTAAATTTATTTTAAATTACATTAAATTAAAATTAAAATAACTGTTAAAAATAATGATTTTAATAAACCATAATTATAACCTAAAATAAAATTTAAACTATAAGTGGGTGGGACGGAGGGAGGAGTAACTAGACCCATTCCGTTTGTTTTTGTTTGTTTTAAAAAAAATATCATTCCTTTTCCCCATTTTTATTTTTGAGTTTACCCAATACACCTCAATCCTCATTCCACGCTACCCACTAGATTTTCTTATTCTCTTTCCCCTTATCATTACCTACCCATTCCCCATATCATTAGCTAGGGGTGATCACGGTGCGGAGGTGCGATTTTCCCCCAAAACCGCGGACCAACAACCCGCGCATGCGATTTAATCAAATTTCAAAACCGCAACTGCATCGCAAAATTTTAAAAGCGCATAAACCACACCGGGAAAATGCGGTGCGGTGCGATCAAGGGCGGAGGCAGAAATATAATCTAACATGGTCTATAAAATATATTATTGGTAACTAGTATAAGGCTCTTAAACATATGACTAGTAACAAGAGCTTACTGAAGTAAAGAAGTAGCAGTTACAAAGCAGTAGCAACAAACAGGCAGCAGACCAGCAGCAAAATATTTCAAAATAATATTAGTTAGGTGCTTTATACCTGTAAAACAAGAATGAAAGTCTGGCCTTGCTAGTGTTATCTCATAAACTTTTAAATATATCATATAAAATTTACAGATTAACTATTAAATTTAAGCAATTCTTACTTGTTTTTTGAGTTGCAGCCTCCGATTCTTAATTGAATAAAATTCATCTATTATCGAATCTGAATCGATATCTTCAACAAGGTCTCATTCAATGTAAAGCATCATAGAATCTGCTAAAAACTCCTCTTCCATTTTATTGCGCAGAGCAGTTTTAAAATGCTTTATTGCTGAAAAATAGCGTTTGGTTGTGGCAGTAGAAACAGGTAAAGTCAAAACTAGATGAATCAACCGGTCAATCAAATTGTAGTACTGCAACTTGCTTGTTTCAACTAATCTACAACAAAATTCATTGATGGTAGACAAGTTTTGAAAGCTGTCATGATGAATCACATCAAGCTTATAATGCTCAAGTTGACTTTTCAAGTAATGCATTTCTTGTCCAGTAAAGTCTTCTGGATAAAATTTCTTTGCAAGCCTGTAAACATCCTCAACTTTAAATGATTTAAAATTGTCTTTAAGGTCTAACGCAGAACTAAGTACAATTCTACTGCTCCATCACTAAACCTAGAATTTTATTCTTCTCGCTGAAAGTCTATTGCTGAATTGAAGATATCAAAATGATAGTGTTGGCAGATTGTCATTGAGTTTTTTTGTTGGCATGAACGACCTGTTGCACTTTTGTTCAGCTTCCATATCTGGAATTTCAATGCCATGTTGTGGACAAGTAGATAGCACATACGCAAGGAGATGGTCAAATCCTTCTCCCCTCAAGGTAAGAAGCAGTGCTTTAGTAGTTGAGACAAGATCCGTGGCACTTAGGATGTCAAGAGATTTGTGTTGTAAGGCTCGGCAAAGTAAATCACTGACCCCCATAATTTTATGCATCATATGAAGTGTGAAAATAAAATCAAAAGATCTCATAATTATCAAACAACCAGTTGCTCTCCTCGTAGTGAACTAGAATTTCCTTCTTCAATAATACTTTCAAGCACTGAAATGGTTGCTCCATACATATCTATTAAGCTGTAAATAGACTCAAAATGAGAGCTCCACCGAGTAGCACCACTCCGATGAAGATTTCCAATCTGATTTAATCCTCTACCAGTATCACGTTCAATTGAATTCACCATATGAGCAATTTTAAAAGTTTGGGTAAAATGTAATTTAGTGTGTCATTTTGGAGAACAACCAATAAGATTAACAATGGTTGACAATTTTGAGAAAAATAGATAAACACCAATTTCTTTTGTAAAAGCTCCAACGAAAGCTAGTTGTAATCTATGAGCAAAGTAGTGTATATAATATGCATAAGGATACTCTTTAAGAAATAGAGCCTGAAGTCCATTCCAAGCACCTGACATATTGCTAGCACCGTCATACCCCCGACCCTTCATATTAGAGCTATGCAAATTATATCGAGAAAGGACACTGGATATTTTTTCTTTCAATGTTGCAGCATTAGTGTTTGAAACATGAACAATCTCAAAGAAATGCTCTCGTAAGATACCAAGACGGTCAACAAATCTCAAAACAATTGACATTTCTTCTTTATTTGCTGAATCTTTGGCTTCATCAACCAAAATACAGAACTTTGCATCTCTAACTTCTTCACGAATTTTTCTTCTCACTCTGTTGGCCATAATATGCAAAATTTCTTTCTGAATAGTCGGTGAAGTATATTTGCATTTTTGGAGCTCTTTCTAAGACTATATCTCCAACGTCAGGATTAATTCGACCCATAACTTTTACCATCTCTATAAAATTACCACGATTGTTAGAAACTAGAGATACATCATGACCTCTAAATGCACATGCCTGCAAGCTAAGATATCGAACACCTTCAATCGTTGCTTTAATTCGCAACCTTCTGAACTTCTTCTAAACTTTGAGCATTTAACACTTTATCAATATGTCCAGTTACTTTCATTAATTCTTCAACACAATGTACAACATTTCTATGTGGTGAAGTGGGAAGTCCCACATGAATTAAAAGTGGACATCTATCTCCATCATTAACCCTCTTCCAACTCCATCATTAGTAAATGTGGGATGAATAGGTGTTTTTTTCAAATATAAAACAAGGAAAACAAAACACTTCAACTTTTTTCGGAGAGTACTCAAGCCAACTAAAATTTTCAAACCAGGAGTATTGAAATCTACAGGGTTGTTTCTGTGACCCATATCTTAGTTTGGATACTCATCTAGCTTAGGTTGATACACACCCATTTTAATGTATGCTCGCCTTATTTCATCGCGCTGATTAACAGGATATTTGCATATAGGATCTCGAATTCCAGGGTCACGTTCAAGAGTATTAAGATCAATTTCAACTCTTGGAGTCTTCAAAATTGGTTCATCACATTGATTTTCCTGAATGTCAATACTAGATGGATTTTCTACAACATTAGCATTAGATGGAGATTGTACCTCAATAGTAGGTGTAGATGCACTTGGTTTAAAAAATGAAAACAATGTCTTTCCCCTCTTTTTTCCTAGACTTGCCATTATATATCCTGTAAAAAAGAGTAAAAGAGATTGAATAGGATTGCAAATTATAAAACCTAAACTATAAGAATATAATCTATAAATAAAAATAAAAGATGAATTGATCTTGTTGAAATTAGTTGTTACCTCTAAATCTCTAATCTTCTTTTCCTTGCTTGAAAACCTAGAATTGTGATTTGTCCTAGGCTTAAACCAAAATATTTGGGTTGGGCCTTTACTGTGGCTCCGCCCTTGGGTGCGGTTCATTTCGGTTTACACCTTCGATAAAAATAATTATAAATCTGAAATATTAATTTTCATACATGTGGAATAAATTTTTAAAGTTCTTACTCAACCACATTTCTTAATTCTTATGCAGACCGTGACCTCTACAGATTTAATGAAATACAAACATTGTAGTATGAAATATTGTGATACTAAAATAGAAAAAGATGGGCTAGCCCTTTATAATTGATCAATACAATCCCATCATAAGCCTCTAAAACTATTAGGCACTAACGAAGCAAATAGTTTGCAAATCTCCCTTAAATTATTAACAAAATACTAACATAATATATATATATATATATGTATATGTATATATAGACGGAAGAGGTGCAAAGTGCCGCGCCAAAATTAGTAAAGGGATGCATAGTACAATTATGCAAAGTATGGGTAAAAATTGCAGTTGGTCGAAACCAAAGGGATGCGAAATGGAATTAACTCTAATAAATATTTAAAGTGTATTCGATTAATGGTTCATTAACATAGTTTTATTTGTCGTGGTTGTTTTGGTGGTCTTTTAGGTTTACTTGGGTGGAAAGAAGTGTAAGGAGAAGATGGATGTTATTTTTTTTTGGGCGGAAAAAGTATTTAAAGAGAAGATGGATAGAGGCAGAATCTTGAGTTTTGTAGTGGAAATAAAAAGAAGTCCCTGGCATTTTGCTTTAGCCTTTATGTAAATCAATGTATTGTTGCATTAGGTGGGGCACCCTTTTTCCCCCTTGAATTTTTTCCCATTGGGTTTTGCTCTTGCGGGGTTTTAACGAGACCTACTTGTTAGGAGTCTTCTTCTTTGATATAAAGGTTTTATTGTCTAAACTTTTGAAGGAATCTCTTTCTCATGTCAGTCGTAATTTAATTTAAGTTACGACCCATGGATTGTTAAGCATACATTTCGGTTAGATGATAAGCTTTTGTGGATAAAAGAATGTCTCTAGTTTCCATTCTTTTTTAGATTATGTAAATTCTTTTATTGATAAATTAAATCGTTTCATTTTGCAAAAAAAAAACTCTCTTGTATAATATAAGTGTATATAACAATAGCTCGAGAGTTTATATGTATAGTGTTTGAGATAGATATTAAAATTGTGGTTATACAATTCTCAAACTTTGTGCTTTGTATTTTTGCTTGGTTACTTATAAGAAAGGTTGTAAGTGTATATATATATATATTCACACAAATGGCTAGTTGAAGATTTGTTGCAACAAAAAAGATTTGATTGCATAAATTACTCTCCAACAGTTATATTAGTTAGAGGTTTTGAAATTGAAATGTTTGAAATAATTCAAATCTCTAACAAGCACGTTTTGATATATATATGCAATGGTATATATATATATATATATATATATATATATATATATATATATATATATATATATATATATATATATACATATATATATATATATATATAGATAAAATCAATTTTCAACAGCTATAAAAAGATATGAACGAATCTGGGCTGTTTTGGAAATGTTTTAATGATTAAAAGATCGAGTAAAATCTGTTTTGAATGGATAAAGAAAGATAAATCACAATCCTAATAAATAAGAAACTGATTTTTCAACTTTGATTTGAGCTCTATTAATTATATAAACTATATATTATATAATAGAGTCCTTATATATTTAATCCTACCAATCTCTGATATCTTTAAGCAATCTTCAAGAAATCTCCGAGATCAAACTTGACTTAGAACAACTTCTGGCGAGTCTATGTCAACTTGTTGTTTTTGTTCTACCAAATCCATGTCAAATTTTTGTTTTGGTATTGGCGAGTCCATGTCAAGTTACTGTTTTGGTTCCTTGCCTTTCCGTATCATCAACAAATTTACCTGAGCAAACAGATATAAATGCATATGATGCATCAAGTGATTTAATCATATAATGATAAGCTGAATACAGTAAAGTTAGTACCAGATAAGCTATCAGCTTGCTGTATATAACATTAAAACACACAAGGGTAACATATTCGACATATTATTTTTTGAAATATGCTTTTCACGACTGTGTATTCTAATATACACTTTTCAGGATAGGTATCTGCCTATCTACCCATTTCAGGACTTGATATTTCACCCAAACTTAAAAAAAAAAAAAAGAATTTCGTGAGAATTCATGTTTTTTATTCAAAAAATATAGAAATAACAATTTTTGTGATACCCAACCGAACAATGGATATCCTATTGTTAAAAATGACCAAAAAAATAAAAATGACTGTTCTTGTTATTTTATCTAAAATGGTATTTTTGGCCATCATATACCTTATTTTTATAAAGTGCCTCCAAAAATTATTAATGAGTTACGATTTTCTCGATTTGGTATCTTGAGATACGCTTTTCGATTGTGTATCTTAAGATATGCTTTTGAGGACTTGGTATTCAACATATTTTTTTTCAAAGACGATTTCCACGATAGTATATCCTAATATACGCTTTTTAGGATTGGGTATGTGCGCATATACCCAGGATTGGATACTTCACCCAATCTTTTTTTTAAATCGTGAAATTTTCCAAAAAAAAAAGTATAGGAATGAATGGATATTCGATTGGTAAAAATGGTCAAAAAATATAAAATGACCATTCCTGTTATTTAATCTTAAAAAATGGAATTTTTGGCCATCATATATCCTATATATTAAATGAAAAATTTTAACATTCTTTTACTTGTCAATTCATACTTTTCAGTTTTAGGTAACAAAAATAAAAATAAAGGTAAAAATGAATAAATTTTGTGAAATACAATTAGCTCAGGTATATATTGATTATAAATATAGATTAATTATATTTAGTGTTCATGATTTGCAGATGGAGGTGTAATGCTTGGGGAAGGGGAAAGCTTGTGGGATAATAGGTTAAGTAGTGGGATGCGAGAAATGTGACCGTTAGATGAGAAGAGAGAGATGAGTGTAAAATAGTTTCCGTTGATTTAAAAACATCAGGACAGGTGGTTACCCAAAAAACCAACACACACCCTACACATGTACTATATTGTATGTTGTTTGAGTGTGAAACTAATCTCGGCTGTTTATTAAACTTTATTTTATTATTTGTAAATTGAAAATTATTTTTTTATTTTTATTTTTTATTAGTTTTTAAACTAATGAGCTCGTGAATATATCGGTTCGTCTCATTTAAATTCGGCTCAATTAATTTACTTGCTGATAAACCCGACTGGATTAGTTAACTAAGCCATCGTTAAAATTCTTTAAACTTGAACTTACTCGTTTATTAATTATGTTACGTGGTACGTTTTGTGAAACTTTCCTAAGCTACAAAAATTTTGGTACGTTCATACACTTGAATACATGCATGCAAAGTACATGCGACCTATTTGGATGATCACTTAAAAGTCAACTTTTGGATATTAATAAAATTTGCGTAGTGATAATGACTTTGAAGATGAATACTCAAAAGTAATAATGTGTAATTTATTTAGTTAACATTTTTAATTTAATTTCATAGAAAAACGTATATATTTACTATAATTATATGATACGTTAAAAGTTGTAATAATGCTATTAAATTTAATCAGTTAACCTAATATTCAGGGTCCCTCTATAGGGACCGTTTAAAGAACGTCTAACTATAAATATCATCTCTGTTCTCGTGGGTAGGAAGTCATCATTGTTTATTTACTCATTAAAATTGTTAGTAAAATATTTATATATGTTCAGTTTCTTTAATTTGTTAGGGTCCATGGACTATTAGTGATATGGATTATTAATCTGAGTCATTTCGATATAATTTGCTCATCAAACCCCCTTGTTATATATATATATATATATATATATATATATATATATATATATATATATATATATATATAATAAATTTGTATATGACCCGTGAAGTGAGGCCTTTATCATCACCAAATTAGAGTATCTTTTTTTAAAATACATATGCAAATAGTATGTCATGTAATACATTTATATTTAACTTATGGTGTGATCGTTCATGCTTCCTTAAATGCAAATTATGTACAAAAAAACTTATATCAACGAGACAATGATTCTTACATTTGAGGTTGTATCATATCATATTTTTAATATTATTTTGATAGTCGAAATCGGTACATATTTACACAATAATCATAAATAAACTTTCGTTTATACAATTAGAACACTATAAAGGATTTTTATATTCAAATAATAAATGATATAATAATACTTACAAAATAATGAAAAATAGTATATTTATTTTAGATATTCAAGAAACCTACTTGTTCTAACTTGTAGAATGGAAAACTTTTACTCAACTCTATTTTATGAAACAATCATTACTTTTGATTTTGAACAATCTTTAGCCAGTAAATGTTTAAAATTTTTAATCTTATGATTGCTAGTGGTATATTTAAAGTTATGCATGAGATGATTCAAGAGGATGTTTTATATTTAGAAATAAATTTTCTTATTTTGAATATAGATTTTTCGTATTTTATTAAATTTTTAGCTTAGAAGTCTTCACTGTAAGGTCAATGACCTTGAATAAAATAATGGGAAATGCTAACCATAGCCCTAAGGCTATGGTTAAGCATTAAATATTCTTATATTTTCAACATTTATTCTTAGTTATTTAATTGATTTTTGATTTTTCAATGCTTCTTTACATCATTAATTTAATTTCGCAAGTAATAATAGTGGACCCCCTGCATTCACATTAATTTCCACTAATAAAAACATCCTAAATTGCTAAATAATTATATTGAGATTCGTGCAAAATTGATGTATTAAGTTCAAAATTGACATACTAACTGCATTTTTCCACTTACATTAGCTCTTAACCATAGTCCTTAGGGCTATGTTTAGCATTACTGTTTGCACAATATCACGCAAGTATACGTGGTCACAAGTAATATAGATTAAGTTCGTTCCACAGAGATCTGGTTGAGTTTATATTCAGTTAATATACATATTCAACAATGTATGGTTATAACTCACTGCTAAGACAAATCACAAATTGGGGTTTTAATTATCTAAATTAAACTAAGATGCAAATTATCAAACTAAGAATTAATTAACGACTGAGATTTAAAATTGAATTACTTATATGAGAATAAACATGGGACTCTAACTTTATTATTTACTTCACTTAGAGTTGACGCCTTTAATCAATGCATGTGATGATTTTGATAACTGATCGAATAACACGAAACAAGTACACGCTACCTGTCAGAGATAGAAGATGAATAGACACCAATTATGCTTAGACCCTATATGTCTATAAAATTTGAAAACATAAAGGTTGAAGAACAAGTTACTCATATTGATCACATAGGGCAATATAAGTATTTTCATCTTATACTACGAATCATATTGATAACCAATTATGAACCTATGCTAGCATGACAAGTTCTAAATCTCAAGATCCACTTTCACTTTACAAGAGATTAACAATTCAATTTAGATGTTAGCTACGCATCTAAAAGCATTAAGATTGACCATACAAGGATATCAAGAATTCATCACACACAGATCTTTAAAGCATTCACACTACTAAGCTACATAGATAAATTCGTTAGAATCCCATGACAACGATTAGTTCATAATTGAACCGTTCATCACCATGGGATTTGATGAAAACATGGTAGGGAACAAAATATGAATTAAAATAAGAATATTATTAAAACAAAGAGTTGATAAAACAAATCTAGAATCCAGAATTCGCCTAAGAAAAGAACACAAAAGATGAAGTAGATCGAGATCCGTTGCTTGTCACGAGCGTTTGATCTTTCTCCCCTTTTCTCCCTTGCAATTCTATGCTATATTGATATTAATTACAATTATTCGATGTGGTTATATAGGCTCTAGAAGCCTTGTCCCACAAGAAAATACCTTACAAAACTATTAGAATTCGATTTGGTACAGGAAACTGCCGAAAATACGTTTACAACTCGAATTAGGGCAAAACGGTCAAATTTCAGCAAAACTGGCTGGGCTAGGGCGCAGCCTGCGCAGTCAATCCCTGTCCAAGGGCGCAGTCTGCACACCTAGGGCGCAGTCTGCCCACTAGATTTCTGGAAAATTTCTATTTTCTGCTGTTTCGCTTCGTTTTGACTCCAAACGCTTCCGTTCTTTTTGCATTAGCTTCCTTCTTCAATTCTCTATCTAAAGGATCACTATGGTGGTCTTCAACAAGACTCCATTCTTCACTAGAAAGCTACAATGCAATTTCAAAATCGACGAAAACGTAAACCCTAATCGACAAACTTGTAATCCTGCACAATTAAGCAAAATACATCAAAACTACAACAAACTTGAGTCCAAGACAATCAATTTAAACCGATATGGAACGTTCCAAGTGGATATAAAATCCACTTATCACTCCCCCAAACTTAAACCGATGCTTGTCCTCAAGCATAAACAACTAAACGCTACCTAATTAGTATCACTTTCGTAGGTGATCACGGTTGCATTTGGCATATGCAATAAGCCCTTTAAACCCCTAGGCAGCCCTAGTGGACGAGTAAGGTCTCGTGAGGGCCTATAGCGAATGTACCCACAAAATCCTTCTAACTAAATGATGCAAAAACAATGCAATGCATGAATGCAACTAATATGAAAATGCAACGATCCCCTTAAACTCACCAAAACCAACTAGCAAGAAAATAACTCAAAGAATGCGAATAACTCCAAATAGAGCTCGACTAAGTCCCCGTATACTAACATTACATGAATAGAAACGTGCGTGTGTGCGATGCTCATCAGATATACTCCTAACACTAGATCAAAATGATACTTGTTCTTCGCCAAGACAATCACAGGTTTATAAACAGAATAGACTGTAGACACTTCATAACCTAGAAACACCGCTATCATCATTTGAGTTAGACAGGAATTCATGCTTTATTAATAAACAACTACAACACATAACACTATTCATAATATGCATGCTTATTTAACCGTGCAATGAATGAGACCCCAAAAGGTTAATACAATAATACCCATGTAGCGAGTGTTGGGTTAGTGGATTCCAGACTATAAAAGCCTTAGGTCACTAGGCACAAAGTCCCCACGAACTTAATTGCTCGAGTATTAAAGAGCTCACCCTGGTTAATTCTGCAATTTAAATATTCACATAACTTTTTTTTCTTTTTTTTTTCAATGCAATCTGGAATGAGAATTCTCAATTCCAACCCTAGAATACTCATATAAATATGAGCCGGCTACTAGCCATTTGACACCTAGTCATTATTGACAACTAGCATGAAATCCCTGATTTCCCCCAAACTTAGACTTTTGTGTCCCTACGCCATCAAGGGAATAACGAAAATTCTAAATATAATCAAGTGATTAAATCTCAAAACTATCAAACAAGCATGACCTCAACCTAGCCCAAAAGCAAACGATGAGACTGTGAAAATAATTTGTTTCTGAATCATGCACGTCAATTTCATAAGAACTATAAATCAACCCTCTATTCATCATTACCACACTCAAATAGACATCGACCTACCAATCAGAATTGCTCATCCTAAGGGATCATGAACTATGCATGCAAGAAAATGCAACTAAAATGAACTCACATAGTATAAAAATAAAATAACAGAATGTCCTATATGAAACAAACATAAATAATACGCACATACATGCATGAATTACTACTAATATGCAAAATATGATATCTATATGAACACAATAACACATAATCACAAATAACTACAAATACACTACTTATCCCCCAAACCACCCCCAAACTTGAAAGATTCAATGTCCACATTGAATGGAAGTAAATACGAGGAATAGTAGAACATACCTACTCATCGGAACCACATGGGTTGCCTCCCATGAAGCGTTGTCGTTAACGTCATTTAGCCGGACAAATATGATTCAAATCATGGTGGCTCGAAGATCGCATTTGACTTGTCCTTATTAGAAGGACCATTCACCCATTGGTTGATGTAAGAACCCAAAATTTTGGGTAGAATTAAAAATTTTATTTATTTAATGATGTAAGAATGAATAGTGGCTACGGCTACAATGTAATAGTTGATGTTTTAAAAGAATGAATGGAATTCGACTTTATTATTTCTATGTCTTGAAGAATGCTAAAGGGTGACAACATAGGTAAGAATAATCTATCTCCTAAGGGAATAAGATAAGGCAATTCCAAGCAGGAGAATATTCTCATGTCATCCAGATCGATAGCGATTAATCCAGTGGTTCCGTAAAAAGGTTAAGGAACGATCGAAAGAGAATACGGACAATTGTACAACCCTAGATGAATAAGTAAAGAATAAGGTTGAATAGTGATTTTGGTGTAATTTAGAATATTATTAGACGACGCTATATAGAAGTACCCGGAACGAAATTCTGAGTTCGTATTATTGATCCGGAGGGAAAAAGAGTGTATGTAAAAGCTGTCGGATTCTGAAAAACCGCACTTTTACTTTCTCCGAGAGTTCCCTGGACACTGACAGCCTTAAGTATTTAACGAATGGATTTAAGGAATATAAATTGGAAAGTTAGAAAGAAAGATGGAGAATGATAGTATTAATATTAGGAAGATTCCCGGTAAAACCCTAACTAGAAACGATTGAGTTATTCCCTCGAACGATTAGCGAATTAAGCAATAAACGAACAAAGAAACAAGCAGAGGAAGCAAGAGTCTTGTGCAAGCTACTAGAACAAATATCTAGTAACCAAGTGGGCTAGAGTGACTAGCATGGTCATGGAATAAACTAGTACTTAGCAAACCAAACCAACTAGTTAGCTTACAACCATCCAAATCTTGACACATGCCTTGTAATTTTCATCATCCAATACATCATACTCCACTAGCACAACTTGGATGAGATATTATCTCACACAAATCACTTTATGCTATATTGGATAATCAACCAAGCAAGAAACTCTCTCCCCCTTCTAAACAAAGCATTCGGCCCTTCCATTAATTCCAAAACCAAAATCCACCTTCCCACCATTGTTTTTTCTTGAAATAATTATGGTGAGTCTCATATTTCATAAAACTTATCTCCTCAAAATCTTAGCTCCAAATTCCTTTGTTTGCATTTTCAAAAAAAATCAAGAAAGAGGAGCATGAATAGTGTTTCTTATGAACTAACTTGTTTTTTTCTTGTTTTCATGGATGATATAGCAAGCTTAAGCACACCTAAGGACCATACAAGGCTTAGTAAGGTTATATCACACTCTAAGGAAGGTATAATACTTGAAAACCCTTGGTTTTATTTTAAGATCTTATGAGATTTATGGATGATTTAGTGATTAGTATGTTATTATAAGTTTAGATCCATGTTAGTAGTTGTTATGATTATGATTTGGTTTATGAACCATGTAATGGTTAAGATGAGTTGTTGATAGACTAGTCATGATGATTATCATGTGTTTGTGAGGTTGGATTGATCTTTGTTAGATCGAGATAAAGTGTAAAAACTTTGGAAAACGCGTAAACATAGCCGTTATAATGCCCGATTTTACAATATCATGTTTTGTATGCCATTTTTCACATCAAGACCCTACTGTCCAGAAAATTTTCTGCCATGTTAGGATAGCTTATGTTATAAGCTTCGTTTTGATATAAAGATCACGTGAAACGGACTTACGGTTTAGGAGTTACAATAAAATTCATAAAAGTGTTTCGAAACCGTAACCGAGAATTCGTAACTGAAATTGAACCCTCGTAAAATATGTAAAGTCATGACGAATCTTGGTAAATAAATACTAGAGATAAAAAGGAAGGTGTGAAAGAAAACCGTATGTCAAAAGGATCGTTTTTCGATTTATTAAAAATATTCGAGTCGAGGTTAAACGCGAACGAACCCCTAAAAGACGACTCTATTATAACTTCGGTAAAACAATTAGAAAACGGGCGATAAAACTCGGAGTATAATATTGGTTCGTAATGATCAACCTTAGAACTTGTATGACTTAAGTATGTCCCAAGTACCCAAGTATAAGTACAGTGACATGTCGTATTAACGAACGAATGTCGGGTCGGATCAATGATAAAAAGGAATCCACTAAAAGGGGTATAACGAGATAACTCGAGAACATGTTTCGATTTAAGTATAACTTAACTTTTAAGATGTTAAGTGATTAATCCCGAATGCCTTGGCTATTTATAGATCACCAAGCTGACCCAGGACCCGCTACTACTACCCCTTATCGTACTCGACTACCAGGCAAGTTTCAATTCCCTTCTTTTAGGCTGTTGTTGTGATTGAATATATATATGTTTTCCGTTATACATATGCCATAGCATGCATGCCTACTTTCCAGTTATATCGTTATGCTTGTTCCCTGATTGTTTATTGGCTTATAAATTAGATAGCTAACGTATCAATTATAAGCTGGTTATTGTAAGACCCTCATAGAAGGGCGTATACATCTTATTCATCAAATATAGACCAGGAGTCTATATTTCTTGATATATCGAGATTACCTCGGAGGAAAATATTTAAGTAAATACTTTCCATTATTCGGGCGACGAATATTATTTGAATATTCGTTCGAGATTATTTATTTAACGATCCTTACTTCAAATAATTATTTGAACGTAACTATTCGACGAATAATATTTTTAATATTCATTCAGAGTCGAATTATTTATCGATTATTATTTCGAATATTCTTCTAAAGGTTGGACTACTAAATGAATATTATTTGGATATTCATTTAGAATATTATTCATTAAATGAATATTACTTTTGAATATTCATTTAAGATAGTAATTACCTGACGAATATTATTTTAATGTTCATCTGAAGCTTGATTTATTTATCGAGTCTTATCTCGAATATTCCTTTAAAGCTTGGATTACTAAATGAATATTACTTGATATTCATTTAGAATATTATTCATTAAATGAATATTACCTTTTCAATATTCATTTAAATTCCTAATTAATTATGAATATTATTTTGAATATTCATCCAGGGTTCTATTTAATCATCGAATATTATTTTAAATATTTTAAATATTCCTTTCAGGTCTTATTAATTAATGAATATTATTCTGAATATTCATTTGAATATTTAATTATGCAACAAATATTCTCTCGATATTTCTTCAAGGATTATTTGAGAAATACTCTGATTAAAGATATTCTTTCATATTCCTAAATATTCTGTAAAATATTTTAATTCAATAAATATTCTCTGAATATTTATTCCATACTTAGAATAACCTCGATAAGGTTTATCTTCTTCGATTATTACGGAAAATATTTCGGAGTCATATTATTATTAATTATATATCAAGAAAGGTTCTCAGACATCATTCTTCTTTGAGTCTATCTCCCTAATAATAAGGGAACCTTACTTGGAAAATGTTAATTATCTTGTCGACTTCCCGGTCATAAAGTATTCTCTTCACTCGCAACTCGGGTGCTATTGACTTATTAAGTCGTTGTTTACCTTCTCATCTTTCGAGGAGCAAGATTGTTGGAACAAGTTGATATTCGTTACCAAGCAATAGCTTGGAAGTGAGTGGTGAATTTTCCTTTCCAACTAGATACGACTACTTTGTAGAGTCTTATCAACAAGTATTATACTTGGGGAAAGGGGGACGAACGTTACATTCAGAATCACGAATTCTATTTGAACTAGGAGTCGTGTAAGAGGCCGAGTAGCGCCGGTCCATCCCCTTTGGCCCAACCGTTGGCCGGGGAGAGCTAGTAAGGCGGTAGACAAGTAAAGCCGTCAGTTCTTCCTTCTACCGGTAGTAAATCTAATTTGAGCTGTACGATCTCGACTGATCATCAAGATTGGAACAGCGGGCGCGGTGAATACTCCATCATTGGTTCATCATCCAAACTTATTTATTTCCTGCAACATGATTACTGTTGGCAGAGCTGGAAAAGTGTTCATAACTGGAATTACAATCTTTTCATGCAAGTTCCTCTCTTAATGACAATAAGAATATCTCGCATACTTTTGATGTAGCAGATATTTCTACAAACAAATACTTTGAGTTACCTGGTAACTTCATTCTTTATATTATATTGGCAATAACTTCATCAATGCATGGCATATGATTTCAAAGGATATTTTGAACTGCTGTATATATGTATCACTGTTCACTTATATTATTGTTGGTGGGCTTTCGCTCACCCTTGCTTTGTTCATACTATGTCACAACAACAGCTAGGACAGATGGCCCGCGTCAGGCGCACTCGGCGCAAGCAGGTTACCGTCGTTCGAGGACTACCCGCTGATGTCCTTGCTGCCATTGCTGAGGTAGCATAGATAGGCAGCTTTTGTTTAACAGTTTATTTATATGTAACATTAACGTTAATCAATGGCAAAACCTTTAAGCATATCATTCGGCTTGTAATAACTTTTATTCATAAATTCTGATATTATGGACTTATTTCAATTTCATCTCTGGGACTATAACTGTTGTATGTGTGAGTGGATATTATTGTGGGGTCACGGCATGTGATTTATTTATTGTGGACTCAAGTCAAGTATTATGAATGGATGTAAGACCGTAACCACCAGATCCCTGACCCCGGATCTGGGGGCGTTACAGAAGTGGTATCAGAGCGAGAGTTATATATCCCAAGAGATGATACGACGTTATATAATAATAAATTCAATAATATAATAAGAACTCTTGCCAAGTTCATAGTCGGACTACTTAATGTAGTGATGACCTATAAAACCCTTATGGGAACTATTAAGTATCATGATAGTAACTTAGCTCGATATCGCATCGACAGGTAAGGCAACAGACCTTGAGGCATACGAGCAGCAGCGCAATGATGCCTTATTATATGCTGAAGATCAGCGGGTAAATTCAATAGAGTACCCTACTGGAGACCCGGAAGAGGTTCCAGCAGATAAGGAAAATCTTGTTAGGATAAGGAGCTTACCCTCGAGGAATGAGGGTTGTAGCCAGAAAGACTGAGATGATTAAAGTATAGTGCTCAGAAAAGTGGGCATAAAGAACTAAGCTATTAGCAAGAGAACTGAAGATTCATGTTGGATTCGTGGCTGGACTACTGAAGGTAGTACCAGCAAGTAAGACGGATTGGAAGAATTACTTGAGATCTTATACGGGAATAGATGAGAATCATTAGAGACTTTCATATTAACGAAAAGAGTGCTAGAAGGATGTATGATTATCAAAGGCATCGATATAAGGCGAGGAGCAGAGTCCCTATGAATAGTTGAGTAGAGGCAGTAAGTGCCATATCATTTGATAAATGAATAAGTATGAAGATTGTCAGTAATAATTCGCCATGAGAAGGCAGATGTCATAGGTTGTAATTTATGGAACCAAATTGAGGTTGATGAAGTTGTTTGATTCAGGAAAATGTCCATTTTATGAATGAATCAGTTAGAAAGTGAAAACATTGGGAAGTGATAGCATGATTGGATAAAGTTATATAAGGAAGTAGTAAGCAAGACAATGATCTCAGAACCTACCGGAAGATAAGACCGGTGAGTCAAGATGAACTCGTAATGAGACTATTGTCAGAGACTAAGTATAGGGTTAATTTAACTCAGTGAAATGATGAACCAGAAACGTTAGATGCATGTGACTCAGAGGAATATTAAACTCTTTCTTTTCTTTGAATGGATTATAGTAGTTACCTTAAGTTTACTCCGATGCGGAATTATAACGGATCAAGTAATACGATCAGCAGTTAAAGAGAAAAATTTGAGAAAATCTTCCTGGAGCTAAAAGATGAAATTGGTAATGACCAAGAGTTGGCATTGTTTAATGGAAAAAGGGAGACTTTGTGCTTCCAACGACGCTTCGCATAAAAGATTAGGATGTGTGCTTGCGCAGCACGACAAGGTACTTGCGGGTGCATTCGGACAGCATGGTTCACCAGGTTGGAATGGCTTTAGTAGTGCCAATTTTTGTGGAACAACCAACTCCGACGGTAATGTTCCTTCTGAGACTGGTAGTCAGGTGGACTGACATTTGGTAATATTGAATATCAGGACGCATGGGTATCAGGACGTTGTGACAAGTTTCAGTTTAAAACTGTTGATTCCCTTCTAAGGGATGTATATAATTGGTTCCTCTCCAGGGGTTAAATTTCCAACCCGATAACGATTATTTCGTTAATTATGACTGCTTACGGTTTTACCTACTAGGAGGTTCATAGAACTATTCTTCAGTTTTCGAAACTGGTCTCCTTAGTGTTACCAGTCGATGGATAGATTGACCAAAATTTCCCTAATTCTGGGAAGAACTTCAACGAATTTTGGCAAACCTTGTCTTTCTGATTATCAGAGAACATCATGGAAGAGAGTAGAAACTGGGGCAAACCCCGTGAATTGGGTAAGGTAGCCGCTGCATGGGTTGGTGGACAGACCCCGGTTATCGCGATTGATTGTAGAAATACGATGATGAAGTGAGATTGGACGAAAACAGGAAATGTAAGTAAGAAACCAGCCGGACTGAGAAACTCCGAGATTGACTTAAGTGAAAAGGCTGTTATGCCAGGAATGGTAAGCTTTCGTGGCACGTGAGTGATAAGAATAGTTGAAAAGATAAAAATAGAGGAAAGGTGACCAGAGACGGTGCCAAATAGTCGATTAAGACTTATATGAAGTAAAGTTTTAGAAAGGTAGAAAGGTATCAAAGAAGGCACTATGCCGGCAATTGCTAGAAAAGTAATGCTATTAGCCAACCCCTGAAATCATATATATATATATTTTTTTGTGGCCAGTTGAGGCCAAGTCACAAAGGATTATCAAGTGACTAGACCAGCAATGAAAGGACAAAGCAGGGTTGCTTCTAAGTAAGCACCGACTGCCAGGGCTTCTGATATAAAGGAAATATTAATGAGATTGTAGGAATCTTTTACTGAACCCTTTGCAACCCATGTTTGGATTGGGAATTTACTAGACTTTTGAAATGGGGTCACCCGTACTAAAGTGATTCATGTGTATATGATCGTCCAAGATTACGAAAAAAAAATGGAAGTATAATGACTTGAGATGTATGAGGTTAGGGTATCATGAATACCATGAATATATTATGACTAAGGAAAGTAAACAACGAAGGTTTATGAAGAGAGTATAGAAATGGTCAGAAATTGAACAGTATGCTGTAGGAATTTTGTCTGAGGCAAGTACCTTTGTGAAGAACGATAAGCACTAAGAAATTCATGTTGAACTCGACCAATATCTTTCAGAACATCCTTGCTACCATTAACAAGTCTGTAAGAGAGCAGATAGACATACGTTGTCTTTTGGAAGGTCAAATAGGTTGACCACTATCTGAAAGAAGAAATTAGTAGTAAGCTACCGATCGATTATCAAATAAGAATGATTGAAAAGAGACCCTTATTAAGGATACATGATTTGATTGCCAATTATAGGATGCAGGAATTCCTTGGCAGTTGAATGAAGGATAAGATATCCATAAAGTAAGGCAAACCCTGGGGAATGCACAAGGGATGGCACTAACCCTAATAAAGACATTGTAAATTCAGATGATATGAGTTGGATTTGCTAAGGCAACAATGACCTGTAAAGATTATTAAAAAGAGTTCTGGAAAGAACAGAGATAGAATTATTAGAGTATTGATCAATGACGTTTTGATATACCCTGTACCTAGAAAATACAGGAGGAATGATGAGGACGACCTAAGAAACCTTACAAGGAAAAGCTAAAATTCTGAGTTTCCAACTAGAAGTTTGGAAGAGAATGTAAGACACAATAACAATATACCAGATGATGCATGTATGAAACCCGGAGGGAGTATGGATTGAACCTATAAAGGTTGAGATTATCCTAAGATAAGAAAAGAACTAAGAAAAGAAGTATCCTAAGTAGGATTGGGAATAAACGTGATAAAGTTCCCACGGGTAGTTGGAAGGAATGACTTATGGAAAAAGACTGATAGATATATTTTCTCCTTCAGCAGAGCTTAAGGGAGAATGCTTTCACCCAACAGTGATGGGAATGAGGTAGAAAAATTTGAGTTGGAATGTATCCAGAAAACATGGATTACAAGGAATTATTATTATCAGGAAAGGCCAATAAGGTGGCCGACAGTCTAAGTATAAAGGAATAATTACAAATGTTCATACCGAAGAAACAAAATGATATTTGGAAAGACCTTGAAGGTCATATCGGAGTGGAGGAATTTACATTCCTTTTTATGATTGTGCAAGAATCGAAGGTAATAATAGTTTAAGTAAAGATTCGATTCCTGATGGAGTCTTAAGCATATTACGTACCTTAGAAGGTCCCGTTTTGAGGCAAACCAGGACCATGATACAAAAAATTGACGAAGTAAACCATTAAGTTTCCAGTCTTTTATGGAAGATGCATGAGTGATAGTTTCATCAACCTGACTTAGATGCGATGCTTGAAACTCTTCTGCAATTTTATCAACTTCATGTAATATCTACATCAAGTTCAGGAAGTGTTCCTTATGGATAAGGAATAGTGATTACTTTGTCTTCCTAAAGGATTGAAACCCGTACGGTTAGCTATTAAGGCACTACGTAAGCAACAAGCGATGGTGATTCTTCTAAGAAAGTAGATGACAACGTAAAGATAAAGAAAGTGCTGCTATTGATAAGCTAAATGGCATGTTGATGAATGACAAGCAAGTTTGTGTTAGTGTACTTCTGCGCAAACAAGATAGAGAATATGAGGTTGATGATTCATGATGCTAAATGTATTCCCGTGAAAAGAATTAATGAGACTTAGAGAGAAGGGCAGTTGAGCCCGAGACTTATTAGGCCACCTGAGAGTTTAAAAGTGTTCGGAAGGTGGCATTCGAGCCAGTTTTACCCCCAAAGCTTATAGCATGGTAGTAACGTGTTTCATGTGGCAAAGCTACACCAATAAAATGCAGATGCTCAACAGATGATAAGAGTGCGAGCAGGTAGGTGTACGACCTGGTCTGACTTACGAAAGACAACCTGTGAAAAACCGCGGGTAGAAAAGAATAAGTGATGAGAAACAAGTTGACAGAAGTAGATTATATTGGATCTAAGCTAAAGAAATCGGCCAGATTCATTTCGGAGGTTTTAAATTTGAAATAATGTGATGATTATAGAGTAAATGTGACGGGATACCAATAAGGAGGTGCCAAGTGGAAAAGATGTCTCAATAAAGAGATGAAGGTGGAAGTAAATAACAGAAGTAAATAAGAATCAGATAATAAGAAGGATGTGATTGATAAAGAAAAGACGGGGAAAGCAACTACGAAATAGGAAGCAAGGAATGTTAGGAATGGATTAATAAATGGGTTTTTCGATGAATTCTCGGGATGACAACCTGATAGTGTTAATATTATAGATATGAAAAAGCTAGTAGCGTCATGAAATGTCAGTAACAATGGTGTCAAGTGAGAGACTAAGATTTAACCTGAAAGGTTCAAAGATTTTCCAAAAGTAAGTGTTGCTAAGGTGGAACCAGGGTACAGGTCCAGAGAATAGTGGACAAAGCAACAAGATATCTTGACACGTAAGGTTACGATCAAATAGTATTGGATATAATTATTATTAATTTCTTCCTTAATGAACCTCTATAGTTCAGAGGTAAATTCTGAGTATGATATTTTACAATTATGAAAACTTTCTATAATCCTTTAGAATTGTTTTCTTTTCTTCTCTCTTATTCATCTTCTTTATGAATTGAGAAGAACAACCCTTTAAGGAGGGGAGGTACTGCTACGTGACTATCTGTCTATGTGATAGAAGTCTAAGTGGAATACCATAACTTGTTTAATTGCTTGTCAAGTACTAAAGGCTGGCCCCCTTCTGTACTAGCTATGCAATATAACAAATGTTCAATTGATCATAGTGATCTCTCAATAAATCTTTCCACTTCTCTATATTGATCGAGATTGCAAAGATTAAAGCGACAGGAAATGCACAATGTGAGTGCGGTTACCTCCAAATTCGCAGTGGGATAGTGATACCAATGTTACTGCAGATACCAATAAGGAAAATAGTATATGACTGGGTAAAAGCATAACCTGAATAGTGTATTGTACGAAAAGTGGCAAAGATTAATGAAAAAGGATGTATTGTAGCACTAGTAAGATGTGCTGAAAAAGGATTGGGATTGATTAAGGATTGACTGGGAAACTGGAAAGTGAAATAACCAACGAGTACTAAATTGTCTTCTACCTGATTCCGGGACGGAATCCCTTTAAGGAGGGGAGACTGTAAGAACCCAAAATTTTGGGTAGAATTAAAAATTTTATTTATTTAATGATGTAAGAATGAATAGTGGCTACGGCTACAATGTAATAGTTGATGTTTTAAAAGAATGAATGGAATTCGACTTTATTATTTCTATGTCTTGAAGAATGCTAAAGGGTGACAACATAGGTAAGAATAATCTATCTCCTAAGGGAATAAGATATGGCAATTCCAAGCAGGAGAATATTCTCATGTCATCCAGATTGATAGCGATTAATCCAGTGGTTCCCTAAAAAGGTTAAGGAACGATCGAAAGAGAATACGGACAATTGTACAACCCTAGATGAATAAGTAAAGAATAAGGTTGAATAGTGATTTTGGTGTAATTTAGAATATTATTAGACGACGCTATATAGAAGTACCCGGAACGAAATTCTGAGTTCGTATTATTGATCCGGAGGGAAAAAGAGTGTATGTAAAAGCTGTCGGATTCTGAAAAACCGCACTTTTACTTTCTCCGAGAGTTCCCTGGACACTGACAGCCTTAAGTATTTAACGAATGGATTTAAGGAATATAAATTGGAAAGTTAGAAAGAAAGATGGAGAATGATAGTATTAATATTAGGAAGATTCCCGGTAAAACCCTAACTAGAAACGATTGAGTTATTCCCTCGAACGATTAGCGAATTAAGCAATAAACGAACAAAGAAACAAGCAGAGGAAGCAAGAGTCTTGTGCAAGCTACTAGAACAAATATCTAGTAACCAAGTGGGCTAGAGTGACAAGCATGGTCATGGAATAAACTAGTACTTAGCAAACCAAACCAACTAGTTAGCTTACAACCATCCAAATCTTGACACATGCCTTGTAATTTTCATCATCCAATACATCATACTCCACTAGCACCACTTGGATGAGATATTATCTCACACAAATCACTTTATGCATTATTGGATAATCAACCAAGCAAGAAACTCTCTCCCCCTTCTAAACAAAGCATTCGGCCCTTCCATTAATTCCAAAACCAAAATCCACCTTCCCACCATTGTTTGTTCATGAAATAATTATGGTGAGTCTCATATTTCATAAAACTTATCTCCTCAAAATCTTAGCTCCAAATTCCTTTGTTTGAATTTTCAAAAAAAAATCAAGAAAGAGGAGCATGAATAGTGTTTCTAATGAAATAACTTGTTTTTTTCTTGTTTTCATGGATGATATAGCAAGCTTAAGCACACCTAAGGACCATACAAGGCTTAGTAAGGTTATATCACACTCTAAGGAAGGTATAATACTTGAAAACCCTTGGTGTTATTTTAAGATCTTATGAGATTTATGGATGATTTAGTGATTAGTATGTTATTATAAGTTTAGATCCATGTTAGTAGTTGTTATGATTATGATTTGGTTTATGAACCATGTAATGGTTAAGATGAGTTGTTGATAGACTAGTCATGATGATTATCATGTGTTTTTGAGGTTGGATTGATCTTTGTTAGATCGAGATAAAGTGTAAAAACTTTGGAAAACGCGTAAACATAGCCGTTATAATTCCCGATTTTACAATATCATGTTTTGTATGCCATTTTTCACATCAAGACCCTACTGTCCAGAAACTTTTCTGCCATGTTAGGATAGCTTATGTTATAAGCTTCGTTTTGATATAAAGATCACGTGAAACGGACTTACGGTTTAGGAGTTACAATAAAATTCATAAAAGTGTTTCGAAACCGTAACCGAGAATTCGTAACTGAAATTGAACCCTCGTAAAATATGTAAAGTCATGACGAATCTTGGTAAATAAATACTAGAGGTAAAGAGGAAGGTGTGAAAGAAAACCGTATGTCAAAAGGATCGTTTTTCGATTTATTAAAAATATTCGAGTCGAGGTTAAACGCGAACGAACCCCTAAAAGACGACTCTATTATAACATCGGTAAAACACTTAGAAAACGGGCGATAAAACTCGGAGTATAATATTGGTTCGTAATGATCAACCTTAGAACTTGTATGACTTAAGTATGTCCCAAGTATAAGTACAGTGACATGTCGTATTAACGAACGAATGTCGGGTCGGATCAATGATAAAAAGGAATCCACTAAAAGGGGTATAACGAGATAACTCGAGAACATGTTTCGATTTAAGTATAAATTAACTTTTAAGATGTTAAGTGATTAATCCCGAATGCCTTGGCTATTTATAGATCACCAAGCTGACCCAGGACCCGCTACTACTACCCCTTATCGTACTCGACTACCAGGCAAGTTTCAATTCCCTTCTTTTAGGCTGTTGTTGTGATTGAATATATATATATGTTTTCCGTTATACATATGTCATAGCATGCATGCCTACTTTCCAGTTATATCGTTATGCTTGTTCCCTGATTGTTTATTGGCTTATAAATTAGATAGCTAACGTATCAATTATAAGCCGGTTATTGTAAGACCCTCATAGAAGGGCGTATACATCTTATTCATCAAATATAGACCGGGAGTCAATATTTCTTGATATATCGAGATTACCTCGGAGGAAAATATTTAAGTAAATACTTTCCATTATTCGGGTGACGAATATTATTTGAATATTCGTTCGAGATTATTTAAGGAATAATTACAAATGTTCATACCGAAGAAACAAAATGATATTTGGAAAGACCTTGAAGGTCATATCGGAGTGGAGGAATTTACATTCCTTTTTATGATTGTGCAAGAATCGAAGGTAATAATAGTTTAAGTAAAGATTCGATTCCTGATGGAGTCTTAAGCATATTACGTACCTTAGAAGGTCCCGTTTTGAGGCAAACCAGGACCATGATACAAAAAATTGACGAAGTAAACCATTAAGTTTCCAGTCTTTTATGGAAGATGCATGAGTGATAGTTTCATCAACCTGACTTAGCTGCGATGCTTGAAACTCTTCTGCAATTTTATCAACTTCATGTAATATCTACATCAAGTTCAGGAAGTGTTCCTTATGGATAAGGAATAGTGATTACTTTGTCTCCCTAAAGGATTGAAACCCGTACGGTTAGCTATTAAGGCACTACGTAAGCAACAAGCGATGGTGATTCTTCTAAGAAAGTAGATGACAACGTAAAGATAAAGAAAGTGCTGCTATTGATAAGCTAAATGGCATGTTGATGAATGACAAGCAAGTTTGTGTTAGTGTACTTCTGCGCAAACAAGATAGAGAATATGAGGTTGATGATTCATGATGCTAAATGTATTCCCGTGAAAAGAATTAATGAGACTTAGAGAGAAGGGCAGTTGAGCCCGAGACTTATTAGGCCACCTGAGAGTTTAAAAGTGTTCGGAAGGTGGCATTCGAGCCAGTTTTACCCCCAAAGCTTATAGCATGGTAGTAACGTGTTTCATGTGGCAAAGCTACACCAGTAAAATGCAGATGCTCAACAGATGATAAGAGTGCGAGCAGGTAGGTGTACGACCTGGTCTGACTTACGAAAGACAACCTGTGAAAAACCGCGGGTAGAAAAGAATAAGTGATGAGAAACAAGTTGACAGAAGTAGATTATATTGGATCTAAGCTAAAGAAATCGGCCAGATTCATTTCGGAGGTTTTAAATTTGAAATAATGTGATGATTATAGAGTAAATGTGACGGGATACCAATAAGGAGGTGCCAAGTGGAAAAGATGTCTCAATAAAGAGATGAAGGTGGAAGTAAATAACAGAAGTAAATAAGAATCAGATAATAAGAAGGATGTGATTGATAAAGAAAAGACGGGGAAAGCAACTACGAAATAGGAAGCAAGGAATGTTAGGAATGGATTAATAAATGGGTTTTCTGATGAATTCTCGGGATGACAACCTGATAGTGTTATTATTATAGATATGAAAAAGCTAGTAGCGTGACATGAAATGTCAGTAACAATGGTGTCAAGTGAGAAACTAAGATTTAACCTGAAAGGTTCAAAGATTTTCCAAAAGTAAGTGTTGCTAAGGTGGAACCAGGGTACAGGTCCAGAGAATAGTGGACAAAGCAACAAGATATGTTGACACGTAAGGTTACGATCAAATAGTATTGGATATAATTATGATTAATTTCTTCCTTAATGAACCTCTATAGTTCAGAGGTAAATTCTGAGTATGATATTTTACAATTATGAAAACTTTCTATAATCCTTTAGAATTCTTTTCTTTTCTTCTCTCTTATTCATCTTCTTTATGAATTGAGAAGAACAACCCTTTAAGGAGGGGAGGTACTGCTACGTGACTATCTGTCTATGTGATAGAAGTCTAAGTGGAATACCATAACTTGTTTAATTGCTTGTCAAGTACTAAAGGCTGGCCCCCTTCTGTACTAGCTATGCAATATAACAAATGTTCAATTGATCATAGTGATCTCTCAATAAATCTTTCCACTTCTCTATATTAATCGAGATTGCAAAGATTAAAGCGACAGGAAATGCACAGTGTGAGTGAGGTTACCTCCAAATTCGCAGTGGGATAGTGATACCAATGTTACTGCAGATACCAATAAGGAAAATAGTATGTGACTGGGTAAAAGCATAACCTGAATAGTGTATTGTACGAAAAGTGGCAGAGATTAATGAAAAAGGATAAAAGGATGTATTGTAGCACTAGTAAGATGTGCTGAAAAAGGATTGGGATTGATTAAGGATTGACTGGGAAACTGGAAAGTGAAATAACCAACGAGTACTAAATTGTCTTCTACCTGATTCCGGGACGGAATCCCTTTAAGGAGGGGAGACTGTAAGAACCCAAAATTTTGGGTAGAATTAAAATTTTTATTTATTTAATGATGTAAGAATGAATAGTGGCTACGGCTACAATGTAATAGTTGATGTTTTAAAAGAATGAATGGAATTCGACTTTATTATTTCTATGTCTTGAAGAATGCTAAAGGGTGACAACATAGGTAAGAATAATCTATCTCCTAAGGGAATAAGATATGGCAATTCCAAGCAGGAGAATATTCTCATGTCATCCAGATCGATAGCGATTAATCCAGTGGTTCCGTAAAAAGGTTAAGGAACGATCGAAAGAGAATACGGACAATTGTACAACCCTAGATGAATAAGTAAAGAATAAGGTTGAATAGTGATTTTGGTGTAATTTAGAATATTATTAGACGAAGCTATATAGAAGTACCCGGAACGAAATTTTGAGTTCGTATTATTGATCCGGAGGGAAAAAAAGTGTATGTAAAAGTTGTCGGATTCTGAAAAACCGCACTTTTACTTTCTCCGAGAGTTCCCTGGACACTGACAGCCTTAAGTATTTAACGAATGGATTTAAGGAATATAAATTGGAAAGTTAGAAAGAAAGATGGAGAATGATAGTATTAATATTAGGAAGATTCCCGGTAAAACCCTAACTAGAAACGATTGAGTTATTCCCTCGAACGATTAGCGAATTAAGCAATAAACGAACAAAGAAACAAGCAGAGGAAGCAAGAGTCTTGTGCAAGCTTGTAACACCCCCAGATCCGGGGTCAGGGATCTGGTGGTTACGGTCTTACATCCATTCAAAATACTTGACTTGAGTCCACAATAAACAAATCACATGATGTGACCCCACAATAATATCCACTCACACACACAACAGTTATAGTCCCAGAGATGAAATTGAAACAAGTCCATAATATCAGAGTTTACGAATAAAAGTTATTACAAGCCAAATGATATGTTTAAAGGTTTTGCCGTTGATTAACGTTAATGTTACATATAAATAGACTGATAAACAAAAGCTGCCTATCTATGCTACCTCAGCAACGGCAGCAAGGACATCAGCGGTAGTCCTCGAACGGCGGTAACCTGCTTGCGCCGAGTGCGCCTGGCGCGGGCCATCTGTCCTAGCTGTTGTTGTGACATAATATGAACAAAGCAAGGGTGAGCGAAAGCCCACCAACAATAATATAACTGAACAGTGATACATATATACAGTAGTTCAAAATATCCTTTGAAATCATATGCCATGCCTTAATGAAGTTATTGCCAGTATAATATAAAGGATGAAGTTACCAGGTAACTCAAAGTATTTGTTTGTAGAAATATCTGCTACATCAAAAGTAAGCGAGATATTCTCATTGCCATTAAAAGAGGAACTTGCATGAAAAGATTGCAATTCCAGTTATGAACACTTTTCCAGCTCTGCCAACAGTAATCATATTGCAGGAAATAAATAAGTTTGGATGATGAACCAATGATGGAGTATTCACCGCGCCCGCTGTTCCAATCTTGATGATCAGTCGAGATCGTACAGCTCAAATTAGATTTACTACCGGTAGAAGGAAGAACTGACGGCTTTACTTGTATACCGCCTTACTAGCTCTCCCCGGCCAACGGTTGGGCCAAAGGGGATGGACCGGCGCTACTCGGCCTCTTACACGACTCCTAGTGATCAAATAGAATTCATGATTCTGAATGTAACGTTCGTCCCCCTTTCCCCAAGTATAATACTTGTTGATAAGACTCCACAAAGTAGTCGTATCTAGTTGGAAAGGAAAATTTACCAATAACTTCCAAGCTATTGCTTGGTAACGAATATCAACTTGTTCCAACCATCTTACCCCTCGAAAGATGAGAAGGTAAACAACGACTTAATAAGTCAATAGCACCCGAGTTGCGAGTGAAGAGAATACTTTATGACCGGGAAGTCGACAAGATAAATATCATTTTCCAAGTAAGGTTCCCTTATTATTAGGGAGATAGACTCAAAGAAGAATGATGTCTGAGAACCTTTCTTGATATAGGATTAATAATAATATGACTCCGAAATATTTTCCGTAATAATCGAAGAAGATAAACCTTATCGAGGTTATTCTAAGTATGGAATAAATATTCAGAGAATATTTATTGAATTAAAATATTTTACAGAATATTTAGGAATATGAAAGAATATCTTTAATCAGAGTATTTCTCAAATAATCCTTGAAGAAATATCGAGAGAATATTTATTGCATAATTAAATATTCAAATGAATATTCAAAATAATATTCATTAATTAATAAGACCTGAAAGGAATATTTAAAATATTTAAATAATATTCGATGATTAAATAGAACCCTGGATGAATATTCAAAATAATATTCATAATTAATTAGGAATTTAAATGAATATCGAAAAAGTAATATTCATTTAATGAATAATATTCTAAATGAATATCAAGTAATATTCATTTAGTAATCCAAGCTTTAAAGGAATATTCGAGATAAGACTCGATAAATAAATCAAGCTTCAGATGAACATTAAAATAATATTCATCAGGTAATTACTATCTTAAATGAATATTCAAAAGTAATATTCATTTAATGAATAATATTCTAAATGAATATCCAAATAATATTCATTTAGTAGTCCAACCTTTAGAAGAATATTCGAAATAATAATCGATAAATAATTCGACTCTGAATGAATATTATTCGTCGAATAGTTACGTTCAAATAACTATTTGAAGTAAGGATCGTTAAATAAATAATCTCGAACGAATATTCAAATAATATTCGTCGCCCGAATAATGGAAAATATTTACTTAGATATTTTCTTTCGAGGTAATCTCGATATGTCAAGAAATATTGACTCCCGGTCTATATTTGATGAATACGATGTATACACCCTTCTCTGAGGGTCTTACAATAACCGGCTTATAATTGATACGATAGCTATCTAATTTATAAGCCAATAACAATCAGGGAACAAGCATAATGATATAACTTGAAAGTAGGCATGCATGTTATGGCATATTATAACAGAAAACATACATATATATTCAATCACAACAACAGCCTAAAAGAAGGGAATTGAAACTTGCCTGGTAGTCGAGTACGGTAAGGGGTAGTGGTAGCGGGTCCTGGGTCAGCTTGGTGATCTATAAATAGCCAAGGCATTCGGGATTAATCACTTAACATCTCAAAAGTTAAGTTATACTTAAATCGAAACACGTTCTCGAGTTATCTCGTTATACCCCTTTTAGTGGATTCCTTTTATCATCGATCCGACCTGACATTACACTTGGGACATACTTAAGTTATACAAGTTCTAAAGTCTATCATTACGAATCAATATTATACTCCGAGTTTTATCGCCCGTTTTCTAAGTGTTTTACCGAAGTTATAACCAAGCGGGTTTTTAGGGGTTCGTTCGCGTTTAACTTCGATTCCAACATTTTTATAAAATCGGAAAACGATCCGTTTGACATGTGGTTTTCTTTCGTACCTTCCTTATGACCTCTAGTATTTATTTACCAAGATTTGCCACTGAGTAACATGCTTTACGAGGGTTCAATTGAAGTTACGAACTTTTACTTACTGTTCCGAACCAATTTTTGTAATTTGACCATAACTCCTAAACCGTAAGTCAGAATGTTTCGATTCTCGCGCCAAAACGATCTATGACTCGAGATCTACAAGGACCAGTCACAATATTACCAAGGTCAGGAATTTATATTAACTGCCATGCTTGGTTTTTAAGTGTTAACAAAAATTCGGCATTACGACGGCTATAAATCGGACGTTCTAAAAATCGTAACAACACAACCAAGCCACACCGGGCATCAACACAATTCATAAACATGATTCTCATCTCAACAAACCCTATAACCACTGATCTTAACCTCAAAATCATCATGCTTCTTAAATCACATAACTAACTACATAATCATGCTTATAATCACCACTATAATCATACAAAGCTAAAACCATCAAAAACATATATAAATCTCAAATCAAATGCTAGGGTTTCAAGAGGTCCACCTTCCTTGGAGTATTTTCTAGCCTCACTAAGCTTTGTATGATCCTTGAGTGGCCTTAAGCTAGCTAAATCAACCATAGGAATCAAAGAAAACAAGATTAGTTCTTGAAAGTTACTATTCACCCTAAATTTGTAAAAATCATAGAAAATTGAAAAATAAGAATTTGGCTCTCAAATTTTTACCACATCTTGTGCTCTTCATAAGCTTTGTTTTGAGTCCAAGATCATCAGATATGAAGCTTCCTAGCTAGGGTTTTGAGCCCTCTTTTTCTGCTGGACAGAAACTGGGCAGATTTGTTTCCCCAACTTTGAGCATGGATTTGACTAGGCTATACTATTTTGTTGGCCATGAAATTTTGAGAGAATATTACCCATGGAGTGGAGAGGCTATGGTTAAAATTTGGTGATTTTATCATGGATAGAAATGGAGATATGAATTTTTCTTTAAACTTTGTTTCTGCTGGCAGTTTGTGTTCTTGGTTGTTTTCTTTTCTTTTGCCTTGTTTTGTTTGGCTTGAACTCATCTAATCTTGCATGATACACTTGGTTTTGATAATATCTTGTATAAAGCACCTTTATTAAAGGTGTGATGTATTGGATGATGAAATTGGAGAGACATGTGTTGATTTTTGTGTGGTAAGATGGTAAAGAGTGCTAAGTACTTGGTTTAATCTCTAAGTGTTCTAGTTCCTTGCTAACTAGTTGGTCCCTAGATATTTTCCTTACTTGAACATGCATGCCTTTGTTCTCTGCTTGCTCCTTTGTCCGGTTATTGCTCGTTTCGATTGATCGTTCGTAGGAATATTTCACGGATTTCTAATTAGGGCTTACCGGGAATCTTCTTAATATTAATACTATCATTCTCCATCTTTCTTACTAACTTTCGAATTTATATTCCTTAAATCCCTTCGTTAAATTCTTAAGTCTATCAGTGTCCAGGGAACTCTCGGAGAAAATAAAAGTGCAGTTTTTCAGAATCCGACAGCTTTTACATACACTTATTTTCCCCCTGGATCACTAATACGAACTCGGAAATCCGTTCTGAATACTTATATATCGCGTCGTCTAACAATATTCCTATGTCCACCAAAATCACTATTCATCCATTTTTCTTTACTTATCCTCTTAGGGTTGTACAATTGTCCCTGATCTCTTTTCGATCGTTTCTTAACCTTTTTACGGACCCACTGGACCAATAACAGATATCGATTTGGATGACATAAGAATAATCTTCTCCTTTAGAATTATCAAATCTCAATTCCCTAGGAGATAGATAATTCTTATCTAAAGTGTCAACCAATAGTATTCTTGAAGACATAAAAAACATTTGAATCCAAATCTATTCCTTCCATTCATTATCTCAATCGTTACATCGTAGTCGTAATCACTATTCACCATTACCTCAGTACATAATAAAAAATTTTTAATTATATCCAAAATTTGGGGTTCTTACAGTCTCCCCTCCTTAAAAGGATTCCGTCCCGGAATCAGGTAGGAAGCAAAGAGTCGTTTGCTTGTCGTTCACTTTTTAGCTTCCCGGTCAATTCTTAGTCATTCTACCCTTTCTCAGCACATCTTCTAGTGCTACACTCCATACTTTATCCTTTTTCCATCAACGTTGCTACTTTTCGTACAACACACTATCCGGGTTATACTCTTACTCAGTCTTATCCTTATTGATATCCGCAGTGGCTTTGGTATTACTATCGTGCTGCGAATTCGAAGATAACCTCGCTCGCACTGTGCATTTCTCGATCGCTTTAATCTTCGCAATCTCGATCAATATAGAGAAGTGGAAAGATTTATTGAGAGATCACTATGATCAATTGAACATTTGTTATATTGCATAGCTAGTATAGAAGGGGGCCAGCCTTTAGTACTTGACAAGCAATTAAACAAGTTATGGTATTCCACTTAGACTTCTATCACATAGACAGATAGTCACGTAGCAGTACCTCCCCTCCTTAAAGGGTTGTTCTTCTCAATTCATAAAGAAGATGAATAAGAGAGAAGAAAAGAAAAGAATTCTAAAGGATTATAGAAAGTTTTCATGATTGTAAAATATCATACTCAGAATTTACCTCTGAACTATAGAGGTTCATTAAGGAAGAAATTAATCATAATTATATCCAATACTATTTGATCGTAACCTCACGTGTCAACATATCTTGCTGCTTTGTCCACTATTCTCTGGACCTGTACCCTGGTTCCACCTTAGCAACACTTACTTTTGGAAAATCTTTGAACCTTTCAGGTTAAATCTTAGTTTCTCGCTTGACACCATTGTTACTGACATTCCATGTCACGCTACTAGCTTTTTCATATCTATAATATTAACACTATCAGGTTGTCATCCCGAGAATTCATCGGAAAACCCATTTATTAATCCATTCCTAACATTCCTTGCTTCATATTTCGTAGTTGCTTTCCCCGTCTTTTCTTTATCAATCACATCCTTCTTATTATCTGATTCTTATTTACTTTTGTTATTTACTTCCACCTTCATCTCTTTATTGAGACATCTTTTGCACTTGGCACCTCCTTATTGGTATCCCGTCACATTTATTCTATAATCATCACATTATTTCAAATTTAAAACTTCCGAAATGAATCTGGCCGCTTTCTTTAGCTTAGATCCAATATAATCTACTTCTGTCAACTTGTTTCTCATCACTTATTCTTTTCTACCCGCGGTTTTTCACAGGTTGTCTTTCGTAAGTCAGACCAGGTCGTACACCTACCTGCTCGCACTCTTATCATCTGTTGAGCATCTGCATTTTACTGGTGTAGCTTTGCCACAAGAAACACGTTACTACCATGCTATAAGCTTTGGGGGTAAAATTGGCTCGAATGCCACCTTCTGAACACTTTTAAACTCTCAGGTGGCCTAATAAGTCTCGGGCTCAACTGCCCTTCTCTCTAAGTCTCATTAATTCTTTCCACGGGAATACATTTAGCATCATGAATCATCTACCTCATATTCTCTATCTTGTTTGCGCAGAAGTACACTAACACAAACTTGCTTGTCATTCATCAACATGCCACTTAGCTCATTAATAGCAGCACTTTCTTTATCTTTACGTTGTCATCTACTTTCTTAGAAGAATCACCATCGATTGTTGTTTACGTAATGCGTTAATAGCTAACCTTACGGGTTACAAATCCTTTAGGGAGACAAAGCAATCACTATTCCTTATCCCTAAGGAACACTTCCTGAACTTAATGTAGATATTACATGAAGTAGATAAAATTGCAGAAGAGTTTCAAGCATCGCAGCTAGGTCCGGTTGATGAAACTATCACTCATGCAGCTTCCATAAAAGACTGGAAACTTAACGGTTTACTTCGTCAATTTTGTATCATGGTCCCTGTTTGCCTCAAAACGAGACCTTCTAGGGTACGTCATATGCTTAAGACTCCATCAGGAATCGAATCTTTACTTAAACTATTATTACCTTCGATCCTTGCACAATCATCAAAAGGAATGTAAATTCCTCCACTCCGATATGACCTTCAAGGTCTTTCCAAATATCATTTTGTTTCTTCGGTATGAACATTTGTAATTATTCCTTTATACTTAGACTGTCGGCCACCTCATTGGCCTTTCCTGATAATAATAATTCCTTGTAATCCATGTTTTCTGGATACATTCCAACTCAAATTTTTCTACCTCATTCCCATCACTGTTGGGTGAAAGCATTCTCCCTTAAGCTCTGCTGAAGGAGAAAATATATCTATCAGTCTTCTTTTTTTTTTTTCATAAGTCATTGCTTCCACCTACCCGTGGGAACTTTATCACGTTTATTCCCACTCATACTTAGGATACTTCTTTTCTTAGTTCTTTCCTTATCTTAGGATAATCTCAACCTTTATAGGTTCAATCCATACTTTCTCAGGGTTTCATACATGCATCATCTGGTATATTGCTATTGTGTCTTACATTCTCTTCCAAACTTTTAGTTGGAAACTCAGAATATTAACTTTTTCTTGTAAGGTTTCTTAGGTCGTCCTCATCATTCCTCCTGTATTTTCTAGGTACAGGGTATATCAAAACGTCATTGATCAATACTCTAATAATTCTATCTATGTTCTTTCCAGAACTCTTTTTAATAATCCTTACCGGTCATTGTTGCCTTAGCAAGTCCAACTCATATCATTTGAATTCATAATGTCGTTATTAGGGTTAATGCCATCCCTTGTGCATTCCCTAGGGTTTGTCTTAATTTATGGATATACTATCCTTAATTCAACTGCCAAGGAATTCTTGCGTCCTGTACTTGGCAATCAAATCATGTATCCTTAATAAGGGTCTCTTCTCAATCATTCTCATTTGATAATCGATCGGTGGCTTAATGCTAACCTCTTCTTTCAGATAGTTGTCAGCATATTTGACCTTCCAAAAGACAACGTATGTCTATCTGCTCTCTTACAGAACTTGGTACTGGTAGCAAGGATGTTCTGGGAGATATTGGTCGAGTCGAGTTCAACGTGAATCTCTTAGTACTTATCATTCTTCTCAAAGGTAATTGCCTTAGACGAAATTTCTACAGCATACTGATCCATCTCTGACCATTTCTATACTCTCTTCATAAACCTTCGTTGTTTACTTTCCTTAGTCATAATATATTCATGGTATTTATGATACCCTAACACCATACATCTCAAGTCATTATACTTCCATTTTTTTTTTTCGTAATCTTGGACGATCATATACACATGAATCACTTTAGTACGGGGGACCCCATTCCAAAAGTCTAGTAAATTCCCAATCCAAACATGGGTTGCAAAGGGTTCAGTAGAAGATTCCTACAATCTCATTAATATTTCCGTCATATCAGAAGCCCTTGCAGTCGGTGCTTACTTAGAAGCAACCCTGCTTTGTCCTTTCATTGCTGGTCTAGTCACTTGATAGTCCTTTGTGACTTGGCCTCAACCGGCCACACTAAAATAAAAATATATGATTTTAGGGGTTGGCTAATAGCATTACTTTTCTAGCAATTGCTGGAAAAGTGCCTTCTTCTTTGATACCTTTCTACCTTTCCAAAACTTTACTTCATATAAGTCTTAATCAGCTACTCAGCGCCATCTCCGGTAACCTTTCCTCTATTTTTATCTTTTCAACTATTCTTATCACTCCCACGTGCCACGCAAGCTTACCATTCCTGGCATAACAGCCTTTTCACTTAAGTCAATCCCGGAGTTTCTCAGTCCGGCTGGTTTCTTACTTACATTTCCTGTTTTCGTCCAATCTCACTTCATCATTGTATTTCTACAATCAATCGCGATAACCAGGGTCTGTCCACCAACCCATATAGCGGTTACTTTACCCAATTCACGGGGTTCGCCCCAGTTTCTACTCTCTTCCATGATGTTCTGTGATAATCAGAAAGACAAGGTTTGCCAAAATTCGTTGAAATTCTTCCCAGAATTAGGGAAATTTTGGTCAATCCATCCATCGACTGGTAACACTAAGGAGACCAGTTTCGAAACCTGAAGAATAGTTCTATGAACCTCCTAGTAGGTAGAACCGTAAGCAGTCATAATTAACGAAATAATCGTCATCGGGTTGGAAATTTAACCCTTGGAGAGGAACCAATTATATATATCCCTTAGAAGGGAATCAACAGTTTTAAACTGAAACTTGTCGCAACGTCCTGATGCCTATACGTCCTGATACCCATACGTCCTGATATTCAATATTACCAAATGTCAGTCTACCTGACTACTAGTCTCAGAAGGAACATTACCGTCGGAGTTGGTTGTCCCACAAAATTGGCACTACTAAGGCCATCCGATCTGGTGGACCGTGCTGTTCGAATGCATTCGCAAGTACTTTGTCGTGCTGCACAAGCATACATCATAATCCTTTATGCGAAGCGTCGTTGGAAGCACAAAGTCTCCTTTTTCCATTAAGCAATGCCAACTCTTGGTCATTACCAATTTCATCTTTTAGCTCCAGGAAGATTTTCTCACATTTTTCTCTTTAACTGCTGATCGTATTACTGGATCCATTATAATTCCGCATCGGAGTAAACTTAAGGTAACTACTATAATCCATTCAAACAAAGAAAGAATTTAATATTCCTCTGAGTCACATGCATCTAACGTTTCTGGTTCATCATTTCACTGAGTTAAATTAACCCTATACTTAGTCTCTGACAATAGTCTCATTACGAGTTCATCTTGACTCACTGGTCTTATCTTCCGGTAGGTTCTGAGATCATTGTCTTGCTTACTACTTCCTTATATAACTTTATCCAATCATGCTGTCACTTCCCAATGTTTTCACTTTCTAACTGATTCATTCATAAAATGGACATTTTCCTGAATAAAACAACTTCATCAACCTCAATTCGGTTCCATAAATTACAACCTATGACATCTACCTTCTCATGGCGAATTATTACTGACAATATTCATACTTATTCTTTTATCAAATGATATGGCACTTACTGCCTTCTCAACTATTCCTAGGGACTCTGCTCCTCGCCTTATAACGATGCCTTTGATAATAATACATCCTTCTAGCACTCTTTTCGTTAATATGAAAGTCTCTAATGATTCTCATCTATTCCCGTATAAGATCTCAAGTAATTCTTCCAATCCGTCTTACTTGCTGGTACTACCTCCAGTAGTCCAGCCACGAATCCAACATGAATCTTCAGTTCTCTTGCTAATAGCTTAGTTCTTTATGCCCACTTTTCTAAGCTCTATACCTTAATCATCTCAGTCTTTCTGGCTACAGCCCTCATTCCTCGAGGGTAAGCTCCTTATCCTAACAAGATTTTCCTTATCTGCTGGAACCTCTTCCGGGTCTCTAGTAGGGTACTCTATTGAATTTACCCGCTGATCTTCAGCATATAATAAAGCATCATCGCGCTGCTGCTCGTATGCCTCAAGGTCTGTTGCATTACTTGTCGATGCGATATCGAGCTAAGTTACTATCATGATACTTAAGAGTTCCCATAAGGGTTTTATACGTCATCACTACCTTAAGTAGTCCGACTATGAACTTGGCAAGAGTTCTTATTATCTTAGTGAATTTATTGTTTTAACGTCACCTCATCTCTGGGGTTTATAACGTACGCTCTGATACCACTTCTGTAACACCCCCAGATCCGGGGTCAGGGATCTGGTGGTTACGGTCTTACATCCATTCAAAATACTTGACTTGAGTCCACAATAAACAAATCACATGATGTGACCCCACAATAATATCCACTCACACACACAACAGTTATAGTCCCAGAGATGAAATTGAAACAAGTCCATAATATTAGAGTTTACGAATAAAAGTTATTACAAGCCGAATGATATGTTTAAAGGTTTTGCCGTTGATTAACGTTAATGTTACATATAAATAGACTGATAAACAAAAGCTGCCTATCTATGCTACCTCAGCAACGGCAGCAAGGACATCAGCGGTAGTCCTCGAACGGCGGTAACCTGCTTGCGCCGAGTGCGCCTGGCGCGGGCCATCTGTCCTAGCTGTTGTTGTGACATAATATGAACAAAGCAAGGGTGAGCGAAAGCCCACCAACAATAATATAACTGAACAGTGATACATATATACAGTAGTTCAAAATATCCTTTGAAATCATATGCCATGCCTTAATGAAGTTATTGCCAGTATAATATAAAGGATGAAGTTACCAGGTAACTCAAAGTATTTGTTTGTAGAAATATCTGCTACATCAAAAGTAAGCGAGATATTCTCATTGCCATTAAAAGAGGAACTTGCATGAAAAGATTGCAATTCCAGTTATGAACACTTTTCCAGCTCTGCCAACAGTAATCATATTGCAGGAAATAAATAAGTTTGGATGATGAACCAATGATGGAGTATTCACCGCGCCCGCTGTTCCAATCTTGATGATCAGTCGAGATCGTACAGCTCAAATTAGATTTACTACCGGTAGAAGGAAGAACTGACGGCTTTACTTGTATACCGCCTTACTAGCTCTCCCCGGCCAACGGTTGGGCCAAAGGGGATGGACCGGCGCTACTCGGCCTCTTACACGACTCCTAGTTCAAATAGAATTCATGATTCTGAATGTAACGTTCGTCCCCCTTTCCCCAAGTATAATACTTGTTGATAAGACTCCACAAAGTAGTCGTATCTAGTTGGAAAGGAAAATTTACCAATAACTTCCAAGCTATTGCTTGGTAACGAATATCAACTTGTTCCAACCATCTTACCCCTCGAAAGATGAGAAGGTAAACAACGACTTAATAAGTCAATAGCACCCGAGTTGCGAGTGAAGAGAATACTTTATGACCGGGAAGTCGACAAGATAAATATCATTTTCCAAGTAAGGTTCCCTTATTATTAGGGAGATAGACTCAAAGAAGAATGATGTCTGAGAACCTTTCTTGATATAGGATTAATAATAATATGACTCCGAAATATTTTCCGTAATAATCGAAGAAGATAAACCTTATCGAGGTTATTCTAAGTATGGAATAAATATTCAGAGAATATTTATTGAATTAAAATATTTTACAGAATATTTAGGAATATGAAAGAATATCTTTAATCAGAGTATTTCTCAAATAATCCTTGAAGAAATATCGAGAGAATATTTATTGCATAATTAAATATTCAAATGAATATTCAAAATAATATTCATTAATTAATAAGACCTGAAAGGAATATTTAAAATATTTAAATAATATTCGATGATTAAATAGAACCCTGGATGAATATTCAAAATAATATTCATAATTAATTAGGAATTTAAATGAATATCGAAAAAGTAATATTCATTTAATGAATAATATTCTAAATGAATATCAAGTAATATTCATTTAGTAATCCAAGCTTTAAAGGAATATTCGAGATAAGACTCGATAAATAAATCAAGCTTCAGATGAACATTAAAATAATATTCATCAGGTAATTACTATCTTAAATGAATATTCAAAAGTAATATTCATTTAATGAATAATATTCTAAATGAATATCCAAATAATATTCATTTAGTAGTCCAACCTTTAGAAGAATATTCGAAATAATAATCGATAAATAATTCGACTCTGAATGAATATTATTCGTCGAATAGTTACGTTCAAATAACTATTTGAAGTAAGGATCGTTAAATAAATAATCTCGAACGAATATTCAAATAATATTCGTCGCCCGAATAATGGAAAATATTTACTTAGATATTTTCTTTCGAGGTAATCTCGATATGTCAAGAAATATTGACTCCCGGTCTATATTTGATGAATACGATGTATACACCCTTCTCTGAGGGTCTTACAATAATCGGCTTATAATTGATACGATAGCTATCTAATTTATAAGCCAATAACAATCAGGGAACAAGCATAATGATATAACTTGAAAGTAGGCATGCATGTTATGGCATATTATAACAGAAAACATACATATATATTCAATAACAACAACAGCCTAAAAGAAGGGAATTGAAACTTGCCTGGTAGTCGAGTACGGTAAGGGGTAGTGGTAGCGGGTCCTGGGTCAGCTTGGTGATCTATAAATAGCCAAGGCATTCGGGATTAATCACTTAACATCTCAAAAGTTAAGTTATACTTAAATCGAAACACGTTCTCGAGTTATCTCGTTATACCCCTTTTAGTGGATTCCTTTTATCATCGATCCGACCTGACATTCGTTCGTTAATACGACATGTCACTGTACTTACACTTGGGACATACTTAAGTTATACAAGTTCTAAAGTCTATCATTACGAATCAATATTATACTCCGAGTTTTATCGCCCGTTTTCTAAGTGTTTTACCGAAGTTATAACCAAGCGGGTTTTTAGGGGTTCGTTCGCGTTTAACTTCGATTCCAACATTTTTATAAAATCGGAAAACGATCCGTTTGACATGTGGTTTTCTTTCGTACCTTCCTTATGACCTCTAGTATTTATTTACCAAGATTTGCCACTGAGTAACATGCTTTACGAGGGTTCAATTGAAGTTACGAACTTTTACTTACGGTTCCGAACCAATTTTTGTAATTTGACCATAAATCCTAAACCGTAAGTCAGAATGTTTCGATTCTCGCGCCAAAACGATCTATGACTCGAGATCTACAAGGACCAGTCACAATATTACCAAGGTCAGGAATTTATATTAACTGCCATGCTTGGTTTTTAAGTGTTAACAAAAATTCGGCATTACGACGGCTATAAATCGGACGTTCTAAAAATCGTAACAACACAACCAAGCCACACCGGGCATCAACACAATTCATAAACATGATTCTCATCTCAACAAACCCTAGAACCACTGATCTTAACCTCAAAATCATCATGCTTCTTAAATCACATAACTAACTACATAATCATGCTTATAATCACCACTATAATCATACAAAGCTAAAACCATAAAAACATATATAAATCTCAAATCAAATGCTAGGGTTTCAAGAGGTCCACCTTCCTTGGAGTATTTTCTAGCCTCACTAAGCTTTGTATGATCCTTGAGTGGCCTTAAGCTAGCTAAATCAACCATAGGAATCAAAGAAAACAAGATTAGTTCTTGAAAGTTACTATTCACCCTAAATTTGTAAAAATCATAGAAAATTGAAAAATAAGAATTTGGCTCTCAAATTTTTACCACATCTTGTGCTCTTCATAAGCTTTGTTTTGAGTCCAAGATCATCAGATATGAAGCTTCCTAGCTAGGGTTTTGAGCCCTCTTTTTCTGCTGGACAGAAACTGGGCAGATTTGTTTCCCCAACTTTGAGCATGGATTTGACTAGGCTATACTATTTTGTTGGCCATGAAATTTTGAGAGAATATTACCCATGGAGTGGAGAGGCTATGGTTGGTTAAATTTGGTGATTTTATCATGGATAGAAATGGAGATATGAATTTTTCTTTAAACTTTGTTTCTGCTGGCAGTTTGTGTTCTTGGTTGTTTTCTTTTCTTTTGCCTTGTTTTGTTTGGCTTGAACTCATCTAATCTTGCATGATACACTTGGTTTTGATAATATCTTGTATAAAGCACCTTTATTAAAGGTGTGATGTATTGGATGATGAAATTGGAGAGACATGTGTTGATTTTTGTGTGGTAAGATGGTAAAGAGTGCTAAGTACTTGGTTTAATCTCTAAGTGTTCTAGTTCCTTGCTAACTAGTTGGTCCCTAGATATTTTCCTTACTTGCACATGCATGCCTTTGTTCTCTGCTTGCTCCTTTGTCCGGTTATTGCTCGTTTCGAATGATCGTTCGTAGGAATATTTCACGGATTTCTAATTAGGGCTTACCGGGAATCTTCTTAATATTAATACTATCATTCTCCATCTTTCTTACTAACTTTCGAATTTATATTCCTTAAATCCCTTCGTTAAATTCTTAAGTCTATCAGTGTCCAGGGAACTCTCGGAGAAAATAAAAGTGCAGTTTTTCAGAATCCGACAGCTTTTACATACACTTATTTTCCCCCTGGATCACTAATACGAACTCGGAAATCCGTTCTGAATACTTATATATCGCGTCGTCTAACAATATTCCTATGTCCACCAAAATCACTATTCATCCATTTTTCTTTACTTATCCTCTTAGGGTTGTACAACTGTCCCTGATCTCTTTTCGATCGTTTCTTAACCTTTTTACGGACCCACTGGACCAATAACAGATATCGATTTGGATGACATAAGAATAATCTTCTCCTTTAGAATTATCAAATCTCATTTCCCTAGGAGATAGATAATTCTTATCTAAAGTGTCAACCAATAGTATTCTTGAAGACATAAAAAACATTTGAATCCAAATCTATTCCTTCCATTAATTATCTCAATCGTTACATCGTAGTCGTAATCACTATTCACCATTACCTCAGTACATAATAAAAAAATTTTAATTATATCCAAAATTTGGGGTTCTTACAAAGCTACTAGAACAAATATCTAGTAACCAAGTGGGCTAGAGTGACTAGCATGGTCATGGAATAAACTAGTACTTAGCAAACCAAACCAACTAGTTAGCTTACAACCATCCAAATCTTGACACATGCCTTGTAATTTTCATCATCCAATACATCATACTCCACTAGCACCACTTGGATGAGATATTATCTCACACAAATCACTTTATGCATTATTGGATAATCAACCAAGCAAGAAACTCTCTCCCCCTTCTAAACAAAGCATTCGGCCCTTCCATTAATTCCAAAACCAAAATCCACCTTCCCACCATTGTTTGTTCTTGAAATAATTATGGTGAGTCTCATATTTCATAAAACTTATCTCCTCAAAATCTTAGCTCCAAATTCCTTTGTTTGCATTTTCAAAAAAAATCAAGAAAGAGGAGCATGAATAGTGTTTCTTATGAACTAACTTGTTTTTTTCTTGTTTTCATGGATGATATAGCAAGCTTAAGCACACCTAAGGACCATACAAGGCTTAGTAAGGTTATATCACACTCTAAGGAAGGTATAATACTTGAAAACCCTTGGTGTTATTTTAAGATCTTATGAGATTTATGGATGATTTAGTGATTAGTATGTTATTATAAGTTTAGATCCATGTTAGTAGTTGTTATGATTATGATTTGGTTTATGAACCATGTAATGGTTAAGATGAGTTGTTGATAGACTAGTCATGATGATTATCATGTGTTTGTGAGGTTGGATTGATCTTTGTTAGATCGAGATAAAGTGTAAAAACTTTGGAAAACACGTAAACATAGCCGTTATAATTCCCGATTTTACAATATCATGTTTTGTATGCCATTTTTCACATCAAGACCCTACTGTCCAGAAACTTTTCTGCCATGTTAGGATAGCTTATGTTATAAGCTTCGTTTTGATATAAAGATCACGTGAAACGGACTTACGGTTTAGGAGTTACAATAAAATTCATAAAAGTGTTTCGAAACCGTAACCGAGAATTCGTAACTGAAATTGAACCCTCGTAAAATATGTAAAGTCATGACAAATCTTGGTAAATAAATACTAGAGGTAAAAAGGAAGGTGTGAAAGAAAACCGTATGTCAAAAGGATCGTTTTTCGATTTATTAAAAATATTCGAGTCGAGGTTAAACGCGAACGAACCCCTAAAAGACGACTCTATTATAACTTCGGTAAAACACTTAGAAAACGGGCGATAAAACTCGGAGTATAATATTGGTTCGTAATGATCAACCTTAGAACTTGTATGACTTAAGTATGTCCCAAGTATAAGTACAGTGACATGTCGTATTAACGAACGAATGTCGGGTCGGATCAATGATAAAAAGGAATCCACTAAAAGGGGTATAACGAGATAACTCGAGAACATGTTTCGATTTAAGTATAACTTAACTTTTAAGATGTTAAGTGATTAATCCCGAATGCCTTGGCTATTTATAGATCACCAAGCTGACCCAGGACCCGCTACTACTACCCCTTATCGTACTCGACTACCAGGCAAGTTTCAATTCCCTTTTTTTAGGCTGTTGTTGTGATTGAATATATATATGTTTTCCGTTATACATATGTCATAGCATGCATGCCTACTTTCCAGTTATATCGTTATGCTTGTTCCCTGATTGTTTATTGGCTTATAAATTAGATAGCTAACGTATCAATTATAAGTCGGTTATTGTAAGACCCTCATAGAAGGGCGTATACATCTTATTCATCAAATATAGACCGGGAGTCAATATTTCTTGATATATCGAGATTACCTCGGAGGAAAATATTTAAGTAAATACTTTCCATTATTCGGGCGACGAATATTATTTGAATATTCGTTCGAGATTATTTAAGGAATAATTACAAATGTTCATACCGAAGAAACAAAATGATATTTGGAAAGACCTTGAAGGTCATATCGGAGTGGAGGAATTTACATTCCTTTTTATGATTGTGCAAGAATCGAAGGTAATAATAGTTTAAGTAAAGATTCGATTCCTGATGGAGTCTTAAGCATATTACGTACCTTAGAAGGTCCCGTTTTGAGGCAAACCAGGACCATGATACAAAAAATTGACGAAGTAAACCATTAAGTTTCCAGTCTTTTATGGAAGATGCATGAGTGATAGTTTCATCAACCTGACTTAGCTACGATGCTTGAAACTCTTCTGCAATTTTATCTACTTCATGTAATATCTACATCAAGTTCAGGAAGTGTTCCTTATGGATAAGGAATAGTGATTACTTTGTCTCCCTAAAGGATTGAAACCCGTACGGTTAGCTATTAAGGCACTACGTAAGCAACAAGCGATGGTGATTCTTCTAAGAAAGTAGATGACAACGTAAAGATAAAGAAAGTGTTGCTATTGATAAGTTAAATGGCATGTTGATGAATGACAAGCAAGTTTGTGTTATGTACTTCTGCGCAAACAAGATAGAGAATATGAGGTTGATGATTCATGATGCTAAATGTATTCCCGTGAAAAGAATTAATGAGACTTAGAGAGAAGGGCAGTTGAGCCCGAGACTTATTAGGCCACCCGAGAGTTTAAAAGTGTTCGGAAGGTGGCATTCGAGCCAGTTTTACCCCCAAAGCTTATAGCATGGTAGTAACGTGTTTCATGTGGCAAAGCTACACCAGTAAAATGCAGATGCTCAACAGATGATAAGAGTGCGAGCAGGTAGGTGTACGACCTGGTCTGACTTACGAAAGACAACCTGTGAAAAACCGCGGGTAGAAAAGAATAAGTGATGAGAAACAAGTTGACAGAAGTAGATTATATTGGATCTAAGCTAAAGAAATCGGCCAGATTCATTTCGGAGGTTTTAAATTTGAAATAATGTGATGATTATAGAGTAAATGTGACGGGATACCAATAAGGAGGTGCCAAGTGCAAAAGATGTCTCAATAAAGAGATGAAGGTGGAAGTAAATAACAGAAGTAAATAAGAATCAGATAATAAGAAGGATGTGATTGATAAAGAAAAGACGGGGAAAGCAACTACGAAATAGGAAGCAAGGAATGGATTAATAAATGGGTTTTCCGATGAATTCTCGGGATGACAACCTGATAGTGTTAATATTATAGATATGAAAAAGCTAGTAGCGTGACATGAAATGTCAGTAACAATGGTGTCAAGCGAGAAACTAAGATTTAACCTGAAAGGTTCAAAGATTTTCCAAAAGTAAGTGTTGCTAAGGTGGAACCAGGGTACAGGTCCAGAGAATAGTGGACAAAGCAACAAGATATGTTGACACGTAAGGTTACGATCAAATAGTATTGGATATAATTATGATCAATTTCTTCCTTAATGAACCTCTATAGTTCAGAGGTAAATTCTGAGTATGATATTTTACAATTATGAAAACTTTCTATAATCCTTTAGAATTCTTTTCTTTTCTTCTCTCTTATTCATCTTCTTTATGAATTGAGAAGAACAACCCATTAAGGAGGGGATGTACTGCTACGTGACTATCTGTCTATGTGATAGAAGTCTAAGTGGAATACCATAACTTGTTTAATTGCTTGTCAAGTACTAAAGGCTGGCCCCCTTCTGTACTAGCTATGCAATATAACAAATGTTCAATTGATCATAGTGATCTCTAAATAAATCTTTCCACTTCTCTATATTGATCGAGATTGCAAAGATTAAAGCGACAGGAAATGCACAGTGTGAGTGAGGTTACCTCCAAATTCGCAGTGGGATAGTGATACCAATGTTACTGCAGATACCAATAAGGAAAATAGTATATGACTGGGTAAAAGCATAACCTGAATAGTGTATTGTACGAAAAGTGGCAGAGATTAATGAAAAAGGATAAAAGGATGTATTGTAGCACTAGTAAGATGTGCTGAAAAAGGATTGGGATTGATTAAGGATTGACTGGGAAACTGGAAAGTGAAATAACCAACGAGTACTCAATTGTCTTCTACCTGATTCCGGGACGGAATCCTTTTAAGGAGGGGAGACTGTAAGAACCCAAAATTTTGGGTAGAATTAAAAAATTTATTTATTTAATGATGTAAGAATGAATAGTGGCTACGGCTACAATGTAATAGTTGATGTTTTAAAAGAATGAATGGAATTCGACTTTATTATTTCTATGTCTTGAAGAATGCTAAAGGGTGACAACATAGGTAAGAATAATCTATCTCCTAAGGGAATAAGATATGGCAATTCCAAGCAGGAGAATATTCTCATGTCATCCAGATCAATAGCGATTAATCCAGTGGTTCCGTAAAAAGGTTAAGGAACGATCGAAAGAGAATACGGACAATTGTACAACCCTAGATGAATAAGTAAAGAATAAGGTTGAATAGTGATTTTGGTGTAATTTAGAATATTATTAGGCGACGCTATATAGAAGTACACAGAACGAAATTCTGAGTTCGTATTATTGATCCGGAGGGAAAAAGAGTGTATGTAAAAGCTATCGGATTCTGAAAAACCGCACTTTTACTTTCTCCGAGAGTTCCCTGGACACTGACAGCCTTAAGTATTTAACGAATGGATTTAAGGAATATAAATTGGAAAGTTAGAAAGAAAGATGGAGAATGATAGTATTAATATTAGGAAGATTCCCGGTAAAACCCTAACTAGAAACGATTGAGTTATTCCCTCAAACGATTAGCGAATTAAGCAATAAACGAACAAAGAAACAAGCAGAGGAAGCAAGAGTCTTGTGCAAGCTACTAGAACAAATATCTAGTAACCAAGTGGGCTAGAGTGACTAGCATGGTCATGGAATAAACTAGTACTTAGCAAACCAAACCAACTAGTTAGCTTACAACCATCCAAATCTTGACACATGCCTTGTAATTTTCATCATCCAATACATCATACTCCACTAGCACCACTTGGATGAGATATTATCTCACACAAATCACTTTATGCATTATTGGATAATCAACCAAGCAAGAAACTCTCTCCCCCCTTCTAAACAAAGCATTCGGCCCTTCCATTAATTCCAAAACCAAAATCCACCTTCCCACCATTGTTTGTTCTTGAAATAATTATGGTGAGTCTCATATTTCATAAAACTTATCTCCTCAAAATCTTAGCTCCAAATTCCTTTGTTTGCATTTTCAAAAAAATCAAGAAAGAGGAGCATGAATAGTGTTTCTTATGAACTAACTTGTTTTTTTCTTGTTTTCATGGATGATATAGCAAGCTTAAGCACACCTAAGGACCATACAAGGCTTAGTAAGGTTATATCACACTCTAAGGAAGGTATAATACTTGAAAACCCTTGGTGTTATTTTAAGATCTTATGAGATTTATGGATGATTTAGTGATTAGTATGTTATTATAAGTTTAGATCCATGTTAGTAGTTGTTATGATTATGATTTGGTTTATGAACCATGTAATGGTTAAGATGAGTTGTTGATAGACTAGTCATGATGATTATCATGTGTTTTTGAGGTTGGATTGATCTTTGTTAGATCGAGATAAAGTGTAAAAACTTTGGAAAACGCGTAAACATAGCCGTTATAATGCCCGGTTTTACAATATCATGTTTTGTATGCCATTTTTCACATCAAGACCCTACTGTCCAGAAACGTTTCTGCCATGTTAGGATAGCTTATGTTATAAGCTTCATTTTGATATAAAGATCATGTGAAACGGACTTACGGTTTAGGAGTTACAATAAAATTCATAAAAGTGTTTCGAAACCGTAACCGAGAATTCGTAACTGAAATTGAACCCTCGTAAAATATGTAAAGTCATGACAAATCTTGGTAAATAAATACTAGAGATAAAAAGGAAGGTGTGAAAGAAAACCGTATGTCAAAAGGATCGTTTTTCGATTTATTAAAAATATTCGAGTCGAGGTTAAACGCGAACGAACCCCTAAAAGACGACTCTATTATAACTTCGGTAAAACACTTAGAAAACGGGCGATAAAACTCGGAGTATAATATTGGTTCGTAATGATCAACCTTAGAACTTGTATGACTTAAGTATGTCCCAAGTATAAGTACAGTGACATGTCGTATTAACGAACGAATGTCGGGTCGGATCAATGATAAAAAGGAATCCACTAAAAGGGGTATAACGAGATAACTCGAGAACATGTTTCGATTTAAGTATAACTTAACTTTTAAGATGTTAAGTGATTAATCCCGAATACCTTGGCTATTTATAGATCACCAAGCTGACCCAGGACCCGCTACTACTACCCCTTATCGTACTCGACTACCAGGCAAGTTTCAATTCCCTTCTTTTAGGCTGTTGTTGTGATTGAATATATATATGTTTTCCGTTATACATATGCCATAGCATGCATGCCTACTTTCCAGTTATATCGTTATGCTTGTTCCCTGATTGTTTATTGGCTTATAAATTAGATAGCTAACGTATCAATTATAAGCCGGTTATTGTAAGACCCTCATAGAAGGGCGTATACATCTTATTCATCAAATATAGACCGGGAGTCAATATTTCTTGATATATCGAGATTACCTCGGAGGAAAATATTTAAGTAAATACTTTCCATTATTCGGTCGACGAATATTATTTGAATATTCGTTCGAGATTATTTATTTAACGATCCTTACTTCAAATAATTATTTGAACGTAACTATTCGACGAATAATATTTTTAATATTCATTCAGAGTCGAATTATTTATCGATTATTATTTCGAATATTCTTCTAAAGGTTGGACTACTAAATGAATATTATTTGGATATTCATTTAGAATATTATTCATTAAATGAATATTACTTTTGAATATTCATTTAAGATAGTAATTACCTGACGAATATTATTTTAATGTTCATCTGAAGCTTGATTTATTTATCGAGTCTTATCTCGAATATTCCTTTAAAGCTTGGATTACTAAATGAATATTACTTGATATTCATTTAGAATATTATTCATTAAATGAATATTACTTTTTCAATATTCATTTAAATTCCTAATTAATTATGAATATTATTTTGAATATTCATCCAGGGTTCTATTTAATCATCGAATATTATTTTAAATATTTTAAATATTCCTTTCAGGTCTTATTAATTAATGAATATTATTCTGAATATTCATTTGAATATTTAATTATGCAACAAATATTCTCTCGATATTTCTTCAAGGATTATTTGAGAAATACTCTGATTAAAGATATTCTTTCATATTCCTAAATATTCGGTAAAATATTTTAATTCAATAAATATTCTCTGAATATTTGTTCCATACTTAGAATAACCTCGATAAGGTTTATCTTCTTCGATTATTACGGAAAATATTTCGGAGTCATATTTTTATTAATCATATATCAAGAAAGGTTCTCAGACATCATTCTTCTTTGAGTCTATCTCCCTAATAATAAGGGAACCTTACTTGGAAAATGTTAATTATCTTGTCGACTTCCCGGTCATAAAGTATTCTCTTCACTCGCAACTCGGGTGCTATTGACTTATTAAGTCGTTGTTTACCTTCTCATCTTTCGAGGGGCAAGATTGTTGGAACAAGTTGATATTCGTTACCAAGCAATAGCTTGGAAGTGAGTGGTGAATTTTCCTTTCCAACTAGATACGACTACTTTGTAGAGTCTTATCAACAAGTATTATACTTGGGGAAAGGGGGACGAACGTTACATTCAGAATCACGAATTCTATTTGAACTAGGAGTCGTGTAAGAGGCCGAGTAGCGCCGGTCCATCCCCTTTGGCCCAACCGTTGGCCGGGGAGAGCTAGTAAGGCGGTAGACAAGTAAAGCCGTCAGTTCTTCCTTCTACCGGTATTAAATCTAATTTGAGCTGTACGATCTCGACTGATCATCAAGATTGGAACAGCGGGCGCGGTGAATACTCCATCATTGGTTCATCATCCAAACTTATTTATTTCCTGCAACATGATTACTGTTGGCAGAGCTGGAAAAGTGTTCATAACTGGAATTGCAATCTTTTTCATGCAAGTTCCTCTCTTAATGACAATAAGAATATCTCGCATACTTTTGATGTAGCAGATATTTCTACAAACAAATACTTTGAGTTACCTGGTAACTTCATCCTTTATATTATATTGGCAATAACTTCATCAATGCATGGCATATGATTTCAAAGGATATTTTGAACTGCTGTATATATGTATCACTGTTCAGTTATATTATTGTTGGTGGGCTTTCGCTCACCCTTGCTTTTGTTCATACTATGTCACAACAACAGCTAGGACAGATGGCCCGCGTCAGGCGCACTCGGCGCAAGCAGGTTACCGCCGTTCGAGGACTACCCGCTGATGTCCTTGCTGCCATTGCTGCGGTAGCATAGATAGGCAGCTTTTGTTTAACAGTTTATTTATATGTAACATTAACGTTAATCAATGGCAAAACCTTTAAGCATATCATTCGGCTTGTAATAACTTTTATTCGTAAACTCTGATATTATGGACTTATTTCAATTTCATCTCTGGGACTATAACTGTTGTGTGTGTGAGTGGATATTATTGTGGGGTCACGGCATGTGATTTATTTATTGTGGACTCAAGTCAAGTATTATGAATGGATGTAAGACCGTAACCACCAGATCCCTGACCCCGGATCTGGGGGCGTTACAGTTGACAACCTTCTTGCTATCTTCCCACATTTTTTCTAAATCAAACTTTACCTTGACTCTTCCTTCAATCGATTTTTTCTTTTTCTTCTTCACACATCTAAGGTGTTTATGCATCACAGTTGATTGATAAGAAACCTCTTCTACCTCATCATCCATGATCCACCTTCTTAACACATTATCTTGACACACTTTAAAAATCACCAACTCATCATTCAGAAGGACATACTTCAAATGGGATGGAAGTTTTCCGAGCTTGACATTCGAGAGATCTCGAATTGAAGAACTGTCAATGGAATCACTGATGTGATGCTTTATCATGTGCGTGTCTGACTTTTCGCTCAATAACTCATCAAACTCCTCTGCCTGACCCGTATCAACCATTTCCATACTGAAACACTCTTCATCTTCTGTCGGAAATTTCATGGCCTTGAACACATTAAAGGTGACATTCTGATCTTGCACCCTCATTGTAAGCTCTCCTTTTTACACATCGATCAAAGTACGGCCCGTAGCTAGAAAAGGCCTTCCCAAGATTATGGGAATCTTCTTGTCTTCTTTGAAATCTAGAATCATAAAATCGGCAGGAAATATGAGCTTATCAACCTTCACCAAGACATCCTCTACTATACCCCTCGGATAAGTGATCGTCCGATCAGCCAACTGCAACGAGATGTTGGTAGGTTTCGGATCAGGCAGACCAAGTTGCTTGAAAATAGACAAGGGCATGAGATTAATGCTAGCTCCCAAATCACATAAGCATTTGTCAAAAGACAACTTTCTAATGGTGCATGGAATTATAAAGCTTCCTGGATCCTTAAGTTTAGGAGGCAATTTCTGTTGCAACACCGCACTGCACTCCTCTGTCAATGCTACTGTCTCAAATTCTTCCAACTTTCTCTTTCGTGACAAAATATCCTTCATGAACTTTGCATATCTCGGCATCTGCTCCAATGCTTCAACAAAAGGAATGTTAATGGATAGTTTCTTGAAGACATCCATAAACTTCTGAAACTGTTTTTCTTGATCTTGTTTCTGTAAGCGTTGAGGGTATGGAGGAGGAGGATAGATCTGATTCACCAACTTCTGCTTCGGAGGAGAGTTTTTAGCAGAATTTTGCTTTTGAAGTCTTTTTGGGAATGGAGGAGGTGGATAGATCTGATTGCTCTCTATAGACTGCTTTGGAGTAGATGTTTCAGTAAAGGTTTTGCCTTTTTCCGCTTGGCCATCCAACTGATCAGCTGCCAATTCAGAATTTGCCTTTTCTTTATCTGCAGAAGCCTCTGTTGATGAGTGGATTTTGTAACAACTTTTGAGAGGTTTACGGGTAGTTGTATAGGCTAACGATCAACTGTTCTGTGAAAGGTTTGGGTTGTGATTGTAGGGGTTGAGTTGTGCTCGAGGGTGTCTCCAATAATCTCAAGTGCCTTTAGAGAGAATTAGAGAACTGAATGTGTCTTACCCTCGAGGTGCCTACGTACCCTTGTTTATATAGGGATCAAGCTCACGTAGTTCTAATGGGACTCTGTATCTTGCTAGAATGGCTGTATTCAATTACCTAGTTCGTGTAGGACTCAGGTTCCTTTAGAGCCTTCCACGAACTAGTTGGCTAAGTAGAGTAGAACTCGAGTTCGTACCCTACTATGATTCTCTCATTGGTCAGAGACATTCTAGGATCATCTACGCCCTAGAATTATACTCAAATACCAATTCGTTTATCTGTTCTAGATGGCTTTTAGAACCTTCTAGTGGCTACTCGTAGGAACCTGGTGCTCAGGAACCTATAGCTCAGGAGCCTGTTTCTCAGGAACCTCCTTATTTCGGGACATATCACTTAGGGACCTCCCTTTAGGCATCAGTACCTCCACAAATAACAAACTGGTTAGACTGGATAGCTCTTCACATGCTCTCGTCATCTCTATGGCCGTTGCTATGCTAATTCAAACTCTTCCGCTGGGAGGAACCTGGTCTTCTAATGTTCAGCTCAGCTTCCTGACCATTGGGAACCTCCTTATACTCGTACTTCCTTAGTCATTTCTTCTATCTGATCTTCATAACTCACACTAGATCTATCCTTTAGCTCGTATGGATTGAAGCCTAGGGCCTAATGGGCCTACATTCAGCCCATGATGATTTTGGGCACAACAAGTACCCCCCGGTTCCTTGAAATCATGTAATGTGAAAGGAACCTATTTTTACTCTCTCTCTCGATCATAGGTCCAATGCTAAATTATTTCTACAACAATACCTCGCTTTAACATTTTATATCCAAGCCTACATGAGCTAACCCGCGTAGGAAACAGGACATGAAATATTTTTAGCTAACCTAATCTTGAGTAAGCTTCCTTCATACCAAGGAACCTGTTACCTTGCTATTTTCTTCTTCAGATCGCAGCTCTTGAAATCAACTCTATGTTCGCATTTAGCTTCCCAGGGAACCAAACTTATTTCTCATTATCACGTCTCTTCGAATTTTCATAATTTGAGAAGGGACAATGGTTGGCAATTAATAACCTCAAGAGATAATTTCAAAATTCGAATTACTCTAATCACTTACCAAAGCTGCAGTTAATGGGTGAGTTCCCAAGGTTTACACGCCTCTCACGCGTGTATCTCTTCACTTACCGCTCCAATAAACCGTTCCCACGTGCGCGGGGCTGTCCCCTGTTTACCTTGATTATATAAACGTATTTCTACATCCAGGTTCAGTTTTTTTTTTTACCTTTACCAAAACTCTACGAAAAACCCTCGGAGAGAGAAGAAGAAGACCGACGTCCCTTTGCTCAATTCAACTTCTCGACCACCACTTTCTTTTGATCAAGGTTTGACTTTGACTTACTTCTTTCTGTCCTTTCATATTTTCGACTCCATTTCATACTGTCTGTGCTTTTGTGTTCTTGCATGTTGTCTCGATGGTATGAATATGTCTGCATATGTACCGATTCCTCACACTTCATGTTTCACACACACGAATACTCACGATACTTTGTTTAATGACTGTCCACTTGTTGGTTCGTAGTCATTCCGTCATGATTTTTATTGTAACTTTTTAATGGTCTGTTCATCTTCTATATGCTTCTTACTGCAATCGATGTACGGTCTATATGAGGTTTTCTTAGAGCATTCCTAATTTGCGACCGTGGTGCTTTAGATGTCTTAGAACTGTCCTCGAACTTGACCTCTCTTCGTCTGTTTTTTGTAGATGTCTTTCGATTCGACACACTTTGACCTTCATTCTTCAATAAAACCCGTTATTACTAAATCTGTTAGCCATAGGACTAGGTCTAGAGTCCTAATTCCGAACACCAGCGAACCCCAAGACATCCTCATGAAACCCCTGAGCACCAATGTTCAAAAAGAACCTCTTAGTCTAATCAACTTAGGGAACGATTGGTCTGATAGTGAGGAAGTGTCTACGCCTGACCAGAAAATACTTCATGAACCTGATTTTGACAACGAGATTATTGTCGAAAGAGAGTCATACAAACAGGAGATTGTGCCTTTCTGTGAGAAAGTTGATTCGTCTATGACTTCAGCTAGGCTAGAGAAGTTGTGGGAAGAATGTGTTCGTCCAAACTGCCCGATTGTTGTTCCGGAACCTGGTGAGAGGGGTCACAGGTTTGACACTAAAGTTCCCGAGCGTGGTGTTCCTAATGCAGTAACCTCTGCTGCCTTCTTCAGAGTGGGTGTCTACTTCCCCCTCCATCCTTTTTTGCAAGAAGTTCTTATTTTTATGGCTTAGCCCCTCTCCAATTGACTCCCAATTCCTATAGACTAGCCATGAGCACATATGTCCTATACTCCAGTTTGTTCACTACTCCCTTATCTGCACCTGAATAGGTTATTTCTTTAGATTAAAAGATACTGAAAGGGTTCCGGTTGTTTTTATCTGACTGCCTGGCCTTGTCATCAAGGTCAGTGTATAAAAGGTATTAAGAAAAACTTTGACCAATGGCAGGAGCAATTTCTTTACTGCTATGATTGTCCCCCTATCCGTTTCCAGTTCAACCGCTGTCCTCATATTCCCAAACAAACCTTTCTTTCTGGAGTCTGCCTACAAAGAGCTGAAGAGGCTTTGAAACACTCTTCATCCCTTAGGGATTGTATGATTCTACTAACACCCGACAATCTCGTCACCTTAGGTTTTCTCCCTGATCCTCCTGCTAAGAATTTCATTTCCTTTGTATCTATTTATACTCGTACAACTCATATACTTTATCTTGTTTCTTTTATCTGTTCTGACTTATCTCTTGTCTTGTATTCACAGGTATGGCTTCCAAGATTTCGTCATTCATTAAGAGATCCAAGAATGTTGAAGAAGTCTTCAAGACTGAGAACGAAACCAAGGAGGTCCCGTTAGTTGCAACTCCAATCAGCCAGGTTCCAACCCCTACTTCTGTCCAGATTCAACCTTCTGGGTCTTCTAAACGCAAGTTAGCTCAGACCACCCTAGACTTGTCTGGAAGCTCGCAAACCCGCGCTATGAGGAAGGGTAAAGCTGTGAAAGTGGATCCTGCCATCGTCCAGAATCAACTTAAGGACTTGATTGACACTCATGTTTCTGCCGAGGTTATTACTAGCTGGTCGAAAATGGACTCTGCTGAAGCTCTGGAAGCTATGAGGTTCTCTGCAGCCCAGAACGCATTCTTTACTCTTAGATTCTGTGATGACTTTGCTTTGAGGACCCAATATGACCTTCGACTGCAAGGGGAGGTTGAAAAGCTCAAGAAAGACCTAGCTGCTGTAGAAGATAGAGCAAACATTTCCACTGCTGCAGTGCGACGAGCAAAGACTGTTGAAACCTCGTTGAAAAAGGAGAAAGAGGAGCTTCAAGGCCAAGTCAAGAATCTTAAGGATGAAAAGTTGTCAACACTGGAGAAGGTTAATGAGCTGGAAGTTCAAGTTTATGCCCTAAACGCTGCTGCTAATGCCGTTAAGTCTTCAATGCTGACTAAGGAGAAAGCTCGCTATGACGAGGGCTATGACGAAGGCATCAGAGATTATATGCCATCAACTTGGGAGAAAATGCCTGGCCTGGACTGGTCCCTCCTCGGAGAAGATGTGATAGGCATGATTAAAGATTTTGAGAAAGAGGCTGCGACTGCAAACTCTGTACCTCCCGTGGAAACGGTCGAGAGGTCTCCAGGTTCTAACCTTTAGACTGCAGAGGTTCCTGCTTATGAAGATGCTCAACCTACCCTTCCAATTCCTCCAGCTGTTAAAGATTCAGACAAAACTCATACTGCTTGAAGCTTTATGATTTATTAAACTTTTGATAACTTTTTATGAGGTCGCGGGCCCCTCCTAGTGCCTCGCAAGTTGTAACCCTAAATTTGGTACTTTAAGGCCTTCGTGCCTATAACTTTGAATTGCTGGTTTTCAGGGTCGGGGTACCCTATAATTTCGATGCTTTTGATAATGATAACTATATATTTTGCTATATCTCTGTTCACATGTCACATGTTTATACCTGTATGCTCCTATAGTAATGTCTTACCTTTATTCCCCTTAGCAATTACTTAGTGTCTGTACTTGTGCATTCAAGCTTACGTGGGCTAGCCCTTTGTAAGAAACAGAATACACTCGTACTTTCACTTTATAATTTTCTAAAATAAAAGGTAATTGAATCCTAACAATATTACAACAACTTACTTGTAAGCTTAAAAACGTCTTTTCTTATGCTTCACCTAACATTTTCAAAGTCACATTCTGAACTAAAACCCTTTCTGATAATCTTATATTCTTTATTGCTAAATAGTTTGACCAGGTTCCTCGTTCATTAATCCTGCAAAATAAACATAAAACAGAAACTAGTTAAGGTTAATAAAAATTCCCTCATTCCATTCGGGTCAACTGGTGGAAAGGTTCCCTGCTTGGGTCCCAGTCCTATACTCTAGGTCCCAACATACCTCGAGGTATGTTGGTTCCTTTTTGCCTCGAGGAAATTTCTAGGAACCTGTGTGCCGTTCTGGGAGTCTACACAGCTTCCTCTTCTCCAAGTGTCAGGCTAGACATTTCATGGAGGCAAATGCTAAGGGTTTTATCCCTTCTTCTCATGTGCCAGAGACGGTTCCACATGAGGGAGAGCTTATTAGGCTTCTCTTTAAGAACAAGTGTGCCGGTCTAGGCTCCACACAGGTTCCCACTTCCTCTCGTGCCAGTGGCGGCTCCACGGAGGGATGAAACGTAAAGTCTCAGGTTCCTGTATGCCAGTCTCGGATCCATACAGGTTCCTTTAGGTGCCTTGTGTCAGGACTTTAGGTGCCTTTTGTCAGGAATTTAGGTGCCTTTTGTCAGGACTTTAGGTGCCTTTTGTTAGGACTTTAGATCATGTGCTCAAGGAACTTGAGACTTTCAAGTCATGCTCAGGAAGCTACCTAAGGCTTTTCTCAATGCGTGCTCGGGAAGCTTCCCAAGGCTTTGGTTTATGTCAATCATTCTCAATCTGCATACTCTGTCAAATCACATTCATACTTTGCACATACTATTAATTGCCACAGGAACCTGTTAGTCAAGGTAACCTGCACATACAATATGAGTACTAAAGCAAGCACTTAAATTTTTTCAAATTGGCATATGAAACATCAAATCATATCATGCACAATACTGTCTAAGTAGGAATACTGCCCCCAGTTCTTTTGAGTAATTATTGTTACGTAAAAGAACTATTAAGGAGCTATAACTACTAAAAATGCATTCAAAATATTCAATCGTAGAGCTATCAATCGCTCAATACTTAAAAAACTGTCTTGCAAGTATGGAGGTTCACATCAAGTACCCCCCGGTTACATGCATAATTAAATACTGAAATCAAAATGCTGGTCAGCTATAACTAATAAGCTGCCTTTATTCTTGGGCTGAAAGAGCCTTACTTTTCCTAAGAAAAAACACAGTAAAAGAGTTACTGGTAATACTTCTTGAGATGTTCTGCATTCCAAGCTCTCGGAATGAGATTCCCATCCATATCCATCAAGTGGTAGGTTCCTTCCCAAATGGCTGACTTTATCTGGTAAGGTCCCTCCCAATTTGCTCCAAAAGCTCCGTGTGCCAGAACCTTGGTGTTTGGCATGACTTTCCTCAAAACCAGGTCTCCAACTTTAAAAGGTCTTGCTTTCACCTTTTTGTTGTAATACCTTCGAACTCTCTGTTGATATGTTGCTAGCTTCACTTGCGAATCTGCTCTCAACTCTTCGACCATGTCCAAATACAGTCTATGATTGACCTTATTGTTCTCGGGATCAAAATGTTTTCTTCTCAGGGAACCTGTTCCAACTTCCACAGGTACCATAGCTTCACAACCATAAGTGAGATTAAAAGGAGACTCACCAGTTGTAGTTCTAGGAGTGGTGTTATACGACCACAGGACTCCAGGAAGCTCCTCTGGCCAGCTTCCTTTCTTATCTTCAAGCCTTGCCTTCAAAGTATGCTTGATAATTTTGTTCACAGCTTCAGTCTGTCCATTACTCTGTGGATAATACACTGCTGAGAATGCTTTCTGAATTCCAAACTTCTCACACAATCCTCTAAGCTCTCTGCTATCAAACTGCTTCCCGTTGTCAGAAATCAGCTTCTGCGGAATACCAAACCTGCATACAATTGCTCAAAACACGAACTCAATCAACTTTGCTGCTGTAATCTTAGCAAGTGGTTCTGCTTCTGTACACTTTGTGAAGTAATCAACTGCAACCACTGCATATTTCACTCCTTCTTTTCCTTTCGGGAGCTCTCCAATGAGGTCTATCCCCCAAACGACAAATGGCCAAGGACTGACAATCTGTTTGATAGGTGCTACAGGACGATTATCAAAATTTACAAACCTCTGACAGTTGCCGCATGACTGTGCAAACTTAGAGGCATCTGCCTTGATGGTTGGCCAATAATATCCTTGTCGAAGGACCTTCATGGCTAAAGAATTACCCCCCGAGTGATTTCCACATACTCCTTCATGAATCTCCTCGAGGATATACTTGCATTACTCTCCAGCCACACACTTAAGCAAAGGTTGATTGAATCATCGTCTATACAGAACTCCATCATAGATTACATACTTGGCTGCATGATACCTCAGTTTCCTGGCTTCATCTTGACTGGGAGGTAGCTCCCCTTTATCCAGGTAACGATATATTGGGGTCATCCAGGAATCTTCAACAGGAAATTCGATGTCCATCACCTCTTCTTTGAAAACGCTAGGTTGCTCCTGAATCTGAAGTGGAATTACTCCCAATAATGTGGACTCTCTCTGAGACCCTAGCTTGGCTAATGCATCTGCATTGGTATTCTTTCCTCGTGGTATCTGATCTAACTTCACCTCTTTGACTTTGCGATCAATTCCTGGGAGTACCTCAAATACAGGTCTGTTCGTGGACCTCTTGCTTGAAAGCCACCACGAATCTGCCAAACTACTAACATCGAATCACTGAACACTCTGATATTCTCAACTTTCATCTCCAAAGCTAGCTTTAGGCCTGCAATCAATGCCTCATACTCTGCATCATTGTTTGTGGCTCTGAAAGCAAAATGAATCGAGCTATGGAGTTTGTGTCCTTCCGGACTAACTAGCTCTATGCCTGCACCTGCTCAACTACTGTTAGCAGCTCCATCTACATACAATGTCCACCAGGGTGCGCAGTTATCATTCTCTGTCTATTCTTCCACCATCTCTATTGGTTCCTCTTGACCAATAACCTCCACATGGGGTGAAAACTCAATTAGGAAATCTGCTAGAGCTTGAGCCTTGATTGCTGTCTTTGGCTTGTATTCTATGTCGAACTGTCCCAATTCCACAGCCCACTTTAACATTCTTCCCGAAGTTTCTGGCCTATGCATCACTTGCCTAAGTGGATATGAGGTTCTCACCTCGATCTTGTGAGCTTGGAAGTAAGGTCGTAGCTTCCTGGAAGCTAGAATCAATGCGTAAACCAGCTTCTCCATTCCTGTATACCTCGTTTCTGCATCAAGTAACCTTTTACTGACGTAGTAGATTGGGCTCTGCTGTCCATTCTCTTCTCAAACCAAAACTGCACTAATGGAATATTCTGATACAGCCAGGTAAAGTATCAATGTTTCTCCATCCACAGGTTTGGCTAAAAGTGGGGGGCTCCCCAAATGCTCCTTTAACTTTCCAAATGCTATCTCACATTCCTCTGTCCACTCGAACTTGCTTCCTTTCTTTATGGCTTTAAAGAATTCCTGACACCTATCAATGGACTTCGAGATGAATCTGTTCAAGGCTGTGACTCTCCCTGTAAGGGACTGAACCTCCCTCACAGTCCTTGGTGACCTCATATCAATCAATGCTTTAATCTTGGCTGGGTTGGCTTCTATACCTCTGTGATTTACCATAAAACCCAGAAATTTTCCTGATTCTACCCCAAACACACACTTCTGGGGATTTAGCTTCATTATGTACTTTCGCAAGATTCCAAACATTTCTTCTAAGTGTTTTACATGGTCAACAGCTTCCTTGGATTTGACTAGCATGTCATCCACATATACCTCCATAGTATGACCGATTTGGTCTTTAAACATCATGTTCACCAGTCGTTGGTACGTGGCTCCAGCATTAATCAACCCGAATGGCATGCATACATAGCAATAAAGACCTCTATCCGTAATAAATGAAGTATGCTCTTGTTCATGTTCATACGTAGGGATTTGATTGTAACCTGAATATGCATCCATGAAGCTGAGGTGGGCATGTCCAGCAGTTGCATCCACTAACTGATCAATTCGTGGCAGCGGGAAGCTGTCCTTTGGGCATGCTTTGTTGAGATCTGTGATGTCCACACAAGTTCTCCACTTCCCATTAGGTTTCTTCACCAAGACATGGTTTGCAAACCATATCGGGTAGAAAGATTCTTTAACCAACCCTGCATCCAATAACCTGTCAACCTCTTCTTTCAATGCTTGAGCTCTCTCTCCACTAACTGGTCTTCGCTTCTGTCTCACTCCTTTCTTTTCTGGATCGATATTCAACTTGTGACACATGACTCTTGGATCTATCCCTTCCATATCTGCGTGACACCATGCAAACACATCCAGGTTCTTACCCAAAAAGGTAATAAGAGATTCCTTTAAGGCTGGGTCGAGTCGAGCTCCAATCTTCAACACTTTCGTACCATCCTTGTCATTTATCTTCACATCTAAAGTCTCACCAGCTGGTCCAGCCTTGACCGTGGTTTCTGGCATTCGAGGATCTAAGTCTACATCCATTTCTGTGGGTAAATCCTTTTGAGGTTCCTGGATTGCAGATGGTTCTTGAACTGCAGATGGTTCTTGAACTGTAGATGGTTCTTGAACTCCGTGCATGACATTCCTTCTCTTTGAGGCTGGCTGACTGTCTTCACTGCTTCCATTATGTTTCAGTTTTCTAGATTTTTCTTCATCCAACTCTTCTGCCATACACACATCACCATCCTTGTCCATAGGGGGTGCACTTTCTAAAAGCAAGTAAGGGGTATCTGGTCCCCGAAAAACTGGAATCTCAGCATGAGGTTCCTATTCTATAATCTCTTCAATTCTTATAGCTCTACAGGATGCTGGTACAAAACCTTCCAAGGGCGGACTACGCAGATCGAGTGTTATTTTATCTGGGTTCTTTCCTGGAAAATCATCAGGAAGCTCGTCCATTGGCTCAGGTAACTTAGCAACATGTTGCAAAGCTTTGGTGTAGCACTCTCTAGACTCATACTGGCATCCTCGAACTATACCAATTCCATTTGGTGTTGGGAACTTCATAGTCAGGTGGTAAATGGAGGTCATCACCCTCATTTCTTTCAGGATGGGTCTTCCTAGAATAACATTGTAGTTCATATTGTCCTCTGTAACAATGAATTCTGCTAGCTGTGTAATGCAACATGGTTTGTCACCTAGAGTTACTGGTAAACGAATCTTACCCTTGATAGGAACCTGGTTGTTAGTGAAGCCATACAAGGTATCCTTCGTTGGGGTTAAGTCTTTATCCAGAAAATGCATCTTTTTGAAGGATGAGTAAGACAACAGGTTTACAGAACTTCCATTATCCACTAGTACTCGATGGACCTCATAAGACCCGATACCTGCTTCGACCACTAAGGCATCCGTGTGGGGATGGTGTACCCAAGAAGCATCTCCTTCAGTGAAGGTAATATCTGCATCCTCTCCTTCAAACAGCTTGGGAGACCTCTGTGACAGATTCTAAATACTGGTCAAAGGACGTTCTTTAGCTTCACGAGTGTACCTCTCCATGGCGCTCATGCTACTTCCTCCAATGTGGGGACCTCCTATAATTGTGCGTATGCACCCAGCCTTGGGTGGTCCTTCCATCATAACAGGTTCCTGTACCTTCTGAGTCTTCTCATCTCTATACTTTTTGCCTTCCTGAGCCACCCATTCACTTAACTGCCCTTGCCTGATTAGAGTTTCAATTAAGTCCCTGAGGTGACGACAGTCTGCAGTATTATGCCCATTGTTATCATGAAAATCATAGTATGGATGCTCATTCTTATTCCCTGGAGGGCCAGTTCTAAAAGGTTTCTTAAACCATGAGGACTTTTCATTCACTGCGTAGATGTGATTGATTGGAGCTACCAAAGGGGTGAAAGTTTCATAGACGGGTCTCTCACGTTTGTTGTTGTTGTAGGAAGCTGGTGGTGGGACCTGACTCATGACAGGTCTGGTAGGATTCACAGCTTCAGCTTCAGGCTTCACCTGGGATATACGACTAACCACTTTTTTACTGTCACGACCATTGGGGCTTCTGGGCCTTGACCTCTTACTTCATGACCACACACTTTGCCTTACGAAATCTGGATCCTTCTTCAAATCAGCCAAAGATTCCTCCACGAGACGAAAAGGTTTCGCTTGGGCATAAAAATCTGCCAACGTCTCTGGTTCTTTTCCCTGAAGTGCTTTCCAAAAATCTGAGCCTCCTTTGACTCCAGCAATTAAAAAATTCTTTATGGTTTCCTCAGATGCTTTCCTAACCTTCGGTACCTCTGCATTGAACCTCTTGAAGTATTCTGTCAATCTCTCACTAGGTCTCTGCTTGATGTTGGCCATGGTGTTGGTAGGTGGTGCAAACGCGACAGATGCTCTGAATTGGGTAACAAAGAGCTTTCCCATATTCTCCCAAGAACCGATCGAATCAGCAGGTAACCTCTTGAACCATTGATGAGCTCCACCCTGTAGAGTTGCAGCTAGTAACCTACATCTAGTGGCCTCCTTCACTTGATAGACATCCATCGCCGTGTCGAAACGACTTAGGTACTCAATTGGATCAGTGGTTCCATCGAATTTCAACTCATTCGAGGGCCTGTAAGATCTAGGCAGAGCCGACTTTCGAACCCTTTTGGTGAAAATAGAAGCAGTTATAGGATTCACAGCAAGATTCTTTTCATCCTTGAGTTGAGCCAAAATTTTCTTGATATCTTCTGCTGTCACCTCTCCAGTAGCTTTTGCCTTTGTCTTTTTGCTCGTTCCTTCCTCCTCTTTTGACTCTGCAGTGCTGGATTCTTCAGTAACCTCATCTGAGTCTGTTTCCTCTTCTTCAATTATCTCAACAGATGGGTCTTTGTCTTTCTTCTTTTTCTGTGAGGAACCTCCAGTGTTAACCTTCTTCTTTCCCTTAGACTCCGTGCGGGCTTGGGAAGGTCCCTTTTTGCTAGGAGTTTTGTCCTTCTCAGGATTCTCTGGTTTTTCATCACCATTATCCTGTCTTGGCTCTTCATCATCTTCTGGAACTTCCTCTTCATCTTCGGGTTCTTCTTCCTCGAAATTCAGTTGTTTTGGAGTCACCTTCGACTTCTTGCCTTTCTTTGCCTTCTTTTTCTTCTTTTTGCTTGAAGCCTGCTCCAAAGTCGATAATCGTTCTCCAACGGTCTTTAAGATTTCCATCATATCTTCTTTGGTAACCTTCTTTGCTTTTCGAGGAGATTTGTTTTCATTGTGAATTTGTTCCTCAGAACGGGTTGCTTCGCTATCAGAGTCGCCTGCCATCTTTTCCACTCTTAAGATGTTAACTCCCCTCCTTCTAGCGCCAATGTTGATGAGTGGATTTTGTAACAACTTTTGAGAGGTTTACGGGTAGTTGTATAGGCTAACGATCAACTGTTCTGTGAAAGGTTTGGGTTGTGATTGTGGGGGTTGAGCTGTGCTCATGGGTGTCTCCAATAATCTCAAGTGCCTTTAGAGAGAATTAGAGAACTGAATGTGTCTTACCCTCGAGGTGCCTACGTACCATTGTTTATATAGGGATCAAGCTCACGTAGTTCTAATGGGACTCTGTATCTTGCTGGAATGGCTGTATTCAATTACCTAGTTCGTGTAGGACTCAGGTTCCTTTAGAGCCTTCCACGAACTAGTTGGCTAAGTAGAGTAGAACTCGAGTTCGTACCCTACTATGATTCTCTCATTGGTCAGAGACATTCTAGGATCATCTGCGCCCTAGAATTATACTCAAATACCAATTCGTTTATCTGTTCTAGATGGCTTCTAGAACCTTCTGTTGGCTACTCGTAGGAACCTGGTGCTCAGGAACCAATATCTCAGGAGCCTGTTTCTCAGGAACCTCCTTATTTCGGGACATATCACTTAGGGACCTCCCTTTAGGCATCAGTACCTGCACAAATAACAAACTGGTTAGACTGGATAGCTCTTCACATGCTCTCGTCATCTCTATGGCTGTTGCTATGCTAACTCAAACTCTTCCGCGGGGAGGAACCTGGTCTTCTAATGTTCAGCTCAACTTCCTGACCATTGGGAACCTCCTTATACTCGTACTTCCTTAGTCATTTCTTCTATCTGATCTTCATAACTCACACTGGATCTATCCTTTAGCTCATATGGATTGAACCCTAGGGCCTAATGGGCCTACATTCAGCCCATGATGATTTTGGGCACAACAGCCTCCACCCGCTGTTTCTTGATTTCTTCATCTTCCTCAGCTGCTGATTTTTGATCCCTCGTGACTTTTCCAGATCTCAAAGTAACTGCATTGACCTGTTCCTTGACTTCCCTCTTGCCTGGATTAGGCTCTGTATCACTTGGAAGAGTTCCTTGCTGCCTATACAATAAAGCACTTGCAAGCTGCCCCATCTGGTTCTCCAAGGTCTTGAGAGAAACTGCCTGGCTTTTAACCATCAACCTCAACTCATCCAATTCTGATTTTTCACTAGAAGATTGCCCTGCATTAGCCTGAGGCTGTTGTTGAAAACCTGGAGGTTGGAATGGTTGCCTTGGAGCATACTGCTGCTGATAGCCCTGATTGGATGGCCTAGCTCCAAATTGTTGATAAGGCTGTTGTTGTTGTTGTTGAGCACCTTGAGTATTGCTCCAGCTGAAATTGGGATGATCCGATTATTTGGATGATAATTGGCTAGAACTGGTGCAGCAGGTCTCTGGAAATTACTCACGAACTGTGCTGATTCAGAAGAGATAGCACACTGATTCATGTCATGTGCCCCCGCATATAGCTCACAAACACTAGCAACCTGCTGAACTCCATAATTAGTAAGAGAATCCACCTTCATCGTTAAAGCCTTCAACTGAGCTGCAATAGTTGTTGCTGCATCAACTTCAAGAATTCCTGCTACCTTGTCTTGAGAAAGTCTCTGAGTTGGATTTTGATATTCATTAGAAGCCATCGTCTCAATTAACTCATAAGCTTCATCATAGCTCTTAGCCCATAGAGCTCCACCGGATGCTACGTCTAGCAAAGGTCTAGACTGTGCTTCCAACCCATTGTAGAAACCATTGATTACCATCCAGTCAGGCATGCCATGATGAGGACACTTTCGAAGCATCTCCTTGTAGCGTTCCCAAGCTTCACACAAAGACTCTCCAGATTGCTGTGCAAATTGAGTGAGCGCGTTCCTGATTGCTGTTGTCTTAGCCATGGGGAAGAATTTAGTGAGAAACTTCTGAGCAAGATCCTCCCAAGTAGTAATGGAACTGGCTGGTAAAGAGTGCAACCATCCCTTAGCCTTATCCCTAAGGGAGAATGGGAAAAGCCTCAATTTGATAGCATCATCTGACACACCATTGAACTTGAAAGTGTCACAAATCTCGATGAAATCCCTGATGTGCATGTTAAGATCCTCCGTAGAAGCACCCCCAAACTGAACCGAATTCTGCACCATCTGAATCGTGCCCGGCTTGATCTCAAAGTTGTTAGCTGCAATAGCTGGCCTGGCAATGCTAGATTGGATATCATTGATCTTAGGCTGAGAAAAGTCCTTCAAAGCCTTAGCTGCTGCTGGTAAATCTGCCATCTCTGTTGCTGCTGCAAGTTCTTCTTCTGCCAGTTTACGAGTTTGCAAACGTGTTCGCATACACGTTCAAGTACCTGAAACACCAAGAAACAACAAACTAAGTAAGAAAATCCGAGTCAGTGAACGCTAACGACCACTGATGACAAACACATAAACTAAAAACAAAACACCGATGATCCCCGACAGCGGCGCCAAAAACTTGTTTGCACAATATCACGCAAGTATACGTGGTCACAAGTAATATAGATTAAGTTCGTTCCACAGAGATCTGGTTGAGTTTCTATTCAGTTAATGTACCTATTCAACAATGTATGGTTATAACTCACTGCTAAGACAAATCACAAATTGGGGTTTTAATTATCTAAATTAAACTAAGATGCAAATTATCAAACTAAGAATTAATTAACGACTGAGATTTAAAATTGAATTACTTACATGAGAATAAACATGGGACTTTAACTTCATTATTTACTTCACTTAGAGTTGACGCCTTTAATCAATGCATGTGATGATTTTGATAACTGATCGAATAACACGAAACAAGTACATGCTACCTGTCAGCATACGTATACAAAACTACTCATACATCCACAAAAGAGATAGAAGATGAATAGACACCAATTATGCTTAGACCCTATATGTATATAGAATTTGAAAACATAAAGGTTGAAGAACAAGTTACTCATATTGATCACATAGGGCAATATAAGTATTTTCATCTTATACTACGAATCATATTGATAACTGTTGATGAGTGGATTTCTTAACAACTTTTGAGAGGTTTATGGTGAGTTGTAAAGGCTAACGATCAACTAACCTATGGAGAATGGAGGTTTTTTTATGGGGGTTGAACTGAGCTCGAGAGCGTTTACAAGAATCTCGCGAGTTCCTTTGAGGCTTGTGTCGTGTGTTCTCAAGAATCTCGTAGGTGTATTGCGAGGCTTGTAAAAACATGTCCTCAAGGTGCCTACGTACCCTTGTATATATAGGGATCAAGTTCACGTAGTTCTTTTTAGACTAGAAGTCTGGTTAGGCGGCAAGATGGTTCCTAATTCGTGGGGACCTCCTTTTCTCCAGAATCAACCATGAATAGGCGACCTAAGTCGAATAGAACTCGAGTTCTAGTCCGACTAGGAGTGTATTTGCTAGTTGTAGTTCAATTTGAAGTATTCAAGGATCATCTGCGCCCAAGAAATACATTCCAATAAGGATTTGACATTCATAACTTGCTTCTAAAGAATAGGAGGCTTAATCATACTAGAATTCTGCTGGAATAAATCTGTTCTCGTACAGGAAGCTCTCTCTCAGGAACCTGTCTGCAGGAACCTGTCTCTCGGGAAGCTGTCTGCAGGAAGCTGTCTTTCGGGAACCTGTCTCTTCGGGAACCTGAACCTGTCCAGATCCATTTCACATGCTATTTGGCCCCATTTATCTTAAGGGACCTCAATCATAACCCATATTAATCATACGGATTGGATCCTTAAGCCCAATGGACCCAAATCTAGCCCATGGAGATTTTGGGCACAACAACTACCCCCCGGTTCCTCGAAGTCATAGGATGCGAGAGGAACCTAAATAGCCTGATATTTTAAGGTCCAATCCCTTCAGTGCTCCCATATTTCTTCTGAGTGAACCTTGCAGGTCTTTATCTTCTTCCTTGAATTGTGACAAGGGCACAAAGTGAATCCAATTAGGCGCTGAGTGAATCCTTTGACGAGGGCACAAAGCAAATCTAATTGGGCACTAAGTGAGCCTTAAGAATGCCAAGGGAACCAAATGAATCCATATAATTAAGGGCATAAAGTGAACCTAGTTGGGCGTTATGTGAACCTATGCTGAGGGCATAAAACGAATCCAATAGGGCACTAGATGAATCCTTAAAAGGGATAAGGCGAATCTTAAGATTGTCAAGGGAACCACGTGAATCCAAATAAAGGCATAAAGTGAACCTAGTTGGGCGTTATGTGAACCTATGCTGAGGGCACAAAACGAATCCAATAGGGCACTGGATGAATCCTTAAAAGCGCACGAGGTTAACCTTGAAAATCATAACTTGATTGCTCGAGACGTTTCTTCATCTCTAAGCTGCTTTTTGCTTGACTATCTACTGTCCGTCTATTAGAGGTAATCTAGGATCAACTGAGTCCTAGGAGTACTCTTCCAGTAATAAGTCTGCTTCTTTCTGGCTGGCTTTTAGATCTCTCAGTTGTCTATACTCAGGAACCTCTCTACCGGAAACTGTACCTACACAAATAACAAATTTGTTAATCTGGGGAGCCTTTCTGTGGTTCCCATGTACTTCTTGTTGTCCGCATTGTTGCTGCTAGGCTGACTCGGGCTCTTCTGCGGGAAGGAACCTGGTCCATTCGTAATCTGCTCAACTACTGCTTCATCAGGAACGTCTTGATACTCATAACCTTTTGATTGTCTTCTCAGCTAATGCTTATTTCTCCGCGTTTGGTCTTCATATCGAGTACTGGATTTGTCTCCTGACTTATACACTACTTGTGGATTGGAACCTATGACTTAATAGGTCTAAATCGAGCCCTGGTAATTTTGGGCACAACACTAAGAAAACTAAGAAATATAGATTAGTAATACGAGCTGACTAACTCACATATAAGTGATGCATGTATGCAAGTATGAATGATTATCTACGTTATATATGTTGCTACCTTCTTAAGTGGCATATCAATTAACTACTTGGCTAATTCAACTAACAAGTTCGAGATCATAAACTAAGCATATATGTTGCGTAAACTGTAAACCTATAGGGCATGATAACATTCTAAGTATAAGTTCACATAAATTTCATTTCTAAAGATAATGCAATATACGCATTAAAAGCTACATGTATCTAAGCATGACAGAATATAAGCTCTCATTAAAAGGAAATGTGCATGATAGTTAAGGATATAAAGGCATGAAAGTAGAACTTATCTGTGCTTCATCGTGCCGATATGGATTGAGGTTCCGTTACTGAACCTGGAAGATGGAATCTCTTCTCTATGCAAGCTTACATAGGGGAATTGAGGTACCCCCCGAGCTGTCATGACGCGAGAACCTCCTATAGCTTGTTGAAGCGGTGGACTGAAAGCTGCTTGTTTCGGCTGAATATCACTAAACTTGCAAGCTGTAGCTATAAACTATGGGTCGAAAACCGGAAGCTGGAAGCTATTAACTAAAAGCTTCTGATGATCATCAATGATGCTGCAAGCTGCTTTATCAAGAACCTGTTAGTAGTACGGTACATGTTTCGATCATACACAAGCTTTATAAGTGACAGTATTCATCTATGTATCACTTTGATGAGGGCACAAGGCGAATCCAATTGAGCTCTAGGTGATTCCTGGGAAGGGCACTTAGAGAATTGAATTGGATAAGTCCCGGTTTCGAGAAAGTATATCACTGGTTGTTATTCCACAAGTTTGAAGTAGAAAGCTAGGAGGGTTACCTGATATAAGCTAACCGAGGTAACATGGTTAGTGAACAGTTTAAAATGAAGTAGTGCACCAGCCGGTAGTTATCAAAATAAGTTAATAATCATTCGTGCATCTCATTATCACCCCTATGAGGGTAACTCCATCTCTTCGTCTTCGTAATACAAGACACCAACTAGTGCGTCTCTCAATCTTCATCTTAAAGTCATTTATCGAGTCAGGGTTTCACCAATATATCTGTCATTTCCGTGCTTTATCTTGAAGACCAAGCTTCACATCATTCCGGGGACACCTGCTAAGTCTATAGGGTCCTACTTCATGCCTTCCGACATGAATCACAAGTGGCCAGTTTCCCCCTGGGAACAGATCAAAGAGATCTCTCAGGGATCTCAGTGCAGTCCATAGGTTCAGTGGCGGGTGTGTGTATGTGAACATATACAAAAAATATTGAGGTCTACAATACATATATACGTAGTCCCTGCTAACATCTCTATCAAAGGATCCCACTCTAGACTCGCTGGTCCTTTCTTTTAGTAGACTCTGAGATCACTGTATCGCTCGTTGCAACCATATTCAACTTCTCTTGAGTCCCTTTGTTAATCCCACTTGTTTGTTCTCTAAGTTGAACTGCCATGCTCTAGCGTCCGAATCATGCGTGGGATTATCTAGCACGCTCGTCTTATGATAACATTCTCGTACAACACCTGCAAAATTTGTCATTAAGGGTAATGAAATCCACAACGACATAGTGACCAACTTTCAGGTAAACCCGTTACTCATCGAAAATCGGATCTTGTAGCCAAAGTAAAAGACTTTCGTTATTCCAAGTACTAAGTACTCTTAATTATGTAGGGGAAGTCTAAACTCATTGATTCTTAAAATGCCGCCTCCTAAACTGTGGAGGACTATGGGCCACAAAATTTATGCCAGCCTGGTCACCCGATCATATTGGCAATATCGCCTCTACCTCAGCTGCTCTTGAGGTTTCGCTCTGCTTCCTATATCATTACCTATGATAGGTCATGTACGACTCTCAAATCTCTATTCATCATTCTGAAGGTCTCTAGGGATTCTATTGACCCTAGTATAATACCTTCAGTAACACTCCAGTCCATTCTACTCACCGGTACCTCTTCCGGTAGTCCAATCATAAGTTTACTACGATCTCTTATGTCATCTCCTACTTAGACTTAACTCTCAACACTTTCGTTTCCGAGTACTGTAACTTATCGCTCTGATACCATTTCTGTAACGCCCCCAAATCTGAGGTCAAAGATTCAGGTCGTCACATCATCATCCAACCAGATCATACCTGTATTAACTTTACAACTCAACAATACATACGTCCAGACCTCAATCTTACGCACAAACAAGTTAGAGCCTCAGAAACGATAATCAAAAGTGCCACTAAATATTACAATTCATTTGTACAAATCAGAGTCTTACACAATTCCACTTATACAACTACACTTGAAGACAAGTCTTACTATTACAGTTGGAAACCTATCAGACTTACTCTGTAGTATCTATCAGGAACTAAATCATCTCCGGGGTAAATCTTCTACTCCTCTTCTGCTGTCGCGGAGTTAACCAACCAAATTCTTCTCTTTCTGAAAAATTTTTATAAAGCAAGATTGAGCTACATAATGCTCAGCAAGTTCACCATTTTGTAAAATAATAATGGGGTTTATTTCGAAAACATTCCCAACTATATGGGTATATATCTCGGATTTCAAAACATAATTGGACAATGTATATGTCCGAGTTTGAATAAAACATCTATACTCACTAAGGAGCTTTAAGAATAACATATGAACCCTTTATAAGGTTCCCATTTCAACATATCTCAAGTTTGAAAATATATACATATGAGTATATCATTTTCGGCAAAACACTCTACGATTAACATACTGTACAAGGAATACATCATTGCAAACCTTTTTCCTTCCATTAGCTTAGAAGGTTTCTCATACAAAAACATTTCATTCTTTGAAACAATTGCAAGAGTGCACTAACATGTGCCAATCCTTATAGAAAATCTTGCAGTTCTAGATACTGCACGATGTCAATATTTTCTCATCAAGAACAACACTATCAGCAACTTGGCACTTAGGCCCAAGAAGCAGTGTTTGAGTATTTTTCCAAAGTGGAGGATGGGACTTAAAGAAAACATAAAAACCTGACAAGGATTGACGATGATCAGTCGCCACATCCAAGTCCAATAATCCGCGGGTCTTCTCTACCGGTAGAAGGATAGAAACTACATCCGTAACTATCCCTCGGGTGAAAACTACATCCGTAATCACCCTCGATGAAAACTACATCCGTAATCATCCTTCGGCAACACCTCGGCCGGAATAATAATTGATGGACCGCCTGGCTCACGGCCGCTTACACATCCCGGGAATCGTTCGTCAACGGTTCCCACACCTGCCAGAGTCCCTTTTTCTTTTTCTTTTAAAACTTGATTTTGATTGAAAACAGCGTAACTGAGGTTCGACATCAGTCGACCGATGATTCTTGAAATCATACAAGAAGCAGAATCTGACCGGGGGTTTTCGAAGATGTTTTGAGTTCGAAAGAGTTCGAGTTTGAAAGAATTAAAAAGTATCTTGGATTAACTTGTCTTTAAATAATGAACAGTAATTAATAAATAATATTTTAATATTTAATATTAATAATTACTAAAATAATTATTCGACAAAATAACTTTTAATCCAAGATAGGGTTTCGAGTATTCACGAAGATATATCAATAGTTATTTGAACATACGATACCACCCGAATGACCCTTCGGGTTTTCGCAATCTAGATACGATATAATAATATACCGCTCCCCGGTCAATAGTATATACGGACCGCTACGACCTCTATTGCTAGAGTCGTTGTCCGAAGAAAACATTTCAATCTAAGTTCAAGGGGTAAAAGCATACATGTACTTGTTCAATCTCAATTGCATCAATACTTCGATAAACATAGCATTTGATATAATTTGAAAACTACAAACACAACAGTAAAAGTCCTTGTATATGGATAAGTTTTGAAAAGTAAACTTGCCTTGGTTTGGTTGGGGTGGTCGAGCGTGCGGATTCGAACGATCTATACATAAGCAATAATCGTTCGTTAGTACCTTAATCAATACCTCTTTAATTACGGGGTTTTAAGGGGGTACGAAATTAACTTAACAACTTCGTCTTATGACTCTCTAGCCCCACTATAGGTTCATGTCATCACTCGATTACGCTCGTCACTTACTCGACTTAATTTAATTACCACGTTCGAATCATAACCACTAACCCTAGAATCATGTTCCACTAATCGACCTTTTTCCATTGCGCGAATTTTACTCTAGCATTTTTATAAAATCCAAAAATTCATATTTTAATCCAATTCCTTTTGGGTGGTCTTCACCACTGCATGCCCTACATTCTCAATTTTTTTCATGATCCCACATATATTTTTAGGGGTTTAAACAAGGTTCACAAGGGGGTCACTTAGTGCAGTCCGAATCCAGAAACACAATTTACTTCTCTGGACATAACTTAAAATCTATACATCACCTAGTCATGAACCTTACATTTCCAGAAACTAAATTCAAATATCTTTCCAACAATATATGGTAGGACCTCAGGGGACAAGATTTGGGGGTTCAAAACTATGTTACAAGACAGGTCAATGTTTCTGGAAAAACTCAGCAAGCATGTATCACTTAGATCAACCAATTTTCTCAATTCCACAACACAACCAATACCTAATTCACTTAGTTCATGCTTTACAACATTCATGGAGATACATATACTATCCACAATCATAAAAATCACAATCACAACATCAAAACTCAAGATCCATGTCATCCATTACTTATACAACCAAGATAAACACTATAACACATGGATCTATCACCAAACATCATAAACACTACATGGCCAAAAGGGTTTATGATTTTTATACCTTCTTGAGCACCTAGGAGCCTTGGGTAAGCCTTACAAAACTCAAGAACACCTTGAATGATCTCCTACAACCCTTATAATCCAAGATCTAAAAGAAAAACTAAACATGGTTACTATTCACAATATCTTTAACAATTTATAACTTGAATTTGAATGGATGAAAGGGCTTGAAACTCTTATCATACCTTGCTTAGATGATGGTGAGGGCCTAGGAATTATGTCTTGATTTATGAGTGATGGGAAATGGAGGAAGAAGAAATTTTCTTCTCCTTTTTTGTTCTTGGCCGAGAGCACTCTTCCAAGGGGGGGGGAGTGTTTTTGGTTTTTGATTTTTGTTGTTTGTTTGAAATAATTGATAAAGTGATGGTTGGGTGATAAATAATGTTGTATGTATAAGCAAGGTACTAACATAGGTATGGCCTCATGTACTACATGTCTCCTCCTTGGTAAAAGCAATGTAACTAGTTACTATTCCTCTTCCATTTGGTTTAACTAGGTTGCTTCCTCCTAACTACTTGGTTGCATGGGACTTGCATGCAATACTACTCCTTGTATCATTATTCTTCCACCAATGCTTGACATTTAATCTTTAATTCGTATCGTATCTTAATTGATCTCTCGTAATAATATTTTGTCGCGTAGAGATTTCCCCTATAATTCCTTAAGTACTTAATTGTGTAAATCCCTCGAATATCCATAATTCCTCGTCATAATTCTTAATAAATCCTTTAATACTCTAACCATTCTCAAATCCCAAGTTTTATAAATATTACTAACAATAAGACTCCTGCCTTCACAATCTTCCTTTATATCTTACATAATAAATGCAATAACGCAGTTTCTCAGACAATCAATTCTATTAATCAATAGGGATGACTAGAAAGGTTCCATAATGACAATGTCACAAGATATTAAATAAAAGGAAATATTACCAAAAATTAGGGTTCTTACAGCCTCCCCTCCTTAAAAGGATTCCGTCCCGGAATCAGGTTGAAAACAGTTGGGGATGCTTTTCACGCATCGCGCTCTCTAGTTCCCATGTTGATTCTTCGACATTCTGATTCCTCCACAAGACTCTCACTAGTTTGACAACCTTGTTCCTCAGCACCTGTTCCTTTCTATCCATGATTTCTACGGGTTGCTCGACATATGTTAAGTCTGGTTGCAGATCCACTTGATCATGTTCTATCACATGTCGGAAGTCGGTATGGTATGGTCGTAGCATGGACACATGGAACACATTATATACTTGCTGTAAGATAAGCTCGGGGGTAAAGCCAATTCATAGGCTAACTTCCCAACTCGTTTCAAGATCTCAAAAGGTCCAATAAATCTCGGGCTTAGTTTTCCCTTCTTACCAAATCTCATCAATCCTTTCCACGGCGATACCTTCAACATGTCCTCGATGGTCTGGATGGTTCTCTCACTCTGTCCGTCTGATTGGGGGTGGTATGCAGTACTCATGTTTAACTTGGTCCCCACACAATCCTGAAAACTCCTCCAGAACCTGGGGTTGAACCTTGGGTCTCTATCAGATACAATGCTCACAGGAACCCCATGCCTTACCACGATCTCCTCAGATATCTCATAAAATTTGACCATTCGAAATAATGGGTTTCGAAAAAAACTAATGACTTTTACATACACTCGTCTGTACCGTAAAGACGTAATATCAATTCGAAATCTTCATTTAATAATTCGTACATATCGTGAGTGCAAAAATTTCTCATCCACCCATAAAATTACTATTCGTCCAGGTTTCGAATATTCACGAAAATTAGGGTTAATGCAGTCTCCTCTCCTTAAAAGGATTCTATCTTAAGAACCTAAGGAAAATAGTTGTGGATACAATTCCAACTTTACCCTTTCCAACTCTCAGGTTGACACTTCAACCCTTTTGTCCTCTCACCCTGGTCTCGCCAACGCTTTAATGTTGTTTCTCAACGCATACTCTCCTCGACCTGTATTCCTTATCGGTTGTTCTATGATTAAAAATTTCTATCCCACTACTCACACGTTCCTCTTCTACCTTGTTCATAGTATCCGTGTTGAGTCCTTGTATCGTTGGCCCGTGAATGCTTTGTGGTCGTGTTTTGTAATCTGAGACAACGTCAATACGCACGGTATTCCTCATATTCCTTCGCTTGATTAGCAGGCATACGTTGCCTCCCGTCAGCCGTTACCACTTGCTGTGGATACTGTATAGTCTTCGGTATATGTCGAACCAGTTCAGCTACTATATCCCTCGTTCATTGACTTCTTCGTAGCGCAAGAAAAGCGAAACTTCTTCTTTCACAGTACGCTTTACAAGAGACGTCCTTACGTTCACAGGGTGATGATCGTGATAACAACATTCATTTCATGGATAAGTTTTTTTTTTTTTTTTCTCGATTTCCCCGTGAAATCTAAGGCACGACACTAACTACAAATTCGATCGTCTGGATAATTCTTCTTCCCTGTCCGTTAGCCACAGGTCAAATTAGTACATACGCTCAATCTCTTTATTAATTATACTGGAAAGCACCTTTAACATTCGAAGTTTAACCTTAAGTCTCTATCTGACGTAATCACTGCAGAAGCTTTATATTGCACCACCATCTCTTCCGTATATAAATCGATAATCTTCTAAATGGAAAGTCTCTCGTAGTTAAATCACTTGGTCCAACAATTATAAATCAACTAGGGCCATCTCTTGGCTCGGTCTTTTGCGACCTACTTATGAAATTCATTATAATTTTGTCCACGTTCAAGATTTTCTACAAGCAGAATTAATCCACTAGATCTCTATCATTCTGCTTTTGGCATGTCGCGTTTGTACTTAATAGTTTGCCAATACCATTCTTCATATCCGTTTGCCAGACATTCTCTTAATTCTCTGTACATCTTTGTCCTTCCCCATAATTTAGTCATTTTCCTCTAACGTTATTCTTTATTGCATATACTCTATTTTCTTGGTCAATACTGACTGAATTCCAATTTTGAATAATCCCCTCTATAGGTATCGGCCACCACACTGGCCTTTCCTGGGAAATAACAAATTTCTCCATTATACTCCCTGCTCCCTTTCGTCACCTTCTCTTTCTTATGTTTAGTTCTAATATGAAGATATACTTTGGCACTTGTGGAGAAATTTTCACATTTTTCTCATAAGGTTAACGTCTCAGTTTTATGCGTGAACGCCATCATGACTAATCCCAGACTCCCGGTTAGTGCTATCTCATAACCTTTATGTTGTTTTAGAAGTATAGGCTATCTTCCTTTTTCTACTGCATCAGCACACCTCTCAAACTATCGAAAGACGCATCATCGTGACTCTCAAAGTCCTCTTTTTATCATCAAGTATAGCTAACAACGAGGTTGTTGCTAATATCTCATTTCATCCCAAAACTTTGTTCATTAATCCATAAAGACTTCTGACTCATTAGTCCATTCAAACGATACTACCACAATTTTATAACGTTTATATTAGTGTGAAATGCCAACTTTGGCACAGTACAGAGGTCGATCTTGAGTTGGTAAAACCTTCCCTTCAACCTTATCTTTGAAAAACAACTACTCATTTTAACTAGTCAACAATTCCTCCATTTCCGATAAGGGTATCAGTTCTCGATGGTATATGTAAGATGTCATAAGCTCGTCCTCCTTCACAACTGGCGCCAATCAGCCTGAGGCCTGCATGCTACTGCGATTCCCAATAAACTTGATTAGGTGGTAATCTCGAAGGATCATTGTCATATATCCATGCATCCATTTGCTATTAGGGCCTGTTAAACTTTATGTCTCTCTATGTGCATCAATCCCTTTAAGCTAAATAAAGCTTCACATTCTTGCCACGATATTTCTTCCTTTCTTGTCCATCTCACTCCCAGGTAGTTTCCTCTAAGGATATGTTTTACATCGCAATCGATTTGCATTTCTTGGATCAGGGAAAGGCTTGGTAACTCCAGAATTCATTAATATACATCCTGACAACGGTGGGTAGGAGCGTGCTCCCAACCACCTCATCATTTCTTATAACTTTCCCCACACCAATATTAAAGGTCTTGTGGTATGCCCTGACATATTATCTCTACTTCAATAATTACTCGGCATAATGCTCTGGCTGCACAATTACAACATTTGGTTTTTGATCTCATATTGGTGTAACGGTTCACAATTGTACCTCCCGTTCACCTTAGAGTAATCACTTTGAAAGGAATGGTTTCAAAATAACAAGGTCCAATAGATAATCTCAATAAGAATTCCACATTGGATGTTCCAAGAATGTTGATGGTTCCAAATACTAGGAGTCTCGATTTTTGGAGACGTAAGGATGGACAGAAAGAATACAACAAGGTTTATTCCTTCCCGTCCTGATAATTCTGTAATATGATACCATAGAGAATGTTGCACAAGGGCAATGATTGTTGGATACAAAAGTCATAAAGACGGTCTTTATACAATTCTTACATCGGGTGGATACTTTTCCTCCTGAATAATAAGAGGAAATCTAAAGTCGCATTGATGAAGGTCAGCCAATAGAAAGCAATTCTACTCCATGACAATTAAAGAATGAAGTAGTTTGTCACTCAAGTAATCAATGGTTTCAAATGAATTCTCATTGTATGAAATGAAAGAATAAAATATTCAAGTGATATAAATTCTGATACGAAGATGGGTAAGAGTTCAAGTCGAGTGGGCGACCTCACTAGGTCTCAATCAAGTTATTCGTCCAAACTTTCATCATCATACTTTACCACATGCAAAATGCATTGCGGAATGAATTAAATTGGGAGTTGGACCAGTGAAACAATAACTAGTCCTTTTCAAGAAACACTAGCGACTAGCTAGACAAAATTTGCTAGTTCCCTGTTTGAGACATCACCACCAGCTAGGGCAATTAGCTAGGTGTTCTTCACAACATTACAATTTTGAGTAGTTGGAACGATCAACTAGTCATTCAAATTGACATAACGACTAGCCAGTTTCAATTGGATAGAACGGAATTTCAACATCGTAGCCACTGAAGAAACTTTAGGCTTCTCGGACAACGAATGAAAATAAGAAGCTATTAAGTTTGAAAAAAAAAGAAAACTATAAAATCTGAAGAGAATGTTCTAGGTATCGGAACAATCGATAACCTCTCATCAAATATTACTTATTAGTGAAACGGTCCACCCAAGGGTGCCTCCGTACACATGCTTTATCAGATTCGACAATAGAATTAAATTCGGAACACCAATATCAAAATGATATCCTTACTATGATTTCAATGTACGATGTACAATCTCATCTTGAATAGAAGAAAAGAATTCATGAGGGACGTCTGGACATTAGATCATCCATGTCCTCAGTAATTTGTTGAATATTTATGAGCTCAACTGAAGAGTGCAAGTATGAAAGAAGCAATCAAATATCGATATCCGTTAAGTAGTATTCGTCGATTAATTAAGGAAATATTTGTTGAACATTCCTTGGATAATTGAAAGAAAGTGTAAATAGTCCTGAGCAGAAATAATTATAAACTTCAAATAGAATGCTCGGGGATCAGTTATGATACTTTGGATGAGTCCCGGTTTCGAGAAAGTATATCACTGGTTGTTATTCCACAAGTTTGAAGTAGAAAGCTAGGAGGGTTACCTGATATAAGCTAACCGAGGTAACATGGTTAGTGAACAGTTTAAAATGAAGTAGTGCACCAGCCGGTAGTTATCAAAATAAGTTAATAATCATTCGTGCATCTCATTATCACCCCTATGAGGGTAACTCCATCTCTTCGTCTTCGTAATACAAGACACCAACTAGTGCGTCTCTCAATCATCATCTTAAAGTCATTTATCGAGTCAGGGTTTCACCAATATATCTGTCATTTCCGTGCTTTATCTTGAAGACCAAGCTTCACATCATTCCGGGGACACCTGCTAAGTCTATAGGGTCCTACTTCATGCCTTCCGACATGAATCACAAGTGGCCAGTTTCCCCCTGGGAACAGATCAAAGAGATCTCTCAGGGATCTCAGTGCAGTCCATAGGTTCAGTGGCGGGTGTGTGTATGTGAACATATACAAAAAATATTGAGGTCTACAATACATATATACGTAGTCCCTGCTAACATCTCTATCAAAGGATCCCACTCTAGACTCGCTGGTCCTTTCTTTTGGTAGACTCTGAGATCACTGTATCGCTCGTTGCAACCATATTCAACTTCTCTTGAGTCCCTTTGTTAATCCCACTTGTTTGTTCTCTAAGTTGAACTGCCATGCTCTAGCGTCCGAATCATGCGTGGGATTATCTAGCACGCTCGTCTTATGATAACATTCTCGTACAACACCTGCAAAATTTGTCATTAAGGGTAATGAAATCCACAACGACATAGTGACCAACTTTCAGGTAAACCCGTTACTCATCGAAAATCGGATCTTGTAGCCAAAGTAAAAGACTTTCGTTATTCCAAGTACTAAGTACTCTTAATTATATAGGGGAAGTCTAAACTCCTTGATTCTTAAAATGCCGCCTCCTAAACTGTGGAGGACTATGGGCCACAAAATTTATGCCAGCCTGGTCACCCGATCATATTGGCAATATCGCCTCTACCTCAGCTGCTCTTGAGGTTTCGCTCTGCTTCCTATATCATTACCTATGATAGGTCATGTACGACTCTCAAATCTCTATTCATCATTCTGAAGGTCTCTAGGGATTCTATTGACCCTAGTATAATACCTTCAGTAACACTCCAGTCCATTCTACTCACCGGTACCTCTTCCGGTAGTCCAATCATAAGTTTACTACGATCTCTTATGTCATCTCCTACTTAGACTTAACTCTCAACACTTTCGTTTCCGAGTACTGTAACTTATCGCTCTGATACCATTTCTGTAACGCCCCCAAATCTGAGGTCAAAGATTCAGGTCGTCACATCATCATCCAACCAGATCATACCTGTATTAACTTTACAACTCAACAATACATACGTCCAGACCTCAATCTTACGCACAAACAAGTTAGAGCCTCAGAAACGATAATCAAAAGTGCCACTAAATATTACAATTCATTTGTACAAATCAGAGTCTTACACAATTCCACTTATACAACTACACTTGAAGACAAGTCTTACTATTACAGTTGGAAACCTATCAGACTTACTCTGTAGTATCTATCAGGAACTAAATCATCTCCGGGGTAAATCTTCTACTCCTCTTCTGCTGTCGCGTAGTTAACCGACCAAATTCTTCTCTTTCTGAAAAAATTTTATAAAGCAAGAATGAGCTACATAATGCTCAGCAAGTTCACCATTTTGTAAAATAATAATGGGGTTTATTTCGAAAACATTCCCAACTATATGGGTATATATCTCGGATTTCAAAACATAATTGGACAATGTATATGTCCGAGTTTGAATAAAACATCTATACTCACTAAGGAGCTTTAAGAATAACATATGAACCCTTTATAAGGTTCCCATTTCAACATATCTCAAGTTTGAAAATATATACATATGAGTATATCATTTTCGGCAAAACACTCTACGATTAACATACTGTACAAGGAATACATCATTGCAAACCTCTTTCCTTCCATTAGCTTAGAAGGTTTCTCATACAAAAACATTTCATTCTTTGAAACAATTGCAAGAGTGCACTAACACGTGCCAATCTTTATAGAAAATCTTGCAGTTCTAGATACTGCACGATGTCAATATTTTCTCATCAAGAACAACACTATCAGCAACTTGGCACTTAGGCCCAAGAAGCAGTGTTTGAGTATTTTTCCAAAGTGGAGGATGGGACTTAAAGAAAACATAAAAACCTGACAAGGATTGACGATGATCAGTCGCCACATCCAAGTCCAATAATCCGCGGGTCTTCTCTACCGGTAGAAGGATAGAAACTACATCCGTAACTATCCCTCGGGTGAAAACTACATCCGTAATCACCCTCGATGAAAACTACATCCGTAATCATCCTTCGGCAACACCTCGGCCGGAATAATAATTGATGGACCGCCTGGCTCACGGCCGCTTACACATCCCGGGAATCGTTCGTCAACGGTTCCCACACCTGCCAGAGTCCCTTTTTCTTTTTCTTTTAAAACTTGATTTTGATTGAAAACAGCGTAACTGAGGTTCGACATCAGTCGACCGATAATTCTTGAAATCATACAAGAAGCAGAATCTGACCGGGGGTTTTCGAAGATGTTTTGAGTTCGAAAGAGTTCGAGTTTGAAAGAATTAAAAAGTATCTTGGATTAACTTGTCTTTAAATAATGAACAGTAATTAATAAATAATATTTTAATATTTAATATTAATAATTACTAAAATAATTATTCGACAAAATAACTTTTAATCCAAGATAGGGTTTCGAGTATTCACGAAGATATATCAATAGTTATTTGAACATACGATACCACCCGAATGACCCTTCGGGTTTTCGCAATCCAGATACGATATAATAATATACCGCTCCCCGGTCAATAGTATATACGGACCGCTACGACCTCTATTGCTAGAGTCGTTGTCCGAAGAAAACATTTCAATCTAAGTTCAAGGGGTAAAAGCATACATGTACTTGTTCAATCTCAATTGCATCAATACTTCGATAAACATAGCATTTGATATAATTTGAAAACTACAAACACAACAGTAAAAGTCTTTGTATATGGATAAGTTTTGAAAAGTAAACTTGCCTTGGTTTGGTTGGGGTGGTCGAGCGTGCGGATTCGAACGATCTATACATAAGCAATAATCGTTCGTTAGTACCTTAATCAATACCTCTTTAATTACGGGGTTTTAAGGGGGTACGAAATTAACTTAACAACTTCGTCTTATGACTCTCTAGCCCCACTATAGGTTCATGTCATCACTCGATTATGCTCGTCACTTACTCGACTTAATTTAATTACCACGTTCGAATCATAACCACTAACCCTAGAATCATGTTCCACTAATCGACCTTTTTCCATTGCGCGAATTTTACTCTAGCATTTTTATAAAATCCAAAAATTCATATTTTAATCCAATTCCTTTTGGGTGGTCTTCACCACTGCATGCCCTACATTCTCAATGTTTTTCATGATCCCACATATATTTTTAGGGGTTTAAACAAGGTTTACAAGGGGGTCACTTAGTGCAGTCCGGAATCCAGAAACACAATTTACTTCTCCGGCCATAACATAAAATCTATACATCACCTAGTCATGAACCTTACATTTCCAGAAACTACATTCAAATATCTTTCCAACAATATATGGTAGGACCTCAGGGGACAAGATTTGGGGGTTCAAAACCATGTTACAAGACAGGTCAATGTTTCTGGAAAAACTCAGCAAGCATGTATCACTTAGATCAACCAATTTTCTCAATTCCACAACACAACCAATACCTAATTCACTTAGTTCATGCTTTACAACATTCATGGAGATACATATACTATCCACAATCATAAAAATCACAATCACAACATCAAAACTCAAGATCCATGTCATCCATTACTTATACAACCAAGATTAACACTATAACACATGGATCTATCACCAAACATCATAAACACTACATGGCCAAAAGGGTTTATGATTTTTATACCTTCTTGAGCACCTAGGAGCCTTGGGTAAGCCTTACAAAACTCAAGAACACCTTGAATGATCTCCTACAACCCTTATAATCCAAGATCTAAAAGAAAAACTAAACATGGTTACTATTCACAATATCTTTAACAATTTATAACTTGAATTTGAATGGATGAAAGGGCTTGAAACTCTTAGCATACCTTGCTTAGATGATGGTGAGGGCCTAGGAATTATGTCTTAATTTATGAGTGATGGGAAATGGAGGAAGAAGAAATTTTCTTCTCCTTTTTTGTTCTTGGCCGAGAGCACTCTTCCAAGGGGGGGGAGTGTTTTTGGTTTTTGATTTTTGTTGTTTGTTTGAAATAGTTGATAAAGTGATGGTTGGGTGATAAATAATGTTGTATGTATAAGCAAGGTACTAACATAGGTATGGCCTCATGTACTACATGTCTCCTCCTTGGTAAAAGCAATGTAACTAGTTACTATTCCTCTTCCATTTGGTTTAACTAGGTTGCTTCCTCCTAACTACTTGGTTGCATGGGACTTGCATGCAATACTACTCCTTGTATCATTATTCTTCCACCAATGCTTGACATTTAATCTTTAATTCGTATCGTATCTTAATTGATCTCTCGTAATAATATTTTGTCGCGTAGAGATTTCCCCTATAATTCCTTAAGTACTTAATTGTGTAAATCCCTCGAATATCCATAATTCCTCGTCATAATTCTTAATAAATCCTTTAATACTCTAACCATTCTCAAATCCCAAGTTTTATAAATATTACTAACAATAAGACTCCTGCCTTCACAATCTTCCTTTATATCTTACATAATAAATGCAACAACGCAGTTTCTCAGACAATCAATTCTATTAATCAATAGGGATGACTAGAAAGGTTCCATAATGACAATGTCACAAGATATTAAATAAAAGGAAATATTACCAAAAATTAGGGTTCTTACAGGGCTTTTCGAAGTAAATCTTTCGTGCTTGCAAATCTTTTCTAGCTATCAAGTGCCTGCGGCTAACATGGCTTTCAAAGTGAATCTTTCTGGGCTCTATGCAAATCCTTATAAGGGCATAAGGTGAATCCAACTGGTCGTTATGTGAACCTCTGCTAAGGGCAAAAACCGAAACCAATTGGGCACCGAATGAATCCATAGAAGGGTACAAAGAGAATCCATCAAGATACCAAACAAATTCGCGTCGATGCATGAAGCACCAAGTGAATCCTTTTGGGCTCTAAGTGAACCTATATGGGCACATAGAGAATCCATAAGGGCACTAGGTGAATTCACGGATATGCTTAGGGAACCTAATGAGTCCTTCTGGGCTCTAATTGAATCCTTGAATATAGCACAAAGAGAATCCAGAAGGGCACTAGATTAATCCTCTAAAGGCATGGAGCTCTTGCTGTAAGTACATTCTCTTCTATTCAGGTATCAACTGGCTGGGAACTTCAAGTAGGAAGCTGCTAATCAGAAACTATCAACAATTGGCTTCTAATAAATGTCAATGAACCTGGAAGCTATTATATACAAGCTTCAGGTATATATCAATGAACCTGCAATATGTCAGTTACAAGAGAATAACGAGTAATCTACTAGACACATATAAATACAACTAGACCTGGAAGCCGTTACTTTTGAGCTTCAGGTGAGTAACATGAAACTTGTTAACTAAAGGTAAATACATGGAACCTGTATACTGCAAGTAAATATCAAGGAACCTGCAAGCTACAAATAAATATCATGGAACCTACGAATTACAGGTAAATAACAAGGAACCTGCAAGGTATAGGTAAATATCAAGGAACCTGTGAGCTACAAGTAAATATCTAGGAACCTGCGAGATGCATGTAAATATCTAGGAACCTATAATCTGTTAGGTACATGTGCATTCTAACATCAAGAAACATAATCAAGACATGATCATAGCTTTATCGCATATAAGACCTCAACAACATAAATATTTAAGCATGCTTTATGAATAGTAAGATTTTGCAAAGCGTACCTGGGAGGTTTTCTACGAATATGTAAGCATAAAAGGAGAGGAAACACCTGGATCTTTCTGTAGACTGATCAGATGTGAAGTGGAAGCCTCCGTTAGATTTGAAAACTCATTGACGTGTTCATGATGCAAGCATGCTGCTCTTCAAGATACTAGACCAAATCAACCCGTAAGGTTCCTGAACCAAATCGTGAGCTTCCTAAACCTGATGGTGAGGTTCCTGGACCTGAATTCTTAAAGTTTTGAAATCCTCAATTTTCAAAGTACCATGTGCTATAGTAATTTTACTACCCCCCAGTTCTTCAGGGAAGCTTGTCTTTGATGAAGAACTAACTCCAAGAAGCTTCATAATTCTTCGATAATCTCTAATAAGTCGTTGAATATTCATCCATGAAGTTGAGTACTGTGTATTTTCTTCAAAATACTCATATCAGATTCTTGTAGCTACTCTTCCTCAAAATCCTCAACCATTTCGAATTCTCCTTAACGCCCAAATAGATACTATAATTTCTTCACATCATTCTTGCTTGTAGCTTTAACATGTCTTCCCTTTTCTTCTTTAACCTCTTACGAAACACGCTGAGATCGAATTAACCTCTATATCTAATACAAATATCCCAATACAGTACCTCTAAGCTTACGCGAGCTAACTCATTGTAAGAAACAAGAGATACTTAAAGAGATTACTTGTGAGGTATTTCTAGCAGGTCACTGAATTGAATGAGGTACGTTCCTTGTTTTATTAGCTAAATATAAGCTCATGTATGACGTAATACAAGGAAAAGAACTACTCATAATTTCGTTGAAAACTACTCGAAAGAAATAGGTTTGCATCTAGGGAGGTATACATGCACTACCCCCCAGTTCTAAGAAGGAAATACATATATAAATAAAGGTCTCTTAACTCTACTTTAAGGAAGCTCTCAAACTTTCAGCTACTGGTCACCTCGAGCTATCCATTCCGCGAGCTTCACGGCTTTAATCAATTCCTCAATTTGGTCTTTTAGTGCTCTACATTCGGAAGTATCATGGCAATTATCCTCATGGAAGTCACAATATTTCTTCAGATCTTTCCTTGCTCCTATAGGTAAAGGTGCAGGCTTCACAAATATTCCTTCTTTCCCATAAACCGTGAAGATGTGGTCCACTGGAGCAACCAAAGAGGTATAACTATCGCACTTTGTCTTCAATTTTGCTTTACTTCTTTTCGAGGGAGCTCGATCCCCAATAACATATGCTTGCGGGCTTGGAGACCTCTCTCGCTTGCTTCCTTTGTGACTAACTTCATCTCCAAGATCTTCTATTTCTCTCAACTTTAACAAGGATTCTTCCACACACTTATATAGTTCAGCTTGTTTGTAGAAATCAGCTAGTGTACCAGGTTCACGTACTTGTAACTCCTTCCATAAGTCTGAACCAGCTCTAACTCCAGCAATCAGGAAGCTCATAATGACCTCGTCAGGAGCTTTCTTAACTCTGGGAACCTCTGCATTGAAACGTTTGAGGTACTCTGTCAAGGTTTCATCTGCTCTCTGTTTGATGTTGGCCAAGGTATTGGTTGGGGGTGCAAAAGTCACGGAAGCTCTAAATTTAGTAACGAAGAGCTTCCCCATATTATCCCAAGAATCTATAGAATCTGATGGTAACCTCTTGAACCATTGATGGGCTCCATCATGAAGGGTTGCAGCCAGTAATCTACACCGTGTTGGCTCTTTAACTTGATAAACTTCCATCTCGGTATTGAAACGACCCAGATACTCCACAGGATCCGTAGTGCCATCAAATTTGAACTCATTTGACATACGATAGGATTTAGGTAACGAGGATTTTCTAACCTTCTTGGTGAGTGGAGATGAGGTTATTGCATCTGTCGTTGACTGCTTTTCTTCCTTGAGTTTTACCAGAATCTTCTTGAGGTTTTCAGTATTCAAATCACCGGCTCTATCATCCTTTGCTTCCTTATCTTTGTCGTCGACTTCCTGTGAATCTTCTAGGCTCGAATCGTTCGTGGTCTCTTCTGAACTTGAATCATCTTTAATTATCTCGATGGAAGGTTCCTTCGTTTTTTCTTTTTCTGAGAAGATGCTCCTGATTTCGTAGTCTTCTTACTCTTAAGTCCTGCCAAGATCTGTAATCGAGTTTTCTTAACAGAAGGCCGTTCATCCTTGGGTTCACCATCTTCTTCACCTTCAGCATCTTTCTATGGGTCTTCGATCTCTTCCTCAGCCTTTTCTTCACGTTCTTCTTCGTCAATGTCCAACTTCTTTGAAGAACTCTTAGCTTTCTTACCCTTCTTTCTTGATGCCAACTTCGACTTCTTCTTCTTCTTTTGTGTTGCATGTTCGAGGGTTACGAGTCTTTCTCCTTGGGGTTCCTTCTCTACAGATTGTGTTGCTTCGCTATCTGAACTGCCTGCCATCTTTCCACTATTAAGATGATAACTCTCCCTTCCTTCTAGCGCCAATGTTGATGAGTGGATTTCGTAACAACTTTTGAGAGGTTTATGGTGAGTTGTAAAGGCTAACGATCAACTAATCTATGGAGAATGGAGGTTTTTTTATGGGGGTTGAACTGAGCTCGAGAGCGTTTACAAGAATCTCGCGAGTTCCTTTGAGGCTTGTGTCGTATGTTCTCAAGAATCTCGTAGGTGTATTGCGAGGCTTGTAAAAACATGTCCTCAAGGTGCCTACGTACCCTTGTATATATAGGGATCAAGTTCACGTAGTTCTTTTTAGACTAGAAGTCTGGTTAGGCGGCAAGATGGTTCCTAATTCGTGGGGACCTCCTTTTCTCCAGAATCAACCATGAATAGGCGACCTAAGTCGAATAGAACTCGAGTTCTAGTCCGACTAGGAGTGTATTTACTAGTTGTAGTTCAATTTGAAGTATTCAAGGATCATCTGCGCCCAAGAAATACATTCCAATAAGGAGTTGACATTCATAACTTGCTCCTAAAGAATAGGAGGCTTAATCATACTAGAATTCTGCTGGAATAAATCTGTTCTCGTACAGGAAGCTCTCTCTCAGGAACCTGTCTGCAGGAACCTGTCTCTCGGGAAGTTGTCTGCAGGAAGCTGTCTTTCGGGAACCCGTCTCTTCGGGAACCTGAACCTGTCCAGATCCATTTCACATGCTATTTGGCCCCATTTATCTTAAGGGACCTCAATCATAACCCATATTAATCATACGGATTGGATCCTTAAGCCCAATGGACCCAAATCTAGCCCATGGAGATTTTGGGCACAACAATAACCAATTATGAACCTATGCTAGCATGGCAAGTTCTAAATCTCAAGATCCACTTTCACTTCACAAGAGATTAACAATTCAATTTAGATGTTAGCTATGCATCTAAAAGCATTAAGATTGACCATACAAGGATATCAAGAATTCATCACACACGGATCTTTAAAGCATTCACACTACTAAGCTACATAGATAAATCCGTTAGAATCCCATGACAACGATTAGTTCATAATTGAACCGTTCGTCACCATGGGATTTGATGAAAACATGGTATGGAACAAAATATGAATGATAATAAGAATATTATTAAAACAAAGAGTTGATAAAACAAATCTAGAATCCAGAATTCGCCTAAGAAAATAACACAAAAGATGAAGTAGATCGAGATCCGTTGCTTGTCACGAGCGTTTGATCTTTCTCCCCTTTTCTCCCTTGAAATTCTATGCTATATTGATATTAATTACAATGATTCGATGTGTTTATATAGGCTCTATAAGCCTTGTCCCACAAGAAAATACCTTACAAAACTATTAGAATTCGATTTGGTACAGGAAACTGCCGAAAATACGTTTACAACTCGAATTAGGGCAAAACGGTCAAATTTCAGCAAAACTGGCCAGGTTAGGGCACAGCCTGCGCAGTCAATCCCTGTCCAAGGGCACAGTCTGCGCACTTAGGGCGCAGTCTGCCCACTAGATTTCTGGAAAATTTCTGTTTTCTGCTATTTCGTTTCGATTTGACTCCAAACGCTTCCGTTCTTTTTGGATTAGCTTCCTTCTTCAATTCTCTATCTAAAGGATCACTATGGTGGTCTTCAACAAGACTCCATTCTTCACTCGAAAGCTCCAATGCAATTCCAAAATCGACGGAAACGTAAACCCTAATCGACAAACTTGTAATCCTGCACAATTAAGCAAAATACATCAAAACTACAACAAACTTGAGTCCAAGACAATCAATTTAAGCCGATATGGAACGTTCCAAGTGGATATAAAATCCACTTATCAATTACCCTAAAATAATACTCCCTCTGGTCAATTATATAAGGCATTTGACTTTTCTGCACGTAACTTTAGGTGCTTTGATTATATATTAAAAATTATAATTTTTAATTTTTTTCTTTTTTGAATAAAAATATAATATTTTTATTTTTATTTAGAAAAAAATTAAAAAAATAATGATTTTAGCTATGTATTCAAAGCACCTAAAATTACGTGCACAAAAGTCAAACGCCTTATATAATGGACCGGAGGGAATATATGCACAAGCGTCCTGAAATCTCGACTCTTTCTGAGCCCAGCCACACACACACACACACACACACACACACATATACAAGAATCAAAATCTAATTATTTTTATATGCCATTTTGAATTAATGTGGCACTGTGTACTAAAGCATTTTCATAAATTTTTATATTTTTTTAGAGGAATTAATCTATTTAAATAAAATCGAATAATAAAAATTATTTAATAAAATGATTTTAAAATAAAGTACATGGAAAAAGAGGATCACGATAAGCAGCATGATAGGAGAAAAAGTACATCTTCACCAACTTAACACTTTCAACATTTAAGTTGCAATTTAACTTAATAAGCAAAACACCCAAACAGTGCATCAAGAGTTGAACCGGGCTTATTACCCCGTTAAGCCCCTTAAATGATTTGCCAAACAGGCACATAATATCTAACCTCAAATATTCAATAACCTTTCTATTAGTCAAGCGCTAACGAGCAAGAAAACGGATTTGTTGGGGGAAGCATTCCCTTATCTGAATTTGGCTTCATTTTCTTCAGTACTCTTTGGGTAGGATTCTCAACATCGGCTTTGTTCTCGGGATCAGAATCCCGATCGCTCCTTTCCACTAATAATCCAAGGTAGCGAATCAAAGTGTTGATTCGCGTTACCGCGACTTCTTTAGGGGCTGAAGACACAGATGCCTGTAACATCCGCAAATTTTCGAATAAATTTTTTTTCTACTCGATATTTAAATTTTAATTAAGAGCGATGCACTAGCATATTTTAATTAGCACATTCTAGTAAAATTTCGAAATTTTATATATTCATATGTAAGTAAAATTATATTATATTTATTTATTTACATATATTTGGTTTTATTAAAATTAGGAAAAATAAAATTTTAGTTTTGGGTCGAATTTATTTTAGAAAACGAAATTAGAGTCTCGTTTTAATTAGTCAGCAGGGGGAAACAACATGATTGAGGGGTCAGCATTTTTACCAAACATGGCACTAAGCAGGGTCATTATTTTGTCTCCCACATTTGTTTTTTTTAATCCCACTAGTAGCAAAAACCGGTTCAGTCTTAATTTTATATAAACAATCAGATACATCATTTACTTTCAAAAACAAAACACTCCAACCATATTATTTACACACAAAAAACAAACAAAGCATAAGTCACAGGTAGTTCTTTTTCTCTTATACATTCTTTTCTTTCCAATTTCGTTTTGAACTAGTAGGCTAGAATTTATAGTTGTTGTATGTATGGGGTTCGGAGGATTGCAAATCGGAGTAAAAGAGGGTGGAGAACAAAGAAGGAGAGGAGGCGCGAGAGAGAAGGAAAGAGATGAGAGGCGGAAGAGAGGATGAGGGAGGTCGAGAGAGATATTGTTGTGGGGGTTGTGTTGTTGTGGTCAGAGACGGGGAGGAGGCAGAGAAACAAGGGAGAGAGATGATGGTTAAAGAGAGATTGAGGTTGAGAGAGAGATCGAGATCGAGAGAGATAGAGAGGCGGAGGAAGAGAGGAGAGGCGAGAGGGAGAAGAGAAAGAGAGAAAGAAGAGGGACCGAGGGTGAGAAGAGAGGGAGGCGGAAGAGAGATTTCGGGGAGAGAGGTAACGAGAGATAGAGAAAGGAGTTTGAGAGAGATAGTCGGGAGAGAGTTTGAGAGAGATAGAGGGAGTCGCGAGAGAGAGTGAGAGAGAAGAGATGTGCAGGAGAAAGAGATGCAGGGGAGGGGGTGGGGCCCACGACGGGGGTTGAGGTGGGGCCCACTTAAATTTTCTGTTAAATAACGTAATAATAAAACTAACGAGCGGATGTTATAATCGGGATATTAAATTGGATTAAAATGAATAAAAATAGTTTGTTGTAAAATGTTTTATAAAGAATTTTGGGGGATTAATTAATATTTTAAATAGAAAATAGAAAAGAAAATGATTAAAATTTTGGATATTAATTAATTATTTGACGATTGGTGGAATGGTTAAAATTAGATTTAAGTGCAATAAAGGAAATGAATTATTTTATTTGGAGAATAAATAGAGATTATTTTATTTTAATAGACTTAATTAAAATTAGAGAAATTGGTAGTTAGGGAGAGTATTAATTATGGATTTAATGTGAATAAAAATGGATTCTTGAATAATTTTGGTTATGAGATTAATATTAATTAAATTAGGGAATTTTAGAGAATTTATAGGAGCTAATTTAAATTAGAAGTACAATTTGAATAATTAATTGCAGCAATCATTTAATAATATTTTATGAGTAATTGATCTTAATGTAGTGATTTAATGATTTATTGAGGGAATAATCGTGAATAAATAGAATTAATTATGGTTTTTATTTTAGAAAGCTGATATTTAATATTTGAGGATTTATTTATTTAATTCGAGGATTAATTGTTTTCTTGAGGATTTATTTATTTAATTCGAGGATTAATTGTTGTTTTGAAGATTTATTTATTTAATTTGAGGATTAGTTATTGTCTCGAGGATTTATTTATTTAAATTGAGAATTAATTGTTGTCTTGGAGATAAATTGATTAAGTACGGAAGTATTAAAAAAATGGCGGAACATAGTGGGTTAATAAGGAAATGACTCGAGGAACCAGTTTAGGGTAGGATTTCGGATGAGTTAGGAGACTCGTTTGGAAAAGCTTAAAGAACGAAAATTATAGATATGCAAAGGTACTATTTAAAGGAGAATAGAAGTTGATTGAAAGGCAATCAGAAGTTGAGTTGATAATAGCTGAACTAGGCCCGAGAATGTGAAATGCCGGAGAACCAGAGTCGTGGAGCAAGTTGGAGTATCGTACTGCAGAACCAGGCAAGTTTACTAATTCGTACTCCATTGTTCGGGGTATTTATATTTTTAAGTATGCTGATTAAATTTTCGATTTACAAAATCAAGTATTCTTTCGAGTGATTTATACCAGATTTTTATTCATGCAATTTACATTCATATATATTATTGCTGAGCTGTTATCCAGACATATTATATCACGAGGTGTTCAAATTGATTTCATGAGTTGGTCCATATTGTTGGAACGTTTAGTGAGATACTTCATTCGAGTTTATATTTAAGAGTGGGAATATATATAAAGTAAGTTATGTATACTGATATGGGTCACCTCATTTCGATTCCATAATCAGAACAGTTTTTCATAATATTTCCTCTAATCGTTCGAGAGGGAAACTATATTATTTGTGTCTATTGTTCATTGCTTATGAAGGCAAAAGTGACCGGAGTAACGCACCGGCCCAACTGAGTAGTATTAAGGATGTGTTCGAGACTTCGGCTCATCCTTCTATCGATAGAAAACGAGTAGTGATAATGGATTGATCATCCATTTCTTGAGTAGGCGTTATGAGTAGAAATCCAATCATTGACATCCTATCGGTTAACCGATGCCTGTGTGGTTCTGTTAACTAGGGTGTTGATCCGAGCAGTTGCTATATTATATTATCAATGGAGTGTTTTGAGAAGTTACTGTTTTATTTTCGAGTAGTATTTTGAGAAGTCATTGATTTATTTCCGAGTAGTATTTTGAGAAGTTACTGTTTTATTTTCGAGTAGTATTTTGAGAAGTTACTGTTTTATTTTCGAGTAGTATTTTGAGAAGTCATTGATTTATTTCCGAGTAGTATTTTGAGAAGTTACTGTTTTATTTTCGAGTAGTATTTTGAGAAGTCATTGATTTATTTCCGAGTAGTATTTTGATAAGTTACTGATTTATTTTCGAGTAGTATTTTGAGAAGTCATTGATTTATCTTCGAGTAGTATTTTGAGAAGTTATTGAGATATATTGGAGTAGTATTTTGAGATTTATAAGAATTTCTGAGTTGATCTCTTTTCAAAGGTAATTATATTTATTAACTCTTATAGAGTAGTAAAATCATATTTTGAGTGAGTTGTTGTGTATTACATGATATCTGTATATACTTGCTGGGCATTCTTTGGCTCATTCTTGCTATTTAAATATTATTAATCAGCGGCATCTAAAGACGGCTCTAGCATGGCGAACCGTGGCAAAGGGAAGGGGAAGGACTATTAAATTCAATCCATTAGCCTTATAGTATCGAAGGAGGGTTCAAGATGGAAAGAAGTTGTTTAATGCTTTATTATCGAGTATTTTGTATGTTGTAATAATATTTCAGAGATTCTGGGAGGTGAGTTTGTGTTGTAATAACTTCTGTTTTATTGAGTGCTTGTTCTAAGGTTATAACCCGTGGAGTTGTTATGAATATTGTTATAGGTTTCATTATGATCAGGTGATTAAACAAGAGATGTTACGACCTGGATTCCTGTAGGGGACGATGGGGGCGTGACAATGCCAATCCGTCAATTGAAGGTCACCGGGCTGAGCGCACCTTTGGTACTTCAGTAGGGCGTTTTGAACTTCTTACTAAAGAAGAAAAATAGATCCTCTCGTTTTCAGTTCTTTGATTCATTCTGTAGCACGACTTTTCTTTATCAAAGTCAAGTTTCTCGCTTGTTAGTAATAATAGCTACAGGCAAAGCCAAACTCATCTCAGCACGCCATTCCTACGCCTGTGGTTAATGCGATTACACACACACTGGGGGGTAAGAACTGAGGGACAATGCCCCCTAACCTAAGTGGGCCTACCGGCGAAGCAACTGGTACTTGATCGGGCGGGGGCGGTTTTACATGGTATGTTTAAAAAATAAAAAAGTTATAGAATTTGTGTATGACCCGATTGTAAGGTGAATAGATGTTTTCACCGCCAAATTAGAGAATATTTTTAAAGTAAACATGCAAAAATTATATCATATAATACGTTTATAATTAACTTGTGGTGTGATCGTTCGTACTTCATGAAATGCAAATTATGTACCAATTTTTTTTTATATTCACAAGACAGATTCTCAAATTTGATGTTGTATCATACCCCCTCCGTCCGACAATAGTTATCTTTTTTTGAAGAAATTTTTTTCTCATAATGTATGCAAATATGTGAAGTTTTTCCTAAATTATCCTTTTTGAAAATTATATAATAATTTTTATGGAATGACTAAGAGCCTAAAGTAGTTTATATTCTTTTAAAATTGATGAATATAAGTGGAAATGTATCATCAAAATAATATTTTCTTAATAAGTGTAAAATATGAAAACAAATTACTATTATGGGACGAATGGAGTATCTTACTTTAAATATTATTTGAGAGTAATAAGTTTAAGTTTACATGAAAATAATAAATAAATTTTCATATATACAATTATAATATTCTAAAAAAATTCGAAGATGATTGGTTTCACAAGATGAATATTGTAAATGTTAATTGTTCAATATTCATTTATGATAATATGCTAATAAACTAAATACTTTTTAAGAAATCAATAAATTATTAATAACTACAAGAACACAGGCTAAAAAGCTAGTTATTCTTTAAATTTTAACTTAAACCCTATTATTTAAAAATGTGTTTCGCTATTATTATTGTTAATAAATAGCAAAAATATAACACATGTATTAAAAATAAATTTATTTGACTAGAAATTAAAGATATTGGTCCAACGACGACAATAATATATATGCATCGCATAAGTATTGATCACGGGTATTCTATTTTTTATACAGAATTTTGGTGTAATAATATTATATTATAGAAAAATAAGAACAATTAAGGGTTTCTAAAGCGCCTGGACCATCTGGGGCCAATCTTACGAATCAAGAATCCACCTACCAAATGTAAAGACTTTTCATGTCATCCCCATTTAGGTATATAATATATGAAAATTTTTAAATATAACACATTGGAATATTTTATATTATAATAGATAAATTGCTTCTTTAAAAATTTAAAGTTCGAACCTCATCAAAAAAATATAAAAAAATTAATATTTGTATTATTGACCATAAATATTACCAAATTTTAAAAACTAATACTCCACCCATCCCACTCATTTCTTTATAGTTTTTTTCACTGCTTGGCATGAGAGGGACGGATGGAGTAACATATAATTATTAAAAAATTATAAAATTTAAAATTATATATATTAAAAAAGAGTCGTTGCACGGGTTGTAAGTTTGTATTCTCAAATTAACTAATTCACTAAGCCGCGCTTCGCGGCAGCATTATAAAATATTTATAAATTTTCTTTAAGTATATGAATCATTTTTATAATTTAGAAAATATCAAAAATTTATAATTCAATACTATATAAATTTATCAATTAAATCTTTTTATAAATTTATTGTTACTTAGAAATGATCCTATAATAATGTATGTATTTACATAATTTTTTATATTGATATCATTACTCTTTCTCGTGTAGCATTATATAAAAATATTTAGGAAAGAAAATATTGCACAAAAATCCAAAATAATACTAAATTCAATTGTTCTGAACCTAAATTTGGTCGAAAATAAGATATTACATAATAATTATTTTAAATTAAATAAATTATATTTTTTATAACCTAATTTTGATTTGTCGTATGTACATTCATTTTTAGTTTGGTTGTTCACTTAAATTCTAAATTAAAGAAAAAGTTGGTGTGCAATTTTCTTATGTTACTAAAAACTCTTTATCACTATAGTTTATTTTTCCCAAATTTTAAATGTCAATTTATTTTAATAAATTTATATAAATTCACATAAATTCAAATAAAATATTAATATCTAATTCTAACGATTAACATGTTTTTATTTGATCGACCGTGTACTGGTTAGACACCTTTTTTTCTAATGAATTGCTCCCTCGTATTTTTCAAATCTCACAAAAACATTTTAGTCAACAAATTTATTGTCCATTAATCTGTTCTGATTTGTTATAAAACTTTATTTATACATACCGTGAAAAATTCGAAAATTTTATACAAGAGATTAATCATATTTACGCGCATCCTGAAAATTCTCGATTTTCGCAACATATCCTGACAATCGTATGCTCGTGAATAGTCCCCAATATATACTTATAGAGAGAAATAAAGTACAATCAAATAGCAGACAGTCTGACCTATGCATTTTGACCATTCAAGGCGTTGTAACTTGTAAGTAAGAAAGTAGCATACATCAAATAATCAACTCCGATACTTGTATACATCATCGTTATAATGTAAAATTCGTAGGAGTGGGTTTCATTGTATACCTATAAAAGACTTTTTTCTTTTTTAACGTATGATTTTCAAAACTCAATACTATTTTTCCAGGTTCTCTTATATGAAATGAGTTTCTTACACTTTTCATTTTGTGCTCCTTTTGAACTAATATTCTGTAGGAGCACTCATCGTATGGTATAAATTCCTCCTTGTAATGGACTTCATGTCCCACCACTGTCAGGTCCCAATACACTGTCACTCCTGCCTGTTCAATATGTTTTCAAAGAGAAAAATGAATAAGAACGATAAATAATCACACAGCTCAACATTTACTCAAAACTTCAATTCGATCTATGTTTTCAATGATCGGTATAAAGAGGTATCTACTAAACTACGGTGTTAAAATTTGAATATAATTCTATTCAAATTCTAGTTACTTTGCGAAATCATGTTCAAGTAAGTCATATATTTCTTTCTTTCTTGCTTTTCTTACGAGAAGTCGACAACGTAAGTATTACATATGTGTGACTACTTGCGTGAATGAATATGTGCGACTACTTGTGACAATTTGTGTGAATTCTATTCAAATTCTAGTTGCTTTGCGAAATCATGTTCAAATAAGTTATACATTTCTTTCTTTCTTGCTTTTCTTACGAGAAGTCGACAATGTAAATATTACATATGTGTAACTACTTGCGCGAATGAATATTTAAAATTATTGAAATGAGTATTTCGATATTTTAAAAGAATGTTAATTACCTTGTTAACAGGTATCTGGATACTTTGCGTTGCACTGGCTCTTACTTTAAGCTGAAAAACTGTGTCAAGAGAAGAGAAATCATTATCAACCTCTCTCTTGAGTCCGCCGTATTGAAATGGTAAGCTTTCAGGTGCTATTAACCTGTTTATTTCAAATAAATTTCAATTGTTAAGTCATGAAAGACTATTTTTAATATATGAAGTTATATAATAAATAACACTTTATTTTCCGTATTCCTTTTTATTTTTTTTGTGCTAATTGAAATATTTTCCATATTCTTACTTGAGAAGGGTCTTGGTAGCTTTATGTGGCTTCACAAACATAATCTTGTTTTTGGCCTTCTGTGATAAGCGCCTTACTTGTAGGGTCTGATATGCAAAAATCCAAAGTGGTACATTGATAAATACCTGCATCCATGCAACACTTTTGTTTCAAGCAATTTCAAGGCATAATAACTTAAGGTTCCTTGCAACGTTACAAAGAGAACTAATAATAAAGATGCAGACTTGCAAAGCACTGACATATCTAAAAATTATTCCAGGATAATTTTCTCGAAAGACAATTAAGATACTCCGGAAGAAGAAGCGCAGTTCCTTCATAGCATTAGCAGGTGCATGATATAAATCAACAACCCGAAGTACTGAGTTTGCACGGTCCGGTCTGAAATCAATGTGTTGGATACATTTTTCCAGGAATTTTATGTTCCATCTTAGGAACGCCTCACGTTTCGCAACTTTCACGGAAGATCTTTCCTTGTGTATACCTTTCCACTTGGATATCCCGTGTGCAATGTAACATACTGGGTGCCCTTTCTTGTCTCTGCTTTCTATGTATCCTGCATTTTCAAGATCAGGACCAAAATCTTCGTCAAGAATTTGGTCGATTTTGTGTCTTCTCCTCCATTTTAAGGTCTTTTGGAGCATGTTGAAGGCTTCAATGGCCTTGAAGTCTCTAGCTTTCAAAAACTTCATAAGAATCACATCAGTGGCCTCATGGCCTTTACTAGGCAACAAGGGGACACCCCATAAAGTAAGCTCCTTGAGATTTCCTTGAACTTTTCCGCTTTGTTTTTCTTTCTGATCTTTCCCAAGTATGTATTTGCTGAGAATTGCATTTTCCACCTTCCCCCTTAATTCAAGCAATGCTTTCTTTCTTGAATATTTAGTTTCTAAGGGAACTGGAGTTTCTTCTTCACAACTTTCTGTAATTTTTTCTTGCACATCAGCAGGTTCAAAATAAATAGGTTCATCATCTTCAGGATCAAAATAAATAGATTCATCATCATCTGACATTTTAGTTGGTTATTCCGGCCAACCAGAGGGTGCTCGTACAGCAGGAGAGGATTTTCTAAAGATATTAATGGTGTGTTCTTTCCCAATTGAAGTGCAACCAAAAGAAACTTCAGAATAGAGGGTCGTTTAAAAGCCAGACATGTCCCAAATGATTTTAACCATCTGTTTAAATGGGGCTAAATTTGGGGTCTATTCTGGTGGCGCCATATTTAGGATCAATGCTCTACTTAATAACACTTGTAATCTATCGTTCTCAAACATGTAGACTAGTACAGACATAGTTTTAGATTTACATCGTTTGATCTCTCTTTTCACCTATTACAGCAGGTAATGTTAAATTTAAAAAACTACATATGCCTCCACTTTCTGTTAAGCCAAAGGTCAATCCCACATATAACAAACTAGAGGTTCTGAATTGAATCCATAATCAGGGGTTAAAAACCTAAATGACGCACCCCTGGAAACACTACACTAAACAATTTTATACGACTATTTTACATGCAACACCCTCCTAAATTTCAAAACTACACAAATAAATAAACTAAGTGAATACTTAACACAAAAGTTTAAGCAATTAGAATACTGAAGCACTACCAATATCCACCAGACCACCATCAGATTGAAGGAAAGGTATCACTAGGTAAATTTTCTATCTTTACTCGCCTTAACATCTAAATCGGAATGTTGTGGCAAAATCTAGCATGAAATGAATTTATCGCACACATTTTAAGAACAAAAATACACAGCATAATAGGAAATTTGTGATATACATCCAGCATCCTTGAAAGTAAATGGAACAATATCCACAATCTCAGCTTCTACATGTATCGAGACTTAAACATCTGTTCATCTTCTCCAAGAGTCAAACCAATTTATGTACTGGCCTACTGCTATCTCCAATCAAAGCGCATTAATCATGAAATTTTGTTAGGTCGAACGTCAATGTTCTCGAGCAGCTGAAATAAAACACAGAAGATCTTCAATCACTGGGATACAAGAAACAAGAGTGGTTCTCCAGCTGAGTAAAGATTATTCATAAACTATAAACTAATGATAAACAGACTAACCTTCTATCAGAATCTCTGTACACACCAACCAAAGCTTCAGCCTTGTCATAAAAGCTATCTTTCAGGGAAATCACAATACTCTGGAAACCGCTTCCTCCATCAGGATCCTGATTAACACGTGCTCCTCCGCATGATTTTGAACGGATGAATCCAGCAACCTTAGCAACATTCAGATTATCTAATGCCGCATCCACCTCATCCAATATAAAGAAGGGCGAGGGCTTATAACTGAAAATTCAAACAAAAGTAATGGTGTGTCTGTTGGTTCCACTAAAATAACACGTCCAACTGAAACAAAAGATGGCTACTTAAAATACAATGCAAGTATTGGGAACTTATACAAGCATATACTGTATACTGTATAATAATTGGTGTGCCCTAGTGGATACCCTTCAGTCTTGGTAACAAGAGTTCCCTGGTCCGAGCAACTGACCTCGACCCAGAAAAAATTAAAAATTCTTAGTGTGCAGATTTGAAAAGGAACATACCGGACTAGGAATAAACGAGAAGCATCACATTATACGATTCAAATGTTTAGAATCTAGTGTACCTCCAACAAGTAGGTAGACTAGCAGTACTATTGAAAGAAAATTAACCATTATGTTGTGCGCACAGATCAAAGTATAAAACACAATTAAAATTCTCCAACTGCATGGACTGTATGACCAGTTGTGTGACATATCCTTACAGAAGTGAGAAACAAATGAAAGTGGAAACTGAAGTGATGGCACACTACTCCAAAACTATGAAGGGTTACCTTGACATAAATAGTATAACTTCAAGCAAACACTTTACACCTAAGGCAAGTAACAGGTGGACATTCTCATTTCTACTTAAAACTAAGAGCCTACTTCTAAACCAAAAATCATCACTTTACCCAGTACTTTCTAGTTTCTACACAATCTAAAATAGGAGAAGATCTTTATACAGAATGTTAGAAGCATATGCACACATAACTGGGTACTACACTGATCTAACACGTAACAATAAGTAAGGAAAAGTTGGCACTGATTATTAGACAAATGGCCATCTGTGGTTTAGAAATTAACAGGCATCTAAACCTGTGTTTAAAAGCTAAAACCAAAATAATGAGTTATTTTAGGAGCTTTACAGAGAACCAATGACTAAATTATGCATATTAACTACAAACCTGTGGATAGAGAAGAGTAGTGCAAGTGCTGCAACAGTCTTTTCACCACCAGATAGCTGTTCCATATCACGGAAGCGCTTGGTTGGGGGCATAGCAGTGAATTTGATCCCATGTAAAAAAGGCTCATCTTCATTATCCAAGTTCAAATATGCAGTTCCACCCAGCGGATGTGTACTGCTCTTGGTTAATTGCTTGTAAATCTTGTCAATATTACCAGAAATATGGTTAAAAGCTTCCATAAATAATTCGTACCTGCAATCAAGCATAATGTCTATGATCAAGACAATTACATCCTCAGAAACCACTTTCCTTAAAAAAAAGTTCCGCAAACAAGAGGACTTTACATTTTTGACCAAATAGAGTATTTTAAATTTCCTTAGTCTCCAAAATAATAAATTTTTTAGGAAGACTTGCTGTTATAAGCAACGGTAACCTGAGTTTTATATCAAGATTTGTTAATCTTTCAAGAGAACACTACCTATTCTGCTTCACTTTATTAAACTGGCCAGCCACTTCTTTTTCTTCATTTCTTGCTTCTTCAAACTCTTTATTTACAGCTCTCTCCTTCTCTTGCAAGGCCTCATACTGATCTAAGGCTTTCAAATTTGGAGCAGTTCTTTCTATATCTGAAACTATAGAACTGATTTTTTGTTTAAATTCCACATCAAGCTTCTCACGTTCAGAATGTTTCAGGTTTTGCTGATGAGATCTACTTAATTCACTAAAATCAATGACAGGGCCAGATGTTGATCCGGTATCCATTGCATCAGGGACTGTGGGGAGTACTATCTGTTCAAGTTCACATTTCTCCAAGATTTCCTGCTTCCTCGAATTCAGCTGCTCAATTTGTGTCTCCTGAAATTAGATAGTTTATCAAAAAGACCGGTCAGTAACCAATTCAATTATCATAATTCATATAGATGATACTAAAAAAAAAAAAATTAACCTTTGTTTTTATTTGTCGATTATGTTTGCTTATATTTGTTGTAGAAGCAGAAATCTTTTTCTTCCATTCCTGTATATCTTTCTCACACTCTTCTGACTTGAGCTTCCAGTCTAGAGATAGGAGGGGTGTCAAAGCAAAGTGGTATTATTACATTCAGAATTATCAATAACCAAAATCCAGAAGTAATACAAGACAGTGAAATAAAGAACTATAACCACGGTTTTCAAAAAAAAACAATCACTTAACAATTTATTATTCACATCATTTCACTCATCCTGAAGTTTCGCAAAATCATGTTTCCAACAATGCAATTAGTAAGAAGTATTTAACGTGTTTCAAGAATATGCTTCCATTCAAAATAAAAATACCAACCATGAAAAAAAAATGGTATCACTTTATCATCATGCATTTAAACAACACTATTTGTTACTAACAAAAAGTGGTGTTTTAAAAGACCTAAAAAATAGTCTTAGGACATCAAACACAGTACAAATTTTCACTCTGTAGCAGGACATTAAATAATTACCAGTAATCCAACACCACTTCAAAAGAGACGTATAGTTCGTACAATTTTGTAATTACGAACCACTACAAGCACAATTATACCGGATATTTATTACTCCTACTACACCAGATACTTGTGAGGGGAGTAATTAGAAACTTTTGAAAAAAACGAACATTACATATCGTCGGAGTAAGATTCCAAGGCATTGAGAGACACATTCTTTTCTCCATATATGATATATCTACACAAGGACTTTATTTAAATTGAAATAGAAAATTGACACCGAGTCCATGTACTTGCAAAACACAAAACACATTAAGCAACTATTTCTAGACATACTACAAGCACACACACAGACTGACGAGTGAAAGAATTACAATCGTGAAGATCCATAATCTCATTATCTCTGTTATGAAATACCATAACTGTACATATAGCTCTGTTCTTGACATGACTTGGATACTGATCCAAGCTTAACCCTTAATTATATACTAGAACCAGATGACAGTAATTGAGCTATGGACAAAACATGTTAAACTCTCAATGATAAGGACGTTGTGTGATAAACAGAATTTCAGTATAAGACTATAAGTCTATTGGAAAAAACTGATATATATTTTAAAACGGGTCGTACAAGAGCATTTATAATTAAAAATAAATACAAAATTAATAAAAAAGAAGAAAAATTTACAAAATGAATCAGAAAACTACAGACCGATATAGTTTAATAGATTAAAAAGTTCGGCATACATTTTAAAAAATTGTATTTTCTATCACTATTCCACACCAAAAATCTCAATAATGTAGTTGCTTTTAATATTTTCCTATTGATGAAGGGGAAAATGACTGGTATCTTTGAATTTGTTACACAAATTAATAGAAGTAATCATCTCATCATAATAACATACTAGCACTGCATTTTGGTAGATTCTAAAAGACACTGCTCCTGCAAACACATAGATATAAGATATGCACCTAGAAGGCCTTTCAGCTGCAGCCAATACAGCAAGCTTTGTTTAAATTTATGCCTTAATAACAGATACAAATAACAGTATCAACCGTTGGTCACAAGTAAGAGGCGATCATAAAAATACTCATGATGCATGTACAATTACTGAAAGAAAGGAACTCGTCAATCATTACGACATATTCAAAAGTACGAAAGATTGTAGTATATCATCAAAAAAGTGAAACTCTAGAGCCTTAAATATCAAACCTACCCTGTGCTTCCATCTTCCAATGATCAATCTCGTCTGTTGCTTTCTCCATAGCAGACTGAAGTTCATTTTCTCTTTCCTCAACCACTTTTAATGAATTCCTTAGGGTATTAAGTGCTGATTCCAGCTTAGTAAATCGTGAATCCATGTCTCGGTTTTGTTCATACTCCAGCCTGAAAATGTGAAGATCAAAAACCTTAAAAATAATAATCAAGTTAACAAAAATCAACTAGCAGACAACCATAAATAGAGAAAGTACAAAGCATAAGCCAGAAACACCACAAAGTGTGTATACATACTGGTACTTCAGCTTTGATTGCTGGCTACGCAAGTTTAGCCTTTGTTCAGCATTCTGTTCAACTGCCATGAGCTGGTTCTCTTCATATTCACGGATGTTCTTCACCCCAACAGACTCGCTAAACTTCTTATAAATGCGGTCAACGATATCATTGATTCTTTTATCTAGTGTAGAGATCTTTGAATTCCTTGAAGTAATGATATCTTTTAGCTGGAAAAAAAATATTCAAACTTACTTTGACAGTAACAAATAAAATAGACTAAACATTTATGGTCAGCAAGGCACCTTTTGAAGCTCTGGACTACGACGACCAATCTCTTTTTCAATATTAACTTTCTCATCCTCCAATTTTCGGAGTTTATCAGCAATACTTTTCTGTAAAACATAGGTCTAAGTATAAAGTAATCCAAAAAAAATGCAAAATGTGCTGCGACAACTTGAAGATGTTCCGATCTATGCACATGGTCACGTACAATCAACAGAATGAAGCAACAAGCCATTTAACCCTCATTAAGTTAACAGGATTTATAAGGCATGTCTGTTATATCATGAAAAAAATACTGATACTTGATAAGTTTAGACTGTTGGACTGCAGCATAGCCAAATTTAGTAGAGGGAGTACTAAAACTCAGCTAACTATATATCTACTTTTGGTAGTCTGCCACATTGGAACATTCAATTATCAGTTCAGGTCAAACCAAAGAGATGCCTTTATCCGCACAGGAATCCATCAAGAAAATTCATGCTTCAGCTCCGATAATCCTTTAGATAGTAAACTACATACAGAGAGATACATCTTACTCCAAGTAAAGGTCAAGAGGCATCCACAGTAATGTTCCCATAGGTCAGATGATGGTACAGAAAGCTAATTAAGTCTAAATCGGAGCTGTTATAACCTTGTTCCATTAAAAGTAAACCACGGCCATTGATGACAGCTGATAGCCAGTACAATATCAAAAATAATATACCCTCTGACCCAGTCTACAACCCTCTTTGATTTGGCACAATGATTAAAGATAAAATTCTAATCCAAAACCAAATCTCCTTCGCTTAAGTTCACTATACACAAAAGCTTTCCACTCATTATTTTTCCATACATATAAGAGTATAAGGAAATGCATTTATAATGAGAACTGCAGATACAAGAAGTGTAGGGAAGTTTTATTTAATTGATTTGAGGGTCTGCTTGAGGTCAAACCAAAGAGGCGACTTTATCCACGCGGGAATCCAAAGAGAAAATTCATGCTTCAGCTACATTTTCCTTTAGATAGTAAACTAGGTACAGACATACATCTAACTCCAAGTGAAGGTCAAAAGGCATCCACAGTAATGTTACCATAGGTCAGATGATGGTTCAGAAAGGTAATTTAAGTCCAAATCGGAGCTGGCATGAGCTAATTAGGAAAGTTTTAGTAAATTGATCTGAGGGTCTACTTGAGATTCAGTTTGACAATGGTAAACAGAAAATATTAAAAAGAACCGAGTCAGATTTAATATACAACCAAACTAGTTAGGAGTATGCTATAATTAGGAGTGAGCTGGGAAGCACGGGTGCGGCAGTTTGGTGGTGCACTGCGCACCCAGTGCGTTCGGGTGCGGCAGTTCGGCTGGGTGCGGCTGGGTGCGGCACCTGTTGTATCCTGGTGTTTCTGGGTTGGGATTCACGTGGTGCCCCACCAGTGTATATATGTGTGTATGCATATGTTTCATCTTTGCAATAGATCCCCTCAGATCTTTTCTCTTCTGTGTTTGTAGATGTACAATATATTATATATGTATACAATCTGTATGTATATGTGCCGCTTGAGTTTAGTTTTTATGAAAAATGAACATATTTATTTGACCATTTGATTTAATTTGAATTCTATTCTTAATTTTGTTAATTAATTACATATAAAATATTTATTTTTTAATTTTTTTTATTGCCGTATCCCCCCGCACCCGTATCCCCATATTTTTGAAATTGCCGAATTGCCGAATTGCCGTATCCCCGTACTACGCACCCGCACCCGTGCTTCCTAGGGAGTGAGAAATAAATATTGTAAAACTGTAAAACCTTTTCAATTTCTGCATATTGAATTTTTTTCTCTAATCCACTAATCCTCCCGGATGCTTCAGATTCCCTAAGCTGCATCTCTCTTAAAGATCCGAGTCCCTCCAACTCTGACTCAAAAGCTTCCTTCTTCTTTTTAAGCCCTAAAACAATTGTAAAATAAATCATAAATATGACGCCACTAGAAGTTTAAAGAAAATGTACCCCCAGTTCTTAAAAGAATTTCATTTTTGCTAGTTGCTCACAGATGAACAATAAAGGACTACACAATACCTTCAATTTTTTTATCATCCCATTTATGTGACCTTGCTTCCATGCCACCACTTGTACCACCAGTCATGGTACCAGCCTTCGTCAATAATATACCATCAACAGTCACAACTACAAAACAATCCGAATCAGTTTTCCAATATCTAATCATGTGCATAAAAAGAAAAATATTGTGGTAGCAGGGAAAGAAGAACAGCATAATGATCCACCTTTATGTCTTTCACCACTCCAACTCAGGCGCTTAGCTTCATTCAGTTCATCACAAACTAAGGTATTTCCCACAGCAAATAAAACAGCATTTTCCAAGTTTGCAGCAAATGTGTGAATGTTAAGCATACAAACAGATTGCACTCTTATGGAACTTCATTCATAAGTTACCTTTCCCCTCCCTCCCCTCCCCCACCAAAAAGAAAAAAGAAAAAAAAAAAAAAAGAGAGAACTAAAAATAAAAAAAGAAAAAGAGACGGAAATAGACACTAGAAGGGAAACGATGACTCAGAATATCATAATCAGTAGTTAGAATTGATTGAAATCGAGATAAGAGTATCACCACAAGAAAACTTTAAAAACCACATTTTCTTTGTTGAAAACAAAAGGGCAAACGCAGCAGGTGAAGCGGAGAACCTTTTACAAAATGCTCAACCACCAGAATGTATGCACTTGTGTTAATAGTTTAGAAGCAAGCAATAGATGGAACATTACGGGAACATGCTATAAGCAAAAAAGACTGCATCTACCATGCTCACTGCTGAGAACCCACTTCTAGATAATAGCATGGTTTAGTGTTAGAAAAGAGATATCCAATCTATGTAAAGGACAAAAGGATATTCAATTACATCGAAGATCAGTTTTGCGGTTCCCCCTAATGTCCGTAATTTCTCACTGACCGCCTTTATACGAACTGACTGAAGAGGTATAAATGTCTGAGGAGGAAGTCTCTGTTCTTTCAAATACTGCAGATAATCAAGTAGCAGATTTGCGATTACCATGTATATACGATACAAATTCATACTGAAAGCAAAAGATAAGAAAACGCGATGAAATAGCCCATGTATTGATTGATATTTAGATGATCATATATGGCACTCTTTTTAAGATAGAGGAACCAAGGACCAGAGAGGACACATCCCCGTTCCCCTCTGGCTAATATCCTCCATACCGCACACCAGAATTCAATTTTGTAGCTCCCCCACAAATCAATCATTGAAAACAATGAAGTACAATCTTCCATCAGAATGACTGAATGAGGTAGAGCATGGCATTAACAAGTAGAGATGGATTAGGAATTCATGAGCAAGTTGCATGATTCAGTTACAAGGATAAAATGCTTTGGGGCAACTTTTCTAATCAAATATTTCTTGTTAAGGCAAACATGATAAAGAGACGTATGTTGACCAGGAGAGAAAACTGAGGAGAAAAAGTAGACAGAGATCCATTTTTATAACAAGTTCGCTAAATTTTACCTTAATGCATTCTTTTCCTGTGTGTTCATCCTCGACTACTACAGCGTCCATAAATTTGCCCATCGCTACAGTGACAGCGAGGTTATATTTTGTATGTCTTGGCCTGCAAAGCTCAGTCATACGCCCATGAACACCAGAAAACAGGCGTTTGAGTGTATCAACTGCTTGAGACACCCTGGCATCCCTCTCATTTTCATGTCTGTCAGCCTTTAATTCGCGCAGTTCATTTTCTACTTCGCCAATTTTTTTCCTTAAATTATCATGTCTGCGTCTGTAAAGTACAAGGCATGATATGTAACTAGGAAACCATAATACAAGGAAACACATGAAAGTAATTCATGTGGCTGCTGCAGAGGATAGGTCAAGAAGAAATATAATATACATATATATACATATACATGACTTTAAAAAACTGCCCATTACTATAGAGTGCAACCCACAAACCTAGAATCTTCAAGTTTCTCTTTCAACTCACGTTGCTCCTTATTTGCTCGTGCAAGTTCTTCTTTGTTCTTCCCAGCTGCATCAAGCATCTTCTTAAGTCTACTTTGCATTTGTTTCTCCTGCGACTCCAGCTCATTCTTCCGACTCACCAATTGTTGAAGATTCTCTTCCAAATTCTTCTGTGCTTCGATGTCAGCATGTTGTTGCCTATCTTGAACTTCTTTCTCATCCCTTAACTTTGCAGTTTTCATTCCAGCTTCCTCTTTACTGCAAATCACACATTTCTGATTTCAAGGTATATAGAAAAACTATATCAACTACACACTTTGTTTAAGCAACATTTATCCTCCAGAAGCATTCACTCATGTGAATATACCTAGATAGCTGGTTGCACATTTTAGTTATCCATTTTTTTGGTACTGCAGTACATATATAACTTCCCCCATACGGGGATATACTAGGTTTTGAGACTTAAAACAGTCTTCATACAAATATATTGTATCTCGTACCATCACTATAAACTATAGTATTGTAAAGCTTTTCTGTGGTAAAGGTAATTTAAAGATTCAGTATACCCTCCTACTAACACAAGGAACCAGTATTTTCTAGTAATGGCAATAGACCTAACAAGAACCAGCAGATTTACATATAAACCTGTGACATTGTCTTCAGGGGAACAAATTTCTGAAATGAAAAAAAAAATGGCAAGGTGGTACAGTCTTATATCATTATATTATGCATGCTGTTGCACTTGAACTCCGAGGTAATGAAAAAAAATGACAAAGGTGGTAAAAAGTTATAGTCTGAAAATATCAACTTGCACAGGATAACAGTAGTCCAGTTGCTCACAGGAGTAGGTGCATGAATTAATTCCAAGAGAGAACTGGTTTGTTTTTACTTTCAAGTATCCAGTATTTCAGGTGATCAAAAGATCAGAAATATCAACTTACATGAAAAGGAATATACGATTTCATGACATATCAGGTTGACCAAAAGTGCCATAACAAAAAAGAATGGAGTGACATGAAGTGTAGCCTATCTTGAAACCTGTGGTTAGAGTGTCTCATATTACATTATGAATTATGCATATACAGATGCACTTACATTTGGTGGTAAGTATCCAATTGGCTTTCAACTAGTTGAAGTTTCTCACCACCATCTTGACCTTTTTGCTTTAGCTCATCCAGCTGTTTACTTAGATCCTCCAAGTCATTCTGAAGCTTTTTTATCTCACCGGCATGCTTTTGCTTTTCAACCTTCTTCTTTTCAAGATCTTTCTCAGTACTTTTGATTTTTTTAGTAATCCGGGATCTCTCCTCATTTAATTTTAGAACTTCGGGTCTCTGCGAAAAGAAATGGTCCATATCCCACAAGCATTAAACCAGAGAACCGGGTTAATTGAAAAATACTCATATTTATGCAGTAAAATATATTGTTGATGATATATACACACAAACACAGGCTTCTAGTGAGGCACTAGCAATGCTAATAGTATAATTTCTTAAAACATTAAAGATTCTAGTTGAATGACAATATTAGGCAAATATAACAGTGAACACAAAATTATAATGCTAGCAGAATAATTTTACCTGCTCTTTTATTATCTGGCTAGTCAAGAAAATACCACTTGATCTATTATCTGCCTACCATCTAAACCCCCTATGCAAGATGGAGACGTATCACATCTTTGAACACTCCACTTTCACAAATGAATGTCGAAGGATATACGTAACATACATCCAACTAGATTTAAGGCATCATGTAACTTAAAATGGTAGAACTATCAAAATATGTAGCAGATCTATAGACCAGGAAAGAGAGTATGAGGAGGACAAATCAACAGAAATACTCTTAAAAGAGAGCTCAACAATCGTTTTATAAGAAAATTTTGATTGAAGATGTAACGCATGACATGCTAGACTGGAAGTCAAAAGAGGCATATCAACAAACAGATATATCAAATTCAGATATACGCAGATTACATTACACCAACTTTAGCACAAGAATATCATAGCAATCTATTCAGAAATTAGATTACACTCACATTTTTATCAAGTCTGTTCTTTCTCTCTGCAATCTTCTTTTCACACTGAGCAATCTCTTTTAGATATTTGGCCTGTTCTTTCTTCTTCCGGCTTGATTCACTTTCGTATGTCTCTAGTTCTTGGACAATCTCTTCACGGATTTTTTCTTCAGCATCTATATCATTATTAGCCTTTTCAAAATCCATCTCTAAGTTGGATAATTGCCATAGAAAGTGTTCTTTCTTCAATGATTTCTGCAAAAGAGCAACATCAATGGACAAAATGTTCTTACAAACGAGTTTACGCAACCCGCTAGGCCACTAGCATAATAAATGACTCTCCCTCAGGCACACTCACACTGCAGGATAGGAAAATAATTGGCATAATCTTACACAAAAATGGTATTCACGAGGAGATTTTTAATTAAAAAGCATATAACACATTACTAACTAGCTTCGAACCCTTGAGACTTCAATACATTCTTTATCATCCATGTATGAACAAGCAGTCCTCACACCAAGAACAAGCAAATATACTTCATCTTATTTCTATGGGAGACAAATGATTTAAAATAACAAAGAAATGAAACTATAAATAGGGTTGTGTTAATTAATATATACAACAATAGTCAACACATAGAACAATATATTTACCAGTTGATCTTGCAAACGAAGATGTTTTTCAGCCTCTTCCTTTTGTTCTTTCTTCTGTTTTCTTTCCATAACTATGGTCCTTTTTTTCTGATAAACGAGTGCTGACTTCTCTTCAGCTTCACCTTTTTTCACTTCCAGTTCTTCATACTCTCTCTTGTATTCATCAGATCCAGAAATTTGCTCAAGCAGAGCAGTAAGCTCTTTCGGATTTTTGGATGCTATTGATTCCACGTCACCCTATCCCAAAAATGGACAGAAAAAATTGATTAGCATGAACTATGAAGTCTACGATAGAAATCAATGATATATTACTTCATGAAATATGGTACATCTAGAGACACTTCTATATAATTGAATGTAGCATGAAACGCATCTCTTAAGTGTAATTTTTAATTTCATTCCACACCTTTAATAAGATTTTTTACGTCTAAGGATATTATACAGCTTATTGCAAATAAGTAGCATGTACATTGGAGCAGGTTTATGAGTTACACTGTCCGCATATTTGCTATTATGTTTAATTTAATACAATAATACTATCACATGTATATAACTAAACAAAGAACACCACTTCTAAAAGAATGGTTCCCTAAAACTAGTTGAAAGAAAAAAAAGACTATAAGAAAGAGAAAACTGAATTGAAATTTGACATAGATAACAACCCTTTGTCACACCCCACAATAAAGGGTTAAATTGCTATACGTGCCAAATTTTACCAGGTCTGCCTAATATTACATATACAATTTCTTTTTGATCAGTTCTGGAATTATATATATAGCTTATCAGCGGCCGAGGCCGCAAGTGCTAAAAGTACGCGAAAGGATACCCTCAAGATATTTTAAAATATTTATTAAAAAAAATCAATTAGATTCGAACTTTTTTGACAGGTCATGGAAAACAATTTGGCCCCCTTCAATATACAAGTGTAATTTGGCTCACTCACCCTCAACAATTTTACAAAATTAGAGGTGAAATTTAACTTTCCCACGCAAAATTTTCTAGAACAGCAAGGATCATTTTCTATAATCCATTTTAGCAAAAAAAAGATGCTTGAAACGATAACATGTTCCAACATTCAACATTGTACGAACACACCTCTAATTCTTCATCTTGGATTCCTGGGATAGGCAGAATGTTCATTCCAAAATGAGGGTCCATTAGAGTATTATATTATTTAACTGACTACATGAATCTCATGTTTCCCAATCAATAAGCACCTATAAGTTCACCTTTTTCAGTGGTGCAATAATGATACTTAACTTACCTTTAGAGGATTGCTAAGCATGTCAGTATACTTGTATTAACAGCTTACATACTTAAACAAATCTCTTTATATGCCATGCTTTAAACAGTCGAACGCTACATGAAAACTGAAGTGCAAATTTCAAGATTGAATCCTAGGTTTGGAAACTATGCGGATCAAAGCCTGAAAGTAATATGAACTTAATCACTGCACCTGCAATTTTACTTTTCAGGTTTTAACTTGCACTTTATCTTCAGAAAATATACATACACGACGTTTAATGATAACTATCTATACTGCAACTAAATAACTTGAACAATAGAGATTAATGACAAAAGCTAACCATATTCAACTTTAAGTTCACTACGTCATATTTCCATAACCGAGGCTCAAGTCACCTTTCACAAGTTAAATGAAAATGAATCATACACGGAAAATGGCACGAAAGCAGGATATGACAACGAGTACAGGGCTTCAAAAGATATGTCTCGTTTAAAGAAAAATTGGTAACCATTGTGTTCTGAATTTTAAAATTGGAAAGACTTGCAGCATTATTAATTTGACATTACTAGGGAGTAAACATATACTTTTCATATCACCTATTCAATCTCTAACACTACGGGCATGTTTGTTTAATTAGCTTATAAATTAGTACCAATGACTATAAACCGACTTACAAATTGAATATTACAATGTATTAATGAGATGCTAATCTAACTAATATTGTTTGTAACTTGACTTGACCAAACGACACCTAGCACTTCAGCGCTATAAATTGAACTTAATTAGTTTAAACTATCCAAAATTTAAGTAATAAACTAACTTTACGTATTAAGCTAAGTCGGACCAAACCATATTCCAACTACATTTTATATATAATTTCCAATTATCTAGTTCAATAATTCTAAAACATTACTTATATCGACAATAAATGGTAAAAGCTACGCTAGTATATCCTATTAATCAAAATTCTGGTACCTGAAACACCAAAAAATTCCTAGCCTTAACCAAAATCCCCAGTGACTTCAACTTGGCTCCATACGCATCCCACGTAACCGCCTTATCATCAATCCGATACTCGCTACCACCAGCACTACTAATCGTCCTCGTAAAATGGAGTTCCTCTCCATTAGCAAGCAAATAAACCAGTCTAACAAACGCTCTCCGACCTCTCTGTTCCTTCTCCTTATCATCGAAAGCGTAAATCAAGTCTTTCAACTGTGCGCCACGGAGATGACCGGTTCGAACACCGAGAACGAAGCTAATAGCGTCCATTAAGTTGGATTTTCCGGCGCCATTGGGGCCTATAATGGCGGTGAAGTCGTAGAATGGACCGATTGTTTGGAATCCTTTGTATGATTTGAAGTTTTCGAGTTCGATTCGGTGGATTTTGCCGGGAGATGGGAGAGATGGCATGGTTGTTTAGTTTCAAACCCTAGAATTGTGTGTCTGTAACACAGAGAGAGAGAGAGAGAGAGATGAATAGATACAGAGCAGAGCACAGAGAGAGAGAGAGAGAGAGAGAGAGAGAGAGAGAGAGAGAGAGAGAGAGAGAGAGAGAGAGAGATACGAGAGCAGAGAGAGAGAGAGTAGTTTGAAAACTGATTGAATTTGGGGGAAATGATTTGGAAACCCTAGAAGTGTGTGAGAAAGGGGAGAAATGAGTCAAGTGGGGAGGGGTTAGTTACAATTGATTTGAAAGGATCTAGGGGGCTTGTTACCAATGGAGTGGATTTAGGGGCTTCCCACGTACGCAGTGAATTTAGGGGGAAATTTATTTTAGCGGTATGTTTGCCCGCTTTCTTGTAAATAAGCAAGCTAAAATTGTTTTTGTTTTAATATAAAAATAAGAGATAATTGTGTTTCATGCCCTAAGAGCATCTCCAACACTCTCCTAAATTTTTTTTTCAAAATAATTTATAATATTGTATCTTAGTTATTTGAGGACATTATCTTACTCTTTATCTCCAATAGTCTCTTAACCCTTAGCTCTTAAATCAATTTTTATTATTAAAGGTACATGTAATATTTAGAGAAAGAAGTATGATATTAGCACAAAAGTGAAAAGAAGTGATAGATATTAATAAAGAATGAAATGAGGAGAGGTGAGAGAGTCTTAAAATTGAGGAGGATTTAAGGCCTCATAAAAATTTGAGGATAACTTAAGAGTTTGTTGGAGTTTAAATTTAACACATTCTCTTCATAATTTAACTTAAAGCCTAAGTAAAGAGGTTGTTGGAGTTACTCTAGCATAATTGTTCAAAGATAAGGTTATACCGTAGTTTAGAGAAGGCGCCCGATGCATACGTTTGCCAGACTCAATATGCTTTTTTCATCGTCCGATCAAATTATTAATGTTAAGCCAACAACGATCAGGATTCAGGATTAAAAAAAAAAAGTTTTGTAGGTATCACAGAAATTTTCTATCATACGTATAAACTTTTCTTATCATTTTATATAATATTATAATTTTTATCATTTCATATTGTTAGGTCCAAATGTGTTGTAGAGGGGGGGTGAATACAACTTTTCGAATATGAGAAGCAATAAATACGATGCAATAAATGAACACACAGATTTAAGGAATATATGTCTTATATATAACTTGAAAGGGTTGCTACAACATTCATTACAAAGTATAACAGAAGTTGAGAGAGAAGTGAATGATACTAAGCTCTGTGAATGCACTCTCTCTTTTTCTCTTGTGTTTTTCTCTAGAATTGCTCACTAACTAAAACATTACACAAGTACTTCTATTTATACTACATGTAATCTATGTCCTGTAGTCTTCAAAGACTAAGATGTACGTGGCCCAATGATGTCCACATAAATCTTGCCTTATCTTGAAAGCTTGGAAATCTGCCAATCAGAAGATGCCATGTGTCATGTTGAATCTGCACTCTAAGTAGAACTTCTACTTGAGAATTTCTACTTAGCCATCTCGAAGTTCTAAGTAGAACTTCTACTTAGAAACTTCTACTTGGCCATCTAGAATATTTAGTACTTAGAAAATATTCTGGTCTTCAACTTGAAACTTCAATGCACATCTTGAACTTGTGATATCTTCATGTCTTCTTTATTCTTCACCAAGCTCTTGAATATGGATCTTTATTACTGACATAAACTTGCTATCAATGTCCTGACACTTGATGCAACGGTCTGGTTCATAAGTGACTAGTCTTGATAGGGTTTTTGCTTCTTGAATAAATTACCATATCCAATTAGAAATGTGGCTTTCCAATATTTGCTTTCCTTCTTGTTCACTTGAAATCAATTGGTCTTATTGATACTGATAGTTATGATCTTGATTCTTGGCTTTCCAAATCACTGAGGCATGAACAACTTTGACTTGAACTTCTCTCAATGATTTCTTCTTGGATTGATCATAGTTAACATGTTGAATTGTATCAATTACCTTGTCTTCATTTAGTGTTGATTTCTTGTGACTTCTTGTTCTTGAATGTCTTCTGGTTAAGTATCTTTTCCTTTAGTTTGAGTTACATTAGTTATAGTGTTACAAGTTTACACACTCTGCCTTTCAATCTCCCCCAATTTGATTGTCTAACAATGACATTCAAATTAATGAAGGATAACTCAACTAAACAATGAGACGAGAAAAGATAATTAACATTACAGTCTTGAATAATTTACAATTGAAATTTACATGAAAACAATACAAAGAACTTAAACTAGAAACAGAATTCGAACTTCGAATTAAAGATCATTTGAGTGATTCCTATCACCTGGATTATTTCATACCTTTTAGTCAAACTTGTATCACCTTATTGGATTCACTCTAAGGTGAATTTTCCTCAAGTGAGTTAAAGCAACCAAAAGACATGAAGTTTTTCCAACTTCAAGTTCACACCACTCTGACCTTTAACCCTAATTCCGTTTCCTCTTTCTAGCTTCAACAGCTTGGTCTCTCTCTTCTTTCTGCCTTTTGCTCTTTTCCTTCTGCTGCTTTTCTTTCTTGTATACTGGATCTTTAAGCTGCTTCCACCTAGCATTCAACAGACTCACAGCTTCCATTTCTAGAGGGTTCTTGGGCTCTGGATAAGGATGTTTGAAAAGCCTTCTGAGTTTGTCCACCTCCTGAGTAGTTCTGATCTTTGGAATATCCTCGAAGTTCTTCATGATGAGCTGAGGTTTCCAGTGAGATTTATCAGATTTGAACTGACAATAGATCATCTTGGGGTAGCCCTTGACACGGTCAGTATTGTGGACACTGGCCGCATCTCGCTCCATTCTCTTCTTTTCCACCACTACTTCAGACAGGTAACTCATGAGTCTCTGCTTTTCTTCAACAAACTTATCTTCCACTTCGCCCCATTTGAATACATATAATACTCTCTCCAGAAATGCAGCATCTTGAGTCCGTAGCAGCCATTGTCTACTCATATGCAAGATTGTTTGATTCTGGTCTGCATCTATGAACACTAAGGCATCAGCTGTATCTTCAACATAAGCATGTATCCAGTATACACTTTCACTTCCTGGAACACCAATAGCCTCCCTTATTTCTCCTTGTTCTAGTGCTCCAGAAGGAAGAGTCAGAGCTTCATCTACATTCTTCATGGCTTGAAGAATATTCCATTTCTTCTCTATCAGCTCCGGCTCAATCTTCACGTCATCAAGAGGGTTTGGAGCAATGACATCACACTTCCACACCTCATTGCTCTTCTTGAATATAGCTCTTTCAATGATCTTCACGGATTTATCTTTAAGCTCAGAAGCGAATCCCTTACTCATCATTTGTCTATAGACAGCTTTGAGAGATTCTACTGAAAGCTCCATCAGATCATTTTCCTCCATGCTAACCCTCTTCATCTTTCCATCAACTACCATCCAGACAAAATTTGGATAAGCTGAGAATTCTGGACCCTTGTCCTCTGCTAGCTGCATTAACTGATCCCTGTACAGAATGCTTAGCTCCTCAGATTGAGAGTACTGAATTTTAGTCGCTAGCAAGAACAACTCTGACGCAGATCTTCTCATTATGAATTGGTCATCCACATATAAGAAAGATGTTGGGACTCCTTCTACCAAAGACAAGATAACCTGCCACTCCTTAAGATTTACATTGTATCCAACCCTGACTTTAGAAATTAATCTCTTCAAAGCATTTATATAGTCCCCAGTCATTGGATTCTGCAAATTCAAGTTGTAGAACAGATCATCTGCATCCTTGTTATGAACTCCTTTTGCACATGGTCCCATCATTATCTTCCTTGCTTCATCCCATTTATGCCCTATCCTTCGTTTGTCCAGATCAACTTGAGGATTGGCTAGCCTTGCAAGCTCATACTCATACTGCTTCCCTTGTAGCTCCACCTTTTGTTCTAGGAACGCAGCATGTTCTTGCATCATCTTCATTTTATGGAACTGAGCTTGTTTCAAGGCTAACTGTTGAGCTTTAAGGGTTTCCTCATCAACAGGAAATTCTTCAGGCAGTCCGGAAGACATCCCAGCACCTCCACCTTGTTCCTTCAAAGATCTTTTTATAGCGTGTGCCAACGGTACGTCTTCCATGTCAGAATCTGAGTCAAGTACCTCCTGTACTGTTTCCTGATGACTCAGATCAACAAATGGTTCATCAACCATTACTGCCTTACCCTTCCTCATCCTCAGAGCCTCTTCATCAACAGACGGCTCAACTTCTGGTTCCTTGACAAGATCAGCGGGTTCTTCAATTTCTTCGATGTGAACTGCCTGCTGTCTCGTCTCCTTTCCACTCTCCCCCTTAGGTGAGTTATCCTGAGCTCCACCATGGTCTTCAGATCCACCAGCTGCATAGGAACCTCCAAAACCAGAACCAGAGGCTCCCGCTCCACTAGCACCACCTGCACCACCTGCACCAGCATCGGGGGGAGGTTGTTGCGACTCGAAGCACTCCGGGGGCACAAAACTCCTGACTGCGAACATCATTCTACTGATCTCCACAGCCATTGTGTGCATTGCAGACTCCAATGCCCCCATCCTCTCATTGAGAGTGCTTCCCAAGACACCACCAGCATGGCCCAAGTCATTGACCTTATTTGTCAAATCATCAAAAGCTGTAGCTTGACTTGCCATTCTTGCTGCATAGTCGTCTAGAGCCCTTTGGTTGTTTCCAATATTGATCCCGAACTGCCCCATCGTCTGCCCGAACTGCCTCATCTGATTTTCCATTGAAGTCATACGCGTATCAAGATTTTCAGTGTTAAGGGACGGTGTTTGGTTTAGGTGACCTCGCTCTAATACTCGTTCTGTTGGTATTTGACGCTCGGTTTCGGGCCTTGAAAATGAAGGTCCCTCTCTCCCTAACCTCTCACACACACTCCCTGTCTCACGCTCGTGTATGTCTTCAATGATTGATCCAAATAGTGAAGCAGTACCTGCAGAAAATTGATAAGAAATGTTGTTGACAGTTATGGGATCAAATTCTGTTTGTTCCTGAGTTGGAATCTCAGGCTGAGAGGCTGCAAAGTGTCCTTGTACGACATCAGAACCGATCCTCTTTGCAGCATCAGTACGTACCGGTGAAGGTACGGCTGAAGTTCTTAAGACTTCATGTCCTCTTGAAGCAACAGTATCTTCAAGAGGCACATCATCCTCACCAAAATCAAAATCCCTATGTGCAGAATGTTCAAGGGGTGAACCACTCGCGTGAGGTGGAGTGGTTGCGTGTGACACGCTAGGGTTTGACTGTGGTTGTGAAGTAGCAGCGTGGAAAAGTTTGGCTTTCTTGCGAATAAGTTGCTGCTCTTCGGGTTCACTCTCCTCATCATCTTGTATATATATACGTGCTGGTTTTCTGACTTCCGTTAACAGGGGTGATAGAGAATAGGAATGTGTATCAGACTCAGAGTCAGAAATATGGCTCTTACCCTGGGATAGATCCTGCGGGTTAGCAGTCTCTTGGGTCGCGGAATCAGAAACATAGGAGGAGGAATGAATAGTATGCAGGGAGAGATTACCTGATTGATTACCTTGTGCATCATCGCTTTCCTCATCAGGAATCTCATCAAATGCCTCAGCATGAACAGATGGATTTTGAGCATGTGATGAGACTTGTGATGATGCCTCCAAATTGGTAACTCCTGCATCATATCTAAGCCACATTTGAATATTTTCAGGAGTAGACATTGGTTTACCTTGATGTTTATCCTGATTAGCAATGGTTGCAAGTGACTTAGTGCCCATCCCTAGCGATTCAGATGTGGGGCTTCTGGCAAATCCCTGTCTAATAGCAAGAGCATCCTTCGGTATTAAGTCATTGATTAGCATTTGAAGAAACCGAGGAAACCAGCAGACGACATCAGTGGAAGAGAGGTCTCTGCTTGCAAGGGATCCCATTGAGGCCACTATCTCAGAGAGAACTATGCGTCCATAGTTTAAATCCAGTTCTCTTGCTAGGGCAACTGCAAAGGTTTGCATTGGAATTGGAATTTGATGAAAGTCTTTTTCGCGTGCCCGAAAACATCTTGTGATGGCCTCGAAAAAGTAATTCCATTCCGCATGGAAGAATTGCTTTTGGATATTTCCTGTGATTGGGCCTTTTGGAGGATAACATCCAATTTCTTCAAAGAATCTGAGGCGTTCTGCAGCAGTAGGTTCTGGATCATAGGCATCTTTAATTGGGAATCCCAGAACTCTGTTGACAATTTGTTCGGTCACCTCATATTCCTGACCCGCTAAGGTAAACCTGAAACCGTAGGGGGTTGATTTACTCCCAAAAGTAACCGCACTAGTCCATAACTACTGTAAAGCATCATGTACTAGTGTAGGTTTAGCAGTAAAAGCATGGCTAGCTTTGGAATACAAATTGAGAAATCGTATCCAAAACTTAAACCGCGGGAGTTGATCACCAATTTCCGTAGAGATATTATAAAAATTGTTTTTAGCAAGGGAAAATTGGTGAGCCATTTTAATTAAATGTTTTTCTTTTAAAAGATGTGAATTTTTATTTTAATTGAGAAAAACAAATAAATTACGAATTAATCAGTTTTATTCCTTTTAATTTTTCGAAAATATCAAAAGATAATCCGAAAATTTAAACTACGGAATATGAACAGTTGCCAATTACTGGATCTGAATATTCAACAAGGATGAATATTCGTGTGTCTATCAGTGAAATCGTGTGTATTTGTGGAGAATATGAAATCGCGTTTTGGAACAGATACACAAAACTTGATGTTTGTGTGTATGTATATGCGCGTGTATATGCGGTTACAAAACACACCAACACAAAGGTTAATGATTACACAATGAATCTCAGTCAAAAATTTGGCAGTAATTCGTGATTAGTACGAGTTTAATCACAAAAAACAAGTTAAAGGTATGAAGTTATGAAATCGCCTTGTTTTGTGAAGAGGCTGCTGTGAAAATTAGAATTAGGTAAAGTGAATTAGGCATCGAGTTAGAGATGTATATATAGATGAATGTGAAATGACAAAAATGTCCCTGTTAAAAAATGTGAAAAGTACTAAGTCCATACAGGGGACATCTAAGTCGAACTCTATCTCGAACATTTCTATCTCGAACATCTCTATCTCGAACATCAAGTCGAACTTCGAGATAAAGTTCGAGATAGAGGTTAACTCGAACAATTATGCACAAATAAGCACTTTAACCAATATTACAGCAGAAACTATAGGGAAATCCTATCTTGAACAATATTGAATTGTAGTAAACTTGGAAAAAGGAAATTCAAGATACTTTTCGAGTTAGAAGTCTATCTCGAACATCAAGTCGAAATTCGAGTTGAGTTTCGAGATAGACTAAGAGCTCTATCTCGAACATCAAGTCGAAATTCGAGTTGAGTTTCGAGATAGACTAACTCGAAGTTAATCTCAAATTCTTTCCAAAATACCCCCTTGATGCAAAAAGAACAGGGTAATTCAAGATATGTTTCGAGTTAGGAGTGTAACTCGAAAAATTCCCTTAAGCTTAACTGAGAACTCTATCTCGAACACCAAGTCGAAATTCGAGTTGAGTTTCGAGATAGACTAAGAACTCTATCTCGAACATCAAGTCGAACTTCGAGATAAAGTTCGAGATAGACTAACTCGAAGTTAATTCTCAGTTCTTTTCAAAATATTCCCTTAATGGAAATCTCATCTCAACCTTTGAGATAAAATTCGAGATAGACTTTATCTCGAATATTTTGAAGATAGAACTAGGCACACTGGTAACTCGAATTCGAACTCTAAGTCGAATTTCGAGATGAATTTCGAGATAGCCAACTCGAAATTCTTCCCAGACTTAGAATTTTTTTCAAAAACTTCACTCTGACAGCTTAAGTCGAAATTCAAGTCGAATTTCTAGATGAGTTTCGAGATAGAACCTAACTCGAAATTTTGAAGTTTTTCAATTCTAAGGCCTCTAATTACATGAAAATCAAAGGTAAATTCATCTAAAAATCATGCAATATTTAGAATATTATGAATTTAACTCCCCCTATGATCATGCAATCTAACAAGCATAAATTCACAGATTTGTGCTATAAAAGACACTTAAAACACAATGAATTCATGCAAAATCACACTATATGCAACCTATAACAATCATTAATTAGGCATTTTAAAGTCTAAGCACATAATGATTGATTAGCTTGCACATACAAACATAAACATGGATTTTACAGATAGAGGGCTTTACTAACTTGTGTTAAGCATTCCCAATTCACCAACCAACCTATTGAATGTTACTTCATCAAGAGGTTTGGTGAATATATCTGCAATTTGTTGCATTGTGGGCACAAAATGTAGCTCCACAGTCCCCTCCTCGACATGTTCTCTTATGAAATGATACCTGATGTCAATATGCTTGGTTCTTGAGTGATCTACAGGATTGTTGGTTATGGCAATGGCACTTGTGTTGTCACACATGATTGGAATTTTCTTATGCTCCATGCCATAATCCTTCAATTGGTTCCTCATCCACAGTATTTGAGCTACACAGCTTCCAGCAGCAATGTACTCAGTAGAAGTAGATACTGTATGTTGTTTTTTACTTTGCCAGGACACCAATCTTCTGCCAAGAAATTGGCAAGCACCAGATGTGCTTTTCCTATCAATCCTGCAACCTGCATAGTCTGAATCCGAATAGCCAATAAGATTAAAACCTGTATCTCTTGGGTACCAAATCCCTAGATTTGGTGTGCCCTTGAGATACCTAAAAATTCTTTTGACGGCTACGAGATGTGATTCTCTAGGATCCGCTTGGAACCTTGCACATAAACAAGTTGCGAACATTATATCTGGTCTACTTGCAGTTAAATAGAGGAGTGAGCCAATCATACCTCGATAGCTTGTGATGTCAACTGATTTACCTGATTTGTCTTCATCAAGCTTCGTGGCTGTTGCCATGGGAGTCTTAGCTGCTGATGCATCTTCTAGATTATACTTCTTGAGTAAATCTCTGACGTACTTAGATTGACAGATAAAGATACCATCTTTTCTCTGACTGATCTGTAATCCAAGGAAGAAGGACAGCTCTCCCATCATGCTCATCTCATATTTTTCCTGCATTAGCTTGGCAAATTTCTCGCACAAGCGCTCATTTGATGACCCAAAAATAATATCGTCCACATATACTTGAACAAGTATTAAGTCATTTCTCACAACTTTATAGAACAATGTTTTATCAATTACTCCCCTAACAAAACCATTTTCAATTAAGAATAACGATAGGGTTTCATACCATCGCCTTGGGGATTGCCTGAGGCCATAGACAGATTTGAAGAGTAGATACACAAAATCTGCATGTTTTGGATCAACGAAGCCAGGCGGCTGTTCCAGATACACTTCTTCTTCTAACTCTCCGTTCAGGAAGGCACTTTTCACGTCCATCTGGAAAACTTTGAAGTTCTTATGTGCTGCAAATGCCAAGAACATCCTGACTGCCTCAAGTCTTGCAACTGGTGCATAGGTTTCATCATAATCAATTCCTTCTCGCTGAGAATAACCTTTTGCAACCAAACGAGCCTTGTTTCGTGTTACAAGTCCGTTTTCATCCAGTTTATTTCTGAATACCCACCTAGCTCCAATTACGGATTTGTTCTTTGGTCGGGGTACCAGTTTCCAAACTTTCTGCCTTTCAAACTGATTGAGTTCCTCTTGCATTGCAATCACCCAATCAGCATCGCCAAGAGCTTCTTCTATTTCTTTAGGTTCAAGCTTGGATAAGAACCCAGAATATAAGGAGATATTAGCCATGTCAGCTCTTGCAGTTCTTCTAGTAGTCACACCAGCATCTGGATCACCAATAATTAACTCAAACGGATGGTCTCTATTCCATACCCGTTCACCTGGAAATTGTCTTGATGATTCAGCTTGACTTTCTGAGTTGGGGTGCTGACTACTTTGATTATTTTCACTAACTCCCCCTGAGTTAGTGTCAGCTCCTACAGAACTAGAGTCAACTCGACTCGAGCCTTGAACAGTAGTCCTTGAGCTGCTATTTACTCCCCCTGAGTTGTTGCCGGTTGGTACTGAAGAAGTCTCTCATGATCTTGTAGAATTAGCTTGTTCACTAGACTCAGGTTCTTCATGTACGCTTGGAACATTTAATGGAACAACCAACTCAGGTTCATCTTCAAGATCTTCTAAGTCCAGATTCTGAAATTTTAGGGACTCAGGTTCACTAGAATCTCTTGAAATTGATGAGAGTTTGGTATCGTCGAATCTGACGTTGTAACTTTCAGTCACTTTTCGATCATTTACCAAGAACACTCTATAAGCTGCCACCACGTCTGTAGAGTAACCAACAAAGATTTCTTCACGAGCTTTTGCTGCAAACTTGCCTAGATTTTCATCATCTATAAGCACATAGCATTTTGCTCCGAAGACATGAAAGTATTTGATTGTTGGTCTTCTGTTGTTCATTAGCTCACATGGTGTCTTTTCTTTATCTTTTATGATCAAGGTTCTATTTTGAGTGTAACAAGCGGTACTCACTGCTTCGGCCCAGAAATACAAAGGAAGTTTTGAATCATACAACAAAGTTCTTGCTGCTTCGACCAGAGTTCTATTCTTCCTTTCAACTACTCCATTTTGCTGTGGAGTTCTCGGGGCTGAATACTGACGACGTATTCCTTTAGATACACAGAAGTCATTTAGCACTGCGTTTTTTAATTCAGTGCCATTGTCTGATCTAATCGTCTTCACAGTAAGTGTTGAAACATTCTCAATTTGAGTGATGTGATCAATGATTAAGAAAGGTACTTCGTCTTTCGTCATTGCGAACAATACCCATGTATACTTGGAGAAGTCATCCACGATTACTAAAGCATATCTTTTCCTAGACAAAGATAGGACATTCACTGGGCCAAACAAATCCATATGAAGAAGTTGCAGAGGCTCAGTAATACTAGAAATTTCTTTGCTTTTATGCGATGCTCGCTTCGACTTTCCCATTTCACAAGCTTCACAGAGTCCTTTCGGAGCGAACTCCATTTGGGGTAGATCTCTCACCAATTCTTGCCTCGCGAGAGCATTCATCATTTTGAAGTTTAAGTGAGATAGCTTTTTGTGCCATAACCAGCTTTCATCATCCGAGGCTTTGCTATAGAAACAGGTGACCTCATCCTGATTTGCTGAATCCATATCTGCAACAAAAAGATCTACCTTTCGAACTCCTCTCAAAGCTAGTGAGCCTTCCTTGATGTGAGTGATTGAGACACCTTTCTTGTTGAAGACAATTTCGTAACCTTTGTCACAGAATTGACTTATACTCAACAGATTGTGCTTTAGTCCCTCAACATAGGAAATATCTTCAATGATGACATTGCCAGTTTTCAGTTTGCCATATCCCTTAGTCACACCTATGCTGTCATCTCCAAAGGTAACATAAGGGCCAGCCTTCATAACCAACTCTGTAAGCAGGGACTTGTTTCCAGTCATATGCCTTGATGCTCCACTGTCTAGCACCCATATAACTTTATTTCTATTCTGCTTAATGCCCTGCAATGACAGATTGGTTAGACATTCTTCGGAACCCAACTTTGATTGGGCCCGGCTTTTCGATAAGATCGAGAATCAACAGATTTAACAACAGGAGATGCACTTTTCTTCACATTACTAGAGCTTTCGACTATCTCCTTTCCTTTCTCAGACTTGACAGGAGAAGGTTTGTCACTCCTAACTTTAGGAGGACTGACAGTCTTGGCTCTACCATACTTTTTCTTGATATTTGAACTAGCAACAGTATTTGAGCATGACTGGCTAGATGCATTCATTAAATGCACAAAAGTTTGCATGATGTTAAAAGTGCATGGCATACAATTAGGTTGACCACACTGTGCATGATTCTGATGCAGATTATTCATTGTATGTGTAGCAGGCATGGCATGAGCAGCAGGAACATTCATGTTAGCTTTGCATGCATAAGAAAGATGTTCAGTAGATTTACAATGATAACATGCTTTCTTTATTCGTTCAGCCTTAACCTCTTTTATGCCTTTCTCTCTCTTTCCTTGTTGTTTAACAGCCTTAGCTCCTAATCCCAGTCTAGATTCATCTCTAGGGAAATTGATTTTAACTTGTTTGATAGGAGTTACAGGTTGTTCTTTCTGGCGATCTTCCATCTCAATCTCATATCTAGCTATCAATTCAGTCTCTTCTTCTTCTATTCTAGGAACAAGATGTTTGTAGATAGGTTTGACAGCCGATTTAAGAATACTAGGTGTTTCTTTTTTAAGGTCACTGGAACTAGGGTCAATAGGTCTCTTTCCTTCTTTCTTAGGAAGGTCAGAATAATCAAGTCCTATACCTACTCCAGTTATTTTCTTAAATGTGTCATTATCTACATACACTTTACTAGCAGCTAGTTTGTATGCTTCGCATTTAGTTTCTAACTCAGCTAGATTGTTCCTAAGACATGCTTCTACTTCTTCCTTAAGGACGAGCTTGTGTTCCAGAGATTTAATAAAGTCTCTTAGAGAAGTATCTACAGTGCAAGCAGCCTCTAGCTCTTCCACTTTTGCCTCAAGCATTCTGCATTTGGCAACAAGTGTTTTCTGTTCCTTTTGAGAAGAGTCTAGGCTTTTGCACAACATATAGATTTCTTCACTAAGAGCCCCGTTCTGTTCTTTATAATCATCAATAGACATTTCTACTTTAAGAGTCAGAACTGGTACCTCTGGTTCCTCTGATGTCTCAGCCATGAGGGCAAAGTTTGCTACATGAGTAACATCTTCCTCATCTGAATCATCCCAAGCTCTTCCTTCTGTCACCAATAAAGCTCGTTTTCCATGTCTTTCCTTCAACAGTGCTTCATAGTTGCTTTTGAGAGCTTCAAATGTTTCTTTTGGATAAGTCTGTTTAGGCTTTTTGCAGTCCGAGGCAAAGTGTCCAGCTTCACCACAATTATAGCATTTGAACTTCATTTTGAAATCCAAAGGAGATTTGTAGATGGTATTCTTGCCTTTTCCTTTGTAGCCTGACGAACTACCACCACCCTTAGCAGCCCGATAATAAGATGAAGATTTTCTCTGTGGTCGGTTGCTCTTTCTAAATCTCATGTTGCTGAACTTCCTTGCCATGTATGCCACGACACTATCGTCCATGTTGTCCAGCTCTTCTTGGGTGTAGTAGTCATCATCACTGTCAGATGCGCACTCGTCATCATTATCAACTTGATGTGGTGCAAGTGATGATTTAGGCTTTGCTGCAACCATTGCCTTCTTAGACTCTTCCTCATCAGCAACTAATCCTGATGCACTTTCTTTTCCCTTTGAATCATTGTCCCATGCTTGATCTTGAAGAGTTTCCAGCTCATAGGTCTTTAATATTCCATAATATTCTTCCAGAGAAGTTGTATGCAAATCTCTGGTTTCTCTTATTGCGTAGACCCTATGTTCAATGCTTTTTGGCTGGTTCCTCAGATATCTCGTATTAGTCTCAACCATGGGGAGAGTTACACCTCTCAGATTCAAATCCAATACCAACTGACTGAATCGTAGGTAGACATCTGTTATGCCTTCTCCTTTCCTTATTCTAAAGGTGTCATACTCCATCTCGAGTATGAGTGTTTTGTTGCTTCTGACCTCTGCAGATCCTTCCATGACAACTTCTATCTTGTCCCAAATCTTCTTCGCTGTAGTCAGACCTTTGACTATGTTGAACATTTCATGATCAAGAGATTCCATCAAGGTTTGTCGAACGGCAGTATCACAAGCTATTTGTTCCTTGTCAGCATCCGAAAACTCCGAGACCTTTTTAGGCTCAGACCGAGGTGGTATAACCACTCCTCCTTCCGTATGTGAAGGAATAACTACCATTGGGACAAATTTACCCTTGTCAAGGACTTCCAAATATTCAGGGTTAACAGTCTCTAGATATAGTCTCATTCTGAAAACCCATTCTTCATAGTGATCTTTGTTGAACATTGGGATCTTGAATGCATTTTTAGGAGCCATCTCAATTCTGGTCACTAAAAGTTTCTAAGTACCCAAGACTAGGCTATGTAGAATATTTATGTAGAACTTTTGCCTAAGTCGAAATTTCTCTAAGTAGAAATTTTGCTCAAGTCGAAATCACCAAGTAGAAATTGTCCAAGTCGAAATTCTATGTAGAAATTCTCAAGTAGAAATTCTATGTAGAAATTTTTGCCTTAAAATAATTTTTTCTGCAGTTTACTTTAATATTGAATAAACAATATTATCTCTTTAACACCTTTTGACTTTGAATGCTTTACTCACCTAACCCACCTAACCCACATGCTAGGTACTGAGTATGTCTGTATACTTTCGGCCGAATAAAGCAAATTAAAAAGTCCAAAACCACCTTTTTTTATTCTTTTACTTTTGAAAAGGAGATCAAAAAGTTGTTGGGTTGTCTTCTTTGATAAGAACAGATGATGAACACTCAAGAACACCAAATATGAACGAACCCAGATAAATTCACAAAAATTAGTTAAACTACATCCAAGCTAAATAATCACACCTGGAGTATTTAAATAATTTTTCAGATGAGTTTTCACTACCAACGAATTAAAACACACTTTTCGAGAAAATGAAAAGTAGATCTGAAAAATGAAAACTCACGATTCTTCTACTCAACACAAGGATCTATGTTTTGTATGTTAAACATATAGCTCTGATACCAATTGTTAGGTCCAAATGTGTTGTAGAGGGGGGGTGAATACAACTTTTCGAATATGAGAAGCAATAAATACGATGCAATAAATGAACACACAGATTCAAGGAATATATGTCTTATATATAACTTGAAAGGGTTGCTACAACATTCATTACAAAGTATAACAGAAGTTGAGAGAGAAGTGAATGATACTAAGCTCTGTGAATGCACTCTCTCTTTTTCTCTTGTGTTTTTCTCTAGAATTGCTCACTAACTAAAACATTACACAAGTACTTCTATTTATACTACATGTAATCTATGTCCTGTAGTCTTCAAAGACTAAGATGTACGTGGCCCAATGATGTCCACATAAATCTTGCCTTATCTTGAAAGCTTGGAAATCTGCCAATCAGAAGATGCCATGTGTCATGTTGAATCTGCACTCTAAGTAGAACTTCTACTTGAGAATTTCTACTTAGCCATCTCGAAGTTCTAAGTAGAACTTCTACTTAGAAACTTCTACTTGGCCATCTAGAATATTTAGTACTTAGAAAATATTCTGGTCTTCAACTTGAAACTTCAATGCATATCTTGAACTTGTGATATCTTCATGTCTTCTTTATTCTTCACCAAGATCTTGAATATGGATCTTTATTACTGACATAAACTTGCTATCAATGTCCTGACACTTGATGCAACGGTCTGGTTCATAAGTGACTAGTCTTGATAGGGTTTTTGCTTCTTGAATAAATTACCATATCCAATTAGAAATGTGGCTTTCCAATATTTGCTTTCCTTCTTGTTCACTTGAAATCAATTGGTCTTATTGATACTAATAGTTATGATCTTGATTCTTGGCTTTCCAAATCACTGAGGCATGAACAACTTTGACTTGAACTTCTCTCAATGATTTCTTCTTGGATTGATCATAGTTAACATGTGTTGAATTGTATCAATTACCTTGTCTTCATTTAGTGTTGATTTCTTGTGACTTATTGTTCTTGATTGTCTTCTGGTTAAGTATCTTTTCCTTTAGTTTGAGTTACATTAGTTATAGTGTTACAAGTTTACACACTCTGCCTTTCACATATATATTATATAATATTTATAAGAACACATATTTCATATCATTTTTATCATTATTTTTCAAATTTTTAAAATTTAATTAAAATATGAAAAAAATATAGCCATAATTATATCACATCTTTGATTTTAATGACCTTTTTTTTAAATATTTAAAAATCTATATCACACAATAACAATATATGTTGATGTGTATTTTTACGAAGTTCGTTCACAGGGAAGGACTGATATCAATACCAATTCTAAGTATTTTATCTCTTACAGTTCAGAAGTGTGGAAGATAATTGGTGTGTTTGTTACTAACTAAAGTAAACTAGTTATAAACAAATAAAACTAAGTTTTATCGATGAGGAAAAGCAACCCGAGAACTAGGGTTCTTCAATTGGTTCAATGATGTAGATGTAATGCGATATCTACTTCTCGTACTTTGCTAAAAACAATTCTTCTAAATTTTATAATGTTCTCTCCCAAGATACAAGATAGCGCCTACAACTATACCTCAAAAGTCACTCCCATGATCAACTGAAATACAATTATAAACTATTAAGACCTAAGAATTACAAGTTTCACAATCCTCTTATTAATCTCCCGATTCAATGATCGAACTATGTCTACCAAATCATGAACAAGAATTGTGAATCCTCTCCCAATTCATCACAATTCCTATAGATACAATCAAAGGTTTGCGACTCCCTTAATTGGGTTAAGCCCTCAATGATAGATTAGCAAAGTAGAGAATTTGCACACAATAAAACAAACATATATAACCAACGAATACTACCTAATTCTCGGATTAGATAATTAGTTACCCATGCTAGATAAAGAAAACAATATTAATGGGCAAAATTATTGTTACAAGAAAATAGAGTGAAGAAAATACAACTTGAAGAATCACTTAAAGCTTGGATGGAATCCCTTCAATCCTTGCTCTCTTGTTCTCTCACCAAGTGTTTCTCTATCTCTCTCGTTATACGATACCCTCAAAACCCTCGTTCTAATATTTTTATATACTTGGATGGGCTTTTTAAAAGTCATATATGGTAACTAAAAACTAATTACAATTAAATAAAGAAATCTATTTTTATCCAGCTCAAGACCCCTGAATGTGATGCTCAGGCCCCCTGAACTTGCTGAAGCTTCCCTCAAGGCCCCTGAGTTCGAGGTTCAGGTCCCATGACTCCAAAAAGTGAGAATTCTAATCTGCTCAGGGCCCCTGAGTGTGAGGCTCAGGTCCTGACGCTCTAAATACTAAAAATTCTGGTTTGTTCAAGGCCCTTGAGCCAAGGCTCAGGGCCTATTTTCTCTACGTTTTGCCTCCTTTCAGCATGCCTTCTTGTCCCCAACACCTTACTCCTTTGGAAGCTCCTACAAACATAGAAAACACCCACTTAGCATCCATATAAGTCAAATAACAATGAACATTATTTATATAGGACCAAAGCATAATAAAACAAGGCTAATGAGGATTAATATGAAGCAAAATATCTACATTATAACCATACATCAAATACCCCCCAACTTAGCCTTTGTTCATCCTCGAGTAAAACTAATATAATATAAATATATACAACTAACTAGTACCATTTCTGTAGGTGATCACGGTTGTATTTGGCATATGCAACAAGCCCTTTAAACCCCTAGGTAGCCCTAGTGGACGAGTGAGATCTCGTGAGGGCCTATAGTGAATGTACCTGATAGAATATATTTTTATATATATTTTAGATGATTTTATTCTCATATTTATTGTGTTTTGCATTGATTTGGATTTTTATTTAATAGATTTGATTGTTTTATTGTAGGAAATAAAGAATTCATAACTTGGAAGGATTTGGAGCAAAAAGAGCAAATTTGGAGATAAAATAGATGAAATTTCGGAATTATTGGACTAGATGGGCTGTTACACTGTTTTGACCATATCTGGAGTTCTAGAAGTCCGTTTTCAGCGATCTTACTGCCCACGCGAAGCTTGGGAGATTTTCTACAACATGGAACAGGTTTTACAAGAGCAAGTTGCGCGTGGTGGGCGCAGACAGCACGACAAACAGACTGCTTGGCGCAGGTTGCGCGAGGAAAATCCTGAAAATTACTGTTTTGACCATATCTTGAGTTCTACAAGTCCGTTTTGGACGATCTTACAGCTCACGCGAAGACAACGGAATTATCTACAATTCAGAAGTGGTCCAATATTAGTATTCCAACGGGATCAGCCCAGAAACAGGCCAGAAAATCCAGCAGCTTCCAGAAATTCGATTTGAAGTGGGAAACTTCCATAAATCCAATCCTAATCAACATGGAAACACTAGGGGCGCTAGGAACATTCTAGAGGGCTGTGTTAAGCGTAGAAACTTGCAATTCTTACTTCTATTCAAGCTTGGAAACTTGCCATCTCCTAATCCAACTCTATTTGTGGCAACTTCCTTGGAATGCAATTCTATTATGGAAAGGACTTGGAGGCTAATACATCTAGTGGCTATATAAACACATCTTGGGACACATTATTAAGGAGGTAATATTAGATCAGATAATATAGTTTAGAGTAGATTATTATTATTAGTTGGAGATGTAGAGAAACACCATGACTCTTCTTTTGGGTGACAACATTGAAGTTTGAAGGTTTTGTTCTCTTAATCTTTTCTTTGTTCTTATTAGTTTAATTATGTTTTCTTGTTTTACTAGTTGTTTTACTTATTTAATTATTAACGAGTAGTTATTTCTAGGGCTTAAAGGGAAGCCATGTTTGCACTAATATTGGCATGATTTTCATAGTGGTTTGATTGGTTATGGTTAATTCTGATTGATATGTTTTAATCATTAATTTGTGTAATCGGCCGATATCATGGATTAATTATATGCAAATAGGGGTATGGATCGAGAGATTTACTTACTAGAGGCACACATACGATTAGCAGAATTGAATTTGAGTGCGGAAGCATCATTGGATTTCTGAGAGCGTTAATGCTTGGAAGAGATTAACTTGACTCTAATTACCTGATTGATTGAATTACTAAAAGTGGTTAATTGTGTTGAATGTTTCGAGAGTGTTAATGCTTGAAAGAGATTAACATACTCTAGTTATAGGATCACATTGATTGCTTTAGCTTAAGAGCCAATTGTGTAAGCATGGTGGACCTGATTGCCCTAGGTTTTAAATAATTTGTTTATCATCTGTTTAATTAGTGTTAATCTTGTTTAATTAGTTAATTAATATTCTCCAATATTCGTCTGACCCTTGAAACAATTAACGATAACTGAAAAGGAATTAGTAGAACCTGTCTCCTTGTGGATTCGACCCGCTTGCCATCTGTACTAGCAATAGACACCGTGCGCTTGCGGTTAGGTATAATTTGACACATCAAGTTTTTTGGCGCCGCTGCCGGGGAGACAGCTAGTTTCTGTTGATTTTACTTTGGTTGTTTAGATTGTTTCCATTGTCTCGTTGGAACCTTTGTTCCAATTGAGGCAGAGTTTACTGCGTTTTCTTGGCTTTGTTGAGTGTCTACAGGTTTGCAATGGGTGAAGTTGATACTTTTGCACTCTTATCTTCCCTAGTAGAGGCACATACTCGAGAGATTGCCATGTCAAAGACTACAGAGCCCACTATGCGTCCAATGAGTATCAATGAGATGTCACAAGTGGCCCATAAAACTTACAATTTTTGTCCAATTTGTGGTGTGCAGGGTCACTTTGGTTTTGAATGCTCTTACAATGTCTATAATTCTCAGAGTGCTCAGTGGGGACAAATGAATTCTTTTGAAGAAGGATATGGGTACAATCAGTATTCAAACACTTTTGATCAAGAATGCGTGAATCAATCAGATTTCTACTACCAGGACAATGGTGCTCAAAATTTCTCATATCATAATCAGCAACAGTTTGAGCAACAATATTATCAGTCATATGAGCAGCCGCCACAACAAGAATATCAATATCCTCCTCTACAAGAAGATCTACATGTTTCTCAACCCAGCGTAGATGTGCAAGCTGATCAGACAAATGAGATGTGGGATATCTTGAATAAACTGCTAAAGAGTTTTCAAGAATTAGAAACTCAAAGTTTGGCGATTGAATCTCAAATTGCACAGTTGGCTAACTCTTCTACTACAGGGCATCTCGACTATTTACCATTATCATCTATCCGATCCGAAGAGGACCTGACTGCTATCAATCTCACAAGCGATCAGGAATATGATAGTTTCTCCATGTATGTTGATGATGAGGCCATTGATAAAGAGAAGGAGCATGCCACCGATGACGAGATCAATGAAGTTGCTGCTACCGAGAACAATGTGACTGATGATGAGGCTACAAAGGAAAGCAATACAGAGATGGTTGTTGTTTCTCTTCCGCAATCTGTGCCTAAGCTACCATGTATTGATAAATTTGCTCTCGATCTAGCCTCTACTTACAAGGCTTCTTTGCTCAAGAACACTTATTTCAAGGTTGATGTGATAACAAATATTGTCCAAGATGATACTTCTCAAATTCTGGTTGAGAATCCATACAAAGTGGCTCCTACGTTTCAAGCTCGAGAAGAGGGAGAAGATGAAAGTGTCTTATTAGCCAATGATGTGATAAGCCAAGATGTCCGAATGGCTCCAGTGAAAGTGAGGAATGAAGAAAAGCCACCACCAGAACCTCCACCTTATGTCAAGGGAGTTCAATATTTTCGTGGTGCCGAATTTTATCGCCGTTTTATCACAAAGTTTTCCAAAACTGCACAAGAACTCTCTCTATTGCTTATTAATGACATATTTTATTTTACTGATGCTTGTTTGGAGACTTTCTGCAGGATAAAGACAACCACTAACACTCTTGATACTTTTTGTGGTGACGAGTTTATGATCGAGAAATTGGATATTCCGTTTCCATCGGAGTATTTTTGAGGAGGTCAAGCTAATGACTCTAAAAAAAAGCGCTTCTTGGGAGGCAACCCATGGATCATGCTTCTAAAAGGGGAGTTTTTCTTTCCTTCTATTTTATATATTGTAGATTTCTTTGTTTAGTTAATGAGTCATTGAGGACATTGACTCGCTTAAGTGTGGGGATGAGTTCTCAATGATAAAAACAATTATATATTATAAAATTCAAAAAAATTAAAAAAATTGAAAAATACCAAAAATATTTCTAGCCATGCAATTTGATTAGGTGTTGTATTTTGCTTGATACACCCATGCATGCGTAGGAATCTTGTGTTTATGGATGCTTTTGTATGAGAAGTGACGTGCTTTGTTCTTGTGCACACACGTACACTAGCAAGTTGAAGCTAGTAGACTTAACTGAATGTGGTAAATGATTAGAATGACATGAATATGTGCAAGGTAATTTGGTCTATATGCTTTGAGTACAAGTAGGTGCGTTAGAGAGTCTTGTTACTTGGGATTGATTATGTTTTGTCACACCAAGTGAGTTTTGAGCCTATATGCATATATTTTGCATGATTTTTCGTTTGCTTGAGTGTCCACATGTTGTTTGCATTGCTAGCACTTACTTGAGATCTTTCTTGAAATGCATGACATTACTTGATGATGAGATGATAAAGGCACTTAGGTTTAACCTCGTATTTCCCATATTTCCACACCTTTTAAACATGATCAATTAGTTAACCCGTTGAGCTTAATCCTATTCTTTTGGTGACACACCACATTACTTGCCATTATCCTTTTTAATCTATTGGCCTTACATTGAATTTGAACCTAAATTGTCAAAGGCTAGTATCGTGCTTAAGGGAGTAATAAGGTGTTCATAAAAGGGGGGGTTATTGATGATCATACCATTGGGGAATATTGATTTTGGTTGATGCTTGTTAGTCGAAATTCATAATAATATCTATGGATCATTGTGCTTATTCCTTAGCTCTCAGAATAAAAAACAGAAAAAAAAGAGAAAAAATAAATAAATTTGAGAGCATTTTTATGTTTGTATGATCCTTCTTCATTCGAGTAGTCAAGTTATTTATGTAAGGGATATTGAAAAATCCAAGTGTGGGGAAGTATTTGTGGTTTTAATAGAAAGGGAATGGAATGAATTGTATTATTGGGTACTAGCTTTTGGCATATTAACCTGTTTTAGCTTTACTTGACATACCTTGTCCTTAGCCCCGTTACAACCTTAACAAAGACCTTTTGATTGTCATTGATGATGTATGTTGCGTTATTAGATTGATAACAAGGACGAAGCATGTTTATGATATTGTTGGAGTTGAGTGAAACACTTACCCTTTGTTTTGAGTGAATATTTTTGTGAGTGAACGGTGAGTTGCTGCTTTTGCATAGGATATCCAAGGTTGTGTCTCAAAGATGTGCTCTTGTGTGCCTAGCATGTTTACCAACCTATTCTTACATTTGACATGAATTTCTATGATCTTATGCATCTTCTTTGAGTAGACTATGTGGATACTTGCACTTTCGACACCAAGACATCGTATGTTCATTTTGATTCTTAAGTCGAAGTGGCATGAGAGGACGGGTGTGTGTGGTGTTGTGTTAGCATTGATCTTTTGCATGGTTAGATGAATTTTGTGGGTATATTCACTATAAACCCTCACGAGACAACACTCGTCCTACTAGGGCTGCTGATAAGTGGATTTTATATCCACTGGGAATGCCTCCGTTCGGCTTAAATTGATTGTTTTGGACTCAAGTTGTTGTAGTTTTGATGTGTTTTGCTTAGTTGTGCAGATTTACGAGAATGTTGATTAAAGTGGATGCTTCTATCGTTCTTGGAGAATTAATTGATTAAAATTCGGATTTTTTGAGAAGGGCTGCGCACCTTATACTGTTTGGACCATATCTGGAGTTCTAGAAGTCCGTTTTCAGCCCATTTACAGTCCACGCGAAGCTTGAGAGATTTTCTACAATATGGGATAGGTCTTACATGACCAGGTCGCGTGTGGTGGGCCCAGGAAGCACGACCAGCAGATAGATGGGAGAAGAAAAATTACTGTTTTGCCCTTTTCTAGTTCTAATTGTATTTTGGGCAATTTTTAATACCTAAATTGAATTCTAATTGTAATAGAAGGTAATATCTTGTTGGGCAAGATTTGTAGAGCCTATTTAAACACAACCTACCATTGTAAATCATAACAATTCATAGCTTTTAATCGTATCAAGGTACTTTCGATCTTCAATTCTTTCTTCAATATTATGTTTTCATTCATTATCATTATTATTATGTTTTCTTTATTAAATATGCATAACTAATTCTCTAATCTGAGGATTGGGTAGTATTCCTTGGTATTCATGCATGCTTGATTATGTGATTTTCTGCTTTGCTGATCTGTTAATGAGATCTTAACACAATTAGGGGAGTCATGAACCTTTGATTGTATTCTAGGGATTGTAATGAGCTTGGGAGAGAAGTTACAATCTTAGTACATGATTTAACAGACATAATTTGAATATTAGATCGGGAGATTAATAGGAGAATTGTGAGACATATAATTCTTGGTATTTAACAGTTTATAGATATACTTTGATTGTATCACGGGAGTGTCAATTAAGGTGTAGCTGTAAGCACTATATTGTAGCCTGGGAGGGTGCAGTATAACTTTAGAAGAATTGTTTTCAGCAAGGTAGGAACACAGATATCACATTAATATTGAGCATGTATTGAGACCAAGTGAAGAACCCCAGTTCTTAGATTGTTTTCCAACATATTTGAATCTCAGTTTAAAATCAATTCTTAGTGCTTATAATTAGTTCTTGGTTAATTTAGTTAATACAAAAACCCAAAAATTCTTCTCACACACTTCTAAACGTAAAGAGATAAGATACTTGAACTTGATATTACATTCAGTCCTTCCCTGTGAACGAACAACAAAAATACTACTAACAAATTGGCGCCGCTGCCGGGGAAGGCAGTATAGTTGAGTTTAGGTTAATTGTTTCTTATTGTTTAGATTTTAATTGGTTCCACAAGTTGTTTTGTTGGTGATTTTCAGGTGTATGCTACGTTCATCTTGCGCTAGAAAATTGGAATTAGACCCTGAAATCGAGCGTACTTTGAGAAAGCTAAGAAAAGATAAAGCTATAATGGGAGAGCCAGAACCTCGACCAGCTGTTAATGTTGATCAGTCTTCTATTTGGGACCATGAGACACCGAATCCAGCCAATTGCATGTACAAAACTCCAGAGATTGGTGCAGCTCAGTTCCATATTAATCCGAGCTTAATTCAGATGATCAGCAATCAGGCTTTTGAAGGAGACATTGAATTAGAAGACCCACACAAACATCTAGAGCGTTTTGTGCAGATGTGTGGCTCATTCAGAATCACTGGCGTTACGAGTGATCAGATTCGTCTCCATATGTTTCCCTACTCTATTAAGGGAAGAGCTTTGGAATGGTTTCAGCAACTTCCAAACACTTCGGTTGCTACATGGGAGAGTCTTTCTACGGCATTTTTGTCCAAATACTATCCCTCTGACAAGACGCAACAGTTGAGGACTATGATTATGAGTTTTAAAGCACAACCGGGTGAAGGTCTATATCAGGCATGGGAGAGATTCAAGGCACTATTGAGGAAGTGTCCACATCATGGCTTAGAAAATTGGCAGATCATTAGTACTTTTTATGGGGCCATGAATGCAGATATTCGTTTGAGTCTGGATGTAGCTGCGGGTGGAAATTTCAAGAAGGCACCAACTACCCAGGCTAAAGCACTTCTTGAGGAATTAGCATCTAATAATTATTCATGGGCACCTAGTGGGACGAGCTCAGCAAAAGCAGCACAAGAATCTGAGATGAACAACATGCTGGCTCAAAAGTTGGATACTCTAACTCAGGAGGTGCGAGGACAAAAGGTAAATGTGTGCTATTTCTTCACCTATGGAAGGGTATCATGATTTTGGTGCTAGTCAGAACTCGTATGTTCAACAATTTCTAGAAGAAGCATCTTTTATTCAAGGAAGACAGCCTTGGCCTGTGCAGAATAATTCTTACTACAATCCGAATCAAAGGCCAAACAATAATCTTTCTTACAGCAATAATCATGCAGCTAATCCTTCCTATGCATTTCCAAGGCAGAATCAACCTCCTGGTTTTCAGTCACGACCGCCATATCAAGCACAGCAGCAGTATCAACCTCCGCCAAAGAAAGAACTAGCTGAGTGGGAGGTTGCACTAAATAAGATTATGCAAGGGACTTCTGGGGCATTGGATAATATGGAATCAAGAATAGATCAGATGGCATCATCTCAAAAGATGCTAGAAACACAGATTGGACAGATTGCCTCAAAGATGGGTGTTCGTGAGCAAGGATCACTTCCTAGTCAACCCGACCAGACTGATAAAGAGCAATGTAAAGCAATTACTTTGAGGAGCGGAAAAGAGTTGCCCGAGGTTGAGGTTCTTAAGCCTAAAGAGAGTGATACTGAGAAAGAGGATAAGCCAGCAGAGATTGCTGCAGACACATCAGAAAAAGAAGATGAGAAGAAGAAGGAAGAAGAATCAGAAAAGCCGTATATTCCTCCACCACCTTATGTTCCTCCTATTCCATTTCCACAGAGACTTCACAACAGGCATTTAGAGAAGCAGTACGAGAAGTTCTTGACTATGTTCCGGCAGTTGCATGTTAATATTCCGTTGGCTGAAGCTTTGAATCAAATTCCACTTTATGCTAAATTTCTTAAGGAGATGTTGACAAAGAAGAGGAAACTTGAAGATGCAGAAACTATTACTCTTAATGCAGAGTGCAGTGCAGTCATCCAGAAGGCTATTCCTCAGAAATTGAAAGATCCGGGAAGCTTCTCTCTGCCTTGCACTATTGGGAAGATGGAAAACATGAAAGCCTTGTGTGACTTAGGGGCAAGTGTGAGTTTGATGCCATATTCAATCTGCAAAAGGCTTGGTCTTGGAGAACTTAAAAAGACACGGATTTCACTTCAGTTGGCGGATCGTTCTGTTAAGTATCCATTGGGGGTTATTGAAGACGTGGTTGTTAAAGTGGATAAATTTGTCATACCTTGTGATTTTGTGGTGTTAGAGATGGATGAAGATGTCGAGATACCCATTATCTTGGGAAGGCCATTCTTGGCTACTGCTGGCACTACAATCGATGTTAAAGCTGGAAAATTGACATTGAATGTTGGCGAGGACAAAGTGGAATTTGATCTGAACAAAGCAATGAAGATACCTCCTTTTGGAGCAATTGGTTTTACCGTTGACATAGTTGATGAAATTGTGCAGCTCGAAAATGAACACTTCGTGGGAGCAGAACGGGTGTTAGATGATAAGGAAGAAGAAATTTTTGTTCAACCGGTTGAGTCGGAGAAGCACCTTAGAGGTATGAAGAAGAAAAAGAAGAAGATTTGGTCATTTGGTAGTAAAATCAGGTTGAAGTCTGTTGGAAAAGAATTGTGGAAAGCAAGCAACCAAGATGTCAACGTTCGTATGAATGGTCTATCTGTTGAGGACGGTTCAGTTATTCTTTTGAAACCGCCATGAGTTGAGGAAGTAATGTCAAGCTATTGACGTTAAAGAAGCGCTTCTTGGGAGGCAACCCAAGTGATGTAGTATTTGTGTGAAAAAAAAAATGAGTGTTGTTAGTGTGTGGAAAAAAAAAAGTGTTGTGAGTGTTTAAAAAAAAAAATACAAAAACAGTGTGTAACGCAGGAGAAGCCCGCGCATCATGCGCCAAAAACGGCGCAGGATCGCCTTGTAACGCAGTCTCCGTCTGCGCATCAGGCGCCAACCCCGCGCAGGAGCGCCAACACGCACGTCAGAACTGCGCAACAGCTTTGTTTTGGCGCTTCAGGCGCCAGGAGCTACTGTATATACCCGAAATTTTGTCCAAAACTCACACTCTCCATCTCTTTTTTTTCCCTTTTATTCTATATTCAACTCTAATTCAATCTCAAATCAAAATCCTAACACCTCTAAGCTCTATCCTATATCAAATACAATTTCCCAAAATCCTTTTCCATCTCTAAATTAAATTCACCATTACCATTATATACACCCACCACACCTATACATACATAAACCCATCTATATAAACCCCAAATTCTCAACTTTCATCCATTCAAAGTGCAAGGGGGAATTAAATTCGAATTTGTGGGGATTCATCTAGCAAGTTCACCTCTTTGATTCGTAATTGGTTTATCTTTTTCTTTAATATTATTTTTATTACGAATTTGTGTTCTTGTAATTGTGGGTTTTGTAGTATTCTTGTTATTTGGGAAGTGGCCAGTCTATGGAGCTCGTACGCATTATTCACCACCAGATACTGATTCATCCGAGGATGAGGACGAGTAGGTATGTCTTCTACTATCCCTCGTATTTCCTTCCATTCAATGCGGACATTGAATCTTTCAAGTTTGGGGGTGTTTTGAGGGATTAGTAGTTGTTGTATTATGTGTTCATGTAGGATTTCATGTTTTGCATATTAGTAGTAGTAATTCATTCATGTTATGTTCGTATTAATTATGTTTGTTTCATGTAGGGCATTCTGTTTTTGTTTCATATACCATGTGAGTTCATTCTAGTTGCATTTTCATGGCATGCATATTTCATGATCCCTTAAGACGAGCTAATTCTGATTGGTAGGTAGGTGTCTAATTGAGTGTGGTAATGATGAATAGAGGGTTGATTTATAGTTTCTATAAAATTGACTTGCATGTTACGGAAACAAAACTAATTACACAGTCTCATTGGGTACTTTTTGGGCTAGGTTAGGGTCATGCTTGTTTGGATGTTTTGAGATTTAGTCACTTGATTATATTTAGAATTTTCGTTATTCCTTTGATGGCGTAGTAGCACTAAAGTCTAAGTTTGGGGGAAAACAGGGATTTCATGCTTAATTCTAAATAATTGTGAATAATGGCTAGGTGTCAAATGGCTAGTAGCCGGCTCATATTTATATGAGTAGTCTAGGGTTGGAAATGAGAAAGGCTCATTCCAGATCGCAGAAAAAAAAAAAGAAAAAAGAAAAAAAAAGAAAAAAAAAAGAGAAAAAAAAATTCAATTGTTATTTGCAAAATTAACCAGGGTGAGCTCTTTAATACTCAAGTAATTAAGTCTGAGGGGACTTAGTCCTAGTGACCTAAGGCTTTTATAGTCTGGGATCCACTGACCTAACACTCGCTACATGGGTATTATTGTATAAGCCTTTTGGGGTCTCATCCATTGCACGGTTAAATAAGCATGCTTGTATATATGTGTCGAAGTAGTTAGTAATAAAGCATGAATTTCTGTCTACCTTGGATAAGGATGGAGGTGTTTCTAGGTTATGAAGTGTCTACAGTCTATTCTATTTATAAACCTGTGATTGTCTTGGCGAAGGATATGTATGATTTTTGACCTAGTTTTGGGAGTATTTCTGATGAGCATTGCACACACGCACGTTTCTGTTCATGTAATGTTAGTATACGGGAACTTGGTCGAGCTCTATTTGGATTTAGTTGCATTCTTTGAGATATTTGCTTGTTAGTTGGTTTTGGTTAGTTTGAAGGGGATCGTTGCATTGTTCATACTAGTTGCATTCATGCATTGCATTGCATTAGGTTAAATGGATTTTGTGGGTACATTCGCTATAGGCCCTCACGAGACCTTACTCGTCCACTGGGGCTGCCTAGGGGTTTAAAGGGCTTGTTGCATATGCCAAATGCAACCGTGATCACCTACGGAAGTGGTACTAATCAGGTAGTTGTAATTGTTTATGCTTGAGGACAAGCATCAGTTTAAGTTTGGGGGTTTGATAAGTGGATTTAATATCCACTGGGAATGCCTCCGTTCGGCTTAAATTGATTGTTTTGGACTCAAGTTGTTGTAGTTTTGATGTGTTTTGCTTAGTTGTGCAGATTTACGAGAATGTTGATTAAAGTGGATGCTTCTATCGTTCTTGGAGAATTAATTGATTAAAATTCGGATTTTTGAGAAGGGCTGCGCACCTTATACTGTTTGGGCCATATCTGGAGTTCTAAAAGTCCGTTTTCAGCCCATTTACAGTCCACGCGAAGCTTGAGAGATTTTCTACAATATGGGATAGGTCTTACACGACCAGGTTGCGTGTGGTGGGCCCAGGAAGCACGACCAGCAGATAGATGGGAGAAGAAAAATTACTGTTTTGCCCTTTTCTAGTTCTAATTGTATTTTGGGCAATTTTTAATACCTAAATTGAATTCTAATTGTAATAGAAGGTAATATCTTGTTGGGCAAGATTTGTAGAGCCTATTTAAACACAACCTACCATTGTAAATCATAACAATTCATAGCTTTTAATCGTATCAAGGTACTTTCGATCTTCAATTCTTTCTTCAATATAATGTTTTCATTCATTATCATTATTATTATGTTTTCTTTATTAAATATGCATAACTAATTCTCTAATCTGAGGATTGGGTAGTATTCCTTGGTATTCATGCATGCTTGATTATGTGATTTTCTGCTTTGCTGATCTGTTAATGAGATCTTAACACAATTAGGGGAGTCATGAACCTTTGATTGTATTCTAGGGATTGTAATGAGCTTGGGAGAGAAGTTACAATCTTAGTACATGATTTAACAGACATAATTTGAATATTAGATCGGGAGATTAATAGGAGAATTGTGAGACATATAATTCTTGGTATTTAACAGTTTATAGATATACTTTGATTGTATCACGGGAGTGTCAATTAAGGTGTAGCTGTAAGCACTATATTGTAGCCTGGGAGGGTGCAGTATAACTTTAGAAGAATTGTTTTCAGCAAGGTAGGAACACAGATATCACATTAATATTGAGCATGTATTGAGACCAAGTGAAGAACCCCAGTTCTTAGATTGTTTCCAACATATTTGAATCTCAGTTTAAAATCAATTCTTAGTGCTTATAATTAGTTCTTGGTTAATTTAGTTAATACAAAAACCCAAAAATTCTTCTCACACACTTCTAGACGTAAAGAGATAAGATACTTGAACTTGATATTACATTCAGTCCTTCCCTGTGAACGAACAACAAAAATACTACTAACAGCTGCCTAGGGGTTTAACGGCCTGTTGCATATGCTCAATGCAATCGTGTCATCTACGAAAGTGATGTTTGTTAGGATTTAGTTTTTATTTCACTCATTTGCCCGAGGACGTGCAAATGCTTAGTGTGGGGATGTTTGATAGAATATATTTTTATATATATTTTAGATGATTTTATTATCATATTTATTGTGTTTTGCATTGATTTGGATTTTTATTTAATAGATTTGATTGTTTTATTGTAGGAAATAAAGAATTCATAACTTGGAAGGATTTGGAGCAAAAAGAGCAAATTTGGAGATAAAATAGATGAAATTTCGGAATTATTGGACTAGATGGGCTGTTACACTGTTTTGACCATATTTGGAGTTCTAAAAGTCCGTTTTCAGCGATCTTACTGCCCACGCGAAGCTTGGGAGATTTTCTACAACATGGAACAGGTTTTACAAGAGCAAGTTGCGCGTGGTGGGCGCAGACAGCACGACAAACAGACTGCTTGGCGCAGGTTGCGCGAGGAAAATCCTGAAAATTACTGTTTTGACCATATCTTGAGTTCTACAAGTCCGTTTTGGACGATCTTACAGCTCACGCGAAGACAACGGAATTATCTACAATTCAGAAGTGGTCCAATATCAGTATTCCAACGGGATCAGCCCATAAACAGGTCAGAAAATCCAGCAGCTTCCAGAAATTCGATTTGAAGTGGGAAACTTCCATAAATCCAATTCTAATCAACATGGAAACACTAGGGGCGCTAGGAACATTCTAGAGGGCTGTGTTAAGCGTGGAAACTTGCAATTCTTACTTCTATTCAAGCTTGGAAACTTGTCATCTCCTAATCCAACTCTATTTGTGGCAACTTCCTTGGAATGCAATTCTATTATGGAAAGGACTTGGAGGCTAATACATCTAGTGGCTATATAAACACATCTTGGGACACATTATTAAGGAGGTAATATTAGATCAAATAATATAGTTTAGAGTAGATTATTATTATTAGTTGGAGATGTAGAGAAACACCATGACTCTTCTTTTGGGTGACAACATTGAAGTTTGAAGGTTTTGTTCTCTTAATCTTTTCTTTGTTCTTATTAGTTTAATTATGTTTTCTTGTTTTACTAGTTGTTTTACTTATTTAATTATTAACGAGTAGTTATTTCTAGGGCTTAAAGGGAAGCCATGTTTGCACTAATATTGGCATGATTTTCATAGTGGTTTGATTGGTTATGGTTAATTCTGATTGATATGTTTTAATCATTAATTTGTGTAATCGGCCGATATCATGGATTAATTATATGCAAATAGGGGTATGGATCGAGAGATTTACTTACTAGAGGCACACATACGATTAGCAGAATTGAATTTGAGTGCGGAAGCATCATTGGATTTCTGAGAGCGTTAATGCTTGGAAGAGATTAACTTGACTCTAATTACCTGATTGATTGAATTACTAAAAGTGGTTAATTGTGTTGAATGTTTCGAGAGTGTTAATGCTTGAAAGAGATTAACATACTCTAGTTATAGGATCACATTGATTGCTTTAGCTTAAGAGCCAATTGTGTAAGCATGGTGGACCTGATTGCCCTAGGTTTTAAATAATTTGTTTATCATCTGTTTAATTAGTGTTAATCTTGTTTAATTAGTTAATTAATATTCTCCAATATTCGTCTGACCCTTGAAACAATTAACGATAACTGAAAAGGAATTAGTAGAACCTGTCTCCTTGTGGATTCGACCCGCTTGCCATCTGTACTAGCAATAGACACCGTGCGCTTGCGGTTAGGTATAATTTGACACATCAGTACCCACAAAATCCATCTAGCTCATGTAAAATATTGAATGCCAATACAACACCACACAAAGAAGTCCTCTCATGCCACATCAACTTAAGAATCAAAGTGAATAATGCAATGCCTTGGTGTCAAATGTGCAAGTATTCACATAGTCTACTCAATGAATATGCATAAGTTCTCAAAAGTCCATGTCAAGTGTAGGAATAAGTTGGTAATCATGCTAAACCCACAAAAGTACATCTTTGAGTCAAAACTCGGGACATTATATGTAAAAACAAGTAATTACTCACCTTTCGCTCACAAAAGAATATTCACTCAAAAATAGGGTAAGTGTATCACTCAATCCCAACAAGATCATAAACATGCTTGACAGTTGGTATCAATCTAATTTTAACACAACATACATCACTGATGATAATCAAAAGGTATTTATTCGGATTGTAACGGGGCTAGGGACAATGTATGTCAAGTAAAGCCAAAAAAAGGTGAAGAGCCAAAGGCTAGTACCCAATAAAATAAATCATTCAACTCCTTATCTGTCATCCCCACAATTGAATATTTTTATTCTTCCAACAAATAACCTGAATAGTCGAACAAAGAAGGATCACACAAACATAAATATGCTCTCATATATATAATATTTTTTCCTTTTTTTTCCTTTCTATTTTTTTTCGAGAGCTAAATATAAACAAGTACAATGATCCCATGATATTAGTACAAAATTTTACTAAAATGTAAACAACCATACCCCATATTCTTCCAAAGTAATGACCATAAATAAACCCCCCTTTTGCACACCTTTTTACTCCCTCAAACACTCTACTAGCCTTTGACAATTTGGGTTCAAGTTAAAGTAAGTCCAATACAAGAAAAAGGTCTAGGAAAGTAATGTGGTGTGTCACCGAAAAAATAAGATTAAGCTCAACGGGTTAACTAATTGATCATGTATACATGGTGTGGTAATATAGGAAATATGAGGTTATCCCTAAATGCCTTTATCACGTTATCATCAAATTATGTCATGCATTTCAAGAAAGGTCTCAAACAAGTGCTAGCAATGAAAATAACATGTGGACACTCAAGCAAACGAATATAAGATGCAAAAGATATGCATATAGGCTCAAATACTCACTTGGTGGCAAAACATAATCAATCCCAAGTAAAAAAAATCTCTCTAATTGTTATTTCCTAGTTATACATCACGAGATTGTAGAAGGGGGGTTGAATACAATCTCAACTAAATTCTTTCGAACTTATGAGGTTTAAAACAAATTGTTATAAGAACAGAAAGAAAAACAAGAAAAACAAATTATCTAACACACATACAACACGAGATATAAAAAATCTCAGGTGGGTTAACTTGATTGCTTAGTCCACCTAATGGCTGTATTTGAAGATAATTCTCTGCGTACGAATACACAGCTACGGGTTACAATGTTTTAGTGTTTACATGAAAACCTAAGCTATTAGCCTTGTGATCAGTGTTTTCTTCTCTACTAAAAACTATTGCTACTCATACAGCTTATTAAAACTATGTGAAGACAAGTAAAAGTTACATGAAATGTGATGATACATTTCTGGTCTAACTTGTCACACACACATACTCGAAGTGGTAGCCATTTCTGGAATTATCTTGAAAGGCTTCTTTTCTTGATTTGGACAATCCCAACATGCTTCAAGTCAGTGTATGTTTCTTTCTTCAAAAGTTACTAAGTTCTTGAGATGACTTAGCTTCCAAGCCCACGTGATGCATGGTGTCTTTGACATGAAAAAATAACACAATTAATAAAGATGACTAGGTTAATTATTATTAACTCAATATTAATAAAGATGACTAGGTTAACACAACTTTGAAAAAATTTCCCAATATTCATCTAATTATTATTAGATGAATATTGGGAAATTTGGGAGATAATTGAGGAAACCAAGTTAATTATTATTAGATGAATATTGGGAAATTTGGGAGATAATTGAGGCAACAAAAAATATGGCATAACAACTACCCCACAGTTCTTTAGTACAGCTTGATGGACTGGAGAATTAAGCATGCTTCGATTTTCAAAATTTCCCGAGTCACTGAAACAACTAAGAGAGGAAGTGTTGAGTATGGAATACACACACAAGGAAAATACAGAGGGGGGTGAATGTATTTTCAAACTTTCTTTAGAATTGGATATAAGAACAGTATGGTAGAATGTTTGAATCTGTGTTTGATGTATATGTAGCTAAGTGTGTGTTTGTGTTTAACAAGATATAAATGTGAAAAATTAAAACACAAGAACACAATCACTCACTTTAATCTAATATTGTATTAGATCGAAAATTTTGCTACAATCTGTGAATACAAATGTTAGTATTCCCAGCTTCAATTTTTCTCAGAGAGATGTTATCTAAGATATGAGAAATTAGTTTTAAAAACCTTAGCTACTAAGAAAGAGAGGTTGTACACTTATAGAACATGTGTACAGCCTACTTACTACAAATGTAATGACAGACAAAATTACTTTCTAATCTGTCTATCCCTTTTTGAGTAAACATCCAAGCAACATGTAATTTGACTTTTCTTTAACATGCTCAGATCCACCTCTTTAGCAGCTTGTCTCCTGTTAACAACTCTCTAAGCTTCTTGTAGACTTTCCAAAAACACTTTACAGTAATGTGGTCCTGAAAGTGTCTTGGCTTGTTGCAGGTATCTGACTTGTACAATCTTCAACATTTTGTCTCCAAAAACTCATTCGAGAAATGACCAAGTGGTTGATTCGAGAACTAGAATTGGCTAATTTGATAACTCTGAGTTCTCAAATATTGTATCCTTGACATATTGAACCACTTCTCGAATAGGCCTTTTCTTCAGGATTCCTTGACTTATCGAATAGGCCTTTTACTTGTGGATTCCTTGAAATGTCGAATAGATTCCTTCGTCCTTGAGATATCAAATAGAACTTTGAATTGTTGACTATTTGAGAACTCGAATGATGATTTGACTTATTGACTTCTTGAGTTCTCGAATAGAGTATTAGACATGTCGAATCCCTGAGTTGTCGAATGAGGCTTTGACTTGTTGACTCATTGAGATATCTAACAGTGTCTTTTGAGATATCGAATCCTTGACTTCTCGAAACCTTGACTTCTCGAACAGACCAAAACACTTCTCGAATTAGTACTTAGGAAAATCTTCAGTCTTCAAAATCCAACTGTGTTTATTTCTACAGCCTTGTTCTTCAACTTGAGGCATGACCTCTGGATCTTCTTTGAAGCATTCTTTCATGACTTAATTTATATAGTTACACAGCTAGAATTTTGATGCCTATTACAAGTACTAAATACAAGTAGAAACTCTACAACTAGAGGGTTCCCCAGTTAAGGGATCATATAGGTAATGCAAAGCATTACTAACAATTAGGCTTGTTATTAGATGTTTACAGGCATGCCTTAGTGACTAATAGGAAGATTAGTAAAAAATATGGAGCACCTAGATTTATGGAGCACCAAATTTTGAATTCATGTAAGTTTATATTTTTTTCTATCATACTAAATACAAAAACACTATTACTAGGATATACAATGGGGAAATGATTTTTTTTTTTTGGTCAAAAGAAAGAGACATATCATATATTAATAGATCGAACATACAATTCCCAAAAAATGTACGGGAATGTAAGGGTTTCTTACATCCACAAAGCCTATCATCTAACCGAAAGGTATACTTAACCAATCCCTGGGCCGTAACTGTAACAACCCCGATTTTTCCGGATTTATTATTATTATTACTTAAATATTTTATTGGTTTTCCGTAAAGGAATAATAAGATTGTGAATATTTAATTTTAATTTGAATGCAGTTATGTGTTTAATTGTTAATAGGTTATTCGGGTAGACTGTATTTGGTACTGTCTGTGTTAGTAAAAATGTTTATTTTATTAAAAATTTATATTTTTATCAAAACTGATAAATTGAGTTTGTTTTAAAATTTTATAGATCGAGTTGGTATTTTATTGGTACAAAAATTATACCCGATATTCTACCTGTGTACAAAAGTTTTATTTGTATAAATTATTAAAATGTTTAAAATTTAGTATTTTCACATTTTTGGTAACTTGAGATTATTTTAGAATTTTAAGGATCAAAACTATATTTTTCTCGTACTAAAATTTTACCCGGTATCTTATCCGTGCCCCATTAATATTTGGGTGCATTATGAAAATATTTAAAAATTTTGTATTTTATATTTTTGATCAATCAGCGAAAATTATGTGTAATTTATTATATTAAAATATATTTTTAGTTTAATTTACTGTGTGTTAGTTTATTTTTAATGCATTTAAAGGTGTTATGATTTTTATTAAATAGAAAAATCATCCCGTACATGTTATGTGACTTCTGTGTAGCATAGAATATTTTATTCTATTTTTCTGTAATTTTTATATTTTTAGAATGCAATTATTTCGTATTTTAATTTCCGGATCCAGCCCCTATGCTGGATTCGAGGCCTTGTTTTTGATAAAATTATTTTTATATAATGATAGGATATTTAAAAATGCATTATTTTGTAATTTTTGTAAAATTCATAATTTTTGGGAAATTTTGACATTTATATTATATTTGTTTAAAAATAAAAATTTTACATTTTTATCCCATAAAAATTATTTTTAAGGTTTAATAATCTTAATTAGGGGTTAAAAATATTTTTGGGGTATTAATTTTTGATTAGTATAAATAGCAGCTATTTTATTTTTATTTGTTAAAAAAAAATCAGAAAATCGAATTTTCTGATTTATTTTCTTAATTTTCTGGAAAACATTTTCTTGGTGTTCTTGAGAATCAAACTGCCTTTTGAAGGTGATTCCGTTATCCAAATCTCTTATATGAGTAACCAAATTGAATCCCATGATCTGTACTACCTGTTTATGTGTGTGTGAATCTTTGAATATGCTCTGTTCAAAAATTTTTATTTTTATATTTAATTTTCGAATTTATTTAATTTGGTGTGGATTGTTCACTGATTTGTTGTTGATGTGGTTAGTGTCTATAGATTTCTTATGCTTCCAGGAATTTTATGATGATTTTTACTTGATTTTTTGATGTCCTAAATATGAAATTCGAGTTTAGTGTGGGTGACTTGGATTTTCAAATTTTCCGGATTGATTGTTGATTGTTTGCTATTCTTGATGACTTAGATAGATTGTAGGAGTGATAAGCTTCGTTTTGATATAAAGAATTCGTAGGTTGGTGTTGGATTTAGGCTCGTCGGAAAATCTTTTGAAGCTCGCCGGAGAGCTTCGTTTTTCGCCGGAATCGACCAACGGTTGGTCGAATTCTGTGTTTGTTGTTGTGGTTAAATTGTAGGTTTGATTTGGAACATATTACAAGCAAAATCTGTAGGAAAACGAGTTAGTTTTGAGTCGCCGGAGTTTGGCCGGATTTTTGCCGCCGGCATGAATAGTAAATGGGGGGGGGGGTTGGTTACAGGTAGAAGACGATGTCTTTCAAAAAAAATATATAAATATTTTACTTTAAATACTTTTAAAAATCTTTTAAAAAAATTCTGAATTTAATTATAAAATTCAGAAAATTATTTTCTGAAAATATTTTGGAAATTCAAAATTTATTTCTAAATTCTGTTTTTTAATTTCTAAAAATTATTTTATTATTTACTTTTAATTCAAAAATAATTAAGAATTAAATATTTTTAATTATACTAATTAATTTCAAATAATGATTTAATTAATTTAATTATTTGATAAATGTAATTATTTATCAAATAATTTTATTGATTAATTATTAGTTGATTTTAATTAATTTAATTAGATTATTTAATTTTTAATTAATCAATTTTCTGTTTAAAAATGATTTAAAAATAGAAAGAAATTGTTTTAAATTCTAAAAATAATCAGGGAGTGATAAAAATAGTTTTAAAATTCTAAAATTTTTTTACAAACCCGGATTAAATATTTATTAAAATATTTTGGGGATTCAATAATTATCCGGAGGGTTTATTATCGATTTTTTTTAATTCAAAAAGGGTTATTTAAATCTTCTAAAATTCTTTTAAGTGCTTTAAAAATATTTTTAAATATTCTAAAAATACTTTGAGTGCTCTTTTACTTGTGAGTCGTATCTACTATGTGAAGTACGTGTTATGTGATTATGTGATCTACTTATCAAGTCTTTATACGTGCAATGTGAATTGTTTAGGTATTATGTATCGAGGATAAGATTATAAATCGAGTTTTGGTCGATATATATTTAATGTGTGCTTAATTGTGTATATGATTCATATTATAAGATGTCGTTAGGGGTAGACGTCGTTTCTTGATTTACTGACTATGATTGTCAGATTATTTTTATCTTCACAAGGATTCATTGGTAAATATTGACTTAGGTTTGTCAGCGAAGATAAGTAGATGATGGAAAAGGTGGAGATGAATGCAGTATTGTTTGTGGAATTGTTGGTTTACTTGTGAGGTGTTTTAACACCGGGAAAACGTTTATGTTCAAAGGGGACATTTCCAATTATTTTCCCCCGATAGAGATTTTGGTAAGCATGGTTAATATGTTCGAGTTGAGTTTATAAACGTTTATAGAAAGTAGAAATTGACGTTTGAAGACTGAAGTACCAGCTTATGTTTGACTATAGAAGTAGACGCGTGGGCTCGATTTCGACGGATCAGACTCGTGGCAATCGCAAGAGCATCAAACATTAAAACAGAGGACATGATGACGTGAGATAGAAGAAAAAGATAGTTGTATTACTTCGGTGCTACGTAATAGCTAAGGACCAGAGGCAAGTATTTTCCCCTTTGATCATCTTAAACACAGTTTATTTTATGTTTCAGTGATTCATATCATGACGAATAGCTATTGTTCAGAGCTTTTTGTGATTCTTAAATATTTTTGTACGAACACAACTGCTTGATATTGGTACCATTGATGTGGGGAAATTGTTGAAGATAAACTCTCCATATCCTTATTATAGTAGTAAATAATAGAGATGTGACCAGTATTTAAAACTAAGCATTTCTTGTTGAATTCGGAAATTGCTCTATTGGATTGGAAAATGGTAAAGCGTAGGAGGCCACGTTGAGTAGTTGGTCCAGCTATATTTAAGGAGGATATGGTAACCATTCAATCTTCCTATAGGCTAACATTACTTGCCTATTTTGGTACCCTCATGAAATCCGGGTTATACACACGGGTATAGAAATGTACCGGTGGTAGTATAAAGGGTCCCATTGCTTTTGAACCTGATCAGGGGGCAATGGTGTTTTGTCTTTATTTTTATATATCCAATCCATATCGCCAGAATGGCTATTATATATTGTGAGTTGGCAGATGATTCATTTTTATGACATGCCAAATGATTTCAGTTATGGTTTGAATTATATCACAGTTGTTGATTCAGTTTTCTCTATAAACTGTTTTACATTTCAGTTGATTTTATGCCCCACTTATCCTGGTTTTATATCAAAATTTTTATACGCTTGCTGAGCATTTCTTTCGCTCATACTTGCTGTTTTAAATTCTAACATTTCAGTAAAATAGTTTGGCGAGACTTATCCGCACAGTTCAGAAAGAGAAGAGGCGTGATGCTATTTTGAAGATGACTTGCTCAGGATGTCTGGATTTAGTGTAAGATCTATTTTATATAATTGAGTTCTAATATTTATTATTATTATTATTATTATTATTATTATTATTATTATTATTATTATTATTATTATTATTATTATTATTATTATTATTATTATTATGTAATAGTCTAGTTGGCCTGGCGTACTTCTTATCGAAGTTACACCAGTGGTTTAAGATTTTATCAAAGAGAATGTTGTAAAGAAGGAATACTTTTTATTTAATGGAATTTGGATTCTTGTTTCTAGCCCTATAACCTTGAAAGATCTTGGCATGTTTGGGGTCACAGATGTTTTATTTTGAGGATTTTCGCGTGACGACCAAATCTCCTGACCCCGGATTTGGGGGGCGTCACAGTTGGTATTAGAGCTGAGGTTATAGTAAACTAGAAACGAGAGTGTGTAGGAGTGTGTATAGCTAAGTAAGGAACGTCAGAGCTCATATAGAGTTCGTGTTGGACTATTGGATATAGTACCAATTAGTAAGTTAAGATTGGAGTACTCGTTTGAGATGGTGGTGCTGAACTGGATAGACCGCCTTGCGAATGGAGATGTCTACTGTGGATCTTCAGTGATTATTACGAGATGACGATGACATACGATATCGATATCCTTAAAACGTGGAGAGGAAGAAGCTTATAATCGAAGGACGAGCTATCAAAGAAGCTGACAAAGAAGGCATAAGTAGAGACATTGGCAATACCTTCTCTTCTTACAAATTATTTTGATATCCCTCCTAGAGAGGCATTCGTTAAAAGATATATCTCCTCTTCTAAATAGTGACATTTTGAATTTTAACTTTTCGTTTTCTCCGGTGGTTAATAACCTTATTTGAAATATAGTACCACTTGTTCGGTACTTTCTTTTTGGTTGTTCATCTTCTCAAAAATAACACATTTGGAATTCCTTTCATATTTCTCAACTCATACTGAGACGAACAAACCTATTTATAGGGGACACCAGGTATATCTGTCTGTGTGATAGAAGTTGGATGGAACGCCATCACTGGTTTGTTGTGTATTACAAGAAGGCTGACCACCTTTATTAGTAAATGTCGGAGCTAAGACACACAACGTCGGGTTCATATGATCATATTGATCTCTCAGTTATTCTTTCATTTCAAAGAATATTTGCTTTTAAAATTTATAAATTGATAACCACAATTGTGGGACATTCGCTATGATATGAATTTTTTTTTTTCAAAATTTCATGATTCTTGTTATCACAAAAAGTTTTGAAGGTATGCCAATCAATTGGGAATAAGTTAACCTTGACGGGATGAATTAAGACTTAGCGATGGGATTACCACGAGCAAAAGCAGATCAAGATACGATTAGAATACTAATGGCGGATAATGGAGTCAATTCGTGTTCTCTTTATCGATTAACGCTACGTTACTGCAAAGTTGGTTCGATTTTATATGGAAGAAAAGCAAGTGTGGATGATGAAGGAGTTAAAGAACCCTAGGGATTTCTTTTCCTCAGTGGATTCCGAGGACGGAATCCCTTTAAGGAGGGAAGATTGTAACAACCCCGATTTTTTCGGATTTATTATTATTATTACTTAAATATTTTATTGGTTTTCCGTAAAGGAATAATAAGATTGTGAATATTTAATTTTAATTTGAATGCAGTTATGTGTTTAATTGTTAATAGGTTATTCGGGTAGACTGTATTTGGTACTGTCTGTGTTAGTAAAAATGATTATTTTATTAAAAATTTATATTTTTATCAAAAGTGATAAATTGAGTTTGTTTTAAAATTTTATGGATCGAGTTGGTATTTTATTGGTACAAAAATTATACCCGATATTCTACCTGTGTACAAAAGTTTTATTTGTATAAATTATTAAAATGTTTAAAATTTAGTATTTTCACATTTTTGGTAACTTGAGATTATTTTAGAATTTTAATGATCAAAACTATATTTTTCTCGTACTAAAATTTTACCCGGTATCTTATTTGTGCCCCATTAATATTTGGGTGCATTATGAAAATATTTTAAAATTTTGTATTTTATATTTTTGATAAATCAGGGAAAATTATGTGTAATTTATTATATTAAAATATATTTTTAGTCTACTTTACTTTGTGTTAGTTTATTTTTAATGCATTTAAAGGTGTTATGATTTTTGTTAAATAGGAAAATCATCCCGTACGTGTTATGTGACTTCTGTGTAGCATAGAATATTTTATTCTATTTTTCTGTAATTTTTATATTTTTAGAATGCAATTATTTCGCATTTTAATTTCTGGATCCAGCCCCTATGCTGGATTCGAGGCTTTGTTTTTTATAAAATTATTTTTATATAATGATAGGATATTTAAAAATGCATTATTTTGTAATTTTTGTAAAATTCATAATTTTTGGGAAATTTTGACATTTATATTATATTTGTTTAAAAATAAAAATTTTACATTTTTATCCCATAAAAATTATTTTTAAGGTTTAATAATCTTAATTAGGGGTTAAAAATATTTTTGGGGTATTAATTTTTGATTAGTATAAATAGCAGCTATTTTATTTTTATTTGTTAAAAAAAAAATCAGAAAATCGAATTTTCTGATTTATTTTCTTAATTTTCTGGAAAACATTTTCTTGGTGTTCTTGAGAATCAAACTGCCTTTTGAAGGTGATTCCGTTATCCAAATCTCTTATATGAGTAACCAAATTGAATCCCATGATCTGTACTACCTGTTTATGTGTGTGTGAATCTTTGAATATGCTCTGTTCAAAAATTTTTATTTTTATATTTAATTTTCGAATTTATTTAATTTGGTGTGGATTGTTCACTGATTTGTTGTTGATGTGGTTAGTGTCTATAGATTTCTTATGCTTCCAGGAATTTTATGATGATTTTTACTTGATTTTTTGATGTCCTAAATATGAAATTCGAGTTTAGTGTGGGTGACTTGGATTTTCAAATTTTCCGGATTGATTGTTGATTGTTTGCTATTCTTGATGACTTAGATAGATTGTAGGAGTGATAAGCTTCGTTTTGATATAAAGAATTCGTAGGTTGGTGTTGGATTTAGGCTCGTCGGAAAATCTTTTGAAGCTCGCCGGAGAGCTTCGTTTTTCGCCGGAATCGACCAACGGTTGGTCGAATTCTGTGTTTGTTGTTGTGGTTAAATTGTAGGTTTGATTTGGAACATATTACAAGCAAAATCTGTAGGAAAACGAGTTAGTTTTGAGTCGCCGGAGTTTGGCCGGATTTTTGCCGCCGGCATGAATAGTAAATGGGGGGGGTTGGTTACAGGTAGAAGACGATGTCTTTCAAAAAAAATATATAAATATTTTACTTTTATTTACTTTTAAAAATCTTTTAAAAAAATTCTGAATTTAATTATAAAATTCAGAAAATTATTTTCTGAAAATATTTTGGAAATTCAAAATTTATTTCTAAATTCTGTTTTTAATTTCTAAAAATTATTTTATTATTTACTTTTAATTCAAAAATAATTAAGAATGAAATATTTTTAATTATACTAATTAATTTCAAATAATGATTTACTTAATTTAATTATTTGATAAATGTAATTATTTATCAAATAATTTTATTGATTAATTATTAGTTGATTTTAATTAATTTAATTAGATTATTTAATTTTTAATTAATCAATTTTCTGTTTAAAAATGATTTAAAAATAGAAAGAAATTGTTTTAAATTCTAAAAATAATCAGGGAGTGATAAAAATAGTTTTAAAATTCTAAAATTTTTTTACAAACCCGGATTAAATATTTATTAAAATATTTTGGGGATTCAATAATTATCCGGAGGGTTTATTATCGATTTTTTTTAATTCAAAAAGGGTTATTTAAATCTTCTAAAATTCTTTTAAGTGCTTTAAAAATATTTTTAAATATTCTAAAAATACTTTGAGTGCTCTTTTACTTGTGAGTCGTATCTACTATGTGAAGTACGTGTTATGTGATTATGTGATCTACTTATCAAGTCTTTATACGTGCAATGTGAATTGTTTAGGTATTATGTATCGAGGATAAGATTATAAATCGAGTTTTGGTCGATATATATTTAATGTGTGCTTAATTGTGTATATGATTTATATTATAAGATGTCGTTAGGGGTAGACGTCGTTTCTTGATTTACTGACTATGATTGTCAGATTATTTTTATCTTCACAAGGATTCATTGGTAAATATTGACTTAGGTTTGTCAGCGAAGATAAGTAGATGATGGAAAAGGTGGAGATGAATGCAGTATTGTTTGTGGAATTGTTGGTTTACTTGTGAGGTGTTTTAACATCGGGAAAACGTTTATGTTCAAAGGGGACATTTCCAATTATTTTCCCCCGATAGAGATTTTGGTAAGCATGGTTAATATGTTCGAGTTGAGTTTATAAACGTTTATAGAAAGTAGAAATTGACGTTTGAAGACTGAAGTACCAGCTTATGTTTGACTATAGAAGTAGACGCGTGGGCTCGATTTCGACGGATCAGACTCGTGGCAATCGCAAGAGCATCAAACATTAAAACAGAGGACATGATGACGTGAGATTGAAGAAAAAGATAGTTGTATTACTTCGGTGCTACGTAATAGCTAAGGACCAGAGGCAAGTATTTTCCCCTTTGATCATCTTAAACAAAGTTTATTTTATGTTTCAGTGATTCATATCATGACGAATAGCTATTGTTCAGAGCTTTTTGTGATTCTTAAATATTTTTGTACGAACACAATTGCTTGATATTGGTACCATTGATGTGGGGAAATTGTTGAAGATAAACTCTCCATATCCTTATTATAGTAGTAAATAATAGAGATGTGACCAGTATTTAAAACTAAGCATTTCTTGTTGAATTCGGAAATTGCTCTATTGGATTGGAAAATGGTAAAGCGTAGGAGGCCACGTTGAGTAGTTGGTCCAACTATATTTAAGGAGGATATGGTAACCATTCAATCTTCCTATAGGCTAACATTACTTGCCTATTTTGGTACCCTCATGAAATCCGGGTTATACACACGGGTATAGAAATGTACCGGTGGTAGTATAAAGGGTCCCATTGCTTTTGAACCTGATTAGGGGGCAATGGTGTTTTGTCTTTATTTTTATATATCCAATCCATATCGCCAGAATGGCTATTATATATTGTGAGTTGGCAGATGATTCATTTTATGACATGCCAAATGATTTCAGTTATGGTTTGAATTATATCACAGTTGTTGATTCAGTTTTCTCTATAAACTGTTTTACATTTCAGTTGATTTTATGCCCCACTTATCCTGGTTTTATATCAAAATTTTTATACGCTTGCTGAGCATTTCTTTCGCTCATACTTGCTGTTTTAAATTCTAACATTTCAGTAAAATAGTTTGGCGAGACTTATCCGCACAGTTCAGAAAGAGAAGAGGCGTGATGCTATTTTGAAGATGACTTGCTCAGGATGTCTGGATTTAGTGTAAGATCTATTTTATATAATTGAGTTCTAATATTTATTATTATTATTATTATTATTATTATTATTATTATTATTATTATTATTATTATTATTATTATTATTATTATTATTATTATTATTATTATTATGTAATAGTCTAGTTGGCCTGGCGTACTTCTTATCGAAGTTACACCAGTGGTTTAAGATTTTATCAAAGAGAATGTTGTAAAGAAGGAATACTTTTTATTTAATGGAATTTGGATTCTTGTTTCTAGCCCTATAACCTTGAAAGATCTTGGCATGTTTGGGGTCACAGATGTTTTATTTTGAGGATTTTCGCGTGACGACCAAATCTCCTGACCCCGGATTTGGGGGGCGTCACAGTTGGTATTAGAGCTGAGGTTATAGTAAACTAGAAACGAGAGTGTGTAGGAGTGTGTATAGCTAAGTAAGGAACGTCAGAGCTCATATAGAGTTCGTGTTGGACTATTGGATATAGTACCAATTAGTAAGTTAAGATTGGAGTACTCGTTTGAGATGGTGGTGCTGAACTGGATAGACCGCCTTGCGAATGGAGATGTCTACTGTGGATCTTCAGTGATTATTACGAGATGACGATGACATACGATATCGATATCCTTAAAACGTGGAGAGGAAGAAGCTTATAATCGAAGGACGAGCTATCAAAGAAGCTGACAAAGAAGGCATAAGTAGAGACATTGGCAATACCTTCTCTTCTTACAAATTATTTTGATATCCCTCCTAGAGAGGCATTCGTTAAAAGATATATCTCCTCTTCTAAATAGTGACATTTTGAATTTTAACTTTTCGTTTTCTCCGGTGGTTAATAACCTTATTTGAAATATAGTACCACTTGTTCGGTACTTTCTTTTTGGTTGTTCATCTTCTCAAAAATAACACATTTGGAATTCCTTTCATATTTCTCAACTCATACTGAGACGAACAAACCTATTTATAGGGGACACCAGGTATATCTGTCTGTGTGATAGAAGTTGGATGGAACGCCATCACTGGTTTGTTGTGTATTACAAGAAGGCTGACCACCTTTATTAGTAAATGTCGGAGCTAAGACACACAACGTCGGGTTCATATGATCATATTGATCTCTCAGTTATTCTTTCATTTCAAAGAATATTTGCTTTTAAAATTTATAAATTGATAACCACAATTGTGGGACATTCGCTATGATATGAATTTTTTTTTTTCAAAATTTCATGATTCTTGTTATCACAAAAAGTTTTGAAGGTATGCCAATCAATTGGGAATAAGTTAACCTTGACGGGATGAATTAAGACTTAGCGATGGGATTACCACGAGCAAAAGCAGATCAAGATACGATTAGAATACTAATGGCGGATAATGGAGTCAATTCGTGTTCTCTTTATCGATTAACGCTACGTTACTGCAAAGTTGGTTCGATTTTATATGGAAGAAAAGCAAGTGTGGATGATGAAGGAGTTAAAGAACCCTAGGGATTTCTTTTCCTCAGTGGATTCCGAGGACGGAATCCCTTTAAGGAGGGAAGATTGTAACAACCCCGATTTTTTCGGATTTATTATTATTATTACTTAAATATTTTATTGGTTTTCCGTAAAGGAATAATAAGATTGTGAATATTTAATTTTAATTTGAATGCAGTTATGTGTTTAATTGTTAATAGGTTATTCGGGTAGACTGTATTTGGTACTGTCTGTGTTAGTAAAAATGCTTATTTTATTAAAAATTTATATTTTTATCAAAAGTGATAAATTGAGTTTGTTTTAAAATTTTATGGATCGAGTTGGTATTTTATTGGTACAAAAATTATACCCGATATTCTACCTGTGTACAAAAGTTTTATTTGTATAAATTATTAAAATGTTTAAAATTTAGTATTTTCACATTTTTGGTAACTTGAGATTATTTTAGAATTTTAATGATCAAAACTATATTTTTCTCGTACTAAAATTTTACCCGGTATCTTATTTGTGCCCCATTAATATTTGGGTGCATTATGAAAATATTTTAAAATTTTGTATTTTATATTTTTGATAAATCAGGGAAAATTATGTGTAATTTATTATATTAAAATATATTTTTAGTCTACTTTACTTTGTGTTAGTTTATTTTTAATGCATTTAAAGGTGTTATGATTTTTGTTAAATAGGAAAATCATCCCGTACGTGTTATGTGACTTCTGTGTAGCATAGAATATTTTATTCTATTTTTCTGTAATTTTTATATTTTTAGAATGCAATTATTTCGCATTTTAATTTCTGGATCCAGCCCCTATGCTGGATTCGAGGCTTTGTTTTTTATAAAATTATTTTTATATAATGATAGGATATTTAAAAATGCATTATTTTGTAATTTTTGTAAAATTCATAATTTTTGGGAAATTTTGACATTTATATTATATTTGTTTAAAAATAAAAATTTTACATTTTTATCCCATAAAAATTATTTTTAAGGTTTAATAATCTTAATTAGGGGTTAAAAATATTTTTGGGGTATTAATTTTTGATTAGTATAAATAGCAGCTATTTTATTTTTATTTGTTAAAAAAAAAATCAGAAAATCGAATTTTCTGATTTATTTTCTTAATTTTCTGGAAAACATTTTCTTGGTGTTCTTGAGAATCAAACTGCCTTTTGAAGGTGATTCCGTTATCCAAATCTCTGATATGAGTAACCAAATTGAATCCCATGATCTGTACTACCTGTTTATGTGTGTGTGAATCTTTGAATATGCTCTGTTCAAAAATTTTTATTTTTATATTTAATTTTCGAATTTATTTAATTTGGTGTGGATTGTTCACTGATTTGTTGTTGATGTGGTTAGTGTCTATAGATTTCTTATGCTTCCAGGAATTTTATGATGATTTTTACTTGATTTTTTGATGTCCTAAATATGAAATTCGAGTTTAGTGTGGGTGACTTGGATTTTCAAATTTTCCGGATTGATTGTTGATTGTTTGCTATTCTTGATGACTTAGATAGATTGTAGGAGTGATAAGCTTCGTTTTGATATAAAGAATTCGTAGGTTGGTGTTGGATTTAGGCTCGTCGGAAAATCTTTTGAAGCTCGGCGGAGAGCTTCGTTTTTCGCCGGAATCGACCAACGGTTGGTCGAATTCTGTGTTTGTTGTTGTGGTTAAATTGTAGGTTTGATTTGGAACATATTACAAGCAAAATCTGTAGGAAAACGAGTTAGTTTTGAGTCGCCGGAGTTTGGCCGGATTTTTGCCGCCGGCATGAATAGTAAATGGGGGGGGTTGGTTACAGGTAGAAGACGATGTCTTTCAAAAAAAATATATAAATATTTTACTTTTATTTACTTTTAAAAATCTTTTAAAAAAATTCTGAATTTAATTATAAAATTCAGAAAATTATTTTCTGAAAATATTTTGGAAATTCAAAATTTATTTCTAAATTCTGTTTTTAATTTCTAAAAATTATTTTATTATTTACTTTTAATTCAAAAATAATTAAGAATGAAATATTTTTAATTATACTAATTAATTTCAAATAATGATTTACTTAATTTAATTATTTGATAAATGTAATTATTTATCAAATAATTTTATTGATTAATTATTAGTTGATTTTAATTAATTTAATTAGATTATTTAATTTTTAATTAATCAATTTTCTGTTTAAAAATGATTTAAAAATAGAAAGAAATTGTTTTAAATTCTAAAAATAATCAGGGAGTGATAAAAATAGTTTTAAAATTCTAAATTTTTTTTACAAACCCGGATTAAATATTTATTAAAATATTTTGGGGATTCAATAATTATCCGGAGGGTTTATTATCGATTTTTTTTAATTCAAAAAGGGTTATTTAAATCTTCTAAAATTCTTTTAAGTGCTTTAAAAATATTTTTAAATATTCTAAAAATACTTTGAGTGCTCTTTTACTTGTGAGTCGTATCTACTATGTGAAGTACGTGTTATGTGATTATGTGATCTACTTATCAAGTCTTTATACGTGCAATGTGAATTGTTTAGGTATTATGTATCGAGGATAAGATTATAAATCGAGTTTTGGTCGATATATATTTAATGTGTGCTTAATTGTGTATATGATTTATATTATAAGATGTCGTTAGGGGTAGACGTCGTTTCTTGATTTACTGACTATGATTGTCAGATTATTTTTATCTTCACAAGGATTCATTGGTAAATATTGACTTAGGTTTGTCAGCGAAGATAAGTAGATGATGGAAAAGGTGGAGATGAATGCAGTATTGTTTGTGGAATTGTTGGTTTACTTGTGAGGTGTTTTAACATCGGGAAAACGTTTATGTTCAAAGGGGACATTTCCAATTATTTTCCCCCGATAGAGATTTTGGTAAGCATGGTTAATATGTTCGAGTTGAGTTTATAAACGTTTATAGAAAGTAGAAATTGACGTTTGAAGACTGAAGTACCAGCTTATGTTTGACTATAGAAGTAGACGCGTGGGCTCGATTTCGACGGATCAGACTCGTGGCAATCGCAAGAGCATCAAACATTAAAACAGAGGACATGATGACGTGAGATTGAAGAAAAAGATAGTTGTATTACTTCGGTGCTACGTAATAGCTAAGGACCAGAGGCAAGTATTTTCCCCTTTGATCATCTTAAACAAAGTTTATTTTATGTTTCAGTGATTCATATCATGACGAATAGCTATTGTTCAGAGCTTTTTGTGATTCTTAAATATTTTTGTACGAACACAATTGCTTGATATTGGTACCATTGATGTGGGGAAACTGTTGAAGATAAACTCTTCATATCCTTATTATAGTAGTAAATAATTGGGATGTGACTAGTATTTAAAACTAAGCATTTCCTGTTGAATTCGGAAATTGCTCTATTGGATTGAAAAATGGTAAAGCGTAGGAGGCCACGTTGAGTAGTTGGTCCAGGTATATTTAAGGAGGATATGGTAACCATTCCATCTTCCTATAGGCTAACATTACTTGCCTATTTTGGTACCCTCATGAAATCCGGGTTATACACACGGGTATAGAAATGTACCGGTGGTAGTATAAAGGGTCTCATTGCTTTTGAACCTGATTAGGGGGCAATGGTGTTTTGTCTTTATTTTTATATATCCAATCCATATTGCCAGAATGGATATTATATATTGTGAGTTGGCAGATGATTCATTTTTATGATATGCCAAATGATTTCAGTTATGGTTTGAATTATATCACAGTTGTTGATTCAGTTTTCTCTATAAACTGTTTTACATTTCAGTTGATTTTATGGCCCACTTATCCTGGTTTTATATCAAAATTTTAATACGCTTGCTGAGCATTTCTTTCGCTCATACTTGCTGTTTTAAATTCTAACATTTCAGTAAAATAGTTTGGCGAGACTTATCCGCACAGTTCAGAAAGAGAAGGGGCGTGATGCTATTTCGAAGATGACTTGCTCAGGATGTCTGGATTTAGTGTAAGATCTATTTTATATAATTGAGTTCTAATATTTATTATTATTATTATTATTATTATTATTATTATTATTATTATTATTATTATTATTATTATTATTATTATTATTATTATTATTATGTAATAGTCTAGTTGGCCTGGCGTACTTCTTATCGAAGTTACACCAGTGGTTTAAGATTTGATCAAAGCGAATGTTGTAAAGAAGGAAATTTTTTATTTAATGGAATTTGGATTCTTGTTTCTAGCCCCATAACCTTCAAAGATCTTGGCATGTTTGGGGTCACAGATGTTTTATTTTGAGTATTTTCGCGTGACGACCAAATCTCCTGACCCCGGATTTGGGGGGCGTCACAGTAACCTAAATTACGACTACCAAGAGAGATTCCACTAAAATTTTAGACAATAATAATTTAATTTTTAAAAAGATGAACCCACAAAAATAATACTGAAGTATAGACACTCCTAGAGCCTAGGCAAAGGGCCTCGTTAAAACCCCACAAGAGCAAAACCCTATGGGAAAAAAATTCAAGGGGAAAAAGAGTACCCTACTAATTACTTGATTACATCATTTTACATATAGGCTAATTAAACAAGTGGCTAGGAACTTCTTGTTGCTTCTTCTATAATAACCCAAGTTCCCGTCTTATCCTTCTTCTCTCTACACTTCTTCAGTCCCAAGTAAATCTTAAGGATCGCCAAACAAACACAAAAAATAAAGCTAAGTCAAAGAAACATAGCCAGATATAATTTAATATCTATTATATACAATATACTTAATAAAATAAAGCAGTTATATATGTCTAACCAAAGTGGTCCCCTTTGATTAGGCACATTAACACCGATTTTTCATATAAAATGAATTAATAATCATATAAAAGACACAAGTTTGTCAACTGTTGACAGATAAAAAACACAATATATGGTCCATAAGCCGTCAAAAAATGGCACACCTTCAATGGCATCAAAATGGCACCTATTTGCCTCTTACAGACCCAAAATATAAGCCATCAATCAAGGTCACCCATAAATGATACGAACACTTAATTACCTGTTAAAGGTAAAAATAAACTCTTAGAATTAATAAAGTAATCTCATAAAGGTACAAAAGTCTCACTTAACCAAAAACCACCCCACATTAATATTTTGTAACAGTAGCTAAAAACACTCCGATATTTAATGACTAATTATTAATATGCAAAAATTAACGATCACACTAATACTATACAATTAATGATATAATAATAAATTTACAAATATGTTACAAATTTATTATTTTCAAGAGTTATGCAATGAATTAAACTTTAATACTTCATTAGTCTAGTTAAAATTAATAAAAAATATATGTAACTTAAACTCATTAAAAAGCATTTGACTACATTAAAAAATAATGAATACACTGCTAAAATTTAGATATTATTCAAATTATAATTGCTAAATTTAAACTTGTAAAGAATTTTTTTTGCTAAAAGTCAAACCTGAAACAAAAAACATTCCCTGATTTTAACTATTTTCTCGTAATTACACCATATATTTTGGTATGAGTAATGCTAGGTATCCCAAATATTACTCCCAAATGATGTGGCAGATTGGAAGATTTTGATTGGGGAGGTTGGTGTGAATGCGGGAGGGGGTCTATTTTATTATAACCAATTACTTTCATACACTTGACATTTGGGAATTTTTTTGGGTACCAATTTGGGGTACACCAATCACTATATGTTTGGTGCACACCAACCACCATTAATGGTTCTTAATATCTCATTAAGACATAATAAAGTCATCTTCCATGATCCCCATGCATTATATTAATTCCGGTACAGTATTAACATTTTTAGCTAGACATATCAAATGGGTACTATACCATTAATGAAGGTAAAAAAAAAACAAACGTGAGACTAAACATGTATTAAAAAATATAACAATTGCTAATGATTGAGAAGCAATATGAGTCTCAACTTTTATTAATGTATTGAAATCGCAAACGACTTATTGAAAAGGACTAAACAATGCTATCGAACTAAAAAAAAAGTGCAAAAATGAATCATTAAGCTATTAATCAAAACCCTAAAATCAAACTAACGACGGAGGGATTCAGGATTTCCATAGAAAAAAGTATTTGCGTGTGCAAGATGTGTGTTTATGGAGAGAAGAGATCGGGAGTAACCTTACAGATTATGAAGTGATCCGCAAAAGGGTGATCAGAAGATGGCAAGAAGTTGTTATGTATACGCATTAAGGATTGATGGAATCGGGGGGCAGGTACTTCCGATCGAAGACATGGATGTCCGTGGTGATGATGAACACCGAGGAAAGCCAGCAGAGGACTTAATACCTATTCCTCTGGAGCTAGGCGACCCTGAGAAGGTGACTTATATAGGAGCCTCTTTGAAGGAACCCCTGAAGGGCAAGTTGATAGCATTCTTGCAAGAAAATAGTGATGTGTTTGCCTGGACAGTAGCTGATATGCCAGGGATTGATCCCCAACTCATAACTCACAGATTGAATGTCGATCCTAATCGGAAGATAATACAGCAGAAGAAGAGGAACTTTGCACCTGAAAGGCAAGAGGCCATAAAGCAAGAAGTGGAAAAGCTCTTAGAAGCTGGGTTTATTGAAGAGATTCAGTTTCCAGAATGGTTGGCTAACCCTGTGATGGTCAAGAAAGCCAACGGTAAGTGGAGGATGTGTATAGACTTCACCGACTTGAATGACGCATGCCCTAAGGATTGCTTCCCTTTACCAAGAATAGACATGTTAATAGATGCCAGAGCTGGACATGAGATGCTGAGCTTCATGGATGGGTTCAGCGGCTACAATCAGATTAAGATGCACAAGGATGACGTCCCTAAGGTATCTTTCATAACTGACTTTGGTATTTTCTGCTATCTTGTTATGGCTTTCGGTCTAAAAAATGCAGGAGCTACTTACCAACGACTGGTGAATAAGATATTCGCCCATCTGATTGGAAAAACCATGGAGGTCTATGTTGATGACATGCTAGTCAAGAGCCTGTTCAAGGCAGATCACATTAAGCACCTCAGAGAGGCATTCGAAGTGCTGAGGCACCACAAAATGATGTTAAATCCAGCCAAGTGTGCCTTTGGCGTTGGATCAGGCAAATTTTTGGGTCTGATGGTTTCAAAGAGAGGCATAGAGGCCAACCCTAACAAGATCAAGGCGATCTAAGACATGGAACCGCCACGCTCTATAAGAGATGTGCAGAAGTTGACAAGCTGGGTAGCGTCTTTAGGAAGATTCATCTCCAAGTCTGGTGACAAATGCTAGCCTTTCTTTCAAGCATTGAAGAAGGTGAAAAATTTTGAGTGGACCCCTGAGAGCCAAGAGGCCTTTGAACAACTAAAGAAGTACATGGTTGAAGCCCCGTTGCTGGCCAAACCTAGTCCCGGGGAGACTCTTCATCTATACCTGGCGGTATCTGAGCAAGCGTTGAGCGCTGTTCTCATTCGAGAAGAGAAGAAGGTGCAGAAACCTATCTATTATGTGAGCAAGGTGTTGCATGGGGCTGAGTTGAATTACTCTCCCATTGAGAAGTTCGCCTTGGCTTTGATAACAGCCTCGAGGAAGTTACGTCCGTACTTCCAGGCACATAAGATTGAAGTCCTGACGGACCAACAGTTGAGAAACATATTGCATAGCCCGAAGGCTAGTGGAAGGCTAATCAAGTGGGCGATCGAACTTGGAGAATTTGATATCACGTATAAGCCTCGAACAGCCATTAATGCTCAGGCATTGGCTGACTTCGTGGTTGAATGCACCATTAGCAACCAAGAAGTCGGGGGGCAGGAGATAATAACAACCCCTGAGAAGCAAGATAAAGATGAAGAATTTGAACCTGATCAGAAGGAATATTGGGTGCTCTATTTTGATGGAGCATCAAAAACAAAATTTATTGGCGCAGGCTTAGTATTGAAAAGCCCCGATGGGTTCACAGTTGAATATGCTTTGAAGTTGGATTTCCCGACAACCAACAATGAAGCTGAGTATGAGGCCTTGATAGCTGGTTTAGGCTTGGCCAGAATCATGAGAGTCAAGAATCTCAAAGTTTGTGGAGATTCAAGATTAGTAGTCTCTCAAGTAAATGGTGAATTTGAGGCCAAGGATGAAACTAAGGCAAAGTATCTGCGAGTTGTGAAAGCTGTCATGACTCAGTTTGACGAGTGCTATGTAGAACATATTCCGAGAGAAGAGAACGTTAAGGCCGATGCCTTATCTAAGTTCGCTTCTTCCGAGATAGAAAACTATGCAGGGAGTGTTTACTTCCAGGTCTTGAAGGCCCCGACTATCGACTCGAAATTAGTGGCACCAATTGATGTGGGAAGCTGTTGGATAGATCCTATCAAAGCTCACCTCGAAACTGGATGGCTCCCTGACAATGCCTTGGAGGCACGAAAGCTATCAGTGAGAGCATTGAGATATGCCTTGATCGAGGGCGTCCTTTACAAAAGGTCTTTCGTTATCCCGTACTTGAAATGTTTGAGGCCCCAAGAGGCAAGGGAAGCTTTAAAAGAAGTTCATGAAGGTATTTCTGGGCAGCACTTGGGGGGCAGAGCCCTAGCTCACAAAATAACTCGTTTGGGATTCTACTGGCCAGAGATGTTGGCCGATGCACAGAGCTATGTCAAGAGGTGCGATCGATGCCAGAAGCACGCTCCGATAGTAAGGCAGCCGCCTGAGATGTTAACATCGGTTAGCTCCCCTATTCCATTCGCGATGTGGGGAATGGATATACTTGGTCCCTTCCCCGTAGCTTCAGCACAAAGGAAGTTTATGATAGTGGCCATTGATTACTTTACTAAGTGGATTGAGGCTAAACCTCTAGCCAAGATAACCACCAAACAAGTTGCCCAGTTCTTTTGGAAGAATATAATTTGCAGGTATGGAATCCCACGAATTTTGGTGACAGACAATGGGACACAGTTCAATAATGAAGAGTTCAAGAAGTATTGTGAGGAGAATGCAATTGAGCTTCGTTTTACCTCAGTGGCTCATCCACAATCCAATAGGCAAGCTGAGGTAGCTAATCGAATTATCCTTGATGGACTGAAGAAGAGGGTCGAACGCTCTAGAAACACTTGGGTAGATGAGTTGCTGCCCATACTATGGGCATACCGTACCACTTGTAAAGTGAGCACTGGAGCAACCCCGTTCCTGCTGGCTTACGGAGCTGAGGCAGTTGTGCCTTTGGAGATCATGCAAGCGTCACCTCGAGTTGAGGCCTTTGAACCAGAAACTAACGAAGAGGGCATGAGACTCGCCCTGGACCTGATTGACGAAGTCAGGGATGAGGCAAACGCTAGAAATGTGGAGCATCAAAAGAAAGCATCCTTTTATTACAACCACAGGGTTAAGGAAAGGTTCTTTCGATAAGGCGACCTGGTTCAAAGGAAGATCGAGGCTTCTGGAATTGGCCAGAAGGGAAAGCTATCCCCTAATTGGGAAGGGCCGTATCGAGTCAAGAAGACGTTGGGACGAGGATCATACAAGTTGGAGACCTTGGACGGGGTTGAGGTGCCCCGTACTTGGCATGCCTTGAACCTCAAAGTTTATTATGTATAAGCTATCCTTGCATGGATTCAGCTTTCTATCTATTTATTAGGAGAAGTAGAAATAAGGTTCGATGAAACCATTCCAGGCCTTAACGCCCCGAGTAGGACAATAATAAGTTATGTAAGGGTTGAACCCATTTCAAATTATTAATGCAAAGTTTGTTTCCCTTCAATGATTCTGTGATTTTGTTTATGTACCAAGCACCTGTTGAGTGTGAGTCTAGAAAGGCCAAGTACCGAAAACAAGTAAACAAACAAATGAGGAAACAAATGCATAAATAAAGACCCCGAAGGGCCAACAGTTAGGTTATATCAACAAGACAGATAAAAGTTTGGTCCCGAAGGACCTTGATTGAAATCTAGACAGATAAAGACACATACGGCTAACAAGGCCATGCAAGGCCACAAACTAACTTCAGCTACCCCTCCCCAGACTCCTCTTCGCCAGACTCCTCTTCGCCACTCTCCTCTTCCCCACTCTCCTCCTCTGAGTCTTCACCGGAGTCATCACCGGGCTCGGCAATCACCATTGGCTGAACTCTAGCAACTTCGGCTCCTTTTTCCTCGGAAGATGAATCAGAAGTAGAACTGCCCTCGTTCCGGATTAGTCTCTTGCCAAGGATGGGTTGGCGACCTACTCCAACTTTTTTTGCAGGTGGGGGTTTCTTCCCACGGGAGCCAGAAGAAGATGAGTCTTGGCTAGCAACTTGAACAGCCCCCTTTGAGTTGGATCCAGAGCGTCGATGACTGCCTTTGGAGCCAGACCCTGATGCCTGAGGAACAACTTTAGTTCCCGAACCAGAAGCTAGGTTAGCCGGGATGGCACCCCAATTTGGGCAAGGAAAATCAGCCGGGTTGACAACAGATGGATGCCTATGACTCACAGCGTTAATGGCCTTATCCTAACCAACAGACATGTTGAAGGGACGCATCTCATCATCACGATCATCAATGAGCTTAAGAAAATCTTCAGACCTATGGTAGGCCTGGATCACCTTGTCGACATCAGAGGCCTTCTTTTTGGCTAGAGAAGCAAGTTGTTTACGGGTAGATGCGGCATTAGCTTCAGCACGAACAACTTGGGAGTGCAGATCGTCAATCTCTTCCCTGAACCTTGCTGAGTCATTTCTCAAGCTAACATTTTCATCCCTAAAGGCCCGGCCTTGGGTCGAAACAGTTTGAAAATAAGCGTTGGCCTACAACAAGGAAATGAGTGAGCCACGAGGAATATGCAAAGTTGAAATCAATAATAATATCAAACTTAACAGAGGGAATTTCATACCTGATGCAAGGCCTGGGCGCCCATGAGCTGAGACTCATCCATTTTGTCGCCTGCATGCAGTGTCGCTTGGTCAGGAGGAGTGATTGAAAGCTTGGACCAGTCTAGGGCCAGATAGGGACTCCCAAAGACCGAGTCTTGTTCACATATGCCCCAAGGAGGTATGAAAGGAGTCCTGACATCCCCGTCAGCGTTTCGGGATCGTTTACCACCTTGAGAACAACGCTCCAAGAAGTTAGGGATATGAGGCTTAGTTGGATTCAGCTTCTCCTCAGCCCTCTTCTTCATCCTCTTGGTAACAGTTGGCCGGTTCTCGGGACGATTATCAATCTCCTCAGCAGCTGAAATACAAAGAGAAAAATATCGGGATAAGAACAAACAGAGTTCATAATAAGCTCAAGTAAGAAAGTTACCCTCAATGGAAAGAAAGCTAAGGCCAGCCCCAATAAGATTCTTTTCATTTAGAAAAGTTTTATAGTGTGTACGGCCGTCATAAGAAAGAAGCCTATCTCGATCCAACAATTCTGAATCAGTAAGGTCACACACGAAATGTGAACTGTCCTCCACGGACCAAAATCTCTTCACAAAGAAGTTGCCCCAGTCACCACCTTTCCACTCAAGAACTACAAACTCCCTTTCCCAGAAATGCTGTGAATCTGGAAAGGAGAAAGGATTCACCATGTGTGGAAGTTTGGCTCGGTGCTTGAGGCTAACCCATCCTTTCTTGGAGTCAGAAGAGTTGCTGGCCCCGAAGATACTTCGAAACATTGTGGTTGTCGGATGAATCCCCAGTTCCCGACACCTTATTAAGAAAATAGAAATGTACCTCCAAGCATTGGGATACAATTGACAGGGGTGGATCTGATACTCCGCCAACAATCTAATGATAAAATTGTCAACCAGGAATCTGAACCCAGCATCTAAGGCACCCCAGTAAACACAGATCCTCTCAGGATGCCAGTTGCATGTTCTATCTGATGGATTTGGGAGACGAACCTTAATGGCACTTGGAAAGTGATAGGACTCCCTTATCATTTGGACATCTCGTTCCGACAACTTACAGGGACTGTTAAAAGAATCTAGGCTGGAACAGTTGGGAAATGCTTCCCTCATAATGTTTAGAAGTTCTAGCAAGGATTCAAATCTATGTTCAACATATGAAGGAGGTTTGATTCTTTCTTTACCTTTGGCGGTCCTCATCTTACTCCTCTTCGACATAGCTTCCATCATGGAGACAGGGGGAGCCATTGGTTGATCACCTTCTGACATCTTGATATTGAAGCTGAAACTTAATCTTGAATCTGAAACCTGATCTTGAAGCTCGAACTTGATCTTGTAACTTGAACCTAGAGAACTTAAGAATTTGAGAGCTCAGAAGTGAAGAAGTGAATTGAAATGAAGGCTACTTCTCCTTTTTTATAGAAAATGCATGACCTGGTACATCAGGTTGAATCTCAGCTTGGTTCGTGTTTACAGGTCATCTATCGTTTATAGACGAAAAAAGGACAGAAATTATCCGCGTTATACAGAAAGAATCGTTATAATTCATATCTGTCGGAAAAGAAATAGCTGAAATATTTGCTGCATGGATGTCTGCACTTAAGAAGATAAGCAACGAGTTTAGTCTTAAACACAAGGTTAGTAGTGCTAATCATGAATTAGGGTGTAATACCGTTAGAAGTCACGAATGACCAAACTGACGACCTAAGATCAAGATCGAGGTTCTGGATCCCTAGGATCACGGATGATTTTAGAACCTAGATCCTTGACAACCTAAGATCAAGATCGAGGTTCTGGATCCCAAGGATCACGGATGATTTTAGAACCTAAATCCTTGACAATTTAAGATCAAGATCGAGGTTCTGGATCTTTGAAAGTCACGGATGACCAAGACACTAAATTGGAGGTCAAGATCGAGGTTCTTGATCCTCAAGTTCCATGAATAGGTTTTCAGGTCCGGGTTTCTTCACCAACCACGAAGTGGCCGACCACGAAACTCCAAGGAGCCGTAGCCGACCACGAAGTGGCCGACCATGACACCCGAAGAAGCCACAGCCGACCACCTTGTAGCCGACCACGGCGTTTTGAGGAGCCTCGGCCGACCACGAGCTAGAAGACCACGAACCGGCCGACCAAGGCACGCCAAGGAGCCACGGCCGACCAGCCCGCAGCCGACCAGGTGCCAGCCGACCACCTGGGATCAAGGCCTCTTGGCCGACCAGGTGCCAGCCGACCACCTTGGCTCGAGGCCTCTCGGCCGACCACGTGCTAGCCGACCACGAGCTAGCCCTCGATCCGGCCGATCGCGGGTTAGTTCGTGGTCCTGAATCTCGATTTTTCAGCGGATTTCGGGTAATTTCTGGACCTAAATCTCGATTTTTTCGGATGGTTTTCAGTGCACCGTTTAGTGCCGTTTAGCACCGTTTAGTGTTGTTTAGTGCCGTTCAGCACCGTTTACGCCGTTTAGCGTCGTTTAACATCGTTTAAACGTCGTTTAAGGCTGTTTAGCACCGTTTAGTGCCGTTTAGTGCCGTTCAGCACCGTTTAGCGTCGTTCAACATTGTTTAAACGTCGTTTAAGGCTGTTTAGCACCGTTTAGTGCCGTTTAGTGCCGTTCAGCACCGTTTATCGCCGTTTAGCGTCGTTTAACATCGTTTAAACGTCGTTTAAGGCTGTTTAGCATCGTTTAGTGCCGTTCAGCACCGTTTATCGCCGTTTAGCGTCATTTAACATCGTTTAAACGTCGTTTAAGGCTGTTTAGCACCGTTTAGTGCCGTTCAACACCGTTTATCGCCGTTTAGCGTCGTTTAACATCGTTTAAACGTCGTTTAAGGCTGTTTAGCACCGTTTAGTGCCGTTTAGTGCCGTTCAGCACCGTTTATCACCGTTTAGCATCGTTTAACATCGTTTAAACGTCGTTTAAGGCTGTTTAGCACCGTTTAGTGCCGTTCAGCACCGTTTATCGCCGTTTAGCGTCGTTCAACATTGTTTAAACGTCATTTAGGGCTGTTTATCGCCGTTTAGTGCCGTCTAGCACCGTTCAATGTTGTTGGCATAATCTAACATCGTTGTAAACTTGTCGGTCGCTCCACGCTTTATATCAAAACGATATCAAAGATAAACCTTGACCCGAGTCTCGAGTTAGACAAGTAAAACTTCAAGGAAAGCCTGATCAGTTTTCCTAGAAGTTGGGGGGAAAATGATATGGGCTGAAAATAAGCCTTAAAGACACATTTAATGTGGCATTAATTAGACCAAGAATGGTCCAAACGTGGGGCCCACCAGATGGGCCCAAAACCCCAATTATAATATTAATTTTGTAATTAATATTTGGGGAAATAAACAGCTCAGCAATAAGAGTTGGATAAGGATATTATTTCTGCCAGACTTAGCCACCAAGGCATCCAATTCATTATGGAAACTGATTCCTACAAGGAATAGATATAGAACCTTCCTCAAAGACTTGTCCACCTACCATAATTCTAAGGCTCCTGCAGCCTATTTAAAGGGCCAGACCCCTCATCTCAGAACGTCGTTTTTGGCTTGATCTTTGATATTCATCAAAGTACGTAGGCATCTTGTGAAGGCAGATTCAGCCACGAACACAAGAACAACCATTAAAGCTCGAAGCTCAACCACCCTAGCATTAATTACAAATCGTAACCTAGTTTTTATTCCACAACACCAGGCCTGTTCTAGATTTTTTGATTGAAAGAGTTCCTAAACTTTCATTTCCTGAAGAATATGGACTGTTACATCAAATGCTTGATTTAATGAAGACATAGGATACACAAGAAATTTGGACTTCCTAACCATGTTGCACTTCAATCACTTCATGCATATCTATTTGACAAGGATATCATTGTTGAAGATGCTTCAGCTCAAGGTGAACAAGAGGAGGTAGTTGATAGAGGGAAGCAGTCAACAAAAGATACTATTGTACCAGTGGTGAATAGTAGAATAGATCATATCACAGTCACTGCAACACAAGAACCATCTAGTCAGAGGTTGGATTACTCAGGAACTGTGATAGATGATGCTGAAAGGTCTCCTGTGATGACTCAAATTGCAAGTGAGAAACCCTATGATATGGGAGGAATGACTTTGATTGATTTTTCTGAAGATCAAACCAATATTGTTCTTTCAGAGTCTATCCACCTTGAGGGTATGTCTCAGCAACCAACACTTAAAGACGGTGGCATATTAGCTATGGTGTCTAATGAAGTATTACTGAAGACATCAGAGTCTAGTGTAAAACCTGAAAGTGGTATACTGGAGCCTATAGTCTCTGGAAAGAAAGTAGCTGTTTGTAAGGATTCAGAGACTATAGCAGCTCACTCCTTGGAGAAAACCTCAAGCCCCATGCCATATGAGGAACCCTCTCTCCATGTGAGTTCAGGTATAAAAACTTCTTCTAACCCCTATTTTTCTGTAGGTCATGAGAGCACTTATCCAAATTTGAGTGATACACTTGAAAAGATGGACATAGATCCACACACAGAGAGGATGGCTCCTGACAAGGCAAAAGGAGAGGTAGAAAGAGTGTTGACTTTAGATAGTCAAAGTGAGAATGAGGGTATGGATGATCAACTCCATAGTGAGGGAGAGAAAATTAGGAAATCACCATCATTTGATTTCTGGGATCAGGTTTTTCCTGAATCTTGGTCTGAAAATCTTGGTATGGATGCTGGTACTTATTCTTTTATCAAGATGTATGAGAAGCATGACTTAGCACATCACAATGCACAGCCATAAGTTAAAGCTCATAAACAGAAAGAAAGGCTTGCAGAGATCATTAACAGAAGAGGTGAAAGGCTAAGACAAACTTCTACTCAACCAGTACGAGAAGAAATTCCTAATGATCCTAGTATTCCTTTTTTGTACTTCCAATTTCAGCTAGAACTGAAACATCAACAATATCTAATCAATCTAAGGAGGAGTCAGGATTTGTAGATGTTAGTACACAGAATACTGGTGAAGGACAGGATGATCATATTTCAACTCCAGATCAGAAAGATGAAGATGTTTGTACTTCTACTCAAGTATTATTACTTGAATATCATTCTCAACAGGCAACTTCTTCTACAAGACTTGAAGATAATGTTCTTTCTGAATCTGAAGATACAACAAGCACTTCCGACATTGAAGTCAATTCTGAAATTCTTACGGACATTCAGAAATCTCAAAGTGATATTCAATCGAGACTTCAAATTCTTGAAAATAACCAAGTCACTATTATGGAAAATCAAGCAGTTCTGATGAATCTCATTTGTTCTGTTACTGAATCTTTTGGAATTAATGTTGCTGATGTCAAAAAGGGGGAGATAAAGACAATTCAGAGACAACAACAACAAACTGGGGGAGATAAACAGACTGGGAGCAGAATTAAGGGTGACAGAGTTGGTAAATTTCATCATGGGAGTGGTAAAGGAAAAGAAGCATCAAATAGTTGAATTCTTTCTTCTAAGTACTAGATACATGTCTACATCTGAAGAAGGAGGGACTTAACTTCATGATCTTGAATTCATAAATTCTATTCTGGTTGTATTGTTATATGTTTTGACATCTACAACTTAGATTTATGCTTCAGATTCTAAAGCATAAATAGGGGGATATTGTTAGGAATAATTCATAAGTTGTGATGTTAAGAATAAAATTTTGCTAATACTTCTTGTATATCCTGATCTTATAAAGGATTTAGCACTTTGTTTAGGATATATGTGTTAAACAGTAATCTGTAGAATTTAGTCAGGAACAGTGCGTCAGAGACTACATATCAGGAGCAGTGTATCGAGGACTACATGTCAGGAACAGAGGAGCAGATCCTGATACATTAAGTCAGATCCTGATCAAATACTGATGGGATAATCAGATCCTGATGTAATGGGAAATCCTGATATCAGTCGTGTTACTGATGATGTCATTATGGATGCTACAGAAACTGGCAAGTTCTATAAAACAGGATCTTTGTTTTGGAAAACAAGCAAGAAGATATCGTGAAGGAAACGAATTCTCTATTGATGGAAACTATCAACTGGACGGCAGAACATTGTCATAGATAGATTACAATTTTGTTATTAGTTGATAGGTAGCATTATAAATACTCTCTCTATATCATTGTAAAGAGCGTGCATAAGTGAGCAAGTGAGTTCGTAAGATTTGTATTCGAGAGTTCGAAACAAACAGAGAGAGAGATTTATATTGTCAGCAGCTGCTAAAGGTATTGTACACCTTTGGTAGAGTTTGTATTTGATTATTTTAATACAAACACAGTTTGATTCATTCGTTTATTCTTGTTCATATAATCATGCAAAAATCAGACACGATTATATAACTTGTATTTAACCCCCCCTTCTACAAGTTATTCGAGTTAACACCATGATCAAAGTGGTAGCAGAGGTAGACACCAAAAGAAAAAGGATGATGAGGATAGAAGAAAGAAAAGTGACAAAGGCAAGGGTGATGGTGATGATAAGAGTGATAAGGGAGGAGATCAAGTCTACTCAAAGAAGGGTAGAAAACAACAAGCCTTAAGCATTACTAGCAGTATTCGCACCTCAACACAGGGCTCTATGTCTAGGGTGGATGCAGTTAGTAATGACTTACCAAAATCTAAACCTATGGCTTCTGCAACGATTTTGCCACCTCAAGCAAAGAAGATTCAAATCAAGAAACCATCTGTATGTCTCCAAAAGCAAACTGCTAATGGTGTACTACAATGGTCAATAGAAAAAGGCCTCAAACTACTCTCAAGTGACAAGATGCAAAAGCTGTAAATCAAACATATGGCCAGAAAGGCAAGGAAGGTGAAGACATCTACATCCCAGGCCATAACAATTGTACCAGGGCTAGATATGCCACCTATTGATGAAGATTATGATGAAGATCAATTGCTATTTCTAAGGGCTCAAAGAATCTATCATGTGGATATTGTTAATAACTGCCATGAATTCAAATATACTGATGGTAGACAGAAGAAGTTCAAGCAAGGCATGTGTCAACATTAGGGCAAACTATATGATTTTGAAAGGATAATTGCATTGCTGAACATTGAAGATGAGGTGGAGAAGGTTTGGAAGCTAGAACTTATAGACTTTGTGAAGATGAAGAGAGATCATGAGGAGAAGTTGAGAAGAGAGTATTTAGAAAAATGGAGAAAGAGAGAGGAGGGGCTTGATGAATTTGAAGCCAAAGCAGAAGAGTTAAGGGCTAAAGGGTTGTGCAGAGTTCAGTTCAATCCCTATGTTGTGAAATAGGAGGAGAAATGGAGATAATATCAACATCAGAATGAACCTGGTCAACCGTTACCCTGCAAATATACAGAATCGAGTACTTGAAGATTTTAAGGATTCACTTATGATTGAAGAACTTAATGCTATGGTGGACATCTTGGAGGCAATGAAAGAAAACAAAAAGAAGGCAGAAGAAAAGGAAAAGGAGAAATTGAATGAATATCTATTTAAAACTGAAGGGAGAAATGCTAAAGGCAGCGGATAGTCTTCAACTGTAAGAATGTCTACTTTTTGTATTCAAGTGTCAATCAATTTCATACCTGTATCTCAAGTTGTATCTTTATGTATGTTAGGCTTGTTATCAGACATGAAATTGTGACTAAGGGTCTTGCTCACAATTTGGGGGAGATTGTTAGTCACAGAGGCATGCTTGAATACCTCTAATAACAAGCCTAATTGTTTGTAATGCTTTGAATTACCTACATGACCCCTTAACTGGGGAACCCTCTAGTTGTAGAGTTTATACTTGTTTTAGTACTTGTAATATGCATCAAAATTCCAGCTGTGTATCTGTAAAAATTAAGTCATGAAATAATGCTTGAAAGAAGATTCAGAGATCATGCCTCAAGCTTGAAGAACAAGGCTGTCAAAATAAACACAATTGGATTTTGAAGAATGAAGATTTGTCTAAGTACTTATTCGAGAAGTATTTTGGTCTATTCGAGAAGTCAAGGTTTCGAGAAGTCAGAGATTCGATATCTCAAAAGATACTGTTCGATATATCAAGGAGTCAACAAGTAAAAACATCATTCGATAACTCAGGGATTCGACATGTCTAATACTCTATTCGAGAACTCAAGAAGATAACAAAGTCAAAGCATCATTCGAGTTCTCTACGAGTCAATAAGTCAACATTCGACATCTCAAGGACTCAGGAAGCTATATTCGACATCTCAAGGATTCCTGAAGAAAAGACTATTTCGAGAAGTGGTTCGATATGTCAAGGATACAGTATTCGGGAACTCAGAGTTATCGAATTAAGCAATTCTAAGTTCTCGAATCAATCACTTAACCATTTCTCGAATGGTTTCTTGAAGACAAAATACTGAAGCTTACTGCAACAAGCCAAGACACTTTCAGGACCACAGTACTGTAAAGTGCTCATAGAAAGTCTACAAGAAGCTCAGAGAGTTGTTACTGGAGACAAGCTGCTAAAGAAGTGGATCTGGGCAGGTTAAAAAAAGTCAAATTGCATGCTGCCTGGATGTATTCCAAAATAGGGATAGACAAGTTAGAAATTAGATTTGTCTATTATATCATTTATAGTAAGAAGGGTGTACACATGTTCTATAAGTGTACAACCTCACTTCTCTAGCAGTTAAGGGTTAAGGTTAATAAGTTTTTCATTGTAATATCTTAGATAACATCTCTCTGAGAAAAACGCAGTTGAGAATACTAACATTTGTATTCACAGTTTGTAGCAAAATCTTTATCTAATACAACGTTAGATTAAAGTGAGTATTGTGTTCTTGTGTTTTATTTACTGTCAAACACAACACATACTTTGCTACACAAAAATATCAAACACAGTTACAAAACCTTCAAACAAACGTTCTTATCCAAAGGAAAGTTGAAAATACATTCACCCCCTCTGTATTTTGTTGTGTGTATTTCATACTCAACATCTACATATTTCACAACACACATAGAAACTAATAGCAGATATAAAATGTTACAACACACACTAAAAACCATACAACTATATAGTCAAATCCACATTAAACATTTGGCAAATGAAAAATAAACATCATACAATCCCAAATTCTTCAGAAGTTATGATAAACATCCGTCTCAAAGCTATATTAACGAAAGGAAAACATAATCCAACCTAATACACGTTGGCCATCTAATATCCAAAAGTAGACAGATCAGCCGCCTAACTATAATATGCAAAAGTTAGCAAAGAAGCTAATATGCCCATAAGTAAGCATACACCAGCCTAACTACAACCTAGTTAACAAAAGAAGTCTTGCGCATGATTCTACACATATGCGTATTAAGAGCCTCATGAGCATCATTTTTTGTCCATATGTCGGGTCAAAGTCAAAGTACGACTACAACAAAAGAGACCTATGAGAGATGAACAAATAAAAAATCAAGTGGTGCAATAATCTTGAAATTCTGGTATGCAAATGATGACTAAAATGATCAGATTAGTGATCTGTGTTATTCCACTTTAATTTGTATTTATTTACAAAAGAATGCTTCATTTCTTGTGTATTTTCAAGAATTTATTTATATATAATATAAAGACGATTAAGTTACAGGTATAGACCTATATAGTATTAAACATTGTCCAACAATTTATTTACTCTTTTTCCTGTCTTTTAATTCTAACAATGTCTGTTTGCTGCAATGTGGCATTTTGTTTACCTGTTCACCACGAGCTCCAGCTTGAGCGTTCTATGTATAGACTAAAATTAAAAAATATTGATTGTGAAATTCATGGTGGCTAATCTTGGATTTCTTAGCATCTTCTAGTCTTTTACTGCATTTACATTTTACAAGCTATAGTCACTATTTGAAGCTAGGTGATGTACTTATATCTAACGAGGCAGACTGTTAGAAGTGTTAAACAGCTGAAATATAGCAAATAATATATATTATCCTTTTAATTTCTCATTTATATGCCTATATAAATCCTTATCATATGTTTAACCTTTCATTAATCTATGTCCTCACATGATATAGAAAGAGCGAAGGCAAACAAGCAAGACAAACCCTACGATGACATAAAAATCCAAAATGTGACTGTTCCTAAGTAGTAAGGGCTATCCTTTGATCTGATGTACTTGTGATGTTAACTTATCAGGTACACCTTGGAGAGTTTTTATTTATTTCTTTATTCTACAACTTCTAACAAGTACATCTAATAGATCTTGTAGTAGTTAATAATAGAAGTTTTAGTAATGATGGGATGTTTTCACGGGTTCACACCATGGAGTACGGAATGTTAAGCTGAGAAGTTAGAGTTTTGGGCCACAAATACAAGAAGCATGCATGTTGTTAACACCTACATGGATACTACTTTGCACCTCTACCTTCCGACCAATTCATAATTTCATGAAAACAAAATATCTATTACCTCTCTATGACTCTGCCTCTTTCTTAAGTGTTTGTGTTTATGTAGATGTATTGATATAGTATACATTTTCTACTTCTCATGTTTCTCAAAGTTACTGTATAATAAAGGTTCCAAATCACAATAGAATAAACAAGGGTGTTGTAATAATAAACTTGGTTGTCCTGTAACTGTAAGTTTGTAGGCTGTTATGTTTAATCTGACATTCTAGTTTGCATAGATAAATTTAGCTGGAATCCATCCATTATTATATCTATTATAGTCCAACAAGCCTTTTCATGGTTATTTAGTAATTTACATATTTACCCTTTTATCTTAAAAATGTAAAAAAAATGTTTGTCATTGGAATTGAACCCATGACCTTTATGTTAGTGATAAATTAAGTTCACCTTATTAACCACTACACCAAAGACATTTTTTGTATCTTTTTGAAAATCATTAACTACATTTCTAAGACCTCATTTATTATATTCTATTTAACATTCATTTTAAAATATAATCAAGATAAAATTATCAACATATCCGTCGTTTGCTAATCATGAAAAGTATTATCACAAATTTCTTCAAAAATTTAGTATTACAGATGAATTATGTTATCTATCTATTTTATATAATGTAGGCCAATATGATATTTTGAGCAACTCTGAAAAGAGTAATATATGCCTTTGATTTATAATCGTTATTCTCATTTAGGAGTGTAAATGAATCAAAATGTTCATGAGCTGCTCGAACTCGGCTCATAAAATATTTGAATTTTGCTCAATAGTTTTCGAGTCGAACTCGATCTTAAATACTTTACCGAGTCGAGTTGGAACTTCAAATTATTCGGCTCGTAAGGTTCACGAGCCTAATCGCGATTTTATCGTTTTGACTTTTTATATATTTTTTATATATATTTCAACACAAATATTTAATATTTTTATTTCAGCCGAATTCGAAGCGAACCATTCATATTCATTCTTTTGTCAAAAAAGGATAAAATTAGTTCGAGCTTTAGAACCGAGTTCAGACGTATCGAACTTTTTATGAACCAATCTTCAAGCCTAAAATTTAAAGCTCGATCGAACTCGACTGAACATTTTAGTCGAGGTCAAACTCGAGTCTTACACTGTTTGACTCGGCTCGACTTGATTACAACCCTACTCTAATTTTTTCGGGTAAAATATTTTAATTGAATAAAAAATATAATTTTAGGAAAAAAACAAAATCTATTGCACATGAGATTTGAACTTCATATAGGTAAACTGATAGATATTTAGATAATAGTTATGCTAGAAATACTATAAAATAGATTATAGACTACATAAAAAAAATTAGAGATTTAAACTGTCTAGCTATATTATTGAAATATGATACTTATTAGATAAATATATCATATTGTACAAAATTGCATGCCAAAATTTTAGTGAATTTTAATATTACAGTTTATATAAGTACACTTGCATTAAAATCGGTTATTATGATTGTTCTAAGATAATCTATATTTAGCATAAGAAAAAATGAAATAATTTATATATGAGATGTAGACATCGTATTGATTCAATTATATAATTGAAAAGATACGTAGTTTGGTTAGAGTACAACATGGTAAATGAGATTATAGATGCAATACAAACAATTATAAGATTAAAATGTATAACTATGTTGATGAAAGATAGATATTTAATAAAAATAATATTGCATTATATATAATGCACAAGTTATAATAATCGATTAGTTGAATTTAGGGAATGTAAAAATGGTTGGATTTAAAAAGATATAGTCTAGAAATGACATTACATTGTATATATATATATATATATATATATATTAGATTAATATAAGTGAGTTTTCAAAATAAAACTACATGTAATATTCATATACACGTATATATAGTTGTTGGATTGCTTGTAAAGATTCTTTCAACAAGTAAAATATAGGATTATGCATGGTATATAAATCCATCATTTTGTAGTAAAAAAATATCATTATCACTATCAGTACTGCCACCAACAACACATCGATAACACCACCATCATTACCACCTGACATATCACCACTAGCACACCATCAGATCACGCACCACAACCAAAGTTACCAAAATATTGATTGCAACCACTCAAAACCACCAGAATCACCAAAACCAAAATAAAATGAATAAATATTCAACTCATGTTACCCAAATTTGAATCCAAATCACTAAAAATTTTGAACACAAATTACTAGAATATTCTAGATTTGAAACTTTGTTCAAGTTCGAAGGTGTTGGTAATGGTGTTGACGATGATAGAGTGGGTGAAAACGACTCGATGGGCGCTACAAACCCATATCTATTTAGAGATGACAAAGTAGGAGATGATTGAGTTAGAGGAGGCGTGATTAGGAATGTGGCTGGAATTCGATGAAAAACATATTCGTATGTCAATTTCATGACAAGAAGAAATTGCAGAATGATGATTATACACACACTTCATATCTCTCTTTTTCACAAACACACATATTATATATATAAGATTTTACTCTAATAGAAACCACTCTTAGACTAGAAACTAGAAGCTAAATAAAAAAAAATCTAAATTGCGTCGGAATATAGCACATATGGTATGCAATCTGATCGTTGGGAGATGGAAAAAAATATAGTGAAGTTAGATTTCAAAATATGTTAAATATAATTTTATCGTGTAATCTTGATAATATCGCAAAAGATGATCTGTGATTATTTATTAAGTTAAAATTAAAAAAGAAAAGGAAATCCAGAAAATTATAATCGCTAGTTAATTAGATCCAGAAGATTGTATAATGCAAGGTTAAAGAGCCATAATTTAATTTGAACATTAGTTCTTGTGAACTTACTTCAAACTGAATCTCGAGTCAAATATTTATACATGTAGTACTGTATTAGAAATGATCAATAGTCTTTCTTCTAAATATACGAAGCTGCTACTTAATTTTCTAAATTGCAATTATATGTGGTGTGATGACACATCACAAAATCCATAGAAAAGCAAGCGCTAATCCTTATAGAAACTCTTACACGAGAAATGCTTAGAAACCTTGAATCTATAAGGCGATCCTTGAATACACAAGAAAGAAGAGAAAAATCTCTAGTGTTTTAGTTTTAATAAGAGATTTCATTTTTTACGACATAGCGTTATTTATATAGGGATATAAAACCCTAAAATAAAATAGTCACCAATCCTAATTAAAACAAATAATAATTAAAAGAAGCGTGATCATGCAGCGCTGGGCATGCGCATGCACAATCTCTCCGTTCTTTCACTTGAAGCATCTGCCAAGATTTCCCAATTTGGCGTGGTCATGCCATTCGGCAGTATGGTCATGCCATCAAGCATCCTCGGTAGCGTTTTCATACTTTTATTTTGTTGTCCTCTTCTCGCGAGTCAAGAGTCTCAATTATTACAGAAAATCCTCCTACATCAGTCTCCTTCACTTCTGAAGAACTCGATCCTGAGTTCTCGTGTAGAAAAAGGCGACATCTGTTTATCTCTCCACGATGGTATCTAATAAGGAAAGGCCTCATAGGAATTTTGTACATGGATTCCTCCATAAGATCAATATTTTTTAATGACAACACTTGAGTCACCCCAATATGACATCTTGATTAACCATTGTCACACCAGAAATTGAATGACCTTCAACAAATCTAAGCTTTTTTTCCGTCCGAACAAAAATCACAAATAAAGATGAAATGATCAAGACACTGGATACACAATATATGCCATATTATCATTCATGAGCTCAGTTGTATTCACTCTACTTTTATGACATAAGTTCAAATCAAATTGATATGGCTTATACAATACAATCTCACGTACATCCACATCAATCTTGTAAAAAATGTGGTGTAGTATCATTGAATTTTCCATCATCCAAATCAATAATATAATTTTTACTTATAATAATGTTAGGCCACAAGTTGTTCCACCGAAGTTTTAGTTGTGACAATGTCTGAATGAAGTTTTATTATTTCTTGTCATCCACCAAATTATAAGTGCCCAAGGATTGATTATGCACGCCTTGAACATGTAGCTCAACCCCATTTGTTCTTCATAAAAATCCTCAATGTTTTCTGGGTGAAATCGAAATAGAACAGGGATGAAATACTGGTATATCATTTTGTCCAAGCCATGGTTTTGACGCCATGTTCTTTTAGGGCTTGACAATACCAGCAATGTTATTTTTTTAAACCGGTGTTTTACATCCCTGGATAAATAGAAGATTCAATACAGGGGTTTTTATTTCTTGAACCCGCGGTTATAGTTTCCTGTGCTGCTTAGCGCGCGCGTGCTCCTGCGCGAACATCACTTCTTGGCTGCTCCTTTATAAAAAAATAATATGAAATGTAGTGCTCAATTGAATTACACGGTGACTGAAAAGGAGCTTCTTGCTGTTGTGTTTGCCTTTGACAAGTTTCGTTCTTATCTTGTGGGCACTAAAGTGGTTGTCTTCACCGATCATTCAGCCATAAAGTATCTAATCACCAAGAAGGATGCAAAGCCACGGTTGATAAGGTGGGTTCTTTTGCTCCAAGAGTTTGATATTGAGATACAAGACAGAAAAGGTGTTAAAAATCAAGTAGCTGATCATTTATCTAGGATGGAGTACAACGAGGAATCTAGTGCTATGGTTCCGATCAAAGAAACATTCCCAGACGAGCAGATGTTTCAGGTACAAATTGCTAATGTTACTCCATGGTTTGCTGATTTTGCTAATTATTTAGCTACTGGGTTGATGCCGTTGGATTTATCAAGTCAACAAAGAAAGAAATTCTTGCATGATGTAAAATCTTATTTTTGGGATGAACCTTATTTGTTCAAGCAAGGTGCAGACCAAATTATTAGAAGATGTGTTACTGAATTTGAGATGCAGGATATTCTTTACCATTGTCATTCATCTCCTTCTGGTGGACATTTTGGTGGGCAACGCACGGCTGCAAAGTTATTACAGTCTGGTTTCTTTTGGCCCTCTATGTTCAAGGATGCTCACGCTTATGTTATTAAATGTGATCGTTGTCAAAGAGTTGGTAATATCTCGAGGAGAAGTGAGATGCCTTTGACTAACATTCTTGAGGTCGAGCTATTTGATGTATGGGGCATTGATTTCATGGGTCTGTTTCCTCCTTCTTTCAAGAATGAGTACATCTTAGTGGCTGTTGATTACGTGTCTAAATGGGTAGAAGCGGCTGCCTACCCTACTAATGATGCGAGGGTTGTCATCAAGTTCTTGGACAAGCATATCTTTACTCGCTTTGGAACCCCACGGGCTTTAATCAGTGATGAAGGTACGCACTTTGTGAATAAATTAATGGCGAGTACTTTAGCCAAGTATAATGTGAGACACAAGGTTGCTACTGCCTATCATCCTCAGACGAATGGACAAGCGGAGTTGTCTAATAGAGAGGTTAAGAGTGTTCTTGAAAAAGTGGTGAACCCGAACCGTAAGGATTGGTCTACACGGTTAGATGAGGCTCTTTGGGCCTATCGCACTGCATACAAAACTCCTTTGGGTATGTCTCCTTATTGTTTGGTTTTCAGAAAGGCGTGTCATTTACCGGTTGAGCTCGAACATAAGGCTTATTGGGCTCTTAAAAGTCTGAATTTTGACATGCATCGTGTTGGTGAGAAGAGGTTGCTGCAACTTGACGAGTTGGATGAGTTACGATTTTTCTCCTATGAGAATGCTAAATTGTAGAAGGAGAAGACGAAGAAATGGCATGATAAAAACATTCAATCTCGGGTGTTTAAAGTGGGCCAACAGGTCTTATTATTCAACTCAAGGCTAAAGTTATTTCCAGGCAAGCTGAAATCAAGATGGTCCGGCCCTTTCACAATTGTGAAAGTACATCCCTATGGAGCTGTGGAATTACGTGATAATCAAGGGGGTGAATTTCAGGTGAATGGACAACGATTGAAGCATTATTGGGGAAGTGAGGTTGTACGTGATAAAACCTCACTTGATTTAAGGGAGCCTTGATCGAGAATGATGTCTAGCCAAAGACATTAAAGAAAGGCGCTTCTTGGGAGGCAACCCATGATTTTGTAAGGTTGGTAAATTGTTCTTTCATTTTTTTTGTATTTAATTTTAGATTAGATATTTTTATTTTGTTTTTTTTACTCCCATATGATGCTTTGATGATTTGATTTCAAGTGTTTCAGGAATAAATATTTGTTTTGAGTACAAGGGTGGTATGAAATTTTTTTTTTTTTGGAGCAATATGGAAAAAAAAGAAGAAGAAAAATTGCGGGTGAAATCGAAATAGAACAGGGATGAAATACTGGTATATCATTTTGTCCAAGCCATGGTTTTGACGCCATGTTCTTTTAGGGCTTGACAATACCAGCAATGTTATTTTTTTAAACCGGTGTTTTACATCCCTGGATAAATAGAAGATTCAATACAGGGGTTTTTATTTCTTGAACCCGCGGTTATAGTTTCCTGTGCTGCTTAGCGCGCGCGTGCTCCTGCGCGAACATCACTTCTTGGCTGCTCCTTTATAAAAAAATAATATGAGTTTAGTCTTAAACACAAGGTTAGTAGTGCTAATCATGAATTAGGGTGTAATACCGTTAGAAGTCACGAATGACCAAACTGACGACCTAAGATCAAGATCGAGGTTCTGGATCCCTAGGATCACGGATGATTTTAGAACCTAGATCCTTGACAACCTAAGATCAAGATCGAGGTTCTGGATCCCTAGGATCACGGATGATTTTAGAACCTAGATCCTTGACAATTTAAGATCAAGATCGAGGTTCTGGATCTTTGAAAGTCACGGATGACCAAGACACTAAATTGGAGGTCAAGATCGAGGTTCTTGATCCTCAAGTTCCATGAATATGTTTTCAGGTCCGGGTTTCTTCACCAACCACGAAGTGGCCGACCACGAAACTCCAAGGAGCCGTAGCCGACCACGAAGTGGCCGACCATGACACCCGAAGAAGCCACAGCCGACCACCTTGTAGCCAACCACGGCGTTTTGAGGAGCCTCGGCCGACCACGAGCTAGAAGACCATGAACCGGCCGACCAAGGCACGCCAAGGAGCCACGGCCGACCAGCCCGCAGCCGACCAGGTGCCAGCCGACCACCTGGGATCAAGGCCTCTTGGCCGACCAGGTGCCAGCCGACCACCTTGGCTCGAGGCCTCTCGGCCGACCAAGTGCTAGCCGACCACGAGCTAGCCCTCGATCCGGCCGATCGCGGGTTAGTTCGTGGTCTTGAATCTCGATTTTTCAGCGGATTTCGGGTAATTTCTGGACCTAAATCTCGATTTTTTCGGATGGTTTTCAGTGCACCGTTTAGTGCCGTTTAGCACCGTTTAGTGTTGTTTAGTGCCGTTCAGCACCGTTTACGCCGTTTAGCGTCGTTTAACATCGTTTAAACGTCGTTTAAGGCTGTTTAGCACCGTTTAGTGCCGTTTAGTGCCGTTCAGCACCGTTTATCACCGTTTAGCGTCGTTCAACATTGTTTAAACGTCGTTTAAGGCTGTTTAGCACCGTTTAGTGCCGTTTAGTGCCGTTCAGCACCGTTTATCGCCGTTTAGCGTCGTTTAACATCGTTTAAACGTCGTTTAAGGCTGTTTAGCATCGTTTAGTGCCGTTCAGCACCGTTTATCGCCGTTTAGCGTCATTTAACATCGTTTAAACGTCGTTTAAGGCTGTTTAGCACCGTTTAGTGCCGTTCAACACCGTTTATCGCCGTTTAGCGTCGTTTAACATCGTTTAAACGTCGTTTAAGGCTGTTTAGCACCGTTTAGTGCCGTTCAGCACCGTTTATCGCCGTTTAGCATCGTTTAACATCGTTTAAACGTCGTTTAAGGCTGTTTAGCACCGTTTAGTGCCGTTCAGCACCGTTTATCGCCGTTTAGCGTCGTTCAACATTGTTTAAACGTCATTTAGGGCTGTTTATCGCCGTTTAGTGCCGTCTAGCACCGTTCAATGTTGTTGGCATAATCTAACATCGTTGTAAACTCGTCGGTCGCTCCACGCTTTACATCAAAACGATATCAAAGATAAACCCTGACCCGAGTCTCGAGTTAGACAAGTAAAACTTCAAGGAAAGCCTGATCAGTTTTCCTAGAAGTTGGGGGGAAAATGATATGGGCTGAAAATAAGCCTTAAAGACACATTTAATGTGGCATTAATTAGACCAAGAATGGTCCAAACGTGGGGCCCACCAGATGGGCCCAAAACCCCAATTATAATATTAATTTTGTAATTAATATTTGGGGAAATAAACAGCTCAGCAATAAGAGTTGGATAAGGATATTATTTCTGCCAGACTTAGCCACCAAGGCATCCAATTCATTATGGAAACTGATTCCTACAAGGAATAGATATAGAACCTTCCTCAAAGACTTGTCCACCTACCATAATTCTAAGGCTCCTGCAGCCCATTTAAAGGGCCAGACCCCTCATCTCAGAACGTCGTTTTTGGCTTGATCTTTGATATTCATCAAAGTACGTAGGCATCTTGTGAAGGCAGATTCAGCCACGAACACAAGAACAACCATTAAAGCTCGAAGCTCAACCACCCTAGCATTAATTACAAATCGTAACCTAGTTTTTATTCCACAACACCAGGCCTGTTCTAGATTTTTTGATTGAAAGAGTTCCTAAACTTTCATTTCCTGAAGAATATGGACTGTTACATCAAATGCTTGATTTAATGAAGACATAGGATACACAAGAAATTTGGACTTCCTAACCATGTTGCACTTCAATCACTTCATGCATATCTATTTAACAAGGATATCATTGTTGAAGATGCTTCAGCTCAAGGTGAACAAGAGGAGGTAGTTGATAGAGGGAAGCAGTCAACAAAAGATACTATTGTACCAGTGGTGAATAGTAGAATAGATCATATCACAGTCACTGCAACACAAGAACCATCTAGTCAGAGGTTGGATTACTCAGGAACTGTGATAGATGATGCTGAAAGGTCTCCTGTGATGACTCAAATTGCAAGTGAGAAACCCTATGATATGGGAGGAATGACTTTGATTGATTTTTCTGAAGATCAAACCAATATTGTTCTTTCAGAGTCTATCCACCTTGAGGGTATGTCTCAGTAACCAACACTTAAAGACGGTGGCATATTAGCTATGGTGTCTAATGAAGTATTACTGAAGACATCAGAGTCTAGTGTAAAACCTGAAAGTGGTATACTGGAGCCTATAGTCTCTGGAAAGAAAGTAGCTGTTTGTAAGGATTCAGAGACTATAGCAGCTCACTCCTTGGAGAAAACCTCAAGCCCCATGCCATATGAGGAACCCTCTCTCCATGTGAGTTCAGGTATAAAAACTTCTTCTAACCCCTATTTTTCTGTAGGTCATGAGAGCACTTATCCAAATTTGAGTGATACACTTGAAAAGATGGACATAGATCCACACACAGAGAGGATGGCTCCTGACAAGGCAAAAGGAGAGGTAGAAAGAGTGTTGACTTTAGATAGTCAAAGTGAGAATGAGGGTATGGATGATCAACTCCATAGTGAGGGAGAGAAAATTAGGAAATCACCATCATTTGATTTCTGGGATCAGGTTTTTCCTGAATCTTGGTCTGAAAATCTTGGTATGGATGCTGGTACTTATTCTTTTATCAAGATGTATGAGAAGCATGACTTAGCACATCACAATGCACAGCCAGATGTTAAAGCTCATAAACAGAAAGAAAGGCTTGCAGAGATCATTAACAGAAGAGGTGAAAGGCTAAGACAAACTTCTACTCAACCAGTACGAGAAGAAATTCCTAATGATCCTAGTATTCCTTTTTTGTACTTCCAATTTCAGCTAGAACTGAAACATCAACAATATCTAATCAATCTAAGGAGGAGTCAGGATTTGTAGATGTTAGTACACAGAATACTGGTGAAGGACAGGATGATCATATTTCAACTCCAGATCAGAAAGATGAAGATGTTTGTACTTCTACTCAAGTATTATTACTTGAATATCATTCTCAACAGACAACTTCTTCTACAAGACTTGAAGATAATGTTCTTTCTGAATCTGAAGATACAACAAGCACTTCCGACATTGAAGTCAATTCTGAAATTCTTACGGACATTCAGAAATCTCAAAGTGATATTCAATCGAGACTTCAAATTCTTGAAAATAACCAAGTCACTATTATGGAAAATCAAGCAGTTCTGATGAATCTCATTTGTTCTGTTACTGAATCTCTTGGAATTAATGTTGCTGATGTCAAAAAGGGGGAGATAAAGACAATTCAGAGACAACAACAACAACAAACTGGGGGAGATAAACAGACTGGGAGCAGAATTAAGGGTGACAGAGTTGGTAAATTTCATCATGGGAGTGGTAAAGGAAAAGAAGCATCAAATAGTTGAATTCTTTCTTCTAAGTACTAGATACATGTCTACATCTGAAGAAGGAGGGACTTAACTTCATGATCTTGAATTCATAAATTCTATTCTGGTTGTATTGTTATATGTTTTGACATCTACAACTTAGATTTATGCTTCAGATTCTAAAGCATAAATAGGGGGATATTGTTAGGAATAATTCATAAGTTGTGATGTTAAGAATAAAATTTTGCTAATACTTCTTGTATATCCTGATCTTATAAAGGATTTAGCACTTTGTTTAGGATATATGTGTTAAACAGTAATCTGTAGAATTTAGTCAGGAACAGTGCGTCAGAGACTACATATCAGGAGCAGTGTATCGAGGACTACATGTCAGGAACAGAGGAGCAGATCCTGATACATTAAGTCAGATCCTGATCAAATACTGATGGGATAATCAGATCCTGATGTAATGGGAAATCCTGATATCAGTCGTGTTACTGATGATGTCATTATGGATGCTACAGAAACTGGCAAGTTCTATAAAACAGGATCTTTGTTTTGGAAAACAAGCAAGAAGATATCGTGAAGGAAACGAATTCTCTATTGATGGAGACTATCAACTGGACGGCAGAACATTGTCATAGATAGATTATAATTTTGTTATTAGTTGATAGGTAGCATTATAAATACTCTCTCTATATCATTGTAAAGAGCGTGCATAAGTGAGCAAGTGAGTTCGTAAGATTTGTATTCGAGAGTTCGAAACAAACAGAGAGAGAGATTTATATTGTCAGCAGCTGCTAAAGGTATTGTACACCTTTGGTAGAGTTTGTATTTGATTATTTTAATACAAACACAGTTTGATTCATTCGTTTATTCTTGTTCATATAATCATGCAAAAATCAGACATGATTATATAACTTGTATTTAACCCCCCCTTCTACAAGTTATTCGAGTTAACACCATGATCAAAGTGGTAGCAGGGGTAGACACCAAAAGAAAAAGGATGATGAGGATAGAAGAAAGAAAAGTGACAAAGGCAAGGGTGATGGTGATGATAAGAGTGATAAGGGAGGAGATCAAGTCTACTCAAAGAAGGGTAGAAAACAACAAGCCTTAAGCATTACTAGCAGTATTCGCACCTCAACACAGGGCTCTATGTCTAGGGTGGATGCAGTTAGTAATGACTTACCAAAATCTAAACCTATGGCTTCTGCAACGATTTTGCCACCTCAAGCAAAGAAGATTCAAATCAAGAAACCATCTGTATGTCTCCAAAAGCAAACTGCTAATGGTGTACTACAATGGTCAATAGAAAAAGGCCTCAAACTACTCTCAAGTGACAAGATGCAAAAGCTGTAAATCAAACATATGGCCAGAAAGGCAAGGAAGGTGAAGACATCTACATCCCAGGCCATAACAATTGTACCAGGGCTAGATATGCCACCTATTGATGAAGATTATGATGAAGATCAATTGCTATTTCTAAGGGCTCAAAGAATCTATCATGTGGATATTGTTAATAACTGCCATGAATTCAAATATACTGATGGTAGACAGAAGAAGTTCAAGCAAGGCATGTGTCAACATTAGGGCAAACTATATGATTTTGAAAGGATAATTGCATTGCTGAACATTGAAGATGAGGTGGAGAAGGTTTGGAAGCTAGAACTTATAGACTTTGTGAAGATGAAGAGAGATCATGAGGAGAAGTTGAGAAGAGAGTATTTAGAAAAATGGAGAAAGAGAGAGGAGGGGCTTGATGAATTTGAAGCCAAAGCAGAAGAGTTAAGGGCTAAAGGGTTGTGCAGAGTTCAGTTCAATCCCTATGTTGTGAAATAGGAGGAGAAATGGAGATAATATCAACATCAGAATGAACCTGGTCAACCGTTACCCTGCAAATATACAGAATCGAGTACTTGAAGATTTTAAGGATTCACTTATGATTGAAGAACTTAATGCTATGGTGGACATCTTGGAGGCAATGAAAGAAAACAAAAAGAAGGCAGAAGAAAAGGAAAAGGAGAAATTGAATGAATATCTATTTAAAACTGAAGGGAGAAATGCTAAAGGCAGCGGATAGTCTTCAACTGTAAGAATGTCTACTTTTTGTATTCAAGTGTCAATCAATTTCATACCTGTATCTCAAGTTGTATCTTTATGTATGTTAGGCTTGTTATCAGACATGAAATTGTGACTAAGGGTCTTGCTCACAATTTGGGGGAGATTGTTAGTCACAGAGGCATGCTTGAATACCTCTAATAACAAGCCTAATTGTTTGTAATGCTTTGAATTACCTACATGACCCCTTAACTGGGGAACCCTCTAGTTGTAGAGTTTATACTTGTTTTAGTACTTGTAATATGCATCAAAATTCCAGCTGTGTATCTGTAAAAATTAAGTCATGAAATAATGATTGAAAGAAGATTCAGAGATCATGCCTCAAGCTTGAAGAACAAGGCTGTCAAAATAAACACAATTGGATTTTGAAGAATGAAGATTTGTCTAAGTACTTATTCGAGAAGTATTTTGGTCTATTCGAGAAGTCAAGGTTTCGAGAAGTCAGAGATTCGATATCTCAAAAGATACTGTTCGATATATCAAGGAGTCAACAAGTAAAAACATCATTCGATAACTCAGGGATTCGACATGTCTAATACTCTATTCGAGAACTCAAGAAGATAACAAAGTCAAAGCATCATTCGAGTTCTCTACGAGTCAATAAGTCAACATTCGACATCTCAAGGACTCAGGAAGCTATATTCGACATCTCAAGGATTCCTGAAGAAAAGACTATTTCGAGAAGTGGTTCGATATGTCAAGGATACAGTATTCGGGAACTCAGAGTTATCGAATTAAGCAATTCTAAGTTCTCGAATCAATCACTTAACCATTTCTCGAATGGTTTCTTGAAGACAAAATACTGAAGCTTACTGCAACAAGCCAAGACACTTTCAGGACCACAGTACTGTAAAGTGCTCATAGAAAGTCTACAAGAAGCTCAGAGAGTTGTTACTGGAGACAAGCTGCTAAAGAAGTGGATCTGGGCAGGTTAAAAAAAGTCAAATTGCATGCTGCCTGGATGTATTCCAAAATAGGGATAGACAAGTTAGAAATTAGATTTGTCTATTATATCATTTATAGTAAGAAGGGTGTACACATGTTCTATAAGTGTACAACCTCACTTCTCTAGCAGTTAAGGGTTAAGGTTAATAAGTTTTTCATTGTAATATCTTAGATAACATCTCTCTGAGAAAAACGCAGTTGAGAATACTAACATTTGTATTCACAGTTTGTAGCAAAATCTTTATCTAATACAACGTTAGATTAAAGTGAGTATTGTGTTCTTGTGTTTTATTTCCGCACATCTATATACTATCAAACACAACACATACTTTGCTACACAAAAATATCAAACACAGTTACAAAACCTTCAAATAAACGTTCTTATCCAAAGGAAAGTTGAAAATACATTCACCCCCTCTGTATTTTGTTGTGTGTATTTCATACTCAACATCTACATATTTCACAACACACATAGAAACTAATAGCAGATATAAAATGTTACAACACACACTAAAAACCATACAACTATATAGTCAAATCCACATTAAACATTTGGCAAATGAAAAATAAACATCATACAATCCCAGATTCTTCAGAAGTTATGATAAACATCCGTCTCAAATCTATATTAACGAAAGGAAAACATAATCCAACCTAATACACGTTGGCCATCTAATATCCAAAAGTAGACAGATCAGCCGCCTAACTATAATATGCAAAAGTTAGCAAAGAAGCTAATATGCCCATAAGTAAGCATACACCAGCCTAACTACAACCTAGTTAACAAAAGAAGTCTTGCGCATGATTCTACACATATGCGGATTAAGAGCCTCATGAGCATCATTTTTTGTCCATATGTCGGGTCAAAGTCAAAGTACGACTACAACAAAAGAGACCTATGAGAGATGAACAAATAAAAAATCAAGTGGTGCAATAATCTTGAAATTCTGGTATGCAAATGATGACTAAAATGATCAGATTAGTGATCTGTGTTATTCCACTTTAATTTGTATTTATTTACAAAAGAATGCTTCATTTCTTGTGTATTTTCAAGAATTTATTTATATATAATATAAAGACGATTAAGTTACAGGTATAGACCTATATAGTATTAAACATTGTCCAACAATTTATTTACTCTTTTTCCTGTCTTTTAATTCTAACAATGTCTGTTTGCTGCAGTGTGGCATTTTGTTTACCTGTTCACCACGAGCTCCAGCTTGAGCGTTCTATGTATAGACTAAAATTAAAAAATATTGATTGTGAAATTCATGGTGGCTAATCTTGGATTTCTTAGCATCTTCTAGTCTTTTACTGCATTTACATTTTACAAGCTATAGTCACTATTTGAAGCTAGGTGATGTACTTATATCTAACGAGGCAGACTGTTAGAAGTGTTAAACAGCTGAAATATAGCAAATAATATATATTATCCTTTTAATTTCTCATTTATATGCCTATATAAATCCTTATCATATGTTTAACCTTTCATTAATCTATGTCCTCACATGATATAGAAAGAGCGAAGGCAAACAAGCAAGACAAACCCTACGATGACATAAAAATCCAAAATGTGACTGTTCCTAAGTAGTAAGGGCTATCCTTTGATCTGTTCGATGTACTTGTGATGTTAACTTATCAGGTACACCTTGGAGAGTTTTTATTTATTTCTTTATTCTACAACTTCTAACAAGTACATCTAATAGATCTTGTAGTAGTTAATAATAGAAGTTTTAGTAATGATGGGATGTTTTCACGGGTTCACACCATGGAGTACGGAATGTTAAGCTGAGAAGTTAGAGTTTTGGGCCACAAATACAAGAAGCATGCATGTTGTTAACACCTACATGGATACTACTTTGCACCTCTACCTTCCGACCAATTCATAATTTCATGAAAACAAAATATCTATTACCTCTCTATGACTCTGCCTCTTTCTTAAGTGTTTGTGTTTATGTAGATGTATTGATATAGTATACATTTTCTACTTCTCATGTTTCTCAAAGTTACTGTATAATAAAGGTTCCAAATCACAATAGAATAAACAAGGGTGTTGTCATAATAAACTTGGTTGTCCTGTAACTGTAAGTTTGTAGGCTGTTATGTTTAATCTGACATTCTAGTTTGCATAGATAAATTTAGCTGGAATCCATTCCATTATATCTATTATAGTCCAACAAGCCTTTTCATGGTTATTTAGTAATTTACATATTTACCCTTTTATCTTAAAAATGTAAAAAAAATGTTTTTCATTGGAATTGAACCCATGACCTTTATGTTAGTGATAAATTAAGTTCACCTTATTAACCACTACACCAAAGACATTTTTTGTATCTTTTTGAAAATCATTAACTACATTTCTAAGACCTCATTTATTATATTCTATTTAACATTCATTTTAAAATATAATCAAGATAAAATTATCAACATATCCGTCGTTTGCTAATCATGAAAAGTATTATCACAAATTTCTTCAAAAATTTAGTATTACAGATGAATTATGTTATCTATCTATTTTATATAATGTAGGCCAATATGATATTTTGAGCAACTCTGAAAAGAGTAATATATGCCTTTGATTTATAATCGTTATTCTCATTTAGGAGTGTAAATGAATCAAAATGTTCATGAGCTGCTCGAACTCGGCTCATAAAATATTTGAATTTTGCTCAATAGTTTTCGAGTCGAACTCGATCTTAAATACTTTACCGAGTCGAGTTGGAACTTCAAATTATTCGGCTCGTAAGGTTCACGAGCCTAATCGCGATTTTATCGTTTTGACTTTTTATATATTTTTTATATATATTTCAACACAAATATTTAATATTTTTATTTCAGCCGAATTCGAAGCGAACCATTCATATTCATTCTTTTGTCAAAAAAGGATAAAATTAGTTCGAGCTTTAGAACCGAGTTCAGACGTATCGAACTTTTTATGAACCAATCTTCAAGCCTAAAATTTAAAGCTCGATCGAACTCGACTGAACATTTTAGTCGAGGTCAAACTCGAGTCTTACACTGTTTGACTCGGCTCGACTTGATTACAACCCTACTCTAATTTTTTCGGGTAAAATATTTTAATTGAATAAAAAATATAATTTTAGGAAAAAAACAAAATCTATTGCACATGAGATTTGAACTTCATATAGGTAAACTGATAGATATTTAGATAATAGTTATGCTAGAAATACTATAAAATAGATTATAGACTACATAAAAAAAATTAGAGATTTAAACTGTCTAGCTATATTATTGAAATATGATACTTATTAGATAAATATATCATATTGTACAAAATTGCATGCCAAAATTTTAGTGAATTTTAATATTACAGTTTATATAAGTACACTTGCATTAAAATCGGTTATTATGATTGTTCTAAGATAATCTATATTTAGCATAAGAAAAAATGAAATAATTTATATATGAGATGTAGACATCGTATTGATTCAATTATATAATTGAAAAGATACGTAGTTTGGTTAGAGTACAACATGGTAAATGAGATTATAGATGCAATACAAACAATTATAAGATTAAAATGTATAACTATGTTGATGAAAGATAGATATTTAATAAAAATAATATTGCATTATATATAATGCACAAGTTATAATAATCGATTAGTTGAATTTAGGGAATGTAAAAATGGTTGGATTTAAAAAGATAGAGTCTAGAAATGACATTACATTGTATATATATATATATATATATATATTAGATTAATATAAGTGAGTTTTCAAAATAAAACTACATGTAATATTCATATACACGTATATATAGTTGTTGGATTGCTTGTAAAGATTCTTTCAACAAGTAAAATATAGGATTATGCATGGTATATAAATCCATCATTTTGTAGTAAAAAAATATCATTATCACTATCAGTACTGCCACCAACAACACATCGATAACACCACCATCATTACCACCTGACATATCACTACTAGCACACCATCAGATCACGCACCACAACCAAAGTTACCAAAATATTGATTGCAACCACTCAAAACCACCAGAATCACCAAAACCAAAATAAAATGAATAAATATTCAACTCATGTTACCCAAATTTGAATCCAAATCACTAAAAATTTTGAACACAAATTACTAGAATATTCTAGATTTGAAACTTTGTTCAAGTTCGAAGGTGTTGGTAATGGTGTTGACGATGATAGAGTGGGTGAAAACGACTCGATGGGCGCTACAAACCCATATCTATTTAGAGATGACAAAGTAGGAGATGATTGAGTTAGAGGAGGCGTGATTAGGAATGTGGCTGGAATTCGATGAAAAACATATTCGTATGTCAATTTCATGACAAGAAGAAATTGCAGAATGATGATTATACACACACTTCATATCTCTCTTTTTCACAAACACACATATTATATATATAAGATTTTACTCTAATAGAAACCACTCTTAGACTAGAAACTAGAAGCTAAATAAAAAAAAATCTAAATTGCGTCGGAATATAGCACATATGGTATGCAATCTGATCGTTGGGAGATGGAAAAAATATAGTGAAGTTAGATTTCAAAATATGTTAAATATAATTTTATCGTGTAATCTTGATAATATCGCAAAAGATGATCTGTGATTATTTATTAAGTTAAAATTAAAAAAGAAAAGGAAATCCAGAAAATTATAATCGCTAGTTAATTAGATCCAGAAGATTGTATAATGCAAGGTTAAAGAGCCATAATTTAATTTGAACATTAGTTCTTGTGAACTTACTTCAAACTGAATCTCGAGTCAAATATTTATACATGTAGTACTGTATTAGAAATGATCAATAGTCTTTCTTCTGAATATACGAAACTGCTACTTAATTTTCTAAATTGCAATTATATATGGTGTGATGACACATCACAAAATCCATAGAAAAGCAAGCGCTAATCCTTATAGAAACTCTTACACGAGAAATGCTTAGAAACCTTGAATCTATAAGGCGATCCTTGAATACACAAGAAAGAAGAGAAAAATCTCTAGTGTTTTAGTTTTAATAAGAGATTTCATTTTTTACGACATAGCGTTATTTATATAGGGATATAAAACCCTAAAATAAAATAGTCACCAATCCTAATTAAAACAAATAATAATTAAAAGAAGCGTGATCATGCAGCGCTGGGCATGCGCATGCACAATCTCTCCGTTCTTTCACTTGAAGCATCTGCCAAGATTTCCCAATTTGGCGTGGTCATGCCATTCGACAGTATGGTCATGCCATCAAGCATCCTCGGTAGCGTTTTCATACTTTTATTTTGTTGTCCTCTTCTCGCGAGTCAAGAGTCTCAATTATTACAGAAAATCCTCCTACATCAGTCTCCTTCACTTCTGAAGAACTCGATCCTGAGTTCTCGTGTAGAAAAAGGCGACATCTGTTTATCTCTCCACAATGGTATCTAATAAGGAAAGGCCTCATAGGAATTTTGTACATGGATTCCTCCATAAGATCAATATTTTTTAATGACAACACTTGAGTCACCCCAATATGACATCTTGATTAACCATTGTCACACCAGAAATTGAATGACCTTCAACAAATCTAAGCTTTTTTTCCGTCCGAACAAAAATCACAAATAAAGATGAAATGATCAAGACACTGGATACACAATATATGCCATATTATCATTCATGAGCTCAGTTGTATTCACTCTACTTTTATGACATAAGTTCAAATCAAATTGATATGGCTTATACAATACAATCTCACGTACATCCACATCAATCTTGTAAAAAATGTGGTGTAGTATCATTGAATTTTCCATCATCCAAATCAATAATATAATTTTTACTTATAATAATGTTAGGCCACAAGTTGTTCCACCGAAGTTTTAGTTGTGACAATGTCTGAATGAAGTTTTATTATTTCTTGTCATCCACCAAATTATAAGTGCCCAAGGATTGATTATGCACGCCTTGAACATGTAGCTCAACCCCATTTGTTCTTCATAAAAATCCTCAATGTTTTCTTTGTTATGCTCATGTACATCCTCATCCTTGTATTCTTGTTTGGCCTTATCCATTTCGACGGAATCAACAAACATGTAACTTTCGCAACCCACCATCTCACATTCATCTTCAATTATTTCCACCTCCAACAAACTTTCTTGTTTTGGTTGAGGACATTCATCAAACATATTATCAACATGACAAGGCTTATAAGATTGAATTGTATTATCCGCTTGTTTACGCTCAATATACATTTTATAATCATAATCATCTGGTAAAAATCTCTCTAACATCAATCACTTCATATGCCTCCAAGTCTTGATTGGTTCTTTTCTTTGCCTCTTCCTTTGCAAAACCAACTTATACCACCAAGCCACATCAATATTCTTTAGCGTAATATGTACCATCTTCACCTACTTACTCTCAAGAACACCCATAACATCAAAGAAATGATCAACGTCAATCTGTCAATCCAAAAACTCATCAACTCTTATAGACCCGTAGAATAATGGTCTAGCTGCCTTTACAATATTATATTCATAGAATTGATTACCCATAGTTACCTCCAAGCAACCATGCTCACCAACACGATATATCCTGCCTCGAAGGACTCGATTTCAATCTTCCCTTTCGCATCTATGTTGTTTGTGATTGTTATTCACATCGTTTATCAACGTAGTCATCATGTCGGTCATAGCCTTGAGAGACGCGGTAAAAGCCGACGTATCCTCTACAAGATCTTTTTTGGTAATTGGTTCGTCTTCCATGATAAATCATGTAAGTAGCAAAAGGACAGGATAATGCCTGCTCTGATGCCAACTGACGGAGTACGAAAGCCAAGGAAAAAATGCTAATCCTTATAAGGACTCTTACATGAGAAATCCTAAAAAATCTTAAATCCACAAGGTGATCCTTGAATCCATATGGAGTTTCTTGAATCCACAAGAAAGAAGAGAAAAATCTCTAGGGTTTTACTTTCAGTAAAAGATTTTATTTGCTACATCATAGCGTTGTTTATATAGGAATATAAATCCTAAAGTAAAATTATAACAAATCCTTATTAAAAATAAATAATAATTAAAAGAAGTGTGATCGTGAATTTTTGGGCATGAACATGTATGCACAGTCTCTCCATCCGCTCGCCTAAAGCGTTTGCCAAGATCGATTTCCCAATTTGCATTATCAAGCCATTCGACAATATGGTCATGTCATCAAGCATCCTCAGCAACATGCACATGCCTTTATGTTGTTGTTGTCTTCTCATTAGACAAGAGTCTCAATTAGCAATAAAAATTCTCCTATATGTGATCTTAAAGTTTTGTTAGTCACAGAGGCATGCCTATATACATCTACTAACAAGTCTAATTGTTTGTAATGCTTTGCATTACTTACATGACCCCTTAACTGGGGAACCCTCTAGTTGTAGAGTTTCTACTTGTTTTAGTACTTGTAATAGGCATCAAAATTCTAGTTGTGTATCTGTAGAAATTAAGTCATGAAATAATGCTTGAAAGAAAATCCAGAGATCATGCCTCAAGTTTGAAGAACAAGGCTGTCAAAATAAACACAGTTGGATTTTGAAGATTGAAGATTTGCCTAAGTACTAATTCGAGAAGTATTTTGGTCTATTCGAAAAGTCAAGATTTCGAGAAGACAGAGATTCGATATCTCAAAAGACACTGGTCGATATCTCAAGGAGTCAACAAGTCAAAACATCATTCGATAACTCAGGAAATCGACATGTCTGATACTCTATTCGAGATCTCAAGAAGTCAACAAGTCAAAACATCATTCGAGTTTTCTTCGAGTCAACAAGTCAAAGTTACATTCGATATCTCAAGGACTCAGGAAGCTATATTCGACATCTCAAGGATTTCATAAGTTAAAGCTATATTCGACAAGTCAAGTATTCCTGAAGAAAAGACAATTTCGAGAGGTGGTTCGATATGTCTGTTGGTGTATACTGAAAACATTTATTTAAAGTATATACATTTATTTCTGGCCCAGTTTTATTGAGAATCATTTAAATGTTTACATGATGTCTAATATTATATATTGGGGACAATCTAGTATCAAATGGGATACAGAATATTAGATTGTTAAATACGGTTTATATAATATAATAAGGTTCACAGCACAGGTGGAGTTAGACAATCCACTGGAATGGCTGTAGTATTATTTAGATTAGTTTATATTGACTAATAAATAATACTAGTATACTTTGTGTATATTGAACAGGATCAAATTTAGAATTGTTCCCTTATACTGATTAAGAAGGAGAACTAAGATTCTATGTTATTATTAATGCTTAGGTTCTTAATCCAGATATAGTAATTGACACGTGTATATTATATACATGCTTTGATTTATATATGAAATAATTCTTTTGATTTATTTCATTATATTTTGGGTGATGAAATAATATATATGATGAATATCATTCATAGAAGGAATCCATGTCCTGATAATATTCGGGTTAATGATGTCCCCTTGAAAGCTCAAACAGATTTAATTATGTGGAACCCTACAGGTGGATTTATTCCGACATAATTAAATAAAGGTTGAGTGGATGATAAAGGATAAAAGATATTAATTAAATGAATTATCAGTAATTTATTTAATTAATGGACATGCGATATTTTAAACATGGGGAATTTAATAAGCAAATAATATTGGAACGTAATTAATTAATTAAATTACGGTATTAGGAAAGGTAGTGCAAATATTAATTCTTTAGTGGATTGAATTAATATTAAATGACATTGGGCTGGGCTCGGAATGTCATTGGGAGGCCTAACCTAATTATCCATGATCCCTATTTTAGCCCTATATATATTCTTATTCTCTTCTTGCTAGGGTTGGTGGAAAAAATTTTGTAGCCACCCAGGAGCGAGAAGAGAGGTTAACTTGAGAAGACGAAGGCCACACTTCGCTCAAGGGAATTTGGGAATACAATAGAAGAGCGTGGAATCAACCGTTAACAAGGTGACTTTTCTATTTGTACTCGTTAATTTATTGTATCAAAAATCGCAGTGCCAAGATCTGATTGTCCCAACAATTGGTAACAAGAGCCTGGTTCAATGGTTCTGCGATTTTTGATACGATGTCCATGTCGTAATTATATATACATGTATATGGTGGTAGGCTTGTATATTTTGTTTTGCAGGTTAGTATCCACTATTATGGCCATGTATATTTTAATTATGTGTTTGGATCCCACGTGGTTTAATCGTGGTTATTTTGTTTGGTTTCCACATGGTTTATCGTGGTTGTAATTTACACGAGGGTTGATCGTGTTAGAATAGATTTACAAAATTGGTTTTGTATTAGATCTATTTTTTTGTAATTGTTTGTTTGATTTTGTAAAAATCCGGGTATTTTGTAACAATTATGTGCGATTGGAAATCAAATCGGAGATACAAAGTTTTCCGCTGCGTAGCTGTTGCGAGGCTGATGGGTTCGATTATTCTGTTGTTATCCAAGAAAAGAAGCAGGCGAAGTCGAACAAACAGAAACAGCAAGAGGCGCGCTGGGGAAATTAATTAGAGGCTGCAGCTTCATGAATTAATTAGGGGCCATAATAGTGGATTTAATTATTGTTTTAATTTTTAATTCCGCTATTTAAATTTTAATTATTGCTTTAAATAATTTTTATGTGTGTTGTAAATTATGTGTGTAATTTTTGATTGCATGTTTAACATAATTAGGACGACATGGACATAGATTTTTTATTTATTGCTATAATTAAATGTTTTATGTTGTTAGATTATGTATGTATTTGGAATGCATGTTAGACATAATTGTAACGACATAGGCCCCATTTAATTTTTAAAATTCCTCAATTTTTTAAATAAAAATTCTAAGTGGGTGAGGGAATTTATTAGGAATTAAATCCCACGGTCTCCATTATTTTGTTCGTAATATAACCTTTTTAATAATGTAGATGGTTGATAAGTGTGCATTTAATCCTAATATTGTCCCTATATTTAAGTTATTTTGTATTGATTTGGATTTTTATTTAATAAATTTTAATGTTTTATTGTAGGTATCAAGGAGTTATAATAAAGGAAGGCTTGGAGCTTAAATAGCAAGAGATGGAGATAAATTTGATTAAAATTCGGATTTTCCGGGTAGCTTGCGCAGTCTGCACTGTTTGGGCCATATCTGGAGTTCTACAAGTCCGATTCTAACGATTCAACAGCCCACGGAAATCTTATGAGAAGGGCTTTATTTTTGAAGTGGTCTTGAATTTAAAATCCAGCCGAATCAGCCCAGAAACTGAGTCAAAAAGGCAGTTACGAATTTCCTTTATTGGAATTCAATTCTGATTGGGAAATCTCCTTGTAATTATTTTAAATAATTAAAAATACTTTTATTAGAGATATTATTAGATATAGATCAGACCTAATTGGATATAGATACATCGTACGAGAAAGAGAGGCACGGGAAGAGAGAAAGAAGACGCTTGAGAAGAAGATTCAACAATTGAAGACATTCAATTGGATTTGTTTCCTTCATCTTTTTGTTCAGAACTCTCTCCTTAACTCTTTTAATCATGTTTATGTGCTATCAATTCTTGTATGATTTTGAGATTTTCATTATGAACTAATTTCATATACTTGGGATTTTTATGGAACCCTAGCATGGGATTTTTGGTGTTTTGTTAAAGAGTATTGTATGCAGTTCTACGGTTTACTCATTCAAGTGATTTTCTTGCTAATACTTGCTATTGTCTGATCAACTCTAGTAGGTTATTTAGTTAATTGTAATACCGAGAGGGTTATAGTTAATTGACATAAGACTTGAGTGGTGCATGCTTATATCTTTTGATTATAAATTGTTGCAGTATAGACATATATTGTGACCATGCATAGCTTTGTGGATTGGTGTTTAATTGTATTCTGAAGAGTAAATTGGCATAGACATATGTTAGTTTATTTGATAAGAATTATACCATAGTGATTTCGAGAGAAACCTATGACCATTGAATTCTAGCTAGTAAATTGTGGAATTTGCTACTGTGCTACGCAACTCTTTTACCAATTTTCATGTGTTAGGGGGAAGTAATTATCCTGACTTATCTTCTCATATTTGAATCACAACAACTTTCTTGCTAGTTTAATTAGTTGGTTAATTTAGTTTAATTAATTAGTTATAAAATCTCCAACAATATTTTTGGTTCGATAAATCACTTTGCTAGATAAAACTTGCATTTGATATAATTTAGCAGTCCTTGAGGTACGAATCTGGTATTTACCATTATATTACTTGTTTGCGATTGTGTACACTTGCACATCTAGATTTTACGCAACAAGTTTTTGGCGTCGCTGCCGGGGACTGTTTAGTGTTAATTGCGAAGTTAATTTTCTTGCGATTTGGTTTTTGTTACTTCTGTGACTAACGGGAGTAAAAATCTTTCTTCTCAGGTGTCCTTGTGTATGAACGAAGAACCATCAGGATTATTTGCTTTTGATCCTGAAATTGAGCGAACATTCAGGGCAAGAAGAAAACTACAACTTGGAGCTAAGGAAGCAAACTTAGTTATGGGTGATGAGAATGTTAATAACCGGAATGTGCCACCTAATCTTCCAGATGGCACAATGGTGTTGGATGACAGAGACAGTGCCATTCGGCAGTATGGAAGACCTTGTGTTGGTGAGCTAAACTCGGGGATTGTCAACCCTGTTATTCAGGCACCACAGTTTGAGCTGAAGCTAGTCATGTTTCAGATGCTGCAGACTATTGGTCAGTTCAGTGGGAAGTCTACCGAGGATCCTCACCTTCATCTTCGGTTCTTTGCTGAGGTGTGTGATTCTTTCAAACTAAATTGAGTCACAAATGATGCTTTGAGATTGAAGTTGTTCCCATACTCCGTGAGGGACATGGCTAGAGATTGGTTGAATTCATTGCAACCAGGTTCAGTGGTTGATTGGAATGACTTGGCAGAGAAATTTCTTATGAAGTATTTTCCTCCTACCAAAAATGCAAGGCTTCGCAATGAGATTAATTCTTTTCAGCAACAGGATGATGAAACTTTATATGAGGCATGGGAGAGTTTCAAGGCATTACTGAGAAAATGCCCTCAGCATGGTCTTCTTCACTACATTCAGATGGAGACATTTTATAATGGTCTTAATACTCAGACAAAGCTGGTGGTTGATGCATCTGCAAATGGAGCTCTGCTAGCCAAATCTTATAATCAGGATTATGAAATTCCGGAGACAATTGCAACAAACAATCATCAGTGGACAACTAATAGAGCTCAAGCTGGAAAGAAGGTAGCGGGTTTATTTGAAGTTGATGCTGTAACTTCAATGAAGGCTCAAATGTCATCCATTGAGAATATGCTCAAGAATTTGACGACGGGAGGAAATCAGTCTATGGGACAGTCGGTTAATCAGCAGGTCAATTAAGTCAAGAGTGTCTCATGTGTGTATTGTGGTGAAGAGTATACATATGATAATTGTCCTTCGAACCCCGAATCTGTCTACTATGTGGGAAATCAAAATAGGAATGGCCCTTATTCAAACACTTACAATCCATCATGGAAGCAACATCCTAACTTCTCATGGAGCAATCAAGGGACTACTTCTGGGGCTTCAGCAAATACTTATCGGCCCAATTATCCACCAGGTTTTTCTCAACAAGCTCAACAACAACAGCCTCAACAAGCATCGCAATCTAATTCTCTGGAAAATATGCTCAAGGCATACATGGCAAATAACGATGCTCTCATACAAAGTCAAGCCGCATCACTTAGAAACTTGGAGAATCAAGTTGGGCAAGTAGCGAATGAGCTAAGAAATCGACCACATGGCACTCTTCCTAGCGACACTGAAAAGCCTAAGAATGATGGGAATGTGCATTGCAAGGCCATTACTTTGAGAAGCGGGAAAGTCTTGGAGAATGCTAAAGCTAAAGAAGATGATACCTCTACAACTAAGGGTGAAGGTAAAAATGCAGAAAATAGTGGTGTCCAAACTTCTAAAGTGGTTCCTACACCCCAACCACAACCACCATTCCCTCAACGGTTTCAAAAGCAGAAGCAGGATGATCAGTTCAAGAAATTTCTAGATGTTCTGAAGCAACTTCACATCAACATCCCACTTGTAGAAGCTCTTGAGCAAATGCCTAATTATGTGAAGTTCATGAAGGACATTCTTACAAAGAAGAGAAGGTTGGGAGAGTTTGAAACTGTAGCTCTTACGCAAGAATGTAGCTCTTTTGTGCAGAATAAATTGCCACCAAAGATGAAAGATCCAGGGAGTTTCACCATTCCTTGCACTATTGGGAATTCTTATTGTGGGATGGCATTGTGCGATTTGGGGGCTAGCATAAACTTGATGCCTATGTCTGTGTTCAGGAAATTGGGGATTGGAGAAGTTCGGCCTACAACTGTCACTCTTTAACTAGCGGATAGATCTCTTGCTCATCCCAAAGGAAAGATTGAAGATGTTTTGGTCAAGGTAGATAAATTCATATTTCGTGCTGATTTTATTGTCTTGGATTATGAGGCAGATAGGGAGGTTCCCATTATCTTGGGGAGACCGTTTCTTGTTATTGGGAGAACATTGATTGACGTACAAAATGGGGAGATAACCATGAGAGTGCAAGATGAAAAGGTAACATTTAATGTGTTCAAAGCAATGAAGTATTCTGATGATATTGAAGATTGTGCAGCAGTCACTGTGATAGATGATCTAGTTTCTGAAAAACTAGAGTGTGCTTCCTCACATGATCCTTTGGAACAAGTGATCCTCAATAAATCTGAAGTTGAAGATGATGATGTTAATCTTTTAGCTTGGTTGGAACCTAATTCACATGATATACGTATTAAAGGCCGTTTTGAGTCACTGGAATTGTCATCAAGGGATTTCAAGGTTCCAAGGCCATCCATTGTTGAACCACCGGTGCTGGAATTGAAAGCTCTTCCTTCTCATTTGAAGTATGCTTATTTGGGACCTTTGTCTACATTGCCTGTGATCATCTCTGCTACTTTGTCCGAAGCTCAGGAAGATCAATTGTTGGAAATTCTTAGAAAGCACAAGAAAGCTATTGGATGGACTATTGCAGATATTCAAGGTATCAGTCCTTCTATTTGTATGCACAAAATTTTGTTGGAAGAAGGTGCTAAGGGATCTATTGAAGGCCAACGTCGATTGAATCCTATCATGAAAGAGGTGGTCAAGAAGGAGATTATCAAATGGCTAGATGCAGGAATTATATATCCAATCTCGGATAGTTCATGGGTTAGTCCGGTTCAATGTGTGCCGAAGAAGGGTGGACTCACGGTGGTAAAGAATGAAAACAATGAGTTGATTCCAACCAGAACAGTCACGGGTTGGAGAATTTGCGTTGATTACCGAAAGTTGAACAAAGCCACAAGGAAGGATCACTTTCCCTTGCCGTTTATGGATCAAATGTTGGACAGACTCGTAGAGAGAGAGTACGATTGTTTTCTTGATGGGTACTCAGGCTATAATAAAATAACTGTCGCTTCGGAGGATCAACACAAAACCACATTCACATGTCCGTATGGTACTTTTGCCTTCCGAAGAGTTTCGTTTGGGTTGTGTAATGCTCCTCCAACTTTTCAACGTTGCATGATGGCCATTTTTTCTGATATGGTGGGTGACTATCTAGAGGTATTCATGGATGATTTCTCTGTCTTTGGAGATTCTTATGATGATTTTCTACGTAACTTGGGCAAGGTATTAGAAAGATGCGAGGAAACCAATCTTGTACTAAATTGGGAAAAGTGCCACTTTATGGTGAGAGAGGGCATAGTCTTAGGGCACAAAATTTCAAGGAAGGGACTTGAAGTGGATAAAGCTAAGGTCGAAGTCATTGAGAAGCTACCTCCTTCTACTTCCGTCAAGAATATTCGAAGTTTTCTGGGACATGCAGGTTTCTACAGACGGTTCATTAAGGACTTCTCAAGAATATCTAAGCCACTCTGCAAGTTATTGGAGAATGATACCCCTTTTCAGTTTGATGGGGCATGTTTGAAGGCCTTTGAAGAATTAAAGCAGAGATTGATTTCAGCACCTATCATTATTGCACCGGATTAGAGCTTGCCTTTTGAATTAATGTGCGATGCTAGTGATTACGCAGTGGGTGTGGTAATGGGTCAAAGGAGGAACAAGATATTTCATCCCATCTACTATGCTAGTCGCACTTTGAACGGAGCTCAATTGAATTACACGGTGACTGAAAAGGAGCTTCTTGCTGTTGTGTTTGCCTTTGACAAGTTTCGTTCTTATCTTGTGGGCACTAAAGTGGTTGTCTTCACCGATCATTCAGCCATAAAGTATCTAATCACCAAGAAGGATGCAAAGCCACGGTTGATAAGGTGGGTTCTTTTGCTCCAAGAGTTTGATATTGAGATACAAGACAGAAAAGGTGTTGAAAATCAAGTAGCTGATCATTTATCTAGGATGGAGTACAACGAGGAATCTAGTGCTATGGTTCCGATCAAAGAAACATTCCCAGACGAGCAGATGTTTCAGGTACAAATTGCTAATGTTACTCCATGGTTTGCTGATTTTGCTAATTATTTAGCTACTGGGTTGATGCCGTTGGATTTATCAAGTCAACAAAGAAAGAAATTCTTGCATGATGTAAAATCTTATTTTTGGGATGAACCTTATTTGTTCAAGCAAGGTGCAGACCAAATTATTAGAAGATGTGTTACTGAATTTGAGATGCAGGATATTCTTTACCATTGTCATTCATCTCCTTCTGGTGGACATTTTGGTGGGCAACGCACGGCTGTAAAGTTATTACAGTCTGGTTTCTTTTGGCCCTCTATGTTCAAGGATGCTCACGCTTATGTTATTAAATGTGATCGTTGTCAAAGAGTTGGTAATATCTCGAGGAGAAGTGAGATGCCTTTGACTAACATTCTTGAGGTCGAGCTATTTGATGTATGGGGCATTGATTTCATGGGTCTGTTTCCTCCTTCTTTCAAGAATGAGTACATCTTAGTGGCTGTTGATTACGTGTCTAAATGGGTAGAAGCGGCTGCCTACCCTACTAATGATGCGAGGGTTGTCATCAAGTTCTTGGACAAGCATATCTTTACTCGCTTTGGAACCCCACGGGCTTTAATCAGTGATGAAGGTACGCACTTTGTGAATAAATTAATGGCGAGTACTTTAGCCAAGTATAATGTGAGACACAAGGTTGCTACTGCCTATCATCCTCAGACGAATGGACAAGCGGAGTTGTCTAATAGAGAGGTTAAGAGTGTTCTTGAAAAAGTGGTGAACCCGAACCGTAAGGATTGGTCTACACGGTTAGATGAGGCTCTTTGGGCCTATCGCACTGCATACAAAACTCCTTTGGGTATGTCTCCTTATTGCTTGGTTTTCGGAAAGGCGTGTCATTTACCGGTTGAGCTCGAACATAAGGCTTATTGGGCTCTTAAAAGTCTGAATTTTGACATGCATCGTGTTGGTGAGAAGAGGTTGCTGCAACTTGACGAGTTGGATGAGTTACGATTTTTCTCCTATGAGAATGCTAAATTGTAGAAGGAGAAGACGAAGAAATGGCATGATAAAAACATTCAATCTCGGGTGTTTGAAGTGGGCCAACAGGTCTTATTATTCAACTCAAGGCTAAAGTTATTTCCAGGCAAGCTGAAATCAAGATGGTCCGGCCCTTTCACAATTGTGAAAGTACATCCCTATGGAGCTGTGGAATTACGTGAAAATCAAGGGGGTGAATTTCAGGTGAATGGACAACGATTGAAGCATTATTGGGGAAGTGAGGTTGTACGTGATAAAACCTCACTTGATTTAAGGGAGCCTTGATCGAGAATGATGTCTAGCCAAAGACATTAAAGAAAGGCGCTTCTTGGGAGGCAACCCATGATTTTGTAAGGTTGGTAAATTGTTATTTCATTTTTTTTTGTATTTAATTTTAGATTAGATATTTTTATTTTGTTTTTTTTACTCCCATATGATGCTTTGATGATTTGATTTCAAGTGTTTCAGGAATAAATATTTGTTTTGAGTACAAGGGTGGTATGAAAAATTTTTTTTTGGAGCAATATGGAAAAAAAAGAAGAAGAAAAAATTGCGGGTGAAATCGAAATAGAACAGGGATGAAATACTGGTATATCATTTTGTCCAAGCCATGGTTTTGACGCCATGTTCTTTTAGGGCTTGACAATACCAGCAATGTTATTTTTTTAAACCGGTGTTTTACATCCCTGGATAAATAGAAGATTCAATACAGGGGTTTTTATTTCTTGAACCCGCGGTTATAGTTTCCTGTGCTGCTTAGCGCGCGCGTGCTCCTGCGCGAACATCACTTCTTGGCTGCTCCTTTATAAAAAAATAATATGAAATGTAGCTGTCCAAGGGATTTGAACCCCTGATCCCCAACATGGAAGACCAAGCAGCTGACCACTCCACCAGCTTGAAGCTGATGATTATATTTGCATTCTGATTTTTATAAAGTCAAGGGCAGCCCAGCAGTTTTGACTCATTCATTACACCTTTGCAATTTTCAAACGACACTTCATGCGGATCACTAGGGGAGTATTTTTAACCTTTCTTTGTACATATTTTTTTTAGTTTTCTTTTTGTATTTTATTTTTAGAATTTTTTTATTTTGTATATTTTATAAATATATTTCATTGGGGACAATGAACCACTTAAGTGTGGGGAGGGGTTTTCAATATAAAAAATGAAAAAAAAATAGGATCATTAATAAATTATTTTTATTTGTTATTTTTTAGGATAATCATTTTAGTAGTTGGTTTTAGATTTTATTTTTCATTTTTCTTTTGTTAGTTTTTTTTAGGATAGTTAAAAAATAAAAAAAACACAAAAACAAAATAGAAAACTTAAAAAATTGATTGCCTTGTCAATATAGCATGTTAATAAGGATAAGTACACACCATGTAGACTTATTATTTGCATGTCATGTATATGTCTCCTTGGCATAAAATACCTTATACATGATGATGTCCTGTACGTGCTTGCAAAAATTTAAAACTTGAATTTATGTCATTGTCAATTTTGATGAGTATGGTATGCTATCATCACGTGAGATCTTGAGCCTTAATTTATGATTGATGCTTCTTTTTATCAATCTACTTTTTTTTGTGGTGAGATATTCATCATTGCATGTGTTGCTCTAGAACTTGCTTTAAACTAGGTCGTGCGCATATTGATATTGTGTATTGTGTAAAAATGATAAAGGCACTAGGATTAACCGTATTATCCCAAACAGTACCCTTAAAAATAATCCCTAGTGAGCCCCCTTGAGCCTACATCCTTTTTCTTCGTATATCACCATCTAAATCTTGAGCTTACTTATTTCTTCTTGTCTTGATTGACTAGTAGAGCATTGTGATGTATACATGAGATTGGTAAAATATTAAGTGTGGGGATATCTTTGTTATTTTGTGAAATTTGGGCGGGAATTGAATTGGCTTGGCTATTCCTTCTTCGTGACACTTCAATAAAGTCACTCGAATCAATAAAAAAGGGAGGAGGCAAGGAAAAATAGAGAAAAAAATAAAAAAAAATTAAAAAAAAAGGAAAAAAAGAAAGAAAGAGAGTGTATGTTCAATGATTCTTGCAATGTGAAATTGATGCGTTTACGTTTGTATGTGGGATGCTATCTCAAGGTTAGTTTCATGTTGAGTGCTTCAAGTATATATGAACATTGTGCTCTATTAGTTGTCAAGTTAGCCACTTGTTAACCTATTTCTTTGATTTCCTACCCCGTACCTGAGCCTCGTTACAACCCTTGACAAAGACCTTTTGATTTATACGAACACGAAGTCTAGAGATTTTGGTGGACAAGCAAGCTTATGGTAGCACATGTGCATTTGATTGAACTTGAGTGATACAGTTGCACCTAAACACTTGTGTGATTTGAGTGTTTGTGAGGTTATTTTCCATCCAAAGCATGCTATTTTCTTGTTGATTGAGACTTTGATGTTATTCATGATATTTTAGTCTTTTTAGACTATGTGTGCGTGCTTGAATAGTTGTGTTGGTGTGTAAAGTTGAGGAATCGCATTATATAACATTTATGAGCTATTACATGATTAAGTTTGCATGTGTGAAGTGCTATGATATATTTCATGTTTGAGACTTGGCAGTCAGAATAAAAATTAGGAATTTTGTGGGTAAATTCACTACAAACCCTCACGAGACCTTACTCGTCCACTAGGGCTACCTTGGGGTTTAAAGGGCTTGTTGCAAATGCCAAATGCAACCGTGATCACCTACGGAAGTGGTATTAGTTAGTTAGGATTTAGTTTTTTCTTTCTTTTTTGCCCGAGGACGTGCAAGATGCTATGTGTGGGGATGTGATAAGTGTGCATTTAATCCTAATATTGTCCCTATATTTAAGTTATTTTGTATTGATTTGGATTTTTATTTAATAAATTTTAATGTTTTATTGTAGGTATCAAGGAGTTATAATAAATGAAGGCTTGTAGGGATGGCAATCGGGTCGGTCGGTTCGGGTTTTAGAAAAACCAGAACCGGACCCGAAATATTTTAGAAAAACCAGACCGGAACCGGACCCGGTTCGGACCCGAATGGTTAAAACCGAACCCGAACCGCCGGGTTTCGGTTCGGTTCGGGTCTGACCCGGACCCGATTTTTTTTTTTTTTGTCAAGCGGACCCGAAAATTTTGGAAAAAAAAGATATGCAAACATTGGCATTTCAAAAACCTTACCTTATATAAACTCTGCTAGCAAGCTAAATCATAAAGCATCAAAATTTCTTATTCATTCATCCAAAATTCCGAATAAAAATGGACTGGACCAGGGTGAATATTGTTGGCCGTGACTCGTGGATTACATTTTGCATATTATCCTAAAAAGTTAGCTATGGTTTATGGGTCATGGCCCAACTCTACTAAATACTAATACTAATACATATATTAATATATTATTAATATACATATGAAATTATTATATTAGTTATATTTTTTCGGGTCTAAACGGGTTTCAGGTCCGGGTCCGGGTTCGATTCGGGTTTCGGGTTCCGGGTCCGGTTCGGTTAGGCTAAAAACCAAACCCGAACCGAAACTACTTCGGGTCTTAAAAAAAAACCAAACCCGAACCAAATACTTCGAGTTCGGGTTCGGTTAGAACCGATCGGGTCGGAACGGATCGGGTTTCAATCGGTTCGGTACAAATTGCCATCCCTAAAGACATGGAGCTTGAATAGCAAGAGATGGAGATAAATTTGATTAAAATTCGGATTTTCCGGGTAGCTTGCGCAGTCTGCACTGTTTGGGCCATATCTGGAGTTCTACAAGTCCGATTCTAACGATTCAACAGCCCACGGAAAGCTTATGAGAAGGGCTTTATTTTTGAAGTGGTCTTGAATTTAAAATCCAGCCGAATCAGCCCAGAAACTGAGTCAAAAAGGCAGTTACGAATTTCCTTTATTGGAATTCAATTCTGATTGGGAAATCTCCTTGTAATTATTTTAAATAATTAAAAATACTTTTATTAGAGATATTATTAGATATAGATCACGTAATTGGATATAGATACATCGTACGAGAAAGAGAGGCACGGGAAGAGAGAAAGAAGACGCTTGAGAAGGAGATTCAACAATTGAAGACATTCAATTGGATTTGTTTCCTTCATCTTTTTGTTCAGAATTCTCTCCTTAACTCTTTTAATCATGTTTATGTGCTATCAATTCTTGTATGATTTTGAGATTTTCATTATGAACTAATTTCATATACTTGAGATTTTTATGGAACCCTAGCATGGGATTTTTGGTGTTTTGTTAAAGAGTATTGTATGCAGTTCTACGGTTTACTCATTCAAGTGATTTTCTTGCTAATATTTGCTATTGGCTGATCAACTCTAGTAGGTTATTGAGTTAATTGTAATACCGAGAGGGTTATAGTTAATTGACATAAGACTTGAGTGGTGCATGCTTATATCTTTTGATTATAATATTGTTGCAGTATAGACATATATTGTGACCATGCATAGCTTTGTGGATTGGTGTTTAATTGTATTCTGAAGAGTAAATTGGCATAGACATATGTTAGTTTATTTGATAAGAATTATACCATAGTGATTTCGAGAGAAACCTATGACCATTGAATTCTAGCTAGTAAATTATGGAATTTGCTACTGTGCTACGCAACTCTTTTACCAATTTTCATGTGTTAGGGGGAAGTAATTATCCTGACTTATCTTCTCATATTTGAATCACAACAACTTTCTTGCTAGTTTAATTAGTTGGTTAATTTAGTTTAATTAATTAGTTATAAAATCTTCAACAATATTTTTGGTTCGATAAATCACTTTGCTAGATAAAACTTGCATTTGATATAATTTAGCAGTCCTTGAGGTACGAATCTGGTATTTACCATTATATTACTTGTTTACGATTGTGTACACTTGCACATCTAGATTTTACGCAACAATGGTATATATGATCACCTAACGTGGCGTACTATTTACGGTATTTTAAAAGGTTGCAGAAATTACTAGAACAAAATTCTTAAATTAAATAACGAATATTGAAAGGTATATAGATCACCCTAACGTGACATACCAAGTTTCATAGAATTCGTTAGAAAAATTGGATACTCTTTTTGATGTTGACTATGGAGAATTCTGTCTAGGAATTGGGTATTAAGCGAGGCCGTTGTGACTCTTCCGAGACCTGGGAATTATCCATTAATATATCAAACAGATATATTTAGTTGGAGTAATTTAAGAATTTAAATAATGGTATACACTTAACTATGAAAAATAATATATAGTCCAGCCTAACGTGGCGTATTATTTAGTAATAGGACCGAAGTAATATTTAAACGAATTTAAGTGGTATATATGTCACCCATCGTGGCGTACCAGATACTTATGGTGTTTAAATATTAGTGCATTAATTTTAATTAATTGTTAGAGGAAACCAATAGGTTTTAAGATTTGTGCAACTCTCTGATTATATGTTACATGTATGATTCTCAGGATTAGATCATTATGGGCTTTAATTCACTATTCACCATACTTAAGGATAACAAACTTACTGGACCAAACTATATTGAATGGAAACGTAATTTGGACATAGTGTTGACTGTTGAGGAGTACAAATTTTGTACTTATGAACCCAAGCCAGATCAGCCTGCTGAAGATGCTCCTGAAAGTGAGAAGGAGTATTATAAGCGGTGGGTTAAGGCTGATGAGATGTCGCGATGTTACATTCTGGCAGCAATGTCGGGTGTTTTGCAGCATCAGCATCAGGCTATGGCCACTGCTTCAGATATGCTCTTTAATCTCAAGGAACTTTTTGGGGAACAGAATAGGGCTGCCAGGCAAGTAGCAATGAAGGCTTTAATGAACACTCAGATGGCTGAAGGAACACCTGTAAGGGATCATGTTCTCAGGATGATGTCTAATCTGAATGAGATGGAGATCCTTGGTGCTGATATTGATGGGGAAACCCAGATCGATATCATCCTTATGAGTCTGCCCAAAAGTTTTGAGCAGTTCCGCTTGAATTACACCATGAACAAAAGGATGTATAGTCTCGCGGAACTTCTGACAGAACTTCAGCCAGCTGAAGGACTCTTTAAGCAGAATGTTCAAGTGAATGTGGCTGAGAAAGCTTCTTCCTCTAAGCCGAAAGGCAAGAAGAAGAAAAAGGTTCAGACACAGAAAGCTGGAAAGGTTGCTAATACAGTGGGAGTTTAAGGTGCTGTGTAAAAGCCTAAGGGCAAGTGCTTCAGGTGCAAGCAGTCAGGTCACTGGAAACAGGATTGTCCTCTTCCTAAGAAGACAAATAATACTGGTATGTCTCTTCCTCTAGTTACAGAAACATATATAGCGGCTATATCTACGAGCACTTGGTGTGTAGATACATGAGCCACTGACCATGTTTGTAACTCTATGCAGGGGTTCCAGCAATCCAGAATGCTTAGAGATGGCGAGATATATGTGTTCATGGGAGATACTACGAAAGTAGCAGTAGTTGCAGTTGGAATAATTACATTATCTTTTGGCGATGATAGTATTTTGGTTTTGAACAATTGTCTTTATGTACCTTCATTTAGAAGGAATTTAATTTCGATTTCTAAACTTTCCATGGATGGTTATAATGTTTGTTTGGATCGTAATGTTCTATTATGATGAATAAACGAGTTATATGTTCTGGTACATTGCAAGACAATTTATATATTATTAATCCTATCCAACCAATGCTGCAACATAAGGAAACTAATAACATTCTTTCTAGCTCAAATAAAAGAAAGAAACCTTCTGAATTGAACCAAACATATCTTTGGCACTTAAGATTAGGTCATATTAACTTGAGGAGGATTCAAAGACTGGTAGTAGATGGGCCATTAGGCTCGTTGGCAGTGGAGCCATTTCCAGTTTGTGAATCCTGCTTGGAAGGTAAGATGACTTATAGGTCTTTTAAAGCAAAGGGGAATAGAGCCAAAGAAGTGTTAGAATTGGTTCATACTGATTTATGTGGACCTATGAGTATCCAAGCAAGAGGAGGTTATGAGTAATTTGTCACTTTCATTGACGATTATTCTAGATATGGGTACATTTATTTGTTGCGCCGTAAGTCTGAGTGCTTTGAAAATTTCAAAGAGTACAAAGTGAAAGCCTAATTGATTTTGATGGTTAATTGATTACATATATTTTGCTATACTAACATGCTGTAACAGGACTTTCAGCAAGCTGTTTCTGGAAATAGTGACACAAGAGCTATACGAAATCAGCAAGCTGATTTGACATTCAGCAAGCCGTTTCTGGGAATGCAGAAACTATCAAGAACAGTCCAGATATTCTCGTGAGCTGCTAGATAGATTAAAATGTAAGGAATCTTACATATATATATTACGTGTCTAATATATACTAAAGAGCTCAGATACATCTCAAAACACTCAAGCATGGAGATACACTAAACATTGTAATTTGACATGTCTCCATCACATTGACTTCACAAAACCCACCCCACGTTTCTCAGCACCCAACTTAGACTTCTCTGCATGGGAATCATTCTTGAAACACAATCCCACGATTTCAGCTCACCTACTCAGATTTCTTTGAATGAGAATTTCTTCACAGTTGAAAATCAACCAACGGCTCCTTCGTTGAATATCCTAACGTTGGACCTTGATATATATATATATATACACATCTCCTGTATAAACAATAGACACACAGAAAAAAAACGTATACACACTCTCTTGAATATTCATCAAATCGTTTTATACTTCCAATCACCTCAAAACAGTTGTTTAAACATTGCCATATTCACAAACAACACACACACAAGCTCTAAGATATATTACACGTTATATATATATATATAAGAGTCTATATCTTTGAGTTGTAATTTCAATCCTTCTCATTTGTATTGTACTTATTGTAAAGGTATAGTTGCTGGGCAGTGGCTTGTGGAACAAGGGTTTGGTAAACACGAAGCTAGAAAAGTTTGTACTACAGGGAGTGGTATAGTTCTTAGAGAGCAGGTTTAGAAACGGGGATTTCAGCAAGCCATTTTGACAGTAGCTAGGGAAAAAGGGAGATATATTATTGAATCTTGTAATCGGGTTTATAGTGATTAATAATATATTCTCTTACCGTGTTTGGTAAGGGACTAGGACGTAGACCATAGAGATTAGGGGTCGAACCTAGCTAAAATCTTGTGTGTCAAGTTTTTCTATTCTGTTCAGTTTATTTCTGCATTGCATTAGTTAATATCAGCAAGCTGAAACATTCTGGTATAATTATTTCAGCAAGCTGATATTTTTCTGGAAGAATTTCGTAAAAATAAAAATAGACTATAGTTAACCTAATACACCTATTCACCCCCCCTCTAGGTGCATACTTTCATTTGGTATCAGAGCCTTGCTATACTAATCATTTCTGTAACAGGAAAAGTATCGATCTAAATGGCTGACAATTATCCGCTTGGAAACTCGGACTCTAGGGCACCACTTCTTCTAGGTACTGAAAACTACAACTGGTGGAAAAGTCGAATGGAGAATCATTTGGCCAGAGAACCACTGGAATGGAGAGTTGTAAGCAGAGGACCATACGTCTTCAGAGATGACAAAGGCATTATAAAGGATATTGATATTCTCACCGATGCAGAATTGAAGAAAATAAGCTACAACAACCGTGCAAAGAATACTATCTTAAATGGTCTTTGTCCAGCTGAAAGTGACAAAGTTTCATCATGCAAAACAGCTAAAGAAATGTGGGACACCTTGGAATCGTATCATGAAGGCTCTAAGGGAGTGAAGAAAGTGAAGCTTGGTACTCTAGTAAGAGAACTAAAAGGTTTCACAATCAATGAGAATGAAACCATTAAAGAAGCTCAAGCTAGGTTTCAAACAACCTTAAACAGTCTTCAAGTGCTTGGCAAAAAGATACCCCAAGAAGAAATCAATATGATCATCTTAGGATCCGTCCCATGGAGCTTCGCCCCTAAAGTTACGGCGTTGGAATCTCATCCCCAAATTGACACTATGGATAGCTTGGCTCTATTCTCTGAGTTAGAGCAGTTTGAGTCAAAAATCAGGGCTAACACATCAAGGATGACTCAAGTTCCAGCAGCCAAAGTGAAGAATCTAGCCTTACATTCGGATAACAGCAAGCTGGAAAATAACAGCAAGCTGAAAGATGAAGAAGATTCAAATTCTGATGAAGAAATTACACTCCTCACAAGAAAACTCCAGAAGATAATTCAAAAGAGAAACTTCAAGAAGAGAGGCATGTATTCAGAAGCTAAGAAGGAAACAAATGATGAAGGTTGTTTTGAATGCGGAAAGAAAGGCCACTTTAAAAGAGATTGCTTCAAACTCAAAAACAAAACAAAACAGCAAGATGACTTCAAAAACAGGAAGAAAGGGAAAGCCTTCCTAACATGGAGTGATGACGATGATGAGGAATCCAATGATGATAATGAAATGGTGAATCTCGCTTTCGTAGGTCTTGATGTAGAAAGCAACGAGGAAGTACAAACCGAAAATGACTCCTCGGATGACAATGACAACGAGGTAAACTCCTCTAACACGTCTTTTGATTCTCCTATAGAATATGCAGTAGATAGCCTAACCATGCAGGATACAAGTAGCAATTCTATGGATGATACCGTAGAGCTGAAAGAGGAAATCAGCAAGCTGAAAAAGAAGATTGGCTACCTAAGAAAGATCATTTCTGACTTGACGGATGAAGAAGATCACGTTAAGGATCATAATGAAGTTGTTAATCTAAGAGCTAAGCTTGCTCAAGTCGAAGGGCTCAATAAAGTATTGCTGAAGAGAAATGACACCATGATGAAAGAATTCAGCGTGCTGAATGCTAAAATCACAGAAAAAGATATACACATTGACTCACTACAAAAGCATTCAAACTCCAAAGAAGAAGAGACAAAGGAGACACAGCAAGCTGAGAAGATACTTGAACTAGAAGATGAATTAAAGAAGTGTCAAGAAGGAATGGGAAAATTTGTCCAAGGCGAAGAAATCCTAAAAGCAATTATGAAGCAAACAAGATCATCATTGAGTAAAGAAGGACTTGGATTTAATTCAACACAGAAGAAAAAGAAGTTGAAGTACAAAGGCAAAGATGGAGTTCCATATGAATATGCCATGCCTTGGAAAATCTGCCCAAAATGTGGAAAGAAGGGACACCTACCAAAGTACTGCAAAACAGAATCAGCTTGCCGATATCATTCTGGCAGAACTCATGAAACCAGAAAAACAACATCAAAAGTGATCCAAATGTGGATCAAGAAAACTGACTTGAATGTTTCATATATTCCTGATGCTAACCATGTTGGACCCAACATAACATGGGTACCAAAAGGATGAGCTATTTTTTTATGTTTGTTTTTGTAGATGTGTCTTGCCACGAAGTTGAAAACCGGACAATGGATCTTGGATAGTGGGTGCACTAGACACATGAGTGGAGATAAAACTCTATTCAAAAGTCTCAAGTTGAAAAAGGGCGGGAGAGTAACAATTGGAAATAACAAAACTCTTCAGATTCTTGGAAAGGGCACAATAGGTAACAATTTTATATCAATTGATAAGGTACAATATGTTCAAGGACTTTCATATAATTTACTTAGTATTAGTCAGTTGTATGATGATGGTCATTTAGTTAATTTTGGTCGTGATAAATGTATTGTTACTATTTGCACTAACAAAGTCCCCCTAGTTGCTAGAAGGGAAGGAAATATATATATATTAGATTTTGATTCTCAGAAAACAGCATGCTGTTTAGCTGTTATGGACTCAACCCCCGAGATTTGGCATAGAAGGCTTGGTCACGTTAACATGGAACAAATCAGCAAGCTGTCTTCGCAAAAGCTTGTTAGAGGATTGCCGAAACTCAAGTATATCAAGATGGAAACTTGTGGAGCATGTCAACTAGGCAAGCAAATTAGAACTCCACATAAGTCAAAAACTATGGTATCAACTTCTAAACCCCTAGAACTTTTGCATTTAGATTTATTTGGTCCGGAAGCATACAAAAGTTTGGGAGGTAAACAATATTGTTTTGTTATAGTAGATGATTATTCTAGATATACATGGACATTATTTCTTCAAACTAAAGATTGTGCTTTCAGAGAATTTGAGTCTTTAATAAAACTTCTTGAGAAAAAGCTCAATACAAATCTTATAAGAATAAGAAGTGATCGAGGTGGAGAATTCCAAAAGGAGTTTGTTTCTTATTGTGAAGAAAGAGGTATCACTCATGAATTCTCAGCTCCAAGAACTCCTCAACAAAATGGAGTAGTTGAAAGAAAGAATCGATCTCTACAAGAAACAGCAAGAACCTTATTGCAAGAGAGCAAGCTACCAAGAAATTTCTGGGCAGAAGCAGTAAATTCAGCAAGCTATATTCTCAATAGAGTCTTGATAAGGCCTATTCTCAACAAGACTCCATACGAACTGTTAAGGAATAAAACTCCAAACATTGGCTACTTCAAGGTCTTTGGATCAAGGTGTTTTGTACTTAAAACAATCGACAAGGATGGTAAATTCGATGCTAAATCCTACGAGGCAATATTTCTTGGTTATTCATTAACTAGTAGAGCTTATAGAGTTTATAATTTATCTAAATTAACTGTTGAAGAATCTATTGATGTCTCATTTCAAGAATCTAAGCTTGATCTACCAGAAAATGAGGAAGATTTTGCAGGAACAAGAGATAATGACGAGCTGATATCTCCAGAAACTCAACAGACTGCAAATCAGCAAGCTGAACCTTCAAAACAGCAAGTTGAAACCTCTACTGCAGTTAAAGAAATGCAGGAATATGAAGAGATAATACCACATTCATTGCCTACAGCACCAAGGACTGTCAAGGATCATCCTCCAGAGCTAATCATTGGCAACAAAACTGATGGAATCAAGACAAGAAGGGCTCAAGCAAATATATGTGGATATGCGGCTTTCGTAGCTCAAGAAGAACCAAAGAACATAACCGAAGCACTTCAAGATGAAAATTGGATTGTGGAAATGCAAGAAGAACTCAACCAATTTGAAAGATGTGATGTGTGGGAACTTGTAGAACCACCAAAGGATGTATCAATCATTGGCACTAAATGGGTCTTCAAGAACAAAGTTGATGAATTTGGTACAATCATTCGAAATAAGGCAAGACTTGTAGCTCAAGGTTACAACCAACAAGAAGGGATTGACTTCGATGAAACCTATGCTCCTGTAGCAAGGTTGGAATCAATTAGAATGTTGTTATCATTTGCATGCTTCAAGAAAATAAAACTTTATCAAATGGACGTCAAGAGCGCATTCCTAAATGGGGTGCTAAAAGAAGAAGTATACGTCAAACAACCTCCTGGATTCGAAAGTCAGGAGTTTCCAAACCATGTTTACAAGCTGAAAAAGGCCTTGTATGGACTACGGCAAGCTCCTAGATCATGGTATGAAAGATTAAGTGAATTCTTAATCGAACATGGCTTCACTCGAGGTAATATTGATCCTACTTTGTTTACCATGCATAAAGGTAAAGATTTATTAGTTATTCAAGTCTATGTAGATGATATTATCTTTGGATCAACTAATAATTCTATGTGCAAGTGGTTTTCGAAATGCATGCATAATGAATTTGACATGAGCATGATGGGTGAGCTAAATTACTTCTTGGGTCTTCAAATCAAACAAACCTCTGCTGGAATTTACGTTCATCAGACCAAATATGTCAAGAATCTACTCACTAAATTTGGTTTTGAGAACTTAAAGGCAAAATCAACACCAATGACTCCAATCAGCAAGCTGAATTCTGATGAAACAGGTATTAGTGTTGATATTCGAAAATATAGAGGTATGATTGGTAGTTTACTATATCTTACTGCATCTAGACCTGATATCATGTATAGTGTATGTGTTTGTGCTCGTTTTCAAGCTAATCCCAAAGAATCTCACTTAAATGCTATTAAACGAATATTCAAATATTTGAGTGGTACTCAAAATCTTGGAATTTTATCCTATTACAAATACATTTGATCTTGTGGGATATAGTGATGCAGATTATGCAGGTAGTCAAACTGATCGTAAAAGCACAAGTGGTGTTGCAACATTTTTAGGACAAAGCTTAGTCTCTTGGCAAAGCAAGAAGCAAACCTCTGTTGCTCTCTCTACTGCAGAAGGAGAATATTTGGCTGCGGGTAATTGTTGCACTCAACTACTTTGGATGAGGCAAACATTAAGAGATTATGGAATCAAATGTGGCAAAACTCCAATTCATTGTGATAGTACAAGTGCAATCAACATATCAAAGAATCCAGTAAATCACTCGAGAACAAAGCACATCGATGTCCGTCATCATTTCCTAAGAGATAATGTTGCTAAGGGAAATGTTGAACTTATCTTCGTGCCAACCGAATTTCAGCTCGCTGATATTTTCACTAAGCCTCTTGCAGAAGAAAGATTTATTGTTCTAAGAAGAGAATTAGGCATGTGTGAAGTGGTAACAGCAAGCTGAATTGGAAAATGGCAAGCTGAAATGGGTAACATCGATTTTTGTTATCACGATGATTTATTATGTTTCGTGTCTTCAAGTTAAATGCCTAATATCAATCTATTTTTTATTTGCTGTATTCTACCAATGTGTATGTGCCATGATTCTTAAGGGTAAGGCATTCGACCTCCCTAAGTTGATTCTCGATAATATGATGGCCGCTGTTGGGAAGCAGAATTCTGGGCTTCCATATGGGTTGTTGCTGACTCGAATCTTCGAGTATTTTTTAGGGTTGTTGCTGCTCAGTCAAGGGATGATATTATCTAACGACCTTATGCTTTTATTTACTCCTTTTTAATGATTAAGGGGGAGAAAACTTTTGGGGACTTTTGGGGTTAAGTTAATTTCTGGGTTAAGTTATTCTATGAACTATTCTGAACTTGTTTTGTGTTACAATTCTGACTGCTGTGCTATAATGCTGCTGCTTAAGTTAAGTGTTGTTGGATTGTCTAAATTGCTCAAATATGCCATGTCTATATGAATTTCTTAGATGCATGAACTTAGGGGGAGAAAACTATCTTCTCTTATTTATAATGTTTAACAGGGAAGCATATGTTGAGGGGGATAAATTCCCTCCCAAAAATATATGTTGGTAATCATCAAAAAGGGGGAGATTGAAAGCCTAATTGATTTTGATGGTTAATTGATTACATATATTTTGCTATACTAACATGCTGTAACAGGACTTTCAGCAAGCTGTTTCTGGAAATAGTGACACAAGAGCTATACGAAATCAGCAAGCTGATTTGACAATCAGCAAGCCGTTTCTGGGAATGCAGAAACTATCAAGAACAGTCCAGATATTCTCGTGAGCTGCTAGATAGATTAAAATGTAAGGAATCTTACATATATATATATATTACGTGTCTAATATATACTAAAGAGCTCAGATACATCTCAAAACACTCAAGCATGGAGATACACTAAACATTGTAATTTGACATGTCTCCATCACATTGACTTCACAAAACCCACCCCACGTTTCTCAGCACCCAACTTAGACTTCTCTGCATGGGAATCATTCTTGAAACACAATCCCACGATTTCAGCTCACCTACTCAGATTTCTTTGAATGAGAATTTCTTCACAGTTGAAAATCAACCAACGGCTCCTTCGTTGAATATCCTAACGTTGGACCTTGATATATATATATATACACATCTCCTGTATAAACAATAGACACACAGAAAAAAAACGTATACACACTCTTTTGAATATTCATCAAATCGTTTTATACTTCCAATCACCTCAAAACAGTTGTTTAAACATTGCCATATTCACAAACAACACACACACAAGCTCTAAGATATATTACACGTTATATATATATATAAGAGTCTATATCTTTGAGTTGTAATTTCAATCCTTCTCATTTGTATTGTACTTATTGTAAAGGTATAGTTGCTGGGCAGTGGCTTGTGGAACAAGGGTTTGGTAAACACGAAGCTAGAAAAGTTTGTGCTACAGGGAGTGGTATAGTTCTTAGAGAGCAGGTTTAGAAACGGGGATTTCAGCAAGCCATTTTGACAGTAGCTAGGGAAAAAGGGAGATATATTATTGAATCTTGTAATCGGGTTTATAGTGATTAATAATATATTCTCTTACCGTGTTTGGTAAGGGACTAGGACGTAGACCATAGAGATTAGGGGTCGAACCTAGCTAAAATCTTGTGTGTCAAGTTTTTCTATTCTGTTCAGTTTATTTCTGCATTGCATTAGTTAATATCAGCAAGCTGAAACATTCTGGTATAATTATTTCAGCAAGCTGATATTTTTCTGGAAGAATTTCGTAAAAATAAAAATAGACTATAGTTAACCTAATACACCTATTCACCCCCCCTCTAGGTGCATACTTTCACAAAGCAAGTGCGAAGAAGCGACATCTTGGAAAATGTATCAAGTCACTACGATTAGATCGTGGTGGCGAATACTTGCTTGGAGAATTTAGGGAATATTTATCAGAAAATGGGATCACATCCCAGTTGTCTGCACCTGGCACACCTCAGCAGAATGGTGTAGCAGAGAGAAGGAATCAGACTCTTTTAGAGAGTGTTAGATCGATGATGAGTTATTCAGATTTACCCAAGTCGTTTTGGGGATATGCTATAGAAACATCGGCTTACCTTCTGAACTTGGTACCTTCTAAGTCGGTTCCCAAGACTCCAATAGAATTGTGGACTGGCAGCAAACCAAGTCTAAGACATATTCAGATTTGGGGTTGTCCAGCACATGTGCTGAACAAGAACGCGACCAAGTTAGAATCTCGTACAGAAGTAAGGTTGTTTGTAGGCTATCCCATGGGAACGAAAGGTTATTCATTTTATAGTCCTAGGGATCGAGATATCATTGTTAGTACCAATGCTAGATTCTTAGAAGAAGACTATATAATGAACCATAAACCCATGAGTAGTATCGTTTTAGAGGAACTAGTGGGAGGGACAGATAATCCCCAAGTGCCAATAGTACAAGTAGAACAACCACAAGAAAATGCACAACTTAACACTAATACTGCACCAGTGCCTCGTCGTAGTGGGAGGGTTGTTCAACAACCAGATAGATTCATGTTTTTGGGAGAGTCCTCAGACTTGGTCTCTGGCGAACATGATGAGGATCCCAGGACATACGAAGAGGCAATTCTAGATAAAGATGCAGATCTATGGCAAAAGGCAATGGAATCTGAGATGGAATCTATGTATTCCAATCAAGTTTGGGAGCTCGTGGAACCACCCAAAGGTGTAAAACCCATTGGATGTATGTGGATCTACAAGAAGAAAAGAGGATCTGACAAAAAGGTGAAAGCCTAGAAAGCACGACTTGTTGCGAAAGGGTATACTCAGAAAGAAGGGATCGATTATGAGGAAACCTTTTCGCCGGTTGTTATGCTTAAGTCGATCCGGATTCTTTTATCTATAGCAGTTCATCTCGATTATAAGATTTGGCAAATGGATGTCAAGACAGCTTTCTGAAGGTAGTGTTTTTCGAAGTTCGTTCACAGGGAAGGACTATCAATATCGATTTCGAGTAGATTATCTCTTACAATCTAGAAGTATGAACCAAGGAGGGTTTTGATTTGGTTGTGGTATTTTAACAAACACCTTGCCTGCGATAAATAAATTGCTACAAAAACACAACTAAGTTAATGGCAACTATCCAAATTTACCAACACAACACAATGATCAAATTAACAAGATACGAGACATTTGACCCAAGGATAATGGAAAATCAAGCACTTCAACCCAACAACAAGCAAATATATCCAACTCTACCTAACCAAGATAATTGGTGAAGCACACAATCACTTATTTCTCTTCTATTATAAACATTAATTTAGTGAAGCACATAAATTAGTTCTCTTGATACTAGCAACCAATAGTGAAGCACTACCAATTTAACCAAATCAAGGAATCAATCAAAGAGAGGTTAGGACAAACCCAAGGATGAGGAGCTCAACCTAGGTATTTGCACTTGAATCTTGAGAATTTAGGTACACTAAACTTGTGCTACTATAATGAATGTACTAACAATTACGGATTAGCACAAACAATTAGCAATTGATATTACAAGAAGAGCAAATTGAAGCAACTTACAATTCTCCAAGCAAAATCATAAACAATACAACTCAAGAATTCAAGATAGAGTGAAATAGATCTTACTTAAATTGAAATTGGTTTAGTACAAGAAATCCTTCCTTGAGCCAAATAAATGAAGTTAGTTACTCATAATCACTGCTAGATTATGAGTAATTGATGTTTTTCTATCTACTTGACTAACCCTAATTTATCCTTGAAGAGGCTAGGTTAGATGAAGTTAGATGTTAAGTTATGTTAAGTTGTTAGATGAGATGTGTTTGGCTTCTTTTTAATACACAGCAGGGGTCGTACGGCCTGTCGAACGGCCGTACAGCTGCCCGTACAGAAAATCTGCTCCTTTGAACGGCCTGTCGAACGGCCGTATAGTAGCCCGTTCGAGACAAAATCTTCAAGATAATATATTAAACACCTCCCGACACCGCGAGCTTTCATCTTCTAACTTCCCTCGTGAATAATCTCCGCTTTCAAGCCCAAAATGAGTCATCTTTTCAACAATTAGCACGTGGCACTGAAAGATGAAAAACATAGTTAATATCGATAAAACAACATTCGAAACGAACAAAAATGCAAGAGAATAAAAGACAAAACGTGTATAAAATACACATTATCAAATCTTCCCCTACTTAAACTTTGCTAGTCCCGAGCAAACTAAAATTAACATAACCATATACTCCTAACTAGTACCACTTCCGTAGGTGATCACGGTTGCATTTGGCATATGCAACAAGCCCTTGGAACCCCTAGGTAGCCCTAGTGGACGAGTGAGGTCTCGTGAGGGTTTATAGACGATGTACCCACAAAATCACAAAAATCACCAACAAACAAAAAACTAACAATACCTACTAATTAAACTAACTATTACACTCATATATCCGAGTCGTCTACTTGTAACTAAAATCAAACATATAGAGCTATTCACCTTGTCATCCACTATAATGAGATAACAACCAATTCAAACATCAAGATAACACACCTTGTGCAAAATGTAACCATGACATTAAAGCTAGAATGAATGCACTTCAATCGTGAACACTAGACAAGATTATCACAAAGCATACATGGCTTCGCATTAAGAAGATGAAATTGTATGGTGAAAAATCTCACATCTCTCAATTATGTATCACACAAGTATGGGCTAGAGATTTCACTCAACTCCAAGTCTAAATGCATGCGCTCTACTTGACCTTGCATGTTCACCTAAATTCCGGATTGCACCAAAAACAAGGAATTCATGAAATGGGTTGTAATGAGGCTTGGGTGAAGGTATGAAAATTTAAGTTCAAGGAAGGTGTAAAAGTCTCGCTAGTTGAGTCAAAATGACGCTTGCTCGCTTCATCCACCAAATTCTCAAACTAAAGAATGTCTTCACTCATTTACAATTACAAAACACAACCACATTTACCAAGAAAATTGAAACAAAATAAAGTACAAAGATTTATTGTTTTTTTTTCTATTTCTCTTCTTCTTTTTTTCTTTTTTCTTTTACATCCCCTTTATTATTAAATTTTTTTACCAAAGGGAATGCATAACATAAATAAATACTACAAAGAACTTTGAACCACATCTAGGTATACACATCAAACTAGTTCCCAATTACAATAAATAGAATTCTTCCTCTTCACCATTCCTCCAAATTCACATGCTCATCAATCAATTCTTTCCAAGACTCAACTAGCTCAACTAGGTCGAGAGTGAAGTATTTGGCTATGACTCATGTATAAAAGGGGAGAGTGACGAAGAAAAATATGGATATAAGCTTCAAAGGGGGTAACTAGGGATTATTTTCATGGTTCATAAGCTAAAAAGGCCAAAAAAAAGTTATCCTAAATAGAATTTCCTTATTATGGTGCATCCATGAATGAAGGTTTAATGCAAGCCCTAGAGCAACAAACACACATAAAGAGGGAGCAACACACAAGCAAAAGAATCATCGTTCAAGGCCTCACAAGGTTTAAGTTGTAATAACATCTTCTCGATTTGATTCCATGCATTCTAAGAGATAATCGTCATGCTCAAAATTTAATTACAAACATCTAGACTCTTCATGCCATTTAAAGTGTGTGTGTGCAATAAGGTGCATCAAACTTATAGATTCACATCAAATTGATAATGCTAGGCACGAAATAGGAGAAAACAAGGCTGCAAGCTCACAATGTCATAAATTTTACAAACAAGTAAACGAGCTCATGACTAAATCGTTTCTAAAGAAGACAAGACGGACATCAAACTAAACAAACCAAAATAAACAATCCTTCCCCCACTTAAAACATGGCATGTCCTCATGCATGACAATAAAAACGAGGGAGAAACAAGGTGAAAGAAAACTCCCCTAAAAATAAGCAACGAGGATCGGGAGCACCATCATATTTGCCAAACTCTAACTCCGAAGTTGCACGCCAAGAATTGAACTATCGTCACACACCACAATCAACTCAACGAAAATAACGGACAAGCCAAAATCCAACACCCTACAAAGCCCTGCAATACACTAGTTAAGGAAATACAAATAAATAAAAAAAATATTTGTTTTTGGTTTTTTTTTAAAATAAAATAAAATAACTAACTAATTAATAATAAAATCAAAATCAAATTCTAAAGTGAAATAAAATTTATTCTTGAATTTATATAAATTACTTAGTTTTAGAAAATGAAAAACTAAAATAAAAATTAAAAAGAATTAAATTTTGTTTTTTTTAAAAATAAAATGAAATGAAATAAAAATAATTTAAAAAAAAAAAATTCAATAAGAATAATAATAATAATAATAATAATAATAATAATAAACTAACAAATTAATAACAAATCAAAATCAAATTTTAAAACTAAAATAAAATAAAATAACTAAGTATTTAATAATAAAATAAAAAAAATCAAATTTTAAAACTAAAATAATAATAAAATCAAAAATCAAATTTAAAACTAAAACTAAAATAAAATTAAATAACTAAGGAATTAATAATAAAATCAAAAATTCAAAAATCAAATTCAAAGTGAATTTAAATTGATTTCTGAATTTGTAAAATATGTTTAGTTTTAGAAAAGTATAAACAGAAAAACAAAATTAAAAATAAAGAAGGGAATGAAAATAAATAAAAGAAATAAAAGTAAATGAAATTAAAAACAAAAATGAAACTTATTTCAAAAACAAAAAAAAACAAAAATGAAACAAAAAAAAACAAAAACAAAAACAAAAAAAAAACTAAACTAAAGAATGGGTTTGGAAAACACGGGGGGGGGTGTTAGTTTTGGAAAAAGAAAAAAAAAAGGGGGGGGAAAGGGAATCAGGAGGTTGTTACGGGAGGGGAAATGGTTGCAATGGAAAAGAGGATTTGAGTGGTTGGTGGTGAACTAGGCGGAAGGGAATGGGGGCAGGAGGGAAAAGGTGAATTGGGTTGGAATGGAGGGGTGGAAATGGTGGTGAGGTGTTGTGATGGGAATGGTAAGGGGGGGTGAATTGTGCAGGAGGGAGGATGATGTGGGTGGCTTTGATCGAAGAATGGAGAAGGAAAATGGAGGCACAGCTAACGGGGCGGAGGGAGAGAGGCTGAAGTGGTGACGGAATATGGTGGTCGAGAAAAGTGCAGGTGGCGTGGTGAACAGCGGGGATTGTGATGGAGAACTGATGGAAATCGAATTGTTGGGAGAGTAGATGAGAGGGAGGACACTGTGATTCGATGGAGGAAGTGTGGTGTTGTGAAGCAACAGGGGAGAAGGAGAAAGAATTTGTTTGAGCTCTGTTTTTGCTGCCCTTTTTTTATGAGCTGTTCTGCCAGTACAAGAAGTGGGTACAAATTTAAAACACCCCCTTATTTTGAACTAACAAACTGGCAGAAGGAGGAAAAAATTGCACGGGCTGCGGAACGGCTTGCTGCACGGCTTGCACCCCGTACGACAGCCCGTACAGCCCTGAAATTTTATAAAAAATATTTTTTTTTCTTTTTTTTTTTAGAAAATTCACACAAAATCCTTGAATGCTTGAATAAAATACTAATTCCTGAAAACATGAAACAAACACATCAAGGCACAAGTGGGAAAAAAAATATAAAATCATAAAAATGAGAATTAACGATACTAAATATTATTGAGCGGGGCATTATTATTACAAATTTTTTTTTTTTGAAAATCTATTATAAAATTCATTAATCAAACCACAAAAATACATTTTTTTTTTGGTTATTTTCATAGAATTAAAATAGATGAAAAATGGAATCCTCACTCACTAATATTTAGATCAATATCAAAACACCATACATAAATGCAAGCGAGGAATAAAATCTAACACACACATAAAAATATATAAATTCATGCGTACCTTGGGTTGCCTCCCAAAAAGCGCTTTGTTTATTGTCGTTTGCTCAACTTATTTATACAACTATTCTAACTAATGAGGTGAAAAAGCAAATAAATGCACATATCTACGAATCAATAATAAGAACAAGGTGTACAAATATACCTTTGATCCATAAAAATATAAAAATATTTTTATGATCTTCACATCTTCAAGAGACTTTGAAAAAGAAAAGAAGTTAGAAAAATCGTCAGAATAATCATTATAAGCACGACTCAAAAATTGTTCCCAAATTGGATCCTTATATAACCAAGCAAAAATTTCAACCTCATCAATCTTAAGCTCAAATTCCTTCTCAATTTCAATTGGACATTCATCAATTTTTATCTCATCTACCAATTCATTAAGCACAAAAGTATTTTCTAAATTTGGTAGATCCTCAACTACTTCCAATTTATCATTGTCAAGCTTAGGGCAATCGTCAACTAAACAAGCAAATTCATCATGCACAACATTTTCAACAATTACAAAACAAGAATCGTGATTAGTAGGAGGATTGACCTCCTCTAATCGACTCACGGTTTCGGCTAGTTGACACATTTGCTTTTCCAAGTTGGATATGCTTTGAGAAGTGATGTTTTCCAAGTTGGATATACTTTGAAAAGTGGCGTTTTGAAATTGGAGGTTGTTTGCCGCCATTTGTTTCATCATTTCTTCAAGTGTTGACAATGTAGATGAAAAAGACCCTTGATGGTCTTGGGAATTATATTGCGGATCATAGCATCGATTTTTAAAAGCAAGTTGGAGGTTGTTTGCCGCCATTTGGTTTATCATCTCCTCTAATGATGATAAGGAAGATGAAGAAGACCCTTGATGGTCTTGGGAATTATATTGCGGATCATAACATTGATTTTCACAAGCATATGAATAATCGATGCTAGGAGGGTAAGGAGCATAGCATGAGTTTGTAGAATATAAAGAATTCACCTGATACGCATTAAAATTCTGAAAAGAATTAAAATCTTGATATCTTTCTTGATCATAGGTGAAATCTTGAGCGTTATTCCAACCAAAATAATTATCCATCGTCTCCTGAAAGAGTTAGTTCATGTCTATCTCCAATAAACATGAAGACACACCAATAACAAAAAAAACAAACAAAGAAAGAAAGAAAACAATTATATACAAAGATAAAATCTAAAACATAAGAAACAATTAACTCAAAATTAATATTGTTGCCTTCCCCGGCAGCGGCGCCAATTTGAAGGTAGTTGTCCCGAAAAACCTCCAATAGCATTAATTTGCTCTTCGGGTTGTTGGAATGATAGGCATTCGTTAGTAGAATGATCCGACATATTGCAAACACCACAATATTTTTGTTGTTGAAGATTCCCAACGGCTAATTGACGAACCAATGATGTAAGGTCCGAGATTTGGCCCTCTAACTTTTGAGTTGCCACTTCATTCACGGAAGGGTTCTTGACATGCACTTGACGATCCCCAAATTGGCGAGAATTCTCGGCAATCTTGGTTATTAACTTTCTAGCCTCCTCCGGCGTTTTATCCACAAGAACTCCACCACTTGAAGCATCAAGGTGCAATTTAGCACTATATTCCAAGCCTCCATAGAAGTAGTGAATGAACAACTCTTCCGATATCAAGTGTGGAGGACAACTTTGACAAAGCTTTTGAAACCTTTCCCAATACTCATACAATGTTTCTCCGGAGTATTGCCGAATGCCACAAATTTCTTTGGAGATGCCCGTAGCCTTTGAGGTAGGGAAGAATTTCCCCAAGAAAGCACTTCGCATTTGCTCCCATGTAGTGATTGAGTTTGGAAGAAGGTAAAATAGCCATGCCTTGGCATTGTCTCTCAAGGAAAAGGGAAATGCTTTCAACTTCACTTGTTCTTCCGTAGCATTGTTTGGTCTCATTGAAGAACATACCATTTCAAATTCTTGAAGATGCCTAAAAGGATCTTCCGTGCCTTCACCTCCAAACTTGGGAAGGAGGGCAATAAGACCACCCTTTAGCTCAAATGGTTGTCCTCCCGGAAATACAATGCACAATGGTAGTTGAACGGAGCTAGGAGAAGCAATCTCCTTGAGTGTGCGTTGATTAGGATTTTCCATGACTTGATCAATGTTGTCGTCCGGTGATGAGATAGGAATAACAAGGGGAGGACCCTCGTTAAACTCCTCTTCCTCTTCCGAAGGTGAGCTAGAAATAAATTGACTTGATGAATCTATATTGGCACTTGAATTCCTTTGATTCCTTCGCAAGAGTCTCTCGGGATTGGATGAATACGCAAGATCACCTAAACAAGAGGATCGAGTCATACATAGCAAAAATTTCTAAAATCAAAGAAAAATAGATAAATATGCACAATGGAACTAAAATATTCTCAATTTTTATACGCGCACTAATATTGAACTAAAACTAGTTCCCCGGCAGCGGTGCCAAAATTTGGCCACGCCCGTCGTCGACGCGCCAAATTGAAAGATAAATGTTTATGCTCTACTATGTTCGCACTTAACTATAAAATATAGCAAATGTGGCAAGTAGGGATCGAACCCAAGGGAATAGCGTTCAATACTAGAGTAATGTAAAATGGTGGGGGGTTTTTAGTTGTTTGTGGTGTTTTATCAAACACCTTGACTACAAGAAATAAATTGCTAGAGAAATATGATTATGGGACTTTCAATCATCCAATTTTTCCAACACAACAAGGCACAATGTTTAAATTAGCAAGATAAAGAGATATTTGACCCAAGGATTATGGAAACTCAAGTTCTTCACCCATACACATATAAGCAAGATTTAATCAACTCTACCTAACCAAGATAATTGGTGAAGCACACAATCACTTATTTCTCTTCTAAAAACACTAATTTAGTGAAGCACATAAATTAGTTCTCTTGATAATAACAACCAATAATGAAGCACTACTAGTTTAACCAAATCAAGGAATCAAACAAAGAGAGGCTAGGACAAACCCAAGGATGAGAAGTTCAACCTAGGTACTTGCACTTGAATTTTGCGGATTTAGGTACACTAAATCTTGTGCTACTATAATGAATGCACTAACAATTACGGATTAGCACAAACAATTAGCAATTAAAATTACAAGAAGAGTAAGGTGAAGCAACTTACAATCTCCAAGCAAAATCATAAACAATACAACACAAATATTCAAGATAGAGTGAAATAGATCTTACTTAAATGAAATGGGTTTTGATACAAGAGCTCCTCCTTGAGCCAAATATATGAAGTTAGTTACTCATAATCAATGCTAGATTATGAGTAATTGATGTTTTTCTCTCTACTTGACTAACCCTAATTTGGTTCTTGAAGAGGCTAAGCAAGGAGGCAAGAATAAGATGTGAAGATATGATAAGTTGTTAGATGAGATGTGTTTGGCTTCTTTTTAATACACAGCAGGGGTCGTACGGCCTGTCGAACGGCCGTACAGCTGCCCGTACAGAAAATCTGCTCCTTTGAACGGCCTATCGAACGGCCGTACAGTAGCCCGTTCGAGACAAAATCTTCAAGATAATATATTAAACACCTCCCGACACCGCGAGCTTTCATCTTCTAACTTCCCTCGTGAATAATCTCCGCTTTCAAGCCCAAAATGAGTCATCTTTTCAACAATTAGCACGTGGCACTGAAAGATGAAAAACATAGTTAATATCGATAAAACAACATTCGAAACGAACAAAAATGCAAGAGAATAAAAGACAAATCGTGTATAAAATACACATTATCAAATCAAAAATTTGGCCACGCCCGTCGTCAACGCGCCAAATTGAAAGATAAATGTTTATGCTCTACTATGTTCGCACTTAACTATAAAATATAGCAAATGTGGCAAGTAGGGATCGAACCCAAGGGAATAGCGTTCAATACTAGAGTAATGTAAAATAGTGGGGGGTTTTTAGTTGTTTGTGGTGTTTTATCAAACACCTTGACTACAAGAAATAAATTGCTAGAGAAATATGATTATGGGACTTTCAATCATCCAATTTTTCCAACACAACAAGGCACAATGTTTAAATTAGCAAGATAAAGAGATATTTGACCCAAGGATTATGGAAACTCAAGTTCTTCACCCATACACATATAAGCAAGATTTAATCAACTCTACCTAACCAAGATAATTGGTGAAGCACACAATCACTTATTTCTCTTCTAAAAACACTAATTTAGTGAAGCACATAAATTAGTTCTCTTGATAATAGCAACCAATAATGAAGCACTACTAGTTTAACCAAATCAAGGAATCAAACAAAGAGAGGCTAGGACAAACCCAAGGATGAGAAGTTCAACCTAGGTACTTGCACTTGAATTTTGCGGATTTAGGTACACTAAATCTTGTGCTACTATAATGAATGCACTAACAATTACGGATTAGCACAAACAATTAGCAATTAAAATTACAAGAAGAGTAAGGTGAAACAACTTACAATCTCCAAGCAAAATCATAAACAATACAACACAAATATTCAAGATAGAGTGAAATAGATCTTACTTAAATGAAATGGGTTTTGATACAAGAGCTCCTCCTTGAGCCAAATATATGAAGTTAGTTACTCATAATCAATGCTAGATTATGAGTAATTGATGTTTTTCTCTCTACTTGACTAACCCTAATTTGGTTCTTGAAGAGGCTAAGCAAGGAGGCAAGAATAAGATGTGAAGATTTGATAAGTTGTTAGATGAGATGTGTTTGGCTTCTTTTTAATACACAGCAGGGGTCGTACGGCCTGTCGAACGGCCGTACAGCTGCCCGTACAGAAAATCTGCTCCTTTGAACGGCCTGTCGAACGGCCGTACAGTAGCCCGTTCGAGACAAAATCTTCAAGATAATATATTAAACACCTCCCGACACCGCGAGCTTTCATCTTCTAACTTCCCTCGTGAATAATCTCCGCTTTCAAGCCCAAAATGAGTCATCTTTTCAACAATTAGCACGTGGCACTGAAAGATAAAAAACATAGTTAATATCGATAAAACAACATTCGAAACGAACAAAAATGCAAGAGAATAAAAGACAAAACGTGTATAAAATACACATTATCAAATCTTCCCCCACTTAAACTTTTCTAGTCCCGAGCAAACTAATATTAACAACACGATATACTCCTAACTAGTACCACTTCCGTAGGTGATCACGGTTGCATTTGGCATATGCAACAAGCCCTTGGAACCCCTAGGTAGCCCTAGTGGACGAGTGAGGTCTCGTGAGGGTTTATAGATGATGTACCCACAAAATCACAAAAGCCACTAACAAATAAGAAACTAACAATACCTATTAATTAAACTAACTACTATACTCACATGTCCGAGTCGTCTACTTGTAACTAAAATCAAACATATAGAGCTATTCACCTTGTACTATCAATATCGATTTCGAGTATATTATCTCTTACAATCTAGAAGTGTGAACAAGGGGGGGTTTTGATTTGGTTGCGGTATTTTAACAAACACCTTGCCTACGATAAATAAATTGCTACAAAAACACAACTAAGTTAATGGCTAATATCCAAATTTACCAACACAACACAATGATCAAATTAACAAGATACGAGACATTTGACCCAAGGATAATGGAAAATCAAGCACTTCAACCCAACAACAAGCAAATATATCCAACTCTACCTAACCAAGATAATTGGTGAAGCACACAATCACTTATTTCTCTTCTATTATAAACACTAATTTAGTGAAGCACATAAATTAGTTCTCTTGATACTAGCAACCAATAGTGAAGCACTACCAATTTAACCAAATCAAGGAATCAATCAAAGAGAGGTTAGGACAAACCCAAGGATGAGGAGCTCAACCTAGGTATTTGCACTTGAATCTTGAGAATTTAGGTACACTAAACTTGTGCTACCATAATGAATGTACTAACAATTACGGATTAGCACAAACAATTAGCAATTGATATTACAAGAAGAGCAAATTGAAGCAACTTACAATTCTCCAAGCAAAATCATAAACAATACAACTCAAGAATTCAAGATAGAGTGAAATAGATCTTACTTAAATTGAAATTGGTTTTGTACAAGAAATCCTTCCTTGAGCCAAATAAATGAAGTTAGTTACTCATAATCACTGCTAGATTATGAGTAATTGATGTTTTTCTATCTACTTGACTAACCCTAATTTATCCTTGAAGAGGCTAGGTTAGATGAAGTTAGATGTTAAGTTATGTTAAGTTGTTAGATGAGATGTGTTTGGCTTCTTTTTAATACACAGCAGGGGTCGTACGGCCTGTCGAACGGCCGTACAGCTGCCCGTACAGAAAATCTGCTCCTTTGAACGGCCTATCGAACGACCGTACAGTAGCCCGTTCGAGACAAAATCTTCAAGATAATATATTAAACACCTCCCGACACCGCGAGCTTTCATCTTCTAACTTCCCTCGTGAATAATCTCCGCTTTCAAGCCCAAAATGAGTCATCTTTTCAACAATTAGCACGTGGCACTGAAAGATGAAAAACATAGTTAATATCGATAAAACAACATTCGAAACGAACAAAAATGCAAGAGAATAAAAGACAAAACGTGTATAAAATACACATTATCACTTTCCTTAATGGAAGTCTTGAGGAAACCATCTATATGCAACAACCAAAAGGATTCATTAAGGAAGGCCAAGAGCATCTTGTTTGTAAGCTTAAAAGGTCTATTTATGGACTAAAACAAGCTTCTAGGGACTGGAATATTCATTTTGATCAGGCAGTCCAGTCATATGGATTTGATCAAAGTCCAAGCGAATCATGTGTGTATAAGAGAAGTGAGGGTAATGCAGTGGTTTTTCTAGTGCTGTATGTGGATGACATTTTACTCATTGGAAACAATGTTAAGATGTTGTCATCAGTAAAGGCATGGTTGTTCAAACAATTTGAAATGAAGGACTTTGGTGAAGCGGCATACATCCTTGGGATCAAAGTAATAAGGGATCGCAAGAAAAGGATGTTGGATTTATCTCAAAATCCCTACATTGATGAAGTATTAGCTCGTTTTAACATGCAGAACTCTAAGAAAGGTTTTCTACCTTTTAAGTATGGAGTGGCTCTATCCAAGGAGCAGTGTCCTTCGACACCTAAGGATAAAGAGAGCATGAAAGCAGTTCCTTATGCTTGGGCAAGTGGAAGCTTAATGTATGCTATGTTATGTACGAGGCCTAACATCTGCTTTGCTGTAGGCATGGTTAGTAGATATCAGTCGAACCCAGGTCAGGAACATTGGAGTGCAGTAAAAACTATACTCAAGTACCTGAGAAGGACTAAGGAGTATATGTTAATTTACAAGGCCTCATATCTATTTCCTTTGGGATATACTGATTCAGATTTCCAATCAGATAGGGATAAGAGGAAATCAACCTCAGGATATGTTTTTACTTTGGGAGGTGGAGCCGTTATATGGAGGAGTGTAAAGCAGAAATGAATTGCAGACTCTACCATGGAAGCCGAGTACGTGGCGGCCTCTGAAGCTGCAAAAGAGGCTGTATGGTTCAGGAACTTCCTTTTGGACTTGGATGTGGTACCTAATTTTCCTAGGAGCTTGACAGTGTATTGTGATAACACTGGTGCTGTGGCAAATTCGAAGGAACCGCGAGATCACAAAGCAGCTAAACATATTGAACGTAAGTATCATCTCATACGAGGAATCGTAAAGCGAGGAGATATAGTTGTGGCTCATATATCATCAGAAGACAACCGGGCAGATCCTTTCACAAAGAGCTTGCCAGCCAAAGTTTTTGACAGGTATGTGGAAGCGATAGGAGTCAGATGGATAGACACATAGGTTTTTTTTTATGTAATAGTGAATTAAATAAACACTGATATACTCATAGAATATTTTGAGTATAAGTGGGAGATTGTTGGTGTATACTGAAAATATTTATTTAAAGTATATACATTTATTTCTGGCCCAGTTTTATTGAGAATCATTTAAATGTTTACATGATGTCTAATATTATAGAGTAAAAAGCACTTCGTGTACTTGAACTTTCCCGAAATCTGCACTTGGGATACTATAGTTCAAAAACCCCTATTTGTAATACTTCACTTTCAAACTTTTTGCAAAGTGTGTACTTCCGTCAATTTCCCTTTAACGTCGTTACTTTGACGAGGGTAAAACAGTAATTTCGAAACTAATTCATATCTTCTTACCCCCGAATCAGCAACATGAACCCTAATTACATTTTTCTTATCCCCAATTCATACATCATATAGTATTCTGATTGGGACTTTCTGTCAGAAGAAGGATTACGAGAAATTTGAGAAGCTGCTTGATGAGTTGTTGAAAAGGAAATACTGTTACAAGATGGTGGATGTAAGCCTCTTGTTGCTGCTTGTTACAAGGATGGGGTGTGCGCTGTTTGTTGCGAATGAAACCCTTTTCCCCTCCTCTGTTCTCTTTTGAAGCCGTATATGTATGTGTGATGAGCTGCCTGTACTGATGTGTGTGTGACTGTGTGTGCTTCGTGGGTCGAGGTTGTGAACTGTGGGTGCGTACAAAACAGTTCGTGTGTGTGTATATTGAGTTATGTGTGTGTATTGAACGAGCTGGGTTTGTGTGGCTGCGGGTCTGTGTGTATGTCCGAATTGTTATGGGGTTCTTGTTATTGTGGTTCAAATTTGGAGAATTAGTAAGGGGGATGGTTCCGAGATATGGTGTGCAGGATGGGAGTGTGTGTTTGTTAGGTAGTGTTGAGTAGTGAAGGAGGTGAGAAGAAGGATTATGGGACACTCTAGGGAAGGTACATTTTGTGCTGGGTACGAGCAGTTGGTTATCATGTTGCGGAGGGATTTTATGCCTGATTCATAGATTTATGAATCCATTATCAATGGGCTATTGCAAAAGGGCGAACCAAAACTTGCCGATGACACTATAGAGAAGATGCTAAGGAGCTTCCATCTTCTTCCTACACCTATGTACCATTCTATTCTTACTGAGCTTATAAAAAAGAGTTGTGTTGGTGAATCTGCTTTTCCTTCTGATGTTAATGTTCGAAAAAGGAATTACACCAAACATCGGTCTTTCAACAGATGTCGTGAAGCTGCTATTCAAAAATGGGACGCGAGATAAAGCAACTGAGATTGTGCAAGTTGTTTTTGAGAATGGGTATACATTAAAAGTAAATGAATTGACTGTTTATCTCTGTCAAAATAAAAGATTGCTGGAAGCACACGAAGTATTGAAGCTCTCTCCTCACTCTGTTGGGAATGGACTGAAGAATTAGACTCCTGTGGAAAATATATAGTTTCTGAAAATAAATCTTAAATTCCAAAAACGTTCATCAATAGTGAATTGCAGTTTCAAGAAGAAGATGACTAGTAAAAAGACTGTTTTACCCCTATTTTAGATAACGTTGTTAACCTGATTTGACAGAAGTACACACTTTGCAAAAAGTTTGAAAGTGCAGTATTACAAGTAGGGGTTTTTGAACTATAGTATCCCAAGTGCAGATTTCGGGAAAGTTCAAGTACACGAAGTGCTTTTTACTCAATATTATATATTGTGGACAATCTAGTATCAAATGGGATACAGAATATTAGATTGTTAAATACGGTTTATATAATATAATAAGGTTCACAGCACAGGTGGAGTTAGACAATCCACTGGAATGGCTGTAGTATTATTTAGATTAGTTTATATTGACTAATAAATAATACTAGTATACTTTGTGTATATTGAACAGGATCAAATTTAGAATTGTTCCCTTATACTGATTAAGAAGGAGAACTAAGATTCTATGTTATTATTAACGCTTAGGTTCTTAATCCAGATATAGTAATTGACACGTGTATATTATTTACATGCTTTGATTTATATATGAAATAATTTTTTTGATTTATTTCATTATATTTTGGGTGATGAAATAATATATATGGTGAATATTATTTATAGAAGGAATCCATGTCCTGATAATATTCGGGTTAATGATGTCCCCTTGAAAGCTCAAACAGATTTAATTATGTGGAACCCTGCGGGTGGATTTATTCCGGCATAATTAAATAAAGGTTGAGTGGATGATCAAAGATAAAAGATATTAATTAAATGAATTATCAGTAATTTATTTAATTAATGGACATGCGATATTTTAAACATGGGGAATTTAATAAGCAAATAATATTGGAACCGAATTAATTAATTAAATTACGGTATTAGGAAAGGTAGTGCAAATATTAATTCTTTAGTGGATTGAATTAATATTAAATGACATTGGGCTGGGCTCGGAATGTCATTGGGAGGCCTAACCTAATTATCCATGATCCCTATTTTAGCCCTATATATATTCTTATTCTCTTCTTGCTAGGGTTGGTCGAAAAAATTTTGTAGCCACCCAGGAGCGAGAAAAGAGGTTAACTTGAGAAGACGAAGGCCACACTTCGCTCAAGGGAATTTGGGAATACAATAGAAGAGCGTGGAATCAACCGTTAACAAGGTGACTTTTCTATTCGTACTCGTTTTTTTTTTTTTTTTTTGCTAAGTAGAAGTATATTAAAAGAAAAAGGAAACCGGGAAGATCCCATGCTCCATGACAAGCCATGGAGGAGGACTAACAAAGCTCAATCTCTAGAGGGAGAATGAGAAAGAAAGCAAAACAAAATGAAAAACAAAGCTAGGCCTAGTGAAACTCCATCCAACTACTCCATGCCGAATTAGAAGCATGTTTTTCAAACCATGTGGAGGTGCGAAGTCTATTTTTAACATCGCTAACAATAGCCTCTAAAAGAATGTTCGGAGGTGAGTAACCGTTGTCATGGGCTCGCGCATTTCGTTCCCTCCAAATATAATAGCAAAAAACTTGTGCAATAAGCAGTAGCAGTTGACTGTGAATATTGTTTGAAGTCGTGGTCCAAGAAGCTAGGAGATCCAGCCAAGTAGCAGCCGTAACAGTAGTACCAGCATAAGAGGCAAGCCTCTGCAAGACGTTGGAGCTGTAGGAACAAGTAATGAGCAAATGGTTCTGGTCTTCCTGTCCCCCAACACAAAGGAAACAGTGTTGAAGAATAGCAATGCCAAATGAAGCTAGACGATGCAAGGTGTTCAGGCGGCCATGACAAACCACCCACTCGTGATGAGCAAAACGGGTGATTCTGAGCTTATGCCAAACTGCAACGTGCCACGGAACTTCCGGTAATTTAAACCGAATTGCATCCCAAACATGCCAGGTACGGAGTTTGCGAATTGGCGTCCCATTCCAAAGAATGTTGTCTTCAGTATTGAGATTAAATCTGGGGAAATCAAAGGTGTTCAGCCAACGTAGCAAGGTAGGGTGCAGATGGTGGTGTCTACAATTCGGAGTCGGGAGCTGCCAAGAACCCGAGTGAATGATGCTATTGACAGACGCAGTAGCAATCATGTGGGTTTGCGAAATGATGAAATCAGTGCTGGAAGTAGCTAAGCATTGCCCCCTCCACCAGGGATCAAACCATAGGGAGGTGTTATTGCCATTCCCCAACTCGAATTCCAGAAAACGAATTGCAGTAGGTCTGAGCTTGAGAATTTTTCTCCAAAGCCACGAGCAGTCATTGGGCTCTAACATGGTCCAAAAGTGCTGGTTCTTCAGAACAGTCGTATTAATCCAAGTAGGCCAGAGAGAAGTGTCTTTACGAACCACTTTGCATAGATGATGAAGAAGTTGTGCTCGATTCCAACACTTAGAGTCTTTTATGCCCAAACCACCTTCATTTCGTGGCAAACATACAGTCGTCCAACCAACCTTGGCACCTCCTTTAACGTTCTGATCTCCTTTCCAAAGAAACCTAGTAAGAATAGTTCGAATACGCTTATGCACAGCACTAGGTAACATAAAATGATTTGTCCAATAAGCTTGCATAGAGAACAAAACACTTTTAATAAGCTGAGTGCGACCAGCCATAGAGAGCAAAGTAGAAGTCCAAGAGCAGATTCTACGAGTGAGCCTGTCGATTAGAGGAATGCAGTCGTTGATGCTGAGATTTGTGGATATCAAGGGGACTCCAAGGAATTTAACAGGCAGATGGCCTTGAGGGATGTGAAAATTGTTGTCAAACCAGGCTACAATCTCTGGTCTACAGTTTGCAAAAAAGACCGTGCTTTTATGTATACTTGGATGCAGTCCACTCATGTCTGAAAACCGAGCTAGACAGCTCATGGTATGCTGAATAGATGCTTTGTCACCATGCGAAAAAATCAGAACATCATCGGCGAAGAAGAGATGAGATAAGTCTAGGTCCTTACAACGCCAGTGATGCTTATAGGAAGCAGGTTTATTATTAAGTAAGCATGACATAACATTCATGGCAATGGTAAAAAGATAGGGTGACATAGGATCACCTTGCCTAAGACCTTTGCCCCCTCTAAAGTAACCTTGTAAGCTGCCGTTTATCTTAACAGAGTAGTGAACTGTTGAGATGCAGGCAGAAACCCAGGTTCTGAATTTAACAGGAAAGTTCATTATTTCCATGGCCTGCATAAGAAAATCCCAGCTCAGCGAATCAAAAGCCTTGTGTAAGTCTATTTTCAGAGCACATTTTGCGATGCCTGTTTCCCGAGAATAACCTCTAAATAATTCTTGGGCCATCATTATATTGTCTGATATAGACCTTCCTTTAACGAAAGCCGTTTGAGCCACGTCAATAATGGAAGGGAGGACATTCTTTAACCGATTCGCCATAATTCTTGAGATGCACTTGTAAGCCACAGAACAAAGGGAGATTGGACGAAAGTCCTTCATAGTGGTTGGAGTTTGCGTTTTAGGAATCAAGGCTATGCTAGTGGAGTTAACACCAGTATGCATACAAGATGAGTCGAAGAAGTATTTAACAGCTGCACAGAAGCAAGGGCCGACAATATCCCAAGTTTTTAGGTAGAATTCAACTGTCATTCCATCGGGGCCTGGTGCCTTATTACGTTTCAATGACTTGAGAGTTCTGAAAATGAGATCTGAATTAATGGGAGTTTCAAGGCTAGCAGCTTGGTCCTCAGTTAACAACGCACAACAAATGGCCTCAACGTCGTTAGAAGCAGTACTAGCAGCTCCAAGAGTGGTCTGAAAATACTCAACAGCAACTTTTGAGCATTGCGAATGGCCATGAACGACATTTCCTTCCTCATTCTCCAAAGCCATGATTTTGTTTACATTCCAGTTAGCCCTAGCCTGGTTAAAGAAGAAGGAATTATTGCCATCTCCTTTTTCGAGCCACTTGACCCTGGATTTTTGGAGGTTGAAGGCTTCTTCCTGAAGAAGAGAAGTTTCGAGAAGTTGACAGCAAACCCGTTCTTCACGCAAAAGATCACTATTTTGAGGGTCATGACTTAACTTTTCTTGAGTTTCAGCCAGCAAGTCCTTGTGCCTGCTAACATTTGTGTGAACATTGCCGTGTTCACGGTTAAGAACAACGAGCGCCTTTTTTACTTCCTTAATTTTCTGGAACAGAATGGACATAGGGTCTCCATAATGAATGGTGGCCCAGGCCTTGTCAACTGTTTCCCAAAAGCCTTCCAAGTCACCCATGTATGTAAAAAATTGAAAAGGCTTTCTTATTCGCTCAAGTTGCGTGGGAATAGTAACCAACAATGGGCAGTGATCCATCAGACCTTTAGCTTTGACAAAACCAACACTTTCAGAATAATCATGAAGCCATGTAGAATTAACAAGAATCCGGTCGAGGCGTCGGTTAATGATATCCTCAGGTCTATTATTGCACCAGGTAAGCAAAGGCCCCAGAGTTCTAAGATGGCTTAGTTTAGAGTTGTTTACACAGTCTTTGAAACTTTCCATATCCGGATTCCAGTGTTCTCTGCCACCATTCACCTCATTAAGATTCAAAACGCTATTAAAATCACCAAGGACACACCAAGGCAAAGTTATTTGGTTACTGAGAGCCAGGAGGTCAGTCCAAAGAGACTCACGTTCATGCGGCTTATTTAAAGCATACACAAAGCTAACTGCAAAAGTAATTTGTTTCTCCAAGAAAGTAACAGTACACGTAAGATGTTGAGCAGAACATGACATAAGAGAGACATTCCAAACAGTACTATCAAAACCAAGCCAAATACGACCATTAGAGTGGTGAGAATAATTGAAGTACCACTGCCAAGATCTATTTATGCGTTTCGAAATGACACTGGATTTGTGAGATTTTACCTTAGTTTCGAGGCAAGCCATGAGAGAGAGTTTATTAGAAGAAATAATTAATTTATTGTATCAAAAATCGCAGTGCCAAGATCTGATTGTCCCAACAATGTCAAGGATACATTATTCGAGAACTTAGAGTTATCGAATTAGGCAATTCTAAGTTCTCGAATCAAGTACCTAACCTTTTCTCGAATGGATTCTTGAAGACAAAATACTGAAGATTGTACAAGTCAGAAACCTGCAACAAACCAAGACACTTTCAGGACCACAGTACTGTAAAGTGTTTTTGGGAAGTCTACAAGAAGCTTAGAGAGTTGTCACAGGAGACAAGCTGCTAATGAAGTGGATCTGGGCAGGTTAAAGAAAGTCAAATTGCATGCTGCCTGGATGTATTCCAAAATAGGGATAGACAAGTTAGAAAGTGGATTTGTCTGTTCTATCATTTGTAATAAGTAGGGTGTACACATGTTCCATAAGTGTACAACCTCACTTCTCTAGCAGTTAAGAAGGTTAATAAGTTTTTCATACACATCTAAGATTACATCTCTCTGAGAAAAACGCAGCTGAAAATACTAACATCTGTATTCACAGTTTGTAGCAAAATCTTTATCTAATACAACGTTAGATTAAAGTAAGTATTGTGTTCTTGTGTTTCATTTCCGCACATCTATATACTGTTAAACACAAACACATACTTTGCTACACAAATATCAAACACAGTTTCAAAATCTTCAAACAAACGTTCGTACCAAAAAGAAAGTTTGAAAATACATTCATCCTCTCTGTATTTTCTTGTATGTATTCCATACTCAACAAATTTTTAACACAATTCGCAGGATACTAGCTGATAACTAGTTGGTAAATAAATTCCTAACAGCTCGACCACAATGTGGCACATTTTGTTGTCGCTTTACAAAAGATTTGTATCTTTTGATCGTACAGTTCATTACATATAGAGCAGGAATTCGCAACCTCATTATATGTAACGTGTTCCTTTCTTCGTGTAAGTTTCAAGTAATTTATTTATTATTGTACTGTACTATATAAATTATTCAAGCATGTAAAAACTTAAATATGAATACTTCTTTCGTCCCATTCATTATGTCAAATTCATCAAAATTTGACTGTAAATCATAATTTATTATTTTATATTTTCACAAATTTAAAAATTAATTATGATAATGCTTCACACAAATTTTCTTATGTTATTTTTTTGTAATTTATATGTTTATCATTATCTATTTATTCTTGACAAAAACTTGATCAGTTTAACTTTGAAAAGTCAAATTGGGACAGAATAAATGGGACATAGTAGGGGTGTTAACAAGTCGAATATGTGCGGATAGTAGTATGATCAAATTCGGGTCGAATTTGTAGTTTCTCGTTCGGACCTGGTCCGGATTCGAACTAAAAATTTAATCCTTTTTTCAAATTCAGCTCGAATATAAATGTTTGTATTTGATTTGATTCGATTCGACTCGATTGAATACCGAATTACCCGTTTTTGTATATTCGAATTCGAATTCTTCTAGAATAATCTTAAAAAATTAAGCATATTCGAATGATTATTTTAAAAACTAAAATGTGCTCATGTGTAGAATATTACTTTAATAGTATATATTTTATCTATAATATATATTGTATGCATAATTTATGGATTCTAATCGAATATCTATAAATTTGAGTATTCTAAAATTATTGATCGAATATTAGAGTGGTGAGATTCGATCCGATATTCGTTTAAATTATAAAACATAATTCGAATTTGCTCATTTTTTATACGAATACGAATTATATTCATTGTTAACGAGTTGAATCCGAATGTGAACAATTACTCGGATTCGTTTAGTATTAAATATATATAGGAAAAATTTTAGTGGAGTAAGTTGATTACTAATCGAACTACGACATTTTAATGGGATAAGATGATCCAGCAAATGAATGGTTATATGATTTCTGGTGCATTATATATGATTTCTGTTTCGTTTTTTTAAAAATTTTAATATCTTTTATTGAAATTAGTTATCATTGCATCTAAAGTGATATACCCCTTTGCCAGAGAGAAGATACACACAAACTAACTAGACATGAAAAAAGAAATGCAGGTCAATGAAAATAGAAAAGAAAGAGGGCAGGCAGGGGCTTTTGGTCATTGAACATGTATGTAAAAGTAATGAACTGTCAGTCAGTATATATAGTGAATAGTAGGTCAAAAACAAAAGCCATGTTACTCCACTTTATTACTTTCATTTCATCTTCTTCCTTCAACTAAATATCTCCAACAGTTGAATTTCCAATCTCAGCTGAATTTTCCAAGCTTACCTAAATTATGACAATCATTCATGAGGGCTTGAGATGAGCATGTCAGTTGTTGCCCTATATTAGGTAAACACCAATTCTTGAACTCATCTTGAAAATTAGTTACCAAATCTACCAGCACTAGTTTTTTGTAGATTTTCTAGTATTGTTCAAACAAAGAAAGAAGCTTTCAACACTCTTTCACTCCCATCAGTCTCATCACTTAAATATGTACAGTATTATGTAGTACTCTTTCCCCTTTTATTTTGCTAGCTTTTCTCCTGTTTTTCACTTACAACAATTTTGGAAATCTTTTCCTAATCATATCAATCATTTAATCTCGCTTGGTTTAATTTGTTTATAACTTTTTACTCTTTCAAATAATTGCCAAATTAGTCTTTTGTTTTTGTTCTCTATACGAGGTTATAAGATGAATCTGCAGTTGTCTAGCACTTTTGATAAATGACCTTATAACTGATCAGATCTAGTTCTCTTATAGTCCCTAAATTTTTCCTCTTCCCTAACTGTCTGTTTCTTTTTTTCTTCTCTCAGTTTAGGATAAGAAAACTGTGGAAACCAAGGAAAGCAAGTGCTGCAAAAAGGTTAAAAGTTCAAAAAACCCTAATTAAATATTATTGTTATCTTCATGGATTCGAGCATCCAAGAGATCAATAGCTTCAACCCTAATCATCATGCAATCAGTTCCATCACAACTAATAGCATCTCGACAGCTGGAAACTCTTCCTCTCCTTCAAATCCGAGCCGATACGAAAACCAGAAGCGTAGAGACTGGAGTACCTTTGGTCAGTACTTGAAAAATCATAAGCCACCTCTCACACTCTCAAGGTGCAGTGGAGCTCATGTTCTTGAATTTTTAAGGTACTTGGATCAGTTTGGAAAGACCAAAGTTCACACACCTATATGTCCCTTTTACGGGCACCCGAACCCTCCAGCTCCATGTCCATGCCCTCTAAGACAAGCTTGGGGAAGCCTCGATGCACTAATCGGACGACTTCGAGCTGCCTTTGAAGAAAATGGAGGGCAGCCTGAGATAAACCCTTTTGGAGCAAGAGCTGTTAGGCTTTATCTTCGTGAGGTTCGTGATGTGCAATCGAAAGCAAGAGGCATAAGCTACGAAAAAAAGAAGCGAAAGCGTCCACTGCAAGAGTTGGCTAAACATTCAACAGCACCAAGTGAAAGTTAATTGATTAGGTTTGGATCTCAATTCAAGTCTCTACCTTTCTGTATAATTAATTAACTGTATAATTCTACTAATCAGACATATTTGGCACTTATGTTCATCTGTTGAGTAATTTCTTTTGCATCAATTGTTCCAGTCAGATATGAATTCTTGGTCCTATTAGGTTATAAATTATAAGTCTTTCTTATACTGTGTGTAGTAGAACTATATATATCGCCTACCTACTTGTGAACCCTCTAGTTCTGACCAGAAAACTATAACTTTTGGTTAACTAGATCTAGATGATATTATTATATAAACCTAAAGACCTGTAATCTAGATGATATTATGTTGCTCGAATATTGGTTTTGTTGTACTAATTTGGATTCAATTCCAACTCGAATGTTTTACTAAACATGATTGTTTTGAAATGATTCGACTCGACTTGTTTGTACTCATAACAATAAATTCTGTTTGATTAGTAATTATGCTGACTTGAATCTTTGAAAAAAGGCTGAAACTTGAAAAAGAGAAATCCAACTTGAATTAAAGCACCATGTCCTTTTGTGATGCAAACAGTGTAAGCAACAGAAAGACTACCAGCTAGTTGTTTGTTTTATGCATTTTATTACTAAACGGATATAGATAGCAGCACTTGTACTAATTAAAGAGTTAGTATGTGTTCATGTGTATAATTATATCATTTAAGTAAGGCTGCAAACGAATCTAGCTGAGCTCGAACTTGACTCGTTAAAAACTCGATCGAGGCTCGGTTCGTTAATGAACTCGAGTTTGATCACCAAAATTTGATCGATAAGCTTATCGAGTCGAGCCGAGTTTTTTGGTTGTCCGACTCGACTCGACTCGATACTCGATTCTAACTCGGTTCGACTCGGTACTCGGTTCGACTCGGCTCGAGCTCGGCTCGTTAAAACTCGAAAAAAATCAAAAATTTTACTTTTTATTTTTTTATCTCCAACCAAATTAATTTTTTATTTTTTGAAAATTTGGGAATATCACTAAATTAGATATATCTTGACATCCGTACGGTTGGATCGTCGAGAAATATTTTTTAAAAAAATAGAAACAACAATTCGTGACAAAGCACTAGTTACTAGTACTAGTTAGAATAGTAGTGATCTACTAAGATCTCGACCCAAATTAATTTTTTACTTTTTTAAAATTTGGGTATATCACTAAATTAGATATATCTTGACATCCGTACGGTTGGATCGTCGAGAAATATTTTTTAAAAAATAGAAACAACAATTCGTGAGAAAGCACTAGTTACTTGTACTAGTTAGAATAGTAGTGATCTACTAAGATCTCGAACCAAATTATTTTTTTATTTTTTTAAAATTTGGGAATATCACTAAATTAGATATATCTTGACATTCGTACGGTTGGATCGTCGAGAAATATTTTTAAAAAATTAGAAACAACAATTCGTGACAAAGCACTAGTTGCTAGTACTAGTTAGAATAGTAGTGTCTACTAAGATCTCCAACCAAATTAATTGTTCGCGAACAGCTCGAGCTCGGATCGAGCTCGGTTTGGCTCGAGGCTGTTCGTGAACAACTCGAGTTCGGCTCGGTTTGGTCAAAACTCGGCTCGGTTCGTTAAGAAATCATTTTGGTTCGTTAAGATCAAAACTCGACTCGGTTCGTTAAGGTCAAAGGTCGGCTAGGTTCGGTCAAAGCTCGGCTCGACTCGATTCGTTTGCAGCCCTACATTTAAGTGAGCTAATCTGTCACCAAATTTGCTAAACTTTTATGCAATATTTGTTTCATGCTATTAAGTATATATGATATGATTATAATTCTTTAAAATTTTTAATCATATGAACTTGTTTGAGATTAATCCAAGGATTATAATTATTTAAATTATCCTATCAAATATTTGTTTTGCTGAAATATCGGATTGAATTATAATACATTGGATAAGTAATTATTTAATCCACTTTAATAAATTATTTGTCAAAGGATTATAATGCTCTCACTATAATCTCATGCATGTAAAACAAACAAAAGATTGAAAAATTTAAATGATACTAGTCCAATTCCATGATTCTCTCTCAATACAAACATGAAATTAAGAATTATAGTTCAATTATAACGTAATTCTTTAAACAAACATGTAAAGGATAATTTAATTTTTAGAATTTTATTTTTGTCAGGAGTATCTATTTCATAGATGAATTGCAACGAGTACAATATTTGTATGAAGGTGTTCTTTCATTCAAAAAAGTTTATCATCTAACCGAAAGGCACGCATGTTACCTCCGGACGCTTAGATAATAGAACTTTAATGTCTGAGAAGAAGTCACCCGATTGGAAAGTACAATACAAAAACGAATACTGAAAAGAAAAAAAGAAAAAAAACTACAAGATCAAACTCCAAAGAAGTAACATGGTCGATCTTCAAAAGGGACAAACCCCGAAACCACAAAGACCCCAACTTTTCCATCAATTGTCACCAGGAATCATGCCAATTTGCTCAACAACCCGCTCAAATGGGCACAAGGGACCAAAGAAGGGTCTCGTTAAAAACCCACAAGAGCAAAAACCCTTTGGGAAAAAAACTCAAGTGGGAAAAGAGTGCCCTCTAAGAAATTCATGATCTTTGAAACACAATAGGTGCCTAAGACAAACGGTTAAGACCTTCTAAAAGCTTCCTTTCCTTCCTGCTTCCATCACCTCTTCACATGTAACAAGCCCACATATATTCATCAGTTATTGAAAATCAATCCTGCAAATTTAAAACCAACGAGAACAATATTATTCTAGCCAAAGAGTATTCCTTTGGCTAGATACTTTAGTCAACATTAAGAAAAATTAGACACATACACCCTGGAAAAAGACCCACAATACAAACTCACACATTTTCGACATAATAGAAATTGGGGAGAGTATCTAAAAAGGAAGTGCAATAAAGGTTTAATAAAAACAAAAACCTTCTGATGCATTTTATAAGAATTCAAAAAAAAAAAAAAAACAACACTATTTTAAATCCCAACCAAAGGAAATACCTTTGGTTAGACACATCTAATAAATAAATTCCTCTTAATAAAGATAAACTATATAACTTCTTTAACTATATAACATAATACATCTTTATAAATTCTGATTCTTCCCCCTATCTTGTACTCCCTCCATTCCATTATATAGGCATCTGACTTTTTTGCACGTAACTTCGGGTGCTTTGACTATATATTAATATTATTATATTTCAATTTTCTTTTTTGAATAAAAATATAATATTTTAATTTTTATTTAGAAAAGGAAATTTTTAAAAATAATAATTAAGCTATATAAGGCAGTGTAATGGTGTTTTTCTGTTATTAACTAAAATATAATTTACTAATAGCCTCTATTACAAAAGACAGAACAATAAAACATTAATTATGACCCGACTCGTCAAATAGACGACACCAAAATTAACTCAAAATCGGTCCAAAAAGCCACACTATAAGGCACACCCTCCTTATATATAATTATATATTAGAATTAATAATATATAATTATATAAATATATAATTATATCATTATTATTAGAATTAATAATGATATAATTATATATTTTTTCGAGATTATAATTTCACGAAACAACCATGGCCTTAAGGTGCTTGGAATAGGAGTATGTCAAATTTTTAACACCCATTCTCATTCGAAATATTTGTTTTTGATTAAAAAGTGGACCATCCACTACCCCAACTTTAAAAAACTAATCCTTATTTAATATTTGAAAATATTGGGGTAGTAGGTTACTCGAACTCGATTCTCCTGGTAGAACATACCATGATGTTATCTTAATACTTTGATATATGTACATGGTTAAGAAACATATTATGTGAGAATATGGGCAGAATGTTACATCTGTTTCTGTTTTGACTTTACTGTTGCATGTTTAAAAGAGATGTAGTCTGATGATTGATCCTGAGAATATAGGTATAGATGTTTAAGCGGTAGCATTTAAACAGGAAGAAATAACCAATCAGGAAACTTTTAGTTTAAGTGCTGTCACTTCAGCTCACGGACCATCTTTAATTCTCCACCATTACTTAATTACAACCGGGCACATGCACTCTTCAAGTTAAGATAGCACAAACCTGCTTCCTAAAATTTATACAGTCGATACTGTTCCCAGAAAGAAGGATATCCATCTATTGTGTAGAGCGAGCTAGTGAAGTGGATGATTTGGATAGTTGCAACTTCCAACTGATGTTTTATGTGAAGTAATCAGTTCTTTTAAAATTCCAATAAAATTGTATGTTATTCAATATAATAAAGAGAAAAAGGATCATGAATTTTTATATATAAAAAGCAGTTATCTCAAGAAAATTACCTGAGATATATCTCCGGCTCCCTACTCTTTATAATAAATACTCGAGTTCCTATACCATAATTATATAAAATTCTGTAAAATTTTAAGATCTTATAGGAAGTCTCTATAAAATCCCTAGCATTTTTTTTTCATGATTCAACAATTTATATTTAAATAATTGTTTAATAATTGATAAATATGTACTGATATTTGTTAATTAATTCTAGTTCATCTACAGGCCAAAGTTAAATTAAAAGAACTATTGCTTTTATTTCTAGTAATATCCTATTCTAGTTCATCAGATCTTCTATTACGCACTATTCAACACTACCATACAAAAACATGTTACTATGCTTGAAACAACCAGTTAATCGTCAAAACTAACGCCCCGGCTTCGTATTGCAAAATCATAAACCATACCTTGGTCAAGCTTAACTTCTCCCTCATTTAATCATTTCAATTGTTCTTACTCTCTTCCACCTTCACCATCTTGTTTTCTTCTAATCAACTCGCCAACAAAGTCAACTTGAAGGAGAATCGAACTCGGGAGCCATACTACTAGAAAAGCGATTAAATTCAACGGGCAAAATTCTGTTGAATTTAGCTTAATTGCAACAGGATCCCGTTAAGTTTATCATAAATTCAACAGAATCATTCCTGTTGAATATAAGGCTGTTGAAATTAGCATTTCGGTTGAATTTAAGGTAAAATTCAACGACTTCCCGTTGATTTTGTTGGTCCCATTTTCAACAATTTTCCGTTGAAAATGCCCTTGAGCATTTTCGAAAAATTTGAAATTTCAATTTTGAATTTCACCAAAAAAAAAAACATTTTCCCGCCAATAGTCATATAATCAACGGAAAATTGTTGAATTTAATCCTACATAATCAACCAATTTTCGTTGATTATATCATCTTGCCACGTGTCTCTATGGATTAAATTCAACCGAATCTTGTTACATTTAAGTCTATCAAAATCAACAAGACTTGGTTGATTAAAACTTTTTTCGTTGAACTTATAGATTCAACAGGTTTTCGTTGATTTTAAAAATGCAATCGATTTTTTTTGAATTTAACATATCCCAGTTTCTTTTGAAAAGCAACAGATTACAGATCTACTATATTTACATCTAATTTATTTATGCAATTTGCTAACTTATGCAACATGTTGCTATGATTTGAAACATATTTAAAAATTCATCAATAAAAACATCACAAAAATCATATTTGAAACCAAAAAAAATCAAATAAAATTTTAAATTAATTCATAATAATTACATTACATATTGAGAATACATTTTTTTACTAAAGTTTCTTAATTGGATTTCCCTTCTTCATTTTGTTCCCTGGTTACTTGAACGGAAGTGGTCACCGGAGCTTCTTCGGTCACCGGAGGGCTTTAGTTAACGGAGTAGTTTCGGATGCCGGAATCGGTTTAGGTACGGGAGTTTCCAATCCACGAGTTGATTTTCTACTATAATTTTATGAGAGAGAAATTGAATTTTATGTGTGTATATATGAGTGTGTAAAATTGTATAGATGTGTTTATGAGAGGGTGAGAGAAGGAGAAATAGAGAGAGGGAGAAGAGAAAGAAAATAGTGTTAGTTAATTTTTATGTATGTATGTGTATATATATACATGAGAAGGATTTGCTGTGATAAATCTGGACCATTGGATTATTGTTTTGGGGGTTAAATCTGGAACGTCGGATTTGCTTCACGCGAATTGATGACATGGCACTGAGTATAAATTCAACCGGATATGGTTGAATTTATTAATTCAACAGTTATCGGTTGAATTTGGTTTCCGTTGATTTTATTCCGTTGTATTTATTATTCGGTGGAGCTTTTTCAGTGGGTGGAATAAATGATTAAGAAAATTAAACATGATTAACTAAATTAAACGAGATACCATTGCATTTGATTTCCGTTGAATTTATTCCGTTGTATTTATTATTCGGTGGAGTTTTTTAAATAAGTGGAATAAATGATTAAGTAAATTCAACGAGATATCGCTGCATTTGGTTTCCGTTGATTTTATTCCGTTCTATTTATTATTCGGTGGAGCTTTTTCAGTGAGTGGAATAAATGATTAAGTAAATTCAACGAGATACCGCTGCATTTGATTTCCGTTGATTTTATTCTGTTGATTTTAACTTTTGGTGGGAATCTTCTGTTTTCGATTCTTGGTAAGAATTTTACTAAAACTTTTGGTGGGAATTTTGAGTGGAATACAATGTTGAATTTATATTTGTTAAAACTTTTCATGAAGAAATTAACTAGTGGTTGTACTACTCTTGCCTCAGAGTGACACACAAAATCCAAATGCAGTGTGTGAGATGTTTGTTTGTTTGAGGGAAAAAGAGGAGTGTTGATGAATTTATTGCTTAAAAATTGGAGTGATCTTTATAAATTGTCGAGGAAATTCATTTTGGTTGGTTTTATTCCGTTGATTTTAACTTTTTGTGGGAATTTGTTGAGTGGAAATTAAATTCAATGAGAAAAAAAGCAATAATTAAATTCAACGAGATATTGTTGAGTTTATTTCTGTTGGTTTTATTCCGTTGATTTTAACTTTTGGTGGGAATCTTCCCGTGTGGTTAAAAAAATTCATAATTAAATTCAACGAGATATTGTTGAGTTTATTTCTGTTGGTTTTATTCCGTTGATTTTTACTTTTGGTGGGAATCTTCCCGCGTGGTAAAATAAATTCATAATTAAATTCAACGAGATATTGTTGAGTTTATTTCGGTTGGTTTTATTCCGTTGATTTTAACTTTTGGTGGGAATCTTCCCGCGTGGTGGGAAAAAGTCATAATTAAATTCAATGGGATACTGTTGAATTTGAATTCGGTTGATTTTATTCCGTTGATTTTAACTTTTGGTGGAAATATTCTCCCGCGTTAGAAAAAGTCATAATTAAATTCAACGGGATACTGTTGAATTTGAATTCGGTTGATTTTATTCTGTTGCATTTAGCATTCGTTGAATTTGTTCCGTTGAAAATGATGCCCAGTCAAAACTCACTGGACATTGACCATAAAAACGACGGGATCTAGTTGAATTTATCGTCTGTTGAATTTATTCCGTTGTATTTAACCACTTTTTCCAGTAGTGTTTGGGAGTTATCCCACATCATTTGTGGGATGCGTAGATTGTTAGTTTATAAGCAGGCAGTTAACTCCATTAGTTGGAGATCTTTTGGGAATTACTCAAAAACAAAATCGTGCTCGGTCCAAAGCGAACAATATCATATTAATGTGAAGTTAAGGTCTACCGAGCAAGCCCAACAAGTGGTATCAGAGCTATGGTTGTAACGGTCCATAAAAATCTCAGATGGGCTCCTAGATGGATCAAGGAAGAGGTAGTTGGGCTATCCCAAAATGGCGGCGGTACAACATTTAGACAGATTAATCGCAGGTGTAAAACTACAGGTTATATGGTTTTTGGTTTGAAAGGAGGATTGTTGGGTGGTGTCAACCCAAGTACCACATCGACTAGATAAGAGATAATTCTCTTGTATATAGAGGAGCCAGTTAACTTCATTAGTATGAGACCTTTTGGGAGTTACCCAAAAATAAATCCGTGCGATCTCGGTCCAAAATGGACAATATCATACTAATGTAGAGTTAAGGCCTGTTGAGCAAGCCCAACAAGTGCTTCCAATATACATGGGTCTAGGGGGAGTCAGATAGCTAGGAGTTCAAGTATGGTTCAAGGGGGAGCCAGATCACACGGAAGGAGGCAGATTCGGCAGGTGTTGAGCCCAATGTGTGAAGGGGGAGATTACTGTGAGTTGTCCCACATCGTTTGTGGGAGGGGCAGATTGCTAGTTAATAAGTAGCCAATCAACTCCATTAGTATGAATCCTTTTGAGAGTTACCCAAAAACAAATCCGTGCGGATTCGGCCCAAAGCGAACAATATCATACTAATATGAAGTTAAGGCCTACTGTCCAAGTCCAACAAGTGCTTCCAATATACATGGGCCTAGGGGGAGTCAGATAGCCAGGAGCAAGTGCTTCCAATATACATGGGCCTAGGGGGATTCAGATAGCCAAGAGCTTCCACTATGGTTCGAGTGGGAGCCAGATCACACGGAAGGAGGCAGATTCGGCAGGTGTCAAGCCTAATGTGTGAAAGGAGAGATTGTTGGGAGTTGTCTCACATCGATTGTGGGAGGTGCAGATTGCTAGTTAATAAGCAGCCAATTAACTCCATTCATATGAGGCCTTTTAGGTGTTATCCAAAAATAAATTCGTGTGGGCTCGGACCAAAGTGGACAATATCATACTAATATGGAGTTAAAGCCTGCTAAGCAAGTCAAACAATAAAATTTTACCAAGTTGGTGCTTTGCTAATTAATTCATTTCATAACAAAAGGAAGAATATTGTTTTCTTCCCCTTATTTCAATAGTCAGTTAAAAGTATAGTATAAGATCTAATATAAGATGTTAATAAGTTCTCTCTCTAACACCTTAAAATTTTAGATTAGTAGGTTACGTATTGTGGTATGGATCTAGTTGATGGGGGGTTTTAGGTTTGACTTTCTGACACTCTCAATATTTTTAATATTTATTATGTACACGGAATGTAAATTATTATCCCAGTGATAGCATCCATGATCTACTGTTTGATCCAAAAATGAATTTTGAGTAAACAAGAATGTTACAATGTAATATAATATCCTAATAAGACCACTCTTAGATGAGTTCATTACTCAATGGAGTAGTAATTATTGTCTAGGTTTAAGTATTTAACTGACTGGTCAAGGTTTGAGCTATATTAGCATTCTAACTTTATCAGGTTTTATTATATATAGCTTAGCTAGGGTTTTTCAAAACCTAGATTAGCTAGCCAGTACAACTTACTGCGTTCTACTACAATTTTTGTAATGTGCCTCCAGAGTTGTAGAACCAATTGGTGTGATTGTGTTTGTTGTTTGTTGAATCGATCTGCTTGGTGGGTCATAACTCATAAATCTCATAATTAATTTTACTGGGCTTTGTCATTGACTTGATGTAACTTTATATATACTCCTACTTTTCATTTTACAACAGTTCCACTGCGGAAAAGTTAACAAAGGACATCATCATCTTCTTCCGATGTATACGCATTTTTATGTTATGTATGTTGACCCGGTAGACTTTTAATCATGTTAGTTGTTGATTATATAAAAAAAATCAAAAAATTTACGATAAGAAAGATGTACATTTTTAACGATACATTAATAACACATAATCGAGAAAAATAAGTTATAACATAACAGAAATTATTCACAACAAAAAATTTGCAGAACTAGATCTTTCGTAAAGAGAAGCTAGTAATGGAAATATCGTATTTTACTATTTTGTAATATTCTGATATTGTTATAGTAAAAAGTATTAGGAGAAACCTGTGTGATCGATCGGATACAACTGATTCGAATGCTGTAAGTTGAAAGGTGGGGAGACCCGCTCAGTTGAAGCTCCAAACTGAATCATGGTTGTAAAAATCAGTAATCGGTATAAATTGGTTGAGGTACCGATTTAAGATTAATCAGGTAATCTGGCATTAATTGGAAGGATTAATCGGAGTATTAATCGGATATTATAATAATATTTAATATATTGGTATAATTTACAATTAAACATATCATTTTAAATAAATTCATAAGATTAATCTGATTTCAAAAATCGAATCAGTTGATTACCTTACAGATGATTAATCGGTTAAATCAGGAATTTTTATAACCATGAACTTAATCTACCATTTTCTTTTATGCGATTTTCTCAAATAGGAAAAGTTAATTAAGTGTACTTGTTAAAAATTAACACATGGACCTATATTTAGATTTTTTTTTTTTACGCAACCTATAAAATCACACCCTTGTTTCTTCGACATCTTCCATGAAAAGGGATTTTGTAACCTTCTGACAATTTAAGATAATTTCAGACTGATCTTTACAATAGTGATGATTATTTTGTTAGTTTCGTGATTGTTTTTGTTACAACCAAATCAAGTATGACCATTTTCAAGTGTCTTTGCATTATAGTAGAAGTCAATTATTGGAAAAATGATAAAAATAACAATTTTCAAAATGTATGGTTATTTTTATTCGATGGGATACCCAATTGATAATTTGGTATCTCATTTTATATAAGATACCCCATTCATAAATGTCACAAATGGGTATCCCAAGAAATTAAAAATAAAAGAAATTGTGATACCCAACTCACAAATGGTATTCTATATAAATTTAGATACCTAACTCAGAAATGGTTATCCCATTTATTATAATGGTATTCTATATAAATTTAGATACCTAACTCAGAAATGGTTATCCCATTTATTATAAATAACCAATCACTTTTAAAATAGGTATTATCATGATGAAGTTTTAAAAATTGGTTATTTTTAACCATTACCCTTAATAATTTTATTGTCACACATTTAAAATATTTACTTTATACCCGTGCAATGCACAAGATTATTTATAAATTAATTTCTTTCTTAGATTTGAATAATTTTTTAAGTTTTTTATTGATATTTTCAATATTGTGACATTTTTTAAAAATATTTTAATTATTACATACTTACATATTTCAATAAGATACAATTTTTAAATTTTTTTGAAAAAATACTACTATATTTTATAATCGTTTTATTGTTGAATGTATTTTATTGATTTGGATTTTTAATAGAATGTTTATAATCATTATATTTATTCTCCTATTTTTTAGTCATTATATCACATAACCCATTTATTCTAGTTATATAAATTTATGCCAGTGTGATGTACGAAAAATTTATAAATATTATTTAGATAAATTTTGGTTACCATTTTTATTCTATTTAAAAAAAGTATATTTTCTAAAATTCATTCATTTGATCATTCTTATTTTTTTAATTTTATTGTAGTAAAAATTTCACATAATTACTGTCACTACAAGAATTTTTGAATCGGACAACGCTTCGACGAAAAAGTGTTGGCTGAAATTTTCACACAACGGTTTTTTATTCAAGCTTTTCGGTGTATTGTCTGATCATGAACTTAACGACAGTTTTAAAAAGTGTTGTCTGAAATATCAAAATAGACAACCGTTTTGGAAAGTAGTGTTGTCTAACAGGTTGTCTTACAATGGTCCTCAAAAGCGTTGTAAAACTTAGACAAGTGTTTTTATCAGATATTGCTTCAAAAGTAGTCACACAACGGTGATTAAATACTATTGTCTGATTTTAACAACGTTTTTTGAAAGCATTGTTTGAAGAAACTTCAGACAATACTTTCCAAAAACGTTGTTAAAATCAGACAAGTGTTTTGATAAGACGTTGCATAAAATGTAATCAGATAATGGTTTGTGAATACTGTTGTCTAAATGGCATGCAACACACAATGGTTTTGTACATTAAATCGTTGTCTTCAACACTTTCAAACAAGCATTTAAAATTTTAAACTGTTGTCATAAACTTATTTATACAAGAATTTTATAAATAACCCGTTGTCTAATGTGACAGCACGTGATTGGTGGAAACTCTTTCACCTGGATTGCTGAGGTGGCGAAATAAGAGCCCTTGATTGAAATGAGATTAAATATTAGCCGTTAGATTAAGAAAATATTAGCTGTTATCAGACAACGATTTATTTGTCCAAAATCGTTGTCAGGTATCACTCAAGACAACGGTATTTGACAAATAACCACTTCGTTTAGCAAGGCCACTTCGTTTATTAAATATTAAATTTTACAAACCAAATTAATTTTTTATTTTTTGAAAATTTGTGAATATCATTATATTAGATATATCTTGATATCCTTAAGTTTGGAATGTCGACAAATATTTTTTTAAAAAATAGAAACAACAATCCGTGACAAAGCATTAGTTACGGGTACTAGTCAATATACTAGTGATCTATTAAGATCTCCAACCAAATCAATTTTTTATTTTTTAAAAATTTGGGAATATCGATATATTAGATATATCTTGATATCCGTATGTTTGGATCGTCGAGAAATGTGACTGAATATATCATTAAAAATTTTAAAATTTATTATGTTAATTTATATTTATGTTAAAAAAAACATAACTAGTGTCAGACAACGCTATCTTTATAACATATAGTTGTCTGAAGCTTCACATTACAACTATATTTGCTAAAATAGCGTTGTCTGTTATTAGACAACGGTTTATTTGTCCAAAATTGTTGTCTGGTATCACTCGAGACAACGGTATTTGACAAATAACCACTTCGTTTAGCAAACCACTTCGTTTATTAAATATTAAATTTTACAAACAAAATTAATTTTTTATTTTTTAAAAATTTATGAATATCATTATATTAGATATATCTTGACATCCTTAAGGTTGGATTGTCGAGAAATGTTTTTAAAAAAATAGAAACAACAATTCGTGACAAAGTACTAGTTACGGGTAGTAGTCAATATACTAGTGATCTACTAAGATTTCCAACCAAATCAATTTTTTATTTTTTGAAATTTGGGAATATCAATATATTATATATATCTTGACATCCATATGTTTGGATCATCGAGAAATGTGACTTAATATATCATTAAAAAATTTCAAATTTTTTATGTTAATTTTTATTTATGTTCAAAAAAAAATAACTAGTGTCAGACAAAGGTATCTTATAAAGATACCGTTGTCTGAAGCTTCACATTACAACTGTATTTGCTAAAATACCGTTGTCTGTTATCTAACAACGATTTATTTGTCCAAAATCATTGTCTGGTATCACTCGAGACAACGGTATTTGACAAATAACCACTTCGTTTTGCAAGACCAAATCTTTTATTAAATATTAAATTTGACAAACCAAATTAATTTTTTATTTTTTGAAAATTTGTGAATATCATTATATTAGATATATCTTGACATCCTTAAGGTTGGATTGTCGAGAAATATTTTTAAAAAAAATAGAAACAACAATCCGTGACAAAGCACTGGTTACGGGTACTAGTAAATATACTAGTGATCTACTTAGATCTCCAACCAAATCAATTTTTTATTTTTTGAAAATTTGGAAATATCAATATATTATATATATACTGACATCCGTATGTTTGGATCGTCGAGAAATGTGACTGAATATATCTTTAAAAATTTTCAAATTTATTATGTTAATTTATATTTATGTTTAAAAGAACATACTAGTGTCAGACAACGGTATCTTTATAACATATCGTTGTCTGAAACTTCAAATTACAACTGTATTTGTTAAAATACCGTAGTCTGTTATCAGACAACAGTTTATTTGTCCAAAATCGTTGTCTGGTATCACTCGAGATAATGATATTTGACAAATAACCACTTAGTTTAGCAAGACCACTTCGTTATTAAATATTAAATTTTACAAACCAAATTAATTTTTTATTTTTTAAAAATTTATGAATATCATTATATTAGATATATCTTGACATCCGGACGGGTGGATCGTCAAGAAATAGTTTTTAAAAAATAGAAACAATAAACTGTGACAAAGAACTAGTTACGAGTACTGGTCAATATAGTATTTATCTACTAAGATCTCCAACCAAATTAATTTTTTATTTATTGAAAATTTAGGAATATCATTCAATTTGGTATATTTTAATAGAAAGCTAGTTAATTTAATATTCCATAAATAAAAATTATTTTAAATAGTTAGTAAAAAAAATTATTTTATAAAAGATTTCATTTTCATTTCCCTCTTCTATTTTCCCTCCTGTGTTTCATCGAACAAACCCAATTTTTCTTGAAATTTCACTTCCCCCCAAACCCACATTTCACTTCCCCCTTTTTGTTTCTAAAGGCCTCTTTGTACTCTATCTCTATATCTTTCACACACACAAACTCACGCCCATCTCACTACCCTATCCCATCTCACCATCCACGAATACAAAACCAAGTTTATGAACTCACCGTTCTTAACACAACCTCTATCTCAAATTTCAAAATTATTGGCTCAAAATCACAGTTCAGTTTGTTCATCGAATCTCCAATCCCAGGTTCGATTCAGTTAATAAGCGACTTTGATATTAATTAGTGAGTGGTATTCAATTAGTAAGTATCAATTTATAATTTGTTCATCATTCTCCCATACGCTTGAGTTTCGATTTTTAATTTTCAGTTTTTAATTATTAATTTATAATTTGATTATAGTTCTTAAATTCGCATTTATCAATACTAGATGATATGGGCTCTCTTGTTGCAGCAGTTGGTCAAGACCTTAGGTATTGGGAGTTGAAGATCTACTTTCTTTCTCTATGAGATAGGACATGGTATGAACTACTTGTTCGAACAAACATTTTTTTTACAGAGTTGCATTATATTACTTATGGGCTCCAATTGTCTAAGTTTCTTGTTTTAGCATCTGTTTGACTACTCTTGTAACCATGACCTGTGATTGGTGATGGTTATTGTTCTTGCTAATATTTTGAATAATAAATTAACTTTTTACATAGGTTTTCTCTGTTGATTAATTGTACTTCACATTATTGACAAACCGATAACGAGAACGTATAGCCAAGATTTCTGTTAGTTAACTATACATCAATTATTGGTTCTTATGATGCAGATTCATATGTGAACTAACTGATATTTTGTATCCATATGCCAAAATTGGGTTTTCCATATTTGCCTGATGGGCTGGAGTGCTCAGGGTTTGACCGTTTCTGATAGCATTTGCAAGCCTTTTAAACTAAAAAAAATTGAGCATCTAATAATTCAATAGATATATGGAGTACTACTGTCTTTGAGTATAGCAACTCAGGAATGTTTATCTATGAATTTTAAGAAATTATTAAACAAGTTGTTGAGTGTCTTAAGCATTGAAACTGTAAGTAGTATATATAACTTTCTTATGGGAATTCCAGACACTATCAGCAGTTGATTTACGTGATCCAGAGACATCTACCCTTATAGCAACTAAAATGAAGGAATTTCACAACCTTGACATGCCTGGTTCAAAGACCGTCTTACTTGGGATAGACTGCGGTAAGAACCTTTAATAAAAAGAGATTCAAGTCAGCATTATCTCCTGCAACATTTTCGGTGGTAATAGTCACCTAGATTATTATCGTTGTTCTAATATAGAATGGTGACTTTTTTGTAATTCAGCAATTACCTTGGCGTTTCCAAACGCATGTCTTCAACTGATGAAGCTAGGGACTTTGGCTTAAACTTAATCGAACAGGAAATATCAGTTCTCATCCTCAGGTTAAGCTTTCGTGTGACTGCCCCTTTTGGCTTCGATGATGGCACGTGCATGTTGAGAGATTGCAGTGTATGCGAATGTCTTGATAATGAATTTCCAGAATCATTTAAGAAGCAACCATATAGAAGTACTCCATCTGATCCACTAATATGTCTAGAGCCGGCAATTTCGTACACGACACGAAAACACGACACGAAAACGACACGAAAATTATGGGTTTGGGTTGACCTTTACGGTACACGAACACGAAAGTATACGAACACGAAATTACACGGATGAATTTAGTGTCGGTTTTGGGTTTACCCTTGGGTACACGACACGAAACGAAAATACACGAAATAAATAAATATTTAAATAATTTTATTAAAATTATATGAATACATATTTTAAAATGATATTTTATATATAATTTTTACATAAGATAAATACAAAATAGTTTCAAATATTAGTTTCACAAGACTTAAGCACACTTCATTCCTTATAACATATTGACTTAAGACTGGACTAGTAAAAAATTAATATTTAAATACTTTTATTTTTATTCAAAAATTACACGAAATACGACACGAAACGTACACGAAATGAAGGTACACGAACACGAAACGAAACGAATCCTTAACGGGTCGGTTTTGGATTTAGCATTACGTACACGAAACACGAAAGTACACGACACGAAAGTACACGAAACGAACGAATTGCCAGGTCTAAATATGTCAAAGGGGAAATTCCCAGGATACTGTTGATCGCACACTGGACACCAAGACCTTCAGAGGCTGGATTGCAGTTGACAACTAGAGCTGTTAACGAACCGAGCCGAGCCGAGCTTTGAGCTAAACGAGCCGAGCTTTACTTTTTTTCTTAACGAACCGAGCCGAGCCGAGCTTTATTATCGCACAAAATATTTGTTCAAGCTAGCGTTCGTTAAGAAATCGAGCCGCACACGAGCCGTTATCGAGCAGCTCGATAACAAATTTAGTGATATTCCCAAATTTTCAAAAATTGTTGTTTCCATTTTTTAAAAAATATTTTTTCGACGATCCAACCATACGGATGTCAAGATATATCTAATTTAGTGATATTCCCAAATTTTCAAAAAATAAAAAAATAATTTGGTTGGAGATCTTAGTAGATCACTACTAATTTAACTAGTACTAGTAACTAGTGCTTTGTCACGAATTGTTGTTTCTATTTTTTAAAAAATATTTTTCGACGATCCAACCGTACGGATGTCAAGATATATCTAATTTAGTGGTATTCCCAAATTTTTAAAAAATAAAAAATTAATTTGGTTGGAGATCTTAGTAGATCACCACTAATTTTACTAGTACCAGTAACTAGTGCTTTGTCACGAATTGTTGTTTCTATTTTTTAAAAAATATTTTCCGACGATCCAACCGTACGGATGTCAAGATATATCTAATTTAGTGATATTCCCAAATTTTCAAAAAATAAAAAATTAATTTGGTTGGAGATCTTAGTAGATCACCACTAATTTTACTAGTACTAGTAATTAGTGCTTTGTCACGAATTGTTGTTTCTATTTTTTAAAAAATATTTTTCGACGATCCAACCGTACGGATGTCAAGATATATCTAATTTAGTGATATTCCCAAATTTTCAAAAAATAAAAAATTAATTTGGTTGGAGATAAAAAAATAAAAAGTAAAAATTTTGATTTTTTTCGAGCTTTTAACGAGCCGAACCGAGCCGAACAAAATCGAGCCGAGCTCGAGTCGCACATGTTAAAAGCTCGGCTCGAGCTCGTTAGCTTAACGAGCTTTTTTTTGTGTTCGAGCTTAACGAACCGAGCCGAATCGAGCCCTTAACGAGCCGAGCTCGAGCTTGCTCACGAACAGCTAGTTTCGTTAACAAAAAAAATGTGGGCCCCACCAGCAGTACCAACAAAAAAAATGTGGGCCCGACACGTGGGCTCCACAAAAAATTTGGGCCCCACACGTGGATGGGCCCCAAACGTGGGCCCCACCAAAATGTGGGCCACACTGTTGGGCCCCACGAAAGCGTTACGTTCGATATTCCTAGTGTTACAAATAATGCTAGTGTTACATTTAGTATTTTTTTTACTAAATCTTTTTTTTTTAATTTTTTTTAGAGTTAATTTCATTTCGCATCTCTTTGGTTTCGGCCAACTACATTTTTTACCCATACTTTGCATAATTGCACTATACATCCCTTTATTAGTTTTGGCGGGTCAATTTGCATCCCTTCGGTCTATTTTGGACGTTAATGTTTAAAATGACAGGGGTAATTTAGGAATTAATAATGCTGAATTGCATTTTGACCCTTGATGTATTACACATTTTACATATGAACCCTTAAACTAAAAAATCAAGCATTTTTTCTCCTGGACTATAAAAATTGAATAATTTAATCCTTTTACCAAAATTTATTCCTATATTATTTTTGAATTTTTGAATTTTTAGAATATGTTCAAATAAAAAACGAAAAACATAGATTATTCTATAAATATTTCAGCATAACATCCCGAATTTATCAAATAAAATTTTTCGTTTAAGAAATTTTACAAAAAAAAATCGAATAAATTTTAAAAAGTTAGTAATCTTATAAATTCAATTCGAAAGTTTATGGTATTTCCTCATATTATTTTTGTAAGATCTAATTATCTTAATCAAATTCTAATTCTTCATCAAATTTTATTTTTTTTCATCTATTTTCAATCTACTATTAATATTATTTCTAAAAAAATATGGATATATTGCAAAAAAAAATATAAATAATCTATTTTGTTGTTTGTTATTTGAAGATACATTGAAAAGGGTTAAATTATACAATTATTATAGTTGAGGGGCAAAAATGCATATTTTTTATTAAATCTTTTAATTAGTATTAAAATAATATTTTATAAATATTAAAGTGTATATATCATTAAAAAAATAAAGGTAAAATATATTTTAAATTATATTTTCCTTCAAATAATAAAATATAACAATGTACTCATTTGACATTTTAGTAGTTTTAAATTGTATAACAATTTACGAATAATTATTTTAATTATTTCTGTGAATAATAATTTATAATTTGCTCATTTGACATTTTGGGGATCTAATTTGTGTAACTAAGGCCTTAAAATGATACTTGGGGTATTTTATTTTCATAAATATAAATAGTTTCTTTAAATTTTCTTTTTCTTTTAACTTTCTATTTTTCAAAAACTCCCCCTCTCTAACAACAAGAGATGGACGGGCATTAAGCAAAAAAAGAAGAAGAGATGGACGAGCATTATAGTTGCAAAGATCCAAACAAATCTCCATGCCTGAATTATAGTCAATTATATATTTAAATATTAAATAATATAATTAATTAATTAAATTACTATTTAAAAATAATTAACTAATTAAATTTAATTTTTAGAAATTAAAATAATAATTCATAAAACAATTGTGAATTTTAGAAAAATTTTATAAAAATTTGACCCAAAAACAGTTTTCTGAAAAGTTTTACAGGAAATACGAATCAAACAACACTATTTATCACCATCTCCACACATTCATCACCAAGAACACTCAACCACCATTAATGGAGGTTCGCCGGAATCCGAGAAAAATTCGGCAACCTTCAAATCTTTCGGTGACCATTACTTTCATATAACAAAACCAAATCAAGCGTATAATATATGCATCTTGAGCAAAATTTTAAGACAAACTCAACCGCGACAACGAAAACAGCAAAAATAATGCCAAAATCCAGCAAGGTCATCTGAAAATTCGGTCAAAATCGTCTTTACACAAAACGAAAACCAAACTTAACGTTCTATACATCAAAACGAAGCTTAGGGCACGTATATTCTAAAAATCATTAAGCCTTAAAAATAATTTTTATGTGATAAAAAGTTCGGGTTGTGCGAGATTTTAACAAAAACGTAGTAAAAGTGTTGTTTCCTATAACGGGCCACGATCCAGATTCGTTGAATAATTTTTTTGAATGATTTCTTCGACGATCGAACCGTACGATTGTTAATAAACACTCATTTTAGAGTTGGAAAAAAATAATCAAAAAATAAAAAGGTCAGGTTGTACGAGATTTTAACAAAAATGTAGTAAAAGTGCTGCTTCCTATAATGGGGCATGTACCAGATTCACTGAATAATTTTTTTCAATGATATATTCGACGATCGAACCGTGCGGATGTTAATAAACACTTATTCTAGTGCTGGGAAAAAATAATCAAAAAATAAAAAGGTCGGGTTGTACGAGATTTTAACAAAAACGTAGTAAACGAGATACTTCCTGTAACAGGGCACGATCCAGATTCACTGATTAGTTTTTTTGAATGATTTCTTCGACGATCGAACCGTACAGATGTTAATAAACACTCATTTTAGTGTTGGGAAAAAATAATCAAAAAATAAAAAGTCCGGGTTGTACGAGATTATAACAAAAACGTAGTAAAAGTGCTACTTCCTCTAACGGGGCACGATCCAGATTCACTGAATAGTTTTTTTGAATGATTTCTTCGACGATCAAATCATACGGATGTTAATAAACACTCATTTTAGTGTTGGGAAAAAATAATCAAAAAATAAAAAGATTGGGTTGTACGAGATTATAACAAAAACATAGTAAAAGTGATGCTTCTTGTAACAGGGCACGATCCAGATTCATTGATTAGTTTTTTTGAATGATTTCTTCGACGATTGAACCGTACGAATGTCAATAAACACTCATTTTAGTGTTGGGAAAAAATAATTAAAAAATAAAAAGGCCGGGTTGTAAGAGATTATAACAAAAACATAGTAAAAGTGCTTCTTCCTTTAACAGGGCACGATCCAGATTCACTGAATAATTTTTTTGAATGATTTTTCCGACGATCGAACCGTACGGATGTTAATAAAAACTCATTTCAGTGTTGGAAAAATTAATCAAAAAATAAAAAGTTCGGATTGTGCGACATTTTAACAAAATTGTAGTTAATAAATTAAAAAAGTATTTTTTTTATAAATATTCTAAGAAAATAGTTATTTTTACTTTTCTTATCCTTAAAATATGATAAAAAAAGATAAAAAAAATTTTAGATTTTTTTTAAATATAAGTTTTTATATAAAAAAATCTAACAAATATATTAAAAATATTAATTATATTTCTATAACAAATATAATATTTATAAAAATATTAAATTAAATAAACTGAACTGAACTGAAAATGTGAGTTGGATCACTGGGTGCGTTAAATTGGATCTAAAAATTTCAGACTAAATTTGTGGACGGAAAAAAAATGAAAAAATGTGGGCGGGAAGTTTCCCCCCAAACCCAAATGATTACAAGTGCCCTTTTCCCTCTCCCCCTTAAACAAAATTATTATTCACACACTTGCACACTCTCACACTCTCCCTCGCTCAGACACACTCACATCTCTCTTCCTTTCTCATCTTCTCTTCTTTATTATGTATTTTCTTTTCTTCAAAATTAGGGCTTAATTAATTGGTAAACACTCTCACGATTTTTGATTTTGATTATGTTCTTTGTTGATTGTTTAATTTTGCTCTTCTTAACTCTTTTATTTTGATTTTCAATTAGGACTTCAATTTGAACTTTCTCTTCGGGGCTTCATTAAGGCTTTAATTTGAGGTAAAATTAGGAACATTTGTGGAATTAAGCCTATTCTCTCCTAGCCAGCATTCAAGCCTACCCGGCTCACCTCAACTTCTGGGATGGCCCATGCTCCCTGCTGCCCAACTGCAATAACACTGAAAATGATCAAGTAGCTATTTCACTTTTGTGATTGTAAAGGGTTAGCTTTATCAACACAAGAACAAAGGCAGATTTCCAGAATTCTTCAAGTCTTTCTAGGTCCAAAGATGGAGTAGAGGTTCTAGCATGACCTAGATAGGACTTGTTTAAGAAGGATACGAGTCCTTTGAAACCTTCACCAGCATCTCCAGCAGAGAGAATACCAGCAAAGTTTGCTTGAGAAGAGGATTGTTTGGGTGCCAGTTTTTGCTTTGAGTTTTGGGAGAGAGAGATTTTTGATTTTGAGAGAGAGAGGTTATGTTGAGTGTTGTGTGTTTGACAGTTGCTTACATGAAAATAGCAAATGTTTTACTGAAGAAGGGAAAGTAGCAATGTCTTAACCCATTAATCAGTCACGTGGTGTTGTGGATGGTTACTTTTTAGTGGCTGTAAATCGTGGAGGTAAAATCTCAATTAAATCGGACCACTAATCTTGACAGTATCCTGTACGCTGTAACAAATTCATTAGTAATTTAGGAGGATGACAGCAAGTTTTGCTTGACAGTAACATCGGCGCAAGAACATGCTGTCACCATTAAGCAATTTATACCATTTCCTTTAAATTTCATGACAGAAACTTTTTCCGTTACTGATAAGGAACTTGCTGTGAAGGCACATCGTGACAGCATCTTCACTTATTGACAGCAACTTGTGCGGAAATAATTTGTGTCATGAATTTTAATCGACTTCGCCCCTTAAGAGTAAAATTACCAATTAGCATTTTAATCGATTTAAGCACATATTTGTTAATCAAGCACATATCCACATACATCCATACACACAAACATACATGCATACAACAATAGTTAATCAAGATGAGAGATAAGGCATGCAATAGCACTAAGGAGACGAAACGATGAATTTTTTTTTTCATTAAAAAAATTAAAACAATACAAATAGTTCTTAAGAACTGAACATCATTTCTTATTAAGCTCAACATGAGCTTCCACCACTAGCTTCTCGACGACCTTCCTTATTTCTTCTTCCTCAGTGACCCCTTTTGCATCCAGATAATCTTGAAGATTATCAAAGAAAGGACTGAGAGGATTCTCATCAGCAGCAGCAGTCTCTTCCGTTTGCTTAGGCACCTCCTTGCCTTTGGCTGAGCTTTCTGAAGTGGACATCTCAGAAGCTTTCCTCTTGCTCATTCTCTAGAGTCTCTTAGTGTGTAATGAAGAATAAGGGTTTGGCCTAATTCTTATTTATAACACATTAAGTGACGCTACAGCTTCCCATACGCTTCTTTTTAATAAAGTATTAAATTTAAAATAAAGGTCTGACAAATACCCGGGTTCATTTCAAATGACACGACTAGTTGTCACTGGCATGCATATGGTTTAAGTTAATGTCACGTGACTACTCATTACATAAGATAAAACAGGCATGTAATTTGAATTTAGCATAGTTATAGCAAACATGCTGTCAATTAAACAAGTAGCACATATGACAGTAACTTCTCATGACAGTAACATTGAAGGCTACGGTCACAAGCTGTAATTTAAGCACTTTGAAAATGTAAAAACTATTAAGTTAACATACCAGATTTAGCATTCCAAATTCACTTACCAACCTGTTGAAGGTTGCTTCATCTAGTGGCTTCGTGAAGATGTCTGCAAGTTGCTTTTCTGTTGGAACATAAACTAGCATCACAGTTCCCTTTTCAACATGCTCTCTGATGAAATGATGTCAAATATCAATGTGTTTCATCCTGGAGTGTTGAACTGGATTATCTGAGATGGCTATGGCACTGGTGTTATCACAATAAATGGGAATATTGGACAGCTCTAAACCATAATCCATTAGCTGTTTTTTCATCCAAAGAATTTGAGCACAGCAACTTCCAGCTGCAATGTATTCAGCTTTTGCAGTTGAGGTAGACACAGAATGCTGCTTCTTGCTAAATCATGACACTAATCTTCCACCAAGAAATTGACAGCTTCCTGTTGTACTTTTTCTGTCAATCTTGAATCCAGCATAGTCTGAATCCGAATATCCTATCAGATCAAATCCAGAATCTTTAGGATACAAAAGGCCTAAATTTGGAGTACCTTTGAGATATCTAAAGATCCTCTTGATTGCTACCAAGTGTGACTCTTTTGGATCAGCTTGAAACCTTGCACAGAGACATGTAGCAAACATAATATCTGGTCTGCTAGCAGTTAGATACAGCAATGATCCCACCATGCCCCTGTAGGTACTAGAATCCACTTTCTTTCATTTAGGATCCAAATCTAGTTTGGTTGCAGTAGAGATATGTGTCTTGGCAGGTGATGCAGTAGAGATAGGTGATGCATCTTGGCAGGTGAGAAGTTTCTTGACATATTTCTCTTGGCAAATGAAGATGCCATCAACCTTTTGATGAATTTGTAAACATTGGAAAAATGACAGTTCTCCCATCATACTCATCTCATATTTGTTCCTCATAAGAGATGAAAACTTTTCACACAGTTTCTCATTTGTAGAACCAAAGATTATGTCATCAACATAGATCTGCACAAGAATGATGTCTTTGCCATGATGCTTGTAGAACAGTGTCTTATCCACAACACCTCTTACAAATTGATTCTCCAACAAAAAGGTAGAGAGAGTATCATACCAAGCTCTAGGGGCTTGCTTCAATCCATAAAATGCCTTGAACAGTTTGTAGACAAAGTCATACAATTCAGCATCTTCAAATCCAGGTGGTTGTTCAACGTACACTTCCTCCTCTAGCTCTCCATTGAGAATAGCACTTTTGACATCCATTTGGAACACTTTGAAGTTACAGTGTGCAGCATAGGCTAGGAAAATTCTTATGGCTTCAAGTCTGGCAACAGGTGCAAATGTTTCATCATAGTCTATTCTTCTTGTTGACAGTATCCTTTCGCCACTAGTCTTGCTTTGTTCCTTGTCACGTTTCCACCTTCATCCAGTTTGTTTCTGAAGACCCACTTTGTGTCAACAACTGATTTCCCTTTAGGTCTAGGAACTAGCTTCCATACATTGTTTCTTTCAAATTGGTTGAGCTCTTCTTGCATGGCTATCACCCAATCTGAATCCAACAATGCTTCATCAATTGACTTTGGCGCAGTTTGAGATCGAAAGCAAGAGAACATGTTATCAGCAGAAACATTTCCCCTTTTCCTTATACTAGTAGTGGGATCACCAATGATTAGATTGCTGGTGTGATCTCTGTTCCACTTAGTGGTTCTAGACAAGCTTCTTTCTTGATCTGCTTTATCAGTTCCTCTTTGAGTAGTTGATTCTCCACCATTGATGGTTTCTCCTTCATGTTCTTCAACATCTCCAGACTCAATCTCATTCTGATGATTGGGAGTTATTTTTTGAGACTGAGCTGGAGTTTGAGTAACATCATTGGTGTTGACATCATCTCTTCCAAACTCAATGGACTGAGTGCGAGTAGGTTCATCAGCAACAACTTCTTCTTCCTCCAAGTAACCTTGATTTTCAAATCTAAGAGGCTCCATTTGACCATCCTCTTGTAATCCAGGGAACTTGGTTTCATCAAATGTGACATTTACACTTTCTTCAATGACTTTGTGATCAATGACATAGACTCTGTACGCAGTCCTTTCCAATCCATATCCCATGAAAATGCCTTCATAAGCTTTAGCATCAAACTTTCCTTTCCTTTCATGGTTGTCAATCATCATGAAACACTTACTCCCAAATACATGAAAATATTTGACAGTTGGTTTCTTTCCTGTTAACAGATAGTAAGGAGTGTTTCCATGAGTCTTGTTGATCAAGGTTCTGTTCTGTGTGTAGCAAGCTGTATTAATAGCTTCTGCTCAGAAATATGTTGGTAATTTAGAATCATTCAACATAGTTCTCGCAGCTTCAATGAGAGTTCTATTCTTCCTTTCTACAACCCCATTTTGTTGTGGTGTCCTGGCAGTGGAGAATTGTTGGACAATGCCTTCTTCCTTCCAGGAGTTTCCCAATGTGGCATTTCTGAACTCAGTACCAATGTCACTTCTTAGATATTGAATTTTTGCATTCGGGGTTCTATCAAGAACTCTTATGTGACCAATGGTTTCTTGAGCAGCTTCGTCCTTTGTCTCTAAGAACTTTACCCAAGTGTACCTCGAGTAATCATCCACCATTACCAGGGCATATCTCTTTCTTGAAAGAGATTGAACATTTACTGGACCAAACAAATCCATATGAATTAATTTAAGTGGCTCAGTGTTGGTATTCACTTGTTTTGACTTGTGCACTGATCTTTTCAATTTACCCATTTTACAATCCTCGCACAATCATTCTTGAAAAAATTCTTGTTGAGGTAGTCCTCTCACCAAATCCTTCTTCATCAGAATATTCATATTCTTGAAATTGAGATGGGAGAGCTTCTTGTGCCAAAGCATCATTTCACCAACTGATGTTTTACTATAAAAACAATAAGCCTTGTCTTTCTTCACAGAATTTAAGTCTGCAACAAACAAGCTTCATTTCCCGACTCCTTTCAAGGAGAGGCTTCCATCCTTCTTGTGATTGATATTGCAAACCATCATATCAAAGTCAACCTTGAATCCCCTATCACTGAACTGGCTGACACTGAGTAGGTTATGCTTCAATCCATCTACAAGAGCAATGTCTTCAATGACAACATTTCCAATTTCCAAACAGCCATATCCCACAGTGTAACCTTTGCTGTTGTCTCCAAAAGTTATGATTGGGCCGGCTTTCTCCACAAAATGTGATAGTAGGGCTATATCACCTGTCATGTGTCTGGAAGATCCACTATCGATGATCCACATGACTTGCTACTACTTTTTGCCCTGCAAAATAGATGATTTTAATTTGCATCTGGTACCCAAACTCTGTTGGGTCCTGCAGTTACAACATTATTATTCATATCATTTTGTTTCACATTTGAATCAACACTAGAATCCTCCTGTTTGACTTCTTTCACAGTCCACTTAGGCTTAGAGTTAGACTTGGTCTTTCTCTTGGTGGATGTTGCCTTTTACCAACATAGGCAGGCTTAGAAGTCTCAGCAGTTTGCATATAGGAACATCTTTCAGTAGACAGAATAGGCAAATTGAAACAAGTACTCATAACAACAATCTTGCATGGCATACAGTCAATATTATTACAGACGTCCACTTCTCTTTGCATAATGGGGGTTCTATGTAAGTTACCACTAACATTGGTCGCATTAACCTTGTTCTTGTTGGATTTCTTACAAACAAATGTTAAATGTTGAGATGAGCCACAATTATTGCAAAGCTTCCTATGAGCGTCTTTAACATGAGCATAGCCATTCTTTTTGTCGATTCCTAACTTGCCATTCCTATTCTTAGGCTTGTAGGCATTTGCCTTAACAGTATGTTCTGAAGTTGCTGTCGAGCTACCTTTGACAGTACCTTTCTTTCCCTCTGTCTTGACAGCAGGTTTGAAAGTTGCTGTCTTGGGTTCTCTCTTGACAGCATCTTTTGAAGTTTCTGTCAGATCCTTGTTGACAGCTACTTTAGAACATTCTGTCTGATTGCTTGGCAAAGTTTCTGTCACGGGAGACTTGACAGTATCTTTCCCTTCATCTAGTGTGTTGTCAACGCACTCATCCTCATCAAGAAGCTCTTGTTTGATGAACAGGGAGGTATCATCAAAATCTGCTTGAAGTTTTTTGAAAATCCGTTTGTAAACTCTTTTGAGAATATGAGGTTTGACAGCATCACTATCATCAAGAGCAATTTCCTTTCCATGCCTCCTACCATACTCGAAGCCTATACCTATCTTTTGATTCTCAGTGTGATTATCATGATATTCCTGGACTAACTTAGAAGAGTTTCTAAATGCTTTGAGTTTAAACTCATTTTCTGCAATTTAATTCCGGAGAAATTCTTCTATTTCCTTAGCACAGACAATATCATTTTTCAATCTAGTATTCTCTTGAGCTAACAAATCTAGAGGACAGGTTCTAAGCAATAACATTTCATTTTTAGATTTGAGAGTTTCATTTTGTTTAGTTAACTTAGAAATTTCTTCGTGAGCAGCAGATAAACTAACATGAATGTTAAACATCTCAGCACTTAAATCTTCAATGGTATGCTTGTATTCAGTTATAGACATATCAAGTAAGACTAGAGATGGTACCTGAGTTGAGGAACTAGAAGCTTCATCATCAGATTTAGCCATAAGGGCCAAGTTTAAAAACTCTTCTTCTTCCTCATCTTCAGAATCATCCCAGCATTTTCCTTCAGCCACATAGGCTTTACCTTGATTCCTCTTAAACTGATTTCCAGATCCTTTTCCTTGATTCTGTTTTGGTCTTCTGCATTCAGTAGCAAAATGACCTAGCTCATTGTAGTTGTAACACCTGAACTTCGACCTATCCACCATCTCGATCTTGTATCCACCTCTCGTGGCACCACCAGTAGCTTTTGAAAAACTCCCCTTATTGAACTTAGATGTTTGACCCTGTGGCTTGTATGACTTGTCCCTTCTAAACTTGATGTTCTTGAATCTCTTATCCATATAAGCCATGGTTGGATTATCCATTCTTTCAATCTCTTCTATTGTGTAGAAGTCTTTATCTTCAACGTCTTTGAGCTGTAGAACCACCTTCTCCTCGTCATCCAACACCTCTTCAATATTCAATGGTGGTACTTGTGTTGGTTGTGAACTTTGTGAGGATTCACTTGGACAAGCTACTTGTGGTTCATGAGCTACAAGGGCTCCTGACATGTTTGCCAACTTTCCTTTGGTTCCAGTTTGAATAGCTCTCTTTTGAAAGAGTTCGAGTTCGTATGATTTTGAGCACACCATAATGAGTTTTTAGAGAGACATCGCTCAAGTTTCTTCATTCTCTTATGGTTGTGACTTTGTGCTCAAGATGCTCAGGGAGAGTGAGAAGAAATTTGATGTTGATCTCCTTTCTATCATAGAAATTCCCATAAATTTGTAACTCAGTTATTAGCTTACTGAACCTTTCAAACATGTGTGTGAGTTCTTCGCTTGGCTTGGTCATGAAGGCTTCATATTGTGATACAAGGATTTTCCTTTGATTTTCTCGGACTTCTTCACTTCCTTCACACAACAGCTCTATCTTACTCCACATCTCTTTTGTAGATGAACATCCCATGACATTACCACACATGGCTTTGTCTAAAGTGAGAGAGTCGAGCAAGATAAGTTGTAAGTAGTCATCCAAGGCTACTTTCTCCTTTTCGATCTCTGTGTATTCTGAAGGCCTCTTTGCAACCCAATGGGCTGGAATGACTTCGTCATTTACAGTAGCAGTAGCTACTTCCTTGTGAGGAATGAAGGGGCCGTTCTCAAGGATTCTCATGTATAGTGGATGGGCAGCTTTGATAAATAACAAGATCTTGCTTTTCCATAAATTGTAGTTCTCTTTATCAAAGACTGGAATCTTGATACCACTTGACTTCTGAACACACGTCATGATCTTCAGATTTGTATGTCAATCTGTTGCTCTGATACCAGTTGTTGGTCCCGGAGTATATTGCAGAAGGGGGGGTTGAATGCAATATAGATAATTTCAAATCTTTAGCTCAACAACAATGATAAAGATGGTAAACTATCTACACAGGAATTGCAAACACAAGTAGTAATTCAAGATGTTCTCACAAAATAAATATTTTATTTATTTTGTAATATGTTGCTACAACCTCGAGAAAAATGGTTTTCTCAAGCTGTGATTTCTTGAAAGAAATCACTACAGAAAGAATGAGAGATGTGTCTCTATATAGACTAATCTTTTCTTTAACATCTCAGTCACATGGGTCGCAGAGCTGTTGTCGTTTTCAAGTGGCAGCTCCTCACAAGTTGCCCACCCATGTGACCTTTCCTAAAATGCTATACAAACAGAGTTATCATTAAGCATAAGGCATTCTGGATTCTTTCCAAAATTAGCTATAACAATTCTAGTAGATGCAGACTTGTCATACTCTTGAATTGTCGAGCCTCGTCTTGTGATCTCTCAAGCTTCTATCGTAGTCTTGCAGGTTTGCTACAATCTTCGACGAATTGCACCAAAACTGTTTCTCGAACATCTAAACTGTCACGGGGGTTTGACTGAGATAAAATCCCCAAATCAAATATTTCAGTAAGACAGTAACCCTTGCCGCCAAGTTTGTTGTCATAGGAATATTCAGTAGTTGACAGTATGAGCTCCCGCCAATGTTTCTGTCGGAACTCCAAACTTGCTGTCAAGTGTGAGAATGTTGTTGTCCCTTACTTCAACCAATGTTGCTGTCAAATGAGACTTGCTATCGTGACCTTGCAACATGCAGTCTTCTTGTAACGTTACCATCAATGTATTGACAGTAACTTTATTATTGTTGTCGAACTGATGTATTCTCTTGAGGCTTGAACATATCAATGAACTTCTTCCAAGATACATGCTTATTACATTTCAGCAATTATTTGATTACAAGAACACACTCTGGCTGTGACAGTATGTTCTACTTAGCCTATACAAATAAACTAAGTACTAGTTAAGTTGTCTTTACGATATCACCCATAAATCCTAACAGTAGAAGTGCCAGAAGAAACATTCTGAGAAGCAGAATGAGATGAGTTGGTGGTAAAAGTATGTGATTGAGAAAAAACATCAGGTGTAGAAAAATCAAAATCTGGAGGTACTTCAGTATGAACAGGTGAAAAGAAAGGTATGGATTGCTTAAAAGTAGATGAAGGAAGATGAAAAGGAGAATGCTTTTCATAAAAAACTAAATCCCTAGTCACTATGAACTTTTTATTAAGTTGATGTAGAACTTTATATCCTTTTGTTGTAGCAGGATAACCCATGAAAACACAAGGTTCTGCCCGACGATCAAACTTAGTTCTCTGCACAGAAGAGGTAGAAACATAGCACAGACATCCAACATCTTAAGTGGGAGTGAAGAGGTTTATAACCAAACAACATTTCATAAGGAGTAATGTAATTAAACTTTTTCATGGGCATTTTTATTAATGAGGTATGCAGCACATTGAACACATCACCCCAATATTGAGAAGGAACTTTAGATTGAAAGAAAAGTGCTCGTGCAGTCTCTAATAAATGCTTATGTTTACGTTCAACGACTCTGTTTTGTTGATGAGTGTTACTACAAGCGGTTTGATGAATGATACCATTGGAATTATAAAACTGAAGAATAGGACCATAACAAAGTTCTCTAGCATTATCAGTTCGAATAATGCCAATTGAAGTGTGAAACTGATTTTTGACAAATTAAAGGAAATTAATCAAAATATAGAAACACAATATGTTTTTGAATGCATTAAATGAATCCATGTAGCTCTAGTGAAATTATCGACTGGTGAGAAATAAATTGCAACCATCATGAGTAGAAGTACGATAAGGGCCCCATGTATCAACATGCAACAATTCAAAAGATTTGGAAGTTTTGTTTTCGCTATGAGAAAAGGACAATTTATGTTGTCTAGCAGTTGGATAAACAGTACACAAACATTCATTTAATACATTGCTAGTTTCAAGCTTATTATGTACAAGAGGAAGCTTATGGAAAGGAAGATGTCCTAATCTTAAATGAAGAAGCTTGGCTTCAGCCATCTTTGGAGTATTAACAAATTTAGCTTGAGAAAGATTGGCCTTGTTAAAATTTGAGGAAGAAGGAGTTAAGGAGGAAATTGAGTTCCCAAGAGCAACATATAAGCCATGTCTCAATTCACCAAGAATGAGTGCCTGACTCATTAAAGGCCCCTGAACAATACATTGTTGATTAGTGAATTGAGCAGTGATCTCATCATCTTGACACAACTTATGGATGGAAATTAAATTGAATTTGAAAGATGGGACATAGAGGACATTTTTGAGAATTATGAAACTGTTCAGTTTAATATTTCCAACATGAGTAACTTGAATTTGATTAGCATCAAGTATAGTAATACAACTACTATCACCAGCAATAGGAGTATAAGTATCAAACATATCAAGAGAATGACACATATGGTCAGAAGCTACGTTATCAATAATCCAAGATTTATCATTAACAACAGATAATAGACAGAAAGTACCTGCAATCAGTGTATTACTTGTGGTTTCCCCACCAGAAAAATCAGAATCTTTCTTGTTATCAGAAAGCATATGCATTAATAGCTTGTATTGTTCCATAGTAAGTTGCGTCGAATTAAGGCTTTGTTCAGAAATGCTTGCATTCTCAGTACTGTCTTCACCTACAGCATATGCAGCATACTTTTTTTGTTGACCAATTTTAAAACCCGATGGATACTCGTGAATCTTAAAGCACCTATCAATACTATGACCAGGTATTTGACAATGATCACAAAAGTAGTTAGGTTTTCTCTGGTTGGTGTAATTATTCCTTAAGTTTGAACCAGTGGCCTGAGATTGATATGACCTTGACAGATTATTAGGAGGCTTGGAACTCTGAGCGGAAGGCTTAGAATCAAATCTTCTTCTTTCAGATGCAAAAGCTGCAGACTCAATATTAGGAGAAGTAAGATGACTTATCTCTCGGTGTCTTTGTTCCTGTAGTAACATTCGATAAGCCTGTGGAAGTGATGGCATTGTGTCCATCATCAGTATGTGTGAACGAACATTAGCATAGCTGTTAGTCAACTTCATCAAAAAATCATCAACCTTTGGTCTTGATGGATCTTGAGAAATTTTTGTGTCAAATTACAAGTACAGTTTGAGCATTCACAGGTTGGTAATGGCTTCAGATTATCAATTTCATCCCATAATTTTTTCAGCTGTGTGTAATACTCGACAATTGGCAAAGAATCCTGTAAAATTTGAAACACCTCCTATTTCAAAGCATATATTTATGCTGATGATGCCTGACCAAACCTTTCTTCTAATTCTAACCAAATCTCTCTTGCAGTATCAACATACATACTTGCAGCAATTTGTGGCTCTGGTGCAGTGATATCCAACCAATGATCATACTATTACATCTGTTCCCAGACTTATAAGCAACATCAGTAGATTTGATTCAGAGATTTACGAGTTTAGAAAAGATCAAAGAAATTATCTCAAATATGTCAATAATTTGGGGATTTATGTGAATTTGGAGATTTAGGTCAATAATGAATCGAAAATTCAACAAAATCGCAAAAGATTTCAACAATGAGTTGTAATTTGCAGGAGAGAAACAACATCGAAGAAGACAATCAAGAAATAGTTCAATTCCACGGTCTAATGAACAATATAGAGATACAATATATGTATGTAAGATCAAGAAAAATGCATAGGAAACAAAGAGATTTCGAGAAAATCTTACTGATCGACGTTTAATCGCAAACAATAAAGAAGATACAGAATCGATTGTGAAGAAATCACCTAATTGTTGCAGAAAAGATGAACACGGTCAATCATATACTTCAACGCTCGATTTAGCTTGCTCTGATACCATGTTATCATATGAAAACTAAACTGAATATTGTATTGATTATCAAGCACTATATTGTATCTTTACAGAAAGCAATAACTAATCTCCATTGAAGGAGATGTCAAGAACAGACGTAACAACCTAACTATAAGAGAACCAGAGGAAATGAATTAACTAGCTACTAATCTTCTATTACTGAATACTTAAACTAATATTACGATTAATGTGTAAAGTTCAAAGTGCCCTCAATCATGACAACCATAACTGTCATTTTAGTGACTTAGCATTGCGTTGAATTTCTTTACTGGAGCTAGACCTAGATAGTTTAATAATATATGTTGCCACTATCACACCATAAATTAGGTTCATAATTACACGCATGGTTGGTTCATTCTTAAATGTATACATTTTATTAAACTGTCGTTTTAGGCTAAAATTTTCTTAATCGAACTCAACAAAATATAGCCATTTGATCACCATGTTGCACGCATTTCATTTTTTCCATGCAAGACTGGCTAGAACTATGTTTTGGAGTCTAAAAATATGCTGCAAACGGCAATGCATCTACTGTTCCAGGTTTTAAATCTTTACCATGACGATGCTTTCATGAAACTCTAGCGAGGAGACGTCATATTCGTCCTCACAATTAAGTTTCTACAAGATGTTACGAAGTCCAGAACCGATGAAAAACAAACACACACCCCCACAAAAGTTGCAGGAAAATGATGCCTCAACGTCATGATTCTGAACCATTTACTAGTACATTTTTATGAATAAATAGATATTCCCTCTCTCTCATAAAACTTTTCCCATTTCTCTTGAACACGTTTGCCAACGCACACTTTTACTCGTTAATATCTTTAATTTTGTATTAGTATTAAAAATAAAAACTTCACTGTATTAAAGTACTCATAAATACGAATCCAACAAGATCACTCATGACTATATTTGGATTTATAGATTAGACGTAAATTAGTAATTTGTCTCTTGTTATGAATAGTCCCGACATTCTAAATGGGAAGAACATTAAGAGATAGAGGGAGTACATAGACGAGGTAAGAACACGACAAACAAACCAGTACGTACGTTGATATGTAGTCTAGTCTTGTGGGACTACAACTTGATCTAATAACACTATTTCCAGTACACTAGTACTTTCTCTTTTCCCGGACCAAATTACTGTTACCACAAGGTCAAGCTTTTGTTCTAGTCAAATCTGCAATAACTTTATTTTGGTGTGTTGGCATGTCTTTTTTGGTTAATTCTCAATTTTTTTATTTGCTCTTCAATATGTCATTAAGTATGCACGTTTTTCTTAATTTAGAAAATCAACATGTTGTTTAAATATATAAACGAACGTTCTAGACAGCTAGTTTACCAGAGGAAGAGGCCAGGGTCCTTTCCCCTCAATAAGTACGAGAAACAATTGTATACAATGCAGGTAATAGGTATACAACTAATTAGATTATATAGCTTATTACGTATGTTTGAAGAACGAGACTGAGTTCAACTTCTGACAAACAACTCGAATCTTTTATATAATCAAGTTTAGTTGAACCAAATTTTTTAATCTTGAATGAATTTTAACATTACAGGTAGGCCAAACTCGTAAAAAAATGGGTTGAACTCGATACATTGTTCGTGTTAAGCATAAATGTTTCTGATTCAGGATCAAACTCTTCTTTTAAAAACGAAAGGAGAATATGACGTTATATTTAGATAACTCTCTAAAAATCATGTGTTTAATTTCAAATGCTATTAATAGATTCTACATCAATAATCCCACGAACTCAAAGAATATAACGAAAATGGGTAACCCAATGACAGATTCAGCGATTGCCATCCTTTTTCCCCATATCTTGTTGAACAACTCCCAAGATTGCGCTACCAAACTTCTTTCAAAAGAATCCTTACGAAATTATATAAAATAGTGATCCTATGAAATTATAAAGAGACATTTCAAAACAAATATCTTATATATTACATAAAACAAAAGAGAAAAAGGATACAAAACAACTTTAAATTTTATTGGGTCCGTAGGGTTAAATAAAAAATTCCGAATTTACTAAAACGCCCATCTCAACAATTTTAAATTTATTGGATCCGTTGGGTTAATTAAAAAAATTTAAATTTACTAAAACGCCCATCCCATTTTTACATAAAAAAATAGGTTATACCTCGGGTTCCCTAATCTCAAAACAAAAATCATGTTAGCATTTTAGCCCATGGCGTTAGAAATGTTCTTATAAGTTGTAAATATTTTACGGAAATACTGGCTCGAGATGTTAAAACAAGTAGGAGTAGGACGTACGAGAAAGCCGACAAAATAGGAGGTGGGGGTAAAAGGTAAATACATTGATCATGAATCAGTCCCCTCGTGGACTCCCTGTCATTTATGCCGGCTACAGTCTTTCTGTTCCCCCAGTCTGTTTCTCCCAAACTCGTTACATGCTGCGTTTTAATTCGAGTAAGAGAAAATAATGAATAGTTTCTGTTTTGTCTGCATCCTATTTAAGAAGGAGAAAAAATATGACATATGATTAGAAGTTCTATTAGAAGTATAATAAGTATTTATAAGACGTACGATTAAAAGTTCTATTGAAAGTTGAATAGGAGTTCGAATTTATAGAGAATAAGAGTTCGAATTTATAGAAAAAAATATATAAATAAAAGTTCTACTAGAACTAGAATAGGTGTTTGAATATATAGAGCAGACATTTAATTAAATATTTTATAGAAAGTACGATCTTCTTAAATTATATATTTTTTATATAAGTTAATTATACTTATATTAGGAAAATTTATTCATAAATCCAATACTATTGTCATGAAAAAAGTCACCATATTTAAAAAGAAAAGAATTGATGTGTTAACATAATAAAAGAACAATGAGTAAAAGAACAATCTCATGCAGGAATCCTAAATAAATACAGGAGTATCTATAATATAAAGAGAAAATAAGATGTGTTTTTATTTTCTAAAACTCCAAAAATTTTAGTACTTTAAAAAATATATTTTTAAAATTAAATAAATATATTTTTTAGTACTTTAAAAAATATGAAAATGTTTGTTACCGAAATTGTACCGAAATACAATATTCGTATAAAGGGGATTTTCCAATAAAAGAAATTCATCATCTAACCCAAAAAGTACGCATGTTTCCTCCGGACAATTAAAGTCAGAATGGAAGAACTCCACAAAAGGAAGACCCAGTTAAAACCCTCCAAGAGCAAAACACTGTTATTTTCTAAATATATGTATGCACGTTCAAGTTATTTTCTGAACAAGAAAACTTGCACAGAATCTATTATCAATCTGATGCTCAGACGCTCTGATGAAGGCCAACCCAGCTCAGCCCAATTGATTTTCTTAGTCTAATGCTTGGGTTTGGATTTGGGCCTAGTACACATGGTCACTAAAATCAATGGTACTCATTTGTCTTTTTGATTTTGATTTCATTGTTCCTTCTCTTTCCTTCCAAATTCTATGTTTTTAATCCCCAATTTTAACAATAAAATCCATGCACGCACACTATTTATAAAAGCTATAACAAAATATAACTGCAACTGTAATATCAGGGAATCGATCTAAAAACTGAGTTACTTTTATGTTGTTTTGTTGGCATGAATGAAATTTAAAGGAATTCAATGAAATTTTAAGTATAAAATGAGTAAGGATCAGTAGAATAAAATTTTAAGTATAAAATGATTTGATGTTTAAAATTTTCATTTTTTTCTCTATTTCTTTCCCAACGAGCATCCATTCTGACCCCATTCTGAGAAAAAATATTCCATTCCTTATACCATTCCATTTTTTTCACAATTTTTATCATAAAATATTTGCAGTTTTTTTTTTCTTCTAAATCTTCCTCTATTCCTCAATAATATCTTTTAATTTCATTCATTCAATTCCATTTTATTCATTCCAATAAAACACAATATTAAAATACAAAATAACATAATAACCGTTAAAATATTATTTAATAATACATTGTATCGCTAGTGTGTATTGACATTGAAACATAGAATAGTATTTAGAGTTACTAGAATCAAACCAAATATACTTTCAAAAAATAAAATTTCAAATTTGATCGAACCATAGTTACTTAGAGTCGAACTAAAATTTTATTATTATAAATTTTTATAGTGTCAAAATTGAATTCAGTAAAGTTAGTTGAACCGTATCATTATACTATTCACTCTTGACATGGACAAATATAAGTATAACTGTATATCTGACACCAAAGTGTAAGTTTTCACTCTTTTTTAAAATTAATTATTCTTTATTTATACTTTTTGTTCTATAAGTATATCTTCAAGTTCTGTATCTAAAAATTTAGTTTACTCGATACTATGTTAACTTGTGCCTTCAAGCAGTACAACCTTTTGTTAAATATAGAATATATCTTGTAAATAAATGTTTGTGATTAGCGTAGAATTAGTCATCTATTTCTATGCCTACAATCTCTCTATGTACATGATTGTTGGGTAATTAGTTTCCTGTAAAGTAGGAGATGATAGAGATAATGGGTGTTGTATATATATTGATTTTGATTAATGAGAAAGGGACGGATGATTTCTTTCATGGTATCATAGCTCTGGTTTTTGTGGAGGTCTCGAGTTCGAACCCCACCGCTCCCAATATTCTCAATTTAATTTGGCACTAAGGAATTGCTCCAAAAATGGGGTCCTAGTGACCACTCTTACCCCGTAGTGGGGCTTGCGAGTGAGGGGGAGTGTTAAATATATATGAGTATAAGATCCTTGAATGATGTCATGTTCCCGTGGCAATCCTTTTGTAAATATATCAGCAAGTTGATATCGGGATGGAACATGTAAAACACGAACCTCCCCACGTGCAACCTTCTCTCTAACAAAGTGGATATCCATTTCTATATGCTTTGTACGTTGGTGTTGAACAGGATTACCCGACAAATAAATAGCACTGATATTGTCACAATACACCAATGTAGCCTTTGGTATTGGACAATGTAACTCGAGAAGAAGATTGCGGAGCCAGCATGATTCCGAGACAACCTTGGCCACCCCACGGTACTCAGCCTCGGCACTAGATAAAGACAGCGTGGGTTGCCGCTTCGAGGACCAAGATAACAAGTTGTCCCCTAGAAAAACACAGTAACCGGATGTAGATCTCCGTGTATCGGGACACCCACCCCAATCCGCATCAGTATAAGAGACGAGAGACGAAATAGACGACGGATATAATTTGTAAGCCCTGGTCTAAAGTACCTTTTATATAACGAATGATACGCTTTAGAGCAGCCATATGATCCGTCCGCGGATCATGCATGTGAAGACAAATTTGTTGGACGGCATAAGAAATGTCCGGCCGTGTAATAGTAAGGTACTGCAGAGCCCTTGCAAGACTCCGATAGTGGGTAGGGTCAACAACTGGAGTTCCAGAAATGGCACTAATTTTTGATTTTGTGAACCAGGATGGAAAAATTTTCCAATGCTTCGGCATATTGTCAACGACTGAAATCTTTGGCTGATCAATTGAAGAACGTCGGGGCTCCGGTGTCTGATAGTCCATTGGTGCTCCATCTTGTATCTGGTCTCACTGCTCCGTATCGTGGTGTGGGTACTTTGATACGACAGAGTAATCCTCTGCCTACTTTCTATCAAGCTAGGTCTATGCTCACTCTGGAGGAGTCGAGACTGGCTAAGGAGGCCACCATGGCTTCTGACTCTACCATGGTTGCTGCTTCAAAGGATGATGAGTACCCTTCTTCTGCACAAGGGAGAGGACAACAGTATTTTAATCGTAAACAATCTCAACACGGCCGAAAAAATCCGAATGGTCGTGGTGGTGGCCGAAATAACAAGGGAGGTAATGGCAGGGCCAACAAGGCTAACTCGCCAGGACAACAACAGCAGATGCCTTTTTGGGGTTGGGGTCCGTATGCAAATCATGGGTGGTCTCAGTGGGCCGCTCCACCCTGTCCTATGCCTACCCAAGGATGGGCTCGACCTCCTCCTTCTAACAACAGGCCAGGTGTTCTAGCCTCTCGTCCGCAACAACAAGCATACAAGGCTTCTACTGCTTCTATGGCTCCTTCTTTAGATGGTCAATCGGGTTCATATGTGCCAACAAATATTGCTTCGGCTATGCACACAATGTCTATAAATCCTCCTGATCCTTCTTGGTATATGGACACTGGCGCAACCTCTCATATGACCTCCTCAAATGGTAATCTCTCGTCTTATTTTCATTTGAGCAATCATAATTCTGGTATTGTTGTCGGAAATGGTCATTTAATTCCGGTAAATGGATATGGTCATACTGTGTTACCTTCTCCTAATCCTCCCTTATCCTTAAACAATGTTTTACATGCTCCCAAAATTGTCAAAAATCTGATTTCTGTTAGGAAATTCACTACTGATAATTCTGTTTCAGTTGAGTTTGATCCTTTTGGGTTTTCTGTGAAGGATTTTCGGACGGGGATGCCTCTAATGAGGTGTGATAGTCAGGGTGAGCTTTATCCTCTTCGCTCTATTTCCAATCAAGCTAGACCATCAACTTTTGCAGCTATTTCTTCCTCGCTTTGGCATGATCGATTGGGTCATCCGGGTGCTCCTGTTTTACAAGCTCTTAGAGTGAATAAATGCATTGACTGTGATAGTAAATCTACTTCTACTATTTGTCATTCTTGTGTGTTTGGGAAACATATTAAGTTGCCATTTGTTCCATCTGTTTCAAGTACTTCTTTACCTTTTGATATTATTCACAGTGATATTTGGACTTCTCCAGTTTTGAGTTCTGCTGGGCATAAATATTACGTTTTATTCTTGGATGACTTTTCTAACTTCTTATGGACTTTTCCTTTGGGTAATAAATCAGAGGTCTATGAGAAATTTATGATTTTTAAAAATCATGTTGTCACCCATTTTGAACGCAATGTTAAAACTATGCAATGTGATAATGGGAAAGAATTTGATAATGGATTTTTTTGGGATTTTTGTAAAAAGAGTGGGATGTCATTTCGTCTATCGTGTCCTTATACATCTTCCCAAAATGGGAAGGCTGAACGAAAAATCCGGTCTATCAATAATATCACTCGTACACTTCTATCACATGCATCTCTCCCACCTTCGTTTTGGCCTCATGCACTACAGATGGCAACATATATCCTAAATATTTTACCAACCAAACAGTTGGGGTATAAGTCTCCCTTAGAAATTCTTTATCGACGGGTTCCTTCATATACTCATTTACGGGTTTTTGGGTGTCTCTGCTATCCTCTTATCCCATCCACTAAAATCCATAAGTTACAAGCTCGTTCTACTCCTTGCGTTTTTCTGGGTTTCCCACATAATCATCGGGGTTATAAGTGCTTTGATCTGTCATCCCGTCAAATTATCATAAGTCGTCATGTTCTATTTGATGAGACAACTTTTCCGTTTGCATCACTGCATACATACTCATCTTCGACTTATGATTTTATGGATGACGGAGTTTCACCTTATGTGATGAATCATCTACAACCTCCTGCTGCTTCGGTTACACCCTTTCCAGAAACAGCACACGATCTTCTTCAGTCGAGTATGCATAGCCCAACAGCCCCTCTGTCTCCACCCTCCACATCACCTCTCACACACACTCCGAGTTCGTTACCACATACTTCACCAGATCCTGTAATGGCACCTACACATCATCCTCCTCCTCCTAATCCAGGTATGATCACTCGAAGTCAGCGTGGTATTTTTAAACCCAACCCGAAATACCACGCATTACACACTGCGGTTATAAAGTCACCTTTGCCTCGTAACCCAATAGCTGCACTTCGTGACTCAAACTTGAAATTGGCTATGGATGATGAATACCAAGCTCTTATGAAAAATAAGACGTGGGATTTGGTGCCCCGTCCCCCTGGTGTTAATGTAATACGTTCAATGTGGATTTTTACTCACAAATTTAATTCTAATGGAGTTTTTGAGAGGCATAAAGCACGTCTTGTAGGAGATGGAAAAACACAACAGGTTGGTGTTGATTGTGGAGATACTTTTAGTCCGGTTGTTAAACCGGCTACTATTTGGGCAGTTCTCAGTATAGCTCTTTCTAAGTCTTGGCCAATTCATCAATTAGATGTCAAGAACGCTTTTCTTCACGGTGAGCTTCAAGAAACTGTATACATGCATCAACCATTGGGGTATAGGGATCGTACTCATCCCAACTATGTTTGTCTCTTACGTAAGTCGATCTATGGGCTAAAACAGGCGTCACGGACATGGTACAAGCATTTTGCTGACTATGTCTTATCTCTCGGCTTCACTAATAGTCGGTGTGACACCTCATTATTCATCTACAAACAGGGGACAGATATGGCATATTTATTGGTATACGTTGATGACATTATTCTTACTGCTTCTTCTCATGCTCTCCGGCGTTCTATTATGGCTAGTCTCAGTTCTGAGTTTGCAATGAAGGATCTTGGCCCATTAAATTATTTTTTGGGCATTGCAGTCACTCGGCATAAGGGTGGTTTGTTTCTTTCTCAACGCAAATATGCTGAAAACATCATTGAACGTGCTGGCATGACATCTTGTAATCCCTCGGCAACTCCAGTTGACACAAAATCAAAAATTAGTGCCATTTCTGCAACTCCAGTTGTTGACCCTACCCACTATCGGAGTCTTGCAGGGGCTCTGCAGTACCTTACTATTACACGGCCGGACATTTCTTATGCCGTCCAACAAATTTGTCTTCACATGCATGATCCGCGGACGGATCATATGGCTGCTCTCAAGCGTATCATTCGTTATATAAAAGGTACTTTAGACCAGGGCTTACATTTATATCCGTCGTCTGTTTCGTCTCTCGTCTCTTATACTGATGCGGATTGGGGTGGGTGTCCCGATACACGGAGATCTACATCCGGTTACTGTGTTTTTCTAGGGGACTACTTGTTATCTTGGTCCTCGAAGCGGCAACCCACGCTGTCTTTATCTAGTGCCGAGGCTGAGTACCGTGGGGTGGCCAAGGTTGTCTCGGAATCATGCTGGCTCCGCAATCTTCTTCTCGAGTTACATTATCCAATACCAAAGGCTACATTGGTGTATTGTGACAATATCAGTGCTATTTATTTGTCGGGTAATCCTGTTCAACACCAACGTACAAAGCATATAGAAATGGATATCCACTTTGTTAGAGAGAAGGTTGCACATGGGGAGGTTCGTGTTTTACATGTTCCATCCCAATATCAACTAGCTGATATATTTACAAAAGGATTGCCACGGGTATTGTTTGAAGAATTTCGGGATAGTCTCAGTGTTGGCATACCTCCTGCTTCGACTACGGGGGAGTGTTAAATATAGAATATATCTTGTAAATAAATGTTTGTGATTAGCGTAGAATTAGTCATCTATTTCTATGCCTACAATCTCTCTATGTACATGATTGTTGGGTAATTAGTTTCCTGTGAAGTAGGAGATGATAGAGATAATGGGTGTTGTATATATATTGATTTTGATTAATGAGAAAGGGACGGATGATTTCTTTCACCTTTGATAATTTTTTCCTGTCCCTAACAGAGTAATTTTGATTTCGAAAAATGAATAATCTCGATTAATGAATAAAAATTTTCGATCCCGAATGTATTCGTTTAAATGTATTACTCTCTCCGTCCCATAAAAAATGTCTTAGTTTTTTTCAAGTTTCTGGCATGCATTTCTACGCATATAAAAAACATAGTTGTAAGTATTATTTTTTCATATTTTTTGTTTTGTATAAAAGTTTGAACATCCTATTTTTATATAGACAAAAAAAAATGAGAAAATAATATCTACAAAAGTGTTTTTTATATGCGTGGAAATGCGTGCCAAAGACTTAAAAAAAACCAAGACATTTTTTATTGGACGGAGGGAGTATAATTTTGGCTACATTTCAAAATTTGATCAACTATGTATATGTTTATTAGATCTTTGTACCGATGCATGGGACAAAATATTTTTAACTGTACGATATTTATAAAAATTATGTAACAATAAATTTAATGATTACAATACAATGAACTTTATAAAACATGTTTATTTTGAGTATAAAAATGAACTGGGCAAAAAAATAGGTAGATTTTTGAAGAAAAAAATTGTTCGTGGTCACATTTGTAATACATGTAATAGATATAAAAGTAAAATATAATAGTGCATTATATGTTATTGAACAATGTTTAATAAATATGTGATTTAAGGATTTAAAATTTAAAAGTTAACACTGGACATAACTATGGTTACATAATTAGAATTGAGTTACTATTTAAAATCTATTATTGCATTTTCAGTAGTCTCTTTTTAAAAATAATCTAAACCCGAATTCTGAATTCATTACAAGAAATATAATCTATATAAAGTTTAGTAAGTTAAATTTAATTTTCTTAAAATCATCTGTGACTAAGATTAGTTGGAACGGAGATATCAGAAACCCTAATGATTTTGATGATCACTCAGCAGCAAGCTGGTTAGCTACATATGTGCTATAACTTGTCAGCAAGCTAAAACAATTTAAACAAAAAAAGACAGCAAGCTAAGACTACACAAACAAGAGGTTACCGCTCACAGCCAACGTCCAGAATTATTGTTGAAGATTCCAATGTCCTTAAATCAAGGAATTATTATAAGAAATGATGTATAGCAGCTGTCTAATATATATATATGTTGTATTATATATATTAGAGCTCCACCTACTTCAAGGAATCTTACAAGACAACATCCAATTTTATAAGGAGCCTTTTACTTTCTAAAAAGCTTTTCAAAAACAACCCACTTGCCTCCTTTTTGAAACATGTCTTTGAAAAGCATCTCTTTTCTAAATATTCAACTCACACCCGCTCCTCCAGCTCCTCTTGAACGTTTTTATAAACGTTAGATATCAACTCATATTATTACTCAAGAGCGTGCTATTATAATTTGAATTTCTTGAATTACTATATATATACACTTGTGTGACTATCTCTTCAGATGAACCGAACACTCTCAAGATCACACAAAAACAACTCAGTGCTTTCATTCAAATCCTTTCATACGAGCTCTAGTAATATATGCAATATTTATATATTTAAGAGAGTTCTTAGTTTGAGTTGGAAACATTTTCTTCTTGTATTGCTCAAGGTGTAATTGGTGTTGCTGGATAAGTAAGCTTGGAAACAAGGGTTCGGGAACTAGCTTGCTAGAGAAGATTGTACTCAGGGGTAGTATAGTTCTTAGAGAGCATTTTGTTCAAAGGAACAGGGGTTTCAGCAAGCTGCTATCAGCAACAGGGTGTTAAAGGGAGATATATTATCTAATCTTGTAATCGGAATTCATAGTGATTAATAATATATTCTCTTACCAGATTGGTAAGGGACTAGGACGTAGACCATAGAGAATTAGGGGTCGAACCTAGCTAAAATTCTTGGTGTTCTTATTCTTATTTTTTTGCACTGCATTTACTCGTCTTAGCTAGCTGACAGACTAATGTTTATTGCAATCAGTAAGCTGCCAGACAGTATTCTAGACTATCTTTGCTTGATATAGTCGAACAACTTGGTAATAAATAAAAATTGGATATAGTTAGTCAAATACACCTATTCACCCCCCTCTAGTTGTGATTTTCAGTTGGTATCAGAGCTTGGTATACTAATATTTCTGTAACAGGAAAAGTATCGATCTAATTGCTGATAAATATCTAGAAGGAACTTCAGATCACCGAGCACCTTTGTTGTTTGGTACTGAGAATTACAACTGGTGGAAGAATAGAATGGAGATATATCTGTCCAGAGAACCACTCATGCTAAGAGTTGTTCAAAAGGGGCCATTTGAATTCTTTACCGACAAAGGAGCACGGAAGGATGTTGATGATCTTACAGAGGCCGAGCTTATCAAATATAGCTATAATGGAAAGGCCAGGAACTCCCTCATGAATGGCTTGTGTTCAACTGAATGTGACAAAATTTCCTCATGTAAGACCGCCAAGGAAATTTGGGATAATTTGGAGTTATGTCATGAAGGCTCCAAAGGCTTAAAGAAGGTGAAACTAAGCACGCTGATGAATGAGTTTGGGAACTTCAAACTCAAAGAAGGCGAAACTATTAGGGAAAGTCAAGCAAGGTTCCAGACGAACATGAATGCACTAAAGCAACTCGGAAAGAACATTCCTCAAGAAGAAATCAATATGAAGATTTTGAGTGCGGTGCCATTTGTCTTTGAACCAAAGGTGACGGCCTTGGAATCATCACCAATAATTGATACTATGGATCAATTATTTGTGTTTGCTGAATTGGAACAGTTTGAAAGCAAAATTCTGGAAAGTAAGAAAAGCTCTACTCATGCATCAATCTCTCAAATGAAGAATTTGGCACTTCATGCTGATTTTGTCAACAAGCTAGAATCAGATGATGAATCTGATGAAGAGCTTGCTCTTATAACAAGGAAGATAAAAAAGATGATGGAACTCAGGAACAAAATGAAAAGGGAAAAGAAGTTCTCCAACAACAAAAAGTTCTCCAGAGAAAGCAATGATCAAACATGTTTTGAGTGTGGCAAGACGGGTCACTTCAAAAGAAATTGTTACAAGCTGAAAAATAAGCCTAATCAGCAAGCTACCTCAAGAGACAAAAAGAAATCTAAAGCATTTTTATCATGGAGTGATGATGAGGAATCGGCTTCTGATGATGATTCAAGTGATGAAATGATAAATCTAGCACTTGTTGGAATGAATAATGAAGATGTCTCACAAGAAAACACGGAGGAAGATTTTAGTGGAAATGATGCCTCGGATTCGGAAGATAATAGTAGTGAGATAAATTCATTAACTATGATTTGTCTATTGATACTTTTATATTGGAAAAACTAACCACGCAGGAACATAGTAATATGTCTATGGAAGAATGTTTAGCACCAAAAGCTAAAAACAGCAAGCTGAAAGAGAAGAATGCTAATCTTAAAAAGTAGTTTCTGATCTTATGGCTGAAAACGCTCTGGAAAATACACATGATGAGATCATTGAGCTCAAGGCCAAGGTTACTCAATTGGAAGGATTGAATAAAGTCATAATCAGAAAAAATGATGTTTTTCAAAAGGAAGTCAACAAGCTGATAGCCGAAGTTGAAGTCAAAGATGCATGTGTTGAGAAATTTAAAATTGAGGAATCAAGTTCAAAAAAAGAAACTCAGAAAATTGATAGAATAAAGGAACTGGAACAGGAAGTGGAAAATCTTCAAAAAGGAATGGGAAAGTTTGTTCAAGGAGAGGAAGTACTCAAATCAATGATGAAGCAAGCTAAGGTCCCGTTGAAAAATGAAGGGCTTGGAGGAGCTTCAACAACTCTCAAATATAATGGAAAGAATGGAATTCCTTATGACTATGCCATGCCTTGGAAGATCTGTCAAAAATGTCAAAAGAAGGGCCATTTAGCAAAACATTGCAATGTTCAAGTTGAGCCAGCTTACTGGAATAGACAGATGACCTATAACAAGCAAGCTGACAGAACAAAGAGAAGCATAAATCACTCCCCAAAAATCAAAAAATGGGTCAAGAAGTCTGATTTAAATGCTCTTTATGTGCTATCTACTAACCAGTTTGGACCCAAACAACTTTGGGTACCAAAATGTTGAGATGTGTTTTATGTGTTTTGTAGGTATATCTAGTAGCAAAAATGAAGTCAAAGGAATGGATTTTGGATAGCGGATGTACTAGACATATGTTTGGAGATGAGTCTCAATTTTTCAATCTCAAAAAGAAAAAGGGTGGAAGAGTCACAATTGATGATAGCAAAACACTTCAAATTTGTGGTAAAGGTAAGATTGGTAATGATTTTATCTCAATTGATAAAGTTCAATTTGTTCAAGGTTTAAAGTACAACTTACTTAGTGTAAGTCAGCTGTATGATGATGGACATAGTGTAGTTTTTGGTAAAGATAAATGTATTATCAATCTTGGCACTAACAAAGTCCCACTAGTTGCTAGAAGGGAAGGAAATATATATATATATATATATATATATATATATTTTAGATTTTGAGATGCAGGAAACAGCTTGTTGTTTAGCTGCAGTTGATACATCTCCTGAACTTTGGCATAGAAGACTCGGACATGCTCATATGGATTTACTCAGCAAGCTGTCTACAAAGAAGCTAGTTAGAGGATTACCAAAATTGAAGTATATCAAGATGGAAACCTGTGCATCATGTCAATTAGGCAAGCAAATCAGGACTCCACATAAGTCAAAGAATATGTTTTTAACTTCTAAACCCTTGGAACTTCTCCATTTAGACTTATTTGGTCCGGAAGCATATAAAAGCATTGGAGGTAAACAATATTGTTTTATTATTGTGGATGATTATTCTAGATATACTTGGGTATTGTTTTTGCGTACTAAAGATTGTGCTTTTAGTGAGTTTGAGAAGTTAATTAAGTTACTTGAGAACAAGCTTGATACAAGACTTGTAAGTATAAGAAGTGATAGAGGTGGTGAATTTCAAAAGGACTTTGTTACTTACTGTGAGGAAAGAGGAATCTCCCATGAATTCTCTTCCCCAAAAACTCCACAGCAAAATGGAGTAGTAGAGAGAAAGAACAGATCATTACAAGAAACGGTGAGGACATTGCTGCAAGAGAGCAAGCTGCCAAGAAATTTCTAGGCAGAAGCTGTCAACACAGCAAGCTATGTGCTTAATCGAGTGCTAATAAGACCTATCCTCAATAAAACTCCTTATGAACTGCGAAGAAAAAGAAATCTAATATCTCTTACTTCAAGGTCTTTGGATCAAGGTGCTTTGTACTAAAATCTATTGATCGTGATGGTAAATTCGATGCTAAATCATATGAGGCAGTTTTCTTGGGTTATTTTTCAACAAGTAGAACTTATAGAGTATATAATCTCTCTAAATGTATTATTGAAGAATCTATAGATCTTTCCTTTCAAGAAACTAATGTTGATCTGTCAAGAGATGAGGAAGATGATGCAGGTACAGGTGATGCCAGCAAGCTGACAACGGAAAATATATTGTGTCAGCAAGTTGATAGTCAAGTTGAGACAAATTCAGTAGTAGATCAGCCAACTGATACATCTTCACCAGTTGATGAATCATCTGAAAAGTTGACAAAACTTACCTTGGAAGGTTCTAGAGATCAAAGATCTTCAGAAAAGATGCCTATCTATGAAGGTGGAGAAGCTTCACCACCAAACAAGAAAATTAGAATATCCGAAGAGGTTATAATTCCACATTCTTTACCAAAAGCAACAAGGACTACTAAGAATCATCCTCAAGAGCTAATTATTGGAGACAATCAAAAGGAATGATGACAAGAAGAGGTCTAGTCAATTTTTGTGCATTTTCCGCGTTTCTAGCTCAAGAAGAACCAAAGAATGTCAAAGAAGCACTACAAGACGAAAGTGGGATCATGGCTATGCAAGAGGAACTCAACCAATTCGAACGATGTGATGTTTGGGAACTTGTATAACCACCAAAGGATGCTTCAATCATTGGAACAAAATTGGTTTTCAAAAATAAAGTTGATGAATCCGGTACGATTACTCGAAACAAAGCAAGACTTGTGGCACAAGGTTATAATCAACAAGAGGGTATCGACTTCGATCAAACGTTTGCACCGGTTGCAAGGATAGAATCAATAAGAATGCTTCTTTCATTTGCATGTTACAAGAAATATAAACTACATCAAATGGATGTGAAGAGTGCGTTTCTAAATGGGTACATAAAAGAAGAAGTTTATGTAAAGCAACCTCCCGGGTTTGAAGATGCACAATTTCCTAACCATGTCTACAAGCTTAAAAAGGCACTATATGGATTACGGCAAGCTCCTAGATCATGGTACGAAAGATTAAATAAGTTTTTAATCAAGAACGGATTCATTAGAGGTAAAATCGATCCCACATTATTTACTAAGCATGACAATTCAGATATTTTAGTTTTTCAAATATATGTGGATGATATTATTTTTGGATCTACTAATGATTCCTTGTGTAAAAGGTTTTCTAAGTGTATGCATAGTGAATTTGATATGAGCATGATGGGAGAACTCAACTATTTCTTGGGTCTCCAAATCAAGCAAACAAGAGAGGGAATATATGTAAATCAATCCAAATATGTCAAAATCTGCTGAAGAAATTTGGATATGAAAACATCAAGTCAAAATCAACACCTATGAGTCCTGTCAGCAAGCTGACAGCAAATGAAAATGGTAAAGATGTTGATATTCAAAAATATCGAGGTATGATTGGTAGTTTATTATATTTAACTGCCTTAAGACCAGATATTATGTATAGTGTATGTGTTTGTGCCAGATTCCACGCGAATCCAAAAGAATCTCACTTACAAGCCGTTAAAAGAATTTTTAAATATTTAAGTGGAACGATTACTCTTGGTTTATTTTATCCCATCACAAAAACATTTGATATTGTTGGGTATAGTGATGCAGATTATGCAGGTAGTCAAACTGATCGAAAAAGCAATAGTGGTGTTGGTGCATTTTTGGGACATAGCTTAGTCTCGTGGCAAAGTAAGAAACAAACATCGGTTGCATTATCCACGGCCGAAAGAGAATACATAGCCGCGGGAAGTTTTTCTTAAATATTATGAATGATTCAAACACTTCGGGTTTTTTGGATTAAATGCGAAAAAGTTCCAATTTATTGTGATAATACCAGCGCTATCAACATTTCAAAAAATCCGGTGAATCACTCAAGAACGAAACACATTGATGTTCGACATCATTTTTTAAGAGGCAATGTTACCAAAGGCAAAATAGAGCTGATATTTGTTCCAACTGAATATCAGTTAGCTGATATCTTCACTAAGCCCTTAGCCGAAGAAAGATTTTCTGTCATTAGAAGGGAGATTGGAATGTACAACATCTAGTTAGCAAGCTGAGATCAATAAAAAGAGTAGTGATAGCAAGCTGACATAAACAAAACATGTACTATCAGCTTACTACTATATGTCTTTATTGTTATAGTATCTTTTTGAATCGTATTTGATGATGTGCTGAATTTGTATCAATATATATATATATATGATTTAATTGATTTCGTACAATCACTACATATTTTATGGGTCTTATTTTTAATTGTTATATGCTTAATTGGTTCATGAATAATTTAGCAATTATGTGATTTATATATGTGATTTTTTAGGGTCTATTTAATTCTCCTAAATTTATTCCCCACTTAAAAATTAAATCATATAAGAGATATATCAAGAGGGTTTCACCTCCTGACTCCTCTATATTCTCTATCGCCCCCAATTACGAACTAGGGTTTTCAATACGCCTACTCCTTGTTCTCCACATCACACCAACTCACTCAACAATGAAGAGAAGAACCAGGGCTTCGGCATCAGTGTCAAGCACCCCGAAAAATACCAAGAATAAGAGAAAAGTTCTTAATGTTAATGATGATACTCCGACGAAAACTGGTCATATCGAAAGTGGTGATAAACATTCAGGGATCAATTGATCGGATAATGCTCCAAATTGGCATGATTTGAAGAAGGTTAAAAATGGATTTAGGGTTCTTGATGAACTTGAAGAGAGGTATGTGAAATGGGACATCGGCAACCGCAAGGTCATTCCAGGAAAACCTATCACTGGTAATATCTTTTCCAAATGTGGTGGTGTTAAATTATTCACTGATGTAGGGTTTGGATCATTTATATGTGACCTACCCAAATATTTTTATCCTGACTATGTTACCGAATTCTATGCTAATTTGCATCTTGATGAACTCAAACAATTTGTATCACATGTTAGGGGCAAGAAAATTACTCTTACTCCTATAGTCCTAAATGTGATACTTCGACTCAACCCCATTTCCAATGTTTCCATTTATACTAGTAAGGGTCCTAAGGATTTGGATGATTTTACTTCTCTTGATCAATTGCGTACCATTCGTGCTATTCCTGGTTTACTTCAATTTGCTACACCCACTACTACCTCTGTTACTCCACTGGCCCATCTTTTGTTCAAAGTTTGTTTGTCTAATTTCTGTCCTCGTATGGGTAGTCGGTCTAACTTTAGTTGTCAAGATATAACTGTGGTTGCTATGATCATAACTGGAAAAGGTTTTGATTTGTCTGAGCTTATTCTGAAAAATATAATGGAAGTGTATGAAGGTCAAGCTACTGTAGGGCTTCCTTATGGGTGTCTTTTAACTAGAATATTTGATTGGTATGACGTTGAATTTGATGAAGAAGACAAGTCTGTGGTGAAGGAATTCTTATATAAGAAATGCTTGTCAGCATCCCGTCTAGAGATGAAACCAGATGGGACACTAATTCAACTTGAACCACTGCCTCCTCCACCTTTGCCAACTGTTATTGAACCAATGACTGCTACTCCAGACTCTGACTGGGAAATGTTTGGTAAAGAAACTCGAACAAGTCTACGTACAATACTTGAGCAGAAAATTGATACTTTGTCAGATGAGTTGAAATTCTTCCGTGATTTGGTGCTTGGGTCTCGTGCTGCAAATCCCTCGACTGCTGCTACTCCTCTGAATTTGGTCCCTACTGCTACTACTATTTTAAAGGGTGCTCCATCTGTTTCTCTTCCAACTGCAACGGATGGCCTTGATGCTGAAACAAAATCTGGTGGCGTTCCTGTTGACATAAGGAGGAGAATGACGATACTAAATCTACTTAATTTATCTCTTTTTAATGATTAAGGGGGAGTAAAATTAAGGAGAGTTAATGTCTTTTTGGTTATTTTGGGTTATGTTATCAGTTATGATCTTAAACGTTGTGTCTTTGAACCTTGTTCTATTTTTGTGCTGTTATGCCGACTTTTGTTTAAATTCCTATGTGTATTAAGTATTCTGTGTTGATTAATCTATCGTAAGTACTGTGAAGTACCTGTTATGAATTTTATTATGTGGCTATGTTAAGTGCATTATGGCCTACGCTATGTTATTAGTAGTATCTCTTGCTACTGTTTATTTAAATCCAGAACATGTTATATGATCTCTGTTTTTAAGACTGTGGAATTGTGAACTACTATGGAAGTACTTGTAAATGTATTTAGTCATTTTTTGATGGTTTTAAAATATAATCATTACTCCAGGTGGTGCTGGTAATAGTTGCTCTATCTTCACCTATTGCGATCAACTGTTGATAATGGTCTCATTAGAATTGTTGAGTGCACAGAGTATACTTGTTTTAATTTCTTTATGCACTAAATTCATATGAGTATGCTGGAGTTTTATCACATATTTACAGGGATGCAAGGATTTAGGGGGAGTATTTTAACTCTCCTAAATTATTGAGTAATCATCAAAAAGGGGGAGATTGAAACCCTAATGATTTTGATGATCCCTCCAGCAGCAAGCTGGTTAGCTTAATTACGGTCTTTATAGCTAGTTGTATACATATGTGCTATAACTCTGTTTTGCAGGACTATATTTAGAGTTTGAACAAATATCTTGTCAGCAAGCTAAAACAATTTAAACAGAAAAAGACATCTAGTTAAGACTACACAAACAAGAGGTTACAGCAAGCTCACAGCCAACGTCCAGAATTATTGTTGCAGATTCCAATGTCCTTAAATCAAGGAATTATTATAAGAAATGATGTATAGCAGCTGTCTAATATATATATATATATATTAGACAGCTGCTAATATATATATATATATATATATATATATATATATATATATATATATATATATATATATATATATATATATATATTAGACAGCTGTATATATATATTGTATTATATATATTAGAGCTCCACATACTTCAAGGAATCTTACAAGACAACATCCAATTTTATAAGGAGCCTATTACTTTCTAAAAAGCTTTTAAAAAACAACACACTTGCCTCCTTTTTGAAATATGTCTATGAAAAGCATCTCTTTTCTAAATATTCAACTCACACCAGCTCCTCCAGCTCCTCTTGAATGTTTTTATAAACGTTAGATATCAACTCATATTATTACTCAAGAACGTGCTATTATAATTTGAATTTCTTGAATTACTATATATATACACTTGTGTGACTAACTCTTCAGACGAACCGAACACTCTCAAGATCACACAAAAACAACTCAGTGCTTTCATTCAAATCCTTTCACACGAGCTCTAGTAATATATGCAATATTTATATATTTAAGAGAGTTCTTAGTTTGAGTTGGAAACATTTTCTTCTTGTATTGCTCAAGGTGTAATTGGTGTTGCTGGATAAGTAAGCTTGGAAACAAGGATTCGGGAACTAGCTTGCTAGAGAAGATTGTACTCAGGGGTAGTATAGTTCTTAGAGAGCATTTTGTTCAAAGGAACAGGGGTTTCAGCAAGATGCTATCAGCAACAGGGTGTTGAAAGGAGATATATTATCTAATCTTGTAATCGGAATTTATAGTGATTAATAATATATTCAACGTAGACCATAGAGAATTAGGGGTCGAACCTAGCTAAAATTCTTGGTGTTCTTGTTCTTATTTTTTTGCACTACATTTACTCGTCTTAGCTAGCTGACAAACTAATATTGCAATCAGTAAGCTGCCAGACAGCATTCTAGACTGTCTTTGCTTGATATAATCGAACAACTTGATTAAAAAAAAAATTGGATATAGTTAGTCAAATACACCTATTCACCCCCTCTAGGTGTGATTTTCAATATCAACACCAGAAATCTTGAGTTTAACACTTATATATTGGCTACTAAAAATGTCTATCGGCTACTCGATTCTACGAATTTTAATTAAGTTTTTCAAGTTCAAACACAGATGAAGTGTTGATATATTTGCTATCCATGAGAATTATAAATCAATCATTTTTTTTTCATTGTAAAAGATGAAATTAAAAAATAAATACTTGTTCAGATAGTGGAGTCTTGTAATTTGATTTCAGCTTTTACGTAAGAAAAATACAATCAACATGTAGTGATGTAGAAGAAAAAGATGAAGGAGAATAAAATAAATCAAAACGATGTCTAAATTCGTAATCAAAATAATCGAGAATTCATTGTAATTGATTGGGGAAAAAAATCACGATTAGATTCCAAGAAAAAAAAAATCATGATCAGATTCCAAGAAAAGTAAAATATGTAATTGATTTGAATAAGATGATGAAATCTAAATACATGTTTTAAATGGAAAACATCAGGTTCAACTTTTATCAACTATTGAATAAACCTCGCTCCAAATACCATATATCATATATGGGGAGATAAAGAGAGAAAAATATGGTTTTATTATAATGAAAATTTATTATCCATTACAATAGGTGACTTATACAGTAATAAAGAAAATTATGAAACTATTACCATAATTAAATTTTCCAATAATAACAATATTATCTATGTAAACAGTAATAATCCATGGTGATCGATCATAGGCTATGCTCCAAGCATTCTAAGGACTGTGTGGACGATGTTCTATTTGATCTTTTCAGAAGAGGGTCTATTCTTGTTTCTTTGATTGTAATACACAGACGAATCAAGCAAAATATGACTAAGTTTTGATGATCATTGAACTTACAATCAACACCTTTCACCTTAATTCATCCACAGCTCTAAACATTGCCCATGCTTTCACGGTAAGTAATTTTCCTTTAAAAATGCCTTGTCTTATTATCTTTTTTTGTATGTTTTCCTTTTTAATTAAGTAGATGTTATTATGGCTTAAAAAATTCAGTACACGTAACATACTAATTGCTTAACATGTTTTAGGAAAAATATATAGACTTTCTTATAATCAGAAAATTAAATAGTATCAAACCGATATATTTACACAAGCACAAGATCAATAGTTTTACTATACAGACTTACAAACACCGAGTATCACCTTCCCTAGCTAGAACTATATATGAACCTATAAGTATATACTAAATGCTAAATCTATAAATAATTTGGATCGAATGCAACATGAATGAGGTGTTTCACCTTTAAACAACATTCACAATATTGTAACCCACACGAAAAATAACATTTTAATACACTGACTAATTTTTACAAACAATCATCAAACCTCATGCAGTCCAGTCCATCTCCCATATTGCCCTCCTCGAAGTTCATATCGGACAAGAATCTGTGATTACTTTGATCATCACACTTGGAGTTCATCATCATGATATCGTTAATGCGAGCAACAGTAGTACAAGTATCGGTTTGAGCTTGATGAGATAATTGACGATAATTAGGGTTTAATGATGGAAATTGAAGGAGATTGTTAGGGTTTTGGAGGGGTGGGGGGACTTGCGGAGTGATTTGATTACATTGTTGGTGATGAATATAGGCAAGAGGTAGATTTCGGTTTGACAAAGGAGAAGTGTCATAAGGTGTTGCGTCGTGGACCTCAAACACATCATGTGGGCTCAGTTGGTTGCTATTCTCTGTCTTTGCTTTGTGAAATACCCTACACAACACCCAGTCCTCCTGCTTTATTCATTACAGAACCTTTTAGTACAATCACTTTTCAAGTTATGTGGATAAAAAGTATCAAAACACACAGCACACACAAATCAAACCAAATATATTCATGTATCCCGTTCAAAGTGGGGGAATGGTAAGATGCACACATACTTTATAATCTCTACTCTAATAAACACTCATTTATGGTAAATATATTCATCTATGTTTCTGGGTATGCTTTATATATTTTGGCTTTTCCGAAGAGGTTAAAATTTTGCCCTACGCTCAATTGTCACCTTTTGTAATGTGTAAAGGAGCTGATGGACTGCATCATTTTGGAAATGCAGAAAAAAGAAGAGAAGGATGGGTGTTTGCTTTTAAGGGGATTTCCCAGAAGTTTCTTGCAACAAATTAAAAGTCTGCTTTTACATCAATCTTTCTGTATGTCTGAATTAGGTAACACAGACAAATAAACACAGCTCATTAATTAGATCGATTTAGATGGGAAAATAAATTAACTATTTGACATGTGATGGTGCATTGTTAGACTGAAATCAAATAATTTTTTCGACGTGACATAAAAATAGGGGAACAGATTTAATGGGAAAGAATCTTATAGTACCTTAGGTGGGAGATGTGGGTTTTCAAGGCGAAATTCGTGCATGATCCAACCAGTCTTAATCCCATTTGGAGCTCTATTTTTATAGAACACCAAAGTCTTTCTCATCCCCACAATTTCTTTAGTCCTCGGATCAACCACCGTTCGATCCTTTCCGGTGGCTTTCCAGTACCCCGACGTGGTAGCTCGATTGGTCCGGAAGCCGGTGGCATATTTTCGGTCTCTAAAGCTAAAGAAGTACCACTCTGTTGAATTAAGCTTTGCCACCTCTGCACGAGTTCATTAATTAAGTCATATACAAATAATTAATTTTTCAGGTTTAGCAGCAAATACTTGAGTAAACCGAGTAAATAAAATCTCATTTCAGCATGTGCAATATTCTAATTAAAATACAAGGCTTAAAAAATCAAAAACGAGTTCATTGAACACTTAATATATATACACCAAACAAAATGAAGCTGTCTCCTCACTTTTATATTAATAATAATGTAATATTAGGTAACTTAAAATATATAAATGTAAATAATTAGAGTAGTGTTAGAGGCATAAAATTAATTACAAAAAATATTTATCAAATAACATGGCATAGATGATGTGGCAAAATATTTTGATTGGTTTTGTTGGTGACAAATCAGGATTTGACACATGTATTTGGGAAAAATTTTGAGAACTAAATTTAGTACCTCTAATATTATTCAAACAATTATTTATTTTAAAGATGCACGAAGTAAATATATAATTAAGTAGAACTGTTAAACTAATTAAGCATGGATAACTTATATTAAGATGTTAAAGGCAAACATGCATACACAATTTCTAGCTTTATCGAAAAGTTTCAGTATATAGCATGGACCCAAAGATTTTCTTTTTTGACTTAACTTCAACTTTTCTTTTCTTTGTCATTTAGACAAATAATTGCTTGGAAATTTTGTGCTAGTACTTCTATTTTTTGCGCAACAAAAGTTTAGGTAAAGCCTGGATTGTTGTATTGTATCGTCTTCTAAAAGAATTCAACAGAAGAAAATATGAGGCAGATTCAAATAATTGAAATTGCAATAGTTATTGTATACTATATATGATTAACAGTTAACATCACAAATGACATGCAAAGATAGGGAGCAAATTGATACAAATATATTTTTCTATGTGTGTATAGTTTGAGTATAGTACAAGAAGGCATCATATGTATATGCAAACAACTCAAATTATTGTTGCTTGATATGAGATAGATACAACTATTGTTACTTCACACCTCAAACTCATGATAGTAAAATGATCGAAATTGAGAAGCAATTAAACATCTAATTACCTCGCTAGAGACAATATTGAAATTGCAAAAGGATAACTATCAAGTATTGATATATATGATTCAAAAATTTAATAAAAAGTACTGATATATAGGCACACAAATTCATATAAAGAAATATATGAAATATTTTACGAAGACATACAATATATAAATTACACATACAGTCTAAGCAAAGAGTACTTGCAGATCAAACAATATATAATTCTTACCTATCAAAGAATATCATATGTAAATATATTGGTTAGTCTTATTACAAAATTCTCAAGGTGGTGAACTGGTGATCCTCAGGAGCAAAGTTCATAGGAAAAAAAATGATCATGTACATATATAATCAAGAATTCTAATCAAACAAAACATATATATATATGTGCTTCAACTGATGCATAAACAATTGAAACATGATATCAAATATTAAGTCCTCATGATGAATATATTGCTCCCCGCTATCATCAACACCTTTCTTTCTGAGATTCCCACTGAGGAATAAAGGCCAAATTAAGAACAACAGTTGCAAACACTAAACAAAGCATATATCTATGCAATACACACAGAGACATGTATAACAGCAGTAGTCCCACACATTCTAAGTACCATATATCATGAGGAATATTATTACAGAAATTATTGATACAATGGTTGGCATGTATGAGACTGTAGACACAACCACACACATTCAAAAATACACATGCCATGTGCGACCACATGTATGCTCTGCAAACTGAATTCGATCGACCCAAAATAATGAACAAAAGGAAAAGATATATAAATATGCAGAAATAGCTAGATAGCATACCAGGAAGTTGCCATGGCTCACATGTATGAAGATCGATTTCGACAAGCGTACCCTTTAGAACTTCTTGGTTGGATATTTTTTTGTAGAGATAATGACATACTAATTCTTCGTCACTAGGATAAAACCTGAACCCTGGTGGAAGCTCAGCTCCAATATCCCTTAGCCCCATTTATAATATATTTCAAAGCAAGCTAGCTAAAGGGATAAACTATGTTTTAGCAGAATTAATATATGCTTGATCTAAGAATGTTTTAGTATTAAGTAATACATAGCTTCTATTTAATACTTAAGGAGTATATATACTAAGAGATTGGTTGTGTATATTAATCTCACTATGAGGGGTGTAACCTGTCTATTCGTGTAATCGCGTAAGCTGTGTGTAGGTAGTTATGGTTATTGTGGGAACTTTCAAGAATAACCAAACTTACAAGAAATCTTCACGGGGTACTTCAGGATATCCAAAATGATTAAATAAGTTTTTTAAGTAAATAATTAATTTATTGTTTTAGAGAAACCTCCAAAAGACTCCTTTTCTACTTCGTTATAATGTACAGCACACAATTGTATGCATATGTAATACTACATTCAGCTGCATTCATCCAACTTATTTTTTAACAGCACAACTAATTCAATGGAAATCTGGTGAGGCCGAGAGTTTAATTACAGGGACAAAATATGAAATTAGAGAAAAGTTAAGTACTTATTTAATTGGATTAATTGGAGTACATATATACGTGAAATACATATACGTTCGGCATTAAAAAAATTTTAAAATTTATTATTTTGCAAACCTTGTTATATTAATTTTATAATTTCATTGATAATCTTGAACATCATGTATGCTTTGCAATATGTTCATATTGAAAATCTTTTATATTTTGCAGTCACAACATATATGTTTTGCAACCCAAATATGTTTCGCAGAACAATTCGTTTTGCAATATTTTGTTTGCAAAACATACAAAATTTTCAAGATTTTCGATGAAATAGTGATATTCATGTAATAAACTTTGCAAAATAATAAAGTTTGTAAAATTTTGAATGCAAAAATTTACTCCAATATTCGACATTAATTCTTGTGGAATGAATTATCAATTATTTACAATCAATTTACAAAATATTAGTGGGAACCCGAGATACAATCTGGATCCCCACTCCTCTAGCTATAACACTCCATAGAACTTTACTATCATAACACAATCAAAATTTAATTTAATTTAATAAAGAAACACTACTAATGTGGTAATTTAATTTGGAGGACAAAATACGTGTTATATAGAAACACTACAGGGAAATGTTCAAAATTGACATAACACAATCGTCCGTCAAAAAGCCTGAGGGTAGAGTTTTTTTTGAAAATTAAACAATCAAATTTATTAATAACCATCAAGTTGAACCAAGGATAGAATAACCTCGAGGAATGAATTTAGGAATGGTTAAATGGCTAATTCGTCATCATATTATAGAATAATTTTTAATTGAATTATCATTTAAAAAAAAGTTCAGTTAAATATTTGAATTATAAAATTTTTTTATTTAGGTTTACACAGTTAGTTCCGTTAAAAACTCTAACGAAAAATTGACTTTGGACGTTGAGATGGCACACCTAAATTTTGTTTTATAGTGATGAATCACTGAACTTCGTACTAGTTCCAATCAGGTCATCAATTAATTTTAATTTTAATTCAAAATTTTCAATTTAATTTTTTTTATCATTTTTAACAAATATATATTTGTTTCGAATTTAAAAGTTTACCCAAATGTTTATAATTAATTGAGATTAAAAATAAAAATACTCATTTACAAATAATTTTCAATCGATATAAAAAAATGAATAATAATCAAATGGAACATTTTTCAATCGTATTTTTTTTTGGACATCGATTAATCGTACCAAAAGTATAATTTTTTTAAAAATTTAGTTTTTCTGAAAGATTACACTTTAAATAAAGTTAATATTTTACATACTTATGCTTATAAATTGCTACAATCAATTTTTTTAAGAAAAGATCTAGATCTGTTTTGAAATTTTTTAACACTTTAAATGATATTTATTGGACAAACTTAAAGCATGAAATTTGTAGAAAACGAAAAAATCTTTTCGAAAAGTCCGGAATTAACGAATTCCGATTAACAATAAATTTTCTTCGAATTTTTTAGATATTGTAATTTAACATAAAAATAAAATGGAACATACGCATGCCCATTTAATTCATATGCTTGTAAATAGATAAAAAAAACAAATAAACTAACTATTATTGAATATTTTTAATTTTTGTATTATTACAATTTAATTAAATTAAAAATAATAATCTTTTTTAAAAATAAATTATAATTTTTTCAAAAATCTTTTTTTTCCCATTCAGTACTCCATTTGAAAGTTTGTAAAGAGTTTAATGATATATTAGGTTCAGAAATTTAAGTATTGACGTAGTCGCTGACATGGCAACCACATCGCAGCTGATGTGGCATAACTTAACGGTTTTAGTTAATAGTAAATACATTTTAATGACCGTGCAAGGTTTTTGAATTTCGGTAATGTAATTGCAAGTAAATTATTATTTTATGATGTATTTGTAAATTTTTTTGAGATGATGGCTCAATTGAAAATTTTTATATAGTATAATGACGAATTAGGCATTTAACTCATTTAGAAATACATGCTTAACGGGAACTATTCTAGCGGGAGGTAGAGTTTTTTTTAGGGATATCTATTTCATTGATGAATTGCAACGAGTATAATATTCGTAAGAAGGTGTGTCTTTCATTCAAGAAAGTTTATTATCTAACCGAAAGACACGCTTGTTGCCTCCGGATGCTTAGACAATAGAACTTTAATGTTTGAGAAGATGCCACCCGATTGGTAATTACAGACAAAGAAACGAAAACTAGAAAGAAAAAAGAAGTACAACTACAAGACCAACAGCCCATAAAATGTATCCTGACCGATTTTCAAAAGTATTAAAACTCAAATTCACTAAAACCCCGATTTTTTCATAAATTGTCACCAGCCTACTATCTATAAGAACCTGCATTTCTGCTCATCAATCCAAACAAAAAGGGACACATAGGGAACAAAGAAAGGTCTCTTTAAAAATCCACAAGAGCAAAATCCTTTGGAAAAAAATCTCAAGTTGGAAAAGAGTGCTCTCCATAAAACCCAAGTTCATCGAAACACATGAGGCTCCATCATCTCTTCATAAGTAACTATCAATATATATTCGACTATGCCAATTATTGAAGGTCAATAAACATGTCAGGAATACCTGCAACATTAAAACCAACAAGAGCAACATTACTCTAGTTAAAAGAGTATCGTGGAATTTAAATAACAAAACAACTATCAAAAATCATTCAAAGCAACATTAAATAGAGCTCCGAAAATAACACTATACTAAAGTCCCAACCAAAGGGAATTTCTTTGGTTAGACTTGTAAATATTGAAATATATTAAGACCTATATGAATATATTAAGACCCAAATCGTCAAATAGACGACACCAAAAATATCCCAAAATTTGTCCAAAAGCCACAATATATGGAATACCCTAAGAGGTTCAAAAATCATATAAAATGGTACAATAGTACTATTTAAGACTTTTCAAGATAAGAATCAAATCAAAATTAAACGCACAATCAATTAACCCACTGAATATTCAAAACCTCAATCAAAGTAACAAGAAACAATAAGTATTTAGTAAAAAAAATTAATTTCAATTTCCTCATTAATGCTATTTAATAAAATTGATTATTAAGAGAAACTCCATTTAAAAACAATAGACAAAGAAATAATTAAATCCGTAACCTACGAATTAACTTTAATTCCTAACCAAAACTGACATATTTAAGGCACATTAATGCATATTAAAACACGTATAAGTGAAAATCATTCATGGAAAATAAAATTATGTACCTAAACTGATTAAGGCACATTGAATACACATATTTTTGCAGCCTACATTGAATACACATTTAAGACATATAAAACAAAAAATAAAGAATTATGTTATCTAAAACAGCATAATCAACAACACAAAAATAAAGTATACATAAAATGAACTATTTCATAATCCGCTCTTGATCGAGATTTATGTGATCTTTAATGACTAAATTTATTTGAAAAACATCCATAATCATTAAAAACTATTTTAAAAGAAACAATAATTAAGGAAAAATTATGATAATTATGAATATAACGCTAGTGCATTAATAAAGATCTCCGAAAAAAAAAAGAGAAACCCCCGAGATAATGACGGAGCAACCTCCGTTGAACACATTGGAGCAATCATCAAACTGTGTACCCAATTCCGATTCCGACAACAAACCATTATCTACCATTAAACATAAACTATATGTTTACACGTATAACCACAGGTTAGCAACCAAACTTTTAATTTGCAAATATTTACCAGTTAACTTTGGCGATTAATTTTTAAACCCTAAACATGCAAACAGCATACACCATAAGCATATATCACTTTACAAAACAAATAAACTATATATGAAGTTATCACATTGTGAACAACTGCATACATGAATATAAATTATTGAAAAACTGGCTGACATAATGAACCATTTAAGCACATATAGAACTATTGATAATTGGATTTTATATCCACTTGGAGCATTCCATTTCGGCTTAAATTGATGTCTTGGTCTCAAGTTTATTGTGTTTTTGATGTGTTTTATTGAATTGTGCAGGGTTACGAATCGTCGGATTGGTTTGGCGATTTTCGTGATTTTGGGTGGATTTCAAGAGTAGAATAAAGAATGAAGTTTTCCACAAATCTTGGGAGAGTTGAGATCAAGTTTTCAATGCTCGAAGAAAGAACGGGAGAAAACAGCAAAAGAACGACGAAATAACGAAGGAAAAAAGCTCTGAACAGCAGCAGTTGGGCGCCACGGCCTCAACTTGGCGCCACGACCTCCGCTGGGTAGATTTTGACTGGCGCCACGGCCTCAACTTGGCGCCGCGGCCTCGAGAAAGTGCTGGAAATTCGATTTTTCTCATAAAAACTCTTCAATTCTTTCCTGTTTCGAATTTATCATGTAATTTAGGGGTTTTCTCGTTGGAAAAGACTTCTAGGGCCTATAAAAACACCTTGTATCATTGTAAATCATATGCTATCATATCATAACATTATTGGGAGAAGAGAGAGACTTTGAGAAGAATTTCCAACGCTCGTGACAAGCAACGGAGATCTAGATCTACTTCATCTTTTCTATTCTTCTATGCTCGTTTTGGATTTATTTTCTAAACTCTATTACTTTTATTTAATATTCATATCATGTTTTATATCATGTTTTCATCAAATCCCATGGTGACGAACGGTTCAATTATGAACTAATCGTTGTCATGGGATTCTAACGGATTTAACTATGTAGCTTAGTAGTTTGAATGCTTTAAAGATGTGTGTATGGTGAATTCTTGATATCCTTGTATGGTTATGCTTAATTGATAGATGCATCTCGAACATCTAATTTGTTAATCTCTTGCGAAACGAGAGTGGATCTTGAGATTTAGAACTTGCCATGCTAGCATAGGATTATGTATGCTTTGTCATCATAATTTGTAGTGTAAAATGAGAATACTTATATTGCCCTATGTGATCAATATGGATAACTTGTGCTTAAACCATTATGTTTTCAAATCTTATAGAGATATAGGGTCTAAACATAATTGGTGCCTACCCATCTTCTATCTATTTTGTGGATGTATGCGTAGTTTGGAGTTAGTATACCGAGAGGTAGCTTATACTTGTTTCGTGTTATTCGATCAGTTATCAAAACCATCACATGTATTGATTAAAGACATCAACTCTAAGCGAAGTAGTTAATGAAGTTAGGATCCCATGTTTATTCTCATATAAGTAATTCGTCTTTAATTCTCATTAGTTAATTAATTGTTAGTTAATTTAGTTAATCAAAACCCAATGTTGTTAATTGTCTTAGCAGTGAGTAATAATCATACATTGCTGCATAGGTACATTAACTGATTTAAAAACTAAGATCTCTGTGGGAACGAACTTGACTTCTATCTGTAACACTTGTGACCACGTATACTTGCGTGATATTTTGTTAACAAGTTTTTGGCGTCGCTGCCGGGGATCATCGGTGTTTTATTTTTAGTTTATGTGTTTGTCATCAATGGTCGTTAAAGTTCACTGACTCAGATTAGTTACTTACCTATCTTGTTTAGTTCGGTGTGTTTCAGGTACTTGAGTGTTTGAAAATGGCAGGCGAGGAGTTGCCATGGTGGGCATATTCGAGGTCATCCATGCCTCAGCAATGTGAGCAATGTTTGGGAGTTCATGAGACCTCACAATATTGTTACTACGAAGGATTTGATCCATATGTCACTTATGAGGAACAACCATATTGTCAATAACATCCTCAACAGTACCAGCAAGATGTTCCAAATATGTCATATTTCTTTGGTAGTGAAGAGTTTCAACATCAGCAACCTACTCCTACTTTTCAGTCAGATGAGGTTAATGTTATGGAGGAGATTAGGATGCTTGCAAAGAATAATGAGGAGTCTATCAAATCTTTGGGGACACTAGTTGCTCAAGTTTTGAGTGCTGTGGAATAAGAGAAACAACAACTCATACTAGAGGCAATTCCAGAAAATAACGGTGACTTGGAGCAAGGTACTGCATGCATAATTGAGGAAGACAAACTCCAAGGTGAGGTGAGCGTTCACAAGCCATGTGAGGAATTTGATCATGCTAGTATGGTGGATGATTTGGAAAGGACACTATTTGGGACAGACACTGGTGAGCTACACAAATTTCAAGAATTGGTATGTGCGTACCAAGAGGCTGATGACCATGGGAAAGATGCAGGTCTTCTACTTGTCTCAGAGTATAAAGATGGAGGTAGCGCATTAGAGCCAATGGAGGAAGTTCTCTTTGAGGAACCAAAGGCTTCAGCAACTTACATATACCCTCCTCTATTATATTCAAGTGAAACCCGCGAATGTGTGTTGTTCTACAAATTGACAGATTTTGGGTCAACCGATAAAGGCATTGGAATAGGACATAGTTGTTATACGAATAGGTCAAGCGAGGAGAAGGGGCAGAAAGTGTGCCGCCGTGATGACGATGAAGTCTTACGAAGAGATGACCAGGCCAACTATTATCATCCTTAATGGAGGCTTGGAGGTAGTCAAGCTAATTGACTCTAAACAAGCGCTTCGTGGGAGGCAACCCACGTATTTAGGTATGTTTTCTACTATCCCGTGTATTTACTTCCATTCAATGCGGACATTGAATGTCTTAAGTTTGGGGATAAGTAATGTGTAGTAGTTATTTGTGTGTCATTGTGTTCATATAGAAATCATGTTTCACATGTTTAGTAGTAGTTCATGCATTCATTCATATGTGTGTGGTTCGTATTATTGCATGTTTGTTTTATATAGGACATTCTGTTATTTTTGTTTTGTATACTATGTGAGTTCATTTAGTTGCATTTTCATGACATGCATTTTTCATGATCCCTTAGGACGAGCTAATTCTGATTGGTAGGTAGATGTCTAATTGAGTGTGGTAATGATGAATAGAGGGTTGATTTATAGTTCTTATGAAATTGACTTGCATGCTTCAGAAACAAAATCTTTACACAGTCTCATCGTTTGCTTCTGGGCTAGGTTAAGGTTATGCTTGTTTGGTTGTTTTGAGATTTAATCACTTGATTATAGTTAGAATTTTCTTTATTCCCTTGATGGCCTAGAACACTAAAGTCTAAGTTTGGGGGAAAACAAGGATTTCATGCCAGTTGTGTATAGTTATTAATGGCTAGGCGTCAAATGGCTAGTAGCTGGCTCATATTCATATGAGTGGTCTAGGGTTGGAGATGAGAATTCTCACTCCAGATTGCATTTTGAAAAAAAAAATATCAAAAAAAACAAAAAAAAATCGAAAAAGAAACAGAAAAAAAGAAGAAAAAAGAAGAAGAAGAGTCATGTAAATAGTTTAAATGCAGAATTAAATAGGGTGAGCTCTTTAATACTCGAGCTATTAAGTTCGTGGGGACTTTGTGCCTAGTGACCTAAGGCTTGTATAGTCTGGGATCCACTAACCCAACGCTCGCTACATGGGTATTATTGTATAAACCTTTTGGGGTCTCATCCATTGCATGGTTAAATAAGCAAGCTTGTATATTATGTGTCGTAGTTGTTGTTTAGTAATAAAGCATGGATTTTTGGCTAACTCGGATGAGGATGGAGGTGTCTTTAGGTTATGAAGTGTTTACCGTCTATTCTATTTATAAACATGTGATTGTCTTGGCGAAGAACATGTATGATTGTGATCTAGCTTGGGAGTATTTCTGATGAGTATTGCACACACTCACGTTTCTGTTCATGTATTGTTAATATACGGGGACTTAGTCGAGCTCTATTTGGATTTAGTTGCATTCTCTAAGATATTTACTTGCTAGTTGGTTTTGGTTAGTTGGATTTCAAGAGTAGAATAAAGAGTGAAGTTTTCCACAAATCTTGGGAGAGTTGAGATCAAGTTTCATGCAAATCTTAAGAGAGTTTTTAGTTCTAGGATCAAAGATGGCAATGCTCGAAGAAAGAACGGGAGAAAACAGCAAAAGAACGACGAAATAACGAAGGAAAAAAGCTCTCAACAGCAGCAGTTGGGCGCCACAGCCTCAACTTGGTGCCACGGCCTCCGCTGGGTAGATTTTGACTGGCGCCACGGCCTCAACTTGGCGTCGCGACCTCGAGAAAGTGCTAGAAATTCGATTTTTCTCCTAAAACTCTCCAATTCTTTCCTGTTTCGAATTTATCATGTAATTTAGGGGTTTTCACGTTGGAAAAGACTTCTAGGGCCTATAAAAACACCTTGTATCATTGTAAATTATATGATATCATATCATAACATTATAGGGAGAAGAGAGAGACTTGGAGAAGGATTTCCAACGCTCGTGACAAGCAACGGAGATCTAGATCTACTTCATCTTTTCTATTCTTCTATGCTCGTTTTGGATTTGTTTTCTAAACTCTATTACTCTTATTTAATATTAATATCATGTTTTATATCATGTTTTCATCAAATCCATGGTGACGAACGGTTCAATTATGAACTAATTGTTGTCATGGGATTCTAACGGATTTGACTATGTAGCTTAGTAGTTTGAATGCTTTAAAGGTGTGTGTGTGGTGAATTCTTGATATCTTTGTATGGTTATGCTTAATTGATAGATGCGTCGCGAATATCTAATTTGTTAATCTCTTACGAAACGAGAGTGGATCTTGAGATTTAAAACTTGTCATGCTAGCATAGGATTATGTATGCTTTGCCATCATAATTTGTAGTGTAAGATGAGAATACTTATATTGCCCTATGTGATCAATATGGATAACTTGTGCTTAAACCGTTATGTTTTCAAATTTTATAGAGATATAGGGTCTAAACATAATTGGTGTCTACTCATCTTCTATCTATTTTGTGGATGTATGCGTAGTTTGGTGTTAGTATACTGAGAGGTAGCTTATACTTGTTTCGTGTTATTCGATCAGTTATCAAAACCATCACATGCATTGATTAAAGGCATCAACTCTAAGCGAAGTAGTTAATGAAGTTAGTATCCCATGTTTATTCTCATATAAGTAATTCGTCTTTAATTCTCATTAGTTAATTAATTGTTAGTTAATTTAGTTAATCAAAACCCAATCTTGTTAATTGTCTTAGCAGTGAGTAATAATCATACATTGTTGCATAGGTACATTAACTGATTTAAAACTTAAGATCTCTGTGGGAACGAACTTGACTTCTATCTGTATTACTTGTGACCACGTATACTTGCGTGATATTGTGTTAACAACTATTCATAATTCTACCAGAAAGTAGGTGTTAAATGTTTCATCCTTCAAAATTAAATCAATCTGAGTAATTGAGTTAGAGTATGTATACAATACCGGAGCTGCGGTGACTATACACGCAATCATTACCCCTCAACTGTCGTCGTTGTACCTCTCCGCATCTCCGGACATATTGCGAACAATATTTTAATTGTGAAAATTCCCAACAAAGTTTACTTGAAGAACAAGTTCGGAAAATGATAATGATATAACCACGCACAACAAGTTTCGTAACTAAACTTATTGGTATTTGAGAAAGCAAGCAGGCGATTGATTAATCAGTCTATACACGAGGCCAACATAGTAGAGTATATACAATAGGTAATATATGACGGCGTCACAGTCGGTGGATTGGCAGTGGGAGAATGCCATCGTCGGCTCCGCCGCAGGGATGGTTACTGTTTCTTTCTCCCATCCCCTTGACGTCGTTCGTACTCGCTTCCAAGGTTACAACGATGGTTACAATTTAATTAAATAAGAATAATAATCTTTTTTAAAAATAAATTATAATTTTTTCAAATTTTTTTTTTCCCATTCAGTATTCCATTTGAAAGTTTGTAAAGATTTTAATGATAAATTAGGTTCAGAAATTTAACTACTGACGTAGTCGCTGACATGGCAACCACTCGCAGCTGATGTGACATAACTTAACGGTTTTCGTTAATAGTAAATGCATTTTAATGACTGTGCAAGGTTTTTGAATTTCGGTAATGTAATTGCAAGTAAATTATAATTTTATGATGTATTTGTAAATTTTTTTGAGATGATAACTTAACTGAAAATTTTTATATAGTATAATCACGAATTAGACATTTAACTCATTTAGAAATACATGCTCAACAGGAACTATTCTAGCGGGAGGTAGAGTTAATTGACGGGAAAGGATCATTTGTGAGTATGTGGGTAAAATTCATCAAAAATAAGCTCCATAATCAAATCGAGGGTGATATTATGTATGAGATTAGGGAACCTGAGATGTATCTCAGGTAAATTCCCTAAGATACATGGGATTTCTATGTAAATAAGAGGTGGGTATTTTTATAAAATCAGAGTTTTTTTAATTAGCCCTGCGGGCCAAATCAAAATTAAAACATATTTGTTAAGTATCATAGGAAAAGTTTCCTGAGATTAGTCTCAGGGTCCTTTTTCTCATTATCTATATGTACTCGATTTGCATCTAGAAAAAAATTGCTGAAAATTTCAACAACGATTGTATCATTGTAATATTTAGCAAAATGAAAAATTATCGAGCTCAAATAGTGCAACTGATGTATAAGGATTATTAATTCAGATCGAGAAAAGGATATTCCGTCAAAAAAAGATGATCACATTCTTGAAAATGCATAATGACATTATCATATTATTGGATTGAATGATAATACCAAAATAGAAGAAAAACAATAGATACTATTATTCAGGGACAAGGTATTAACATAATTCATTTTGTTACATCTTAAATTCAGCAGAAATTATTGTATTGAAATCGGTGTATAAATAAAGTAACATAAACTTTGGTTGAATGTAGTATTACATTTTGCCGACCTAGCTCTTGTATTTTTCCAATTACTAAAAATAAATATATAAGCAAAATTGAAGCCAACCTTGCTATTAGTCCAGCTATGTTCTGTTAATCTGGATGGTAGGGCCAAGCTTTCAGTGCACCATACTCAATTGACAAACGTACCCAAAACCAGCCTGTGGTATGATTAACTAGTCCATTTAATACAACTCTTTGATATACTAAGTTACACATAATTAACCAATCCCTTTGTTGTACATACGATATTAATAAGATTTGAAAGCTAATAATAGAAATTAATCAATTCAAGTAGCTGAATGCGTATATTTAGCATATACTAATCATACCGTTTAGTCCCATCACACACAATTCATGATACAATAAGAATAAGTTGAGACTAGATCACAGCGAAGACATAAATAAAAAAATTTGGACCAATAAAGTCGACCATTTTTGTCTTCTTCTTTTATCGCTAAAGAGGGTCAGTCACAAAAATCGTTAAAATATAATATAAAAATTTAGTTGAACCTTTCTAGTTATACTTAATATGGTATTAAAGTTTAAACACATAAAAATTTTAAGTTCAGTTTTTTATTATTATAATATTCTCAATATTTATTATGTCTCAAATAATATGGGAGGCGGAGCTCTTGATTCATCAACCAAAAATAAAATTTTGAATAAAAATAATATTAAAATATAATAACAAAATTCAGTTAGATTTTCCTCTAAGATCTCAACAAAACATTCGGCGAAATTTGCAAAAGGAAAAAAAATAGTATCTATTACATCCTTAGAATTCAGTCATAAAATGCGCATATATTTAAGTTGTGATACTCATCTCTTATATTTAAATGAGAAGCTGAATAGTAAATTTTGATAAAAGTAAACTTTTTTTGACAATACTGTTTACTCATTGTTTAACAACATAGACAATTTCCACTAGACCATAGATACTCCCTCTAATTTTTTTCCATGGGGTCCAATGTGCATTAAAAATTATCTAAATTTAAAATTTATAGTTGTTTCTAAATAAACGTTTGTTATTACTTTTATTTAAGAAAATCAAAATTCTGTTGTAAAATTTATACATTTTAAAATATGCTGAAAAGGTCAGGTGACAACTAAAAGAGAAGTGAAGGATTTGTTCCGCAGAAAGTTTCTGCGGTACGTGTAAACTCACCCGGACCGTAGAAAGTTTCTGCGGTACGTAGCCCCCTGTTTTCAGAGCAAAAACCCTACTGTACACGTACTGCAGAAACTTTCTATGGTACTATATGCTGTAACATACGTTTGCCGGACAACTTGTTTCTTTGGTTAAAACTCGACAAATAGAAAACTATGGGTTTACAGTTGAAAACATGTTTACATAGATAATTTAATATAAAAAAAAAAGTTTACATGGATAATTTGGTTTTATTAAATTATATTTTTTAAATAATTATATGTGTGCAAATTACTATTTATAGGAAAGTAAAGATGTTTCTTTTTAAAGAAGGAAATATAATGATGTTGTTTATTGTTGGGATATAATTAATATAACATCCAAGATTTTCCTATGACACCTTAATATTTTGTAACGTTTGATTAGTTTAGAGGTCTTAATTTTTCCAATAATTAGATTATAATATAGAACTGATTGGAATCTTTTTTAACTCCTTAAAAATTTAAAGAAAAATGTTAGAAGTACCAAATTGGATACCAAAAATTGTTACCAAATGATTTGGCATTATTTTTATTGGTTATAATTATAATAGGTCCGCCAGAACCATCCAATTAAAACATCCCAAAACATTTGCCAAGTAATTATTGTCATATCATTTAATACCAAATTTTGGTACCCAATTTGATACCTCTAACATTACTCAAATTTAAAACAAGCGATTCACAATTATAATCATCTAAGCAAATTTTTGGGAGAGTCAAAAAGAGAAATTCATGAAGCCCCTATTAGATTTCCTTTTCGGATAAAGTTGGAACATTAATTATTGAGAAGCAACAATAATGAAATTACGACAAAACTACAAACATCAATATGTGTAAATCTAATCATAGTATATGGAATCGTATGTAGGCGATCATGACATCAAAGGGACCTCCTATATACTATATAAATATTTATATACACATACATACACGTATACCCCCTGAAGTAGCTACAACGATTGACCCCATGGGACCTCTTAATTTTATCTTTTTATCTATAATTGATTTTTCCTTAGTTTGAGTTTACGGAAGCTAGATACAGAATTTTAACTCCCATATTTAATACTTCTTCTGTTTCTTTTTTTTCTCTTGTTTTGACTTTTGGTCATGTTTATTCTAAGCGATTGACTACTAATTTACGAATAATTTACAAGATAAAATATAGTAATGAGTGATTTTTTTTGACTCGTATTTATGAGTACTTTAATACAGTGAAATTTTTATATTTGATACTAACACGAAATTGAAAATATTAACAATAAAAAATGTGTGTTAGCAAACGTGTCCAAAATAAACAGGAAGAACATTTAGGAACGGAGGGATAATTAATTTGAAAAGGTCTCCACAAACTCCCTCCATCAGTTCCATCCATGGCTTCGTGTAGTTAATTTGTTGGGTGCTAAGTAAGCGGCCATGCTAAAACTAAATATATAGTATAACATAGCTGGACAAATTATTAGCCAAACCGATCAAAAAGGGAAATATTAATTTCAGAACTTTTATTTTCGGAACAGATTTTTGTAAAAAGATAAAATTATCCTTATTTTTGTAAATACAAGGGATTAGAGTTGATTTAAAATAAAAATAATTTTATCATTTCACAGAAATTTGTTCTGCAAATAAAAGTTTTGCTTTGAAATTAATATTTTCCTGTCAAAAACTCTGTACTTTAATTCTCATAAGTTATAATGCAAAATATAAAAAAGGTGGTTCATCAAAGTGATGTTAGTTGAAAACTGGTTAATTAGGGACCCTCATGCTGATTTTTGAAATAGATTAGTAGAGGTATATTCTTAAATATAAAAGCTTAATAAAATAAGGACTTTGATGTTCGGTAACTACACATTTTTTTGAGATTTGAAGTTATAAATACTAACTTATTGTCCGTGCTTTTTGCACGATTACTTTTAATATTTATAATTTGCTTATAGTGTAATATAATATTATAAAAATTATTTTTAATATGTTGTTGTAAGGATTCGAACCTTGTATCTTTGTATATAATAATTTTATTATTAAATATAAATTAATATATTGTTGGCGGGAATCGAACTTAACGGTCATGATATATTTAGGTTGAATATCTAACGGTTGTGAATGAGGGATAACTAAATGAGGGGATAATCAAACTACAAATTATACCCCATTTCCCTTAGTATAGCACTACAGGAAAATCGGCTAAATTCGACCGGACTAAAACGGTCGAAATTAGATATTTTCGACTGGATACGGTTGAAATTATCTAATTTCGACCGCCTTAGGGTTGATCGTTTTTAGCTTGGTCGAATTTAATGAAAACGGTCAAAAATAGCTACTTTCGACCGAATAAATTCGACCGAATACATTCGACCGAATATTTTCGACCATATACGGCCAGTCCTAGAACGACCAAAATTCACACCTGAAAATTCAAATTTTCATTTGAAATTTGAATCTCCCGCCCATGACCGCTAAATTCGACCAGGTGTGGTCGGTTAATAAATTCGACCGTTGGAAGTCGAAGTTTTTCATTTTATTTTTGACCGAAAGAAGCCGTATTAAAATATTATATGTTCGACCAAATGGGGTCATCATTTACCTTCAACCGTATCAGGTCGAATTTAATTGCCAAGACAAATTCTTTGTATCTTACATTCGGCTGGAAATAGTCGAATATAAATGCATTTTATTTTTTTAAAAAAGAGAAATTCGACCCTTTTTGGTTGTTCATATAATTCCATAACGATTTTTTGTTCCCATCAAATTCAGTTTTCCCCTACTGTATTGACAAACACGCATTCACAAAGTACTAAAATCAGTACTAATAAAATTCAGAAAATCAACCGCAAATATAAAAGTACCAAGAAAATAACACTACTAAAATCAGTTACCAAATCCTTAGGTTAATAAAGTACTAACATCAGTTAGTACTAACAGCAGTTGCATACAACCAAATTCATCACAAAAGCCCATCAAGGACCAAGTTTAACATACTAAATATATAAAGTTTGACCTGTTAGTACTAACAGCAGTTGCATACAACCAAATTCTTCAAAAAATCCCATCAGAGACCAAGTTTAACATACTAAATATATAAAGTTTGACCTAGGATAGAGGATACATGAACGCATCCTGGTCTACGTCTTCACCAACAACGTCTTCACCAACAACGTCTCCTAAACGCAGAAACACGTTCTTCTCTGGAATAGTCTCCTGCACACGCACATTGAATGACATTCAAATCACAACTTATCAGGTTTGAATGAAATCTGATGAATTTATAGTACATACTGAAAATCATGGAATACATGAAATATATAAATTCAATGAAGTATCACCTATAGTTCAAAAAGATGTCTGATAGTAAATATTTATTGTATATAAAAACTGAAAGTACACTTCTTTTACAAATGATAGACTAGCTAGCAAAAACAGAGAAATGTTTGCACATTTTGGTATAGCAAGTATAACGGAATATAATCAAATCATATGAAATAGTTAATCAGGATGGGTCAATGCATTGGCAAGAATTTTATAAATAGCTATGCTAGAACAGTTAAGAAATAAGAACTGATCACCAATATAATGTCAGAATTATCTCCTCGAAGATTCTCAAATACTAACACTAATAAATTTCAATCCAAGCTCAAGTTCGATATGATTTTAACGAGGCAGACCTGAGTCTACTAATATACAGCCCATATATTCATAACATGCAACGTCATGGTAAACAATTGTGGTATGATAATTAATAAAATCCATAAATTAACACTAAAATCCTACTTTATTACTACTTTATGATAATATTTGAAGGTTCGACTCTACTAATATACAGCCCATATATTCATAACATGCAATGTCATGGTAAACAATTGTGGTATGATAATTAATAAAATCCATAAATTAACACTAAAATCCTACTTTATTACTACTTTATGATAATATTGTAACACTGAACTAGGTCATTATGTTTTACATATAATATTTAAAAAAGTAAGAAAGAAAATAACCTCTGCAATGACCTTGTCATTGTCCTTCAGGACTTGGAAAAGCAAACTAGTTGCAGCCCGTAAATAATATGATTGCATTATATGCTGGCTCGGGTCCGGAAACGCAGCAGCTGCTAAGTCACGCACACGCTCATCCAAATCAGATTTCTTCACCTCATGCATAGGGAAGGAACGGACCATCTGCCCCACCTCATCTAAAATCCTTGACATCATCAGAAAAATGTTATCCGGAACATCATGAGAGGTCTTTTTCTGTGAGCTGACCCATTGTCCTGTTTCCCGTGCTCCGAGAAGCTCTCCCACCGTGGATTGGGGATGAAGGATGATCTTCCTCTTCTTCGGCGGCCTAGCCTGCACTGCCGCAATGAGGTCCTTCTTTTGAAGTAAATCTTCTTGAGTAAGGGGAGATGGTGGCTGATCAGCAGACTCCTCCTCAAGTGTAAACTCAGACCGCACCTTTCTTATTTTCTCTTGCAATACACAAGATTTAATGAAAACAGCAAATCCTATATTATTTAATGACACAATCTTTGAAGAGAATTCAAGCACTGCAAGACAGGTGAGCATGTATATACCCAGCATGGACTAACAGTAGCTTCATCACATCCAGGATTTTTGTTCATGCATCGGTCTTTATTTCATTCCACTTGGAATGCCTTTACATTGTGTATTCGGTGTATTCCTTAAAAAAATCCCTGAACAAGTTTTATTATTTTCTATTCGGTTCTGTAGTTCCACCCTTCCACTAAATAGGTATCTTCCATGAAAATAAATTAGATTTGACACAATTTAGTCATATATAGGGTAACTTAGGGTTGTAATACAAAAGAATAACAGAGTAAATAAACTAATAAAATCTTGGGATTACATCACGGAAAGACGGCCTCAGAGTTCATCTGAAAGTCTTTAAGAGCTGATTCTATATTATGGAAAAGTGGATGGCCAATCAATTACCTAAGATCATGATTGAGCTAATCATATACCTAAATCATAAACAAGGCAATGATGCACATACTAACCAGTCATCCAGATCAAACAGAAGGAAAGAACACAACTAGAACTGGCGATATCCTATTATTCTAATACATGTTAATTGTTATATAAATCAGTTTATTCGCAACATCAAGATGATAGGTAACATAATGCATTTCCTACGCTTAAGTTGTCAATCAGAGGGACAAAATCATGTAAGTTTGGAGATGCCTTTTATTTAATATTTAAGATAGCAAAGCATTGTTACAATATAACAGACACAAAAAAAACATAACCTCTTGGTCCAACACAAAGACTCTTGATGCATTTTCAAAACATTTCAAATTTCACAACACAAAGAACTTGCGAAATTATTAATTAACAAATATTATAGAAATAAATACATAAACTGAAACATGGCAGACAACTATATTCTCATAATTTACCTGTAGCTCTATCACAGCTGGTTCACAAGGATCGTACACCATAGCCATGAATTCATCATCAAGGATAGGCATCTCTCCTTTTGCCTCTCTTTCAGCATCTATGTCCTGTAAGGAAAAGAAACATTATTTTTAGTTTTTAAACAAAAATATGAATACTCAACTAGAAAAAAAAAATTACCGCCCGTCGCTGATCATATGATTTGGCCCCTGTGCGGGGGGTAAATTCCACCATCTTTCGGGCTTTCTGCCCATGTTCTGACTTCATTTCAAACTGTAGTGTTCCCCAATACTCACAGATGGAATTCCATGCGCGTTGGGAGTAGTAGTATGGTTTCATCACTTCTAAATCCAATTGGTCATTGGTGTATCCACTCTCCAACAATTCTCTCAATACTTTAACTAATCGGCTCTTCTCCGCATTCAGATATTGCTTGAAATTTTTCTTCAAATGTACTCTCATAATCCTATCCCTTTCTGTTTCCCCAACTCCATCGGGATACTTATAGTATTCCTGCCAAATCAATCAGTGTTATGCTTAATTAGAACAGTTAGGTTTATTTATCAAGAACAGTAAGTGCATGCAAATTACCCTAAAGTTTTTGATGCAAATTGAAATCGAAATTAGAACAGTAATTAGAATAGGCAAATTGAAATTAGAACAGTAACTAGAACAGGAAAATTGAAATTTCAATAATCGAAATTACCCTAAAGTTTTTGATGCAATCATCGTAAAAAGCTTCATGCTTCGATCCCTTACTATTGAGCGTGTGTTCATCCCATCTCATTCGAACAATATGTTGCAAAGTGTGCTTGGCCTCAGCCTCCATGATACTGTCACATTAAGACAAATACTAAATACACATATTACAAAAGAAATGAAAGGAATACAGTACATATGTGAGCAAAAAGAAACATAAGAAAGACAAAAGACACAGGGGATCTAAAATTATGTAACTTACCTTTTTGGTTTAATAAAATGCACTATTGGTCTCTCATTCTCGGCTGGTTTTTTCGAATAACGACCTTCACTGACATCGCGCTTTTTCCTCGCAAATGTGATTTTATTGTCATCTCCTTTTCCATAATACTTTCTTCATCACACACACCACTGACCTTACCCTTACCCTTATTAGGACCGGCCCATTGCACCTACAAAAAAATGCCAACAGGGATTTAAACACTGGAACAAGTATAAACAGAGCAATTTAAAAACACTGGAACAAGTATACGTTATAAAAAGGTCAATTTAAACACGGCAAGGCATCTGTATCCTTTATGACCATTATACCGGTCACGAATGGTTTGTGTGTGCATATCCTGTGTATTCCTATCTGGAAACATAGATGGATATGAAGAATCCAATCCAAAAACATAGTCTTGTTTCAATCAAATCTTATTGTACACGGACCCCTTTCATCAATTTTTGCAGTTCCCCTTTCATCAATGAAATCCCAAAACATATCGCAATTTGATACGATATAACATATGTAATTGTAGTTCCAACATTCATAAAGTGTTGTACATTGTAATATAATATGTAACAAATATTTTTGGAATAAAGAAATGGGTCCGTAAATAACATTTCCCGGTTTCCCCCTAGAAATTCAGAAATTCAGAAAAGCAAAGTGCGCATCCTGATTACATGCATGGAGGACCCTACCATCCTCTGCAACATAACCTTGCATATATCTTTGTACAAATACTACTAACTACCCTGTACCAGAATGATTGTGGCCTTTCAATTTCCATGGTAGAATTACCAAATAATTGTCCCCAATTTTATTTTTATTTTCAGATATTGGTTTATAGCAGAAGTTTTGTAATATTTCCTACAGAAGGTTCGTCACTATGAATATGATCAGGTAAATAATGCTTGAATACCTTAAGAACAGAAGTCTCTTTACAGTGATTTGAGCACAGTGGAGTAAAATGTTAGCTGAATGCTACAGTAACTTTACAAGCTTAAGTAAAACCTCCATCTAAAAGAGACGGGTTTCAATTTTCACTCTCTTTGGTGATTTACTGTTGGAACTAAGATATAAAAAACAAATGTCTTCATCGTATTGATAGAGCTTGTGTACATTATGTGGTCAAATATATTAAAGATAATAAAAGTATGATGAAACTATGTCAAGACAACTAAAAATGGTTTAACTATCTATTTTCCAGCACCAGTGGAAGACTGGAATTAGTATATCTTTGTCTTGGACGTGTAAATGGAGAACATATATTTTTCTGAAGGAGGCTCCACAATGATGACCCGCGGAAGCAGAATATATGTATCACACAATCACACTGACGTCAAATTTCAATGAAGAGTTAACAAATAAAGAAAATTTTCCCATGTCCAGCAACTTTTCTTTCCCAATAAGACTGTCCAGCAACTATATAACATATATATACAAGACAAAGAGGAATTCTACACAGATGAAGGAGGATGGTAGTAACTAACAGCAAGGTCATCCCAGACAAAATCCACATATACAACTACTGTGTCCGAAAATTTCAACACTTTTCTCCTTTCACATTTTTCTGATTCAGATAAAGAGCACAACAAAAAATTAGTAAAAACAAGTTTTCTCCAGGATTTCCAAAATGTTTCCTTTACTTCAAAACAGATTGTAACTTGTATAAAACTCCAGTGAGATATAAATTTGCACCATCAAAATAGTATGCATAAAATAAGAACATAAGCAATGTGGTAAACGGTTTATATTTCTCCCATGACTTTTCAAAATCGATTCAATACCCATCTTGATAATCACTTAACTTTTCTTACATTATATAAGTAGCCAATGACAAGCTAATTATTAAAGTTACAATCATATACATACAGAAGCAAAGGGAGAGAGAGGAAGTGTACCAACCAGAATGAAAAATCAAACCCTAATTAGACTTAAACACACAGTGAAAAATCAAGAACGAGACATTTAAGAGACACATAATCGAAGAAATCAAACAAATAGAACCCAAATTAATCAAACCCTAATTCGACTTAAACAAAGAAGAAAATTTAGCATAAATTCCTAATTCGACTAAAACAAAGAAGAAAATATAGCATAAATTCCTAATTCGACTAAAACAAAGAAGAAAATAAACAAAGAAGAAACCTGTGCAGAAGAAACCTGTGCAAATTTCATCAAGTCAATCTTTCGTTTTGGCTTCGACTTCTGCTGTCCGTTTTGAGATTCCGTCAAGTTCAGCTGTCCGTTTTGAGATTGCATCGATTCGATTAAACGAAAATCAGTTTGAGGCGACGAAACCTAATTTCTGGAGAGAGATATAAGAAATAATGTCGACTGGAAAGGGGAAAAATGGGGAAAGCGATATTATATAGTAAGAGATAAGTTTGACTTAAAACGGTCGAAGTTATCTTAATCAACCACATAGGGTCGAAATTAGGCGAGATATTTTTTTGGCTAAATTAGGTCGAATTTATGTAAATCAACCGAATATAGTCGAAAGTAGCCGACATCTTATTTTGGTTGTATCCGGTCGAAATTAACAGACCAGGACATTTTGTCCCAGCAGCTACTGCACTAACCCCTGGAGCAAAATAAAACAACATTCCCTATATGTAAAAAATAGAAACTTTAAAATTTTGAAGTTACATTAATAATAAATAATTATTTGAATACATTCCCAATAAATAAAAAAAAATTACACTAAATCATCATTATCACTTAATTCATCAATTTCTTCATTGTCATCTTCCTCGATTCCATCTTCCATATTTTTTTGACTTTCTTCTTCCTCGTTGTAAGCTATTGAATGATCATTTTCAAACATCCTCAAGTCAACAAAAAAATTCGAGTGACCACGAATAATAACTCTTTCAACGTGTGATGATGAAGCATTCGACACTTCATTTTGTAAAGCATCGTCGTTGATTTTGGTCTTTTCTTTGGTTGACACGCTTTCATCAACTTCTCGACTCTTTGTTGTTAGAACTGTGTACCAAGATGATTTTGCATTTGAAATATTTGGTGCATAATACACTTGATGAGCTTGGCTAGCCAACACAAACACGTCTTCGACATTTAGCTTTGATTTGACGTCCACGGTAGTCATCCGGTGTCTATCAACTTTAACATGTGTCGTGTGATCAAACCAATGGCATTTGAAGAGGATAACTTGATGCCCGTTGTGATAGAGTAATTTTAAAACTTCTTCTACTCTTCCATAATAGTTTCCATAACTTTCTTTATAAGAAGACCCTACAATTACAAAAGTATTAAATTTGGATGCAAATAATAAATGAGAAAAAATACAACTTCAATATTAAAAATAAAGTAAATTTCTCACCAATGACGACTATGTCGGAATTTGGTGAAGTGAGCTCATTAGCTTTGACGATAATAAATTTGTAACCATTACACTTGCATCCATTATAAGACTCCACTTTATACATCGGACCTCTTATTAGGTCTATAAATTTGTTCTTGAGTCTTTCATCACCTTGCACCTAAAAAATATATGAAAAACATAAGATAATACATAAATGTGTCAAATAAATTATACAAGCAAAAGTGTGAGCACATGTGTTTATGTATAGAAGGAAACACATACCCTTCTTTCAAACCAATCTTTAAATTGTTCTTTTTGAACTTGCTCTTTTTCGGCATCGTTGAGATGGGGATAATGTTGTTGTACCAATTTTTGGAACCCACTACATATTTAAGTTAAACAAAAATAAATATATATTATAAGTAAAAATTGTAAAAAATCAATATGGTATAGAAATTTTTTTATCGCAAGTACTTTCCAACTTCCGGCGAATTAATAAGCACATAGTATGTCACAAGCCCATGTTTATCATTACTCAAGATTCTATCTCTACTCCGTAGAATAGGATGTGTTGGATAAGTGTAAACTTCCAACAAATCGGTATCATAAATCTTTCGAGATGCCTCGTTTCGACGTAGTATTTCGGGTTTGGAATCGAAATACAACGTGCAAAAGTAAACACATTCCTCCTCAATGTAGCGTTGTGCCATTGAACCCTCGGCTTGAGCTTTGTTTCCTACTTTCAATTTCAAATTGTGCAAGTATCTTTCAACAAAATACATCCACCGCCAATTTGCCGGTCCACCCAACTTAGCCTCGGTAGCTAAATGTAGTGGCAAATGCTCCATCGGATCAAAAAGACTAGGAATAAAAACGGTTTCATGTTTGGACATTATCCTCACTATATCTTTCTCCATTTTTTCCAAATCCGAGTACTTGAGATTGGAGGAGCATAAATCTTGAATGAAGTTGCATAACTCAATAATAGGATCAGCTATATGTTTCGGAAGTAAGTCACGACAAACGATAGGCAATAACTTTTGCATGAAAACGTGATCGTCATGTGATTTCATCCCTCGAATGCAATTATTCTTCCAATTCACACACCTAGATATGTTTGAGGCAAACCCATCTGGAAGTTTCAATGCTTCAATCCACTTGAACAACTTCTGAATTTGTTCCCTTGAAAGCACGTATGGTGCATGTGGTTTCGTGTCAACACCTTGAATCCACAACTCACGATGCACACCTAATTCTTCACAATCCTTTCTTGATTTATTGTTATCTTTGGACTTATTCGAATCATCAAGGATTGTGTAGAATATGTTGTCAAAGACATTCTTTTCATTGTGCATAATATCAATGTTATGACGAAGGCTCAGTGTCTCCCAATATGGAAGCTCGAAAAATGGAGAAAAGTGAGTCCAGTTATGTGTCACACCATAATCCTTCGGTTTTCTTTCAATGACTTTCCCGGTGGGGGAAATTGTATCTGCTCACACATAGTCTTTGTAATCAATCCAGAATGTCTAGCACAAACTGAGCGTGTCTCAACACTTCCAAACCTTGTACTCCTTCTTAGGGGATCATCTGGTTCCAAAAAATATCGAACAGTGCCATAAAAAGTAGGTTTACCACCATGTTTGAGTTGTTTAGCTTTCATCTCTCCCATGCAAACTGGACATGATAACTTACCCTTAGTAGACCATCCACTAAGCATGGCAAGTGCAGGAAAGTCACTAACTGTCCACAAAACCATCGCCCTCATCATAAAATTTGTACGTGAGAACCTGTCATATGTTTCCACCCCTGTATGCCATAAAGTATGGAGCCTTAGTACACATAGATGGGGGAAGGTTGGACACAAAGACCACCACAGGCCATACTGTATACTCTCTAGCGTGTGCATCACGAAAGGGGTCAAATCCATCAGTAGAAAGCCCAAGTCTAACATTTCGAATCTCCTTTGCAAAATTTGGAAATCTACAATCAAATTGTACCCATTCATCTCCATCTGCTGGGTGACTTAGTTGGCATTCAACTAAGACTCTATCATGGTGCCATCTCATACATTTTGCAGCCTTCTCGGCCATGTATAAACGCTGCAATCTCATGGTGATAGGAAATTATCGCAATATCTTTCGTGGGATCTTTGTTTTTTAGGATCTTTTTGAACTTTGTATCGGTCCCCTTTGCATATATCACAATGTGTTTTATTCTCATTTTCCTTGTAAAACAACATGCAATCATTCTCACAAGCATCAATCTTTTCATACTCCATATTCAGTCCTTTAATCATCTTTCGCACGATGTAGTACTTCTCAGGCAATTTATGATCATCAGGCAACGCTAATCCAATGAGATGAAGCAACTCATTAAAGGCATTATTACTGCAATTATGCCTATTCATCCAATCAAGCAACTCTATTACGTACTCAAATGTTGTGAAATTGACATTTCCGGGATAAATTGGTTCAGAAGCAATATTCACGTGTCTATAAAACTCTTTTGCTGTTGCATTTGGTTCTTCTTCAAAATCCTCACAATCTTGAAAATCATCATCATGTGCATCATACATAACATCATCTCTGTAATTAACATTAGCAGAACTCGATCCAACTTCGACCCTTGGCATATCTTTCTCACCATGACAATTCCATCGAGTGTACCATTGCATGATACCATGTCTATACAAATCGACTTTCACTGTAGAAGGATTCTTATAACAAGAATTTCCACATTTTTTACACGGACATCTTATAAGGCCATTGTCTTCTTCTTGCATATGCTGTATAGCAAATGTAATGAAATTATCCACACCAATTTTGTATTCTTGTGTTAAATATTTCGCCTCATTATATCGATTACGACCAATCCAACTACGATCGGATGCCATCTACAAAATATGTAAACAATGACATAAGGCAAAATTATCATATTCACACTAATTGGACCACATAATTTATTAAAACAAAAATATATGCACAATTATCATAATCATACTAATTGGACCACATAATTTATTTAAACATGAATATATGCAAAATTATCATAATCACACTAATCGGAACAAAAATAACAATATTTACATGATTAAGAACATCAAAAATACTTTCTTGATAATTTAGGAGTAGCACATGAATATATGCAAAATTATCATAATCACACTAATCGGAACAAAAATAACAATATTTACATGATTAAGAACATAAAAAATACTTACTTGATAATTTAGGAGTAGCACATGAAGCAAATATGGTGAAGCAAGGAAAGAAATGGTGAAAATGGGGAAGAGGTAAACAACGGCGAATGGAAAGAAAAGAGGGAGTAGGGTTTCCTATCAGAAGCGGCTAAATTCGACCGTAACGGGTCGAATTTAGTAAACATATTTTCGGCCGAAAATAGTCAAAAATAAATTTCAACAGTATATGGCCGAATTTATTAAATTCGACCGACTCAGGTGAAATCTAATATTTTCGACCGAATCATGTAGAAAATCTCTATTTACTTTTGGCAATAATTTTTCCCGCCTGCGTGAATTTTCAAAGAAATGGGTGGGAATTTTCCCGCTCTTCTCAAATTTTGAGATTCGACCATATTCGGTCGATTTTATTTCTTTGGTTGGCGAAATTTTTCCCGCTCACTTTTGGAGGGAAAAAATTCGACCGATTTCAACATACGGTCGAAAATATTACTATTTTCGATCAAATATTTTCGACCGTAAGTACTTTCGACCATATGCGGTCGAAATTAGACGGTCCGGTTAAATTCGACCATATACGGTCGAAAGTAGTCGCAGTCGAAAAAATTTGGTCGAAAATAGCCTTACTGTGTTGTAGTGTAGTATATATAGTATGGATAAGAGGTGTATGATAATTATACACAATTCACATTACAATTTACCTACAAAATTTCTCAAAGCTCAGGCAAGTTTTTGAAATCTTGCATATATAGTTTTCTCAAAAAAATTTACCATTTTTTGAGATATATATTCCTAACACCTCCTAGGTTGGGTTTGGATTAACCATTTTATTATACCTAAACAAACACTTTTTTTCAAAATTTAAATTTGAGAACTTTTCCCTCCATTTTTTACGTGTGATTTTCTTTTAATTAGATTTAAATTTTAGTATAAGAGTCGTTTTTCACATTTTTGAGATAAATTTTTTTGTTTTATCTATATACCCTTAATTACAATTGTAATATTAAATGTACTAATTCTCCAAGTATAGATATTAAATAGAGAGAGTGAAAAATAAAAGTGAAAAATAAAATTACATTAATGATAAAATAGTCTTATTATAATTATTGTTCTTCTTAATAAGTGTGTGAGATCAAAAAAACTATGCTTGAAATGAAATGTAGGGAGTAAATTACTATAATTAGTACCTAAATTTTAGAGCAATAAAATGTTTTAACAAACTTTTATTAAAGACACAACAAATTTTATTGAAATTTAAACTGAGAATTTTTTTGTTCTCGATAGTATATTAAGTTATCATTTCGTATAAAAATATAATGCTAAGATACAACTAGACACAGGCTGTATAATTACATATGGACAATATATAGGAGTATCTGTAATTAGCACATACATACTATAAAATTTGGCATTTTACGAGAGTAAGGTAAATTTTCACTACATTCGGAATAAAAAAACAGCTGCTGAAAGCAATATTTTTTTAATGCTTACTGGTGTTTCTGAGCAATAACATGAGTTCTATTGAAAGAGAAATCAACACAACGGGAAATGTTCCCAAACCGTAAGGTATGTTATTTTTAGAAAAGAGAAAAAGAAATCCACATTTATCAACCATTTTTGAAGAGTTGTACGAAATATGCTTTGACAAGTTTTGACACCAAACATACTCTAGGTTGGTCATACTGATACAGAAGTGTACCTAACTCCCCGGTGTGTGTATGCAATCGTTTGTTTGACAGGCAAAAATTACTTGATTCGTAAATTGAAATTTCTTTTTTCGAACCCAAATTCTGGAACAACATAAAATAAATCCTTACTATTTGGACTATTCACTCCGTAAATTGGAACTTGTTTTTGCTAATTATTAATTTAATTGATACCTTGATTCACAAGTCAATTGTTTTGTATGTCTCCAGTGACCTTTAATATATGTGAGTAATAAATAATAGCTTGGGTGCATCTGCCATCTGTAATGCCAAATAAAAGTGAGATTTTAGTAAATTTTTATATTAATTCTTTTTCCTATTTTCAGAACTTAGGTTGGAATTTTCAGATTAAAATTTCAACTAACATTATATTTTCGAGAAGTTATTACCTCGGAAACAAAATTAAATTCTCATTGACAAATCGAAATCGAATTCAAAAGTTCAGTGATTTAAATTTGTTACAACATCTTCATGGATAGATGATTAAAGATAAGTACATAGTCATCTTCATGGATGCCGGGGTCAATCACCCTGTTTCATTCTAGGGGAATCTGTTGATTTAGTGTACTCGTTTTCGTTGAATTTCGAAGCAGGATAGAAACTCATTAAATTATTAATTTCAAAACAACATCATGTTAATACTAATCATTGCTATATATAAACGTAATTAAGTAAAACAGACACGTAATCACGTTTGGAGGTTTTAACATTGATTATTCGTTAGATTTTGATGTATGAACCCCACTCTTGCACCTGTAACTTATATATACTCACGCAATATATCTTCATCTATCAAAATTCGAAAATCTAACAAATAAGTGGATTAGTTAAAGGTAAAAACCACATAATTTCTGTTTTCATTTCCGCGATTGAAACCTGATTAATTTGAGTAAGAATAAATTTCTAATATGTTTTATATTAAATTTTATTCATATTTTTGCTAAATGAGTTAAAATTTCATGATCTATACTGACATCATAGTGCTGCTTTCGTTAGATTTTAATCATAAATTCACCATGCATTAAGCTTCACATATGCATTTAAAAGTTTCAATGCCATGCAATTATGGGCATGTTTGGCGTTGACTTAAAATAAGTTCTTATAAACTAATTTTTGGGTAAAAAATTCATATTTTGATAAAAAAAAATTTATATAAATATTTAATTTATGTTTGATATTTCATAAGTTGCAAAAAAAAGTTAGAAATCTTTAACTTTATCTTAAATAAATTAACTTATTCTGGAAAATAAGTTCCCCAAATACTCCACTGTTTATCTTAAATAAATTAAGTTATTCTGGAAAATAAATTCCCCAAATACTCCACTGTTTGTTACAGTAGCTTCTTGTTAGTACGTGAACTGTTGTTATAACAATGATGGTTGTAACTTGTAACTACGAATTTGCTTGCATATATAATTTATTTTGTTTGCAAGTGAAACTTGCTCTCTTGTGAATATTCGGATCCTTGTCATGAGTTTATTTTATTTATTTATAACATACATAATAATTAAATTAGAAAAAGTAATACTTTTATTTACATATATATTATAATAAAGTTATCATCATCCCCACAATCTTAATCATGGAAGAAAGCTTCAATGATTGTTTTAACTTAGGGTTAGGGTTAATAATTACACATATGAGAACTAGTTTATATGTTAACTTGATGTGTGGCTGCTTTTAGAGATGGAGTGACGGCTTTATTACTCCTAGGAGCCAATAATTAGAAGATATGTCTCGAGTTGATTCACTTCCATAAGTTATGGACTTTAAGTAGGACCAGTAGGCCCATCCCAAAGACTAGGAGTAATTATCTACTGTGCTTCTTCTCCAATGATATGTTGCCAAGAGAAAATTGGGTCTAAAAGCATTCTTCAATTACCAAGAAAAAGAACAATTATCCGCAATTCATTCACTGTCATAAGATTCTGCACGAAATGAACACGTATGTGATTAGTGATGAATGACAACTCGGAAAGAATCTAAGTTTACCAACTTCATATTAAATTTCAATTATCCGATACGTATATTGGACCGACCTTATTTTTTTTTTTTTTTTTGTAAAACTGATTTCTGAGTACGAAATCAAAGAAATAATTTCATTTTACTATTATTAACTTAAATCCAATTGCACATGTTTCTTTTAACATATATTATAAGAGAAAAAGGACCAATTGCACATGTTTCTTTTAACATATATTATAAGAGAAAAAGGACCCTGAATTGATCTCAGGAAACTTTACCTGAGATATTTTAAAAAGTATACTTTAAATTTAATTAGGCCCGCAGGGCTAAATAAAAATTTTTGATTTTACGAAAATGCCCATCCCATAAATATTATGATTTGCATATAATTTTCATGTATCTCAGGGAATTTACCTGGGATACATCTCAGACTCCCAATCTCATCTCATATTATAATTGCTTTCCTCAACAGTAATTTTATATTTTAAATAAATTTTATTAATTTTAATTTAAAATATATAGTCATGTTCGCTGTTATAATAAAATTGGTATAAATTATAAATAATATTGTTTATTTATGAGATTTTAATATTATTAATATATTATTAGTGATAACAATAATCGTTTAGAACTAAGCATATAAAAACTTAATTTAATTTGTTATTGATAGGTTTTGAACATAATGTAATTAAAATATGATAATTTTCTAATATTGATTTAGCATTTATTATCAATATACCAAATCTAAGGATCATTATTTTATGATTGAGTTATAATTATAATAATTTAACATAGATTGATTTTAAAATAAAAAGAATTAGGTATGATTCAGTTATCATCTCCCTAAATTTTAGCTATGTCGGATCAACCTAAATTCATATCCGAAAGCATTAAAATTTTTCGAATTCGGATCGGATCAGGAGTCGAATATTTTTAGGTCGATCCATATCCGATCCGTTCAGATTCCTGGTTATCGGGTCAGAGGTCCGATCCGTTTAATAAATTAGAAAAATATATATATATATATATATATATATATTAATCAAAAAATAGTTATTTTTTTAATTTTTTTACAAAATTAAAATTATAACACAAACATTGACAAATCCAAATTTATATTTCAAATACTATTATTTATGTAGAATATTGTATATTATACATGTTATATATATATTTTTTATATATTACATGAATATATAAAATATATAATAAATATAATATATTTGGATAACATCGTTATTAGATCAGATCATACAAAATCCATATCCGTCAATTATTGGATTGAACCCTTATCAGATCGGATCATTAAGGGATCGAATTGGATCGAACACTTATCGGAACGGATCATTAAAGGATCGAATTTTAATTTTTTTGGAAGAATCCATACCTACTAATTTTGTTATATTGACATGCCTATTCCTAGCCGCAAGAGAACCTGGTAGATCGCTTAAATACATGGATTTTATTACATCACAAAAAACTCATTCAAGTTCTCTTTTTTTTTTCTTTGAATAATTAGGCTTCAAGTTCTCTTGAATAGATTTGTTTGCTTAGAGTTAAAGGAGGGTCGAATTTAGCCATCGAATATTGTAAAAATACATCGGTTTAATTTAGTATAATATTCAGAAGTGCAATACTAATCGGAAAATTATGTATCCTGCAATATGGTTTGTAAATACTCAAAAGCCAATACATCACTTCAATTACTACTAAAATTTAATAGTATCATATAAAATTTTATCATAAATAGTATAATATCTCGAATATTATCCTCTCTAAAATGATAATTTATGTAAATTGATAAGAAGTCTCCCTCGAGTGTTAAAATCTAATAAACTCTCTATGGTAATAATTAAGATTTTTCTATAAAAACTTTAGTGTTAAGTCATGATATAAAAAATTAACTAGTATACAACTTTGAAACCCGTGCAATGTACGGGCACTTTCTAGATATTACTAAACACGTTCTAGATACTAATAAATTATTAAAGTTTGCCGAGTTAATTAGATGTATGATGAATGGTTGAGTTATACAATAGCAAATGTTTAATAAAAATATGTGCATAGATGTTAATCATTTTTCAGTTTATTGAGCTTTATGTTTAGTTATTTTCATGTGAATTTAAATTTATTTGAACTATAAATTTAATATTCAAAATTTGATAGAAGCAATTGCGGAAATAAGGATCTAAAATGCAAGAAATAGAGAAATAATGGTTTAAATGCAAAATTATAGAAATAAGGATCTAAAATGCAAGAATTATAGAAATAAGGGTCTAAAATGCAAGAAATAGAGAAATAATGGTTAAAATGCAAAATTATAGAAATAAGGATCTAAGATGCAAGAATTATAGAAATAATGATCTAAAATGCAAGAAATAGAGAAATAATAGTTAAAATGCAAAATTATAGAAATAAGGGTCTAAAATGCAAGAATTATAGAAATAAAGGTCTAAATTACAAGAAATAGAGAAATAATGGTTAAAAAGCAAAATTATAGAAATAAGGGTCTAAAATGCAAGAATTATAGAAATAAGGGTCTAAAATGCAAGAAATAGAGAAATAATGGTTAATTGTAAAATTATAGAAATAAGGATCTAAGATGCAAGAATTATAGAAATAAGGATCAAAGATGCAAGAATTATAGAAATAAGGATCAAAGATGCAAGAATTATAGAAATAAGGGTCTAAAATGCAAGAAATAGAAAAATAATGGTTAAAATGCAAAATTATAGAAATAAGGGTCTAAAATGCAAGAATTATAGAAACAAATGTCTAAATTGCAAGAAATAAAGAAATAATGGTTAAAAAGCAAAATTATAGAAATAAGGGTCTAAAATGCAAGAATTATAGAAATAAGGGTCTAAAATGCAAGAAATGGAGAAATAATGGTTAATTGCAAAATTATAGAAATAAAGATCTAAGATGCAAGAAATATAGAAATACGGGTCTAAAATGAAAGAAATAGAGAAATAAAGGTCTAAAATGCAAAATTATAGAAATACGGATCTAAAATGCAAGAATTATAGAAATAAGGATCTACAATGCAAGAAATATAGAATAATAGAAATTGCAAGAATAATTGCATTTCATAACTTTTTTTTTTCTCATTGTTGCAGATGCATCCAAATTATAAATCTCCGGAGAGGTTGAAAGAACGGGAACATTTCTATACTACCTACCAAGAACAGCACATTGGGCCACCAATACAATTTTTTGGTGTTGCTTTGTTCCCCGTATGCACAGGAAGTCATTGGATTTTGTTTGCTGTGCACCTTGAACGAATGAAATTGCTTTTAATTGATCCTCTCCGGGAACATGAACTTCAATATTGTGACTTACGAAAGGCATACGCCAAGGAGATTTTTGTCATGGTAATCTATGTTCTTCATAGTTATCTGTTTCTTTCCTATCTATTTCTTTCTTCTTTTTTGATTATGTTTTTAATTCTTTGTGGTAAATTTGTAGGAAAAACTCTTGCCGTGCATGCTTCATTTCTTGGATGATGTGAGATTTGCTGAAGACGGTTTCATGGATGTGAAGTTCATTACGGATCGACCGAAGCAACAAGGCGGCTCTGATTGTGGCGTGTACGTTTGTAAGTATATGGACGCTATACTTGGCGGCATATCATTGAAAGATGCAAGGTGGGATCTTGTACATGATGTTTTGACTTTCCGGTATCGCATAGCTTGGGAGCTTTTTAAAGGGGAAGCACGGAGAATGACTAATGCCGGGTTACAACAGAGGAACCGGGGACTTTAGTTAATTTTGATCTCGTTTATTTAATTGTATTAGTATTTTGTTAATTTTGCTTTGAAAGTAGTTAGTTGTATTGTTGTATTTATATTGGTTGGGATTGTGTTGATGTGGTATTGTTGTTAGACTTAGATTAGTTAGACTTAGATTGTGTTGATGTGGTATTGATGTTAGACTTAGATTGTGTTGATGTGGTAGAAACAGGTTTTAAATATGTATGGAAAGCAGTAAAAACAGACTGCTTATTGCAGTTTATTTTGCAGTCTGTTTTTACTGGGTAGAAGAAAAAACAAGCAGACTTTTTAAGAAAAAAATAACAAGCCGCAAGGAGTCATTGCGAAAGCCGCAAGAACTCATTGCGGAAGCAAATTTCTTTTTTTTTTACATTTTCTTTCCAAATTTTCGAATATTTGGGAAAAAAATATTTAAATATAAATATTTTAAGTGAAATATTTTAAGTTAAATACTTTATGATTTTTTTACGAATGTTTTAGGAATTTTAAATAAATATTTATAAATAAATATTTTAAAATATTATTACTTTAAAAAATATTAAAATATGAGTGGAATTCATTTCTCATTCTTATAAGAACGGCTAATATGACTAACAGATGTGGCATTCCTGGACGAGTGGGTTAGTGCGAATTGAAACTCGGTAGTTAAGCGTGCTTGGGCTAGAGCAATCTAAGATGGGTGACACCCTGGGAAGTTAATTTTTTCCAATTTTTTTTTTTTTTAAGTTTGCTCAAAAAAATGAGCTAATAATTTTTTTCAAAATGTAAAAAAAGGATTTTCTGTTTTCCTGGGACATTTGGATTAAAATATAATTTATTATTTTGGAATAATTTTAAATTGAATATTTGTAAAAAGAGATAAATTAATCATTTTTTCTGAATTTAAAATTTAAAATGCGGCTGCATTGAGACATTGCGGAAGGTACGGTCTGCCGCATTAAGACAATGCGGAAGGCGATCCTTTTTTAATTTTTCACAGTTTTCAATATGTTCAAATTACCTTCCCAAGATTCAAATGTTATTTTCAAGTTACATTAAATGTTATTTTGAATTTACAGCCCTTTTTTTGTTTTTCGAATATTTTGGAAAAAAATATTTAAATATGAATATTTTAAGTTATATATTTTAAATATTTTAGAAACTTTAAATTATATATTTGGAAAAAATTATTTTTTTCGTTTTTCTCGAATTTGAAAGTAAATATTATGAATAAAATATAATTTTATCATATTTTTTGAATTTTAAATGCAATATTTATAAATAAATATTTTAAAATATTATTACTTAAAAAATATTGAAATATGAGTCGAATTCGTTTCTTATTCATATAAGAATGGTTAATAGAATGATTAGATGTGGCATTCCTGACCGAGTGTGTTATTGCGAATCGAAACTTCGTAGTTAAGCGTGCTTGGGCTAGAGCATTCTAAGATGGGTGACCACTTGGGAATTTTCTTTTTTCCAATTTTTTTTTAAGTTTGCTCAAAAAAATTAGGTAATAATTTTTTTCAAAATGTAAATTATTTTTTCCTGGGACATTTGGATTAAATTATAATTTCATTATTTTTTACGAATTTTAAATTGAATATTTGGAAAAAGAGATAAATTAATCGTTTTTTCAATTTTTTCCGATTTTTTTTTAAGTTTTGCTCACAAAAATGATATTTTTTTTTTCAAAATGAAAAATAAGTTTTTTCTATTTCCCTAGGATATTAGGATTAAAATATAATTTAATAATTTTTTCGCATTTTAAATGGATTATTTGGAAAAATAAATAAATTAATCATTTTTTTTCGAATTTTAGTTTAAAAATCTGGGAAAAATAGTTTTTTCCATTTTTCTCGAATTTTAAAATAAATATTATGAATAAAATATAATTTTATGCTTTTTTTCAAATTTTAAATGTAACTTTATTGTAGCAGCACGCAAATCTAACTGACGCCCGGCTGATGTCATGCTGAGGTAGGATGCCGCATTCAGCCATAGCGGCAGGAATTCTAATCATTTTTTTCGAATTTTACTGCCGCTTCGAGTCATTGCGGCAGTATAAGCCATGCAGTTTTACACAGTCTTCAATGTGTTCAACTTACATTCCCCAAAATTCAAATGTTATTTTCAAGTTACATTAAATTTTATTTTGAATGTTGAAAAAGTTTACTTTCAAAATTTTTCTCTATAAATACTCACCCTCAACCTAAGTTTATTTTCATATCCTAATTTTATCAATTTTCTCTCTAGCAACAAAGAGTAAGTCATGGATGCTAAAAATGAGAAGGAGGCTATTTTAAAATCAAAGTTGAATGAAGCCAAGATAGAGATCAAGGTTCTTGAAGATCAAATTATTGATTTGGAGTTGAAGGTGGAAGATCTCCAAGAAGCCTTGAAAGAGGCTAACATGGAGCTTGCATATTTGAAGAAATTGTACGGGCATGGAGATGAATATCCGTAGAAGGAAGAAGAAGGAGGGTACCGAATCTCCGAAGAAATTATTCGAAATAAAAAATTGTATTTTGATGTTTTCCCCCCTCCCAAATTATTATTAATGAATTAAAATCTTGTTTTGATGTTTATTCTAAACATTTTGTATTATTGGCTTAAAATTTCTCTCCAATTCAATTAACAAATATATATCTTTTTAACATTTATTCCATTTAAAAAAAATATTTTTGGGTAAGTTCAATTCGAATTAAAAAGAATTTTTTCTTAAAATTTGGAATAGAATATTATTTTATCATTTTTTTCAAATTTTAAATTAAATTTTGGAAAAAAAATTAGTTTTTCATTTTTCTCGAATTTTATATTTAACATTTGAAATAAATTGTAATTTTATCATTTTTCCAATTTGTAATTGAAAATATTATGAAATAAATAATAAAAAAATTGGGCTAAAAACAAGGGAAACAGGGGATGAGAGAGAAAAGCTACTGCATAAACTCCTACCGCAATGAGGCATTGCAGCTATCCGCAATGAGACAATGCGGAGGACGTAACGCCTCATTGCGACAAGAGTTTATGCAGTAGCTTTTCTTTCTCCTCCCCTGTTTTCCCCTGTTCTAGTCTGTTCGAATTTTTCTTTCACAAGTTTTTTTGTCATATTTTTTATCATATCATATAATTCATTTTTAATGAAATTATGGATTCAATATTTTAATAAATAGTAATCATTTATTCAATTAATCTAATTTATTCATTACTTTTAATTATTATTACTATTACAAATGCATGGATTGCATATTAATACCTTACGTTGAAAAGTAAGATTATAATTAATAAAAATAGTTTCAAATATTACAGAATACAAATGAAACTAACTTTTACGACAATTTCTTCTATCATGGTTTGCTCCTACCAACCCACATTTTCCGCGATTTCGTTGCTTGGTTGTTGAAGTTGACGTTTCAATACCACTTTTATATCTTGCCGCTTTCTTTCGTCCTTTAGTTTGTGACATTGGAGGATCGAATATCGGATCATGATCCCAATCGTCTTGATGAAACGACTCGTCCATTTTTTCGGTCTTATCTTTTTGTGGAAAAGCATTTTCCACGTGACACTTCTCTCGCTCAATCACGTTCATCACGTAATTGAAACGTGGGACGGAACAACTACCAATAGCGCCTAAACTTTGAAATGATTTGCACAATGCACTATACCTTGATGCTTGTGATGCACCAACATTACCAAGAACGGAAGGGGTATAAGGTAGAGGTCCGGCAATTTTGTTGCCATTTTTTGTCCACCTAGACTTGATGTAATCATTCGGTATACGAATTTTTTGTTTCTTGTCTAGGTAACGGATCATGTGTTTACAATTCATCCCGTAATGTTCAAATTGCCTACAAATACATTCAATCTTTCCATCAATATGGACCGTCAACTGATAGCTTCTTCTACGATCCTTCGGCATGGTAGACTTTTCAACCAAGTACATTTTAAATAAATAACATCCACCTTTAGCTTTCTTCACGACATAAGATGTACTTTTTAGAAGCTCCTCTTGAAAACGCCTAAACATCTCTTTAGTATAAATTTCGGATGCATGAATTTCCAAGGATCATTGCAATACTAGTCTCATTTTCCTTTCTTCGCTCTCGTAGTCACCTTTAACCTCCCTAAGATATTGTGCCTCCAAAGCCTTTTGGGAATTCTCAATGAATTCTTTCAAACCGGTAGATGCTTGCACATATTCACCAAAAAATGCATTCATTGATTCGCTTCTAGAGGTAGTGGTCATACCGGCGGCAAAATGCGATTTTGTTTAAGCACCAATCCATTGATGTCTAATGCGATACATTTCATTTAACCAAACATTATCCTCAAGGTTGTACTTCTCGACCAATACCTCCCATCTACCTTCAAATTCCGTGGGTGACAACGACTTGTACACACATGCATTAAAATCCGTTTTGAATTCCGGATATTTGGTGTACAAACTAGATAACTTCTTGGGAAATTTACTACTTATATGCCATGTACAATATAAGTGTTTTGTTTAGGGCATAACCGTGGCAATAACATTTTCCAAAGCAATGTCTTGATCGGTAATTATTGTAGTGGGAGGTTTGTTGTCAACGGCTTCCAACCAAGTTTCTAAAACCCATTTATAAGATGTCTCGGTCTCATCTCTCACTAGTGCAAATCCAATCAAAATATTTTGGTAATGGTGGTTCACCCCCATAATAGGTATGAAAGGCATACAATACCTATTTGTTCGATAAGTTGAGTCGAACGTCACCACATCACCAAAATTCTTATAAGTGTTCATGCATCGAGGATCAACCCACACCAAACCTTTAACACGATTCTCGTTATCCACATCCACTCGATAGAAGAAATTACCAAATGCATTCTGTTGTTGTAATTTTCGTAACAAAACCAAGCCACACTCCGCATCACCGGAATCAAACACTTAGTATGGAATATCCCGTATGACATTGCGTACATCTTGATTAGAAAACCCTAAATTTTCAATGCTTCCACATGTCTCACCAAGATATTTCATCACTTTACTCGTCTCGATCCTCGATTTGTAAAACAACTCAATCAATGATCGGGTGATCGGATCGATGTTGCGCGATGTTTGAAAAAATTGTCTCTTATCCGGTGTTACCATGGTATGATTGTGTTTCAAATCAACCAAAGTTACCTTCCATTTGTTTACATTCACTAGATGACATACGTACATTCGAGCGCGACAATTCGTTCGTGGATCTACATCCCTATTGCGTCGTTTTCCTTTATCACGATAATCCGATTCCGGTACTACTCTTCCACCCTTCTTACAAATAAACATACGGGATGATGGATCATGACTCCGTTGATGTCTATGAGTATTCCTAATTATTATCTTGAATCCGACATTTCGACCATAATTTCTATAAAAACTTTCTGCCTCATCTAATGTATCGAAAATCATTCCAACATAAGGCACAACCTTATTAACATCCGCAAATGTAAACTCACAATTTTCGTTTCAAATATCCTCATCATCATCATTTTTTAACATCCTAATATCCTCATCATCATCAATTTTTCCTATCCTAATATCCTCATCATCATCAATTTTTCCCATCCTAATATCCTCATCATCATCAATTTTTCCCATCCTAATATCCTCATAGCCTTCATCATCATTTTTTTCCATCCCAAATTTCTCATCTTTTTCATCATCACCATCACTAATAATTATCTTGTTTTTACCCTTTCCATCATCATTTTTTTCCCCACCAACGTCATCAACATTCATTTTATCTTTATAATTCACTCTACGTTTATGAACACTATATAATTATCAATATCTACATCATCAACGAATAATTTACGAGAAACATATTTTTTTTAACGGGTGGCGTAACATAATCATCACCATTACGTTCACTAGATGAACTAGAGGAGCTAAATAAAAATGAAGCCATTGAATAGAGCACTAACCTTAATTTTGGATGAATTTTTTAGCTCCAAACCCTTAAAATTCGTAGGTGTTCTCTGTTGTTTGAAAAAAGGAAAGTGAAGATGAAAAATTCTGCAACCTTAAAGGAGACAGATTTCACGCCTGCCGCATTGTTTCATTACGGCAGGGAGTATTAAATGCGAACTGCAGCAATGAAACATTGCTGCAGGTGGTTCATTTATTACCAGCCACCAACCGTAATTAAATTTGAAAAATTTGTTTGAGCCGCAACTACACATTGCGGCAGTAAAAACTGCCGCTAGGAACCCTTGCAGCAGTAATTTAAGATTTTTTTTCTTTTTTTCATTTTTTTAAATCTTTAAATATGCATCCACATAATAAACTATATTAATTTTAACTTTAAAATATCTTTAATAATGTATTATGGATACTTTTTACATGTTATGTAGTTGAAATAATGATGGATTGACCTGTACATCTTTAATCTTAGGTAACCGTGGAAAAATAAATCAGTATGGTAACATTTTTTGTTATTTTTTCTATTTAAAATATTCAATATAACTTTTTTCTTAACACTTTCATTCAGTTTAACTTACATTACTGTTTTATGATATTTTTTCATTTTTAATAATATAATAATATATATTATCATTATTTTCAAATTTTGACTTTACATAATATTTTTTTTCTAAATTTGTTTTAAAAATTAATTAATTAATAATTTAAATGTGTCATGGTTGGAAGTCATTCCCATGTTCATTAACTTGTCTATACACATTTTTATATGTTATTATCTATTAATTTACTATTTTTTATTAATTTTATAAATATATATTAAATTACAATAATGTAAAATAATATGTAAGATAATGTTGCTTAAACTTGCAAGAGTACAAGTTGATGGAGTGGTAAAATGTTTGTTTTATTTGGAAAAGGTCAAGAGTTCAAATCCAAAAGAATGGAAAAGGTTTGTTTTAATTTACTAGATTTTATTAATTTTATATATATATATATATATATATATATATCAAATTAATAATGTAAAATAATATGTAAGATAATTTTTCTTAAATTACAAGAGTACAAGTTGGTGGTGCGGCAAAATATTTGTTTCATTTCACTACTAGAAATATGTCAATAGACATCGGGTAAAAACCGATGTCTATTCTGAAAACAAACCGATGTCTTCGCGTATGATGTTAAAAGTCTGAAGTTTAGACATCGGTTTTTCACCGATGTCTAATACATATTTACACATCGCTTTTCAGTGTATTTCTGATGTCTTTGCCCTGAATCTTTTACTAGTTTATAATATTTTGTAATATTGGCAACTTCAATATTGTTATATTATCAAGGTTAGAGCCACTTAAGCATGTAACACATAAGCTAGAAATAGACATTGACATCGATAACTAAAACACTAACGATATCTAAGAGGTTAATTATCATCAATTTAATTTTAGAACCTATGTTAAAGATACTCTTAGACAACACATTTTTAGAATATCCGATGTAAGATACTTTAAAGACATCGGTTTCACTAGTTAATTTTTTACGAATGATACCTTTCACATCGGTTTATTAGCAATACCTGTTGTTGAATGCATGGTATTAACATCGGTTTTCAAATTAAGCAATGTTGTATGCCCTTATTAACATCAGTTTTTTGAATTATACTGATGTCTTTTTTGCTATAAACATCAGTTTAATCTAATTTCCACATCGGTTTTAAGTAAACCATAGCTTGATTAGACATCATTTTTAAGTTATTTGTGATGTTAATTTAAATTGTCCCTGCTTTCAGCATATGCTTTATAAGCAGCTACTATACAAACATTTATATCAAAAAATTCAACAAAAATGTACCACATGATAACTAATATTGATCATTACAAAATTCAATGTTCAAGATGAATATACAAAATAACCAATTCAAGACTTAACCAAATGTTCAAAATTTTATCCTGGATAAACTTGATAGCCTCCATGCGCACCTCATCCAACTCCTGTGCACTTACTAACTTGATAGGGATGAAGATGAGCATCCCATCCCAGCATCATATAGACGAGCCATTGAACGAATTGATTTCCACAAGCCCGTTTTCTTCACAAGCGGTTTCCAAGCCACATCAATCTGGGTTATATAGTTTTAATATGAGATACCAAGACCAAAAAGCAGGCTGCTCATTCTAAAAGAAAAGAAGACTATATGGACTATTTAGAACACACAAACATAACAATCAGTTACTATATCACACTAATAACTACTAATGCCATAATAGACACCCTTGCAAGTTAATTCCGTACTAGACACTCTGACAAGAAGAATTCATAGGACCAGATCTGCTAATGGTACGATGTTACAGCAACAGCTGCCATAAAAACTCACTATAATACTGAACCTACTACATGGCACTCTAAATTGCACTCTAGTGCTAATGTCTTTCTTCTTCAAGCTGAAGCTTCCAAGCATAATACGAGGCAGGACTACTCTGTCTCCCACAACAAGTTAGTTGTGGAGAGTTTGTTAATGCTTTCTTAACTCTCAAAATAGTAAGAAAAAATATGTCAGTTTCAATTGCAGAATATGTTCTCACTCACATGGACTGAATCAGAAGGATGCCGAAGAATAAAGTGCTCAATGGCCAAAGTATTTAGGACGATGCCACCCACAATTATCGCAACCTGGGTCCAGAAAAATAAAAAAAGCATCATTTGTTACAATATATATTTTCCAGGTATTATGTTTTATCATTTATGCAATAAGAGAGAAGGAAGTATCTATCAGTATTTCACATGTACATATTACCAGCACATAACTATATATGTAGTTGTGTACTAAAAAAGTAACTTGTGTACCAATATCTTGAGCACTGACCTGCACTTTCCCCTCTCCGTTCTTAGAGTTTTCTTCAACAGCCTCCCCAGAGCTTATTTGAGGGACTGGGGGTGCCTTGCTCAGCATATAGGCGTGAATCTACGCATATAATATGAATATTAAATTACAGCCTCGTATAGATCAACTATCTGATAAACAAAATTAGCAACAAACCTCTTCAATCAACTATTGACGTTCAGGATTTCCAAACTTTGGAGCAGCTTCACGGGATTTAACAGCGAGAACACGACATTCTTCTTTCTTATAATCTAGTGAGCCTAATGCGCCATTTGGATTGGTTGGTATAAATGCTATGAGTGCTACTAAAGATTTCCGAACTGTCATAACAAATGGACAAGTTGTCATGAGGATTTGTATTTGGTACAAATACATTCCTATGTATTTGCAATAACTATGTTATAACACAGTTGACAAAATTGTGATAATTACTTCAGGCCTTAGCAACATTCCAAACTAGCACAAACTTGGAAAATAAAATATATTAAACCAGAGACCAACCAACAAACTCTATGGATAGAGTAGACAAATAATGTGTATAAGAAGATGAATCATAAATGATTAAGCCCACAATTCAACATATAATTAAGATTGTAAAATAATATCGGCCACAATCATTCAACCTTTAAACTGTATCCAAGACAATGTCAGGAATATTTATTTCCAAATGGCCAAACCTCAACCAACCAAATACCAAAGGGAAAATGCATCAGGCATACAAATTGTCGTCCAACAGTTACACCATAAATGTAACAAATTTAATATCATTAAATCTAGAAAATGTTTACCACTCCATGATGGCTGCCAGTGCTGATAGCAGGCTTCAAGAAAACAAAGTATCGGGTGTTTTTCTTGTAAACCGTAGCTTTACAATGATCCTAGCATATGCACTGACTGTGCGTTGGACACTGAGGGGAATGACTGTAACATTAAGCTCAGATTCAAATACTACTTTTGCAGCAAGAGGATCAAGAAACATTTTTATTGGTATAGGTTTTACATGTTGTTCAGCAACAATTTACATTCACTAGAATAAAACGACAATGTTGAAGATTAAGATGACACCTGACATCTTCCTGTACCATTCTTGACAAGGCAAAATGGATCCTGATTTCCAGTTTGAACATGGCCACTGTGAATCCCGTTTTGCATGTAGTTGAACATACTTTTTCTATTTTGAAACAATGAATTCGTGCCATCAGATTCCCATAAAGTATATGACTTAAAAAAACTTAAAAGAACCTGATGAAGTACACACCTAAATCAAAGAGGAAACAAGACTCGTTCTCTGTTTCCCTAGCTTATGCTTTGGATATTGGTGCTACTGTCAAATTTTCAACATCTATAATCTACAAAGTAGAAATTAGAGTTATGTAAAAAATCCACGACAAATGCTGCATATTTTTATATAATTTCATATATCACAACCAAAAACTAGGGATAGCTCCAAGCAAAGTTGTAACAAAAAGAAACCATACATGAGGAATACATACTTGCAAATAAAGAACTAATTACAATAGTGATGGAAGAGCAAACAAACTTGATGAAATAGTCCAACTTAATCTATTTGATCCTAGGTCCATATATTTCAAATTAACAAGATTTTGGAAGTGAGTGGAAGAGATTATACCCGAAAAATTGTTTGCCCAAAAGTCCAAGTAAACAAGTAAAATTGGCAATGGAACTTGGAAAATTTCCACTAAACCCAGCAGTATATGCAATCTTAAAAGGATTACTTGAGTTGCTGGAAGATGAAGGGTATGTCTTCCCTCATTCTGTAAAATATCGAAAATACCCCTACCAATTTCAAGTTTTGGAGTTAAATTTTAACGGCACTTGACGGAAGTCCCTCAAGTGCTTAAAAATTTTATCACGGCCAGACAAAACGTCAAAAATTATTGTCAGCCATCCAAGTGCCAAAAACAAAAAAGATAGCCAGTCAAATTGTCTTTTTCTCATACATATATACTTGAAGTACAAAGTAGTAAATAGAAAATAGAGAGTTGCACTATCTACCTAATAAGGTATTACAAATAACTACTCAATAAGAGGATCAAATTAAAATAAAACTACCTGGTCTTTCTAAATGCTAGTTTTCATCACCAAAATGTACATACTAAACCAAACAACTAAAACCAATCTACTAGGATTATCATCTAAACAATGACAAAAAAAACTATATATACATACTTACACTTTCCAAGACTCTAACTTTGACATAACATCCAAATACTTGTAAATATAGCTGTGAATGACAAAACTACATGTTCTTTACTAAACTCACAAAACATATATGTACCGGAAAACTTGTAGAACACATGCAATTAAAGCCCAGTCAAACAAATATATACACACACACACACACACACACACACATATATATATATATATATATATATATATATAGGAAACTGGTCAACAGCCACAGTTGGATATTTTAATATATCCAACCAACCCATCTTATACCATTAAAACGTCCAGTCAACGGGCAGGATGAACAGTAGTTACGCTATATTATATAGCGTACTACGCTCTATTATAGAGCGTATACGCTATATAATATAGCGTAACAAATATTCCCATTTTACCCTTATTCTGTTCCGCTCTATTATATATCTTAGCCGAGAACAACACCAATTTCAGCTCAAACAGCCCTTCATGTTTTGAAATATCATTTCAAGAGTGTTCTTGAGTTTATACCCAATCTTAAATCATTTGGAGATATATTTTACACCATTACAAACTTAATCTACACCAATCTATACCTATTTCTACTTTACCAATCTTAGTTTATTTGTCAAATCTTACCCAAATTTGAAGATTTTGAAGATTGAGCTTGGAGTACCATTCCCAAATTAAGATTTTTGAAGATTGAGCTTGGAATTCAAGGTTAGCTCTCTATTTAACCCATGGCTTCTTTCATTTTTTCGAAATTAAAATCTCCTAATAAGACACCTAGTAAGATTGAGATTGAGGTAGAAAATGAAGATGTTAACGAACGTCCACACACACCTAAAATAATAGATCTTGATGATGATAATAATGAAGATGTTAAGAATGATGATGGTGATGTTGTCTATGATGATGTTGATGATGGTGATGATGTTGAAGATGTTGAGAATGGTGTTTCTTTGGATGATTTGAATGATGTTTGCCCATGTGTTGGTCAATTATTCGATAGTTTAGATGAAGCGGAGAGGTTTTATAGAGATTATGGTAGGCGTATTGGTTTTGAAGTCATAATTAGAACTACACATAAACGTTCAAAAAACAACAAGATTTGTTCGCGTTTGTATATATGTCGAAAGGGTGGGAGATTAGCCTCAAAATCTTTGGATGATGAAGATGAAGTTCCCAAAAAAAAGAGAAAAAGAGATTCTCTTGGTAGAACGAAATGTAAGGCGCGAATGTATGTTGTTCATAGAGAGAAATCAAATAAGTGGGAGGTAACATTGGTTCATTTGGTACACAATCATGAGATGGTTTCACCTAGTAAGGTACATTTCATGCAAAGGCCAAGAAACATAACACCCATCATGCGAGAATTGATTATAATTTTGAGTAAGTCGGGTATTGGGCCTCAACAATCTTTGAATGTAATGGGTGAGCTTACGGGAAGCTTAGAGAATATTGGATTTACTAGTCAAGACATTAGGAATGTTTTGCGTGATATTAGACATCATGTATTTGATTCGAGTGATGCCAAAGAAGGTTTGACATTACTCCAAGAATTAAAATGTAATAGTTTTGGGGATTTTTTCTATCGAGTAGATGTTGATGAGGATAATCGGGTGCGTTCCATGTTGTGGGTTGATCCAAGATCATTAAATGCATATAAAAATTTTGGAGACGTGGTAGTATTTGACTCCACATACCGCACAAATAGGTATAGTATGCCATTTGTACCTATTACGGGGGTGAACCACCACTACCAATCCATATTGTTTGGTTTTGCACTAATAAGGGATGAGAAAGAAAGTTCTTATATATGGGTTTTGAAGAATTGGTTGGAAGCTATAGGAAATAACCCTCCAATCTCCATCATCACCGATCAAGACATTGCACTTGGAAATGCAATTGCCGAAGTTTTACCAAACACGAACCATCTTTATTGTACTTGGCATATAAGTACCAAATTCGGGGAGAAGTTATCCGGTTTGTACGCATATGAACCACATTTCAAAGAAGATTTCAACTTATGTTTGTACAAGTCAATGACGGTTGAACAATTTGAAGATAGGTGGAATGATTTGGTTGAAAAATATAACTTGGTTGATCATGGTTGGTTGCAAGAAATGTATTCCGTTCGACATAAGTGGGTTCGTGTGTACACTAAACTTCATTTCACTACCGGGATAACCACTACCTCGAGAAGTGAGTCAATGAATGCATTTTTTGACGAGTATGTAAATGCTAGAACCGGTTTGAAAGAGTTTATAGAGAATTCACAAAAAGCATTGGAGAAACAATATCTTCGTGAGAAAGAAGCGGACTATGAAACAAAGGAAAAGGAAAGGTCAAGAATAACATCCTCCTCATTGGAGAATCATGCGGCATCTTTTTATACAAAGGAAATGTTTAGACGTTTTCAACACGAACTTAAACAAAGTGGAGCCTATGTTGTGAATGAGAGAGATTCCATGAGTACGATGCTATTTAAGGTGTACGAAACATATAAGACCACGGTGGCGGAGGAAAATAGAAAAGTGTATCAAATAACCGTGACCAATGATATGATAAATTGTATTTGTCGGAAATTTGAAAGTTCGGGAATGATTTGTCGTCATGTTATTCGATACTTGAATATGATGCAATGGACGGAGATCCCTAACTACTTAATTAACTTGAGATGGACAATTGGAGCAAATAAAATTGCCGGGTCTATATCGTACAAACGTCCTATCATTGGCAATATTCTTCAATCACAACCCGCCCGATATACAACTTTGTGCAAAGCCTTTCAAGATTTAGCGGCTCGTGGAAGTTTTTCGATTCCAAGATTTAAATATGTCATGGGATTGATTGAAAAAGAGGTGGAAGTTGTGGAAAATTTTCCTATAGAGAAGCCTTCTACGAAAAAAACTCCATCATGTGAGGATGAAAGTGAAGGTGAAGATTTTGAAAATTTGGAAGACCCTATAATTTCCACCACTAAAGGTCGCAAGAGGGAAAGAGTGAAGAGTGGCATTGAGTCCAACTCAAAAAAACCAAGGAAATGTAATTGTTGCAAAGAACTTGATGCTAAACATGATTCACGAAATTGTCCAAAAAAATTAGGAGAGTCGATTCCCGAAAATTCCAACTCAAAAAAACCAAGGAAATGTAATTCATGATTTCACTTTTGATTTTGTTGATTTGGTTAGCAATTTTCAATTTGTTGCTTTTGATTTTACTTTTGAGTGAATTTGGTATTGATTTTGTTGATTTGGTTAGCAATTTTCAATTTGGAATTTGGTGCTTTTGATTTTAGTAGAAATTTGGTGCTTGAATTTGGTATAGGAAAAAAGAAAAAAAGAGGAAAAAAAAATTCTGTAATTACGCTCTATAATAGAGCGTAAATGTTGAAAACAGGGGAAACGCGCTAAAATTTCCTGTACTTACGCTCTATAATATAGCGTAAGTACAGAAATTTTTAAACGCGTTTCCCCTGTTTTTTAACCCTTACGCTATATAATAGAGCGTAAGTACAGAAATTTTTTGCCCTGCTTCCCCCTGTTTTGCAACACCCCCTGTATAAAAACAATCTCTAAAAACAATCTCAAACACAATCTCTAAAAACAATCTATAAAAATTTCAACATTTGAAACACAATCTCTAAAAACAATCTATAAAAATTTCAACAATTCAAAATCAATTCAACAATCTATAAAAATCTCTAACTTACAATTCAAAATAAAACAAACTAGTAACTTACAATCTTTAAAATTTCCAAAAACAAACTAGTAACCTACAATCCCGCTAGTCTACAATCGTGGGAATACAAAGACAAATGCCGAGCTTCGTCTTTATGGAGCTCCCAACCAATACGCCGTCGGAATGTGTTAATCACATCATCATTCCATTGGACACCACACCAAGCTTGGGTATTGCAAGTCAATATGCAATCTATATACTTCATAACAAAAACTCCGCAATCCATACCATTGGTTTGCCTAGGTCGTTCATAGACATTTTCAACATCAGGGAATACGACATGTTCAAATTTTGTAGGATCCAACCGATTCAACATGAGAGGGACCAATTTTTCCTATCAAGCAAACATGAATTGTCTTAATAATGTATCAAACAAACATGGACTACTAGAAATTAAAAAAAGGAAGATAAAATATACCACAATGTAGAACTCCGTCTTGTATAGCTCTTTTAATTTCATGTGCTTAGTATCGTCCCTTAGAGGATCAAACAAAGATACTCTAAAATTGGTCATTGACCACAAGAATAGGATCCAATGACCGCTCGTTGCAACCGGCATGATAATATAGTCGAAATTGGTTACCATTTCCCCCCCTTCCTTTATGCCATATGCTCTAAAGTCCGTATCAATGGCCGCCCATTCACTAGCTTTCCTTTTTGCGGGATTCTTCATCATAGGTTTGCAATGATGAGCCCCCATTACTTGGAAGAACCACGGAGACATGAAGTAATATTTTACGGCACCAACTTGATGACCAAAGAGGGTTCTTTCCCTTTTTTCAAGCAATACAGTATAACAATCGACTATAGTATCCTCCACTTCATTCTCCGGTTTCAAAGAAATAATCGCTTTTGCACTACAATTACGCGGAAGGTTAATAGGCTTACCACATTCCCACCAATTTGCATTCAACCAATCCACTTTATGTATCTTGATCGGCTTTATAAGGGATCCTTTATCAAATTGAGCACTAGGACCAACCATGTCCCTTGGAGCCTCTTCCACTTCGAAGTGTGCACTAGGATCATCGTCGAATTGAGTAGGATTAAGAATTGGAGCACTATGACCAACAATAAAAGTTTCCTGAGTATTAGGATCATCGTCGAGGTGTGCACTAGGATCAACGTCGAATTGAGTAGGATGGTCATAGTGTTCATACTCCTCAAAATAATTTTCCTTCAAGGGACTAATTTCTTGGGTCTTTCTTGCCTTTCTTTTAGGCAAACAACTCTTGAAATCGGGCCTTTCATAAGTCGGGCCATATGTCTCGAGCATTAATTCATCAAATTTATTCACGAAGTTTGGCAATATTTCCTCGTGAAAAATCCCAGGCATATCATAAGAGCAAAGCCTACTCAGATCTCGCGCGGTACATATGATCTACAATACATATGAAGCAAGGACAAAGTATAAATATAAATACAAGAATATTCAACGAAATTATCTCAAATAACATACTCCATGTTATAAAAAATACGTACCAAGTCCATTGCCTTGGGATTGTCGAACTTGTCTTTCGGTTGTTGGAATATTTTCGGATCCTTGGTTGGTTTTGAAGGCGGCAAAATTTTTAATTTGGTAACATTATAGTACCAATCCATATACTCCTCTAGAGATATGGCATTCAAAGGTGGTCCCAAAATACCAATACCATTATTCACAAATTCATTCCAAACAACTACATATCGTGCAAAATTGAGATAATGTTGATATACAAAAGAATGTTCAGATCTCGCCCTCAACGTTGACATATCATCCGGTGGCGGCGGTGGAATGCTTAATGGAAAACCAAACTGTCTTCCCACCCTTTCCGGAAGTTGATGTTCAACATCTTCAAAAAACACAAGGGGCACATGAGCTAAACCGGCTATAAGGGCCCACTGAAATTGAAGATCAAAAGGCCGATAGAAGCGAGCATATGGCCTCCACTCAACCCATCGTGCATCAAAGTTATCGAACTGCCCGCGATATGCATCAATATTGTGATGGACATTGAAGTACTTAGATTTTCCTGGGCCAACGGGAGCAACCGCCCATGCCAAAGCCCTAGGCCATATATACTCGGTTTGAGATGCTAGCTTAGGTTGTCCCGGGCGCAACCTCTCACGTGCCCAAAGCATCAATATTGTCAAGCATCCCGAAATAGACTTGCAATCCTTTTGACTTGCCTCAAATAAATTCCTATATAGATAGGCAAGTGCTCCTGCACCCCAAGCATACCCAACAATTCTAGAAGTATCAAGCAACAAGGGAATTAATCTTGGATGAGCAACATTGTTTGATTTTGTGGGGAACAATATCGCCCCACACAAATAAAACACATAACCCCGTGTATATATTTCTAGAAGCTCCCGATCCTCCTTGTTCGGGCATTTGCGATATCTCTCCCTCAAAAAATTTAATTTCACACCACCTCTCTCCAAAGCATTGTCCCTTTCCTCAAATGAGAGTGTCGGATCCGGCCAAACCTGTAACCAAAGATTTTTTACGTTAATTGCGTCACTCAAAGTTACCGCCTCTCCAACAACCGGAAGCCCCGTCAACATGTACACATCTTCAAGTGTCACCGTCATCTCCCCGAAAGTAAAGTGGAATGTGTTGGTTTCCGACCTCCAACGCTCCACTAATGACGTAATTAAAGCCACATCATTTTGCATAACGGCTCTTGGGTTGGTAAACATTCCGAAACCCCAATGTTGTAAAAGATGAATTTGATAAGGCTCTAATTCCCATTGATTAAGAAACGAGGTACTTTGACGGATTGTAAGTTTATCTCGATGATCACCAACCCATATTCTACTACTTATATGGTTTTCTTGGTCGGTAAGGAGAGAAGGATCAACCGGACCGCAAAAATCTTCCATCTAAAATCCAATATATACAAAAAATTTAATCCAAACAAAAAATAATCCAAACTACACAATACATACAAAAAAAATCCAAACTTTAATCTAATAAACTTTAAAATGCAAACTTTAATCCAATAATCCAAAATTTTGAAATAATTCAAAAATTCGAACCCTAATTCGAAATAATTCGAAAAATTCGAACACTAATTCGAAATAATTCCAAAAATTCGAAATGTACATACATACACGAATCTACACACATATATACATACAATTCGAAATCTACACACATATATACATATATACATACATACACGAATCTACACATACAAATCGAAATGATATATACATGCATACATACCTATAGGAATCTACATACAAGAAATAGACACGAAGTTACTCACTTTATATGCAGAAATGATGAAATTGATGATGATTTACTTCCGATTCCGGTGGATTTGCGATGTCCGGTGGTCTGTGGATGATTTGCTAAATGTTTTGTAAAATTATGTATATGAACCACAATACGCTATATGATATTCTGTGTGAAATAAACCCGGTTTCGATAAAAAAAACCGTGTACGCTATATAATATAGCGTACTACGCTATATAATATAGCGTAAGTTTAAACCGACACGTGCAGGGCACGTGACAGATTTAGGGATAAAAAGGTAAAAAGGCTTACGCTATATTATATAGTGTAGTACGCTATATAATATAGCGTATACTTTTAAATCCCAACCGCCCATATCTTTAGTGGACGGTTATAGATGGGTTGGTTGGATATTAGATTATATCCAACTTTGGCTATATATATATATACATGTAAAGAAATCTCAAGAAACACAAAGAAAGAGAACTAATTCAATATCTTACTAACTCCAAGCTCAAGAAAGCTCCAGATCTGTTCAAGAAAGTAAAGTTAAAAACAAAAACTTGAAAATAAATCTGAAATTTTGTAAAATGGGTCAATGAACTTACTAAATCGTGCTAATTAAAAGTGGGGTTCTGCTTATTTAACTCCAATCCAATCCATTGCAAACAAATTACAACTGAGATTTTGAGAACAAAGAAGCTTCCAAAGCTCCAAACTCCAAACTCACAATCCAAAGCTCCAAACTCAAACCTTCAAGCTCCGGATTTGTTGAAGAAACAAAAAATATGAAGTAAAAGAAAGAAACAAACGAAGAAAAGAAAGTTATTTGAAAGTAGTAATCGGACAAACGAAGTTTAATCGGAGTTTTAATTGAAAGTAGGAAAGCTAGGGGTTAAGTTTGAGGAAGAAAGGGCGAGAGAGCTCAGTTTTGGTTTTGATTTGGGGATCGAGTAATAAATTGTAAGAAAGGAAGATATCTTTTGTTTTAATGTAATTTTTATGAATTTTGTTTTAAAATTTTAATGTTTTAGGGGACAGCTGGAAGGTTTTGTAAGAGAGCGGGATGAGAAATTTAGTTTAAGGGGGAAAATTTTGTTAAGGGGGGAAAGTAATTGTAGAAAATTTTCTAGGGGGGGGGGAATATGGGGAGGTCGTTGCTGTAATTTTTTTAAAAAGAGTTTTAGACATCGCTTTAAAAGAAACTTGATGTCTGAGTCGTTGTTGGAATTTTTAAAAAAGTTTAAGATATCGCTTTTTAAGTAAAACTGATGTCTGATTTATACAAGACATCGGTTTTAAAATTACCGATGTAAGAAAGGCTTTTAACATCGGTGGCATTTGGAACCGATGTCTTAAGTGCGATGTCTAATCCTGTTTTTTTAGTAGTGTTTGGAAAAGGTCAAGAGTTCGAATCCAAACGAATGGCTTTAATTTACTATTTTTTATTAATTTTATAAATAAATATATATCAAATTATTAATTTTAAATAATATATAAGATAATTTTGTTTAAATTTCTAGAGTACAAGTTGGTGGAGTGGCAAAAGTTTTGTGTAGTTTGTAAAAGGTAAAGAGTTCGAATCCAAACTTATGCTATGTTTTTTTAATTAAACAACTAATAAATATTGCCGCAATGAAGGGTTGCGGCAGTACTATTTTCACTAATACCGCATTGAAGGATTGCGGCAGTACTGCAGCAATTAAGAGTTGCGGCTGTATTGGTGGCTGTTCTAACCAACGGTGGTTGTGGAGCAAACCGCTATACATACATACATACATACATACATATATATATATATATATATATATATATATATATATATATATATATATATATATATATATATATGAGACCCATCTTATAATGAGACCCTCTCTTATAATGAGTCCCCCTCATATTTTATCTATTTTAAAGGGTCCCGCCAGGGGCACCCAATACAAAAAATTCTTATAATTCTACCCTCTATTCAATCATCAAAAAAAATTTTAAAAAATAATAAAATAAACTGTTCCCACGTCATCATTTAAAAAAAATTTAATTTTTTTTTGAGGAATGGATAGAGGGTAGAATTATAAGAATTTTTTGTATTGGGTGCCCCTAGCGGGGCGCTTTAGAATACAAGAAATATGAGGGGGACTCATTATAAGAAAGGGTCTCATTATAAGAGGGGTCTCATTTGAGCAGCCCCCTATATATATATATATATATATATATATATATATATATATATATATATATATATATATATATATATATATATATTCACATATTCTTATGAAAATACAATTGCAGTGTATTACAAATAATTATAATGTTTAATTAAGTAATTATTATTAAATAAAAATGGAGATACATTGATTAAACTAATATCTTATGTATATTACTGATCAATTAAAATTTTTTTCTTATATAATTATAAGTTATATATTAGTAATAGATATTAGTATGGGTTAGTATTAATGTAACTATTGATAGTTATTAATGTGAAAATAAATTAAATAAATATTTATAGATATTAATGAGAGTATTAATTGGATTGAATAAATATTTTATTGATAATAATTAGATTATTAATTAGATAAAATAAATATATTATATAGATATTATGTAACGCCCCCTAATCCGGGATTAGAAGATTTGGTCGTCACGCGAAAATCCTCAAAATAAAACATCTGTTTAATAATAATCATTCACTTGTGATTGTCCAACACTGGAAATATAACATCTGTGATCCCAAACATACCAAGATCTTTAAGGTCATATGGCTAGAAACAAGAATCCAAATTCCATTAAATAAAAAATATTCATTCTTTACAACATTCTCTCTGATCAAATCTTAAACCACTGGTGTTACTTCGATAAGACGTACGCCAGGCCAACTAGACTATTACATAATAATAATAATAATAATAATAATAATAATAATAATAATAATAATAATAATAATAATAATAATAATAATAATAATAATAATAAATATTAGAACTTAAATATATAAAATAGATCTTACACTAAATCCAGACATCCTGAGCCAAGTCATCTTCGAAATAGAATCATGCTTCTTCTCTTTCTGAACTGTGCGGATAAGTCTCGCCAAACTACCTTACTGAAATGTTAGAGTTTAAAATAGCAAGTATGAGTGAAAGAAATGCTCAGCAAGCGTATAAATTTTTGATATAAAACCAGGATAAGTGGGGCATAAAATCAACTGAAATGAAAAACAGTTTATAGAGAAATTGAATCAACAACTGTGATATAATTCAAACCATAACTGAAATCATTTGGCATGTCATAAAACTGAATCATCTGCAAACTCACAATATATAATAGTCATTCTGGCGATATGGATTGGATATAAAACTGAAACATCATTGCCCCCTGCTCAGGTTCTAAGACAATGAGACCCTTTATAATCACCGGTAGTTTTCTATACCCGTGTTATAATCCGGATTTCTGGGGCACCCAAAAGAGGCAAGTAATGTTAGCCTATAGGATGATGGTATGGTTACCATATCTTCCTTAAATATAGCTGGACAAACTACTCGACATGGCGTCCTACGCTTTACTATTTTTCAATCCAATAGAGCAATTTCCGAATTCAACAGGAAATCCTTAGTTTTAAAGACGGGTCACATCCCTATTATTTACTACGATAATAAGGATGTGAAGAGTTTATATTAAACAATTCCCCAAATCAAGGGTACCAATAACAAGCAACTGTGTTCGCACAAAAATATTTAAGAATCACGAATAGCTCTGAACAATAGCTATTCGTCATGATATGAATCAATGAAACATAAAATAAAAGTGTTTAAGATGATCAAGGGGAAAATACTTGCCTCTGGTCCTTAGTTATTACGTAAAGCAGAATACGTGAGAATCTTTCTTTCTCCCATCCCACGACTTTATAATCTCCCATCTGATCATTCTTTGATACGTCGCACACGCGGTTGCCACGAGTTTGAACTATTGAGATCGAGCTCGCGCGTCTATTCTATAGTCAAACGTAAGACGTACTTTAGTCTAACTACGTTCTATATGACTACACTATCTCGTGTAACTCCCTATTTATCTACCCCGGCGGTATAAAAAATTAAGTAACCAATTATACACATAGCAATTAGCAGTTAAAGCATACTTTGCAAATATTGGAATTAATTAAGTAAAATAGATTCTAACACAGGGAAATTTTAGAAAATTTCGGTATGAAGTATTCGTAAATAGGACTATCCACCTGATTTTCAATTTCACAATTCAACTGTATATACACTACGAAAATGAAGTTGCCTCAACTTGCAGTAACCAGTTAAGAAAATAAACAATTAATGAAATGATCTACTCAGACTTGCAGCACCTAAACAATTAAGGAAATGATCTGCCCAGACTTTCAGCACTAGACTTTCAGCACCTTGTCCTAAACAATTAAGGAAATGATCTGCCCAGACTTGCAGCACCTAAACAATTAAGGAAAATAAACTAACAGTTTGTCCTAATATGTAACATTTGGAAAACTATATAACCAGGAAATAAATTCATATTACAAGAAAATTTTTTGAAATAACCTTTTTATAAATTGGACTATCCTGGGGTCAGAACCCCTCAATTTCAATCAAAACCATTTCATTGTAATTCATGTCTTGTCAAGATCATTTAACTTTTATCAAGGCCTCTAAAGGCTAGTGGTAAGTTTCAATAACCACCACTCAACATTTATACAAAAATATAAAGTTTAAACAACCATACATTACTTAATCGAAATCATTTTAATCCCAAGTATTGATTACTAATAACCGATAATCAATTAACCAATTACAACCCAACACCAAGTAATCGACAATTATGACATTCAACAAATGCTCTAACTCGACTTACGGCATTTAGCACATATACATCACCGATAATCATTTATAACAAGTAAAGTCATATAAACTCCACATATAACACGACAACTATAATTAATCAATTAACAATCATTAAACCCTCGACTGAACCAACACTAACTAGTCAACAACTTCGACATCCACAGACTTAATAATTTAAACCAACATACTAAAACTAAATACAATGACCAATAATATACCACCATTGTTAAGACCATTTTTAACTCCGACCATTTGCTAAACCACAAAATTAAACCATTAAAATCATATCTTTAACTCCATATACTTAAACCAAGCATGAATTACCAACTAATATTGACAACTAAAACAAAATATTGAGACTCCGAAATTCGTAAAAAAATCCCCAAATTTTAACTTAAAACCATTTTTATCAAAACCTGGTCGGGTTGGCTTTTTAAATGGGTCGTCAAGAACACAAACATTACTTAAACAGTAGCTAAAGTACAGTTATCATAACAGGTCTACAGAATGAAGGACAAAGCATATACCTAGAGCCACATACTCATCTCATCTGATGAACTGTACTAAATCTTATCAATTTAGAGCATAGAAAGTCCCACTAAAGTTGCCAACTTAACAGATAATCATATAAATAAATACATATTCATTTTATATATTGGACACATATACAAAATTATAGTCTTTAATAATACTCAACTGTGCAAAGCCATGCTTTTGTGAACAACTATAAGTAGGCAACTAGAGTGATAAGATAATACTCATAACAAATTAAAATAAGCTCACTTTAAAGGAATGTAGATATGGTAGACATATAGAAAGGTACAATACATTTTTAAAAAACAATCTTAGGCTTACAACATACAGAACGGTCTTAGACAAATCCTAACATGGCAAACCTTATACCACATATCTTATATAGCACACCTATACCAACACAGACCACTTAATGTATATATATAGCACAAATTGGAGATCACAGAACTGCAAGTCTGTAACATATAACAAAATATTTAAAGTGAACTAAAAGGGTGCACATGGATTAATATGTGTGAGCAAAACAAGTGTATGTGTGAAAATGACTAGCATTCAACATATGTATCAATTGTCAAAGTAACATACATCAGACCAAGCATGATACTCAAATTATACAATAAATTTAATAAGTTCAATTAGCGCAGCTGATATTTTCATGTAATTCACACAAATTTACTAATTTGTTAATTAAAACATGCTTACAATATTGACTAAGATCAGCTGGAAATTAATCACAGAGCAAGCACATAGTAATCAACCAATACTAAGTCTAAATCCCACTAAATTGTCCGCCAAGCAATATATGAACACTATATTTCAACTAACTCTGCAATTAAACATATGAACCATTTACAACTTAGTCAAATCACATAAACTCTAACACATTATACGACAATAACACTTAACAATTATCAATTAATAATTACTAACCCGAACATATTATCGGACTCAAAATTAATCCCAACAATTATAATTAACAATTATACTCTCCGGATTAAATCACGAAAATTAAAGCATTAATATGGCAATTTAAATCTATTTTAACTACAAAAATTAAATAAATAATATATATATATATATATATATATATATATATATATTTATATATTAAAATACAAAATATACACGCGGATACGTGCCATCTCAATTATACCTTTCCGTTGACCACCGAACATCTCTACCATCTCTCTCCCTCTCACCTGCCATCTCTCTCTCTCTCTCTCTCTCTCTCTCTCTCTCTCTCTCTCTCTCTCTCTCCTGCTACACACCACCACCACCACCACCATGGTGGTGGTCTCCTCCGACGAACACATACACATACGTGTGTAGCCCACCCACAAGCACACACATATACACACGCATAGATCACACCATACACGCACATCGCCTCCCTTTTTTCCCATTTATGCCGCCTCAAGACTGCCGCGACTCTCCTCCGCTGCTGCAACTCTCGATCGCCGCCGAACCCCTCAGATGCCACCATCGTTTCGCCCCTTCCAATCTTCAATTACAAACCCCCAATTCAACTTAAACCCTAATCTCTCTCTTTCCCCCAGTTCTCTTTTCTCTCTCCCCGTATCTCTATATTCTCTCAGCTGTGTTTGTTTTTATGTCCTTATTGGGCTTGGCCCAATCCACTTATACTACCACTAATAATTCATTCTGGCCCCAATTAAGACATTACTTATAACCCACTTCTAATTAAAATCCGCAAAATATCACTCGGACAAAATAATATTTTTTGAACTAAAAGAATTTTGATTCGTAAAATTTAAAACTTAGCATAATTAAATACTAGAATATTTTTAAAGATTTGTGGAGAAAGAATTATAATTAAATCTAATTTTTCTAAATTGATATGCATTTTAAAAATCATTAATACTTTATAAAAGCAACTCTTAAATTAATAATTGTAATCCACAAATCACAATTTACAAGGCTTCATAAAATACTACAAACATTTTTGGTTGAGTAAATCTCAAATTCTCGATATTTATATATTAATCGAGTAATTTATATAAATCCTTAAATAATTGAAATAATTATTTTCCAAGGATATACAAGTTCAACCCACTTGCCTAGCAATTCTTTTGGCACTTTTTAAGTGAACCCTTACATAACACTTTTAAAAATACTATGTAAGTAATCTCTACCCATGTACATCACTTAAATAACACTTTATAAAATGTGATGTAAGTATTCCCTCGAACGCCTAAAATACCCTATTAAAATACACAATTCCCATTTAATTTAGAATTGAAATTTGAATACGTTACAGCAAGCTCCGCGAGGGAGTGAAGAAGCGAACGGGCTCCTCGCGATGGAGCGAAGCGCTCCGCAATGGCGCGAAGTTTCCATTTATGTATTCGCGATGCCGCGAACCTCGACGTCAGGCAGTGACTGATTTGTTAGCCCAACATTTTTTGTACTTAACCTCCTCAAAGACTTCGTTTCTGAGCTCCATTTCCATGCTTTTTAGTCCAAATTTTCACCATGCTTATTCTTCACCATTTTTACTCAATTTTTACTCCATTACCATCAAAATTCACCTTTGGGGAAATTTGGCTTCCTACCAGAAAATATGAATAAAACACATTAAAGATAACAAAACTTGATTCACAATATTAATTTTAGCCAGAAAATAGAGCTTAAAATGGTATGAAAATACTACTCATCACTCCCCCAAACTTAAATGTTTGTTTGTCCTTAAGCAAACAGAATCATGCAACTAAGATGAATGCAACTAATCCATATGTGAAATGCACAAGATCCATTATTTATTAGTTATAATTAAGCTATTAATGGTGCCTCGAAATATGTTTTTATTTGACATTTATCAAGCTCACACACCATGACTCACAACCAGCTTACACGAGAAAGTGTGAAAAATCCTATTGATAAAGTGTTTTAAAACTCGGGGAAGATGCCACCAACTGAACCCAACCCTCTTTGCTTAAGCCCCCAGGTCTGAACAAGAACTAAGTTTGGATGCCTCGACACCCAGATCCTAGGTTCTCATTTAATGTTTTCATGAGGTTCTATCCTCCTTGCCTTTGACACTACTATCGAACCCGATTCCCTTGTGACAAGCTAGGATACTTCACTATACTATAACGACTACACGCTCTTGATAGTTAGATCGACTGTGCAATGGTTGAGGTCCCAAAAGACTAATGCATCAATACTCGTTTAGCGAGTGTTAGGTCAGCAATCCCGGACATCAACACTTCAAACGCCTCCCGGAGATGCTCAATGTGATCTTCCTTATAAAGCCTTTTAACCAGCATATCATCCACATAGACTTCCATGGTCTTTCCAATTAGATGGGCAAATATCTTATTCACCAACCGTTGATAGGTAGCTCCTGCAATCTTTAGTTCAAAAGCCATAACAAGATAACAGTACGCACCAAAATCAGTGATGAATGATTCTGCTTTATTTATTAGATGCATGAGTGCTGGTCGTATCCTTTTGTCTTTATATGTTAATGATATGATTATTACTTGTGATGATTGTGATGGTATTTAGTCATTTAAACAGGAATTGGATCGTTATTTTTCTATGAAAGATTTAGGTTTGCACCGTTACTGTCTGGGAATTGAGGTTGCTAGTTCACCAAAGGGGTATCTTTTATCTCAATCTAAGTACATTGCCGATTTGCTTGACCGTGCACGTCTTACTGATAACAAGACAATGGATATTCCTATAGAGATGAATGCTAGATATTCTCCATGTCTTCCCTTAGCGGATCCTAGTTTACATCGCAAGATTGTTGGTAGTCTTGTTATCTCACCATTACTCGACCGGATATTGCATATGTTATTCATGTAATAAATTAGTTTGTCACTTTTTCTACTACCATACATTGGGCTGCAGTTCTTCGTATTCTCGAGTATCTTAATGGGACTCAATGTCAGAGTCTTTTGTTTCCTTTTTCTTTATCTTTAGAGTTGTGTGCTTATAATGATGCTGATTGGGATGGCGATCCTAAGGATAGTAAATTCTTTACTATTTTTTGTATTTTTCATGGTGATTCTTTTATTTCATGAAAGACTAAGAAGCATGATGTTCTTTCTCGATCATCTTCAGAAATTGAGTATCGTGCCATGGCTTCTACTACTTATGAGGTTGTTTGTTACGTTGGTTGCTTGTAAATTTTGGTGTTAAGCTTACTCTTTCTACTCCATTATATTGTTATAATAAGAGTGCAGTCTATATTGTTCGTAATCCGTATTTTATGAGCGCACTAAACATATAGAGATTGATTATCATGTTAGTCATCATCATTTGTAGTAGGGTACCATCACCTTACCTTATGTCTCTTCTACACTTCAGACTTATGTTTCTTGTCTTACAAATTCTCAATACTCATTGCTACAGCATCGTGAGTTTGAGGAGGGATGTTAGAATATATAAGTATTTGTTATATTATTGTATTAAGGGTATTTTCGGTATTTTATCTTAGATAGGTTTACTATATAAGTATTGAGACATGCATTATAATTTTTGGATTAGTTATAATAATATTTTACTTTTCTCTCGACTTTATCATGGTATCAGAGCTCGGTTTCGGATGAATCTCAGGTTTGAGTCCCTCCACATCCATTTATTTAATTCATTGTATGTGATCTTCAATATTTGTTATCCACCTGGTTTCGTCTACCGTCTATCAGATCAATCGTAGCGAAACGTATTGTACGATTGAGTGGGAGTGTTAAATAATATACATTGTGGCATAAGATCCCGTTAGGACTTACTCTCACACCCTAAAATTTTGTATGGACTAATTACTTAACATATATATATATATATATATATATAGGCTTTTGCTCAAATACAAACCAATCCTTAAATAGAAACTACAAACTAACACTAGATTAATTATATTTAATTTATTCTAAGGTTCCCACCAAGGGTACCTTCACAAAAAATGCTTAAAATGATTGGCTCTATCCACAAAAAAAAAACTTGCCGTGGAAATGCGAAGCATTTAAGACAGTAAACGGATGAGTTAGGTAGTCATGAGGGCCGCAGGCCCTCGACACACCCGTCAATCGTCTATTGCCTTTACCATTGATTGCCATTCCTTACAACTTTAGAATGATAAAGGCGCGAAGCGCCGTACAAGAAGGTGCGAAGCACCGTTAACCAGTGAAATTCACTGCCACGTCATCACGTGAACAGTGACTTTTTTTTTTTTTTTTTGCTGAATGAAGCCAATTATTTTAAACACTTTTTGTATTGGGGTACCCCTAGTTTGATCATTAGATTAGCATGAAATATTGAATTAGTGTTTAGTTTGTAGTTTGTAATTAATTTTAGTTTGTAGTAGAGTAGGACCCTATATATGTGTGTGTAATTTGCTTGAAATGTGTATAGGTTCTACAAATGTGCATGAGAAATCAAATCTTATTATGTAATATTATCATTATTATTTAAACTTGTTGAAAAAGATGAATCGTACATGGATAACTATGTAAGAAATTCCCTAGTTTTTAACCAATGCAAGGATTAGGATTGTGTTATGATTGAAGATGCTCACAAAGAAAATAAAAACTTATTTTAAGCACGTGTTTGACGGATCATATAAGTTCATATATGGACCTTAAGCCCATCTCAGCTTTTACACACTAATTTGGCATCTTCATTTCGGGTTAAATCTCAAAGTGCTCATTGAAATGGAGGGCTGGTATCAAATTGCTCACTCTAGTTATCGGCATCTCATTTGAATCATTAAAGTCATAATAAATATCAAATGGATAGCTTTAAAATATACTCGAAAAATAAAAATAATTTTTCATTGATTTCTACATATTTTTCCTGAATGCTTCCATAACCAAACGAAAGGTTAATAATTCTAGTATTTCTGATAATATATTAAGATTTTTAAAAATTCATTTACTATTTATTTTTAATTTTATTGTCATTTTCTTTGTTTTAATTAAAAATAAATAGTAAATAAACTTTTTAAATTCTAAATATATTATCAAAAATACTAGAATTATTAACCTTTCGTTTGGTTATGGAACCATTCAAGAAAAATGTGTAGAAATCAATGAAAAATTATTTTTAAATTTTGAGTATATTTTAAAGGTATCCATTTGATATTTATTATGACTTTAATGATTCAAATGAGATGCCGATAACTAGGGTGAACAATTTGATACTAGCCCTCCACTTCAGTGAGCACTTTGAGATTTAACCCTCTTCATTTGTATGAGCTTATTTCCTCTATATGAAATAAATAATGGGTTAAATATCAAACTGGCCACTGAAGTGGTGGTCATATATCACTTTACTCACTGATTTCAACGAGGTCTCATTTGAATCACTTAAGTCATAATAAATATCAAATAGATACCTATAAATATGTAATCGAGAATTAAAATAATTTTTTGTTAAGTTCAATACATTTTTCTTCAATGCCACCATAACCAAATGAAAAGTCATGGGTTCTAATATTTTAGATAATATATTTAAATTTTTTAAAATCTATTTACTATTTATTTTTAATTAAATCAAAGAAAATAACTAGAAAATTAAATATAAATAGTAAATATATTTTAAAAATTTTAAATATATTATCTAAAATATTAGAACCCATAACTTTTCATTTGGTCATGGTGGCATTGAAGAAAAATGTATTGAACTTAACAAAAAATTATTTTAATTCTCGATCACATATTTAGATGTATTTGTTTGATATTTATTATGACTTCAGTGATTCAAATGAGATCTCGTTGAAATCGGTGAGTAAAGTGATATATGACCTCCACTTCAGTGACCAATTTGATATTTAACCCAATAAATAATAAGTGCGTGAGATTCTGTTTTTTCCTATATGTCAACTCATTTCGGTGCTGTCATCTTTTTTATTTTTTTAGTGCATCATTTTTGTTCATTTATTTTATTTTCTTCATCATTCTATTTTCTTCCTTTTAAAAAGCAACTGACGCTTTATATTATTTTGGATTTGGAAATTTCAGTCATTTCCATTCTTCTTCTTTTTTGCACCATCCGTCCCTTTTAATTGAATTTTCTGAAATTTTTTAAGAGTATCTTTAAAGTAAATAAAGATTAACTTTGTTTACCATTTAATTTATTTTTATTTAATTTTGTTCTGAAGATGTGTCAAACTTATAAGAGTTATGTGTTTAATTGAAATAAGTTTTTAAATATTAATTAGACTCGTTAAAATAGAGGTGGAGAAACCAATAAAAACAATTGGTATAACTAGTGTTTTTTTATTATTTAAATACTTAATATTATTTAAACAACTCCTTTTTATAATTATAATGAAAAATATGATAATTAATTATAATTTACAAAATGCATCAATGAAATAAATCGTTTAAATATATTAATATAAGGGTGAAGGTCCAAAATGCCCCATTTCAATACATCATGACCCTCTCCTACCCCATTTCAAAATTTCGGCCATAAATATCCCATTAATACGCTGTTTCGTGCTCAGTAACAAGTGTCACGCATTTGCGTGCTGCGTAACAGGGGTATAACACGTTATTTCGTCTACCGCAACATGCTTGACACTGCAGACCAAACTCAGAAACAGGAGCTAATGCGCCAGACGCAAATGCCCATCAGCAATTTTTTTTGAAAAAAAAAGACATGGCAAACGCACTGCCGTATTTATGGGGTATGTCAGGGCCACATATTTATGGATGGGGTATTCTGGGTATTATCTCTTAATATAACTTAATAGTAAAATTTAGTAACACTTATCACACTAAAAAGTTACTTATTTATTTTAAGATTTCCCAAACAGATCACGACACTTATATGAGGGCAAACCGGTAGTGATTCAAAGATCCAAATTTGGGACAGATTATCCCAAATTCTTATCTAGCAGTGATCTAAATTTGGATCAGTGAATAGTACTGATCTAAATTTGGATCACCACTATTCACTGATTCAAATTTGGATCAATGAATAGTGGTGATCAGTTGGTTTAATATTAAAATAATAATTTTGTTGTTTATATATTTTTATTTTATTAGATTCAAAATTGATTTATGAATTTTTAATTATTTAATTACTAATAGTACATAATTATTAAAATGAATGTATTTTTCGTTAATTAAGAACACAATTTTAGTATTATTTACGCATATTAAAAAATTTATATATTTTGTTTATTTAATTTATTAAATATAATATAAATAGTTAATAACGATTAAACATTAAATTTAAGATTAAATAGTTTGATATAATATTTATGTAATATAATATGTATATAGTAATTTGGATCAAAATTTGGATCACGCTGCTGGAGTTGGTCAGAAATTTGTATCTGAATTTGGATCAGTTGTTAATTTAAATTTGAATTTTTGGATCAATAACCTGAAGTTGGATCATATATCAAATCCTAATTAATTAAGAAAATTAAACACAGTTCATGGAAAAGTAATGACCCACACGGACCAGGCGTATTGTTATGTGAGCTTTGTTATGGCTAATTATTAATGTGAAGACGCCCGAATCATCTCCTGGACAGCCTGCATTCTGATGAAACTAGTTAATCCAGTACTTGTTGATGAAAGCTATACTTAACCTACCAAACCCCTATGGTAGATATATATGGCATCTTCCTGTCGCAATCTGCTATCCATGAGCCGCTTCAAAGTTCAAATGTTTAGGCACATGAGTTTCGGACCATAATTTTAATACTAATTATGTAGATCTATTATTATGTTTGTTATTTATTTGTCTGCATGCAATGCCAACGGACATATATGGTATAAGCTTAGTTATGTACATTTATTTGTTTAATTAATTACTGTTATGCGATTAAATTACTTTATTCACAATTCTAAGATATATTATATGCAACAATATACAGTACCATCTTTCTTTAGTTTGAGGTGGAAGACTATTTGATTATGGCCATCCTGCAGGTCGGGGCTAATTTGAAATAAATGCAAGTCATACCAGTTGGTTTATACTTTATATAATTCAAGTGATATATTTTCAGATTATACCCTACACATATGTCTTTAAGCATTAAGTGTGTCTTCTTTTTTATCTAACTTCAGAGGAAAATATGCCTTGTTGAATAATCTAAATGTGATGATTTGAAAGTTTTAAGTTTTAGTGGCAATTTTATATTATTGAAAATGCCACAATCGTTGTCATGCACAAATTTCCGGAAAACATAAAGGTGAAACACAATATCTCGATGACACGGCGAATCTAAATATTATAAACTTAAAAAGGATCATTTATCTTTCTTGTAAGACAGTATAAGCTATAACAAATCAAACAATTAACGGCATGATATGGATAAATGTAATCGACGACAGAATCATAAATATTATAGACGATTATTATAGAGCTTCTCAAATCATTTCTACATGTATTAATTCTACATTTCTAGCTAGAAAGCAAGCTTTAATTGGAAGCACCTTGATTAAGAACTTGTGACATAGCTTATCTCCTTAATTTGTGATTAAATAATTAAATTGTGTAATCTAAGTGACATTAGAGCATTTCCGACCAATAGGGGTTGACAAGAGGTTGTCAAGTCCTATGTGTCATGACACCCTTAATTGTTCACCTATTGGAGTATCAATGTTGCCAACGTTGCCAATCAAAGTTGCCAAAAATTTGTAACTTACCCATTTAGTAAAAACACATACAACTCCCAAAAATGTATTTAACTTTACCCTTTTTTATATCTTCCAAATTTTTAATATAATTATAAAAAATAATATAAAATTTATGTATGGGACAACATTGGCAACTTTAAAAGTTGCCAACTATTGTAGTAGATTTGTAACAAAAGTTACCAAAAATGAGATGAAGGAGAGAAGAAATAAAAAAATAATATATGTTATGATGTGGTAAAAGTTGGCAACTATGTTGGCAAACTCTATTGGAGATGCTCTTAAGTGACATAATTTTTCTCGTTAAATTGTGATTAATAATTAAATTATGTGCTCTGAAATAACACACAATTTAGATGGTACTCATCCAAAAGAAAATTAAATAATAAGTAAATCATGCAGACAAATACATGACGTACTTAAGCTAGGGTTACACAACTCATATAGGCGCTATATGCGGAAGTTTAACAATACTTGAGCTACAAGTTAATAGAATGTTGATCGTCACCTTAATGAATAAATAATTAAATAAAGCATTTTCCTTAAGGAAAATGTTAGAATTACATAAAGTTTAACAAACGCTTTCACAAAATGATAAATATCTCAATTTGATTGGTTATAATTGAATGGGCTCCTTTATTCACATTAATATCAACCAATAAAAATAATTATTAGTGCAATCTAACTCATTCTGTGAATTTTTCTATACATATTTTCTATGTACCTATTATGTTTTGATGTCAACATTCTTTATCATATATATAGATAATTTTTGCGTGTATCAATTTTTGTGGATAAGAGCCACTCGTAAACTAGCTAGCTTGTAGTTTACAATAAGCGAGACAGCACAAGGAGCAGGAATATTCCACCAGCATCGGACAGTTGAAATTAATACAACCCCGCCTTTTCAAAAGATTCCCGGTGTCTATTCAGTTGAAATTCTTCTATGAATAATCAAGAACTTCGATTATAAACTGTGTTAATCGATAATTGATTTTGTGTTTGATATCAAGTATATTTACAACGTTATAATTATGAAAGAAAAATTCTTTCAAAATTGTCAATATTCTTTCCCTAATCTGAATGTTGGGAAAGAATGTCTACAACAATAAAAGACACTCTAAATCACGAATATAAATGTCTTCCAAAATTCTGGTATTTTGAAGACTGTTTTTAGTTTCTGCAAAATTTTAGAGACCAGCTTGTAATGAGGGACTGAATTGTGCTTTATAAGAAACTAGTTGATAGCCCGTGCCATGCCATGGGACGGGCACAGATTGAACACGAGCCGAGATTAAAATATTAATATAATAATTAATTATGTAGTTATAAAGAATCGAATTTGAGATAAAACTAAAAAGGTAAAGTAAATAAATCTTTATAATTATGTAGTTGTAAGAAATCGAACCCTAGGTGAAGCCAAAAAAAATTAAAATAAATAAATCTTGTATAATTATGTAGTTGTAAGGAATCGAACCCCGAATTTAGTGATAACTAAATTTGATATTTTGATATTTTGATATTATTGCGTATCATTAAAACATGGATTTCCACACTAATAAAGAATATAGATTGATTCAAGTAAGAGTTCAGAAATTGAGACACCTAATTATAGTTCTTCAGAATATCTAAAAGGCAGCTGGGCTTTTAAATCATAAGAAATGGGTTATTGTTGTTGAATAAGATTGGGCCTTGGGGCGGTCATCAACAGAACGGGTCAAGGTAACAGTAATGGGTTACATTAGATTTAACACAGTAGCAACTGAGAAATTTGAAGTGGCAACTCCAACAACTTCAAAGTACGATTTCCTCTCCTCTCTAATTTCTTTTTGTTGAAATCAATTTTTTTCCCCGAATGAACAGTGCTCCCCCCATGAACAATAGTCCGGCAGTGCAGGAGTAGTGTGATCCGGTGATGAATAGCATGAGTTAACAATATCTTTAATTTTATTTTTCTGAATTCAAATATGCAATTACCTTAATATGTAGCGAACTTCCAATCAAATAATAGAAGTCTAGCAAAGAATTTGCTCCCTTGACTGCATCTTTAGTTCTCGCAGTGATACCCCGGAGTGGAGCAGGATTCTCATTATAGAACTCAATTTAATCTTTTCTAAATAGTAGCAGAGTCGAAACATGTATACTCGGATATACTGTAATTCCGTGAAAGCTCCACCATCAATCAATCTCGCATTTTAACAATCCACTCTCAAGCCAATGAACAAATTTTTTTTTTTAGTACCTTTGTTTCCTCGGTTAGGTTGGAAATGTCCAATATGAATATGTCGAACTTTTGAAAATTTGACATATTTTTGGTCTACAATATGTTTCAGAATGTCCAAACCCTTGTCCGAGTGTCCGGCACAGTAGTCCACGCAAAATGAAGAGTCCGGGTAACAGAGCTTCCCCCTCCATTGCTTCGCCCACAAGTTGTACTGCATATTCTACCTGAGTTAAATTTGGAATCTGGTCGATTCACACTGATCCACAGTATAAAAGGATGCTTATGGTAACAAAACTCAGGAAACAGAATGAGGCGCTAGGGTGAAGGCACGTTTCTGTGGGTGGTTGCCCCTCTCTGCTAGCCTGTTAAGAGATCTCATGATCTTTTTAGCGCATGATTTTATTTTGAAACCCATGACTCTGAACCCAACTCGATAATCAACACGAGTATAGAGACAAAACCCGAGAATGACTCAATTGACCTGAATATGATTTGTTTAACTAATGTTATTCTTCCTGTAAACATTCATTTTCACCATATTTCAGTAAGTTTTGAGTAGAGTCTACAAGAAGTATATGGCAAGTCAGAAAATGGAACATTTTATGTACATCTCTGGTACTTACACGACTGATTCAGCAACAGACAGCTTGCATAACAAAAGTATAACATTGAATCTGTTGTACTCGCTTGATATACAGTGTTAATTCAATGAGCAGTCCTGAAGCAAGTAAGGAGAGATTGGAACGAACAAAACTTGCTTTTGCTATTACTCCTACACCCTGGACTAATATTATTGTCAGATAACCAACCAAATACAAATTTGCACTCGATATCTGAGATCAAGGTGGCAACCATACAGAAATTCACCTCATCCACAAATGAGATTTGAGAACCCCTACATTGCATGCCAATTAAAGATACGATGGCTCCTAAAGAGGATGCCATATACATCATTCCAGTCTTTTAACTTAATAATAACTAAGTTGACTACAAGGAATGGAGAAAAGAAGCACATTTTCAGTCTATTCTTCATCCAATGGCACAACCAAAAAATACACGACTAGCTAATCCATTAGAAAACTACGATGCTTATGCCGGAGGTTCATGAAAAAACTAACTGAGGTAAGACCAGTTTATCATCTTTTAGAACAGCTCTTCTAGTTTACAAACCCCAGGAGAACCAAATAAATGAAATGAATTAAGATTTCGATTTCAGGTTTCACTATGAATTGCATAGTAGGCAGCAGCAGCAGTATACACTAAAATTCACAAAACATGCAAAACTACATAGTTCAAAATCTGCGATGTTTTTTCTTTTTCTTATAAAAGTGATCAGAACAAAACAATTTCTATAAATTAACACACCGGAGCTCGACAAACCCTTCCACTTGTATACAGCATTGTTAATAGTAGAGTATCTAAATTGCCAATCCTTTAATTTCAAAAAAAAAAAGTGGTGTTACAAGAGTATTTATAGAGCTCCTAAGTGGGCTTCTAATGGGCCTTTACTAACTAGGTGAGCCTATGGCCCAACATTCAATCCCCCCTTAGCACAAAAAGTATCTTTAGATCTTTCCTTTTTTTTTGTTTATTCTACCTCCCTATTTTCAAGGTTTTATTTTTCTTTAAATAAAAGAAAAATTTACAAGAAAAGAAATGAAAATTGGGACACACCGGTTTCGTGTATATGCTGTTGAGTGGTCTTGTCTCTCCACTTCCCCATACATTCGAACTGGCGCCCGCCATTTGTAGAGGTAAACCCCTTCATCTTTTTCTTCATTCTTCTATAAATGTTTATTGCTTTATGCCTTTGTTTTCTTTCTTCATACTTCTTTTCTTTTGCCATTATCCGGTGTGTGAGGTACTTCGTTCTTTCCCTGCTCTTTCTTCTTTCTCGCTTCTTTTCTTCTATTGCCTGTTTGTCCTATTTTTCTTGTTTCTTTTCGTCGATATGGGGGCTGTTATTGCGTCTTGTTCGTCCATTGAGAGTGTAGATTTAAATGAGGATGAGAGTAGTTTTAAGAGTACACCCCCTGATCCAGTTAAATAATCTCGTTATCGTCTTCGAAACTCTGCACCTGTAAAGATTGAGTCTTTTTCACCCAGTTCTGTTAGTAAGATCCCTTTCGTTGCCGGGTCTGCCTCCCGAACCCCCTCTATTGATGATATTGTCAGGCCTCGCTCTGGGGCTTCATTTGAGTCGAATCAATCGTTTAACAAGCCTAGTTATTACTCCAACGGGAAAATTAATTCTAAAGTCCCTGAACTATTACCGTTTTTTTCTCTAAGTCCCTGAACTAAAAAAGTAAATTTCTAGGTAATTAAACTTTTGAATTTTTCTCATCGCAGTCCTTTCGTTAGATTTTGACTAACGCCGTTAGTCAATGATTTATTACTATTAGACATTTCTTATGTAAGTCCCTAAACTATTAGACATTTCTTATTTAAGTCCCTGAACTGAAAATTTAAATTTAAATTTCAATTTTATATTAAAAATCACATTTATTACTCTTTTATTTTTTATTTACTTTCATCCTTGTTAATTTAGAATTTTACTAATTTTCTTTTTTAACTTTGCATATATTATTACTTAATTACTTATTATTACTACTAACTAATAAATTTCCCTTTTCAGGTAAAACATGCTACCTTTTCTATTTTTCAATAACTAATCAATTTCCTTTTTCACATAAAATACATTATCATTTAATTTTTATCTAATTAAATTTTAACATAAAATAAAATTTATTACATATCAAAAGAATTTGTGCATCGCACGGGTTATAAGCTAGTTATATTAAAATGAGTAATGTTAACTGAACTATAAAAATACATGAACTTATATATAAAAAAATCAAGTGATTAAAAATTTTAATATTTTATTTATTTATTAGAAAAAAATTATAATATTATATATTCTAATTTATTGAAAATATATAAATAAAATCATTCGCCAAAGTGTGATATACATCTATAATTTACATATCAGGAATAATTAAACAATTTTTTATATTATATACACCGACTTTATAAAAATTACTAAAAATATAAATATAAACAAAGTTAAAATGAAAACATTGTACATATATATTAATTTTTTAATGTTTTTCAGAACACAAATAAATGCAAAGTTAAAAAAGAAAATAAATTAAATTCTAAACTAAAAAGAATGAAATTAAATAAATTTTCAATTCAGGGACTTACATAAGAAATGCCTAATAGTTTAGGGACTTACATAAGAAATGCCTAATAGTAATAAATCATTGACTAACGGCATTAGTCAAAATCTAACAGAAGGACTGCGATGGGAAAAAATCAAAAGTTTGATTACCTAGAAATTCACTTTGTTAGTTCAGGGACTTAGAAAAAAAAACGGTAATAGTTCAGGGACTTTAAAAATAATTTTCCCTTACTCCAGCACCCTCTTGATCTTGATAGGTTAGCCCAATATATCTCCCTTCCTCGAGGTTATAATGCATTTGCTCCAAATGATGATGACCGAATGTGGAAACCACCCCGTCCTAATTGCCATGCCATTCCTGATGTATACTACGAGTATGGTCTTAGACTGCCCTTGCACCCCTTTTTCCGTTTATTCTTCAAGCCCTTGGTTGTGGTTTGAGCCAGTTAGTACCTAACGCGGTGCTCCAGATCAATGGGGTTATCGCGAGGTGCTCTGAACTGGGTCAGTTTCCCAGCCTCGATTTATTTCTCTCTATCTTTCGCTTTAAGAGTAATGGCGTTCAGTTCTACCTTGACAAGAAAGAGGGTTGTAGAAGATTGGTTGAGGCTCCTGTGTCGAACTATGGATGGCATAATATGTGGACCTGGTACGAGGGCCCCGAGCTGGAGGTTATTGACCCATGGCAGGTTCACTCTCCGGGGCGGGTGAAGTCTGTTAACCGATTATGGTCTATGACTTCTTCGGACTTGAAGGGTTTTTTAGGGTCCGTTATGAAATACTGGCCTGAGGAGTTTCTAGATACTCAATTTTTGAATGATCATTTTTTTAAGCCTTTCCCTTTTTGTGCTCCCTCGATTCTTTTCACTATATGATCTTAACTATTTTTTCTTCTTGTTTTGCAGTATCTGGTGCGAGGTTATTTGAGGTGGTAGATTTATTTGCTAACATGCCGATTGATGAATTTTTGGCTCGTTTGGTTAAGAGTAAGGCTGCAGGAGCTTCCACTTTGATGCCCAATGCTGGTGTGGAGAGTGGCCCTGAGGTGGTCTCACGAAGTATTGGACCTTGTACTACCGTGACCGGTGTTGGTGCTTCTAAGACCACTATTGTGAAGGATCGAGAGATGAAGAGGCACCAAGATGGGCACCTCTCTAAGAGTCATCCATCTAAGAAGTTGAAGGAGCCGTTGAGCTGCCCGAGCTCCGGAAAGGTGGATTTGCTTTCTGGAGATGTTGTGGAGCTTTCTCCCCGAGAGCAGTCTAAAGTTGGGGTTTTTGATATTACTACTAGCGGAGGTCTCCGTGTATGTAAAGGTTTAGTTGATAAGGTATCTTCTTTTCGCTTTTACCTCTTGACCTTTATATGGGTGTCTCTTATCTGTCTCTTTTTGCTTACTGTTTTCTTTTTCTTCTTTTTTGTAGTTGTCCATGGAGTTGGAGAAGTTAATGAGCCTTGAAGATGTTGTGGAACCTCCTAAAGTGAAGGCTCTTCGTGAAGTGAGGCATTTGAAGAAAGTGAACAAGGAATTGGAAGGGTCTTCACAAGATTTGGTTAAAGATAATAGGATTGCTGCTGATAAGCTTTTTTCTGCCTTGACTGAGAAATCTGAGTTGATTACTGAATGTGACACTCTGAGCAATCAAGTGAAGAATTTGCAATCGGACAATCAAGCTTTGAAGGATGCTGTTAAGACTTCAGAAGAGTGCCTTGCCAAAAAGATGGATGCATGGATGGACGAGAGAGCCAGTCTGATGACCAAGTTGGAGGACTTAACTAACCAATTGACTAAATGTCAAGCTGAATCTTTGTCCTCTTTTGAGGAGGGCTATGGTGAAAGTGTTGGGCATTTTGCTAAGTTTGGAATTGATGTGACAGGCCACACATTTGAATGTTATCTGGCCGATGTGGCAAAGAAGGATGAAGTCGGGAAGACCGACTCATCGGATTCTGTTGTGAAGGCTTGAAGACTCACTACTAGAAAAACGTCAACCGATGTCTATGTAAATCCAGAACCGATGTCTTCGCATGTGTAGAGAAAGGTAGGGGTCTTAGACATCGGTTCTTAACCGATGTCTGTAGTACTTTTAGACATCGTTTCTAACGAAAGAACTGATGTCTGAAATAGTTTTAGACATCATTTCTGCAGTAATATGTCATGACTATCATGTGAATTTTACCTTAATACAAGATTTATATCATCTTAAACATATGACATGTAATATAAAACAAGACATAAACATCGAAAAAAATACTGAACTGATGTTCATGTCAACAATTAACATCAGTTCTTCAATGTAACTGATGTCAATGTTTATGTTTAACATCGTTTTCTTAACTACATACCGATGTCTATGTAAATAATATACATCGGTTACTTATGTCAATGTTTATGTTTAACATCGTTTTCTTAACTATATACCGATGTCTATGTAAATAATATACATCGGTTACTTAGTAAACAACCGATGTCTATTGTACATATCTTATTTAGAACCGATGTATATTAGAAATTATTACATCGGTTTCTTATTTATAACCGATGTCTATTTCACGTTATTACACCAGTTTCTAGCATATTATATTAGAAAGTGATGTCTGATTTGTTTTTTTTTATATGCTGATGCTCAGCACATATGACATGCCCAAAAAACCAAGACCAAAATCAAAATGCATGGCAAACCAAAACTAATATAAGGAAATCAAAATGCCAAAATATATACCAAAGCCAAAAGCAACTACATTTCAATTCACATATTACAAACCATCCAAAATATCCAAACTAAGTACATCCAATTCATCCAAAAACTAATTCATCAAATATGAAAGTACTGCCAAAGTGTTAGAAGTACACAAAAACTTGCACATATTCCTAGGCCCTGCTTATACAAATTTTTCAATAAGGCTAAGAGTCTCAACTCGGACCTCATCAAGCTCGGCCCTTGAACAAGTGACCTTGCGAGTCTTGGCATTCCACTGAAAAGTGTAAACACAAGAAAAATTACAAGGAATGCTACTATAATTATATACCAATTATGCATCGAAGGAAAAACTTATACCTTTTTTAGAAATGACATTTCACTGTCCATTACAATTTCTTTCATGTAATGCATAATTACATAGCCACATTCAATGCCACCGGGTTGTTTAGGACATCCCTATTTTACAAAAAAAAAATGGATCAATAACAACTACAGATACAACACAGATAAATTCCCGTAGGCAGGGAAGTCATTTATGGTCCACAATAAATTGGCTCTTAAAGTGAAATATGATTTACTATACGCATCATACACATTTTGTTCGCCCTCTTCCCAAAGCTTCTTTAAATCATCAATCAACGGCTGTAAATATACATCAATGTCATTACCAGGCTCATGCGGACCGGAAACTAATATAGTTAACATCATAAATTTCCTCTTCATGCATAACCAGGGAGGAAGATTATAATTTACTAGTATTACCGGCCAGCAAGAGTATCTATTGGTTGGACCATTGTTATGTGGGTTTATACCATCTGCCGATAAAGCCAAACGAATATTTCTTGCTTCACTACCAAAGGCAGGCCACCTATAATCGACATTTCTCCAAGAAGGAGAGTCGGCTGGATGCCTCATCTTTCCATCTTGTATTCGATGCTTTGCATGCCAAGTCATAAGTTCAGCGGTAGAAGGAGATTTAAACAACCGTTTAAATCTCGGAATAATCGGAAAATACCACATGACTTTTGCAGGAATATTAACCCTTATTTTACCATCCTTTGCCACCTTCCAGCGAGATAGACGACACTTAGGACACTCAGAAGCACTAGAATATAAACCCCGATATAGTATGCAGTTGTTAGGACACGAGTGATATTTTATATACTCTAGGCCTAAATCAGACATGGTTTTCTTTGCTTCATATGCATTAGGTGGCAACACATTATCCTTAGGAAGGAGAGAGCCAACGGAAGAGAGCAAATCTGTGAAGGCACTGTCACTTATACCAAACCTAGCTTTCCAATTATGTAACTTTAGCATTGACTCTAACTTGGTACATTCGCTACCCTCATACAAAGGTTGTTGAGCATCTGCCAAAAACCTCCTAAACTCATATGAATCATTATCGTGGTCAGCAGAATTATATGCAGCATCACAAACATTATTAGTTTCTGATGCATGTACATGTGCAGAGGTAGGTGCAGGGGTAGGTGCAACTTTCGTCTTTGAAGCAGCAGATGTACTACCAACTGATGACTTAATCCTAGAATCCTCTTGGTGCCAAATCCAATCAACATACCCTAAACTAAAACCATTTTCATATAAATGACCCCTAATGATTTTTACCGAGAACTTTTTGAAGTTGACACATCGTGCACAAGGACATGGAATGTTCTTGGGATCATGACAATTTTCCTCGGCATATATCAAGAACTGTTCAACACCTATTTCATAAGCTAATGAATCCCTATCTTTCAAAATCCATGACTTGTCCATGTTATCAGCAAACTACCTGATTGTCACTTCATATGTCAAATAACAGCGCAGGCATTTTACAGGGACAACTACTGTCTATATTACTATGGTGATAACTTTAATATTCAAATTATTAACACGTTGCTAAAAGTAATATAATTTTCTTAATTGGTTTATATTCTCTACGCACTGAAATATATCAACCAAACAAACTCTATATATACTTTAAATTAAAAATAAGTAAATGGAAACAGCATCAATAAAACATAAATACATTACGCAATTAAGAACATACAGAAACAGACATTAGCCAAAGAACATACTAAATAAACTATGAACACCATATAAATAAATTAAGAACTACACAAACCTAGCCTATATATACATACAATCAAAATAACTGTGAACATAGACTTATACACATACAATATATATACTTATAAACATACATGCAATTGAACATACAAGCAAATGAACATACATCATACATGCAATTAAACATACATGCAAATACAGTTACAAAACAACCAAATACAATTTAAACAACCAAATATAATAAAAAAAACAAAGAACAGATTCGAGCAAAGTACCTAGCTAATCGACCAAATCGAGCAAAAACATTTACTCCAAGCTTCTTTTTGAACAGCCTCCAAGCTACTTCTTGAACAGCCTCCAAGCTCCAAGATCTGTTAACAAATCGAACATTAGTTGACCTAATATTGAAAGGGGATCTAACGGAGTACAAACAAATTGAATTAATTAATCGACCTAATACTGAAAAGGGGTTTAAAGATTGAAAGGATTACAAGAATCAGTAGTCGGGGGTGAGGGTTAATTTGACCTAATTGAAGAAAAGAGGTTAGGGTTCTTGCCAGTCGCCAGAACGGGGGGGGGGTTGGGTTTTTTTGTCTGAGCGGGGGGGGGGGTTTGTTTAGATTTTTTGTTTTGATTTTTTCTTTTTTGTTTTTTGTCTAAGCGGGAGTTCAATTGTGGTTTTTAGGGGGAAATATTTGGCTAAGGGGGGAAAGGAAAAGGGGGAAGCGTGATTTTATTTTTTATAAATTAAACTCCAGACATCGGTTTTTCGATTAAGTGATGTATTTACTTATATTAGACATCGGTTAAACTTTTACTGATGTTATAGATACTTTTAACATCAGTGGCTTTTCGAACCGATGTCTAATGTGTGATGTCTATTACAATTTTTCTAGTAGTGACTTTTCTATCTGCCTGGGGTATGCCCCGATAGGCCTTATGTAATTTAAAATTTCTTTATCGTATCTTTTGAATTCTGCGAAAATGGTTGAACTTTTTGAACTTTTGTGGCTTGTCATGTATCCTAGATTTCGGTAACGTCGGTTGTACTTTGATGAACGTTCTTCGTAGTTTACGCGTGTTTTTGAATGATGCTTGTTCTTTTTTTTTTTTGCACTTCTTCTGACATGGAGAATTTTGGAGCCGTTTACACGGATATTCATTTTGTTGAATTGTTTGAAAATGGCTTGCAGCATTTTCCCTTTTTCCAAAGATGTAGATGTCTCAGAGAACCTTGGGCATAATGAGGTATTCGAGGTGATCCATGAATTATCCTTTGACGTATTTATTTTACTTCCTTTTGTTTAAACTGAAGGATTTTTCTGGTGATGAATCCTTTTTTGGAGATATTTCTTGTGGAGGTTTGGTGCAATTTTACCTTTTTCTATAATCATTGTTCGAATTCTGGAGTTAGCTTATTTCCCTTTTCATCTTTGGCGGAGTCTTCATCTAGGAGTCTTTTGGTGTATTTTAGGCTTACACTTGTTTTGGAGTTTGGTGATTTTATTGTGCGTTACCTTTCCCTCCGTCGACGGCGAATTTTGGCATATATTCGGCTATATTTTTACTTTTGTTGTGAGCTTTACCTTTTCTTTTATTTTGTGGCGTATTTGGAGATGTTCGTTAACCTGGAGTGTTTTCTATTGCGATGGCGAACTTTACCTTTTCCTTTGTGTTATTGATGCTTTTGGAGATGTTTATTAGTTTGGAGTATTTCTTTCGATTGTATTTTTATTTTGGTGGTGAACTTTACCTTTTTCTTTGTATTATTTGACGCCTTTGGAGATGTTTGAGGAGATGTTGAGCTCTTTGAGCCATTTGAGGTGATCAGAGTGTTGCCCTTTGAGAAGGTTTTCATTGTCCCTTCTTTAAATGGAGATGGGTCTTATTGACCTATGTACTTTGCAAACTAGAAATTTAAAGCATGCATAATAACTTTTGACAAGTAAAACGTAATGGAGTAATCTATGAATAAAAATATGATGACGCAAAGATTTTTTACTCCAACTGAAGCTTCATTCGTAAAAACTTAAACAAATGTCGACTTAAATCGTCCCACTCGTTAGTAGAGCGTACTACGAACGTGACTTGATTACATGAAAACTTAGAAACTTTCTTCGTACCTTAAGTAAATAACTTAAAGAGGTAGGTGATGCCTGTCTATTGGTAGAACTTCTTGATGTGGATGGCGTTCCAGGCATTTAACACCGGCTTTCCATCGAGGTGCTCGAGGCGATAAGAACCTGAGTCAATGACCTTGGTGACCCTATATGGTCCTTCCCATGGGGGAGACATCTTGTTCTGTTTTGAAGGCATTGATGCCGCAGCCTCTCTTAGAACGAGGTCATTGACCTGAAAGGCACGAGGTTTTACCTTTGAGTTGTACAGTTTTGCTACCCTTTCCTGGTACCTGGAGACATTGGCCTGCGTGGAGTCTCTGAGCTCTTCGAGGAGATCGACATTGAGCTTCAGTCCTTCCTCGGATGATTTTGGATCAAAGCTTTCAATTCTTAAAGACTTGGAACTTATTTCAACTAGGAGCACAGCCTCGGTTCCGTACGCCATCTTAAAGGGTGTTTCACCCGTGGATGCTTTTGGCGTAGTTCGAAGACTCCATAATACATTAGGTAGTTCATCCACCCAGTTTCTATTGGCTTCCAGTAGTCTTTTCTTCAGTCCTTGTAAAATTGCTTTGTTGGTGATTTCTACCTGCCCGTTGGCTTGCGGGTACGCAACTGAGGCTTTGAGATGTTGGATTTCAAGCTCTATCATCGCATTAACCCATTTTTCTCCTGTGAACTGAGTTCCGTTGTCTGTAATTACCATTCAAGGTACTCCAAACCTGAACACTATGTGTTCCATGAAGAAATGGACTGCTTCGATCTCTCTTATTCTCGCTAAGGGTCTTGCTTCTACCCATTTTGTAAAGTAATCAATAGCCACAATTATGTATTGGCATTGCTTTGAACGTTTTGGTAAAGGACCCACAAGATCAATGCCCCACATAAAGAATGGACATGGAGTGGTTGTTGGATTGAAAGGAACCGAGGGTCTGTGGTTCATGGACCCATACTTTTGACACGGTTCACAGCGCTTCGTGAACTCCTCACAATCCTGGCGCATCGTACGCCAATAAACCCAATGTCTTATAATTTTTAATGCCATATTTTTCCCAGCCAGGTGGTATCCACAAATTCCTGAGTGCACCTCGACCATAATCATTTTTGCTTCATCTTGATTAACACACTTGAGTAGTGGTTCAACTAGGGCTCTTTTGAATAACTTGTTATCTATTAAACAATAGTTCTTTGCTTTCACTATCATTTTTCTTTCCTCTTGCTTGTTCAATTCCTCACTAGTTCCTTGAATGAACCTGATAATGGGAGTCCTCCAATCTTCTTGTATTGATACACAAAACACTTCCTTTTGAGTTGTTGATGGTTCATGTAGCTCTCTGACGTATATGGGTTCTGAGGTGTTTGAGGCATTTCATGTGGCCGACTTTGACAAAGCATCTGCCCACTGGTTGTTGGACCTATCAATGTTGTTGATGGTCCATGACGCAAAATTTTGCAGTAACTCTGAAGTGATTTTTCTGTAGGCTGCCATTCTTTCATTGAGCGTTTTAAACTCTCCTAAAACTTGCTTCACTATGAGCTGTGAATCACTGAATATATTAATGACAAACTTCCATATGGCGAGCTAGTATTAATCCTGCTATGAGACCTTCATATTCCGATTCACTATTTGTTGTGGGGAACTTGAACTTAATGACCGGTCGAACAGTGAAGCCTTCAGGGCTTGTGAGGATGACTCCAGCTCCTCCAGCTTGTGAGGTGGATGACCCATCCGTGAATAAAGTCCACACTTTGTTTTTTGAATCTGAAATTATCTCTCCTGGCTCAGAGGAGGTAAAGGTGCATTCCGTTATAAAATCTGCTAGAGCCTGGGATTTCATTGCAGTCCTTGGCTGAAATTCTAAATGAAACTGACTTAATTCCATATTCCATGATGCCAACCTTCCTGTCATATCGGGTTTGTGAAGTACCCGACGCAGAGGTTGGTTCGTCATCACAATGATTGTTCTTCCTTGAAAATATTGTCTTAATTTCCTGCTGGCCATGACAATGGCGTATGCAAGTTTTTCTATGTTTGAATATCACGTCTCGGCATCTTTGAGTATGTGGCTCGTGTAGTACACGGGCTTCTGATCCGAGTCGACCTCTTTGACCAGTACTGCGGCCAAAGTCGAATCTGAAGCTGATAAGTGTAATTTTAATGGCTCACACTGAAGAGGTTTAGCCATGATTGGTGGAGACACTAAAAAGTCCTTGATTCCCTGCAAGCTTTCTTCACATTCCTTTGTCCAAGTAAAAGATTTATTCTTTGAAGCTTCCTTGATTGCCTCATACATCGGAAGGCATTTCTTTGAAGATTGGGGTATGAAACGTCTAAGGGCTGCAATGGACCCCGCGAGATCCTGGAGATCCTTGAGGCACTTTGGGGCTGTGACATTTTAAATAGTTTTTATTTGATTTGGATCTGCTTCGATGCCTCTCTGTGTGAGAAGGAAACCCAGGAACCGACCCCCACTTAAACCAAAGGAACATTTTACCGGGTTTAGTCTCATTGTGCTGGCCCTTATTCTTGAAAAGGTCTCCCTGAGGTCCTTAACGTGTTCTGAGGCTTTCCTTGACATTGCTATAATGTCGTCAACGTACACTTGGACATTTCTTCCAATTTGAGAGGTGAATATTTTATCCATTGCGTGCTGGAACGTTGCTCCTGCATTCAGGAGACCAAAAGGAGTAACTTTGAACCCGAAGACCCCTTTGTGAGTTATAAATGCTGTGTCATCCTGATCTTGTTCGGCCAACTTTATTTGATTATACCCTGAAAATGCATCCATAAAGGATAACAACTCATTTCCAGCGGTGAAGTAAATGAGTTGGTCGATATTAGGCAATGGATAGAAGTCTTTGGGGTAGGGTTTGTTGAGATCTGAATAATCTATGCACATTCTCCATTTTCCATTGCTTTTCTTCACTAGGACTGGATTAGCAATCCATTTTGGGAACTGGACGAGCTTGATGAAGTCCGCCTCAAGCAGTCTGTCAATTTCTTTTTCAATGGCTTCCTGCTTTTCTTTGGAGAAAATGCGTCTTTTTTGCTTTACTGCGTTAACTCCTGGTTTTATATTAAGATGGTGAAGCGCTAAATCAGCTGGAATTCCTGGCATGTCTTTAGGAGTCCAAGCAAAGATGTCAGCGAATTCCCTAAGTGTTTGGATGAGATCCTCATGAAGCTTAGTTGGTAACTTTGTTCCGATCTTCACGACTTTCTCGGAGTCGTTCGGGTATAGAGAGATCTCTTCAACCGGCTCAACCGGCTCGTGGGTAGGTTGTTTGGGGCGTTCAATTATATCCCTTGGGTCCATCTCGACCACCTGATTTACTGAAGTTATTGAACTAGCCGATTTTCTTGGGAGTGCTGAACTGATGTAACATTGGCGAGCCAACTTATGGTCTCCACACACCTCACCAACTCCGAAATCTGTGGGGAACTTCATTTTTAAATGCGTTATAGAAATTATGCCTCTCAAGGCAGCAATTGTTGACCTTCCTAGAATCACGTTGTAGCTTGAAATGGCGTTAACAATATGAAATTTAACCATGAGCCATTTTTGGCATGGTGGGGATCCGAACAGTATAGGCATATCAAAGATCCCCTCTGTCTTGACTTCATTTCCTGTAAATTCATAAAGTGGCGCATCCTTTGCATTATTAACCTTCCTTTCTCCTAAATCCATTCTCGCAAAAGCACCTTGGTAGAGGATATCGACTGAACTGCCATCGTCAATCATGATCTTCTTAACTATATTTGTCCCTATTTTCGTAGTGATCACTAAGGCATCTTGATGATCCTCGATAACTCTATCTCCAAAATCCTCATCAGAAAATGATATTACCAGAGACGGGTTTTTCCTTGGTTTTTTGTTGTCCACTCAGAACACTTCTCTGGCATAAGATATTTTTGCTCTATTAGATGAACCTCCCGAGGAACGTCTACCAGATATTGTGTCTATAACTCTTTCCATATCGTCCCTCTGTTGTTGCATTGTGTTGCCTCTTTCCACAAAATGAGAGAGTTCACCCTTCTGAATTTTATCTTCGATAAGATTTTTCAATTGATAACATCTCTTCGTATCATGTCCCGTGTCTTCATGATAGTGACAGAATTTATTGCTCGGAGGCCTGTTGGGATTCATTGGTCTCGGAGGAACATACGTTGGATCAACCTTAAGGATTCTAAGTATTGCCATTCTGTCAGCATTGAGCTTTGTGAACTCTCGATCATCCCGAGGTCTCTGAAGCCAAGGACGTTGTTTAGGTGGAGATGCTTGAGAGGAAGATGATCTGTTTGATGTCCGTGAGGCTACGTCTTCTTTCTTCGCTTGAACTGGAGATCTAGCTTGTGACCTTCGCAGTCCTCGAGCACCTCTATCTCCTCGTCGATACTCCCAATACGAGGTTTGCTCAATAAGTCTACTCATCCTAGCTCTTGGAGATCTGGAAGATTGTATACTGCCAACAGCTTCTTGGAGATTTATCCTTCGCTCGAAAAGTTGAATGGCTGATTGAAGTGATTGGTGCTCTTTCTCGAAGTATTCTTCAAGGACTGCGTTATGTCTATTTCTGTCAATTCCTGCTACCAAATATGTCATCGCTAGATTTTCTACCAAATCTGGAATTTGGATCATCTCTGCTCTGAAATGGTTCAGGTACTCTCGTAAGCCCTCGTTTGATCTTTGGCGAATGTTTATAAGAGAAGCCGTCAACTTTTTGCCTTTTTTGTTAGTGAAGAATCTTAGTTTGAATTTTTCCTTCAAACTGGTCCATGACCCTATTGATCTTGCTGGGAGATTGTTGAACCACATGAGGGTCGTGCCCTTCAAACATGTCGAGAAAAACTGGCACTTGGCCACTTAGAGTGCCCAAAAAAAGACATTCTTCCATCGAAGAGGTGGACGAAGTCATAGGGGTCCGTGGAGCCATCAAACTGCTCTACAGGAGGAACTTTGAGATCCCTATTTATTTTCGCTCTTTCAATGCTTTTTACCAGTGGACTCTTCGAAGTGACTTCAGCCTCAGTCGGATGCGTTTTAATAAACTCCCTGAATTTTTTAATATCTTTTGCCGATAGGCTAGCGACACTTGAGCCTTCTTCTTCATATTCCTCATTTTCGCTTTCCGAGTCCACCTGCTCTTCGTTTCTATTTCTACGTTTCTTTGATGAAAGTGAACCAGAGGAGGCCTTCGGCCTGGAATATTTGCTATCCATAGATGACCTCCACGAGGACTCATAATCTTCAGTTTGATATTCTGACCGAGCGTGACTCTCAGACACCTCATGGAGTTCCTTCTGTAGCCTGATTATCTCCTTTTTCTTTTTCACCTTTTCAACCAGTATCTGCCTCTCCAAGTCTAATCGGCGAAGTTCATCGTCGATGACCGCACCGCCTGAAGTTACGGCATCCTGTTCTCTTTTCCACTTGAGTTTTAACAAATATAAGTGAGCATCACTTGTTAGAACGTGTTTACCCTGAGGAGTAAGAACCAGCTGGCAATTTTCCTTTTTTGTTTTACGAGATCCGTTAATCGGATCTGATAAACTAGGCCTCGGAGGTGAAGAGAATAATGCTTGAGGAGCCATTAGTACTTTGGATTTGTCTACACTTTTAACACTCGAGATATTCTAAGTATTCGGAGCTAAGCTCTTGCTTGCTCCTTGAGCTTCGTCGGCCATCCCTCGTGTAAAACGGAGGACTAAGGTCAATTATGAAGTACTCGAGTCCGATCTATTGGAATAGTTAAGAAATTTTGATGTAGTAGCAGTTTTTGATTTTTCTAGGAAGATGTAAAAAACCTCCTTCTAGCGCCAATGTTAATAATAGAATATCTAAATTGCCAATCCTTTAATAAGTGGTGTTATAAGAGTATTTATAGAGCTCCTAAGTGGGCTTCTAATGGGCCTTTAATAACTAGGTGGGCCTGTGGCCCAACAAGCATCATACTAAATTATCCTCAAAGCTTATACGATCTAATACATCCTAGTATTTGATCATATATGTCGAATTAATCTTTTAAAATCATTTTCTGTATTTCTGATGAAATCCTGCAGAGCTAGTTATGAACTTCTGTACGTGGACCTTCTTGTCACAGAAGGGATACATTCAGAAGATTTTGTCAAGATTTGGCATGTCTACAGCGAAGCCCATAGATACTCCTAGTACAGCAAATGCACATCTATCCGTCGCTTTTGCACCTAAGTCTGCTGAGGAAAAAGAGTACATGTCTCGAGTTCCCTATGCTAGTGCAGTAGGAAGCTTGATGTATGCAATGGTCTGCACTAGACCCGATCTTGCACAGTCTGTCAGTGTTGTTAGTAGGTTCATGGGTGATCCAGGCAAGGAGCATTGGCAAGCTGTGAAGAAGGTCTTTCGGTACTTAAAAGGTACGTCTGATGTTGGTCACATTTATGGAGGTGATACTGAGTGTTTGGTGACAGGGTTTTCAGACTCTGATTATGCTGGAGATGTTGACAGTAGAAGATCTATGACTGGTTATGCTTTCACTCTGGGTGGTTCGATTATCAGCTGGAAAGCTACTCTGAAACCTATATTGACTTTTTCTACTACAGAAGCAGAGTACATGGCATTGACAGAAGCCGTAGAAGAAGGAATCTGGTTGAAAGGATTGGTCAGTGATTTAGGTCTACATCATGATCAGGCTACAGTATTTTGTGACAGTCTCAGTGCAATCTGTTTAGTGAAGGATCAAGTCCATCATGAGCGAACTAAGCACATAGATGTAAGATATCATTTTCTAAGAAGTGAGAAGAGAGTCAAGGTGAGCAAAGTGGGTACTGTAGATAACCCAGCTGATATGTTTACCAAGCCGGTTCCACATAGCAAGTTTCAACATGTTTGAATTTGCTAAATGTTCGGAGTTGTTGATTGCCCTTTTAGGGCAAAATCTAAGGCAGAAGAGTTTTTTTCTGGTACATCTGGCATTATTATGGTGCATCCGGTATATCTGCCCGATCAGCGAGTCGGGGTCCAGGGGCGAAGCGCCCTGGTTTAGGGGTTCGGGGACGCAATGTGGTCCTCGATGGGGGTTCGGGGGCAACGCCCCCGACTTTTACGGCATCTTCTGTGGTACGTTAGGGTTTTCTGTTTTGGGCCTAATTTCTGGACTTTTCTGTAACCGCCTAGAGAGTATTATATAAACTCTCTAGGGCATAACCTAAACATATTCTGTAATCTGTATCCTCAAGATCAATAAAAGGTTTTCTCTTCTGCCAAATTCTTGTTCTTCCTTTACGTTTATTTTTGTTCCGTTATAACACTGATCTACAAGAAAATGCTTGTTGTTGTGACGGATTTTTAAGCTTAAATTCATCACAAATATTTACAAGATTTCGTTCATCACCTACGTGCATGATCAGTAATTACAGTCTGTAACTCTCAGTTGCAAATATAACAACTTATCATAGTTAGGACTTACTGTTTAAGATAATTATACTTTTTTAAATACAAAAATTAAATTTTTAAGAAATTTATAAATGATAAACGTTTCCAAGAAATATAATTTACCACAAATTTGATATTTGCTTCATCTATAATTTGATGCCTTTACAAACAATGCTCTAATATTAAATTAAAAGTGCATGAAATTACAAAACAAATATTAGTAGTTAAGCCAGTTTAATTATTTGAGCTTAATACAAGCCAGTTTGACAAACCAGATTGAGATCGCATGATTCATTAGAATTAAGCCGAATCGGAACTGGACTTGAGCAAAACATAATTGCAAATTGTTGTCAAATTTGTTCATACTCATATTCGTTGACATTCGATCGCAAAATTTCTTGTAATCCAAATGATCATGATCCGGATATTGTAATGATGATCTGGCCATTCAGCTAATTTACTCCGCCTAGATGTACAAATCGTTAACAACTGCCCTGTACATCTGCGTATGAGTGTCTGTGACTGTATTATTATTGTTCTGTAATCGGTGTCGTCATAAGCTTTTGTAAATTGTGGCAGCTGTTTCGACATTTTTCTAATCGCTCTCGTATCCACTGTCCTAATCCTCCTCTTTTTTACTCGGATGAAGTGTCAAAATGGCACAATTTCTGATTAAAATTCCAAAAAAGGCACTCCCTCAAAAGTATGCCCTCCATTAGCACATACATAACGCAACTCCAGCCTACGTTAGTGGGTAACGCATGTACACTCGTGTAATTTTCACCCCTCAGCTACTTTTCAACATGTATTACGTAGTTGCTTTTCAACATGTATTACGTAGTTGCTTTTCAACATGTATTACGCATAACATGTATACATTATACATGTGTTAGTGATGTGTTTAGGGGTAACATGTATACATGTGTTAGTGGGTAACGCAAGTGCTATATGCGCCAATTGACCTGTCCAAACACTACAAGGATAATTGAATCAGACAAGGCTTTTTGCCCGTTGTCTGATGTCCTAGAAAACCGTGGTCTATTGAGATGCCGTCTGTTACGCAGCTCAGACAACGGACGCGTTCGTTGTCTGATTCCCTACAGACAACGGTTTTGGTCTTAGAAAACGTTGTCTAAAACGCGTGAACAACAACGGCTGTTGTAGAAACCATTGTCTGACAAATAAATCAACAATTGTTTATTAACTAGAACTGTTGTCTGAAGTGTTTACGACAATGGTTTAGCATAAAATATGTTGAATTATTTTTAAAACAACAACGGTTTTTATTAGTATATTGCTTGTAAAAAATCTACATGGACAGTGGTTTGAAATCAAGTATTTGTTGTCTGATGTCTTTACCACAATGGTTTCATATGCTTGTATTGAAGTAATGTATTTGGACAACGGTTTTTTTTAACAAGAAGTTGTTACCTAGCTTAATAGACAATGGTTTCATAGAAATTCAACACATTGCCTAGTACAATGCTTGACAACAGTTTTCATTATAGTCCAACTACCTAAAATAACAACAGACAATGGTTTTATATAACAAAATTAAAAAACCAAACTGGAAATATAAAGAAACCAAACTGACAATATAAAGAAGCAAAACTAAAACCAAAACAAACAGCCATTCCATTCCATCGTATTCAATAAACCATTACAACCAACACATCCAACCAAGTAAAATTCACGAACTAATTAAGTTAAATAGACTCCCAAAATACATGTGCATCAGAAAATTTGCGGTGCGTGGTTACTAAATGTGCAAAGAACCTAAGAAGCCTCTTGCTTCATGAAGTACTTTGCCCACTCGATCCTGATTTCATTGAGATCATCGACTCCATAGGATAAGCTGCCCCTCCGTAGCCACTGAAAGATTAAACTATATTATCACCAGATTTCAACATAGAAAAGAAGAACACAAAAGATGACAAAATTAAAAAATTTATACTGAATTTGAAAGGCAGTAGATAATTTTTTACCAGGATTATAAGTGCTATTCATTCATTGAATAAAAAGATGGTGATTACGGCAATAAATTCATACACTGCTCTTGTCTGCTTTTCCAGCTTTAGAATATTTCTATAAATTTCATCCTAACTTTGGGTTTCCTCTTCTTCGCTCACAGGTTGCATAGATGCATGATACTTGCCGATAGTACCTAAGCAATAAATTTAGCAAAACTAATGAAACAATGAGTAAATAAGGTGACAAAAACATTGTTTCTGCACGATAAAAATCTTACTTTCTAATCTTTGAAAACAACAAATGTTAAACAGAAGCCACTTGTCATCTTAACTTTCAATGTCAAGTTTTTAACTTCTTTTTGTTTAAAACATAGAATTTAAAAGTAAAGTTACAAATTACAAGTCCCATTATACCTAGTTTTGGAGCTAGAAGTTGGCAAGACAGAAAATAATTACCTTTAGTTTTACAACAGGTAATACTATGACGTGAAGTGATGCTTAGAACATTCTTGTAGAAAATTGGATTGATCATCATGATATAGGATGCAGTGCATCACTGCCATCTAGATATTGTCAACATATAAATTATTAAAGGTTCTATTGGACCTCTGCCAACTAGTCAGTGATAAATCATCCGTTTTGAAAAATTGCTAAAGGTTTATGGAAATGAAATGCTAGTTTATAGTATAATCAGTGTGAGCAAGAAAACCATATTTCTAACTTATGCGAGTTTCCAGTTATCTCATACATATATAAAAAAACATATGATTGTATTTAGTAATGACTGCTGACACCGATATCGCGTACCTTGCAGATTTAGAATGGAATCATCTATGTCGTTTTTCTGAGTCCTCAGAAACTTGATATTGTCTTCATGTTGTTTAATTCTAAGACCTAATTTCTGCAGATCATCCTGATATTTCTGCAATGACACAACAAAAGACTTGAATTGGCTCAAAGAGATACTTTTCAAGGATGAGACATAATCATGAAGGCAACAACACATGATCGTTAAGGATAAATGACTCAAATTTTGTTCTTCATTTAATAACAGAATTATATGAAGGAACAGTAACATTTGCATCTTTGATATCCTTAACAACCTTGGTATTACTGACAACTGCTTCTGCCTGTACACGAGCCCCTTTTATTTCAGCCTCTACAGTAACAGCACATTTCAAAGATTAGAAGGTCTCGGCAAAAATCATCATACCTGAAGAACTATTTTCGATGTAATAAAGCCAAAAGCATATTCACCAAGGCGAGGATGGCGGATGATCGCAACCTCCTTAAAAGTAGTGGTGTTCTGGTCTGTAATGTAGTAAAAGCATGAACTTAAGTTATACAAAAAAGATAGAGAAGGTATGGTCATTGATCAGTTGGCACAGAATGAAATGCTCTAATTTTCACACGTAAAAAATACAACTTTGCAGCAGATTAGATTATACACCAGAAAATTCAGGCATGAGATGATAAGATACAAGCGTGGTTAATAAAAACTGAATGGTTAACTGCAATTGTATATAGTGTTTTGTTCTAGTAACTAGCTAGATAGTTCACAAAACTGCATTCTTGTTGACATCTATGACACTCCAGTTATACAAGTATCTTAGGTGATAAAGCAAACAAATTTCAGATAAGAGATAATATAACTGTTAAGGACTTACCTGGAGAGATAGCAGCACTTATTTGTTTGGATGCCGAGTATATGTTATTTATGAAGGGCATTCTTTTTATAAACCATTCCCCTAACCAGAACACCGTGGAACCCATCCATGACGAAGCAAATATACCAATGAAGAATATAAACACCAACGATGTAATGAATCCAAGGCCTACAGCAAACATGAAAAAAGAAAAAGGTGTATAAGCATATACCCATCACTATGAGAAGTAGTGACAGAACCAAGAAAAAACACATTGGTTAATTAAATAAAGCTAGAACTGATGTTGCAATCATGTTCGTGTGTAGATTGCTATGGCCATGCATAACCAAGATTTATTTTATATTAATAATGATTCTATTGTCATGTCCTTTATTCTACATGTCAAAATAATATGTATTTGATTGCTAACTTCAAGCAAAGTAATCACTCCTAACTGAGATGCAACATTTCAGGTAAACCTCAAATATAGAACTTGCATCCTGCAAGTTTGTATCTCAACCCTCTCCCTGAAATACCTCTCAAATGCTCTTGGTAGGAATCATGAAATAAGGTACACAAGCAGATTTCAAAAAATAGTAGTAGGAGCCAATGTTTACCATAAGGAGCCAATGAAATGTATGATTTCATAAAATAGTAGGAGGAGCTCCCTGCTTACAACATAGAAGTGTATCATATTCTGTGCTTGAACTGCTAAAATCTTACCCTGTTCACTCATCCCAACCGTGCTAATACCCTCCTTGCGAATTAAAAAACAAAGAGTCAAAGAATAAATAACATTAGATAAAAGAAAAGAACAATCAATTCATGGAGGTTGGAACACAAGAAACAGAATGCACAGATCTCACTTGTCAGCTGTGAGCTGACCTTCTTCGTAACAGCAAGAGATTAAAAGACTCACTCATGACCTTACTTTTGGCAAGACGAGCCCTAATTTCTTCTAGTTCTTCTTCATCATCAGCACCTTCTTCCGGCATATGTACAGAATATGGAATCAGGGGGAAAAAATATAATATGCTTGTTGAACGAATGAATAACCAATTGTACAATATATGTTACAATTACCTCTGGGTGTTCAACGGACTGGGCAATTACAAAGATAAAAATTACAAAGATACTTACCAATTAACGCTGCAAATACATGGTCTGCTAACCACACACACAGAAACTTACCGATTAAAGTTTTCGAGCTTTGAATCCGTACTTTCCTCTGAGCAATGAATTGAAGAAATCGATTTGGTTTTGAGTTTTGGATAATTAGGGTTCTTGTTTGATAGAGAGTGAGAGAAAGAGAGAGACCTGGGTTTAATCGTGAGAGAGATAAAAAGGGGGAGTGAGATTTTATTGAATGGTGAATTGTAATGGGGGGAAACGAAATATTCACAAAGGGGGGAAATATTTACAAGGGGGGAATGAATGAATTAAAGGAGGGAACCGAAACTTTTGCAACTTTTTAATTATTTTTAATTTATTATTATTAAAAATGACTATTAAAAAATCATATAAGATAAATTTGAATTTTTTTAACTATTTTTGCATATAACATACAAGAATGATTCATTTTTTTCTAATTTTTTGTACACATCACTAAAATCAATATATAATATCATTCGCAAAGTTGGATTGCTGAAAAAAAATTAAAAAAAATAGATCATGTTCAATCGGTACGACACTAGTTAGAGGGAGCAGTACTTTTGGCGTATTTATATTATAAACCCGTACAAAGAATGATTTCTTTTTCTAACTTTTTGTACACATCACGAAACTCAGTATATTACATCATTCGTACGGTTGGATTGTCGAATTGTTTTTTAAAAAAATAGATCATGCGCAATCGGTACGACACTAGTTAGAGGGGTAGTACTTTTGGCTGATTTATATCATAAACACGTACATAATGATTCATTCTTATATCATACAAGAATGATTTGTTTTTTTCTAATTTTTTGTATGCATCACTAAACTCGGTATATAACATCATTCATACAGTTGGATCATCGAAATTTTTTTTAAAAAAAATAGATCATGTTCAATCGGTACGACACTAGTTACAGGGAGTAGTACTTTTGGCAGATTTATATTATAATCACGTACAAGAATGGTTTTTTTTTTTTCTAACTTTTTCTGCACATCACTAAAATTAGTATATAACATCATCCGTATGGTTGGAACGTCCAAAAAAATAAAAAAAATATTATTCGAAAATTATAATAGTTTGACCAAGAAGTACTTTGATAGTTGACCATTAAAATATCACACAAGAATGATTTGTTTTTTTCTAATTTTTTGTACACATCACTAAAATCAGTATATTACAGCATTCGTATGGTTGGATCATCGAAAAAAAAAATTTAAAAAAATAGATCATGTTCAATCGGTACAACACAAGTTAGAGGGAGTAGTACTTTTAGCATATTTATATTACAAACACGTACAAGAATGATTTGTTTTTTCTAATTTTTTGTACACATCAGTAAAATCAGTATATAACACCATCTGTACGATTGGATCGTCCAAAAAAAATTAAAAAAAAATATTAGTCGAGAATTATACTAGTTTGACCAAGAAGTACTTTGATAGTTGACCATTAAAATATCATACAAGAATTATTCGTTTTTTTCTATTTTTTTGTACACATCACTAAAATCAGTATATAACATCATTCGTACTGTTGGATCGTCGAAATAAAAATTTTAAAAAATAGTTACATGCGAGATGTTGATGAACAAATTTTACTTTCTTGATGTAATTTTATTTATGTACTTTGAATGGTTGGCTGCTATATGGTTGTTTGGTTTTGCCTTTGAAATTGCAAACTACAGAATGTTCTTGTGAATTAGTGTTAATGTATGCAGTATTGATTGGTTTTGCCTTTGAAACTTTGGCAGGGGGTTTACTTCTTTATATTATTTTTTTTTTAATTTTTTTAACTATCAGACAACGGTTTATGTAACCTAAACAATTGTGTGACAGCAACATATTTAACAGCCAAAAACCATTGTCTCTAAGATTTCAATTGGACAACGATATGCAGAAACTGTTGTGTGAATTAAGTATAGTCCACATACAAGTAAAACACTTGTCTGATTCTAACAACGGTTTACAAAATTATTGTCTGAAGCTTCAGAGAATGGTTTTGTAAACCGTTGTTAGAATCAGACAAGTGTTTATTCAAACTGTTGTGTGACATCCATTTAAGTAACAAAAAAAAAAAAAAACACTTGTCTGTTTTTAACAACGGTTTATGAAACACTTGTCTGACCTTTCTTCAGACAACGGTTTTATAATTCCGTTGTGTAAAGCCTCTGCTTTACTCTTTCTAATAGACAATGGTTTTAGAAACCGTTGTGGAAGTTCTTTCAGACAACAGACAGATTTTGCAAAAAAAAAACCGTTGTGTGAAAATTTCAAACAATGCTTTTACTGCCGACCGTTGTCTGATAAGTGTTGTCTGTTTCAGTTTTTCTTGTAGTGAAAATTTAACGACATTGGTTCCAATATTCGGAAAATCCTAATTCGACCATTGCACATATATACAATGTGTGTGTATTCAAGTTTGTCGGAAAATCTAACATGACTTAGCTTTCATGACTAGTACAATTTGAATGAAAACCTAAATAACCAAATATTAACAGAGCTTTCATGACTTAGTTTTGGTGGTAGATCAAATGTGCAAGAGCTTTCATGACTAGCTTTATTTAAAAGAAAATCATATTAAAAGCTTTATATAAAAATTTACTTGCGTAGGAGATTTTGGCTACTAGTTGTTGAACATCTTCCTTATGGCATTTTTCACTAGGCCGGCCATTGAGCAATGTTGGAATAAAAAACATAACCCTAACCATTTCTTATAATTAATTTGTTGAAGACCATTTCTCTTTTTGGTCATCTCCATGTCAACTTCACCCTCATGCCATGGCCTGCAACTCATCTCCTCCTTCATCCTAGCTGGCTCCCACCTCACAATTTTGTTTGTTTTCTTATCATCGCAGAATTTTTTATTAACAATCTTTCCGGATGTTTTTATAAAACAATTGCAAAGTGCTCGACCTTTGTTTTCTTAAAAATTACATCATCAAATCAATCTAATGTAATCAAAAATTATGAATCAGTCATTTATTTTGTTAGAAATTTATAGGATGAGTAAGTTGGCGAATGTGTTTTTTTAGTTGCATTTTGTTGATCGGCATATGTATGCAGACAAATAAAAAAAGATAATCATGACTCGTTTTTTAATTAAATCCCTCTTAAAATCCTATATATTGCAAAAAAAAGAAAAAATGAAAAACTATTCCCTCTGTTTCCTAAAGTGAAAATACTCGATCTTTTTGAAATCCCTCTTAAAATCCTTTGCATTTTCTACATTCGGTGCTGCTTTAACCGAAAGCTAAATTTTCATAAACGTGGCACTGTACTGTACTTGCTACACTTCTAGCTGTTCCACATATTTATGGGCATCTTAGGTTCTCAACTTTTACGAAATGATCTTGCAATAGCTAAAAATCTGACTTTTGAAACAAATCTCCTATTTTCAAAAGGAGATATCATGCGGGCATACACTAATAGGGTACTCCCTCCTTCTCTACATATTGTTTACGTTTGCTTTGCACGGAAACCAAGAATTATGATTAAAATAAGTGAAATAATGGATGTAATAATATAATATATTGTTAAAGTAATTGAAGTAGTGGGTATAATAGTAACTTTATTATTTAAATAAGTGAAGTAATGGGTATAATAGTCTAAAGTATTGAAAAAGTAGAGTGAAGTAATGGGCATAATAATGTATTTTATTATTAAAAATTACTATTGATAGTAATGTAAAAAATTAGTGGGACGTCCCAAAAAAGAAAGTGTAAAAAAATGGGTGGGACAGAGGGAGTAGCTACGAAATTCTTCTATGCTTATTCACATGTCCAGACAATAGAAAATAATAAGATTTTAAGAAAGTTGCGAGATATGCACAAGGAAAATCATATTTAGGAAAAATATACTCCCTCCGTCCTATCCATTTCTTTACACTTTTTTTGTCACTTTCTGGCACGCATTTTAAGGTGAATTTTAAGTATACTTCCATAACTTATTTTTAAAGTATTCTATATTTTTATACAAAAAAAGAAAATTTAAAAAATAAGTTATGAAACTATCCTTAAAATCCACCTTAAAATGCGTGCCAAACACCCTAATTTGAAATGATAAGAAAAGGAATGAACTGAGGGAGTATCTTTTATGATCATATGTATTGAGCTAAGAATTGTAATAGAAAATGTATTCCAAGGCACTTGGTTTGTGGCAAATAAATTGGGTTTAACAGAGCTCAAACCTTTACACATAATAGAAAATGTATTGCAAGGCATTTGGTTTAAGAAACAATATTTGTTAGTGTATTTCTTAATTCACGAAAACGAAGAACTGCGTGTTCTCTTCTAAGTTATTTTGTTTGTTACTCAATAAATTAAACAACCCACTATCCAATTATATGATCGATCTACGTGTTCCCATCTTCCCCTCCCTTATATAAACCTCTGCCAGACGCATGCAGTCCATCATATCATTTGCACAACTTCAATTTTACATATATCATGATGAAAGGTTCATTCGAAGTTGCTCATGGGGCGCTAAGCGTAATCCAACCCCATGAACAATGGGACTACACATTATCAGTCGGATACCCAGCTGCGGCCAATTCTAATCCTTATCTTAAACCAAAGACCTCCGGTGTGCCAGAGAGAAATGAACTCTCTGACTGGGTTGAAAACGTCACGAGGCAGCTCATCGAAGACTTGCCCGAAAGCAGCTTGCAGACTGAATCTTCCACGATTGTCTACGAGGATAACACAGCCTCGGCCCAGCTGGCTGACTTAAGGCCAAAGAAAATTGCAAAGACAAGTCATGATAGTTCTGGTCAAGGAAATATCAATTTAAATTTCCATGATCCGATTAATATAGCTGGTATTGGTGGCGGGGATAATCTTACTAAGCAAATGAGCTTAAGTAAATTAGATGAGTCTGGTTTAAGTTTAATCACATTACTTTTGGAGTGTGCAGTGGCAATTTCAGTTGATAATCTTGGCGAGGCTCATAGGATGTTGCTTGAACTAACTCAAATGGCTTCCCCTTACGGACCTTCTTGTGCGGAAAGAATTGTTACTTATTTTGCAAAAGCCATGTCTAGCAGGGTCATGAATTCTTGGCTTGGAATTTGCTCACCCTTGATCAATTACAAGAATGTGCATAGTGCGTTTCAAGTCTTCAATAACGTTTCCCCTTACATCAAATTTGCACATTTCACTTCCAACCAAGCAATTCTTGAGGCATTTCATCGACGCGATAGAGTTCATATAATTGATCTTGACATCATGCAAGGCCTTCAATGGCCAGCCTTATTTCATATCCTTGCCACCCGTATGGAAGGGCCTCCACACGTGAGAATGACAGGTATGGGGAGCTCAATGGAGTTATTGGTTGACACCGGAAAACAATTGTCTAACTTTGCCAAACGCCTTGGGATGTCATTTGAGTTTCATCCTGTAGCAAAGAAATTTGGTGACTTGAGTGATGTTTCAATGCTTCAAATTCGGAGAGGAGAAACCCTAGCTGTGCATTGGCTGCAACACTCACTTTACGACGCGACTGGACCGGATTGGAAAACAATGAGATTGCTACAAGATTTGAACCCTAGGGTGATCACATTAGTGGAACAAGATATATCTCATGGAGGTTCTTTCTTGGACCGTTTTGTAGGATCTTTACATTTCTATTCAACCATATTCGATTCCCTAGGTGCTTTTATGCCAAATGACGATTCAAATCGACATCGAATCGAACACGAACTTTTACACAGGGAGATCAACAATATAATGGCAATAGGAGGACCTGCAAGGAGTGGAGAAGAGAAGTTTAAGCATTGGAGAAGTGAATTAACAAGAAATTATTTTTTTCAAGTCCCAATGAGTGGGAACTCAATGGCTCAAGCACAACTTATACTTAATATGTTTCCTCCTACACATGGTTATAGTCTCGTTCAAGGAGATGGAACACTTAGGCTAGGATGGAAAGACACTAGCTTATTCACTGCTTCTGCTTGGACGTCGCATGGTTCTTGTTAGGATCAATTAATTCTAGTTTTTACCATTTCAGGACTTGTTTTATTAAAACTAATTACTTTTTATTAGGCATTTATTATTAATATAGATAAAGATTTAATTAATTTGAACTACGTATCAAATCTAGCACAAATTAAGGATCATAAAGTGGCTCTAATTGTTTGTACTTCTGTTTCATTGATGCTTTAGTGTAGTTTTGCGATTAGCTATTAATCAAAGTTTATGTTTATGTTCCGTGTCTGTTTACTCGTGTTCTTTCTTTATTTGTCGTCAAGTACATACCGTGGATTTATGGTTGAAGCGTATAAAGTTGTATTATAATTCTGCCGGCAGCTTATATACATCTGGATATACGCAGATACTACTACACACTTGCACACTTGCATTGCATGTGTAAGTGCATTATACATAGGAGGTAGTACATGTGATTGATATTGTATAGTGATAAAGAGAAAACTCGTTGAATGTGTTATAGGAAGAATTTGGTATAACACTATTTTAGAGGTTTGCTGGAATTATAGAGTAAAATACGAATATTTTGCTAAGAACATGAAAAATACGAAAGAGATTTGTAATTGTTTGTGCTTGATCCTGCTTGTTGATTCGTAGAATATAAGAAAAAATACGTTAGTACTCTCACAGGGTAAACTGTTTTTCAATCCTAACAAGAGGTCTACATACCCTATTTATAGGGAATCAAGCCACATGTAGTTTGTTGTGGAATAAAAAGTAGGGTTATCGAATGGCGGCTAGGGTTCGTGAGCTTCTTGCTTTAATGGCTGCGCTTGTGTTATCGTGACCTGATTCGGGTCCTCACAAGATGCCTACGTATCTCTGTATTAGAGAATCAAGCCAAAAACGTAATTCTAGGATGAGGGGTCTGGCCCTTTATATAGGCTGTGGAAGCCTTAGAATTATAGTAGGTTTTGGAGACTTGGTGGATAAGTCACCGTAATTGAGGAAGGTTCTGACTCCTTCCTTTTAGGAATTATTTTCCATGTCGAATTTGGTGCCTTGGAGGCTACACAATATCCTGGGGATATTCTAGGACGTTTTTGGTTTCTAGAACGTTCCTGGTTTGTGGATCAGACCCATGTTAGAGATAGGCTTTTACCGGGCGTCCCCAGTTTGGGCCGTTCTTTTGGGCCTGACCATTAATTACGAATTTAGTGCCCAACTAGGGTTTCGGGCCATATTTACGGGCTAATAAATGTCACATTAATTATGTCTTTAAGGGTTATTTTTTACCCATATCATTTGCCCCCCAACTTCTAGGAAAACTTGATTTCTTAGAAGTTTAAGGTCATATCAGCCCTACAAGGGTATCGTCTTATAGTAAAGTGTGGAGCGATCTACACATTTACCATGACTAAAATCCTTTCCCAAGTTAATACTTAAGAAAGTTAAACGTTCCTTGGCCTCTCGAATCTTTCTCTCAAGATTTCCGAGCCTTTCGGGAATAGGATTAGTGCCGTTTTGAGCTCATAGACACTAATCCGAGTGCAATTCGTGCATAGGATCCTTTATCATCAATTCATTAATGATTCATTCCCCTCAACGTATCTAAGTTGGGGTTAATGTCGGGTGGTCGCTGCTCATAAGCCTTGATAAGGGCTAATTTTTTAGCAGAAGACGCTATTTTGGCCCTAATCGGGGCTAAACAACCCTAAACGGGGTTATAAAGGTCTTAATTTAGGCCAACAAGTTCACACTTGATGTAGTTACTATTAGGATATCCACCTTTAACCTTTGGATAGGTTAATTCTTGAATGGAAGTCCTTAAACGTTGATAATTGAGGCTAATCACCCCCTAATTGCGATTAGCGAAGTCCTAACCCCAATTTTTGGAGTCAAGTTAGTCAAGTAGAGCTTCTTATATCCTCCTGGTTGCAAAAAAAATCACGTGAAAATTCTCATTTTTGAGTTGTCTAGGGAAGAAATACTATCCCCTAGAAGGTGTTTCAGGGTCTTTCAATATCCTTGGTTTTCTGAACACCCCTGGCATCTCCAAACCCAAACTTTGAAGTTGAGCTTATATGATGGGGATTCTTATAATCTCCTGGTATGAAGAAGAATCACATGAAAACATGCATTTTTGAACGTTCTGGAGGCGAAATACCCCATTTTCAGCTGATTTTCAGACCAGGTCACGCACATGATCATAACACCTTTCCAATTTCATGGAAACACTTGGCCACCTGCATAGGCTTGTAGAGGACCTCACAAGGTTCTTGAATCTCAAATTTGAGCTCAAACGGAGCGTTTTTTAGCGTTCTGGAGGGTCATGAAAACACCCTGAAAAACAGGTCCTCCGGAAGCCCTCCAAACACCCTACCAAGGTGGCCTGGTCGCCTCACCCTGGTCGGCCATTCGGCCTAGGGTGCCTGGTCGGCTAGGGCTGGTCGGCTGGGTCCCCCAAAATTTTTTTTTTTTTTTGAATTTTGGCCATTTTTTGGCTAGTTGACTTTGACCTTTGACTTTTGACTTTGACTTTGACCAAAATCAAAACTTGTCTTAAACTCCCTTCCTTGTTCCTAGAAAGGATTTAGTGATACCTTGGTTGGTTTGATGACCCTTGGCCTCAAACAACCTACTTCTTGGTTTTCAGGACCTTCCGGGTCTAAACCTTTCTTGAACTCTTGATATCAAATAACCTTTGGTTAAACTATTTCCCTTGGCTTCCAGGCATTCTCATGTGCCTATAATAGAGTGTTTTAAACAACCTTAACCTTGCCCCCTTGTGTTGAGGGTCTTTACTTCTTTACTTGAAGATGTGGGGACTTCCCTTGTTTTCAACACCTGACTTCGAGTCTAGGATATCGTAGTTAGTTTCTCATCCTAGGTTTTAAGCTTAAGGTCTTCACATCTCCTTCCTTGTTTGTATGATCTTGTCCTATCTTAAGCTAATCATCCTTAGGCTAGTCTCAGGCCTTAGGCTTAAGCAATCAGCTTGATTCAGGACAATCAACCTCGTTAGCCATCTAGGCTTATATTTTGTGCTGGGATTCAAAACCCACACTCCATATTCTAGAGTAGGTCTTCTCATATCCTTAAAGATGTTAGCCTTTTAGCTAATCATCCTGCTTAGTGGCTTTAATCGTGGCTTTTAGCTTAATCCCCTTTTTAGGCTTGATAAGCATATATTAATCAACCTGGGAGGTTGTTAATTATATTGTTACTCTTGCCTGTATTTCCATTCGTTTCATTCACATATTTTTACGAATTAGATCGTTTATTTGACCCAATTCCGAGTTCACAGAGCCCTTTTTCTGCTATCTTCGGCTATTTAACCTGTAAACGCGGGTCGTTGGAAAGACGACCTGCTATTGAGGGTCATCATTTTTCTTATAAAAGAGTGTGGATTGAAGTCATTCTTCACATTTCCTTCTTCTTTCAAAGAAAATTTCTCTCTGAGGAGCTCCCAAGTTTCAAGCACTTCTTTCAGTTTCAGACAAGGCTGTAATGGCAAGTGAGGGTGGTCAGAACGCCTTAGTCCCTTCCAAGGACTTTCCTCCTCGTTATCAATTATCCTTATCTGAGCTCTTAGATGAGCCCGGGGATGTGTTTCCGAACAACGCGGAATTCGACTCTTTTATGTTCCCTAGTACTTTGGATGCGGGAGATATCAGAAACTTACTCAAATATGAATTCCCTGCTGAGATGAAGCTTAGAATTCCCACACCAGGGGACAGAACTTGTAACTGGCATCCTGAGAACTTGTTTGTGTACAAAGGTGCCATTGATGCTGGCCTTAGGTTTCCAGTTCACCCTTGGGTTGTTAGGTTATTAGCTGAGGTTAAAATCAACCCTTGTCAACTATATCCCAACTCCTGGAAATTCATCTTCATTTTCATGGTTGAATGCATCAGAGGAGGCATCCGCCTTAGCATCCCGTTGTTTAGGCATCTATTTGCTTTTAAGAATAGCCCTATCACTAGGAAAGGATGGGTGAGCATCCAACACCGCATAAAATCTAGGATGATTATTGATGCTTCTTCTGTGCCTGATTCTTGCCACAACTGGAGGCACGAATTTTTCATCCTTAGATGGAAAGGAGGAGACTGGGGTAACTTTTTCAGGTCTAAATTCAATCACGTGACTGATGAGGGTGTTAGTGAGCTTCAACTCACAACTGAAGAAGTGTCCCAACGGGATTGGCTTATTTCAGTCTTTCAGAAAACCCACTATCGTGAAGTTGTGACTGAACGTGCCTTGTTAGAGGCCAGGCTTAGTTATATCCCTCTCGAGGGTAATTCTTACTTTAACTTCTTTTATTTCATCGTACTTGTTCTTATTCCAACATTGTTTCCTTTGCTTTGTTTGCAGTTGCTGAGGAAATTGACAACCATCCGAGCCGACTTCCCCATATCACCAAAAGGATGATTAAGAAAGCTGAGAAAGAAGCTAATCCTGAAGACGTACCGGCCCCTGAGTTCCTTCAGCATTGTTCGAAGGCGGGGAAGAGAATTAGGAGTTCGGATGGGAGCATGAAAACAATATTCATGCCTGATTGGGGGATATGTGAGCAGGATGCTATCAAAGACAGCCACCTCCTTGCTCGAGAGTGGTCTCGAAATGCCATAGCCCCGGCCGACAAGGTCCATTTTGCAACAGCAACAGATTTAGAGGAAAATGAAAGCATGGGGGCATATCATGCCTATAACGTAAGTCGATCTCCTCTTCCTTTTCATTGTTATGGTTGTATATTGGCCGTCGTGGTTTAACACATTTTCTTATGGCGTTTTTGTTTTGGTAGCTAAATGCTCACTTCCAGAATGCTATCCAACTCAGGAGGTCCTACAAGGACAAGGAGAGAACTGCCCTCAAGGCTGTAGAGAAGCTTCAGAAGGAGTCTGAAGAATGGGAGGCTAAGTATTTTACCTCGGAGGACCAACTCTCATCCCTTAGGGGAAAGTATACGGCTCTGGAAAACAGGACCCAGAATAATGAGAATTCCATCATTCAGAACTACTTAGGTTCAGACACTTTTCTTGCCTTCATTGATGAGCATGACAGGGAGGTCCAGCCGGACAGCATGACCATAGGTTGGGAGAAGGCTGTGAACAGGATTAGCCAAGATCATAAGGGAGTTGTCTTTCCTTCCTTTTATCCGAGTCCCTGGAAGGTGACAGAAGACGATGACCTTGTTGAAGGTGTTGGGACTTCCCCTGTGAGCAAACGTGCTTCTGGTTCTGGGACAAAGGGCATTCCTCAACAATCAGGGTCTAGTTCTGGGAAACGTCCCTCAAGATCCCATCAGAGCGGGAGTTCAGAATGCCCCTTGGCTGGACGAATCCGTGAACCCAAGTCGGTTAGTATCAGTAGCTCCTCAACCTCAACTTCCAGGAGCAAAGAAGGAGGGAAGAACTCGTCAGGTGAAGAAGAAGTCCCTGCTCAGACTGATCCTCCAAAAACCAAGAAGCGGTTGGTGAAGACTGCTTCTATCAAGAAGTGATTGTGCCTTGCATGGCCTGTGTTAGCCTCGTGTGGCTTTAGTTCTTTTAATATCCCGTCTTTGATTATGGTTTTTCATGGACTTGTACTTTTATTCGTATGTGTGTAACTTAAACCTTGATTGTGCCCTCCTGGGTATTTTATCTACGTGCTTGTTTTCTATGTTTCATATGTTCTTTTATTTTCGGTACTTGGTCATCTTAGACTTACACACATCTGGTGCTCGGTACATCACAAGGATTACAGAATCATAGAACAGAAAACAAGCTTGTATTGATAACGCAAAATGGGCTCAGCCCTTACATAGAATATTATGTCCTACTAGGAGCAACATGCTCTGCAATGGTTTCATATGAACCTTATTTCTACTTCTATTAGATAGGCTAAAAGCTAAGTCCTTAATAGGAGAGCTTTAAACATAATAAATTTTGAGATTCGAGGCGTGCCAGGAGCGGGGTACCTCGTTTCCATCCATGGTTTCCAGCTTATAAGAGCCTCTTCCCAACGTCTTTCTCACTCTATATGGTCCTTCCCAATTAGGGGCCAACTTTCCTGTCTGTCCAACTCCAGAGGCTTCAATTTTTCTCAAAACCAAGTCGCCTTGTTTGAAGAACCTTCCTTTAACCCTATGGTTGTAGTGAAAGGCTGCTCTTTTTTGGTGCTCAATATTACGGGCATTTGCTTCATCTCTGACCTCATCGATTAAATCAAGAGCAAGTCTCATGCCTTCCTCATTGGTTTCTTGCTCATATGCCTCCACCCTTGGAGATACGTGCGAAATTTCCAAAGGGACAACTGCTTCTGCCCCATAGGCTAGCAAAAATGGAGTAGCTTCTGTCGTTACCTTGCAGGTAGTACGATACGCCCACAGTATAGGCAGTAATTCATCAACCCACGTGTTTCGAGATCGTTCGACCCTCTTCTTAAGTCCATCAAGGATAATTCGATTTGCTACCTCAGCTTGGCCATTAGCCTGGGGGTGAGCTACTGAGGTAAAACGAAGTTCAATGGCGTTCTCCTCACAGTATTTCTTAAACTCCTCATTGTTGAATTGGCGTCCGTTGTCCGTCACTAGGATTCGTGGGATCCCATATCTACAAATTATGTTCTCCCAGAAGAACTGGGCAACTTGTTGGGTGGTTATTTTTGCTAGCGGCTTGGCTTCAATCCACTTGGTAAAATAATCGATAGCCACTATTAGGAACTTCCTTTGTGCTGAGGCCACGGGAAAAGGACCAAGTATGTCCATCCCCCACATGGCAAACGGAATGGGAGAGTTAATTGACGTTAACATCTCTGGTGGCTGCCTAACAATTGGAGCGTGTTTCTGGCATCTGTCACACTTTTTAACATAGCTTTTGGCGTCAGCCAACATTCCTGGCCAATAAAATCCCAGGCGGGTGATCTTATGAGCTAGGGCCGTGCCCCCCAGGTGCTGCCCACAGATCCCTTCATGAACTTCCATTAATGCCTCTTCTGCCTCTTGAGGCCTCAAGCATTTCAAGTATGGGATAACAAAAGACCTCTTATAAAGGATGCCTTCAATCAAAGCATATCTCAATGCCCTCACCGATAGTTTTCGTGCCTCCGAGGCATCTTCGGGGAGCCAACCAGTTTCCAGATGAGCCTTGATAGGGTCAATCCAACAGCTTCCTACTTCAATAGGTGCCACCAATTTTGAGTTGATGGTAGGGGCCTTCAGGACCTGGTAATAGACGTTCCCTGCATAATTCTCTATTTCAGAAGAGGCGAACTTTGATAAGGCATCGGCCTTGACGTTCTCCTCCCTTGGGATATGCTCTATACAGCATTCATCAAACTGAGTCATAACAGCTTTCACAACCCTTAGGTATTTTGCCATAGTTTCATCCTTGGCTTCAAATTCACCATTCACTTGTGATACTACGAGTCTCGAATCGCCGCAGACTTTAAGGTTCTTGACTCTCAGTATTCTGGCCAAGCCTAATCCGGCTATCAAGGCTTCATATTCAGCTTCATTGTTAGTCGTCGGAAAGTCCAACTTCAGAGCATATTCTACTAAGAACCCATCAGGGCTTTGCAAGACTAAGCCTGCACCACTAGACTTTGTTTTTGATGCTCCATCAAAATAGAGCACCCAATATTCCTTCTGATCAGGTTCAAGCTCCTTAGCTTTATCTTCATCTTCCTTGTTTAATACTACCTCTTGCCCCCCGACTTCTTGGTTGATGGTACATTCAACCACGAAGTCAGCTAAAACCTGAGCCTTAATGGCTGTCCTAGGCATATACGTGATATCAAACTCCCCGAGTTCGATCGCCCACTTGATTAGCCTTCCACTGGCCTTCGGGCTATGCAATATACTTCGTAACTGTTGGTCCGTCAGGACTTCAATCTTGTGTGCCTGGAAATAAGGTCGTAGTTTCCTTGAGGCTGTCACTAGTGCGAGAGCAAATTTTTCAATGGTCGAGTAATTCAACTCAGCTCCATGCAGCACCTTGCTCACGTAGTAGATGGGTTTCTGAACCTTGTTCTCCTCTCGAATGAGGACGGCACTCAGTGCTTGTTCAGATACCGCCAGGTACAGGTATAGGGTCTCTCCAGAACTAGGTTTGGCCAACAACGGGGCCTTGGTCATGTATTTCTTCAATTGTTCAAAGGCCTCTTGGCTTTGTGATGTCCACTCAAAATTTTTTACTTTCTTCAAGGCCTGAAAGAAAGGTAAACATTTATCGCCAGACTTTGAGATGAATCTTCCCAAGGCAGCTATTCTACCAGTTAATTTCTGCACGTCTTTCACGGAACGTGGTGGTTCCATGTCGAGAATTGCTTTGATTTTATCTGGGTTGGCTTCAATGCCTCGTTTTGAGACCATCAGGCCCAAGAACTTCCCTGACCCAACGCCAAAAGCACATTTGGCTGGGTTCAGCATCATCTTATGGTGCCTCAACACTTCAAACGCCTCTCTTAGGTGTTCAATATGGTCAGCTGTAAGCAAGCTCTTGACCAACATATCATCAACATATACCTCCATGGTTTTCCCAATCAGGTGGGCAAATATCTTATTTACCAGTCGTTGATAAGTAGCTCCTGCATTCTTTAGTCCAAAAGCCATGACAAGGTAACAAAAAACACCAAAGTCAGTTATGAAAGATACCTTTGGGATGTCATCCTTGTGCATCTTAATCTGGTTGTAGCCACTGAAACCATCCATGAAGCTTAGCATCTCATGTCCTGCCGTAGCGTCTATTAGCGTGTCGATCCTTGGTAGAGGGAAGCAGTCCTTAGGGCACGCATCATTTAAATCAGTGAAGTCTATGCACATCCTCCACTTACCGTTGGCTTTCTTGACCATCACAGGGTTAGCCAACCATTCAGGAAACTGAATCTCCTCAACAAAACCAGCCTCCAAGAGTTTGTCCACCTCTTGTTTAATGGCCTCTTGCCTTTCTGGAGCAAAATTCCTCTTCTTCTGCTTAATGGTCTTCCGCTTAGGGTCGACATTCAACCTGTGAGTTATGAGTTGGGAATTAATCCCTGGCATATCAGCTGCTGTCCAAGCGAACACATCCTTATTTTCTTGTAGGAATTCAATTAACCTGCCCTTCATGGGTTCTTTCAGCGACGCTCCTATGTACGTGACCTTTTCAGGGTCCCTACTGTCCAGGGGTACAGGAACCAAATCCTCTGCTGGTTTCCCCCGGTATTCATCATCCCGAATATCCATGTCCTCAATCGGGAGGACCTGCCCCCCGACTCCATCAGCTCTTAACGCGGCCACATAACAACTTCGGGCCATCCTTTGATCACCCTTCTGTTCTCCAACACCATTCCTGGTTGGAAACTTGACTTTCATATGAAAACTAGAGGCAACAGCCTTAAACGCGTGGAGTCCGGTCCTTCCAAGGATCGCGTTATATGTGGAGGCCGCCTTAATTACCAAGAAGTTCAACATCTGTGTGGCCTCCTTAGGCTCCTTTCCAATAGTAACCGGCAATTGGATAGTTCCTTCAACGCTAGATTCGACTCCATTGAACCCATATATGGGCATGTTATTTGGGGTCAGCTGGGAATCATTGTATCCCATCCTTACAAACGCATCATGAAACAGGATGTCAACAGAAGCACCATTGTCTATCAAGACTCGCTTCACCTCCGAATTTCCAATTACAGGAGTTATGACCAACGGGTCGTCATGGGGGAACTTTACCCCCTCTAAGTCCGAGTCATCAAATCCGATCACTACTTCAGTCTTTGCCCTCTTCGGGGCTTCTCCCACGATATGCATCACCTCCCTGGCATATGCCTTTCGAGAGTTCCTTGTTGTTCCGGCCGCAGTAGGACCTCCCCAAATCATGTTGATGACAGGCCCTCGTGGCTGGGGGTTGCGATCACGATCATTATCCCTTCTATCATTATCTCTTTTATCATAATCTCTTCTTTGGTTTCCACGACCTTCACCCTTTGTGAATTTGCTCAGCTTTCCTTTTCGGATCAAGAATTCAATCTCGTCCTTGAGCTGTCTACAGTCATCAGTGTCATGTCCAACGTCCTTATGGAACCTGCAGTATTGATCTTTGTTTCTCCTTGCGGGATCACCCCTAAGTGGCTTCGGCCATCGGAAATCCGCATCTTTTTCAATATCCATCAGGATTTGACTTCTAGGAGCATTCAACCTTGCATATTCAGAGAACCTTGGCCCCAAATTCTTCTTGGAAGCAGAATCGGAGTCCTTGCTTGTCCGGGGGTATTTGTCCTTGTGTCATACTCCTGCTTTTGCCTTCGCTTCCGGGAGTTTCCGTTTCCTCCATTAGTGGTGGGAGCTTCCGTCTTCTTCATGCTTTCTTCTGCTTTTATGTATTTACTTGCCCTCCTTTGGAGCTCAGTCATGCTCTCAGGGGGATGTTTTGCCAACGACATCTGAAAGTAGGGGTTCGTCGTTCCATTCTCCAAGGCTATCATAGCTACTTTGTTCTCCAGATCCGGGACATTCAACGTCTCCTTAGTGAAACGCTTGAGGTAATCCCTCAGGTTCTCATTCTTTCCTTGTTTTACTTGCATGAGAGAAGCAGAGCTTTTTTCGTGGACCTTTCCACTAACAAATTGATTGATAAAGGTAGTACTCAACTCCTTAAAAGAACCAATCGAGTTTGCGGGCAATCGGCTGTACCATCTTTGAGCCATGCCTGCCAAGGTTTGAGGAAACGCCCTACACTTAAGAGCGTCACTAGCGGGTTGTAACAGCAGAGCGTTCGAGAATGTCCTGACGTGATTCGAAGGATCGCCCGTCCCATCATATGCTTTTATCGTGGGCATCTTGAATTTTCGGGAAACATGATCGTTCATCACTTCGTCCGTGAATGGAGGTGTGGGTTCGTCAGGGTCCCCAAGCGGCATCAGGTCTTTGGGATCACTCCTAGGGGTTTCTACCCTCGTAATTCCTCCAGTTGGGGCATCAGCCCTTCTCGGTCTTCTTGAGGACCCTTCCAAATCAATGAAGGGGATCTCCCTTGGGATTGGAGGAGGCCTATTCATATTTTGCCTTGCTTGTTCCCTGGTTATATCATCCTTCAGCTTTTGGATCTCAGCCTCAAAAGCCTTGATTCTCTCAGCAGCTGTTTGAACGGGTCTATCATTGATCCTTTGAGTCCTCCTCATGGGTTCTTTGCTTGTACGCCGCCTCCTCGGGGCTATATCACGTTCATCATCCTCGGATGATGAATCATCGGAGTAAGGTCCAGAGTAATCGTAATATCCTTGCTCAGGGGGGGCTAGACCCCTAATATAGGGTGGCTGATACGACTCGGGTATCTGTAAAGCGTGTCCACTTGGTCCAGGATCCCTTCGATTTGGGGGATAGTTTGGCAACCGGTATAATGGATCGGTACTCACGGGGAGTGTAGTGGTGGAGATCTGAACTCCTGAGAGCGAGGGACGGCTAGTCAATGGAGCAACCACCATCTGAAGTTGATTAGTCTCTTGTCCCGGGTGATCAATCACCGGTAAAGTTCTCTCAGCATGGGGATTCGTCCCTGTGGTCTGAGAAACTTGAGGTTGTGTAATAGTCTCAGTTGATGGGGGCACAAGCCCTTGCTCCGTAACAACGGGCGGTGTAGAGGAGACGATTGGTGGGTCAGATGTAACAGGAACGTTCTCGGTTGATGTTCTTCGTGTGTTAACCATGGTTGATATCCAAGTCCCACAGACGGCGCCAAATGTTGTGGAATAAAAAGTAGGGTTATCGAATGGCGGCTAGGGTTCGTGAGCTTCTTGCTTTAATGGCTGCGCTTGTGTTATCGTGACCTGATTCGGGTCCTCACAAGATGCCTACGTATCTCTGTATTAGAGAATCAAGCCAAAAACGTAGTTCTAGGATGAGGGGTCTGGCCCTTTATATAGGCTGTGGAAGCCTTAGAATTATAGTAGGTTTTGGAGACTTGGTGGATAAGTCACCGTAATTGAGGAAGGTTCTGACTCCTTCCTTTTAGGAATTAGTTTCCATGTCGAATTTGGTGCCTTGGAGGCTACACAATATCCTGGGGATATTCTAGGACGTTTTTGGTTTCTAGAACGTTCCTGGTTTGTGGATCAGACCCATGTTAGAGATAGGCTTTTACCGGGCGTCCCCAGTTTGGGCCGTTCTTTTTGGCCTGACCATTAATTACGAATTTAGTGCCCAACTAGGGTTTCGGGCCATATTTACGGGCTAATAAATGTCACATTAATTATGTCTTTAAGGGTTATTTTTTACCCATATCATAGTTCTTGGAGAAGAAGTTACCTAGACGGGATAGAGTTTTTGGAGATCCATTCTGGCCTAAGTCCACTATACTCTTATAGGCTGATGCAAATAGTCCATTAACTCTGCTCATGGCCCTTGGCTCAGTGAAGACTACCAATGGCTACCACGATGCTAGAATTACGAGGCCTCATCCGCGAGGCTACTGGAGAACTGATAATGGTCTCGCATGCGACTCCTTAAGGCTTAGTCATGCGATCCCAAGTATGGAGATGCCTTCACTCACGCGACCCTGTAGGGCTTAATCATGAGCTTTCACATGGAGATACAAACAGAATATGATTATCTAATGGCGAAACTGCTTTAGCATGGAGATCTGACCTCGAGTCAACACTAGACCCCTAATATGGAGAGATAAATCAAATGCGATCCCTCACTGGGAACCAATTGCAAGTGTGATCCCTAGATCGTGATCGCGGACTTCTAATACCTGACGAGTATTGTCTTTATAGCATATTTGATTAGCTATAAGAAGTGGGTTTTGGTGATCTAATTATCATCTTTTGGCCCGTTATAGGTCATGGACCGCTATTTCAGCTCATTAGGCCCATTTACGATCTATGCCCAAATTTGGAAATAACAGAGTGCATGATACTTAAACGAATGGCTCGACTCCATTCGTTTATTAGATAGCTCGAATTCGTTTAGTGAATATCAGGCCCGACTCAATTCGTATAACAGCTTTAGAGAAAAGGGTCTCACTACAAGAAAAAGTTCAATAGACATCACACATTAGACATCGGTTGTAAATGTCACTGATGTTAAAAGATGTAATAACATCACCCCACATTAAACTGATGTCTTTGTTTTTCGTAAACATCACTTTTTTTAAAACCGATGTCTAAAGTCAGCCTTTGTAAAAATAAAACACGTGCCCTTCTTTTTATTTCCCGCCTTAGTTAAAATTTTCCCCTCTAAGTCAAAATTTCCCCCCCCCCCCACCAAATATTTCCCCACCTATACACAATTATTCCCCCCTTCACACAAATTAAACACAAAACTAATTAAACAAAATTCACAAAAACTAAACTCTTGATACTCTCACTCTCTCTCTCTCTCTCCCTCTCTCTATCGACTGAATCTCCCTCGACTTTCACTCTCATCTCTTTCTCGTCTCTCACCACCACAACTCACCACCACCACCACTCACATCTGTTCTATCTCTTTCACACTGGAACTCCCGAAGAGCTTTTTCTCTCTCTCAAACCCTGAAACTCTCTCTCCCACACTCAAATCAAAATCGTTTGTTCGAAGGTCAAAACTCGAATTAGTTTGATTTATCAGTGGATAAGCCTAAGTTTGATATGTTCAAACTTATAAGTTGGATTAATTCGATTTAATTACAAAATAAGGTTTTAAAATTGAAACCCTAAGTTTTAGTTTGGGGTTAATTTAATTTATATGTAATTTGTGTATATATGTATGTGTATTAATTATTTTATATATGTATGTGTGTGTAGTGCTATGAGATTTTGAGGTAAAATCATCATATGCTTGCTTCTATTCATCAAAGAAGGTCAGTTCTAAATGTAGGTGGAAAATTGGTTTATCAGACCATAAAGAAGAGAGCTAGTGGACCTAAATGCCCTGTTACTGGTAAGAGAATCCGAGGGGTACTTTATTTTCTTCATTTTTATATGTTTATCATGAATTTATGTATGTATGTTTGTATATGTAATTAGTATGAATTTATGTATGTATAGTGAATTTAGTTTTAGGATGTTCATTTCGGTACTCTTTTTTCGATAATCTTACCAAGCATATAACTTTTAATTCTTGTATAGTGTATGTGCTCTGAGTTTTGAGTATTGAAAAATGAATACTTTGTGCCTATTTTATGTGCTCTAACCTTTTTATATGGTTTATCAATACGCATACTTTGTGCCTATTTGGGGTTCTGATCTTAGTAATTTTTTTACCAGTCCCAGGGTTATTGTCAGCCTATTAAGGGATAAGACATGTAAAAGGGAACTAGTATACAATTGGTAATTTGAAGACACGGTTCAAGTAGCTGTTTATTAATGGATTTGATATCTTTCTACATTAGTACCAAAATAAACAACAAATTTAACTTCATGTATTTTCTTGTGAACTGAAATAAGCACCAATGGTAATAAATGTACCTAAAATGTACTATGAATTCAGGTACTTGCATGATTTTCAGGAACCATTTATGAATTTACTGGGGAACAACAAAATGTACAAAGTCTTCTTTGAACTGGTGGACATTCATATCATCTTCGCCAGTACAGGTACTCCATTAAATACATCACTTGCTAGTTTTTTGTAAATGGCTCAGCTACCATGCTATACGCAACTACTGCAATGTCTTTGAGTTGCCAAATATACTTGCATGTGTTTAGTGCATACTATATGTTTCTGTTTATGTGGAGAGGGTGATTTTGGATACCCAACTTGTACACTTGCCTGCATTTTTGACCAACCCATGAGACCATACAACATACATTGTGCAATGCTGAAGTATAGCACCTGTTTGTCCCACGTACCTATTTGCTTTTGTGGTTGGTTATATTTGTACATTATCTTATTAATCATTTTTTGTTATATGCACTAAAAATTTAAGAGTTATTGAAGGTTGTTTTGGAAGTCTTTCGCCCTCGTCGAAACGTATATGGTATTTGGGGTATTCGGATGTCCTACTCAATGCAGGTCCTAATATACATTTGAAGGGAGTATGTAGTATACTCAGAGTTGTGATCCTAAACGTAAGTTTTGTCAACTTATCATCTAAGCTTGAAGTTTGATATTGATCAAAAATTTACGAGTCCTTTGTCAAAATCTATTTACGGGATTCTAATATATATGCACGTAGCATATTTTGTATATTTACAAATGAAAAATTGAAATTTTGGAAAATTTTGAATGTTTGAACATGGAAAACTAGATATACTTTTTGTTCGCATAGTGTCAGGATCAAAATGTGAAATATCAAATATCAAATGGAGCCATGGAGCTGAGTTTACTAAACAAGTAAAATGTGAATGCCATTATAAATATAGAATTACACTCATACAGTTTTCTGCAAATATCAAATGTTTTGGGCATGAAGTAAACTAGTATATATGTTCATCATTAGGTACAACAATGTAGTAAGATATTTCAACTACCGGATATTTATTTAGATTTGACTTGATTTTTACCGTTCAACTTAATTATTAAAATATAATTTTCTGTTCTGATATTTAAGCAGAATCTGATGCCCATCGTGTTGCAAAGGTGTCAGCTTTAATCAGGCATGGTTAAATTGGTAACATTGAGCATAACAATTCAAAATCAGACAATAGAGATAACTTGTTGACATTTACAGTCTCTATACTTGCATACGTACAATTCTTTGCTATTGTAATGCTGTTGTGCTAAAAATAATACAATTGGTAATTTGAAGACACGGTTCAATTGTAACTGAGATTGTAACTATTGGTAATTTGAAGACACGGTTCAATTGTAACTATTGGAAATATTTATCAGGTTTGCGATTATATATGAGAGTATGCTTGTCTAATCATGTGTACTATGTCAAGTTTATTAGTTTACAAAATTGACTAATGAAGCTTTGTTCTTTGTTTATTAGTATGCTTTGTTCTTTTCATACACTCTGCTACTAGATAAAAATGCCTATTTCTTTTCATACACTAATGAAGCTTTATTCTTTGTCTATTGTTATCCTAAAGGTGGAAGATGACTGCCCTGGTGACCTAGACTTCTGGTATCGCCATATTTCTAAAGGTGTTTGGCCTTTCTCCACTGCGGATCATGGATGGCCAATTTCAGATTGCACCGCTGAAGGACTCAAGGTAGTCACCATTCATTTATTATATTTTAATCTAGAAAAAACATAAAATAATGTGTATATATATATATACAGATTGCCTAGGAAACGAAGGACTGTTAACCGTGCCTATGGTGGTGTATTATCTAGAGGGGTTGTAAGGAAGAGGTAGGATACCTGCATGCATTTGGATACCCATTTCATTTAATTTTAGTGTTTTACATTTCTTTATGGATGTATTAGCTTTTTCTTTAACTTTGTTCACTTTGACTTACTTGTATTTCTACCAGGATCATTCGAGCTTTCTTGTTTGAGGAGCAAAATGGGAGCTGTGGTAGATGATATGTGTTTACAAGTACAGAAGCTAGGTGGAAGGTATGTCCATTACTTTCACTTCTGTATTAAATTATGGTACTCAACTTTTCGAGGCTAACAAGTATGCTATTGTCTTTGTAGAATTATTGGTCAAGCAGCTTTCTCTAAGAAACATCAGTGGATGTTCTGGATGCTAACAGACTCAATGCTAACGACAATCCTTTCTGCTGATACACTATTTGTCTATAATATGACTGCTAACAGACTCAATGCTGGGAGCTAGAAAAATGCTTGAAGTCACTGTCAAGTAAGTTATTCTCACATTGTGTTACTGTGCCTGTTTCACTGTCAACACCCTATTTTACAATTAAAAAATTGTGCATATTTCAGGTATAGATTGCATAAGAAATTACTTATAGAAAAGTTCATCCAGGCATTAGATATTTATCAAGAACGGATATTGTTTTAGAATGGATAAACCTTTGTTTGTCATCAACAGTTTGCGTACAGTTCGCAATAATATGTTAGCACAGAGATTTAAAGCAGGTTCATGTACAAATTGGCGCTTGTTATCCATTACATCTACTGGTAACATCTCATTGTGGACAAGCTAGTTGTTGCCGGTTGCTACAATGATTGGGGGTTGCTGGTTGCTGCAATGATTTGGGGTCCTGGTAATGATATACAGGTACGAGTAGATCCGTCCACAGCTTGATGCAGTTTGTAAGGGCTGAAGAGATATTTTTTAGGAATTGGATTTAGAATTCTGTGTACCCTTTAAGAGTGGGTAGGGTTCTGTTATATGGAGCAAAATTTTGCTGAATCAGTCTGCAGATACGATTTCTTTCAGGTATTGTAAGAAAAAAATGTATCCTACATACCCTGAATTGATAAAAATAAAAATTTATCATAATAAATGGAAGTTATTATGTATAATAAAATCTGCTTTGACTTCAATTTTCCTATTTAAATCTCTCTATAAATTGTAAAAATTGCACTTTCTTTGAAACTAATTCATGGATCTCTTTTCAATTCTACAGGTTGATTCCGAATTTCAATACCAATTTGCTTCTGGAATTAAGGTACCACTTTCCATTCTTTCGGTCAAGACTAGCTTTAGAAATCTCTTTATTGCTTATTAGTTACAGTTCTTACTTTCATTGTTTTTATTTGATCCAAGAACATGCTGTATCTTCTGACAATCACATTCATCTTTGCAGACAATTGCAGTGATTCCTGTTGAACCTCAAGGGCTCTTACACTTTGGATCTACACAACAGGTCAACACGAAGCTATACAAGTAATCTTTTTCTTTAAAAACAGTAATATCAAGATATGTTGTTCACATAATCGTGTATCGACTTAAAATCTTATTATTATCTAGGTTTTTAGATTACCTAATTTCCGTCAACCCCACATGCCTACATTAATTTTATCTTAGTTTACTCATATAAGCTAGAACTTGTCTTCTTTGAGTTACGAGTTCCAAATTTATCTTCAAAAAAATAAATACCTGGCTTTTATGTACATCATAATGAATCAGCTCCTCCTGCAGATTCCAGAAAATGAGGATTTTTTGAATCAAACAAAAAGGGTATTCAGAGAGATGGCAAGCTGTCACGGGCTCAAAAAATCTCAAAATTTGCTTGTGCACAAGCGTACGTAGTTAATTATAGTGCCTAGCTTGACAGTTTGGTATCTTGTTAAGTGATATAGCTAGTTTGGTATCTTGTTAAAGTAACAGATGGATTATGTACATGTTGGTTGTTGTTGGATGTATTTTGAGAATGGTTTAATATAAATGCATGGTTGGATATATTGTGAATGGTCCAGTTTTTATTTTTTTGGTATGCATTGAAAGACAATGATTTATTTAATTACACTAAGAAACAAATGTCTAATTGTAACAAATACATCGAAAGTTTTACCAAATAATGATGTCTAAAACAAAGATATACATCACATTTTTTCTACAATGTCCGATGTCTAAAAAAAAATCACTTTTTATTTATAAAATCTGATGTCTAAGAGACACATATAAATGAGTTTTTTCAGAAAAAATTGATGTTTATATCTATATTAGACATCAGTATAGGATGATGTCTAAGATAGCTATAGACATCGATTTTTTCCGAGAAAAACTGATGTTTATAAGAACATTAGACATCAATCTAGGATGATGTCTAAGATAACTGTACACATCGGTTTGTTTTTAAAAGAAACTGATGTTTATAAGAACATTAGACATCAGTCTAGGATGATGTCTAAGATAACTATAGACATCTTTTCCAAAAAAAAAAGAAAGTGATGTGTATGTGAAAAATAACTTAGTTTATTATATGTTTTCTAGAATATAAGGCATGCAAGTTGTTTATAAAATTAATTATATCTAACCTATTTTGTAGAACAACCGATGTGTATTGAAGGAAATACCGATGTCTATGTTAGCACAGACATCAGTTTATGGCCGATGTCTAGAATAGACATCTCCGACAAAGACATCACTTGTAAAATAACATAGACATCGGCCAGAAACCGATGTCTATTGACCCTTTTCTTGTAGTGTCTTAAATGGCACAAAATTAATTTAGAAAATCCTAGATAACACAAGTAAAAATAAAGATCTTAAAATGACACAACAAAACAATATTTAGAATTGTGTTTCCCCGATTACTTTCAACATCAGTTGCATCTTTTATTCCGAGTACTTTCACACAAGAAACCGCTTTCTTTAGCTCCTCATCAGGGACGGTCCTTCTACAGTGAGCACTGACTCGTTGGAGCCACAGTGAGCACTGACCCTCTGGAGCCATGGGCCTAAAGCAAATGAAGAAATTTGTGCTTAAATTTTGTTCTGCTAGTCCTATCAGTAAATACTTTGTTCGGAATTTTAATTAAACAATATTCCAGAATTAATTAAACTTATTTTTGCATTTTAGACTCCACGTGACAACCCGGGTTAAATCCCGAGTCTTTTTCAAAAATCGGGACGAGTCCCGATCCCGAATCCGAATAAGCCAAAGTAAACTAGCCCAAATGCAACCAACTTGGGTAGTCCAAAATCCCACCACAGGCCCCAAAAAAGATCATGATTTATTGGTGTACTTAATAGTAGTACTTTGTTTTATAAACTGAAATGAAGTCCCAAATCTTCTCGATGTGAGACTGGGGTATTATAAACTCCCCCACTTAGTCTACTAATGTCCTCGTTAGGCCTGAACAGATAGCCCATAGGTTCTGGATTGTTCTTCTCTAGTCATTGTGTGATAATATCGGTTGGCTTCGTGTTCCTACCTCCGGACCTCTGTCTATTGTGGGATAATACCATCAGCCTTCGTGTCCCCACCTCCAGCAACTTGACGAATCAAGCTTTCGAGAGTCGACTCCGATACCATATGTGACAGCCTAACTTTTCATACCATTAATTCTAAATCGAAAACTAAAATAAATTACTATTTATTAAACCAAAAGTCAATTACAAAGGTACTTACAAAAGCGCAGCTAACATATATCGAAAAGTCAATCTAGCCCAATTCTAAAGTCATCAAACTCCAACGCTACCAAAGTCGATCGTGCACCGAACCTGAAATATTAAAAGAATGAGCTACGAAGCCCAGCAAGCAACTACCGACCGATGGCTCAAAATAGTATTTTTATCATTTTTAAATGTGGCATCCCATAATTCGGGGTGCAGATTTGGGACCACGGACCTCAATTAAGACATTACATACCTGCATATAAACCAAATATAATAATAAAATACCCCTGATCCAAGATCGCATACAGGTTACGGTATGAAACAAACTATTAAATTACATCGCTACAATCCAATCTCGGAATAAAATTATTATACAAATTGATAATAAACTAAGTCCGTCTACCGAACTAGCTAGTTAATCAACCTCTGACAAGCTCAAAACCACTACCTGACCAAGTCAACAACCCGAACGTCACCTCTCGCTGCAGGGACAGGACTACTCACTTGACCACGAGGTCTAATCAACTTCTCTATTGACTGGAGAAAGAAAACAACAACAATGCAAGGGTGAGCCAAAATCGTTCAGCAAGTATATAAACATATGCCAATATTAAGACCAATCATAAATTCTGATCAACAAGAATAATCATCATATGCTACGAAAGAGAATAGTTGAAGAAATTAAATATCGTATGCAAGGATGAGCCAATAGTGCTCCTCTAGAATAAAATTCATCAACAATGAGAACTGATAAAGTTCTGATAACCAAAGATAATCATCATAGGCTCGAAAGGAATCAGGCTTTAAAGCAATTCAACTCAATGTTGAGATTAGAATTGGATTTTTATATATATAATTTAAAAACAGCGGAGTTAGGCGGCTGATCAGTCCCGCACTAATCCTGGACACTGCACACAGCAAAGTCCCTTTATGGATCCACGGCACACATTGGCCTTAATGTTTGACCATTAATCTGGTCTTACCGAAGGGACTTTAGACATAAAGGGTCTCCTTTAAAAACATTCCAATTCTATATCAAACGCACTAGGTGTCAGGACAATCGACAACCTTTGCCAACCAAACAACTGGAAAACTCACGTTCCAGAACAACTCATAATTAAAGAATCAATGAGGAAATAACAATATCCTCTGGTATCGACGAGATCGATACAATAAAGGGCGATAAATGAATAATCAAGATCATCAATTGGTATCAACGAGTTTGATACAACAATTGGGGTGTAGATAAATAAACAATAACAATAAATGTCAACGAGATCGATAATAAATGGGGTGATAACTTGAGAAACAACAATAATAATAAGTGTGGATGAGATCGACAGTAATTGGGGGTGATAATAATAAAGAACAATAGTTTCAAATGGTATCGACGAGATCGATACGAACAGTTGGGGTAACATCATAATCACAATAATTAAAGAATAAATTCACTTGAACAAGAAGTGAAGGGAAACATTTACCTGTCAAAACATGCTAAACTGGTCTCACACTTCATCACCCCACTCTACTAGCCTTCCCTTTATCCCTCTATCTCTACTTTAGACTTTCCTTCGTCCCTCTTACCCGACTCTATAATAATTACATCACAAATATGATTAACAGATACTTAAAGTCTATTAACACACAAAACAAGTCATTTCGGATTTCACATAACAAGTAATTTTCACACAAATGGTCTAACAACTCATTTCTGTACTCCACTCGACTCAAGAAATATTTTTAAAACGATTTTAAATCATAACTTTGGAATGAAATCCAACTCAGAATTTTTAAAAGATTATTAAAACATTTTCTGGATTTTTAAACAAATAAAACTATTTTTGAAACATTTTTAAACATTTTTGAACAGAAGATTGGTTAATTAAAAATTAAATAATCCTAATTAAATTAATTAAAATCAACTAATAATTAATTAATAAAATTATTCAATAAATAATTACATTTATTAAATAATTATATTAATTAAAATATTGGTTGAATTTAATTAAAATAATTAAAAGTTTTTAATTTTTAATCATTTTTTGAAAGAAAGGTAAATAATAAAATAAATATTGAAAATTAAAAACATAATTCAGAAATTTATTCTGAATTTCTAAAATAATTATAGAAAACAGTTTCTCAATTTAAGAAAAGTAATTAAAAGTAAATAAATAAACAATTTTTTAGTCATCTTCTACAACCTGCAAACCCCCCCCCCCCCCTTGCTACTTCCGGCCGACCACCGCCAGCTGCAATTCCGGCAACCCTACTCATCTCCGATTAGCCCGTTTTTTACAGCAAACAATTGCAAAATAATTATACAACTGCTGGGAAACAACATCTGAACATAATTTATACAAAATCCGGTCAAAATCGACCAAAAACATAAAATTCCGACGACCTTAAACCATAATTCCGGCGAAAATTCGATTTTTATAAATCCTAAACCAAATTCGACGTTCAATATCACAAAACGAAGCTGACAACATGTAGAATCTAACCATGGAATCTGTTTATACAGACAATCAACCTATTTTATGAACGAATCAATTTTCCTAATGGTCAAAACTAAAAACTTGAATATTACAATATGGCATTAGAATAATCAAATTAAACACATAGATATGATCCTTAGGACTTCTAGAGGCTATACAAACAATCAAATCAACCAAAAAATTACTCAGTCAAAAAACCCTAATTTAACTCAGGAACCCTAATTTTCGAATTGGATAATGTAGCAATAGAACAATGAAATTGAATATGGAATTGGACTCCTGGCATCAATATGAAGCTATACAACCTATCAATTTCACCATAAAATCATAGAAAATGAAAACCCTAATTTCAAGCAAGAACCCTAGAAACGCAGATTTAAAGAAAAAATCATGAAAATTCGAAATTTTACCTTTCACAAAACCGAGGGTAGATATGAAAACCATACTTCGAGAGCTTCAATTTGAGCATAAAAATACCAAAATCCGATATCAGAATCACCTTCAAAAGTAGCTTTGATTCTCAAGAAAAGGAGAGAGAATATTTGATTTTTGTTTTGAATTTTGGATAATGTTATGATTAATTTGTTTGGCTAGAGATGATTGGCTGGAATCTTATCCGTAAATGGAAAGTTTACTTTTCAGAACGAACGGAACTCCGAATAAAGTTTAATCGGCCTCGAAAATGCCAATTAACTGAATTACGGGTATAAAACGAATAACGATATTTTTACGAAAATGACGGATATGATATGAAAGATTCGTAGAGACTACGAAACGAATAAAATACAAGTTTCGAATGTTTTGAAATTTAATCGATAAATTTTTGATACGAAAATGATTTTAAATCGAAGCTCCTAAGATTTTGAAAATAGGATTTAACGGATAAGAACAAACTGATTGACACGCGTTACGAAAAAGACTTTTGATCTTATCTAATAACACATAATAAACACATACGGGGATCTTTTCAATCATTATAACATCTATCCACTGATACCGATCAACATTTAACACATTGACTCGTCAAACTGGAATAAAATAATTTAATTCCAATTTACGAAAATAGTAATTACACAAATTTAAAATTCGCGGTTCTTATATTAAAAAACATGATTTCGGCATTTAACACATAACATCTATCACATAGTGTCACACAACATACTCAAAAACAATTACGACAAGATTCACACAATATATTCTATAACAAATACAAAGCGATGCATACAATATATCCTAAGATTCACATAATGAAATTCTTAATCAATAAATAAATCTTAGTCTTATATCTTTTACTTTTAATTCTCACAGTCCTAAATCACACCTTACGCCACACTTTGTCAGTGATCGTTATCTTATGCTTTATGCCATACTTTGCCAAGTGACCGGGATCTTATACTTTATGCTACACTTTCCCAAGTGATCGAGATCTTATTCTTATTCTATGGAGGGCTAGTTTACGCCCCTCGTCAAGTGAAACCGAATCTTGACAAGGTATCGATGTGTTCTGGAATGTGCATAAACTAGTTCTATGTATCACACTTTTCCAGTGATCAATATCTTATTCTTATACATGATTAATACTGGGGAGTTCTGAAAAATTATTATCTTATTAATCACATGTCAAAATCATACTTACGATAACTTAAACACATATTCGAGAACATGTAATCAAAAAATACAAAGCACGTTTCACATTTATATGGAGCAAAGGTACGGAAAGTTATTTACAGAAATATTTGATATCATATAATCAATAAGCATAGAGCATGTTTCACAACAATAAGGAGCGACGTATAATTACTTACAATAATATGCACCAACAAATAGTTACTTACAATTATACGGAGCAACGGATAGTTACAACTATACAGAGCAACGGATAGTTACTTACAACTATACGGAGCAACGGATAGTTACTTACCTTAATTACGCAAATCAAGAATGCACATAATCACAAGAACACATGTACAATACTTAGCAATCTGGCCATCTAAAGTAGAACATCTAAAATCTTGAACGACTCCATGATTACAACTCTGACCAGAACTATATTTAACGACCCTCTAAATGATGTTTTCTTGAAAACCTAAAAGAACAAAAGTTGTAGAGCATGAAAAGATTTTTTCGACAAGTTCAGAATCAACGAATTCCGACTTACGATGAATATTCTACAAATTTTACAAGACTGCTGAATTGATTGTGAAAAAACCCTACGAATTTTGTTATAAAAGATGAGAAACAAGAATAAGATGCATATATAGCATAACAAAACCCTAATCCAAATCTACTAATTATCTGTATTTTAGGCCACTATTCTAATTAAATTTAAAATCCAATGTATTATTTAATTTTAATCCTTTTTTTATTATTATTTCATTATTATTATTCTAAAATTACGGGATATTACACTCCATTTAGTTTTTTTATACTTATTCCTAATCTTCAATAATTTTTTTGTAGAAAAGAGAAAAAGAAATTCCCATTCTCTTCAATTCAAGTTTATACATATTAAAGTAGTATGAATTCGTGAAATTATGATTATAAGATGATTAATGTTTAGTATTATATAAAATTTGTTCAACTTTTTTTGCAGTTTCTCAGCTTTTGGTTCGAGTGAGTTCTTTTATTTTATAAAATTAGCTTTATAGCCCGTATAAAGCACGCACATGTTTTGAATGCAGATAAACTACAAGGCATCAGCTAGGGTCACGTCATTTGAAGCGTTCAGCTAATTATCAATATTGCCTTCTTTTTCTTCATCAGCAATATTTGATCTCTGTTCATCCACATTCTTTGAATGTTCAAGCAAGATAGCCTGATAATAAGCATTTGATAGATTTAGTGGCCAGTTGTTGAGCTTTAAAGGCCAGGGGTCCCAATTGTTCTAAGTACAATTCATCAATATCTGCTTCTGTCATGGGCCTCTACCTTGAAGTAGAGCGTCCAACCATGTCTTGAAGATTGATAGGTTGAAGCCACTCTTTGAGATTAGGTACAGAGTGGGTGCTTGCCATAGTTTCCTCAACTACCTTCATAAAAGAGTCATCAATTGTTAGAGATGGAGTTGAAGTGATTGTGACTGTTTGCTGGCTCAAATATGGAATATTTGTGATGACTGAAGTGGTCTCCACATGAGTGGAATGAGTTACCTCCTCAAAATCATACCTCTGTGAAGAGAGGTCTCCTTACACACTATGTGAATAGTATGAGAAGGGGATGCAATATCCATTTCTAATGGGTCTGAAGCAAAAATTTCTGAATCCCAATGGTTTTGTTGGTGTCATCAGGATATATCCCAACATGCATTCCATTACCAGCTGAATGTAGGTCCCGGGTGATGAGCAATGTGTCATGCACAATGTCACTTGAAAGGATTGGTTCAATAAGGGGAGATGAACCTTGTTGATCAATACCACGTGTCTCAGTTGCTTGAGTCACAGGTTCCAAAGAAATTTCAATATTAGATTCTATGAGAGAAGTATGGTGTGGAATGAATTTTGGCAACTCCCCTTGAGAAATAGAGGAAGTTTCAATTGTGATGTGCTCATAACTTTGTGTCATGCCAACCTTATCACTACCATATTCTGACTCTGTACAAGATGCATTGGGGAGGATGCGTGTTTCAACAGAGACATTCGTTTGAGAGAATGCCTCTAGTATTAGGTGTGCCCCTATTTTTGCAACTTTAGCCATTTGAGTAGCTGAAGAGGTGGTTTCTACGTTCTTTTTCTTCTTTAGTCTTTGCAATGGTGACTCAGGTGCCTCACTTTCTAATTGTATAGCCACTTCAGATAGAACTTTAAGTGGCTGGACGGTGGGTTGTTTCCTCTTCTTCTTTTTACTAACATCACCCTATTGAGAGGATTATGCAGTTGGTTCAGTGTTTTTGGTAGTGCTTGGGTTTAATGGTTGGTTAAGAAGGGCTTGGTTGGCGTGTTGTTTTTCTTCTACAAGCTAGCGCCTACTTAACTCAGATTTTGACCAAAATGTTGGCTGTATGAGTGGATATGACTAAAAATTGTACTCATATGAGGTATAATTTCTAAGTGCACATCCACTTCATGTCTAGAATTCAAATTGACAAAAAGTACTTTTGACATGGATTTAGACTAGCCTATTCTTTTGTTATTCATACCAGACAATTCAATCAATTTATCATTCTTATAATTAAGTACTGACTGAATAAAGCAAGGTAGAAATATGTCATTACCTCTCTTTGATGCATTCTTGCCAAGTCTGCCATAAAGCTCCTTCATAATCAGATTTCCAACATCAATGACGGTTCCATGCACCAAAGAGTACCCAATCTGTTGTGCTGTGGCATTAATTTGATCAAAACTGGATTTACTACATGCAAACACGCTTAATAGTGTCCTAAATACGAAGTTCCATTCCTCAAGTATTATCTACTCAGCTTCCCATTTATATCTTTTCATTGTAGTGAATGAACTCAAAGAATTAAATGAGTTATGTATCACCGACCAATGGGTTGTATGCCTCAAGAATATAGATCCAAGGCCTTGCTCATATCTTCTGAGTTGATTGTGATATCTTGGCCTGAATTTTGAAATAGATGAGGCTTGAATAGGTTCCATCTTTATGTGCAATTGTCTCCACAATTGCAAAACCCCAAAATTGCTCTAGGATATCTAGATACAGAGCGGGTTTAACATACAGAGCCCCTTTGATGTATGACTCTGAAAGGAACCTTGCAAAACATTTATAATTTGTGTCTGCATCAGTTTCACTAGTGACAGTAATAAGGTTAGTGTTTTCTGGAACAATATACTTCTTAGTGGAAGAAGATGCTTAAGAAACATGTTTGAAAAGAGAATAAAGAAAAAAGAAATTAAGTTTGAAAGCTAGAGTTTGAGAGAGTTTGAGAGAGAGATATTTGTGAGAAGTCGATTGAAAATGAATTGAACAGTTTGTGAATTTATATATATGAGATACTTAAATTCTCAAATAAATAAATGTTTTGTATCGATAAGTCAGTCATTCGATAAGTGAAAAGAATTGTTCGATAAGTCAAGAATGACTTGGTCGATATCTCAAGCAGATAGCAACATATAGGTGGCATTTTATTCAATTTAAAGTAAGTTTAAATTGAACAAATATTTGTATTTTATGAATGAAATTTAGTTTTGAATAAAAATCCAAAAATAGTTGAAATTCAGCGGAATTTTAACCTTTTCAAATGACTCGATATCTCTATTTACACCATTAGAGAACTCAGTCATTCGAGAACTAAAATAGAATAGATCGAGATGTCAAAGAGTTTCTCTTTAGATATCTCAAAATGAATCTATTTGAGAACACAAGAGTGCTCTAAAAAGTGCTTGTTCGAGATGTTAAGAGGATTTCTATTTGAATCATTCGATAAGCCTGACATATCGAATACGTATCACTCATAAAACTTAATTTTTACTATCTCTTAAAATCTAGTAGAATCATTCATAAAGAATATTCTAACAGATTAAATAGTGTTTTTCTTAAAACTTCTAAGAAATTTCAAGTTAGTGAAAATATGATTTTTCGGCATATGCAACAGACTGCATAAATATTTATAAATCATATTTCAGCCAACACTTATTTCAAAAATATTAAGCATTTAGATAAAACAAGTGTTTACTTGGTTTGACATTCCTCTAGGTCAAACTTCTCAATAAATCTCTGATGTACTTGGTTTGACTAATAAAGATCTCATCCTCTCTTTGACTAACTTACAGCCCTAGAAAGAATGTCAACTCTCCCATCATGCTCATCTCATATCTCCTTTGCATGAGCTTAAAGAATCTTTCATAGATCCAACAGTCTTTTATCAATTTTCTTTGGTTCAACCTGGGACAAAAAGCAACCATAAAGACACTCATTTTGAGTTGCTCTTCTTGTTCTCACACGCATTTGGATATCCAATAACTTGCTTTGTAGTGTGAGATCTATCCCATTTCTTTGTATGCTCATTTTGATTTCCTGGTATTGATGTAGCCTCATCATTCAAGTCAGGTTCAACTTGATTTGCTCCCCCTGTGAAAGTGCTCTCATTCACAAGTGTTTCATGAATGATTGGCTTTTCACTATTGATTGGCATTAATTCTTCATTTGCAGTCTCATTCACTATAGTTTGTTGAGTGTTAAATTCAACTTCCGTTTCAGTATCTTCAAAATCATCCATATTTTCAAAACTTAGAGGGTCTTCATATTCATCATTAGCTTCTTCAAGGTATGGAAGTTTGTTACCATCAAACATATGTACTCACCATTACTTTCTTTTGACTGATCATATATACGTTGTACGTAGTTCTTTTCACTGAATAGCCAAGAAAAATTCAATCAAATGCTTTTGCATCAAATTTACATACATATTTTAATTGTCTTTTAGCACAAAGCATTTGCTTCCAAAAGCATGAACATGCTTAAGTGAGGTATTATTTCCTGTTAGCAAGTTGTAAGGTGTCTTGCTAGTGTTTTTGTTGATGAGGGTTTTGTTTTGAATATAGCATGCAGTGCTCACAGCGTCAACCAAAAACATGTAGGTCGTCTTGTTCACGAAATATAGGCGCCAAATATAGTTTACTATACCTATCTCAGAAGTTTTTGTTTTAGACAATAGACAATTTTATATTCTGCCCATTTAAATGAATTCATACACCAAAAGGCGATTATCACCCTCCAAACAATGTCCAAAAAGTTTATTAATATTTGGATGATGTAGTAATCCAAGACATATCACCTAATTCTGTAAATATTATCTTACGAGTTTATAATTCAAGTAGTATATACATTGACTTTACAAATGATAAAGAATTGATAACATACCAACCACTCGTTGTGACCTTGGATACTTTCAAGCATAAACTTTTTAAATGCAATACTCATTCCGGACCCTTTACAGAAGTAAGTGTATGTTTATCATTCCATCCTTATGAAAATGTATCCAACCAACATTCATCAATTAAAAAGTTAGGACTAAAGTTTCTAGTTTCATTTTTCAACTCATTGAAGATAAATGTTTTCACTTGAGATGTGTTGATGAGAGGAAAAGAGCGTGGTGAGGTCGGTGCTGGTAGTGGAGGTAGGCTGAGAGAAGTCTAGGCGAAGGGGAAGAAGAGGAGTGTTGGAGAAGGTGGGTTTTGAATGAGAGGTAGTGATTGCAGCAGTGGGAATTGATGGATGAAGATGGGGATTGTGGGGGGAGTTCGGTGGAGATGAGGTCCGAGGGGAGAGAGGAGTTCGTGGTGGTCTGTTAGTTGGTGGTGCAGGAGGAGGAGTATGATGAAAAAGGAGGTGAGAAGGTTGCTTGTGCGGGCGGCGAGTGGGTTGTGGGTGAAGGGAGAGTTGTTAACATTGGTAAAGGAAAGGGGAGGTGGTGATTGGCTATAGAGGTGGGTCAAATTAAGGGGAGAGTGATATGGGGAGGAGAAGAGGTTGTGGTGGTTGTAGAAGGGGAGGGAGGAACGGTGGTGAAGGGAGAAGGAAGGAGGAGATGGATGGCTGCGTTGGTGGTTGATGGTGATGTCGCGAGTTGAAGGAGGCGGGTGGCAAATGTGGTGAGGAGGTGTGTTAACACAAAATCACGCAAGCATACGTGGTCACAAGTAATATAGAATTAAGTTGAGTTTGTTCCCACTGAGATCTGGTTTAGGTTTCAATTCAGTCAATGCACCTATGCAACAATGTATGATTTTTATTCACTGCTAAGACAATTAACAAATTTGAGGTTTTGATTATCTAAATTAACTAAGAAACAAATTAACAAACTAAGAATTAATTAACTAACGAGAATTTAAATCGAATTAATTATGCAAGAGAAAATATGGGATCCTAACTTCATTAAATACTTCGCTTAGAGTTGATGCCTTTAATCAAAGTATGTGATGGTTATGACAACTGATCAGACAACACGAAACAAGTATAGGCTACCTCTCAGTATACGAATACCAAACTACTCATACATCCACAAAAGAGATAGAAGATGGATAGACACCAATTATGTTTAGACCTTATATCTCTATGTGATTTGAAAACATAACGATTAAAGAACAAGTTATCCATTAAGATCACATAGGGCAATATAAGTATTCTCATCTTACACTACGAATCACGTTGATAACAATCATGAACCTATGCTAGCATGGCAAGTTCTAAATCTCAAGATCCACCCTCACTTCATAAGAGATTAACAAAACAACTTAGATGTTAGCTACGCATCCAAGAAGAATAAGCACAACCATACAAGGATATCAAGAATTCATCACACACAAATCTTTAAAGCAAAAAAACTACTAAACTACATAGATAAATCCGTTAGAATCCCATGACAACGATTAGTTCATAATCGAACCGCTCGTCATCATGGGATCTGATGAAACCATGATAGTAAACAAAGTATGAATAATAATAAAACTAGAATAATAAGGTTTAGAAAACAAATCCAAAATAACGCCTAGAAGGATGAAAAGATGTAGATCTAGATCTTCGTTGCTTGTCACGAGCGATGGGAATCCTTCTCCAAGTCTCTCTCTTCTCCCTATGTGTTTATTCTAAGTAATGATACAAATTACAATGATAAAATGTGTTTTTATAGGCCCTAGAAGTCTTGTCCAACAAGAAAAACCCAAAATTACATCTTAAAACCGAAACAGGAAAGATAATTGAGTTTTTAGGAGGAAAAATCGGAAATTCCAGCAAATCTGCCAGGCCGCGGCGCGAACTCCATGCCATGGTGCACTTCTTGTTTCTGCCCAGCCAGGCCGCAGCGCGCCTGATAGGCCGCGGCGCGCCCCTGCTGTTGTCCGAAGTGATTTTCTTCGTCATTTCGTTGTTCTTTTGCTGATTTCTCTTGTTCTTTCTTCGAGCAATGCCATCCTCAATCCTAGAACTCAAAACTGTCCTAAGATTTGTATGAAACTTGGTCTCAACTCTCCCAAGATTTGCATGGAAAACTTCATTCTTTATTCTACTCTTGAAATCCACCCAAAATCACGAAATTCGCCAAACCTAACCGACGATTCGTAACCCTGCACAACTAAACGAAACACATCAAAAACACAATAAAACCCGAGACCAAGACATCAATTTAAGCCAAAATGGAACGCTCCAAGTGGATATAAAATCCACTTATCAAGGTGAAGAACAGAGCAGTTGGTCAGAGGAAAACACAATATATGATCAAAATGGTAAAATGGGAGGGAATGGGTGATGGGAGGAAAAATAATAAAATGTGTAAATTGTAAAATGTGTCATACTTCAAGGATCAAAATGTAATTATGTATTATTAATTCCGAAATTACCCCTGCCATTTTTAATGGGAACGGTCAAAATAGACGGAAGGGGTGCAAAGTGCCGTGCCAAAATTATTAAAGGGATGCATAGTGCAATTATGCAAAGTATGGGTAAAAATTGCAGTTGGTCTAAGCCAAAGGGATGTGAAATGTAATTAACTCAATATATATTTATAAATTAATCATTAATAATCATTTTGATATTATTTCTCTTTCACTCAGTACTCCATATAAGTTTGCTGAATATCCTATTTGTAGGCTACATACTGATTGCTTTATTGTTTACGCTAACTGCCATGAATACATATGATACATATATTTAAGAATGTGAATACGTGAAAACTTGCATAACTCAAGTCATCAAGTCATAAGAGTAAATGTATAGTCATTGACGTGCCTATTAACTGAATACTGGGTTAGAAAAATATATTGGTAAATGATAACAAACAATACCAACAATAATGTGTTAAAATTATGAAGCTATTATTGTGTTTTTAATATTCAATCAAGTCTTTGTTTTTAAGTGCATGTGACAAGAGATATCCTAATAGAACTTTCTACTTAGTAACACATCACGGTAAAATATTAAATCATCTATTATCTATCAAATAGCACAATAGGGGGTTCGTGGGACAATTTAATCATCATGAAATTATTAAATTACCCCTCCTATATTATATTAATGATAAAAAAATTGTTCCTAATGAGAATTGAACCCTTGACCTCTAACTTAAAAGTGAGATTTCTTACCATTATGCTAGACATCAGTTTTGATTATATTCATCACACTAAAAGAAGAGAAATCTAACACCCCCCCCCCCCAATATTCTTCCGATCAATATATTAATAAAGAAAAGAGCTAGATAATAAGAATCCTCCATCACTCATCAACTATATAACTATATCATTGGGTTACTTATACTCGCTTTAAATACATTTTTCAAAATTGGGAAAGTGAGGAAATTGCAATATGTTGGACATTCCAGTGCAAATACATAATGGTTGTCAAGGGGGGTTGATCAGTGCATATATACTTCATTTAAAAATAGGTACATAACTGAATCGGGTTACTTATATTTGTTTTAAATATGTTTTTCAAAATTGGGCAAGTGAGAAAATTGCAATATGTTGGACATTTCAGTGCAAATACAGAATGGTTGTCAAGGGGGATTGATCAATGCATATATATTTCATTTAAAAATAGGTACATAACTAACAATTCAAAATATATAATTCTTGTGTATAATCAAAAATTTAACACATTCAAATTAAATAAATGATAATATAAGATTTCTACTTTTCCTCTTATCATGACTGTTTTACAAAGGGGTTTCATGAACCCACTAAAATTAGCCTTCTTTCAAGAAAATTAAAAAATGAATTGCTCAGCCCAAGTCAATGTTAAACACATGAACATAAATACATTGATTTCTTGTTGCTTGAACCAAAAACCCCATGAGTTTGTATCACCTCTAGTGAAACTTGAAACTTCCACTTTACCACTGATACATCCAAAGACTTTATTGTTAAAATCATGTGCACAACCAAAGACAAAAGAATCATCATTGCTTCCTGTAGATGATACAGGTACATTTCTTCTTATTTTTTGATAATTTATTTTCATGATAGTGTACTGTTCTTTCTTGTTTTTGATAAGTTCTTTTTATGGTGATTAACTGCTCGTAATGTTGTTGTTTCTTATTTTTGATGAGTTCTTTTTATGGTGATGAACTTCTCTTTCTTGTGTTTTGATGTTGTTGAAGTTTGTAGATTAATTAATTAAAAATTAAAAATAATATTAGATTTATTATGATTATTGGTCCGATTAATCATCCCGATTTTCCAATTAATTGATGTTTTGTGCCATCACCAATTAAGTTCGATTATCATATTTTACAACACTGCTCGAGAACTTAATAACTATTTTGTGTATGAGTTCGGTCTTAATATTGTGCTTTTGTGAATGTTTTTTTTTCTTAATTAGATCTCCCTTTTATGTTTATGAAATTTGTTGTGAGAGAAATTTTACTTCTCTTTTAAAGAATTCTAATTTAATTTAATGGTGTTAATAAGAAGTTTGGAAGCAAGTAATTGTAGGCACAATTATTTGTATGTAAAATATATTCAGATGGAAACAATACAATGGTATTTTAGTTCAAAATTAAGTTCGGGTGTGCATAAATAAGTTTAGGGTATGCATATATCACCACCTATTAATTTAGACCTCTGATTCTTTTTAGTTAAAAAGTTTTAGACTTAATTGCACTTTATTGGCATCAATTATAATTATTTTACACAAAAATGCCTCAAATATACTTTGCAATATTATGGTGGCTGAACAATTTTTTTAAAGCATTTTATTAATTTCCGTCAATTTTATTAAACACCGTTAGATTTTATTACACATTGCGAGGGTATGTTCGTCAACTACAACTATAACAGATAAGTATTCTAATCTTAAAATCTAAACTTTAATTTCATATATACACAATTTCAACTATACTAGATAAGTATTTGTTCTTAATAAATCTCAAGGTGAGCGAGAATCGAACCCAGTACCTGGGACATGGTTTACTTGATCGACTATAGTTGTTGCTTTTAGCATACATAGTTGCTTGATTTGTGAAGAGCTTCTTACATGAATATTTGGTATCTTTGGCTAATTAATGTGTGTATCTACTTTTATTAATATTGAAGGGGCATCTCAAATTATGAGTTACATTTTAAATATGGTATTTGACTTTTTGATTGGAAATTTATATTCAATATTTAAATATGCTTTGAATAAATGTTTTAAATGTACAGATTTAATGCATTTTGTGTCTATTATGATGAACTAAATTCAAATTTTTAAATTTGTTTTATAATAAATGTGATGTTTTAAACTGTGTCACGTATGATGACTTTTGTGCCTATACGAGGTTGGTCATAATTGATGGCATCTTGACCTATATGTTGATTATAATGAATTATTAATGACGATTTTGTGTCACAAATGGTGACAAATGATAGAATAAAATTCATATTTTATATATTTACCTTTCTATAAATGTTTTGTTTATATATATGTAGTTGTATATATTCATATAATATATTTTAGTAATCGTTTATAATTATACTTCGCATTGGTTTTTAAATTCTTTTTCGTATATATTCCTTTTGCATTATACAATGACTTACTTTTCTATTTTATTTTATTTTCTTATTTTCAGGTTGCTATATGATAAGTGGATGCATTATTCAAGATGGGTGTTTTCTTCTCAGACATTTAAATGTTATCGTCTAAATGTTCGCGATCATCTTTGCATGTCTGACGGTTAGATGATAAGCTTTCATGTATAAAAGAAACTCATTGTCCCAACTATTGTATGATGATACAATTCATGAACGTCTATCGTTCCCTGTCAAAAAAAAAATTAAATAAAGGATAGTTATCCAGCTGGGCTTGTAATAAACGAAGATATTAAAGTTTGGTGAAAATAATCTAGAAAACTACAATAGTGCTCATAGGAGGGTTCGAGCAAGTTCAATAAATTCATAGTTGTAACAACCCGACTTTTCAGACTATTAATTCTAAAACAAAACTAAAATAAAATACAATTTATTAATCAAAAAGTTTATTACAAAGGTACTTATTACAAAAGCGCAGCTAACATCTATCGATAAGTCAATCTAGCCCAATTCTAAAGTCCTCGAACTCCGACGCTAGCAAACTCGATCTTACATCGAACCTGAAAATTGTAAGTAATGAGCTATACAGCCCAGCAAGTAACCAATTGATCCAACTACTAAGGCCAAGTAACACGTATACATATAAAGATAGTATAATATTCAATACAATATCGATATACGAAACAATCACTTACGATGCACTTATTCTTATTCAATACAATTCGATAGCACATAACAACAATAACAATAACTTGAAACCCACAATTCATACCATGACCACTACAACCCGGTGATAACGGTCCTAAATTTTCAGAAAACTGTCACTACAACCCGGTGACTCGGTCCTTATTCTTATTTTCGCAAACCATGGCATAAATCAGAGTTTCAAGACTAATGCTTACACATAACACATATACTATAACACATATTAATTCAAAATAAATAATCACTTAGCCCAAGTTTTAATAACAAATACGTACACATAATTTTGAACACACTAGAAAGAGCGATCAGAAACTTACCTCTCCGCGGAAACTAAAGAATCAAATCATCCTATCCAATTCTGTCCAGACCTGTAATTACCCTTTTTTACCCTCGAAACGATGTTTTCTTGAAAAACTCAAAGAATGAAAGTCATAGAGAATGAAAATATATTTCCGACAAGTCCAGAATCAATGAATTCTGACTTACAATGAATTTTCTACAAATTTTACAAGACTTCTGAATTGTGTGTGAAAAAGCCCTACGAATTTTGTTAAAAAAAGATAGAGAATGAGAATATGATGTATTTATAATGTCTTACAACTCTAATTCTAGACCTACTAGTAATCCGTATTCAAATCTGATCCATGTTTTAGGCCCAATTAAGCTAAACCAATTTTAAATCCTATTTAATATCTAAATTTTAATCCTTTTATTCTATTATTCTTTATTATTATTATTCTGAAAATAACGGGATATTACATACTACCCTCCTTAAAAAGAATTTGGTCCCCAAATTCTCAAACTCCTATACCCAAAAGTTTGTGACACATTTATTCTAAACGTCTACTCCCAAATGATAGTCTATAGGATCGCATCCTAGGGAATGTACTAATCCCATACCTAATACACTCCGAAGGACAGCCTGCTTTGATACCAACTGTAACAACCCGAATTTTCGGACTATTAATTATAAAACAAAACTAAAATAAATACAATTTATTAATCAAAAAGTTTATTACAAAGGTACTTATTACAAAAGCGCAGCTAACATCTATCGATAAGTCAATATAGCCCAATTCTAAGGTCCTCGAACTCCGACGCTAGCAAACTCGATCTTACACCGAACCTGAAAATTGTAAGTAATGAGCTATACAGCCCAGCAAGTAACCAATCGATCCAACTAGTAAGGCCAAGTAACACGTATACATATAAAGATAGTATAATATTCAATACAATACATTATCGATATACGAAACAATCACTTACGATGCACTTATTCTTATTCAATACAATTCGATAGCACATAACAACAATAACAATAACTTGAAACCCACAATTCATACCATGACCACTACAACCCGGTGATAACGGTCCTAAATTTTCAGAAAACTGTCACTACAACCCGGTGACTCGGTCCTTATTCTTATTTTCGCAAACCATGGCATAAATCAGAGTTTCAAGACTATTGCTTACACATAACACATATACTATAACACATATTAATTCAAAATAAATAATCACTCAGCCCAAGTTTTAATAACAAATACATACACATAATTTTGAACACTCTAGAAAGAACGATCAGAAACTTACCTCTACGCTGAAACTAAAGAATCAAATCATCCTATCCAATTCTGTCGAGACCTGTAATTACCCTTTTTGACCCTCGAAACGATGTTTTCTTGAAAAACTCAAAGAATGAAAGTCGTAGAGAATGAAAATATCTTTTCGACAAGTCCAGAATCAATGAATTCTGACTTACGATGAATTTTCTACGAATTTTACAACACTGTTGAATTGTGTGTAAAAAAGCCCTTCGAATTTTGTTAAAAAAAGATGGAGAAGGAGAATATGATGTATTTATAATGTCTTACAACCCTAATTCAAGACCTACTAGTAATCTGTATTCAAATGTGATCCATGTTTTAGGCCCAATTAATCTAAACCAATTTTAAATCCTATTTAATATCTAAATTTTAATCATTTTATTCTATTATTCTTTATTATTATTATTCTGAAAATAATGGGATATTACAATAGTACCTAAAAACGAATATGCATGATTTAAAAACATATATAGCAAGCTTCATGACCATTTGGGTATGTTTTTGGGTGAAATCACTAAATCCTCGAGTCTCTCATATCAAGGATTCAATTTAAACATATGTAATTCACTTAACATTCACTTAACACTCAAAAATTAGTATGGACACTTAAACACTTATTCCAGACCAAAAACATGTAAAATTTGCAGAATATTGTCAGTGGCTCAAAGCCCAACACATCTAGGTCCATCTAACAAAGGTATCCAAGCATAACAAATTAAGGACAGCGAAATATCAATTCAAAACTAAACATCAGTGTCATTTGCATATAGACAACATAAACATATTACTTTCGCAAAATTGCGTGTATATGTGCATACACAACAACATTTAAATAACACTTAAAGAGCACCTTCATTTCAATCGTTACAATTATAGTACTACAATTAACACTATATATATGTTCATAAGTGAAACATGAACTCAGCATACAATTCATAAAAGCAAAAACTAAGAAATAAAATCTCTCTCCCTTCCAAACACACACACGCAAGCAAAAATTGAGAATTGAAACTCTCTCTCTCTCCCTAACACAAAAAGTACTTAACACACACATTCACACGTGTACGCACACATACTTACTCACTTTCTCTCTCTCTCTCCCTCTAAGCAATTAGAGTAACACACATTGTAACTAAATAAATTTAGAAATCAATTAATTAGAGGAAAATAGGAAGAAGAAGATTTATCAAAACAATGCGAGCCCACTGAATAGAGAGAGAGGAATCGACATCAGAGTGTTTTTGTCTGAACTGTTAGGTTATGTCCGATACTCTGATCTTATATTGTCTTACTGGGTGTTTGGGGCAGTTATACTTTAAAAAGGGTAAAATCCCATCTGACTTAAAATATAGTGTTTGGGTAATTTTTGATAAAAAATAATGACATGATAAAATATGTAAGTACTTTTGGAGAGTATTTACGTAATTAATTAAGTTTTTTAAGGCATTGTGGTTAGATCGGGTAATCTATTATATATCTAATCTATTATCTATTATATATTTAATAGCACAACAGGTGTTATATATTTAATAGCACAACAGGTGGATTCGTGAGATAATTTAATCATCATCACATTACTAAATTACCCCTCTTATATTATATTAATGATAAAAAAATTGTTCTTAATAGTACCCCTGACCTCTAACTTAGAGGTGAGATTTCTTACCACAATGCTAGACAACAATTTTGATTATATTATAAAACTCATTATTAATATATTGTGAGACAATTTGATCATCATGAAATTACTAAATTACTTGGGGGTTGTGTGAGCCATTTTATTCGACTGAAATTTCTGTATTACCCCTAATTATTATATTATAATAATTTTATAATTAAATAAATATATTAATTACATCTAACTCATTATTAGTCATCAATACTTCTATATTTATTACTCTATTATTATGTTTGAAATTATAGTTTTCTATCTATTTAAAACTTAGATAATAAAATAATCAATATACATAATTATACTAACTCATTATTACGTCATAATAGTTCCAAATTAATATACATATAATAAAATCGCTTTTAGATTTTAATTTTCACATCAAAAATAGTTTTTTATGAATAAAAATAGAATCAATAAAAAAAATAGGATAAAATATAACATGATTACACATAATTTTATTGTTACAGGAATATACATAGTATTCTATTTAACATTTGATTTTTAAATTTAGATAAATAACTACGTTAGATTCGATATGTTAAACTTAATTGTTTTTATAATTTGTGATTCTTATCATAACGAATCATTTTTAATGAAAAATAAAGTATTATAATGATGTTCTTTATTGTTCTTTATATAAGGTATTTTTACTAGAGTGCAACTCATATATATATATATACATATATATATACATATATATGTATATATATATACCATAAACAATTTGTTTTACTGATTAAAACTGGTTTACTGAAAATAGTTACATATTACAGGAAGTTACTTATGCTATTTACAAGATTTACATACAAACGAGAGAACTAGAAAGAAAAGAAAACTTACAGAACAAAGCAAAGCAAAATTACAAAACTAGTTGTAATTTTCGCCCTGCCTAAAACATACAACTGAAACCCATATATATAGGGTGAAACAAAGGGAAAGGAATATGCCTGGAATATGCCTTTCATTATTACAAGGTGAAAGTAAGAAACATATTACATAAGTAAAAGAAAAGTAATTTACTTTAACTTGGGTAAAAGTGAAAGCAAAAGCAAATCACTTAGGTAAAAGCATTTTACTTGGGTAACTTGTCTGGATAAAAGTGAAAGAAAAATCAAATCACTTTAACTTGAGTAAAAGCAGTTTTACTTGGTAACTTGTCTGTTTGTCGGTTGACTATGTTGAATTACGCATATGGATCTTGGGCGTCCTGTAGATCTGCAGTTCCATATGGATTATTTGAGACTGAATTTTGACTGGAATTTTGACTGGCATCTGGAGAGTTTTCTTCAGAGGTTTCTTCTTTGAGGCTACCAGCTCACTGTTGGATAGCTTTCAATAAGGTAGTTAGCTCTGATGCTGATAATTTGTTGATTGAAGAAATATCCAAGGAGGTTGAAGGACCTTCCGATATATTCTTTTCTTTGATGGTTGAATTAGGTTTAACTAATGGGAACTCTTTCTGGACTTGGTTGATGATCTGGTTGATGTCAAATTTGTCCCACCATTTGACATAATGGACTCTAGCAACACAACTATGCCCGTCATGTTGGGTTACTAAGGCTTTGTGGTCTTTACCTTCATGAACTGTGGTGGTGTCCTGGACAATAGTAGCTATTTTATATTGCCATTTTGATATCCAGGGGACTTTATACTTAATAAAGAAATGTAGAATTTCATATCCTGTGTAATCAGGATTCTTATGGGTTCTAACTTACTTGAAATACTCTATTTGTTCTAGAAGTATTTCTGGGATGATGGCTCTTATGGGACCGAAGGTTTTCCACCAATCTGTGAACCATAATGGTATTTGACTTTTGAATTTATGATCAAACTGTATAAACCATGAATGACTAAAGGTTTGGTTTTGGTATAGGAATATTTTATCCCATGCCTCGATATAGTCATAATAGCAAAAATGACTGGGTGTGTCACTGGTGTTTAGTAACTGGAGATCAGACGGGTGGTTACCCCATTTATCCTGAGAAATTATTTGCTTAATGTAAATGGAATGATAGAGGACTTTAGAATCGCCCCTTCTATCCATGATTAGTTTAATGGTTACTGAATCTGTTTGAAACAAAATATCTTTGTAATAGGACAAAGATTTGTATGGTGCTAATAGAACAAAATGCCATCCTGGTGGAAAGTATTGTGCTGCTAATTTAACTGGGTTGTTTCTGGGTTTCATAAAATCTTCTATGAAAAATAAATTATACTCAGTTCTTTGAGTATACTCGGTTACTGCTTTTCCACATATATCAAATGGAATAACTGGTTTAGGGTTAACAATTGATTTACTAGTGTTTGAAAAAGGATCAATAACTGGTGGTTTACTAGCAAGAACTGTATTATAAGGTTTAGGGATTTGGCCTAAAACCTGGTATCGGTTAACTACATCTATTGGTTGTACCGGAATAGTAGGATGGGGAACCATGATCCCCTTGAGTTTACTATCGTAACTGGCTCTTTCATGAGAGCTACTTCCACCGCGATTCCCTCCCCTACCATGGGGGTTACCTCTGACACTCATTTCTCACTCCTGTTTGTAGAAATTCTCTAGTCTAGAAAATCAGGAATATAATTTTCACTTCTTTTAATATATTGTATTTCAAAATCAAATATGCTTAGTAATGCTTGCCATCTAGCAAAAATCTGTTTTGATGCAATGTTTTGAACATCTTTTTCTAAAATATATTTTGCTGACTGACAGTCAATTCTGACTAAAAACTTTTGATTTAAAAGTTCATGCTGAAATTTATTGATGCATAAAACTAGGCTTAAAATTTCTTTTTTAATATTTGAATAATTTTTCTGTGTATTATCCCATGCTCCTGAATGGAAGCAAACAATTTCTTCGTGAGAAGAAGAATTTAATTTTTGCTTGAGAATTTCTCCAAATCCAATTTCGGAGGCATCAGTTTCCACAATTTTAAATGCAGAAGGATTGGCAATGCCAAGACAGGGAAGTGTTTTGACATATTTTTTAATATCTTGGACAATTAAAGTATGGATAGAAGTCCAAGGAGGTGGATTACTTTGTAATCGTTCAAATAACGGTTTACACTGCTTCCTAAGATCTTTATAGAATTCTCCTATATAGTTGAGAGATCCTAAAAATCTTTGGAGTTGGGTTTTATCAAGTATTTCATCATGGAATTTGTCAGCAAATTCAATGGCTCTATCTATTGGTTTAATTTTTCCATATTGGATTGTGTGACCTAAGAATTTTACTTTGGTTTGGAATAATGAACACTTACTGGGTGAGAGTACTAATCCATTAGTTTTAACTGTGTTGAAAAAAGAGTTTAAATGTTTCCAATGTTCTTCAATTGAATTGGAATAAACAAGAACATCGTCAATATAGACAATGGTAAAATGACTAAATGGATTGAATATATTATTCATGATATTCTGGAATTCACTAGGGCCATTTTTAAGTCCAAATGGAAATATATTCCATTCATAATGACCAAATGGGGTGGTAAAGGCAGTTTTATATCTGTCTTCATTACTAATTTGGATTTGCCAAAATCCACTTTTGAGATCGAATTTACTAAATATAACTGCTTGGTTTAATCTATTAATTAAATCTTTTTTATTAGGTAAAGGATACCTAATCCATTCGAGTACTTTGTTTAATGGTTTGTAATTAATTACTAATCTTGGTGCTCCTCTTTCTTTCTCTGCATTTTTATTAACATAAAATGCTGCACATGACCAAGGGGATTTACTCTTTCTAATTAATCCTTTACTTAGTAATTCGTTAATTTCTTTTTTACAATATTCTAACTGTTCGTGATTCATTTGAATTGGCCTGGCCTTTGTTGGAATTAAATGTTCTTTTACTATCGAAACATATGCTCTTATTGATACAGGAGCAGATTTAAAAGAACATTTAATTCCAACAAAGGCCAGACCAATTCAAATGAATCACGAACAGTTAGAATATTGTAAAAAAAGAAATTAACGAATTACTAAGTAAAGGATTAATTAGAAATAGTAAATCCCCTTGGTCATGTGCAGCATTTTATGTTAATAAAAATGCAGAGAAAGAAAGAGGAGCACCAAGATTAGTAATTAATTACAAACCATTAAACAAAGTACTCGAATGGATTAGGTATTGTTAGGTCCAAATGTGTTGTAGAGGGGGGGTGAATACAACTTTTCGAATATGAGAAGCAATAAAAACGATGCAATAAATGAGCACACAGATTCAAGGAATATATTTCTTTATATATAACTTGAAAGGGTTGCTACAACATTCATTACAAAGTATAACAGAAGTTCAGAGAGAAGTGAAGGATTCTAAGCTCTGTGAATGCACTCTCTCTTTCTCTTGTGTTTTTCTCAAATATTGCTCTCTCTATTCTTAAATAAAACATTACACAAGTACTTCTATTTATACTACATGTAGTCTATGTCCTGTAGTCTTCAACAGCTAAGATGTACGTGGCCCAGTGGTGTCCACATAAATCTTGCCTTAACTTGAAAGCTTGGAAATCTGCCAATCAGAAGATGCCATGTGTCATGTTGAAGCTGCACCTAAGTAGAACTTCTACTTGAGAATTTCTACTTGGCTATCTCGAAATTCCTAAGTGGAACTTCTACTTGGCTATCTCGAAATTCCTAAGTAGAACTTCTACTTGGCTATCTCGAAATTCCTAAGTAGAACTTCTACTTGGCTATCTCGAAATTCCTAAGTAGAACTTCTACTTGGCTATCTAGAAATTCCTAAGTAGAACTTCTACTTGAGAATTTCTACTTAGCCATCCAGAACATTTAGTACTTAGAAAATATTCTGGTCTTCAACTTGAAACTTCAATGCACATCTTGAACTTGTGATATCTTCATGTCTTCTTTATTCTTCAACAAGCTCTTGAACATGGTTCTTTATTACTGACATAAACTTGCTATCAATGTCCTGACACTTGATGCACTGGTCTGGTTCATAAGTGACTAGTCTTGATAGTGTTTCTGCTTCTTGAATAAATTACCATATTCACTGAATAACTTGGCTTTCCAATATTTGCTTTCCTTCTTCTTCACTTGAAATCAATTGGTCTTGTTGATACTAATAGTTATGATCTTGATTCTTGATTTATCAAATCACTGAGGCATGAACAACTTTGACTTGAACTTCTCTCAATGATTTCTTCTTGGCTTGATCATAGTTAGCATGTTTAATTGTATCAATTACCTTGTCTTCATTTAGTGTTGATTTCTTGTGACTTCCTGTTCTTGATTGTCTTCTGGTTAAGTGTCTTTTCCTTTAGTTGAGTTACATTAGATATAGTGTTACAAGTTTATACACTCTGCCTTTCAATCTCCCCCAATTTGATTGTCTAACAATGACATTCAAATTAATGAAGGATAACTCAACTAAACAATGAGACGAGAAAAGATAATTAACATTACAGTCTTGAATAATATACAATTGAAAAGTACTTGAAAACAATGCAAAGAACTTAAAAACTAGAAACAGAATTCGAACCTCGAATTAAAGATCATTTGAATGATTCCTATCACCTGGATTATTTCATACCTTCTAGTCAAACTTATATCACCTTATTGGATTCACTCTAAGGTGAATTTCCTCAAGTGAGTTAAAGCAACCGAAAGACATGAAGTTTTTCCAACTTCAAGTTCACACCACTCTGACCTTTAACCCTAATTCCGTTTCCTCTTTCTAGCTTCAGCAGCTTGGTCTCTCTCTTCTTTCTGCCTTTTGCGCTTCTCCTTCTGCTGCTGTTCTTTCTTGTACACTGGATCGTGAAGCTGCTTCCACCTAGCATTCAACAGACTTACAGCTTCCATTTCTAGAGGGTTCCTGGGCTCTGGGTTAGGATGTTTGAAAAGCCTTCTGAGTTTATCAACCTCCTGAGTAGTCCTGATCTTTGGAATTTCCTCAAAGTTCTTCATTATGAGCTGAGGTTTCCAATGAGATTTAGTGGCTTTGAGATAACGATATATCATCTTGGGGTAGCCCTTGACACGGTCAGTATTATAGACACTAGCCGCATCTCGCTCCATTCGCTTCTTCTCCACAATTACTTCAGACAGGTAACTCATGAGTCTCTGCTTTTCTTCAACAAACTTGTCTTCCACTTCGCCCCATTTGAACACATATAACACTTTCTCTAGAAATGCAGCATCTTGAGTCTGTAGCAGCCATTGTCTACTCATATGCAAGAGTGTTTGTTCTGGTCTGCATCTATGTATGCTAAGGCATCAGCTGTATCATCAGCATAAGAGTGTATCCAGTATACACTATCTTTCCCTGGAACGCCAACTGCCTCCCTTATTTCTCCTTGTTCCAGTTCTCCAGAAGGAAGAGTCAAAGCTTCATCTACATTCTTCATTGCTTGAAGAATATTCCATTTCTTTTCTATCAGCTCCGGCTCAATCTTCACATTGTCGAGAGGGTTTGGAGCAATGACATCACACTTCCACACCTCATTGCTCTTCAAGAATATGACTCTTTCAATGATCCTCACGGATTTATCTTTAAGCTCAGAGGCGAATCCCTTACCCATCATTTGTCTACATACAGCTTTAAGAGATTCCACTGAAAGTTCCATTAAGTCCTTTTCCTCCATGCTCACCCTCTTCATCTTTCCTTGAACCACCATACGGACAACATTAGGATGTACTGAGATTTCTGGTCCATTGTCCTCTGCTAGCTGCATTAACTGATCCCTATACAGAATGCTTAGCTCCTGAGATTGAGAGTATTGAATTTTAGTTGCTAGCAAGTACAACTCTGACGCAGATCTTCTCGTTATGAAATGGTCATCCACATATAAGAAAGATGTTGGGACACCTTCTACCAAAGACAAAATAACCTGCCATTCCTTGAGCGTAGCATTGTATCCAACCCTGACTTTAGAAATTAATCTCTTCAATGCACTGATGTAGTCCGAAGTCATTGGATTCTGCAAATTAAGGTTGTAGAACAGGTCATCTGCCTCGTTATTATGAACTCCTTTCGTACAGGGTCTCATCAATATCTTCCTTGCTTCATCCCATTTCTGCCCTATCCTTCGCTTGTCCATATCAACTTGAGGATCAGCTAGCCTTGCAAGCTCATGATCATACTGCTTCCCTTTCTTTTCTAGGAACGCAGCACGATCTTGTAACATCTTCATTTTATGGAACTGAGCTTGTTCCAAGGCTAACTGTTGAGACTGCAGGGTTTCTTCATCAACAGGATCTTCTTCAGGCATTCCGAAAGACATACCAGCACCTCCACCTTGTTCCTTCAAAGATCGTTTTACAGCATGTGCGAAAGGTACGTCTTCCATATCAGAATCTGAGTCTAGTACCTCCTGTACTATTTCCTGATGACTCAGGTCAATAACTGGTTCATCTTCTTCAACCATTATTGCCTTACCCTTTCTCCTCCTCAGAGCCTCTTCAGCAACAGCAGGCTCAATTTCTGTCCTCAAAGCCTCTTTAACAACAGCAGGCTCAATTTCTGTCTCCTTGACAAGATCAGCGGGTTCTTCAATTTCTTCGATGTAAACTGCCTGCTGTCTCGTCTCCATTCCACTCTCCCCCTTAGGTGAGTTATCCTGAGCTCCACCTTGGTGTGCAGATCCACCAGCTGCATAAGAACCTCCAAAACCAGAACCAGAGGCTCCCGCTCCACTAGCACCACCTGCTCCACCTGCACCACTATCGGGGGGAGGTTGCTGGGACTCGAAACACTCAGGGGGCACAAAACTTCTGAATGTGAACATCAATCTACTGATCTCCACAGCCATAGCATGCATTGTAGACTCCATTGCCCCCATCCTCTCATTGAGAGTGTTTCCTTAGACACCACCAGCATGGCCCAAGTCATTGACCTGATTTGTCAAAGTTTTAAAAGCATCAGCTTGACTTGACATTCTTGCTGCGTAGTCGTCTAGAGCCCGTTGATTGTTTCCAACATTAATCCCCAACTGCCCCATCGACTGCCCGAACTGCTCCATTTTATTCTCCATTGAAGTCATACGCGTTTCCAGATTTTCAATGTTAAGGGACGGTGTTTGGTTTGGGTGACCTCGCTCTAATACTCGTTCTGTTAGTATTTGACGCTCGGTTTCGGGCCTTAAAAATGAAGGTCCCTCTCTCCCTAACCTCTCACACACACTCCCTGTCTCACGCTCGTATATGTCTTCAATGATTGATCCAAATAATGAAGCTGTACCTGCAGACATTTGATAAGAAATGTTGTTGACAGTTATGGGATCAATTACTGTTTGTTCCTGAGTTGGAATCTCAGGCTGAGAGGCTGCAAAGTGTTCTTGTACAACATCAGAACCGATCCTCTTTGCAGCATCAGTACGTACCGGTGAAGGTACGGCTGAAGTTCTTAAAACTTCATGACCCCTTGAAGCAACAGTATCTTTAAGGGGTACATCATCCTCACCAAAATCAAAATCCCTATGTGCAGATTGTTCATGGGGTGAACCACTCTCGTGAGGTGGAGTGGTTGTGTGTGACACGCTAGGGTTTGACTGAGGTTTTGAAGTAGCAGCATGAGAAAATTTGGCTTTCTTGCGAATAAGAGGCTGCTCTTCGGGGTCACTCTCCTCATCATTTCCTACATCTAGATGTGAAGGCTTTCTGACTTCCGTTATCAGGGGTGAAAGAGAATATGAATGTGTGTCAGACTCAGAGTCAGAAATATGGCTCTCACCCTGGGATAGATCCTGCGGGCTAGCAGAATCTTGGGTCTCGGAATCAGATATGTAGGAAGAGGAGTGAGTAGTATGCAGAGAGAGATTACCTGATTCATTACCTTGTTCGTCATCGCTTCCCTCATCAGGAATCCCTTCAAATGCCTCAGCATGAGCAGAAGGATTCTGAGCATGTGATGAAACTTGCGATGATGCTTCCAAATTGGTAACCCCTGCATCATATGTAAGCCACGTCTGTAGGGTATCAGGAATTGACATTGGTTTCCCGTGATGTTTATCCTGATTGTTAATTGTGGACAGTGACTTAGTGCCCATCCCTAGCGGTTGAGATGTTAGGCTTCTGGCAAATCTCTGTCTAACCTCAAGAGCTTCCTTCGGTATTAGATCATTAATGAGCAATTGTAGGAATCGAGGAAACCAGCAGACAACGTCAGTTGTGGAGAGGTCTCTGCTTGCAGGAGATCCCATTGAAGCCACTATCTCACCGAGAACTATGCGTCCATAATTTATGTCCAGTTCTCGTGCTAGGGCTATTCCAAAGGTTTGTATGGGAATGGAAATTTGATGGAAATCTTTTTCTCGTGCCCGAAAACATCTTGTGATGGCCTCGAAAAAGTAATTCCATTCCACATGGAAGAATTATTTCTGGATGTGTCCTGAGATAGGTACTAACTCGAAATTCTTCCCAGACTTAGAATTTTCAAAACTTCACCCTGGAAGCTCAAGTCGAAATTCAAGTCGAATTTCTACATGAGTTTCGAGATAGAGACTAACTCGAAATTTTGAAGATACTTAGATTTTTCAACAATTAAATTGCCAAATAAATATAAATATCAATTCAAGGATTTTTAATATATGACATAATTAAAACATTCCTTGATAATTCTAAGGCCTTTAATTACATGAAAATCATAGGTAAATTCATCTAAAAATCATGCAATATTTAGAATATTATGAATTTAACTCCCCCTATGATCATGCAATCTAACAAGCATAAATTCAAAGATTTGTGCTATAAAAGACACTTAAACCACAATGAATTCATGCAAAAACACAATATATGCAACCTATAACAATCATTAATTAGGCATATTAAAGTCTAAGCACATAATGATTGAGTAGCTTGCACATATAAACATAAACATGGATTTTACAGATAGAAGGCTTTACTAACTTGTGTTAAGCATTCCCAATTCACCAACCAACCTATTGAATGTTACTTCATCAAGAGGTTTGGTGAATATATCTGCAATTTGTTGCATTGTGGGCACAAAATGTAGCTCCACAGTCCCCTCCTCGACATGTTCTCTTATGAAGTGATACCTTATGTCGATGTGCTTTGTTCTTGAGTGATCTACAGGATTGTTGGTTATGGCAATGGCACTTGTGTTGTCACACATGATTGGAATTTTCTTGTGCTCCATGCCATAATCCTTCAATTGGTTCCTCATCCACAGTATTTGAGCTACACAGCTTCCAGCAGCAATGTACTCAGCTTCAGCAGTAGAAGTAGATACTGTATGTTGCTTTTTACTTTGCCAGGACACCAATCTTCTGCCAAGAAATTGGCAAGCACCAGATGTGCTTTTCCTATCAATCCTGCAACCTGCATAGTCTGAATCCGAATAGCCAATAAGATTAAAACCTGTATCTTTTGGGTACCAAATCCCTAGATTTGGTGTGCCCTTGAGATACCTAAAAATTCTTTTGACGGCTACGAGATGTGATTCTCTAGGATCCGCTTGGAACCTTGCACATAAACAAGTTGCGAACATTATATCTGGTCTACATGCAGTTAAATAGAGGAGTGAGCCAATCATACCTCGATAGCTTGTGATGTCAACTGATTTACCTGATTTGTCTTCATCAAGCTTCGTGGCTGTTGCCATGGGAGTCTTAGCTGCTGATGCATCTTCTAGATTATACTTCTTGAGTAAATCTCTGACGTACTTGGATTGACAGATAAAGATACCATCTTTTCTCTGACTGATCTGTAATCCAAGGAAGAAGGACAGCTCTCCCATCATGCTCATCTCATATTTTTCCTGCATTAGCTTGGCAAATTTCTCGCACAAGCGCTCATTTGATGACCCAAAAATAATATCGTCCACATATACTTGAACAAGTATTAAGTCATTTCTCACAACTTTATAGAACAATGTTTTATCAATTACTCCCCTAACAAAACCATTTTCAATTAAGAATAGAGATAGGGTTTCATTCCATCGCCTTGGGGATTGCCTGAGGCCATAGACAGATTTGAAGAGTAGATACACAAAATCTGCATGTTCTGGATCAACGAAGCCGGGCGGCTGTTCCAGATACACTTCTTCTTCTAATTCTCCGTTCAGGAAGGCACTTTTCACGTCCATCTAGAATACCTTGAAGTTCTTATGTGCTGCAAATGCCAAGAACATCCTGACTGCCTCAAGTCTTGCAACCGGTGCATAGGTTTCATCATAATCAATTCCTTCTCGCTGAGAATAACCTTTTGCAACCAAACGAGCCTTGTTTCGTGTTACAAGTCCGTTTTCATCCAGTTTATTTCTGAATACCCACCTAGCTCCAATTACGGATTTGTTCTTTGGTCGGGGTACCAGTTTCCAAACTTTCTGCCTTTCAAACTGATTGAGTTCCTCTTGCATTGCAATCACCCAATCAGCATCGCCAAGAGCTTCTTCTATTTCTTTAGGTTCAAGCTTGGATAAGAACCCAGAATATAAGGAGATATTAGCCATGTCAGCTCTTGCAGTTCTTCTAGTAGTCACACCAGCATCTGGATCACCAATAATTAACTCAAACGGATGGTCTCTATTCCATACCCGTTCACCTGGAAATTGTCTAGATGATTCAGCTTGACTTTCTGAGTTGGGGTGCTGACTACTTTGAATATTTTCACTAACTCCCCCTGAGTTAGTGCCAGCTCCTACAGAACTAGAGTCAACTCGACTCGAGCCTTGAACAGTAGTCCTTGAGCTGCTATTTACTCCCCCTGAGTTGTTGCCGGTTGGTACTGAAGAAGTCTCTCCTGATCTTGTAGAATTAGCTTGTTCACTAGACTCAGGTTCTTCATGTACGCTTGGAACATTTAATGGAACAACCAACTCAGGTTCATCTTCAAGATCTTCTAAGTCCAGATTCTGAAATTTTAGGGACTCAGGTTCACTAGAATCTCTTGAAATTGATGAGAGTTTGGTATCGTCGAATCTGACGTTGTAACTTTCAGTCACTTTTCGATCATTCACCAAGAACACTCTATAAGCTGCCACCACGTCTGTAGAGTAACCAACAAAGATTCCTTCACGAGCTTTTGCTGCAAACTTGCCTAGATTTTCATCATCTATAAGCACATAGCATTTTGCTCCGAAGACATGAAAGTATTTGATTGTTGGTCTTCTGTTGTTCATTAGCTCACATGGTGTCTTTTCTTTATCTTTTATGATCAAGGTTCTATTTTGAGTGTAACAAACGGTACTCACTGCTTCGGCCCAGAAATACAAAGGAAGTTTTGAATCATACAACAAAGTTCTTGCTGCTTCAACCAGAGTTCTATTCTTCCTTTCAACTACTCCATTTTGCTGTGGAGTTCTCGGGGCTGAATACTGACGACGTATTCCCTTAGATACACAGAAGTCATTTAGCACTGCGTTTTTGAATTCAGTGCCATTGTCTGATCTAATCGTCTTCACAGTAAGTGTTGAAACATTCTCAATTTGAGTGATGTGATCAATGATTAAGAAAGGTACTTCGTCTTTCGTCATTGCGAACAATACCCATGTATACTTGGAGAAGTCATCCACGATTACCAAAGCATATCTTTTCCTAGACAAAGATAGGACATTCACTGGGCCAAACAAATCCATATGAAGAAGTTGTAGAGGCTCAGTAATACTAGAAATTTCTTTGCTTTTATGCGATGCTCGCTTCGACTTTCCCATTTCACAAGCTTCACAGAGTCCTTTCGGAGCGAACTCCATTTGAGGTAGATCTCTCACCAATTCTCGCCTCGCGAGAGCATTCATCGTTTTGAAGTTTAAGTGAGATAGCTTTTTGTGCCATAACCAGCTTTCATCATCCGAGGCTTTGCTGTAGAAACACGTGACCTCATTCTGATTTGCTGAATCCATATCTGCAACAAAAAGATCTGCCTTTCGAACTCCTCTCAAAGCTAGTGAACCTTCCTTGATGTGAGTGATTGAGACACCTTTCTTGTTGAAGACAATTTCGTAACCTTTGTCACAGAATTGACTTATACTCAACAGATTGTGCTTTAGTCCCTCAACATAGGAGATATCTTCAATGATGACATTTCCAGTTTTCAGTTTGCCATATCCCTTTGTCACACCTATGCTGTCATCTCCAAAGGTAACATAAGGGCCAGCCTTCATAACCAACTCTGTAAGCAGGGACTTGTTTCCAGTCATATGCCTCGATGCTCCACTGTCTAGCACCCATATAACTTTATTTCTATTCTGCTTAATGCCCTGCAATGACAGATTGGTTAGACATTCTTCGGAACCCAACTTTGATTGGGCCCGGCTTTTCGATAAGATCGAGAATCAACAGATTTAACAACAGGAGATGCACTTTTCTTCACATTACTAGAGCTTTCGACTATCTCCTTTCCTTTCTCAGACTTGACAGATTTGTCAGTCTTAGGAGAAGGTTTGTCACTCCTAACTTTAGGAGGACTGACAGTCTTGGCTCTACCATACTTTTTCTTGATATTTGAACTAGCAACAGTATTTGAGCATGACTGGCTAGATGCATTCATTAAATGCACAAAAGTTTGCATGATATTAAAAGTGCATGGCATACAGTTAGGTTGACCACACTGTGCATGATTCTGATGCAGATTATTCATTGTATGTGTGGTAGGCATGGCATGTGCAGCAGGAACATTCATGTTAGCTTTGCATGCATAAGAAAGATGTTCAGTAGATTTACAATGATAACATGCTTTCTTTATTCGTTCAGCCTTAACCTCTTTTATGCCTTTTTCTTTCTTTCCTTGTTGTTTAACAGCCTTAGCTCCTAATCCCAGTCTAGATTCATCTCTAGGGAAATTGATTTTCACTTGTTTAATAGGAGTTACAGGTTGTTCTTTCTGGCGATCTTCCATCTCAATCTCATATCTAGCTATCAATTCAGTCTCTTCTTCTTCTATTCTAGGAACAAGATGTTTGTAGATAGGTTTGACAGCCGATTTAAGAATTCTAGGTGTTTCCTGTTTAAGGTCACTGGAACTAGGGTCAATAGGTCTCTTTCCTTCTTTCTTAGGAAGGTCAGAATAATCAAGCCCTATACCTACTCCAGTTATCTTCTTAAATGTGTCATTATCTACATACACTTTACTAGCAGCTAGTTTGTATGCTTCGCATTTAGTTTCTAACTCAGCTAGATTATTCCTAAGACATGCTTCTACTTCTTCCTTAAGGACAAGCTTGTGTTCCAGAGATTTAATAAAGTCTCTTAGAGAAGTATCTACAGTGCAAGCAGCCTCTAGCTCTTCCACTTTTGCCTCAAGCATTCTGCATTTGGCAACAAGTGTTTTCTGTTCCTTTTGAGAAGAGTCTAGGCTTTTGCACAACATATAGATCTCTTCACTAAGAGCCCCGTTCTGTTCTTTATAATCATCAATAGACATTTCTACTTTAAGAGTCAGAACTGGTACCTCTGGTTCCTCTGATGTCTCAGCCATGAGCGCAAAGTTTGCTACATGAGTAACGTCTTCCTCATCTGAATCATCCCAAGCTCTTCCTTCTGTCACCAATAAAGCTCGTTTTCCATGTCTTTCCTTCAACAGTGCTTCATAGTTGCTTTTGAGAGCTTCAAATGTTTCTTTTGGATAAGTCTGTTTAGGCTTTTTGCAGTCCGAGGCAAAGTGTCCAGCTTCACCACAATTATAGCATTTGAACTTCATTTTGAAATCCAAAGGAGATTTGTAGCTGGTATTCTTGCCTTTTCCTTTGTAGCCTGACGAACTACCACCACCCTTAGCAGCCCGATAATAAGATGAAGATTTTCTCTGTGGTCGGTTGCTCTTTCTAAATCTCATGTTGCTGAACTTCCTTGCCATGTATGCCACGACACTATCGTCCATGTTGTCCAGCTCTTCTTGGGTGTAGTAGTCATCATCACTGTCAGATGCGCACTCGTCATCATTATCAACTTGATGTGGTGCAAGTGATGATTTAGGCTTTGCTGCAACCATTGCCTTCTTAGACTCTTCCTCATCAGCAACTAATCCTGATGCACTTTCTTTTGACTTTGAATCATTGTCCCATGCTTGATCTTGAAGCGTTTCCAGCTCATAGGTCTTTAATATTCCATAATACTCTTCCAGAGAAGTTGTATGCAAATCTCTGGTTTCTCTGATTGCGTAGACCCTATGCTCAATGCTTTTTGGCTGGTTCCTCAGATATCTCGTATTTGTTTCAACCATGGGGAGATTCACACCTCTCAGATTCAAATCCAATACCAACTGACTGAATCGTAGATAGACTTCTGTAATGCCTTCTCCTTTCCGTATTCTAAAGGTGTCATACTCCATCTTGAGTATGAGTGTCTTGTTATTTCTGACCTCTGCAGATCCTTCCATGACAACTTCTATCTTGTCCCAAATCTTCTTCGCTGTAGTCAAACCTTTGACTATGTTGAACATTTCATGATCAAGAGATTCCATCTTTATAGTGATCTCTGTTGAACATTGGGATCTTGAATGCATTTTTAGGAGCCATTTGAATTCTGGTCACTAAAAGTTTCTAAGTACCCAAGACTAGGCTATGTAGAATATGTATGTAGAACTTTAGCCTAAGTCGAAATTTCTCTAAGTCGAAATTTTGTTCAAGTCGAAATTGCCAAGTCGAAATTGCCAAGTCGAAATTGCCAAGTCGAAATTGCCAAGTCGAAATTGCCAAGTCGAAATTGCCAAGTCGAAATCACCAAGTCGAAATTGCCAAGTCGAAATTCTATGTAGAAATTCTCAAGTAGAAATTCTATGTAGAACTTTTGTCCTTAGAATAATTTTCTGCAGATTTCTTTAAATATTGAATAAACAATATTATCACTTTAACACCTTTTGACTTTAGATGCTTTACTCACCAAACCCACCTAACCCACTTGCTAGGTACTGAGTATGTCTTTTACTTTCGGCCGAATAAAGTAAATCAAAAAGTCCAAAAACCACCTTTTTATTCTTTTACTATTGAAAAGGAGATCAAAAAGTTGTTGGGTTGTATTCTTTGATAAGAACAGATGATGAACACTCAAGAACACCAAATATGAACTAACCCAGATAAATTCACAAAAATTAATTAAAATACACCCAAGCTAAATAATCACACCTAGAGTATTTAAATAATTTTTCAGATGAGTTTTCACTACCAACGAATTAAAACACACTTTTCGAGAAAATGAAAAGTAGATCTGAAAAATGAAAACTCACGATTCTTCTACTCAACACAAGGATCTATGTTTTGTATGTTAAACATATAGCTCTGATACCAATTGTTAGGTCCAAATGTGTTGTAGAGGGGGGGTGAATACAACTTTTCGAATATGAGAAGCAATAAAAACGATGCAATAAATGAGCACACAGATTCAAGGAATATATTTCTTTATATATAACTTGAAAGGGTTGCTACAACATTCATTACAAAGTATAACAGAAGTTCAGAGAGAAGTGAAGGATTCTAAGCTCTGTGAATGCACTCTCTCTTTCTCTTGTGTTTTTCTCAAATATTGCTCTCTCTATTCTTAAATAAAACATTACACAAGTACTTCTATTTATACTACATGTAGTCTATGTCCTGTAGTCTTCAACAGCTAAGATGTACGTGGCCCAGTGGTGTCCACATAAATCTTGCCTTAACTTGAAAGCTTGGAAATCTGCCAATCAGAAGATGCCATGTGTCATGTTGAAGCTGCACCTAAGTAGAACTTCTACTTGAGAATTTCTACTTGGCTATCTCGAAATTCCTAAGTGGAACTTCTACTTGGCTATCTCGAAATTCCTAAGTAGAACTTCTACTTGGCTATCTCGAAATTCCTAAGTAGAACTTCTACTTGGCTATCTCGAAATTCCTAAGTAGAACTTCTACTTGGCTATCTAGAAATTCCTAAGTAGAACTTCTACTTGAGAATTTCTACTTAGCCATCCAGAACATTTAGTACTTAGAAAATATTCTGGTCTTCAACTTGAAACTTCAATGCACATCTTGAACTTGTGATATCTTCATGTCTTCTTTATTCTTCAACAAGCTCTTGAACATGGTTCTTTATTACTGACATAAACTTGCTATCAATGTCCTGACACTTGATGCACTGGTCTGGTTCATAAGTGACTAGTCTTGATAGTGTTTCTGCTTCTTGAATAAATTACCATATTCACTGAATAACTTGGCTTTCCAATATTTGCTTTCCTTCTTCTTCACTTGAAATCAATTGGTCTTGTTGATACTAATAGTTATGATCTTGATTCTTGATTTATCAAATCACTGAGGCATGAACAACTTTGACTTGAACTTCTCTCAATGATTTCTTCTTGGCTTGATCATAGTTAGCATGTTTAATTGTATCAATTACCTTGTCTTCATTTAGTGTTGATTTCTTGTGACTTCCTGTTCTTGATTGTCTTCTGGTTAAGTGTCTTTTCCTTTAGTTGAGTTACATTAGATATAGTGTTACAAGTTTATACACTCTGCCTTTCAGGTATCCTTTACCTAATAAAAAAGATTTAATTAATAGATTAAACCAAGCAGTTATATTTAGTAAATTCGATCTCAAAAGTGGATTTTGGCAAATCCAAATTAGTAATGAAGATAGATATAAAACTGCCTTTACCACCCCCATTTGGTCATTATGAATGGAATGTATTTCCATTTGGACTTAAAAATGGCCCTAGTGAATTCCAGAATATCATGAATAATATATTCAACCCATTTAGTCATTTTACCATTGTCTATATTGACGATGTTCTTGTTTATTCCAATTCAATTGAAGAACATTGGAAACATTTAAACTCTTTTTTCAACACAGTTAAAACTAATGGATTAGTACTCTCACCTAGTAAGTGTTCATTATTCCAAACCAAAGTAAGATTCTTAGGTCACACAATCCAATATGGAAAAATTAAACTAATAGATAGAGCCATTGAATTTGCTGACAAATTCCCTGATGAAATACTTGATAAAACCCAACTCCAAAGATTTTTAGGATCTCTCAACTATATAGGAGAATTCTATAAATATCTTAGGAAGCAGTGTAAACCGTTATTTGAACGATTACAAAGTAATCCACCTCCTTTGACTTCTATCCATACTTCAATTGTCCAAGATATTAAAAAATATGTCAAAACACTTCCCTGTCTTGGCATTGCCAATCCTTCTGCATTTAAAATTTTGGAAAATGATGCCTCCGAAATTGGATTTGGCGGAATAATCAAGCAAAAATTAAATTCTTCTTCTCACGAAGAAATTGTTTGCTTCCATTCAGGAGCATGGGATAATACACAGAAAAATTATTCAACTACTGTTAGGCCGAATACACAATTAATAATCAAATTCGTATGAGAGTTTAACAAGTGAGATGATTATGCACTTTAAAACTTCTGGTATTAAGAACCCTCTTCGTGATGTAAACTATCACAAAGAGCTGCTAGGTTACAATAAAGATGGTTCGATGCACGATTCCCTTCTAGGGTTAACCTAACTGTATTTATAAAATATACAGCTTCTATACAATCGATAATTGATACTCCTATAAATTAGCTATACAATTGATATCATTTACGATTGCTACTCGTCTCCTTAGTCAACTCAATCTCTTTGACAGCTATCCAATCTTCAAAGATATCGCTTCCATAATAAATCTTCAATCACTGTTGACCAGTAGACGCTGCCTCCAGACAGAGTTTGACAAACTCTGTCGAGCTTCCGTCAGTCAGACTTTACTAAACTCTGACTTCCTTCCAGTTAAACTCTTATATTTCACTGTTACACTTAAACACTGATTAAAACACATCAATTATATTTAACAATCTCCCCCAACTTGTTCATTAGCAAAAATACACAAGTTAATAACAGTAATTGATGATGTCAAAACAAATAGACAAATACAGTGTTTATACAAATTCAGAGTTTAAGCTTCTACTTAACAAAATCTACAGAAAATAAGAAAATCCTTACAGACTTTAATCTCTAATCTCTTCAAGATCTGGTGTAGCTCTGAGATAATCTATGAGTAATCTTCTTTCTGCATTCTTAAGCTCAATCTCCATAGCTTCTTTAATCTCTTTTAGCTGAGGATCACTCTCATCTGTCTGATAGATAGCAGATCTAAGATCATAGATTTTGTTTCTTCTCATCTCATTTCCCAGTCTGATAAATTTGACTTCTTCTGACTGTGAATTGAAGTCAAGTACCGTGATTCCCAAATCAGTCTTTAATTTCGTAGTACCCTTCTTCATTTCAATAAGATTTCCATTCCAATCCCTGTACTTAGGAACATATCTGCTATTATACTTCATTCCTCTGATTGCCAAATTCTGAAGCATCTTCTTTCTGAGCACATTTGCAACTGATTGAGTCCTTTGACTATTCACCTTGAAAAGATATAGAACATATTCTAATTCTTCCCAATATTTCAAGCCAATATCATTCTCACCAATTCTAAATACTGTCCCATCAGCCATGAAGTACAAGAGAAAGTCATTCTTTAAACTCTTCTGATAAACTAACTATACTGATTCCAGTATGTCCAAACTTTCTTGAGTGACACCACGACCTGGAACAGCCAGTGAAGAAGGATCTCTAGGACCAGTATATTGCCTTTTGTCCTTGTGTGAACCTAGTCCACCCTTATTGTTTCCAACCTTACCAGACAAGGCCCTTCCATCAGAAAAATTCATAGAAACTCCAGATAATAGATTTGGATCATGAAGTGTTTCTTTCCCAAAAACTGATTGCAACTGATAAGATAAAGGTCTAGACACAACTTGTGTAGCAACAGAGGTTGTGTTTTCTTTCTTCTGTACAACTTGTGTAGAAACAGAGGTTGTAACTTTCTTCTGTGAACTATCTCTTTCAATGCCTTTCAGCTTGAGTTTAGCTTCTGCTGCCATTGTTTCCTTTGATAACTGAGATTTTTGACTAACATCAGCACTTTCCTTGATCACAATGCCTTTAAGAACAGGCGTAGGAGCTTTTCCTTTCTTTAACTTACCAGACTTTAAAGCCTTGAGATGTTCTTCTTGTAAACTCTTTTCTTCAGCTTTAATGTCCTCAGTTGTAACTCCTTTCTCATTCTCTTCAATAAACAACTTAGCAGCCAATTCTTCATCAGTCTGTGGATTAGAAGATAATAGCAAACTCTTGGTCTTTGAAGTACCTTGAGTATCAGTGTTTATCCCAACAAACTGTGATTTAGAGGACTTGCTAGTTTTCAGAGTTTGAAATTCTTCAGTTTTGCCCTTTCCTTTACTACTTGCTCCTCCACCTCCAGCATTATCCTTTCTGATCAGAGTTTGAGATTGCTTCCATTTGTCTTTAGCAACTCTCTCCCCCTTTTTGACATCATCAGGCATAAGAATAGATGTGATTAACTCCAAGGAGGTAGCAATAGAATCAATCTTTAAGGACATATCATTCTGATTTTGTTCAACTTTGCTCAGCCTGTGAGACAAAGTTTCTTGATTCTGAGTAAGATAGTGAAATTTATTCTTGTTGTCAAGTTTAATCATATCAGCTCTTCTAACAACATCACCTCGAACATCAGAGATTGCCTTTTGACATAGATCAAACCTAGAGTTGAGAGTCTTCACATGTACAACTGTAGCCTTGAGACAAGATAGAATCTCTGGATTTGTAATTGTTCTGGAGGTTCTCTTGACAAATTCAGCTGCTCTTGCAGCAGGAAAGATACAAGTGTCCTTGTACCAGTCATTTGAAAATTGTTCAAGGTGTTCTTCTTCAGCATCTGCTTGATTTGAAGGACCAACAAAATCCTTAACCTTAGCATCAGTCTGGACTGGTAAACTCTGAGAAGAGCTTGACTCAGTATTCCCTTCAGTTTCATCTCCAACCTCAGCTTCAACATGATGAGTGGATGGAGGAATTGGAATAGGTGCATCAACAGTGTCAACAACATGCTCTGCAACAGGTTCAGTAGTAGAGTCAACAATAGGCTGTACAACATCCTTTGCAGATTGCACAATAGTCTTAGAGTTTATCTCCTTAGGTTGTTGATCAATTTCCTCACCATGTTCAACAGATTGATGAGCATCAGAGAGTAATTCTGTATGTGATGCTACAGTTTCAGAAAGGACAACTGTAGGTTGATCAGCTTCACCAGTTGCTTCAGATTAAGCAAAGATTGATGTGATAGGATCAGAGAATGGCATGAATGAATCAAGAATATCAGCCATTGGAGAAAAACCATCTCTAGTATCCTCTTCTGCAGGCATTTTGTCCTCTGCAGGCATTTCAACCTCTGCAGGCATTTCAACCTCTGCAGGCATTGTATCTTTTTCAGCCTCAACAGTAGGTGTTTGCTGTGAAACTACCTCTGGAGCTTCAACATTTTCATCAACAGAATCAGAGATTACCAGTTTTCTTCTCTTAGCTAGAGGCACTTCATCTGAATCCTCTTTACTAGATTCTACTACCACAGAGGGTGACTTAGGTCTTTTTGCTCTTTGTATCATTCTTCTAGTATAAACAGCTCCAGGAGATGTCTGTTTTGCTTTGATGTTTGTCTCTATTGTCTTCTTAACTCTTGCATGTCTTTCAGTGGTTGCTGCTGATTGCTTTACTCTGCCTCTTTTTGCTTTAGGCTATGGTTGTGGTTGAGATTGTGATGGTTCAGAGTTTATTTGTGGAGTGTGTGAAGATTGTTTTGTGATTGGAGATTGAGGGTTTTGGGTTGGAGCAGTGTTTGTGATTGGTGATGAAGGTTGTTGAGTATGTGCAGTGTGGGTAGGTGATGTAGGTGGTTCAGTGTTTAGTGGTTCAGGTTGTGGTTGGTCTTGAGGTTGGTTGAGAAAATTCTGCAAAGTAAGTGGCAGAACAAACCACATCGTTAAACAATCTCTATTTAACACCTAGAGACTTGTTCACTATCCCTTTAAGCTTTCATTCTCTCCTGAAAATCAAAAACCCTTCACACAACACATCGTTAAACAATGTCAAAACTTACCATCAAGGAAAAGAATCTCCATCTCGTAGAGAACAGAGATATCTTCAGTTATACTCGTGAAGAGTTTGATGCCTTTGACTGGGAAAGGCAGCTTGAAACTCTGTGACTGCAGATGGATGCCGGTCTTGAAGAAATCGAGAGAGAAAAGCCTGCAAGAGTGATCGACATTGATGCTGCTCTTCAAGCAACATTAACATGGCTTTCCTCTAAGGCATCCTCATCCAACACCACCAACCATTGTTAATGAATATGTCAGCTTGAAACCCTTCACACAACACATCGTTAAACAATGTCAAAACTTACCATCAAGGAAAAGAATCTCCATCTCGTAGAGAATAGAGATATCTTCAGTTATACTCGTGAAGAGTTTGATGCCTTTGACTGGGAAAGGCAGCTTGAAACTCTGTGGCTGCAGATGGATGCCGGTCTTGAAGAAATCGAGAGAGAAAAGCCTGCAAGAGTGATCGACATCGATGCTGCTCTTCAAGCAACATTAACATGGCTTTCCTCTAAGGCATCCTCATCCAACACCACCAACCATTGTTAATGAATATGTCAGCAAAAATAACCTTATCCCTTCAACTTCCACCCAAACAAAGTGGCAAAGATGGGATATGGGATGGCTGCTAACAATGGAGTGGTTTGGACTTCACTTTTTATTTTCCTGCTGAATAGATTATTAGATAGAGAGAACAAAAAGATGTAATATTTTCATGTAATCTCTTTCTTATTATCAATGAAAGATCCTGTTTCTCTAATCTTATTCAATGTGTTCTGCAATTTTTTATGTTTATGAACTGTTCTTCAAAGAATTAAATCAAAGAAGTGAATATGAAAACTAATTAAAGTAATCATGTTAGTAACAAATTCATTAACAATAACCACAATTAAATCAGGAACAGAACAATTAGGGATTACTTGTATCACCGCTGTATTTTCTTTCCTATTTCCAAGACACTTTAACACAATACACTTATTAATAGTTGTCAAAATCCCTATTTACTCCAAAATTCTCAAATTATCCAAATGAAAATTTACCTTAGAGTACGAACCACGAATCAACAGCGTTTGTCAATTCTCCAACTTTATCACCGAAACCCTTTCAAAAATTGCACAGTTGTGAAAATATGTGTGTGTGAAGCAGAGTTTACCAAATCAATTTTTAGAGCATCTAATTTTTCATAAAATCCATAAAGTAAATCAATAAGCACTGGATGCACAAACTCTCATAGTAAACACTGACTGTATGATGAAAGCTAAACTCTGTAGTAATCAATCTATATACAGTTTAATTTATTTTATACCCCCTCTATTGCTAAATTTTTTTTTTCTATTGCTGACATGATTATTGTTGTGTTTGGATCTTAACCTGTAATAAAGTAACAGATTGGCTCTGATACCAAGCCAGTCACCAAAAATTCAAAAATTTTAGCCCTTATCATTTTGATAAGTTCCTGGGTCATCCTAGTCTTTGACTAGTCACCAAAAATCAGAGAATTTTAGCACATATTATATACCAATAAGTTCCTGGGTCATCCTAGTCTCCAACATAATCTCAAAGGAGTATAGCAACCTATATACATTTTCTTTGGGGTATTGCAGTAAGCATTTTAATCTACCAGAGTATAACTAACAGAGTTTAGAGTTCATCAACATCAGTAGTTATTCATGAAAGGCAATGCACACAGTATTTATAGACTCAGAGTTTAGGACAAAATAAACTAAGAGATGCTATAAATATGAACCAGTATCATGCTGTGTTAACTTTCTGTACAATCTAAGATTAGATCACAATAACTCAGAAAGATTCATGATTAATTGCTGAGAATCATGCTTCATACATATTTCTTCATTGGTGTTTTCATTCAGACAAAAATCAACTCTGAGTTCACAGAGTTTATCAAACTTATTAACAGTGTATGACATACAGACATGCTGACAGAGTTTAACAGAGTTTGACAGAAAAACATGTTAAGAGAGTATGCATAACAGAGTTTAATCAACAGAGATCACTTAGCACTTAATAAATCAAGGAAATATGAGCAACACATTACATAAGTAAAATTTGAGTCTAACCAACATTCCTAGTCAGAACCAGAGACCATTCCTAGTTCATTGACCAGTTTTGTAAATGTAGCTTCACTCAATAGTTTGGTGAAAATATCTGCAAGCTGTTGTTCTGTAGACACAAAATGTAGTTCAATATTCCCTTCTTCCACATGTTCTCTGATGAAGTGGTACCTTATGCTGATGTGCTTGGTCATTGAATGCTGTACTGGATTACCTGTCATAGCAATAGCACTTTGATTATCACAGTAAATAGGAATCTTACTGTACCTCAATCCATAATCCAGCAATTGATTCTTCATCCACAAGATCTGTGCACAACAGCTACCAGCTGCAATATACTCTGCTTCAGCTGTAGATGTAGAAATTGATTTCTGTTTCTTGCTGTACCAAGAGACAAGTCTGTCACAAAGAAATTGATAACTTCCACTAGTGCTCTTTCTGTCTATCTTGCAGCCTGCAAAGTCTGCATCAGAATACCCAAGTAGCTTGAAATCTGATTCTCTGGGGTACCACAGACCTAATGATATGGTGCCCTTGAGATACTTGAAGATTCTTTTCACAACTGTCAGATGTGGCTCTCTAGGATCTGCTTGAAACCTTGCACAAAGACAAGTTTCATACATGATGTCAGGCCTACTAGCTGTCAAGTAAAGAAGAGATCCTATCATGCCCCTGTAGTTTGTCATATCCACTGAAACTCCTGTGTCTTTGTCCAATTTAGTTGTTGTTGCCATGGGAGTTGATGCAGATGAACAGTCAAGCATACCAAATTTCTTGAGAAGATTTCTAGTATATTTTGCTTGATTAATGAAGATACCATCATCTGTTTGTTTCACCTGTAGGCCTAGAAAATAACTAAGCTCTCCCATCATGCTCATTTGATATCTGGACTGCATGAGCTTGGCAAACTTCTTACAGAGTTTATCATTAGTAGACCCAAAGATAATGTCATCAACATATATCTGAACTAAAAGCAAGTCACTCCCTTGATTGAAATAAAACAGAATTTTGTCAATTGTACCTCTGTTTAATCCACTTTCTAGAAGAAATTGAGCAAGTGTCTCATACCATGCTCTTGGTGCCTGCTTAAGTCCATATAGTGCCTTGTCTAGTCTGTAGACATAATCTGGATATTTGGGGTCCACAAAACCTGGTGGTTGTTCAACAAACACTTCTTCTTCAAGCTTCCCATTCAGAAAAGCACTTTTCACATCCATCTGGAACACTTTGAATTTCTTGTGAGAGGCATATGCTAGAAAAATTCTGATTGCCTCCAATCTTGCAACTGGAGCAAATGTTTCATCATAGTCTATTCCTTCCTGCTGTGAATAGCCTTTTGCTACCAGTCTAGCCTTGTTCCTTGTGATAACACCTTCACTTTCAGTCTTGTTTCTGAAAACCCATTTAGTACCAACAATAGATCTGTTCTTTGGCCTTGGTACAAGGGTCCAAACTTCATTCCTTTCAAATTCATTCAACTCTTCTTGCATTGCTGTTATCCAGTCAGCATCTTGAAGAGCTTCTTCCACTTTCTTTGGTTCATTTTTAGACAAGAATGCATGAAACAGACATTCACTTGCAGTGGCACTTCTTGTTTTCACTTTTGCATCTGGATCACCAATTATCAAATCAGGTGTATGTGATTTGGTCCATTTCCTAGCAGAAGGAAAATGACTTCTGTCAGCATGTGATCCTCCCCCTTGATCCATGCTCTCCTGATTTTGTTGTGATCTTTCTTCATTTTCTGAGACTCCCCCTGAACTTGACTGCCCAGAGTCAGAATTTGAATTTTCAGAGTTTGAATCATCATAGTTTGATCCAGATTTTTCAGTTGACTCAGTATCAGTGTTTGAGTCTTCATCTTGATCATGCTCCCCCTCAACTGGTTCTTCCCTTTGTTGTGGCTGAGAAGTTTCTTCAGTGTTTACCAGTAGAGGTTCAGAGTTTGTTTCAATAGAGTCTGTCAGAATAGTTTGATCAGAGTTTACTTCAACAGAGTTTAAATCTTCATTTTCAAAGTTCAGTTGATCATATTCATCTTTGTCTTCAAGTCCAGTTATCTTCTTGTCATCAAAAGACACATGTATAGATTCCATGATCACTTTAGTTCTCAGATTGTAAACTCTGAATGCCTTTGTTGACAGTGGATAGCCAACAAAAATTCCTTCATCTGCCTTTAGCTCAAACTTGGTCAACTGTTCAGGATGAGTCTTCAAAACAAAGCATTTGCACCCGAAAATATGAAAGTATTTCAGGTTAGGCTTCTTTTTCTTTACCATCTCATATGGTGTCTTTCCATGCTTATTGATCAGTGTAGCATTTTGAGTAAAACAAGCAGTTTGAACAGCTTCTGCCCAGAAATAAGTTGGCAATTTTGCTTCATCAAGCATAGTTCGGGCAGCTTCAATCAAAGTTCTATTTTTCCTTTCAACTACACCATTTTGTTGTGGTGTACCAGGTGCTGAAAATTCTTGCTTCACTCCATTGTCCTTGCAGAATTCTTCCATTGTTGCATTCCTGAACTCAGTTCCATTATCACGTCTGATGATTCTGACTTTGTTACTTGATCCTTTGTCCAGAAGTTTCACATGCTCCATCAGAGTTAATGTAGTTTCATCCTTCTTTGCTAGAAAATACACCCAAGTGAATCTAGTGTATTCATCAACAATGACTAAAGCATATTTCTTCTTTGCTATAGACATAACATTTACTGGACCAAAGAGATCAACATGTAGAAGATGATAAGGATCAGTGATTGAAAATTCTGTCTTGCTCCTGAAAGATGACTTCCTTTGTTTGGCCTTCTGACATGAATCACATAGGCCATCAACATTTAACAGAGCTTTTGGGAGTCCTCTTACAAGATCCTTTCTGATCAATTCATTGATGTTGTTCAAGTTCAAATGTGAGAGTTTCTTGTGCCACTTCCAACTCTCTTCACTAGACATTCTTGTAGACAGGCAAACAGCTTTTCCAACAGAGTCTATTAAGAGCTTGATTTCATAAATGTTGTTTTGCCTATTACCAACTAGAACAACCTTTCCTGTAGATTTGCTGATAACTTCACAATATTCAGGTTGAAAATCTACATGATATCCCTTGTCACAGATTTGACTCACAGATAACAAGTCATGCTTGAGTCCTGGGACATGAGCTACATTGTTGATGATGACATTTCCAAGATTAATATTGCCATATCCCAATGTTCTTCCTACATTGCCATCACCATAGGAAACTTTTGGGCCAGCCTTCTCCTCATAGTCTGATAGCAGGGCTTTATTTCCAGTCATATGTCCTGAACATCCACTGTCCACAACTAGGGTTGCCTCCCTGTTGCCCTGCAATCACAAGCAATTACTGAGGATTAGTTTTAAGGATCCAGACTTGCTTGGATCCTTTGACATTCTTAACTTTGTTAGCTTTAGCAGCGGAATAAACATTATCAGAGTTTGAGCTAACAGTATCAGAGTTTACACTTGCAGTATTAACTTTAACCCATTTCAGATTGGGTTTAAGTTCATAGTAATTATGATGGATAGCATGATACTCTCTGCAAGTATAAATGGAATGTCAAGTGCTTCCACAGTGTGTGCATAAAGTCTGTGGCTTAGTTCTAGCAAAATCCTTCTTTACCTCAGACTTTGAAGGTAAAGAATTTATATTTTTGTTTTTCTTGCAGAAATTTGCAAGATGCTTAGTACTACCACGGTTATGACATGTCTTTCTTGGAGCATAACTAGCAAGCATTGGTTTATTTCCTGAAGTGATGCCTACTTTTCCATTTCTGTTTTTATTTGACACTCCCTGTTTCTTAACAGATTTTAACTCCTTCAGTTTATGTTTGAGTTGTTTATCTGTCATTGAACCAATATTAACATGTTTAACACTAGTTTTTACTGGTTCACTTTTAACAGCTTCTTTTTCATTATCAGACAAAAATTTACTGGCTCCATGTAAAAAATTAGGTCTGATTTTAAATTGATTTTGAAATCTAAGTTCATCTCCCTCATTATAACCTAGACCAACAGTGTCTGTTTGAAAAATCTGTTGAGTGTCCTTTCCAGAATTAGTCCAAGTCCTAATTTTCTTATTTGCTTCCTCCAACTCAGATTCTAGTTGTTTATATTTCTGAAGCAAATCCTGTTCTATAGAAACAGCATCATCTCTCTCTTTCTGAACTTGTTGCATATTTTCAAGTTTTTCTTCAACAAGTTTATTTCTAACCTTAAGTTCAGAATTGTCAGACTTTATCCTCTCATTCTCTAAAGTCTGATCCCTATAACTTATATGCAATGACTTAAGATAAATTCTTAATTGAGAAATGTCATCAATATTATAAGCATAGGTAGTTAGAGGTACCTGATTTTCAGAAGTTTCTGATTCAGTAGTAGCCATGAGAGCATAGTTCACTTCTTCATCAGAATCTGAAGTGTCTGCCCAATCTCTGCCTTTAGTGTAGAGTACCTTTCCAGTTTTACCCTTCTTGCACTCAGGAGCATAGTGACCCATCTCCTTACACTTGTAGCATTGAATTTCAGACTTATCCTTCTTCCCCTTTGAATCTCTCTTATCAGACTTCCTGAAGCTTTTTCTGTCTTCATTTGAATCTCTAGAAAACCTTTTCCCTTTCTTGAAATTCTTGAAACCCATTTTCTTGAAGGTCTTCACCATCAACACAGCCATTTTTCTCATTTCTTCTTCATCATCCTCAGAGTCAGATGATTCAGACGAGTTTGAATCACAATCAGAGTTTGATGATTCACTTTCTGAATGTATGACCAAAGCTTTTCCTTTCATTTTCCTTCTTGATGCCTCTTTCTTCTGAGGTTTCTCTTCAACATTAAGAGCAACAGACTTTGCCTTCCTGCTTGATCTCCTGTTTCTCTGCTCCATTTCCAATTCAAGAGTTTTGAGCAGCCCATAGATTTCATCAATCTCTGTTTCAGCAAGATCATAGTTGTCTCTAATAGTGGTTGTTTTCACATCCCACTTTTCAGGTATAGAAAGAAGAAACTTGAGATTTGAGTCTTATAGATCATACTCTTTGTTGACCAATGACAGATCATTAAGCAATTTACAGAATCTATCAAATGTTTCTGTCATGGTCTCTTCAGGTTTAGCCTCAAAATGCTCATACTCTTGTGTGAGTATGTTTCTCCTATTCTTCTTAATAGCAGCAGTTCCTTGACATCTGACTTCAAGAGCATCCCAGATCTCTTTTGCAGTGGTGCAGTTAATCACTTTGTTAGACATAACATTGTCTAAAGCACTATGCAGTAAATGCCTAACCTTTGCATCCTTAGCAATTGATGATAGATCTTCAGGAGTCATGTCCTTCTTTTCCTTTGGAACTATTTTAGCTTCTTCACCAGCAGTTACAACAGATAGCTTTGTAGGATTATGAGGACCTTCATAAATCCTGTCAAGATATTCTGGATCTGTAGCCTCCAGAAACATAGTCATCTTGACCTTCCACATGGCATACTTTGATGGCCTGATAATAGGAACCCTGATTGGTTCATAACGACTCACAGTAGTAGGAGCCTTTTCAGAACTAGTAGGTGTTGGTGGAGGAATTGCTGACATGATTATTGTTGTGTTTGGATCTTAACCTGTAATAAAGTAACAGATTGGCTCTGATACCACTTGTTAGGCTGAATACACAATTAATAATCAAATTCGTATGAGAGTTTAACAAGTGAGATGATTATGCACTTTAAAACTTCTGGTATTAAGAACCCTCTTCGTGATGTAAACTATCACAAAGAGCTGCTAGGTTACAATAAAGATAGTTCGATGCACGATTCCCTTCTAGGGTTAACCTAACTGTATTTATTAAATATACAGCTTCTATACAATCGATAATTGATACTCCTATAAATTAGCTATACAATTGATATCAATTACGATTGCTACTCGTCTCCTTAGTCAACTCAATCTCTTTGACAGCTATCCAATCTTCAAAGATATCGCTTCCATAATAAATCTTCAATCACTGTTGACCAGTAGACGCTGCCTCCAGACAGAGTTTGACAAACTCTGTCGAGCTTCCGTCAGTCAGACTTTACTAAACTCTGACTTCCTTCCAGTTAAACTCTGATATTTCACTATTTCACTTAAACACTGATTAAAACACATCAATTATATTTAACAACTATTAAAAAAGAAATTTTAAGCCTAGTTTTATGCATCAATAAATTTCAGCATGAACTTTTAAATCAAAAGTTTTTAGTCAGAATTGACTATCAGTCAGCAAAATATATTTTAGAAAAAGATGTTCAAAACATTGCATCAAAACAGATTTTTGCTAGATGGCAAGCAACACTAAGCATATTTGATTTTGAAATACAATATATTAAAGGAAGTGAAAATTCTATTCCTGATTTTCTAACTAGAGAATTTCTACAAATAGGAGTGAGAAATGAGTGTCAGAGGTAACCCCCATGGTAGGGGAGGGAATCGCGGTGGAAGTAGCTCTCATGAAAGAGCCAGTTACGACAGTAAACTCAAGGGGATCATGGTTCCCCATCCCACTATTCCGGTACAACCAATAGATGTAGTTAACCGATACCAGGTTTTAGGCCAAATCCCTAAACCTCATAATACAGTTCTTGCTAGTAAACCACCAGTTATTGATCCTTTTTCAAACACTAGTAAATCAATTGTTAACCATAAACCAGTTATTCAATTTGATATTGTTAGGAATATGTTGTATTTGATGATAACTTCACAATCAATCAAATTGTATAAGGTTTTGTAGCTGTCAACGGATGAGGATTTATAACTCTATCCGTTGACAGGTAGCTCATCAACGGATGAGGTTTTTATAGCATACTGCAGTATCTCTATGTTATCGGTTGATAGTGTTTTTATCCACAGTCATGTTGACCATCAATGGATAGGCAGAATAGGGTAGCCAACTGTAAATAAGCTATGCTATGTAATTCTGTCTAATTGAAAGTGTATCAACAGATGAAGACAAAACTCTATCAACGGATACATCTCAAGTCTCAATATCAACGGATACAGCTCAAGTCTCAATATCAACAGATACAGCTCAATATATCATCAACGGATGTCAGTGTACAATATCAACGGATAATCATTGACACTTTCTTCTATGCTAAGCTGGGGATTAGCAGTTGATAAGGACAGGTTTGACTGACAGATCACATGGGTTGATAGTAGATACAAAAAGCAGTATGGCAGCCATACTTTGGAAACATAGAAGAAAGAAGCATTCCGTTTACACTATGAATACAAGAAAGGTGCAGGAGACATATCTGTTCACAAGGACAACCTTTCGGCTACATGTGTATTTGGAGTGTAGTAGCAAGTCAACTAGAATTAGATTAATATTATCTTATTCCTGTAGTACTTGTAAAACTTGGGATTTATAACCAAGGGTAGCAACTCTTTGAAGAGCCAAGAAAATAGATACATTTGCTTAGGGTTTTTGTTGAATATCCTTAGAAAGCAAAGAGTTGTAAAACAGAAGCTATGTACTTTTGTATCACAGAGTTTTCTTCGAATAAAAGCTTCAGGTGGTGCATTTAACCACCTAATTTTTATGTGTTTGTGCATTAATCTTTCTACAGCAATTATATAAGTATAGATTTCTGGAGTTCTTATCAGAAATTTATAAATATCAAGAATTGTATTCAACCCCCCTTCTACAATTATACAAGTGTGTAATCTGGGAATAACAATTGGTATCAGAGCAAGCTTCTAACATATTTGAAGTTTAAAGATCAACACACTTCCAACATGTCTAAGAAGGATTATGGAGTAAAGATTCCAGTTCTTGATAGAGAGAATTACTTTCACTGGAAAGTAAAAATGCGTCTACATTTCTTGTCGATTGATGAGGGTTTTGTGGATTGCATTGACAAGGGTCCTCATGTTCCAATGAAGACTGCAACAAGAGTTGGCCTGGCTGAAGATGTGCCTGACACTCTCATTCCCAAACCTGTTTCTGAATGGAGTCTTGAAGATATTGCAGAAGTCCACAAAGACAAAACGACCATGAATAAACTGTTCAATGGTCTAGAAACAGACATGGTTGACAATGTTATTAACTGTACTACCTCCAAGGAAGTATGGGACACTGTTCAAACCCTTTGTGAAGGAACAGAACAGGTGAGGGAAAACAAGATGCAACTACTAGTCCAACAGTATGAACATTTCCACTTTAAGAGTGGAGAAACATTGAATGATACATTTAGTAGATTTCAAAAGCTACTAAATGGTTTGAAACTGTATGGAAGAATCTATCAAGTTAAAGATTCTAATCTCAAATTTCTGAGATCACTGCCCAAGGAATGGAAGCCAATGACTGTTTCTCTAAGAAACACTCAAGAGTACAAGACATTTACTCTTGAAAGGCTCTATGGAACTTTAAAGACATATGAGCTGGAAATGGAGCAGGATGAAGAGATTGAGAAGTCTCAAAAGAAAAGTGGGTCAGTTGCACTTGTTGCCAACTTGGAGCAGAAGGATGAAAGGATAGAAGCTGCTAGTTCTACACCAAACAGGGAGGTTTGTAAAGGTAGAGCAGAATCAAGCAGGAGCAAGGAAAAGGTGTCTGAGGAATTGAATGTCCTTCAGCAGGATGAATTGGATGAAATAGATGAGCACTTAGCTTTTCTATCTAGGAGATTCTCTAAGCTGAAATTCAAGAGAAACTCTGGGGTGGCCAAGCCATTTAACAAGGATTTTTCCACAAGCAACTATGTGGATAAATCCAAAATTAAATGCTACAATTGTGGAATTGCTGGTCACATGATAAGTGAATGCAGGAAACCTAGATCTGAGAACGAGGGAAAGTCAACTGAGACTGTTGACTACAAGAAGAAATATTTTGATCTTCTCAGGCAGAAAGGAAAGGCATTCTTGACCCAAGAGTATGACTGGGCTGTTGATGACAATCATTCTGATGATAATGCTGAGTTTGTCAACCTTGCATTGATGGCTGATTCTGGAGAGCAGGAAGCAAGTTCAGCTAGCAATTAGGTATTTTCTACTAATCTCTCGGAGCTCACCAAAGAGGAATGCAATAGTGTTATAGATGAAATGTCTACTGAACTATATCACTTAAGTGTTACCCTTAAATCACTTACTAAAGAGAACAATAGGATTAAAGAGTCTAATCTGTTTTTAAGTGATACAAATGATGCTCTAGAAGCTCAATTTCTAGAATTTGAGAAAATGAGAGTTGATTGCAATAATGCTAAAAGTGAACTTGAAGCTGTGTTAAAAAGAGAACTGATTTTAAAAGACCAGCTTGAAAAAGAACAAGGGATAATTGCTAAATTTCAAAGTTGTATGAATATTTCTCAAAATATAATAGAAGTCCAGGGAATAGAATCGTTTGTGAAGGATACCTGTTCTCAAAAGAAAAAGGAGCTAGAACCTGGCCTTGAGGATCTAGAGACTATTTGTGAATCAACGGATAGTGATCATCCGTTGACAGATGAACCATCAACGGATGAGAGGTATCCGTCGACTAACAAAAAGTTTGTTAGTAAGAAGGAACTCAGGAAACTGGATATCAAGTATGGTCCAGTCAACAAGAACTTTGTTAGTGGTGAGAGTAGCAAAACCAAATCTAGTGGGAAGGCTAAGGCAGGTGATTTACATAACAAAAAGGCAGTTGGTAAATCAGATAATGAAAAGGTAGAAATTGAAGGTAAAAAGAAAAAGAACAGAAATGGTAAGATTGGCATCAACAAGAAAAACAGTTATTCTCCTGACAAGTTTGCTCCTAGGAAAACTTGTAGTAATTGTAATAGTGTCAATCACCTATCTTCTAATTGCAAGATTGTCAACAAGGCTCCTGTTCATGTACCTCAAACAATACCATGTATGCCTGCAATGCCTGTTATGCCTGATTTCAAAAGACAATGTCATCATTGAAGAAGTGGCTTTAGTTGAAGGTTTGAATCACAATTTGCTGAGTGTCAGTCAGATTTGTGACAAAGACTATGAAGTAAAGTTCACAAAAGAAGCCTGTGTTGTTTCTGCCAAGGAAGACAACAATGTGGTATTGACAGGCTTTAGAAAAGGAAATGTTTACATAGCTGACTTCAATTCAGCATGCTCTGAATCCATTACTTGTCTCTTCAGCAAAGCAAGAAAGGATGAGAGTTGGCTATGGCACAAGAAGCTGTCACATTTGAATTTTAAAGTTATGAATGACTTGGTAAGAAAGGATCCTGCTAGAGGAATCCCTCAATTGGAATTTATCAAAGATGGACTGTGTGATGCCTACCAATTAGGGAAATAAAAGAAATCATCCTTCAAGAGCAAGACAGAGTCATCCATTGTTAAGCCTCTTCAATTGCTGCATATGGACTTATTTGGTCCAGTAAATGTCATGTCTATTTCAAAGAAGAAATACTGTCTGGTGATTGTAGATGATTTTTCTAAGTTCACATGGACCTTCTTCCTGCACTCCAAGGATTGTGCAAATGAAATCATCATCAATCACCTCAGAATACTAAACAATGGTTCTGAAGACAGAGTACAAAGAATCAGGAGTGACAATGGTACTGAATTCAAGAATTCCATAATGAAGATTTTCTGTGAAGAGAATGGAATTGTCCATGAGTTGTCTGCTGCCAGAACACCTCAACAAAATGGGGTTGTTGAAAGGAAAAACAGAACTCTCATTGAAGCAGCTAGAACAATGTTAAGTGAATCAAGATTACCAACATATTTCTGGGCTGAAGCTGTCAACACTGCATGCTTTACTCAGAATATTTCCTTGGTAAATCAAGCTAGAGGAATGACTCCTTATCAGTTGTTAACCAACAAGAAACCAACTTTAGCTTTCCTTCATGTCTTTGGATGTAAGTGTTTTGTGCTAAGGAATCATGGAGATAACTTGGGCAAATTTGAAGCAAAGGCAGATGAATCTATTTTCGTTGGATATGCAGCAAGGAAAGCCTACAAAGTCTATAATCTAAGAACCAACATTGTTATGGAATCTGTACATGTTGTGTTTGATGATCAAAAGATTCTAGGCCTAAATGATGAAGGCTCCCATGAAAAGTTGGAATTTGAGAATGAAGGTGAAGGAAGAATGTACTATGATGATGATGAGGAAGATGAAGATCATGACCACAGAGATCCACCAAGAGTTGTTGTACCAACTAGAAGTGATGCTTACACTGGAAATGAAGCATCCGTTGACAGTCATCCTGGAGCATCCGTTGACAATATTAGAGATGCATCCGTTGACAGAGATTCTCAAGCATCCGTCGACAGGCAAACTGATGCATCCATTAACAGTAAACTTCATAATTCAGCAAGGACAACAAACTCAGGGGGAGTTTCTCAAGGTCAAAATGCAATGCTAAATCAACATGATCATGCTCATGGAAATGAAGCAACCTCATCAAGATCAAACCTTCCACCTGCAAGAAAATGGACTAGAGATCATCCATTTGAGTTAATCATTGGTGAATCAAATTCAAGAGTTCAAACTAGAAGGGCCACTCAAGCAGAATGTCTATACAGTAGCTTCCTGTCTCAAGAGGAACCTAAGAGAGTGGAAGATGCCCTTCTAGATCCAGATTGGGTCTTAGCAATGCAAGAAGAGTTAAACCAATTTGAAAGAAATAAAGTATGGAAACTTGTGCCCAAACCTGATGATAGAAGTGTCATAGGTACTAAATGGGTTCTCAAGAATAAGACAGATGAAAAGGGCATAATTGTGAGAAATAAAGTTACATTAGTGGCAAAGGGCTATTCTCAAGAAGAAGGGATAGATTTTGATGAAACTTTTGCTCCAGTGGCAAGACTTGAGGCAATAAGAATCTTTCTAGCCTATGCAGCACATGCCAATTTCAAAGTCTATCAGATGGATGTCAAAAGTGCCTTTCTAAATGGGGAACTGGAAGAAGAGGTCTATGTCCATCAACCTCCTGGCTTTGAGGATCCAGAATTTCCAGAATATGTGTATCTTCTCATGAAAGCACTTTATGGTTTGAAGCAAGCACCAAGAGTCTGGTATGACACTTTATCTCAATTTCTTTTGGAGAACCACTTCATTAGAGGTACAGTAGATAAAACCCTATTTCATAGGAATATTAATGGCTCTTCAATACTTGTCCAAATCTATGTAGATGATATTATTTTTGGGTCTACAGATGAGAAGCTTTTCAAAAGGTTTGCCAAACTTATGCAAAGTAGGTATGAAATGAGCATGATGGGTGAATTAACTTACTTTCTTGGCCTACAAGTAAAGCAAGTTAATGAGGGCATTTTCATAAGTCAAACAAAATATATTTATGATCTCTTAAGGAAATTTGACTTAATGGATTGTACCTCTGCAAAAACACCTATGGCCACTGCAACTAAGCTTGAGTTGAATACTAAGGAAAAGTCTGTGGACATCTCAAGCTATAGAGGCATGGTAGGTTCACTTCTATACCTAACAGCTAGTAGACCTGATATAATGTTTTCTACTTGTCTTTGTGCTAGATTTCAAGCTGACCCTAGAGAGTCTCACTTAATAGCTATTAAAAGAATTTTCAAGTATCTCAAGGGAACACCAAACCTTGGCATTTGGTACCCAAGAGAATCTGGTTTTGATCTAACTGGCTATTCAGATGCAGATTATGCAGGTTGTAGAGTTGATAGGAAAAGTACTACAGGTTCCTGTCAATTTCTAGGAAACGGGCTTGTTTCATGGTTCAGTAAGAAATAGAACTCAGTCTCCACTTCTACAGTTGAAGCTGAGTACATTGCTGCTGGAAGCTGTTGTGCACAGATTCTATGGATGAGAAATCAACTCATTGACTATGGTCTAAAAGTTGAGAAGATTCCAATTTTCTGTGACAACACAAGTGCTATTGCCATCACAGGGAATCCAGTGCAACATTCGAGAACCAAGCACATTGACATCAAATACCACTTCATTAGAGAACATGTGATGAATGGTACAGTAGAAATGCACTTTGTGCCAAGTGAAATGCAGCTTGCAGATATCTTCACCAAGCCTCTTGATGAATCCACATTCACAAGATTGGTAGGTGAGCTAGGTATGCTTAACTTGTCATAATTCCTAGTGATATTTGATTTTACTGCATTGCAGCTAGGAATGTGTTTTGATTTACTTGAGAATTAAAAACTCTCAGAAAAATTTTCTTCAGAAATTTTTTCCAAGGCAAAATTATCTTATCAACGGATATCCTTTTACCCGTTGATAGCATAAACACATTCCTAGATTTTTGTATATCAACGGATAACAGCTTATCCACGTCATCAACGGATAAACTGTTTCTCAACCGTTCATTTCATATCCGTTGATATACATATTTTCTTTTAAATATAACCGTTGGTAAACGTGTATCTATATAGGACTGGTTATATTTATTTTCTTTTATTATTTGACAGTTACTTTTGACCAATGGGTAATTACTTTTAATTATTTCATTTTCAATTCTTGAAAAGTATAAAAGGCTGTCTTGTGCTCTCACATCTCACTTTTATCGACTTTCAAGATTCTCTTAAGTAAACTGCATCTTCTTCACAAAAATTCTCTGCAACAAAAGTTCAAACAGTTCAATGGCGCCTATTGTTAATATGATGTCTTCCACTGGGTTCACCTATGAGAAGAACAATTTCGCGGCCTATGTCGATACAGTGAATGCCCAAGAAGCTTATCACACCATGATGAATTTTGTGAAGAACTGTAAACTTTCGTATGCTATGACTGCCACCACTCCTCTAATCCACGAGGTAATCGAAGAGGTGTGGGCATCTACTGAGTTCAATGGCACAGACGGTACAATTGCTTTTTCTCTAAAGGGTAAAAACTATGTAGTTAACTCTGATGTGATAACTGCTTGTTTAAAATTGCCTGAGAATAACTGTCTGAAAGTACCCAGTGATGCTGAAATAGTTGCCATGCTTAATTCCATAAATTATGCCCTTAGTACTGATAATTTAGGGAAAATTGTTAGGAAAGGGATGGTTAAAGAATGGAGTTATTTTTGTGATGCCTTCATTAAAACTTTTTCAGGCAAAATTAGTAACTTTGATGCTGTTACCCATTCTATGCTAGTTATGTTGTGTATGCTTCTGACTGATAAATTCTATAACTTTAGCACACTAGTCATGTATGAGATAGCAGCAAAATTAGGTAAAAAGGAAACTAGGAGCAAGAATATCTATTTTACTAGATTTTTGATGCTCTTAGCACTGCATGTATCTGAGAATAAGCTATCCATTGCTAACCCGGATAGCAAGTTCACATGTTTTGTTCAGGAGAAGAGAGTCTTAAGTGATTTAATTCGAATGAACTCCAATGAAGAAGTACAATTGGTATATCTACCAATTGTTCAGGTAACTCTTTCTAACCTTGAAACTCCTATCTCTAACCCCCAAATTTCTTTGCTTTCCTCAGTCACAATGGAGTCTGTAGTAGTGACCAAACAGGCTCCTACCCAAGTGACTAAAACAAAAGTTTCCAAACCAAAATCTAAGAGACAAACCTCAAGTGTTTCTCAAAAAGCATCTGTTTCAAAAACTACCACAGCTCTTGAGGGGAGTGTGAAGGAGGTAGTGAGTGGTGAGGGACAAGGTGCAAGCCCTAAGAATAAGGTAGGTGAGGTAAGTTCACCAAATAGCCAAGCCCAAGTGACATCTTCTCAACAGGGTGTGACTACTAGTTCTACAGAAACTCTGCACAAAAGGGTAAGGGACACTAGCCCTCTCTCAAAAACCTATGAAAGAAGAGTAAAATCTAAAACCATAGGGGAAGCACAGGGTGCACACACAGTACAACAAACTGTACCTTCTCAAATTCAGTTTGATGTTACTTTAATAAATGTGGAGTCACAGCCCCTTGATCTTAACCTTCAAATCGATACACATTACAATCCACCATCACCAACTCCATCTCTGGATGTGGATATGATATCTACATCAATTCCTGATTCTCCATCTTTAAGATTCTTGGAGAATCCCCACTCTGCAATTGGTGGTCATCATCTTTTAGATGATTTGTTTGGCCATCAACCTTCCATTCCTGAATTCACAACAACATCTGTGGCCTCATCTTTAAAATCAATCTCCACATATTCAGTGTTGGTTTTCACTTCAACGGATATTATCATTCCTTCATCAACGGATATCCTTCATCCGTTGACAAGTGTTTCTCCATCAACGGATGCGCCTATGACTAGCCATCCGTTGACAGCTATAACTACTCCATCAACGGATATCCCTTATCCGTTGATAACTCACTCTACCACTGCTATATCTGACATTCCTGTGTCAAGTGTGGAGGAGTTCTCAATAGTTGAAACACTTTTAGGATTGAGGGAAAGGAGTGAGAGGCTGCCTTGTGAGCAGGCAAAAGGAGAGACAAATAATGAGAGGCTGACCATTTCTTCAGGTCAGGTAAAAGGAGAGCAAGAGAGTTCCACCTTAGTAGGTGAAGGTGAGGGTGTGAGAGCTGTGAGCCAGGGGAGCCCCTGATGCAAGAAAAGAGAGATGAGTGGAGAGAAGGGACTACAGGAGAAATAAGGCAGGAAGATCCAGCCAATGCAAGTGAGTTAATGGAGGTTAATGAAGCTTCTAAAGAGATGGAATTTCGACAAGAATATCAGTCAATCATTGACTCCATCTCTTTGGATCATGAAACCTTTACTCATCCTGTTTCTGCCTATCAAGTCATGGCACAAAAGGGTAATGTGGAGGCAGAGGAGGCAATGCACCTAGTGCACACCTCACAATCTCTACAAAGAGCAAAGGAAGCTTTGACAACTCTTCCTTCAGATGTTGACAGTGAAGAGTTTGGTAGTGATGACAGTGACAGCACAGCAAATTATGAAGAAGTCAATGTGGCAGATACTCCAAACTGGCTATTTTTCACTGCCACTGTGGTTGGTGACTTCAATGTGGAGATTGTGAAGCAATATCAATCTGCTAGGGCTGAGCACCAAAATGCAGATCCATAGAGAAAGGCTGTCCTTCAACAATTAATGGACTCCCTGAAACTTCACAAAATGCACATGGTCATTCAAAGAACACAACAGGAGGAAGTCCAAACTGCAATTAGAGAAATGAAAGTGGAACTAGATGCCAGGATTGAGGCACTAGCCCCTACTACCACTCAGAAGGTGCTGACTAACAAATTATTGAAGGAAGATAGCCTGGCCAAATCTGTTCAGCATCTCTCCTCCAGAGTGGATAGTATGGAATTTCACATGCAGACACTCATTGCCAATCAAGCCAAACAGGCTGAGCTACTGGAAAGGCTGCTTGCAGCCTCACCTCCAGCCCTTGATGCTAACAAAAAGGGGGAGAAAAAGGTAGAAGAGGCAGCTACTTCTAGTCAAATTCCAGCTTCCAGTAGCAAGATAGCACAAATTGAGGGGCAGCAACAGCCAATGATAGTGGTCAATCCAAAATAGTTTACTATAGAGGCTTCCCCTGTGAAGAAACAAAAGGCAGTGCTTCCAGTTCCTGACTTGTCAAAAATCTCAGAAGATGAGAGGCAAGCCAGAATTAAAGAATTAGAAAAGATCAACAAGGAGGGAAATGAAAGAATGATATAAACAGAAAGGATGATCAATGAATCAATGGTATCAACTCTGTTCTCTAATCAATCCTTAGCTCCAACAATATCAACTACAATTCTGAAGGTGCTCACTCCAGAGATTGTGGCTCCTACATTCTATGATGCTGAACCATCTTATGTCAAAGAATTTGAACCATACATAAAAACCAGAGCCTACTCTCCACCAAAGGCAAATGGGAAGAACAAGTTACAATTGGACTTTCCATTTCCCAAGGATGATGATGAGAAGCTAATGGGAAAGACAATCAAAGAGTTTAAGGAAAAGACAAATAAGAGTGTAAGAGATTGGATGACTGTAATAATAAGGAATGGAAAAGTGTTAAATATATCCAACAGCCATCCTAGATTTGTTGAAGCAAAAAGAGAGGAGACCTCCAAACTTCTAAGGGAAGCTCATCCAAGTGAAGAAAATCAATATGAAAACTCAGATGAGAAGCAAGCCAGGCTGGCTCAGGAGTTAATGGATGAGGTAGAGGATGAAATGAGGGAACCTGAAGAAGTCCCCAAATCCAAAAGGAAAGTGAAATCAGTCCCCAAATCCAAATCTAAGAGAGTGAAATCAAAGGCAAGGAGGCCTGTCTCTCCAGAAATTGAAAGCAAGGAAACAGTTGGCTCATCACAACCTATTTCTGTAAAAGTATTCAACCCAGCTGTGAATTTCCATGGTGATCCTATAGTACCTAAAGAAGAACCAATGAATCTTGACTCCATTGAGGTTCCTTCATTCTTGCTGAAGCCTCAACAGAAGCCTATACAGAAGAAAAGGATACCAAGGAAGCAACCTTCAAAGGAACCAATTCAAGTTGCTAGGGTACCTGCTATTGTCAAGTAGCAAATCTTGGAAAACAAGGATGATTTTATCTATCAGGCAGATATTGAAGAATACTCTGGCATGAATCTGTATCTGGATGAATTGTCAGAAGTAAGAGGAATTGACAAATATAAACATTTACCTGAGAGATTGGTCTTTGTATACAAGGGAGGAAAGGAAAGGACATGGCCACTACAGAGGGTTCTTGGAGAAAATTATCTGACCTTAACCAAAGTGTTCTCTGCAATCAAGAGATACACAGGGTTCTCCAAGATAGCAAAAGGGGAGATACTGGACAGAATAGAACAGATAAGGAGAGAATGGAACTCACCATCAAGTCTACCAAGGAAGATGAAGATCCCATACAATGGACAGAAAATCCACCTTCAACCCTTCTGGATGATGGAATTCAGGGATGAAGATGGTAACAAGAGATTCTTCAGGTTAGAAGACCAATTATCAAAGGCTAGTTCTCAATACCTGAGATGGTTACAACAAAAGCTAAATCCAAACGTTGATGAAGAAGATGCCTTCTATAGGCAATTCCAAATGCAGATTGAGTCCAACTCTGCCAAAGAAGGAAAATCAAGGGTGATGCCAACAAGAGAAAAGAAACAGTCTTAATCTGCTCAGTCTAGAGGAGCACTTCTCTGTAAATTTCTCAAACTTTCAGTTTTTAATTCTTGTAGCTTAATACAATTTTTGCATTGTTCTATATATATCTTTAGGAATGTTTTGTTATCATCAAGGTCCTGAATTTATGCTTTATTGCCATCAAGTATAAATTGGGGGAGATTGTTAGGAATATGTTGTATTTGATGATAACTTCACAATCAATCAAATTGTATAAGGTTTTGTAGCTGTCAACGGATGAGGATTTATAACTCTATCCGTTGACAGGTAGCTCATCAACGGATGAGGTTTTTGTAGCATACTGCAGTATCTCTATGTTATCGGTTGATAGTGTTTTTATCCACAGTCATGTTGACCATCAATGGATAGGCAGAATAGGGTAGCCAACTGTAAATAAGCTATGCTATGTAATTCTGTCTAAGTGAAAGTGTATCAACAGATGAAGACAAAACTCTATCAACGGATACAGCTCAAGTCTCAATATCAACGGATACAGCTCAATATATCATCAACGGATGTCAGTGTACAATATCAACGGATAATCATTGACACTTTCTTCTATGCTAAGCTGGGGATTAGCAGTTGATAAGGACAGGTTTGACTGACAGATCACATGGGTTGATAGTAGATACAAAAAGCAGTACGGCAGCCATACTTTGGAAACACAGAAGAAAGAAGCATTCCGTTTACACTATGAATACAAGAAAGGTGCAGGAGACATGTCTGTTCACAAGGACAACCTTTCGGCTACATGTGTATTTGGAGTGTAGTAGCAAGTCAACTAGAATTAGATTAATATTATCTTATTCCAGTAGTACTTGTAAAACTTGGGATTTATAACCAAGGGTAGCAACTCTTTGAAGAGCCAAGAAAACAGATACATTTCCTTAGGGTTTTTGTTGAATATCCTTAGAAAGCAAAGAGTTGTAAAACAGAAGCTGTGTACTTTTGTATCACAGAGTTTTCTTCGAATAAAAGCTTCAGGTGGTGCATTTAACCACCTGATTTTTATGTGTTTGTGCATTAATCTTTCTACAGCAATTATCTAAGTATAGATTTCTGGAGTTCTTATCAGAAATTTATAAATATCAAGAATTGTATTCGACCCCCCCTTCTACAATTATACAAGTGTGTAATCTGGGAATAACAGATATATGTGGAAAAGCAGTAACCGAGTATACTCAAAGAACTGAGTATAATTTATTTTTCATAGAAGATTTTATGAAACCCAGTAACAACCCAGTTAAATTTGCAGCACAATACTTTCCACCAGGATGGCATTTTGCTCCATTAGCACCATACAAATCTTTGTCCTACTACAAAGATATTTTGTTTCAAACAGATTCAGTAACCATTAAACCAATCATGGATAGAAGGGACGATTCTAAAGTCCTCTATCATTCCATTTACATTAAGCAAATAATTTCTCAGGATAAATGGGGTAACCACCCGTCTGATCTCCAGTTACTAAACACCAGTGACACACCCAGTCATTTTTGCTATTATGACTATATCGAGGCATGGGATAAAATATTCCTATACCAAAACCAAACCTTTAGTCATTCATGGTTTATACAGTTTGATCATAAATTCAAGAGTCAAATACCATTATGGTTCACAGATTGGTGGAAAACCTTCGGTCCCATAAGAGCCATCATCCCAGAAATACTTCTAGAACAAATAGAGTATTTCAAGTAAGTTAGAACCAGTAAGAATCCTGATTACACAGGATATGAAATTCTGCATTTCTTTAGTAAGTATAAAGTCCCCTGGATATCAAAATGGCAATATAAAATAGCTACTATTGTCCAGGACACCACCACAGTTCATGAAGGTAAAGACCACAAAGCCTTAGTAACCCAACATGACGGGCATAGTTGTGTTGCTAGAGTCCATTATGTCAAATGGTGGGACAAATTTGACATCAACCGGATCATCAACCAAGTCCAGAAAGAGTTCCCATTAGTTAAACCTAATTCAACCATCAAAGAAAAGAATATATCTGAAGGTCCTTCAACCTCCTTGGATATTTCTTCAATCAACAAATTATCAGCATCAGAGCTAACTACCTTATTGAAAGCTATCCAACAGCGAGCTGGTAGCCTCAAAGAAGAAGCCTCTGAAGAAAACTCTCCAGATGCCAGTCAAAATTCCAGTCAAAATTCAGTCTCAAATAATCCATATGGAAGTGCAGATCTATAGGACGCCCAAGATCCATATGCGTAATTCAACATAGTCAACCGACAAACAGACAAGTTACCAAGTAAAACTGCTTTTACTCAATTTAAAGTGATTTGATTTTTCTTTCACTTTTACCCAGACAAGTTACCCAAGTAAAATGCTTTTACCTAAGTTATTAGCTTTCGCTTTCACTTTTACCCAAGTTAAAGTAAATTACTTTTCTTTTACTTATGTAATATGTTTCTTACTTTCACCTTGTAATAATGAAAGGCATATTCCAGGCATATTCCTTTCCCTTTGTTTCACCCTATATATATGGGTTTCAGTTGTATGTTTTAGGCAGGACGAAAATTACAACTAGTTTTGTAATTTTGCTTTGCTTTGTTCTGTAAGTTTTCTTTTCTTTCTAGTTCTCTCATTTATATGTAAATCTTGTAAAAAGCATAAGTAACTTCCTGTAATAAGTAACTATTTTCAGTAAACCAGTTTTAATCAGTAAAACAAATTGTTTTATTATGCATGATTTTGTTTAATTCTGTTATTGAATCTCTTGCTTCTGTTCTTCATCTTCTGTTCTTCCCTTCTATTTCCCAGAAATCTCTCTTTATGGTATCAGAGCCAACCGGTAATCATTGAGTTATTGAATTTCTATGCCAAATAATTTGTTCATTAATTGTGTTTACAAACTGCTTCTGATTATCTTTTAGTTATTCTGCTATATTTAGTCATCAATCTTACATAGAACCACCTACCACCTAGTGTCGTTGCCAGGAATCCGTTGTAAGTCTCAGAGTTGAGCAGTATAGGATAAGGGTGTTAGACTTAAGTATGTGTAGGTATGAGTTTGCTTAAGGTAAGAAGGTATGAACTAAAATCCCAGAATCACTTCTGATAAAGAGAAATAGTTAAAACAAGATTAAGGAATAAACTATTTAGGTCTAGTTCTTCAGTTAGCTCAAGGTCACCGATGACTTCTATTCCGTCAATTCCAGATTTCATTAATCAGGAAGAACATAGTTATGAAAACATTAGTCAAGATTTAGGTAATTGGAATATACCCATTATATATCCAAAACAAATCTATCAGTCAACTTTTACAGATAATTTTAAAACTAATTACAATGTTAAAATTGTAGAAAAAATTTATGCTATTAACAAAGAACATGAAAATTGTTCCCTATTAACAAATGAAATTATTAAAAAAATATAAAAGAAAATGTTGTAATTTCATTCACATATGATTAATACAAGTAGCAGTAAAACCATTATCACTAAAAGGAATTAATTCTAGCATTCTTTTATGTTTAAGAGATGCGAGATATTTAAACTATGTCCCTAGCATATTAGGTATAATGGAATCTAGTCTCCATAATGGACCAGTCCATTTTAATTGCTTTCCAGACTTTACGCTAAGTCTGAATGATCCCCACCTATTAAAAACATTAACATTAAATATTAAAACAGCTGGTGAAATCACTCATATGATTGAGGGATCTCAACCTCTTGCATTAATTTACAGAATTTATTATAAAACAATGAAAACCAATTTAAATATTCATGCACTTAATAAATGTCCAAAAGACAAAACTGTTTTAATTCAAAGTAGTACTAGTGACGCTAATATCCAAGTACCAAAAATGATACTTTGGAAAGATATTAACCTTCCTAGTCAATGGGTCTTAGATAATGAAATACCTCAGTCACCAATAACTATAATGAATTTAGACAATATTAAACAATATTTAGATGGAGCTATTAGGATAAGCTTCGATAACCCTAGTAATAGAAAACCATTTCTGTTAGAAGAAATAACTAATCACTCAGTTACATCATCTAGACAAGATTCAGAATTACTTAGTAAAACATCCATTAATAATAGAAAATTAAAAGGAATGATAAATGAGGGTCAAACTAGTCAACCATATTATAATCAAACCAATATTGAATCTGAACATGATAATGAACAATTATCTCCTACACAATCAGATTTCGAACCTAAACCTATTAATCACCAATTAAGAGTAATAAATAAAGAAGAGAAATTGAATTGGGAACTATTAATAAGATATTTCAATTCAAAAGAAAATAAATTGAAAAGACACCAATTTAGAGAAAATCATAGTCCCGAAGAAAGGGGAAAAATAGTTAACAAATGGAAGAAATTTTTAAGTAAAGAAAAATTAAATATTACTTTCTATAATTGTATGAAAAATATCATGGTAAATGCAACGTAATTACTAAAACACAATGGATAAAAGAAGATAGATCAAAAGTCTCATCCAGTCATCCCCCAACAGAAACAATAATTATCCCAGTCAAAGATACTTTAGTTACGGCTTCACCATTTAAGATATCTGATGGTAAAATAGATGAAAAGAAATTAATTGAACAAAATAATTTCACAAATCAATATCTAGTCACCATAGGTAAACAATTAGATAAAATTGAAGATAAGATTAAAGATCCACATATTTAACAATATGTAGATCCAAATATTATTAAACAAGAATCCATTCAAAATAATGAAGAAAAACCCTTAATAAATTTACCTAGTAAAAGAGAAAATTTAAGTTTACCTGATAAAGACAAAACCTTAATTAAAACATTAGATAAATTATTTAAAAGATTAGAAGTTCAAAACACCCCAGAATCCAGTAAAGCTATAAAAGTCTTAGGCTTTCATGAAAGCTCTAATAACGATAGTGATTCTACATTTCATGAAATAGAGAATAAATTTAATAAATTAAGTTTTAACAAACTCAATATTACAAGTCAAACTAAAAATTGGTATTCTAGACCAACCCCTCCTGACTTACAATATGAAGAAAGAAACCTAGATAATCAATTTTCTGTTTCAGCTAAGAAAATGTATGAATGGAATATTGATGGCCTAAGTGAACAAGAAATATTAAACAAATTAAATCATATGTCTATGGTAGCTAATAGTTATATAACGACATTTGAACATCTAAATCAAAGTGAAATAGTTGAAATTCTAGCTAATGGGTTCACAGGAACCCTTAGATCTTGGTGGGAAAAATATCTCACTGAAGATAGTCGATTTGCTATAATTAATGCTTATCACTTAGATAATGATGGTAACCCAATATTAGAGGAGTCAATATGTCCAGCTGATGGAGTCAACACATTAATTTATACTATAATAAAACATTTCATAGGAACCCCTAGTAATATCCCGGAAAGAATTCATGATCAACTTAGTAATCTAACTTGTCCAACTCTAAGTGATTTTAGATGGTACAAAGATGTCTTTTTATCCAGAGTTATGATGCAAGATGATAGTAATAAACCATTTTGGAAAGAAAAATTCGTTAATGGTTTCCCCAATCTATTTGCACATAAAATTCGTGAAGAATTAAGTAAAAATTTAGGATTTATAAATTATGACGAATTAACATATGGTGAAATAATAAGTGTAATACAAAAAATAGGATTAAAAATGTGTATCGATCATAAAATTACTAAACAAATTAACAAAGATAAAAAGAAAGCTAAATATGATTTAGGAACTTTCTGCGAGCAATATGGTTTACCCCCATAGCTCCATCAAGGAATAAGTCTAAAATTCATAAACATAAGAAATTTAGTAAATATATTAAGAAAGAAAATAAGGAAGAATATTACAAAAAGCCTCAAAAGTTTAAAAAGAAAACATTTAAAAATAATCAGAAATTTACTAAAAAATTTGATAAAAGCAAAGTTGTTTGTCACAATTGTGGCAAATCAGGTCATTATAAAAATGAATGTAGAGTTAAAGATAAACTTAACCAATTAAATATCTCCAATGAAGACACTGAATTAATCCTCCAATTAATGAGAATAGAAAACGAAGATAGTAGTAATAACGAATTAAATTCAGATATTCCATCCCTATCTACTACTAGTAATAATACAGATAGTGATAGTAATAACCCAAACATTACAATAGGATGTAAAGATAATTGTAATAACAATTGCTGTAGTAAAACATTAAATGTATTAACAAAAGCCCAAGAAGAGGAAACAACTTTGTTAATAGAATTAATCAGTAAGATTACAGATCCCCAGTTAAAGAAACAATATGTTAATAAATTAAAAAATTTACTAACATCAGATAAAGAAATTATGACTAGTAAGAATAATGAGAAACCTAAATTCAGTCTTAATAAAACTCTTGAAAGATTTAAGTACCCAGTTAAAGAGATAACTTTAGCAGATTTAAATCAAGAAGTTAATATTTTAAAGAAAGAGATTTCTAATTTAAAACAAGAAATTCCCAAACTAAAAGAAGAAATGGAACAAATTAAAACTAATCCACAAATGCTTATACATGAATCTTCTGAGGATGAAAATCCACCAAACGATGAATCAGCAACTATTGAACAACAAGGACGTTCATTATTAATATTAAAAGACATTACCATCCAAAAGTGGTATACCAATATTAAATTAATAATTAATAAAACTTTTACTATCGAAACATATCCTCTTATTGATATAGGAGCAGATTTAAATTGTATGGACTAGTCCCAACAACTTTTTATGAAAAAACTAATGAAAGATTAAGCTCAGCTAATGGTAGTCAAATGAATATAAAATATAAATTGCCTAATGTTCATATTTGCCAAGACAACATTTGTTTCAAAACCTCCTTTGTTTTAATAACAAATATGCAATTATATATATATATATATATATATATATATATATATATATATATGATATGGGTGAAAAATAATTCCTAACGACATAATTAATATAGTATTTGTTGGCTCGTAAATAAGGCCCGAAACCCTAGTTGGGCATTAAATTCGTAGTTAATGACTAAGCCCAAAAGAATAGCCCAAATCGGGGACGCCCGGTATAAGCTTGTTTCTAACATGGGCCTGATCCACAAATCGGGAACGTTCTAGAAACCAGGAACGTTCTAGAATATCTCAGGGATATTGTGTAGCCTCCAAGGCACCTAATTCAACATGGAAACTAATTCCTATAAGGAAGGAGTCAGAACCTTCCTCAATAACGGTGACTTGTCCACCAAGTCTCCAAACCCTATTACGATTCTAAGGCTCCTACAGCCTATATAAAGGGCCAGACCCCTCATCTCAGAACTACGTCTTGGCTTGATTCCCAACTCTGAGATACGTAGGCATCTTGTGAGGACCCGAATTAGGTCACGATAACGCAAGCGCAGCCATTAAAGCACGAAGCTCACGAACCCTAGCCGCACTTTGATAACCCTACTTTTTATTCCACAACAATATATATATATATATATATATATATATATATATATATATATATAATTGCACTTCATGAAGAACGCCTTATATAAAGAAAAATAAAGAACACTATCAAAAAAAAAGTTTTTTTTCGGGTGAACAGTGTTGGGTGACGTGGCAGGTATACATGGCCAAACCGGACCGGAACCGGAAAACCGGACCGGACCGGACCGGGTCAAAACCGGTCAAAACCGGCCCGAACCGGAACCGGACCTAAACCGTCGGTTTTTTTATTTTTAAGGTTCAGGTTACGGTTCGTATTAATAGAAAACCGGTGAACCGCCGATTAACCGCCGGTTCAAACCCGCCGGTTCGAACCGCCGGTTCAAACCGCGTAAGACAGCAGATATAGCGAGTCGTCCTGGACTCTTGGGTGCATTATTTGGTGGCCTTATTATTTTATTAACGCCAATGATTCGATCCACTTTGATATTTTATAATAAAATAATAAGGGCAGCACGACTTTTTGTTAGATTGATAAGATGGCCTAGTGACTTAGTTAAACTGTTATACAATGGGGTCGTGTATGTCCTCTGTCAGTTCACTTACTTAATACTTGGCATTAGGATGTAAAGCTAGCTTATAACTATTTCTTAGTAAACTAAACCCCACCCCCCACAGCTTAACTATTTCTTAGTAAACTAAACCCCACCCCCAGAGCTTTAAAGTTATGGACTCCTCGTTAAGGGGTATATTATTTTGATTGATCCACTTTGAAAAAGTTTGAACCATGCATGCTAGATCATTGTGTTCCTAATTTAAACATTTTTTACTGTATAACTTTATTTTGTTCAACCTTCAACGTCTCAAATCATATGCACGCCTTCATTATTATATATTTTCCTAACGTTAATATAACGTTAATAAAAGGATATGAAAAACAATATCTAACTCATAGTATAACGTTAATATCTAACGTTAACATGTAACCAATGGCTCTTTTTTTTTCCTATAAATACCTTACATATTAAAATTCTTAACACATAATTTACAACTCAAACTCTCTCATTCTCTCATTCTCTATTTATTCTATTCACAACTCTCTTGTTTTATTATATATATTTTATAAATATATATAATTATTTTACATACTATAATTTATTTTATATATTAAATGGCTAATATTGGATCGCAAGAAAGTAATATGCAAGCCGATGGAAGTGGATCGAGTTCGAGAAGACAACTTTCATCCGATATTTTTACAAAACATTTTAAGAAGGGTCCGTTGAAGTCGGATAATAAATTAGACGCCGTTTGTAATTATTGTGGAACGAAATACTCGTGGCAAGTGGGAGGAGGTTATGGCACTTTGAATCCACATTTACAAACCAAACATCCTGAGAAGGTAGGAATGGCAATGGGACAAACACAATTATCCGGGTTTGCAACTTCTTCTCCTAATCCTCCTACATTATTTCGTTATGATCATGCTAGTAGTTCTTATGGTTTAGCCGAAGCTATTTCGGTAGACTCGTTATCTTTTAGTTTTGGTGAAAATGTTGGTATTAATGATTGGATTAGTAGAGATGTACAACCCGCATTTAAGAGAATACCTAGAACATCACTTAAGAGAAATCTGATTAAATCTTATAAAAAAAAGAAAAAATAATTTGATTGAATATTTTAGTAATAATGACACACATGTGTCTATTTGTAGTGATATTTGGAGTGATCATAATCAAATACATTCATATATAGGTCTTACTTGTCATTATATTGATGAAAATTTTGAATTAAATAAAAGAGTTTTAGCTTATCGAGTATTTGATGATTCGCATACAGCAAGTAATATATGTAAAATAATTCATGCTATTTTAGAGGAATATAGACTGATTAATAGAATTTTTTCATGTTCTTTCGATAATGCTTCCTCTAATAATGCCTCCATTCCCGAATTAACTAGAATTTGTCAACCTAATTTTGGTGGAAGATTTTTTCATGCTAGATGTGCATGCCATGTTTTAAATTTATGTGTTCAAGATGGATTACGTATTATACAACATTTAATCAAACCAATAAGAGATGTTATTAAATATATTTGGGTACACCCTAATGTTACTAGAACATGGTTAAAATATTGTGAAAATAATAATGTGCACCCGAAACGTTTTACCAAAGATGTTGGTCATCGTTGGAACTCTACTTATGTTTTACTTTGTCAATCTTTAGAATATCAACCTCTATTATGCTCTTTTGCCACCGAAAATGTGACACCCTCACATGCCCACAATAATAATAATAAACATTTATACTCAATTAAACATTAATATAGGAGAAATTTTAGAAATTTCGGCATGAAGTAATCATAAACCGAACTAACCACCTGCTCAAACAACTAAGTAGAACTAAAAACAGTCCACAAGCACAAGTTATACTAATCCATAAGAAAATAAAACCATAACAACCCAGACCGCACACAGGTCACTGTATGAAACAACTATCAATAGCTATTACAACCCAGAACTGAATCAAATAATATACAACCCATTAAATATGATAATCTGCCTACAAATACAGATATAATATAAACCAAGGTATATGTCACTACCCAACCAACCGCCTCGACCCTCTGACTGCCTCGGTGACTACCCCAACCCGACGGGCCACTTCTTCTAGACATCTCCTGGCTTAGCTGAGGAAACAGAATTAGCAAGCAAGTGAGCCAAAACGCTCAGCAAGTATATATTTATGAAATTAAAACATCAACAACTGATATGTCTGCAAGATTTTCAAGAATTAACAATTCAACAATATATATCTCAATTAAAGGTTCATCTTTTATCTGAATCATAGAATAGAAGCGGATTGGACTATCATGCATTTTATAAATAAAAACAATTATAAGGTTAGGCTGCTGATCAGTCACGCACTAACCCCGGACAAACGCACACAGCAATGTCCTTAATGGATCCACGGCACACATTGGCCTTAATAATTTCTGACCACGAATCTGGTCCGACCCTTACGGTCCACATTTTTAAAAACTAACAGTCCAATCCTATAACTAGACATCAGGTGTCGGAACAATCGACCACCTCAACTGCCAAACACCCTGGACACTTTCGTTCCAGGTCAACCTCTCAAATCTCACCAAATAGAACAAGGTCGGATAATCTCTGAATTAAATATCGACAAGTTCGATATGGCAAAAAGGGGTATTAACTTGAGTCAAGTCACAAAAAGGATTAACAAAAACGATATAGTCAACCTGGGGTATAACAATTGAATATTCATAATTAATGGAAATTATCAGAGCAATTATATCAAGGATAAATCAATTACATAAGAATCAAGTTATGATAATCATAATTCGCTGGAAATATAAGTGAAGCGGTTTACTTGAAAGAGAGGTGGAACAATATGCTTGCAAGGGATTTGGATGTAACCAATTCACTAAAAGAATCAACCATTCAGTAGAATCAATTTGGGGTATAACCATTATGTATTCGCAATTTCGGGAAATTAACAGAACAATTATAGCAAGAGTAATTTAAATAAGCATATGAATCAGACTTTTATAATCATAACTCATTTGAAAGGTAATTGAAGCAATTTACTTGCCTTAAATAGAAAATCACAGAATCCGAAGCGTCTTTACGTCCTCAGCTTTAGCCTTTCCTTTATCCACGGAATCTACACACAATATAACACTATTTCAGAATCCTGTTTAATACTCGCTAATCAATATAAACATTCCACTTAGTCTACCCCTGCGAATAGTTCCCTAATTTATGTTTATTTAATCGTATAATATCAATACATAAACTACAGACAAAAGTATTTAATCACATAGCCACATAAGCACATACCATATAGATTTTAAAATATGAAGCCCGACTCACAACTCGTATAACTTATATATTCATGCATACTCTTTACCAAGAAATGATTTTTAATATATATTTTAGAAAAATTTTGACGGCATCCCCTTTATACGGGGGACTGCCAGTCGGGATACAGCCGACACAACCAACACAAATCTCAATTACTAATCGAATCCATAATTATCATCCAATCCCAATTCACATTCCAATTTACTGATTCATAATCTAGTACAATTTAAGCAATTAATAACAACTAAAAAAATAAATTACAACTTATTAGGTAATTAATAAATAATAAATATTAAATATTTTTGGCTCAGAAAATAATCATCATCGCCAATATTATACCCTCGACTCAAATTAAATCACCGTCGAGGGGGCAAAATCCCGAGGGTGCCCAAATTAGGGTTTCCAACTCGGAATTCCACACTTACTATTTGCATAACCAATAATAATAATCAAATTTCATCATAATTAAACAATCAATTCGAATAATTGAAATCAAATATTCGAACAACTGTTTTTCCGTTTCCTATCAAAACATCAACAATGATCAAGACACAACAGTCGAAACCAAGCACAATCACAGCAGTACGATCAAGCCAAGACTGAGCTTATACAAGGGAAAAAGAAAGATTTACAATGATGATCCAGGGAACCAGCAAAACCCACGTATACTCTCGCCACTAACACACACACTTCGAACACAAACATACACAACGATACTGCCATCGTGCAACACAAAACAACGCAGTTGAAGCCCCCAAATCTCAATTCAACAATTCATGTAACCCGCACACACTCGAACCCAACTACACGAACACACACATAACACACACTAATTCGAGACACACACACACACACCATCGCAAATCACTCACACAAACTGCTCTCACAAGCAGTTAACACACACGCACACTCACAGAATACCCACACACGCACACACGGCTCTTATACACACACACGGAAACACTCAATCACCACAGTACACACGACTGCGAGGGAAAGTAGAGGGATTGAGGGGTCGAATTTGCAGCAAAGGAATGAGACCAGGAACGGCTGCTTACCAGAATTGATGAAACTCGGAAATTAGAGGAGGGAAATGGGAGGTGATGAGAGGGAGAATACTCGAGATTGTCGTGTAAGAAATGAGAGAATTCAGGAATGTTCTCAAAAGAACCGAATGAAATGGATTTAGGGATTTTGGGTTCTAAAAGGGGAAAGACTCTTATAAAACAAACAAAAAAAATGATTTTTTTACAATTTGAATTAAACACTAATTAAATTCCTGAAATTCAAATTAATAAGGAAATGATTGAAATTTTAAAATTTAAAATTCTAAAATGAAGACACAAAATTACGATTGCCCACATATTTTTGAAATATTTTTAGGATCAAAAACGAATTAAATACGGATTTTACAAGATTAAATCCGTAAAATGAAACAGAATTCATAAAATCATTTTAAAATCCTTAAAAATCAAAACAAATCCGTATAATATTTTTAAAACTCAAATAAACTAATAAAGTTAATAATGTAAAAGATTTCATAATTTTTACTAATTCCAATGATTTTATAAAATTCTCAGAAAGTAAATATAACGAAATTAATTAGGAAATAAATCCCAAAAATATAATTAAAATAGTCGGGCTTACCTAACACATATAGAATATCAATCTGACCTCCAAATATTATTCCACAATATAATACTTCCTCAACCAATTCACACACCACATAATTTATATTTAGTATAAAATAGATAACTTTTAATAATTAAATATTCTGAAATTTCTAAGGCGTTATAGAAAATATACCAAATTCTAATCTTTTATCACAAACTTGGGATTTATGTGCTAAAGTTATGGAGATTTTTAAAAATTTTAATGATGCTACTTACACTTTTAGTTATGTTTACAAACCAACCTCTAGTTTATTTATTGTTGAAGCTTTAAATATTGCATTTGCATTAAACGAGGGTGAAAAATATATGAAATTCATGAAGGAGTTGCACAAATGAAAAAAAAATGGCTAAATTATTATAAAATAATTCCTGATATTTATCTTGTAGCTTCTGTATTTGATCCTAGATTTAAATATGATGGTTTACAAGAAATGTTAGAAAATTATTATGAATATTTAGGATTACAAGATGATCTTGAAATTGATATAAATAATATAATGATTAGAGTTAAAAGACATTTACATGATTTATGTAGTCATTTTCATGTAATTGATAATGTTGACTCTCCTCTTCCTCCTACACCATCATCATTTTCATTACGTCCGGGAACAAAATTTTTAATGGATCGTTCTAAAAAACAAAGGCATTCGAGCTCACATTCGGAGCTCGACATTTATCTAACAACAATTTTTGAGTTTGATACAGATTTAGATTTTAACATATTAGCTTGGTGGAAAAGGCATAAGAGGACTTTCCCTACACTTGCTAAAATTGCGAGTCAAGTTTTAGCGGTTCCAGCCTCAACCGTTGCGGTGGAACAAACATTCAGCATAGGAGGAAATATTTTGGATCCAAGAAGATCAAGATTGGCTCCCGAATCTTTAGAAACACAAGTTTGTGTGAATGATTGGAAAAAAGCAGAATTAAGAAAACAATCCAACATCACTTCATCATCCTCATCTGATGAATATTGTGGAGATCCTACTACAATTCCTACTACCTCTGAATCAGATGGCTCGAGTTAGTATAGATTATAAAAATTATTGTAATAAATTATATTGTTTGTTGTATTCTTGTAAAACATATAAAATTTATTGTAATATATTTACTATTTTTTTAATTAAAAAAGTACAAATGAATTTAACAATATTTTTAATATAAATAATTTTTTTATTTATAAGGTTCAAACCGGAACCGGAACCGGTCTTGAACCGGGTCAAAACCGGATCGAACCGTGAACCGGAACCGTCTGAACCGGAACCGAAGGTTTATATCATGTTAAGGTTCAGGTTCAGGTTCCGGTTCAATATTTTTACGAACCGGAACCGGCGGTTCACGAACCGTGGCCATGTATAGTGGCAGGCCACGTCAGCAAGTGCCACGTGGCACTGTCACGTCATCATTTGCTGACGTGGCAGATGCCACGTGTGCCACGTCAGCAAATGATGGCATGGTAGTGACATGTGGCAACCACGTCAGCAGATGCCACGTCAACAGGTGGGGCCCACCTGCTGACGTGGCAGGGTCACGTGGCATTTGCTGGCGTGGCTGCCACGTTACCAGGTACTGTTCACCTGATTTTTTTTTTTTTTTTGATCTAGAGTGTGAGGGTGCTTTTTAATTGGGTGGGTGCTCCTTGCGGGCCGTTAGATCTAATTGATTAAATGGTTTAGATTGATTCTCTAATGTTCTTTATTGTTCTTTATATAAGGGTATTTTTTATTGAACAATGGCATATATATATATATATATATATATATATATATATATATATATATATATATATATATATATATATATATTCTCAAAATCAAAGTATTAAAAAATTGTCTATTAGACCAGATTTTCAATTTTCATATGTGTCATCTATCTTAATTTAAATATTAACTTTACGATAACAATGGACTAAAAATTGCATGTAGATAAATAAATTACAAATACATGTATATTAATTATAAATGTATCCAACATTTAACAAATATCCGGTAAATTCTTCAACATTGGTGTATAAGCTCTCAACTAGAAAAATGCATAAATTACTAATGTTACACTTGATTTTACATTGAAATCTAATCTCTAACACAATATATTCGAGAGGGAATTATCTTAATATTTAACTCTAACATTTTAATAATGAGTCTTTATACATAATTTTGACATTTTAATATTATAGTGATAATTAGATATTTTTCTTTATTTGTCAAATGATACTTTCATGTGTCCATTTTCTTAAATAATAGTCAAAACATGCATCTTCAACTATTTACGAAAGTACAAGTCATTAAATTTAGAAATTAACTTAAAATAATGTGAATATTTTGAACTTTTTTAAAATAATTGAACTTATACTTTCTTAATTTGTTATTTTATTAATTTATGTTTAATAAAAAGGAGCATGGTAATTTCACAAACGAATTTTTTTTACGAGGTATGATTGAAAATGCTTACTTTTTATTCAAAATCAGCAATAGATAAATCTCTTATGCTTAATTACTTATTTTTATGTATTATTGCTGATAAATACACTATGATTAATTTTTAAAGAAAATGGAACATCTATATTTATCTATATATATTATAATGTCTGAAAATCGAAAAATAACCAGAAGCGTTTAAGATATTTTTCTTGAATTTTCTTTTTTTTGATTTTTTTATTAAAATTATTTTTTTGCATTAAATAGCTTTTGATGACATATTATTTAGTCATTAATTATACCTAATAAATATGCATTAAATTTATTTTATATTACTTATTTATTTGAAAAATTATAAAACTTTATTTGAGCATTATAATTATTATTTCAATATTAAATATTAATTACATTTAAGTAAGTTTATTTATAGGTAAAATGACGACTAAAAATTGTTTAAATTGCGTATTTTTTTATATTATATAGAATACCTCTCCAATTGTTTTTCGGATAATTATATTACAGACTACCCTTAACTTCTCAAGTATCTTTATTGGTAATGATTATGGAAATCGTAAAAAATTATAGAAATATATAAATCTTCGCTTAACTCCTGTAATAAAAATAATACAGGTAGTTTTTTTATTTTTACACATGAATAAATTACACATGGGTTATGACTAAATCGATTAAATTGAAAAAACTCAATTTTGTCGGTAGATTAAATCGATAAAAAAGTCTTACACATGTTGTTCATTATATTGTGCCGAAATAAATTAATATTCTAATTAAATAAATTCTTACACTACTATTGAACATGTATGTTATGAGAGGGCGTCGACTTTAAAAAATGTTAGTATGTAAACTATTTATAATTTTTAATCGTAAAGACTATGTTTGTATTATAATTGCTATTTTTAATATTTATAATATTTTTAAAATTATGAAAATTTTAGATATATAAATAGAATATCTTCAAATTTATAATTCATGGAAATTATTTTGAATCAATTTTTTAAATTAACCTTCCTAGTGTTTATAATGAAGGACTCTTTTGTTATAGTGAGACCCAACCAGTAATTATTTTGATAATTAACCTTCCTTTGAATTTTATTTTTCATGGACAGAAATCACGTAATCTCAATATTCCCGTTCATGTATATTTTGTGTAGATTAGAATTCCAATATGATAATAACGTAATTTTTAAATATTTTAACACTACATTTCAGAAACCTAATTTGTTAAAATTGACAAGAAAGAGATAAAATTATGATATATTCGAGGATAATCTTTTCACAAGGAAAGAGATTAAAAACAAGAAATTGAATGAAAATCATACATAAATCTTTTTCAGAATTTTCTTTTCACATCTATGAAAAGTTAAAAAAATGATGTTTTTTCTTGAGATAATTACCAAAATACTCCATCCGATCTACAGATCCTTGGTCCTTACCTACCCGGTGGATGTGAAATTTCGTGCACCGTATATGTTTCGTTTTTTTTTCAAAAAACACGGCAATTCGTGCACCGTATCTACTGTCTGTTGCGAAATTTCTTATTCCGTATCTCTCAAATATGGTATACGATGTACCGTAGGTGGTCGTTGTCAGAGCAAGTCACGGGGAACCGTCTTCCACATTACATATAATACGGAAAACGAGTGGACGAATGTGCTGAACGGTTCATCGTGATAGATTTTTCCGATTGACGGAACTCCATGATCGTGGGGTATTTTGGGTTATCCATTTTAATTTTGGAACATTTTGGAACTTCACCCGTTTTTTTCCATAACTAAAATTTGGACACAAAATCCAAAAAACAAAAAAAAATTGAACATCAAAGTGTAAGTGACGTGTCCAACCTCATCAAGACCAAACAAGATTTTAGACTAGAATCAATCAAGGAACAAAAGTTTTACCAGTCTCTAAAGTCCTAAATTGTGAAATGAAGTATGTATAGCTGTAAGTATTCATGCATGAGTTGAGAGGAAAACGTGGTAGGCGGCAGACAGATTGAGAAGTAGTCGCTTAACCCCTCATCATTTCCAGTTAATAATTTGGTAATAACCCATTAACAATATCACATAATCATACAAGAAAATTGTTCAAAAATTACATATTTACATACAATACAACATATATATATACAAACAAGAAAAAAGAAATGTAGAGTGGAAGAAACAACAAAAGAAAAAACATCATCTTTTTCCACCTTTGCCTTTCCTTTTTGCAAACCCCCCACCCAAATTCTTTCTTCTTCTTCTTCTTCCTCCTCATCATTATTATTTATTCAATCCCCTTTATTTATCCTCTCCTCCTCTAATTTCCCATTTTTTTACAGTTTATTTTAATCAAAAAAATCCCACAATTCTTGCTACTTTGTCCCCTAAAAATTCAATCTTTATCATTATTGTAGACACTTTCTGTGTGATTATGTGTTTTTCTCAGATGGGTTTGTTTGTTGGCCCTTTATTTTTATAAAATGAGGTTGATTATGATTGTATGATGTAGTTTTGTAGTGGGAATTGTTGGGTTGGTTAAAAAAGATTCAAACTTTGAGTGTTTTTTGATCTGGGCCATCTTGAATTTGGGTAATTTGATGTGTTTAGATTAAGGGCAGCTCTTATTTTGATTGGTTTGTAAGTTAAGGATAGATCTGAGAGAGGTAGGCTTTTAAAGGGGATTGTGAAAAATCATGGATCATGTTGTGGGTGGAAAGTTTAAGCTGGGGAGGAAAATTGGGAGTGGGTCTTTTGGGGAGCTTTATTTAGGTATGTAAATGTATCTATATGCTCAATGCGTTTTGATGGTAAATTTTGTGTTTTGTTTTCGAACAAAATGTGATTTGTATGGTTCTTGATGTAGGTGTAAATGTGCAAAGTGGGGAGGAAGTGGCTATCAAGCTGGTATGTTCTCATTTATGTGAACTTGTGTATGTTGTAGGTTAAAGTTTATATATGGTATCAATATGTGATTGTTTCATCTTGAATGTCTATTTGGTTATTTGTAGCTGTATTTTTAAGAAGACCTAGTATTATTAGAAATGTTTAGTATTGCAAGTGAGTAGTGTCTATAATTACTAGATCCTAAATGATATCTGAAATCTCACTGTAGATATGAATGTGGCTCTTTTCGGGGTTTTGGGCTATATCCTGGCTATTATGTATTCCGAAGGATACATTTTTTTTTTTAGAACAAATAGCTATGATTTTGAGTCCGTAATGTGATATTATATGTATCCAGTACAGTTTAAGCTTTATGGCTATGCTTTGGCCTCCATTTCTGTTTTTTAAGTCCACTTAATTTTCCTTGGTCGTGCATACCATACTGCAGTCGCTGTGATATATCGTTAAGCCTTATGCTTATGTCATTTAACTAGCCGAACAATTGAATCAGAAAAAAGCTAGCTGAAAATGAACATTCACACTTTTTTCTTTTTTGTGTTTAGGCCTTGTTAAACATTATTATTTCAGTGATTTGTTGGTTAAAATTCTTATGCTCATTTTTTTGTTTCTCAACAGGAACCTGTCAGAACCAAACACCCTCAACTTCACTATGAATCAAAAATTTATATGCTTCTTCAAGGAGGAAGTGAGTCTCTCTCTCTCTCTCTCTCTCTCTCTCTCTCTCTCTCTCTCTCTCTCTCTCTCTCTCTCTCTCTCTCTCTGTAAATATATATATATATATTATAAATCCTCTCTGTATATAATTGCATACAGACAAAATTTTGTCTCTCTGTGTGTGCAGCAGACCAGTACCTAACCGGTGCCATTTTTGTTTTAACTTTGCGATATGTTGAAAATAAGACCTACTTTAGGTAGATATGGTCTATACCCTTTAAAATAGACACAAAGTATCTGCTGTACTATATAAATATTTGCAAGTTAAGCAAAGTGTGTTTCATTTACAATGTACTCTGAAATGGTTTTCCTTCCTTTTAGAAAATAACCTAGAAATGATTCAGTAAAGTTTTGTGTGTAGCCTCATTGCCATACATCTAGAAATTCTTGTTAATGTAATCTAGTTTCCTTATTTTTTTTCCTCATATAAATATGATATGGATGTACGAAAATCCCTGTTTCGTGTAGCTTCTTTATGTACATTTTAGATTGTATTCCGATACTTGTAAACTTTGACTTGCTGATTGTTTGATTCAGTTAGTTAAAACTTTTGAAATTCAGTGAGAATTTTCTATATACAGTTCTACATCTTGTAATTCGTGAAGATTCCTCTTGGGAAGATTCTTTTCGTTTATTTTCTTCCCTTATTCTTCTTTAATTTCTTAAAACCGAGGCCCAAGGCTGAGTAGCCGGTTTATTTTATTTGAGAGTAAGGAAAATATAATGTAGGTTTCGGTAATTCAAAGCATGCAAGTTTTACGGTAACTAATAGCTAATAAATGAGTTGTTATGACTAATGATCCTTTGGAATCATTATAATATTATGGTGATACATTTACTTTGCAATCATGTGATCGACTTCTTTTGAATGATGAAATATCAGACGAGGATCTGATTTTTCATACAAATCAATCTGATCATCCGTGATGTTTCTTTGGTGAAGCGGGGATTCCCAATCTCAAATGGTTTGGAGTTGAGAATGAGTACAGTGTCATGGTTATTGACCTTCTTGGCCCAAGTCTGGAAGATTTATTCAACTATTGCAACAGAAAATTCTCACTGAAGACAGTATTGATGCTTGCTGATCAACTTGTAAGTACATAGCATTGTTTTTATGGGTAACATGTCTTATTATCATTGAGATAACATTTTATATTATTGATGCAGATCAATAGAGTTGAATACATGCATTCAAGAGGTTTTCTTCACCGTGACATAAAACCTGATAACTTTCTGATGGGCCTAGCTCGCAAGGCAAATCAGGTAATGTTTTGGTATACCTTTCTAGTTCTTGTACAAAATAAAACTTGTCGTTTTCATATTCAGTAATTATCATTTGATACAAATGATTCCATATCAATAGATGTTATTTCTTCTGGCTCTCTTTGCCGGTATGAGAATTTATGATAAGTATTTTCTTGTCCAAGTGTTAACTAGAATCTAATGTATCTTTGTACCTTTTAAAAGTTACTGGATTAGGTTGCTTCTAATGTTGCATATAGAACAAATGGTGCTTCGAATCACTTGTAGTGTATCTGCGCTTCATATGCATGTTGTTTTGATTTAGTTCTACGATTTAAAGTCTTGAGACCCTATCCTCCAAAGTGATTTGGTGTGTATGGACCTACCATTTGTTTCCTAAAACACCTACCCCTACCTATTGTGTCATATATTTAAAGCTTGTTACAGTAATGGGGACATTACACCCTTGGTCCCTAATTCAAGCTAGAATTTCACAAACTTTCACAGTGCACTTGACAACATATTCAATATATCAGTCTTTCTAAATGATCCCTATCATATGTAGATGAAAGCAATTATTTTTACCATGGTAAACAACACTTAGTGTTTAAAATAGTTTAGTGACCATTTATGCCTTGATAGGTAATATCTGCCTTTAAGTTCCTTTTGTTTATATAAAAGCACACCAGGATCATCTTGTGATGTTACTGCAGACTCTCAACAATCACTATTTAAAACGGAGAGTGAACTGTATATAGTATATGCGACTATGCAGGACTGTTTACCCCCCCCCCTTCTGCCGCCTACGCTCCGACCCAAGCAAGAATTGGAAAACTACCAATAAGAAAATATCGATTCATTCATGGTACCCAAACTATTTGAGCCCGTTTTTGTCAAAGCCGCAAACCACGCCACTGTATTGTCACATGCACACATGTATTTACAGAGCCAACTTTTCTCACTTGTTAAATTCTCTCTTCGTATTTTAGCTGTTACAAGATCATAAATGTCAAATAGATTTGTTGTGATTTTTTTGTCAAGGCTGTACCAAAACAAGCTCATGATCTACTGATCTAGTATAAAATTCTTTAATTTTACAAATAATGCATTAGAGTGCATGCATGTGCTCTGGACCAATATCTTCAAATATTTTCTGGCTTGTCTTCTGCATCTTGTATTAAAAGTGGTTTTTACATTTTTAAAAGCCTCCAGGTGTGTGCATGATTTTTGTCTAAAGTGTTAGAGTTATCACCTTTTTAAGCGTACGACAACTTTGTTTAAAAGCAATACTTGTGAACATCGTACAACATTTATTTTTGCTGCTAGATGATTACAGGAAATCTTTACATTCCTTGTATTATTTGTATGCCATGACATCATTCAACTTACATTTAAACTAACATCCATTGGAGCTATATAAATGACATTACAATTCTTGTTTGGGTAATTCTTCTTACAGGTATATGCCATCGACTTTGGTCTTGCAAAGAAATATAGGGATCTCCAAACACATAAGCACATACCATACAGGTATTGTGGCTATAAATAAGTTATATATCACGTTTGTCAGATTATAATACTGCTAATGCATGACTAAATATGCCGGCAAGTGTTGAGGCTTTAATTTACATAATGTTTTATCGAAATATTCATTTAACATTCTTGCTAAATGTACTGATGAAAAAGCTTCTTTTTTCAGGGAGAATAAAAATCTTACAGGCACTGCACGCTATGCTAGTGTTAACACACACCTTGGAGTTGGTAAGTGATTCACACATCGGTATATGTTTCATACGATTAAAAATCAACTTTTTGCTGACTGTGCTTCATAGTTTTCTTCTTTTATTGATTATTCATCTTGCTGTCAGAACAAAGCAGGAGGGATGATCTGGAATCTCTTGGTTATGTGCTTATGTATTTCTTAAGAGGAAGGTTGGATATATATGTGCCTTTCTTCAGTATATTTTTTTCTCTTTTATAATTCTTTCTACAGGATGTTATAGTTCGATAGCAGTTTTATATTTCTTATCAACTTCTCTCTATAATATAAGTTTTTTCTTTGCACCAGTCTCCCATGGCAGGGATTAAAGGCTGGCAACAAAAAGCAGAAATATGACAGGATTAGTGAGAAAAAGATGTTGACACCTGTCGAGGTACCATCTTATGGTGACCTGCTTGGTTGCACTTATTTTGGCCATAAGATTATAAATAGACATTGTCACATTACCTGGATACCGCTTAGAGCTTCAGAATGTTTTGATTTTATTGCCTGCTTTTGAGGCGAAGCTTTAGTTTATAATGCATGAAGATGGCTGTTCTTTTCTTTTATGATCATATATTCTCTTTTTCTATCTAGACACTTTCAATCTTTAGCTTAAGTGACCAGGACAATTCATAGTGGTACTCTGCTCTATTAGTCATCTTCAGTGTTGAAACTCCTAGATAAGAAAATAACAATTCAAACATATATTAGTAACCGTTTTTGTCATTTTTCTCTTTCTCCTTGTATGAACAGTGTGACCCATGTATGCTTAATTTGTTATTTGTTGCATGCATATAGGGGACCATTGTAAAAGCGATCATTACTTTTTCTGTCCCCATACACAAAAGAAACTGCTCATATAAAATCAGAAATACATAAATCCTGTCTTGCGTGAGGAAATATTTTGTGGAAATGACAATCCCCCATTGTTAATTGTCATATGAAATCACCAACTCATTTCGCGCAATTGCGCATTGTAGCATGCCTTACATTTGTATTTGGTCTCAGACTCTCAGCTGAGCTGTGTTACTCAGCCAAGGCAATATTTGTCATAATATGAATCATAATTTGCAGGCCCTGTGCAAATCATATCCTTCGGAGTTCATATCCTACTTTCACTACTGTCGATCTTTACGCTTTGAAGACAAACCGGATTATTCATATTTGAAGAGACTATTTAGGGACTTGTTTATTCGTGAAGGTAGTAGTTTAATACAGTTCCTATGCATTTCGACATACACCCTGTATTATTTCTAGGTTTCCTTATGTGGTGAGATGTTTTCACTCACTTTTAATGTCTCCTTTATGATTTAATCGTAGAATTTTCCTCAAATGATTTTTTCATCTGTACAGGTTATCAGTTTGACTATATTTTTGATTGGACTATATTAAAGTATCCTCAGATTGGGGCTAGTTCTAGAGGAAGGGTTAGGGCTTCTCTAAACATCTCTTTTTTGATATTTATTTTCATTTCAGAAAGAGTAATGCTATGTACCCCAAATATTTTCTTAAAACTTTTTCCAAATGACATGGCACGACACGTGGAAGGTTTTGATTTGTGTGCGCATATGTATGCATGCGGGGTCCATATTATTATTAGGAAAGTTACTAAATACGCATGTCACACATCAACATTTGGGAACATTTTTGGAAATTTTTTTGGGGTATCTAGCATTTTCCTTCCAAAAATATTAATTTTAATATTTTGATCGCAGAATCCTAGCGGGAATCCAGGACCATCTGGAGAAAGAACAGGAAAGACCTCAGGTATTTTCACCTGACAGTGGATCTTTAAATATTTTGACCTATTCCTATGTTATTAATATATTGTTCTCGAGTTTCCGAACTCTAGTGAATTCATGGACTGGCGAATAAGTGTGTAAACAAAAGCATGTTTAATTTTTTTTTTTTTTTTTTTTATGATGGGTGTTTACTTGGCCCATAGATTTCAGTTCAATTATATAGTTAGGATGACTTTCATGAGTAAGCGCAGTTGAATATTTTGAATATATTACAGTTTATTTACGTTTCACTTGTAATTTCCTTGATTTCATCAAGTAGGACAAGATATCAGAGAGAAATTCTCGGGTGCTGTTGAAGCATTTTCCAGAAGAAATACTTCAAGTCATGGTCGTCACGGTGAACAATCCAGACACAGAAGTTCTGATAAAGTACCTTCTTCCAAAGATGTGGTAATCATATTAAGAAATCATCTTTAATATATTTAAGTTAGGAGTCACATATGCTTTATGGTGTAACTTATCCATTTTTGGCATGTGTTGTTAATATTGGTTACTTGGAATTTACAGCAAGCGGATTCTGACAAGGTTCGATCTTCTCATAATGGAAACTCTTCAAAAAGAGTTGTCATTGCAAGCAGCACCAGACCAAGCTCCTCAGGTGAATTTACTGAGGGACGCTCAGGCAGACTAGTATCAACCAGTGGCAGACTGTCTTCTGCACAGAGAATTTTATCTGGGTCTGAGCCAAAACAACCAACATATTCTCGCAATGCAGTCACGAAGGCCACTCGTGATGATCCTCTTCGTAGCTTCGATTTTCTCTCAATCAGGAAGTAAAAAAGAGTATCTGTATCGTAAAGAGTAATACAACTCAGCCTTCTAAAATCGATAAAGACCTTTGAATTCAAGGAAATATCCACATATACAACGCTTGTAAATGGAAAATTTCGTGTGAAATTAAAAGTTCCTGCTTTAATTTTGTTCAAGAGTTTCGGTCATTGTAACATGTACTCAACGACTTATCCGTACAAAGTAAAGAGTTTCATTCAAGGGGATCATCATTAGAATGTATGTCACATAGATGGGGAGTGATAAATGAATTGTGATTGCGTGCCTCATTACCCTCCTTTTAAAATTATTTGATGCCCGTGTTCCTTGAATATGAAGATCATCTCTTTGGTTACCAGGAAATGCAATTCTGGATCTTCCAAAGAGTGCTTGGAAGACAAAAAAATTTACATGAATATTTATAAAGAGAATTGAAACCTAACTTTTTCGAGTAAACGTTAATGTCAAATATGTTGTACCCTAGCAGAAACTCTGCATGTTTCCTTGTTTTAAAAGAAGGCACATTGGAAGATTCAGAGGTCATGGTACCCTAGCATTGGCGGGCTGAGTTCCTACTCACCGTTCCATAATGTGCTTCTTGAAAAACTATGTAAATCGCAAGAAATGGACCAACACTCTCCTCTCCTTATTTATAGTATTCAAAAGCTGTCCCAACAATCACACATTAATTTAACTTGTGCTCCGAATTTATTTGGCTAAATTTATTTCTCAAATTCACACATTGGAATTATCGTTTCGGGGTTGCTTGGCTAAATTTATTTTTCAAAAATAAATTTAACTTGTACTCGGAGAATATGCGAACTATTTCCAAAAAAAAAAAAGGGTAACGGTAAAGTGGTTGTTGACCGTAAAAATAAATGCAGGTGGATACTCTGTAGAGGTATGGATTTTGTTTTATCTGACTTTGTCAAAAAATGGTGAATATGCATATTTGGGCTTACATATTAGTCAAATATATATGTGGCTTTCGTAAGTAATTCTTATCCCATGAACTGTACACCAGGTTCCGGAGTTTTCCATCATTTAGAAAAAAAAAAAAAAAAAATCCTCTCCCAAACTTTTTACATTACGAAAATTTGTCTAGAGACAAATATAAACGATCATTTTTTCCAATTTTTTTTAACTCTATTTTTTTTCTATCCTAACATAATTTATCTTGAAATAGATGCAAAAAACTATTTTTGCACGGTTATTTTTAAAAGAAATTCTGAAACACAGATAGAGCACAGATTTTTTTCTTTTTTTTTTTTTTTTACAGAATTTTTTTGTTGAGTATTTCTGACTGCAAGTGAAATAATGTATATGACAAAAAAGAATATTATTTTGGTAATAAATTCACTTTTAAAACAAACAACTACTTTCACACCTTATCTCTAAGTATACACTAGTATTGTCATCAGCTTTAAATAAATTTACATAAATGCATGTGTAAGCTGTTTGGTTTTAGCCGAATTTCTAATCATTGCTTATGTGAATGCAGAGGCATTTTTTAAAATTCTGTGCATCTTATACGATCCACAATCATGTCATTAATTTACACTACCTACTTACTAATCCCACTAAATACATAATTAAGGCCATTTTTATCTTTAATTTAAAAGTCTACGCAAGATCTTGGAAGTACATACAACAAGATTATCAAGTTAATAATCAACGAGAGTGGACTTGTAAATTCGCTTGCCAAACATGCCCTTACCTTCCCAAAACTCATATATAAAATGAGGGTCGACACCTATTAGAATGCACCAGCCCCAGACTCCCAGTCACTCAACACAGCAGAAGAATTACACCACCCCTAGACTCCCAGACAGCAAAAGGTACATATAATAGATCGATTGTTGAATAGCATAAAATCCTGTTGGAGCCTGTTTCTTAACATCGATCTTTATACATCTATAAATTTGACATTCTCGTAATTAATTTATTTCATTTCGCATTTTTAATCAATCAAGTTTTTTATTTATCAGGTAATGGCTCCACCAGCGTCATGCAGATTGCCTTACAAATGCTACTTCTGTGGCAATCAGTACATATGCAAACAACGGTTTTTGTACCACATAGACATTCATTTTCTAGAACCGAATTACCTGAAGCTCGCTCCTCCCTTTCCGGCGGAAGCTTCACCAGCTTCCTCTGCCAGCAGCACAAATGGTAAGTGACCATTCGGCACCTGCATGCACCGGCTACAGAGAGAGAGAGAGAGAGAGAGATAGAGAGAGAGACAGAAAATTTGTGTAGTCGTGTGTATGTTATGAAATTAAATAAATAAAGATCAACAGTTTACTAGGGTTTCCAGTAGAGGAACCATTTGTAATCGCTCATTTCTCTGTTCCTTTTCTATTATTCAGATGGACTGTTTTTATCTGCAATTTTCTTTCTAATTCAATCCTTTTTTTACTATATTTCTTTTCTGTTTGATTATACATATTTGATTGATTACTTATGAACGCCGAAAATCCCCAAACCAGTAAATATTCTGAATTAATCACAAAATATTATAGGCCGAGTACTCTCGGTGGGCAGTGGCCGAGCTAGTACACTCCATCTTTTTCAGTACGTGGTAAAAATAAAGGAAGAAGATAATTAATTTAGATTCGGTTATTATTTGATACTAGCTTATAACCCGTGCAAAGCACACGTTACTTTTATTTTTTTTTAAATTTACTTATAATTTAGTATATATAATATTATAAACACTATTTTTAATATGTTGGGAGAATTCAAATTTTAGACCTTTAATAATTTTTAGTATTAAATCCAAATTAATATGTTGTTGGTCTTGGACCTTTGAATATAAATAATTTTTAGTATTAAATCTAAATTAATATGTTGTTGGTGGGAATCGAACCTTCAACCTTTCTATATAACATAATCTAGTACTAATTTTATATTAAAATGTCGTTGGCGGAATTCGAACTTTAGACCTCCAACTTTTAGTATTGTTGTATCTAACGGTCATGATCTATTTGAGTTGAAGATCTAACGGTTGTGAATGGGGATAAACAAAAATGAGGAACCAAACTACAAATTATACCCCTTTCACTTATTATAGTATAGATAAGATTTAATCACATATTTAAGGGTTTATTTGGTTTGAATTTCAAAGAAATTTTTGAATTTTTAAAATTTGTGTATTTAATCTGGATTTTAAAATATCCTTCAAATTTTGGTGATATTTAATACCCTCTGTCCCTCTCATTTCTTTACACTTTCCTTTTTGGGACGTCCCACCAATTTTTTACATTACTAAAAATTGTAACTTTTAACAATAAAATACATTATTACATCCACTACTTCACTCCACTTTTTCAACACTTTACACTATTACACCCATTACTTCACTTATTTTAACAATAAAATCACTACACTCACTACTTCATTTATTTTAACAATATTACACCCACTATCCTTGGTCTCCGTACCCAAACATAATGTAAAGAACCTGGGGGACGGAGGGAGTATAAATTTTAAAAAGTTTTTTAAAATGTGGGGTATTCATTTAATCTCGTGGTATTTAATTTGGTTTTTTAAAAAATACAGTAAATTTGATGATATACAAAAAATCATGAATTTTTCTGTATTCGATAAATTGTGGATTTTGATGAATTTATTAGTGTATTTTAAACCTTTTGATTTCTGGCTAAAATACATGAAATTTTAAAAGATTTGTGGAAAGTTCCGTTTAAATTAACAAGATTCTAAGAGATTTTATATTAATTTTAGCGTGTAATTAAAATCAACAACAATCTCTTAAAATCCATATATTTTTATCAATCTATTAAATTCCAAATTGAATACAAAACCCCCATAATATTTAAAATTTGAAATGTATTTTTGTATTTCTGAATTTGCTATAATTCAATATTCAGCAAATATATGTTTAGTTTTTGAATGAATTTAAAAAAATTCACTTTAAATTGTTAGTATTTACACAAAAATTGTATGTCACTACAACAAATTTGGGCATTTAAAACGGACAACTTACGACGAAAATATTTTACGCGCCATACGTAAGATAGAAATTGAAATTCGTCGTAACTATTTACGACGGAAAATGAATTCGTCACAAGTTCATTATTTTATTAATAAAATTATGTGTATATTGCAATTAAATATACAATAGTTGTTCTTCATTCATATTCCGTCGTAATGTAATATTTCAGCAAGCAGGTGATCCCACTCAATATACGACGAATATTTCATCGTAAGAAAGGAACAAATGACAACCTTTTCCGTCGTAAATTTGGCCGATAATTTATTACAGAAGTGGGTCCCACTAAATATACGACGCCTATTGTCGTCGCATGTTTTTAAGATACGACGAACATTCCATCGTAAGTTAGGAAAAAATGACATTTTTTTCCGTCGTAAGTTTACTTTCAACTTACGACGCAATTGTAATTTGTGACGCAATCTGAAACTTGAGACGGAATCTGAACTTTCTACTAGAGCAAAAGCGACGAACACTTTCCGTCATAATTGATACCATTTACGATGGTTCAATACAAAAAAACCGTCGTAAATGGCCCAAATTGTTATGGTGTGTTACAGTTAAATTGATCATTTTGATCCTTGTCGAGCTATTCCCCTCCTGAGAACTAAGATCCCCATCACCCTTTCATTAAAATTTAACATCATCGTTTATATACATACATATTTATGGTGATACTATAGAGTTCAACAGAAAACCACCACTAATTTAAATTTTTTTGTATAAAAAAAATCATAAATCTTAATTAAAAAATTAAAAATGAAATTACACAATTTGTTTTTTAAAAAAAAAATCGTTAAAACAGTTTTAACATAAAATCAAATTTATCAAAAATGATTCTACTTTAAAATCAAATTTAAATCAAGTTTTTTATTTAAATTTTATGTGTTAAATTCTTCATAAAATTTATATGTCGTTAGTATTCTACATTAGAATCAAATTTTATATTTTTAAAAATTTTATTTGTAGCTTATTGATGAAATTTTAAGGTAAAATCAAGGTTACTCTCCAGACTCTATATAAGAAGGTTCTCTCTCCAATAATAGTATATTTATATAATTATAGCAACATATCGCGTTGCACTGACATCATCGTCGTCCCTTCTCCACATCCATCATTATCACAATCACCACTATCATCACCACATGCTCCATCGTGACACTACTACCATCAGGGACGGGACCAAAAATATGGGTTGGAGGAGCGAAATTTGAACAAAATTTTTGAAGACAAAAATACATGTGACATTCTGGGTTTTCAAGAGCAATATATAAATTTATATGTATGAAAACTAAAATTATAAGAGATTTATGAATATAATTGGGGAATCATCAAGAATTATTAATTTATAGGAGGACCAAATACACTATATAATCAAAATTTATACATAAAATTGAAAAAGGTAGGCTCTTGGGGGAGGTGTTGGGGGGATCATGGCCATCCCATGCCCCCTTAAATTCGTCCCTGACTACCACCACCATTACTTTACTACCACCACAACAATAATAACCACTTCGATTAACCATTGTTACCACCATTTCCATTACATATGAAATCATCATTATTATTGCTGATATGGAATCATCAAATTTAAGCATAAATAATAATAATAATAATAATAATAATAATAATAATAATAATAATAATAATAATAATAATTGTTAAGTGGATTTTATATCCACTTAAAGCGTTCCATATCAGCTTAAATTGATTACTTGACCTCAAGTATGTGGTGTGTTTAATGTGTTTTCATTGAGTTTTGCAGAGCTAAGAGAGTTGGAGGTTAATTTGATTAAAATTCGGATTTTCCGGGTCGGATGCGCAGTCTACACTGTTTTGGCCATATCTGGAGTTCTACAAGTCTGATTCTGACGATCTTACAGCTCACGCGAAGAGGAGAAGATTTTCTGCAAAAGTGAACAGTGACCAAGGTGCGCTGCGGCCTGGAGAGCGCACCGCGGCCTGGAGAGCGAACTGCGGCGCAGTGTCTTTGCTGGAAATTCTGAATTTTTATCCTGAAAATTCTGATTCACTATTTGGGCCATATCTTGAGTTCTATAAGTCCGTTTTGGACGATCTTACATTCCACGCGAAGATAACGGAATTCTCTTTCATTCTAAAGTGGTTCAGATGTCCAAATACAACTGGAACGGCCCAGAAATACTGAATAAAAGTCAGTTACGAATTTTCCTTCAAAACTGAATCAGTTTAGGAAACGTATTATGTGCCGAACTGCAGAAATTCAACTTTTACAAGGAAATTGCTATAATTCCTACTTCAAATAAGTATGGTAATTGCTCTGGGCGGCTAGAACATTCCAAAATCAGATCTACACATGAAATTTGCAATTCTATTCTCATTCAAGAACGGAAATTTGCAATTCTATTCTCATTCAAGAACGGAAATTGCTATACTCTTATTCCAACTCTAAAATGGCAATTGCTTGATGGAGAGGCAAATTGGGGCTATAAATACACATCTTGGGGGACAGAAAAAAACACATCATTACATATCAATTACTTAGGTTTATTTGTATCTTTTCATACTTTATTTTTATCATGGTTTCATCAGATCCCATGATGACGAGAGGTTCGATTATGAACTAATCGTTGTCATGGGATTCTAACGGATTTATTTATGGAGCTTTAGTATTTTGATACTTTAAAGATCTGTGTGTGATGTATATTTGATATCCTTGTATGGTTATTCTTAATGCTTTTAGATGCATAGCTAACATCTAAATTGAATTGTTAATCTCTTGCGAAACGAGAGTGGATCTTGAGATTTAGAACTTGTCATGCTAGCATAGGATAGGTTGATGTTTTAACATCATGATTTGTGGCATAAATAGAGATATTATGCTGCCCTATGTGATCAATATGGATAACTTGTTCTTCAACCGTTATGTTTTCAAATTCTATAGAGATATAGGGTCTAAGCATAATTGGTGTCTATTCATCATCTATCTCTTTTGTGGATGTATGAGTAGTTTGGTGTTAGTATAACGAGAGGTAGCTTATACTTGTTTCGTGTTGTCCGATCATATATCATAACCATTGCATATAGTGATTAAAGTCGTCAGATCTAAGCAAAGTATTTAATGAAGTTAGGATCCCATGTTTTCTCTTGCATAAGTAATTCGATTCCAATTCTCGTTAGTTAGTTAATTCTTAGTTTTGTTAATTTGTTTCTTAGTTAATTATCGTTAATCTAAACCCAATCTTGTTAATTGTCTTAGCAGTGAATAAAAACCATACATTGTTGCATAGGTGCATGAACTGAATTGAAACCCAACCAGATCTCTGTGAGAACGAACTTGATTTATTCATATATTACTTGTGACCACGTACACTTGCGTGATTTAGTGCAAACAACAACAACAACAATAACAACAATAATAATAATAATAATAATAATAATAATAATAATAATAATAATAATAATAATAATAATAATAATAATAATAATAATAATAATAATAATAATAATCATTTTTCAATATAAATCGCCCAAAATTTTCAAAGCAAATCATTAAAATACTTTCTATCATAATCATCATCTGCGACATAATCTTCATGTTATGCCCAAAATCTCGCACAGGTATTTTATTCTGGATTCGGGTCGATATTGAGTTGTAATTTGGGGATTTCTTAGATAAATTAGGGTTTTGGTGAGAATTTGTTGAAGGAGATGATAAGTGGATTTTATATCCACTTGGATCGCTTCATTCGGCTTAAATTGATTCACTTTGCCTCAAGTTTGTTGTAGTTTTGATGTGTTTTGTTTAAGTGTGCAGGTTTGCAAGAATGTCGATTGGGGTTGATGTTTTCATCAATTTTGGAGTTGAATTAGAGCTTTAGAACGAAGATGGAGTCTTGTTGTGGCCCACCATGAAGATTCCAAGCCTAGAGAATCGAAGACGGAAGCATGTGCAAAAAGAACGGAAGCAATTGGAGTCAAAACAAAGCAAATAGAGCAGAAACAGAAAAACTACACAAGGCAGGTGGGCAGTCTGCGCACCCTAGTGGGCAGACTGCGCACTAGGACAGTAGGCAGTGTGCTGACTGCGCCCTACCCTGCACAGGCTGCGCCCCTATGTGGCTAGAATGCTGAAAATTGACTGTTTTTCCCTAATTTGAGTTGTAATCGTATTTTAGGCAGTTTCTTGCACCAGAATCGAATTCTAATTGTATTTTAGGATATTTTCTTGCTGTGCAAGACTTCTAGGGCATATATAAACACATCGAATCAATGTAATTTAGATCATCATAACATAGAATTGCAAGGGCAAAAAGCGGAGAAAGATTCAACGCTCGTAACAAGCAACGGATCTAGATCTACTTCATCTTTTGTATTCTTTCCTTAGGCGATACTCTGAATTCTAGATTTGTTTTCTCAACTCTTTATTCTATTAATATTACTTCTTCTTTCATTCATACTTTGTTTTATACCATGTCTTCATCAATCCCATGGTGACGAACGGTTCGATTATGAACTAATCGTTGTCAGGGGATTCTAACGGATTTATCTATGTAGCTTAGTAGTTTGATTGCTTTAAAGATTTACGTGTGGTGAATTCTTGATATCCTTGTATGGTTGTGTTTCCTGTATTTAGATGCGTAGCTAACATCTAATCTATTAATCTTTTGTGAAGCGAGAGTGGATCTTAAGATTTAGAACTTGTCGTGCTAGCATAGGTTCATGATTGTTTATCAACAAGATTGGTAGCATAAGATGAGAATACTTATACTACCCTATGTGATCTATATGGATGAATTGTGCTTAAACCGTTATGTTTTCAATTCTTATAGAGATATAGGGTCTAAACATAATTGGTGTCTATTCATCTTCTATCTCTTTTGTGGATGTATGATTAGTTTGGTGTTCGTATACCAAGAGGTAACCTATACTTGTTTCGTGTTGTCTGATCAGATATCAAAACCATCACATGTATTGATTAAAGGCATCAACTCTAAGCGAAGTAGATAATGAAGTTAGGATCACATGTTTATTCTCATATAAGTAATTCAATTTTAATTCTCAGTAGTTAATTCATTCTTAGTTTGATAATTTGCATCTTAGTTTAATTTAGATAATTAAAACCTCAATTTGTTATTTGTCTTAGCAGTGAGTTATAATAATACATTGTTGAATAGGTGCATTAACTGAAAAGAACTTAACCAGATCTTTGTGGAACGAACTTGAATTATATTACTTGTGACCACGTATACTTGCGTGATATTGCGTAAACAAGTTTTTGGCGCCGCTATCGGGGATCATCGGTGTTTTGTTTTTAGTTTATGTGCTTGTCATCAGTGGTCGTTAGAGTTCACTGACCCGGATTTTTTTTCTTACTTAGTTTGTTTGTTCTTGGTGTTTCAGGTACGTGATAGTGTATGCGAACACGTTCTCAAACTCGTAAATTGGAAGAAGAACGTGAAGCAGTGGAAAAGATGGGAGAAGCAGCAGCAGTAGCAGCTTAAGCAACTAAGGCTTTGAAGGGCTATTCTCAGCCAAAAATCAATGACATCCAATCTAGTATTGTCAGGCCAGCCATTGCAGCTAACAACTTTGAGATCAAACCGAGCACGATTCAGATGGTGCAGAATTTAGTTCAGTTTGGGGGTTCTCCTACGGAGGATCCTAATATGCATATCCGGGACTTTATCGAGATCTGTGACACTTTCAAGTTCAATGGTATGTCGGAAGATGCTGTCAAATTGAGGCTTTTCCCATTCTCTCTGCGGGATAAAGCTAAGGGCTGGTTACACTCTCTACCAGCCGGTTCCATTACTACTTGGGAGGATCTTGCTCAGAAGTTTCTTACTAAATTCTTCCCTATGGCTAAGACAGCAGCATTCAGGAACGCGCTCACTCAATTTGCACAACAATCTGGAGAGTCTTTGTGTGAGGCTTGGGAACGCTACAAGGAGATGCTTCGGAAGTGTCCACATCATGGTATGCCTGACTGGATGGTAATCAATGGTTTCTACAATGGGTTGGGAGCACAGTCTAGACCTTTGCTAGACGCAGCATCAGGTGGAGCTCTATGGGCTAAGAGCTATGATGAAGCTTATGAGCTAATTGAAACGATGGTTGCTAATGAATATCAGAATCCAACTCATAGACTTTCTCAAGGCAAGGTAGCAGGAATTCTGGAGGTTGATGCAGCTACAGCCATAGTAGCTTAGTTGAAAGCTCTAACTATGAAGGTGGATTCACTTACCAACTATGGAGTTCAGCAGGTTGCTAGTGTTTGTGAGCTATGTGCGGGCGCACATGAGACGAATCAGTGTGCTATCTCTTCTGAATCAGCACAGTTTGTGAGTAATTTTCAGAGACCTGCTACACCAGTTCCAGCCACCTGTCATCCGAATAATAGGAACCATCCTAATTTTAGCTGGAGCAACAATCATGGTGGTATTCAACAACCACAGCAGCCTTATCAGCAGCAATATGGAGCAAGGCCATTCAATCAAGGCTATCAGCAGCAGTATGCTCCAAGGCAACAATTCCAACCTCTGGGATTTCAGCAACAGCAGTCTCATGGGAATGCTAGTCAATCTTCGAATGAAAAATTTGAATTGGATGAATTAAGGTTGATGGTTAAAAGCCAGGCGGTATCTTTAAAGACCTTGGAGAATCAGATTGGCCAAATTGCAAGTGCCTTACTTAATAGGCCACAGGGAACTCTTCCTAGAGATACGGAGGCTAATCCAGGCAGGAGGGAAGTCCATGAGCAGGTGAAGGCAGTTAATTTGAGATCCGGAAAGGTTACAACAGAGCAGAAATTAGCAGCTAAGGAAGATGAAGAAGTGCAGAATGAGCAATTTGAAAAATCTACAGGGCCAGAGGTTGAGAAATCTGACTTGGTGGCTGATCAGTTGAATGGTGAAGTGGAAAAGAGCAAGAAGTCGGCTGAAAAATCTACTCCGGAGCAAGTTTCAAAGAATAATCAGATCTATCCTCCTCCTCCATATCCTAGATGCTTGCAGAAAAGTCATGAAAGGAAATTTCAGAAATTTTTGGACGTCTTCAAGAAGTTGCAGATCAACATACCTTTCGCAGAAGCTCTTGAACAGATGCCGAGCTCTGCTAAGTTCGTGAAGGGTATTTTTTCACGGAAGTTGAAGCTCGAGGAACTAGAGACAGTTGCTTTGACGAAAGAATGCAGTGCTATTTTGCAGCAAAAGTTGCCTCCTAAACTTAAAGATTCGGGAAGTTTCACCATCCCGTGCACAATTGGCAACTTATCTTTCAACAAATGTTTGTGTGACTTGGGAGCTAGCATTAATCTCATGCTTTTGTCGGTATTCATGCAACTTGGTCTGCCAGAGCCAAAGCCAACCAACATCTCTTTACAGTTGGTCGATCGGTTAATCACTTATCCTAGAGGCATAGTGGAGGATGTGTTGGTGAAAGTTGATAAGCTCATATTTCCTGCCGATTTTGTGATTCTAGATTTCGAAGAAGACAAGAAGATTCCCATAATCTTGGGAAGGCCTTTTCTAGCTACAGGCCATACGTTGATCGATGTGCAAAAAGGAGAGCTTACAATGAGGGTGCAAGACCAGAATGTCACCTTTAATGTGTTCAAGGCCATGGAATTTCTGACAAAAGATGAAGAGTGTTTCAGTGTGGAAATGGTTAATAAGGGCCAGGCAGAGGAGTTTGATCAGTTGTTGAGCGAAAAGTCGGACACGCACAAGCTAGAACATCACATCTGTGATTCCATTAACAGTTCTTCAATTCGAGATCTCTCGAATGTAAAGCTCGGAAAACTTCAGTCACATTTGAGGTATGTCCTTTTGAATGATGAGTTAGTAATTTTTGAAGAAGGGCATGATTATGTGTTAAGAAGGTGGATAGTCGATGATACAGGAGAAGAGTGTGTGGTTCAGTCAACGGAGAGGGATAAACATCTTAGAGCTGTGAAGAAGAAAAAGAAGAAGTCGACGGGTGGAAAACTCAAGGTGAAGAGTGAAAGAAGAGTTGTGTTGGGACTAAGCAATCATGATGTCAACGTTCGTATGAATGGTCTTTCTGTTGAGGATGGTTCGGTTATTCTCTTGAAACCGCCGTGAGTTGAGGAAGTAACGTCCGGCTAAATGACGTCAACGACAGCGCTTCGTGGGAGGCAACCCACGTGTTTCAACAATTAGGTATGTTTTCTACTATCCCTCGTATTACCTTCAATTCAATGGGGACATTGAATGTCTTAAGTTTGGGGGTGGTTTGGGGATCAGTAGTGTGTAGTAGTTATTTTTGTGTCATTGTGTTCATATAGATATCATATTTTGTATGTTAGTGGTAGTTCATGCATATATGTTCGTGTTATCTATGTTGGTTTCATATAGGACATTCTGTTATTGTGTTTTATACCATGTGAGTTCATTTTAGTTGAATTTTCATGGCATGCATATTTCATGATCCCTTAGGATGAGCTAATTATTATTGGTAGGTAGATGTCTAATTGAGTGTGGTAATGATGAATAGAGGGTTGATTTACAGTTCCTATGAAATTGGCTTTCATGTTACAGAAACAAAATTTTTACACAGTCTCATTAGGTTGCTTTTGGGCTAGGTTGAGGTTATGCTTGCTCGGTAGTTTTAGATTTAATCACTTGTTTATATTTAGAATTTTCTTTATTCCCTTGATGGCGTATAACACTAAAGTCTAAGTTTGGAGGAAACCAGGGATTTCATGCTTAATTGTTATTATTTGTCAATAATGGCTAGGCGTCAAATGGCTAATAGCCGGCTCATATTTATATAAGTAGTCTAGGGTTGGAAATGAGAATTCTCATTTCAGATTGCAAAAAAAAAAGTAGAGAAAAAAAGAAATGAAAAAAAGAGTCATGTAAATAGTTTAATTGCAAAATTAACCAGGGTGAGCTCTTTAATACTCGAGCAATTAAGTTCGCGGGGACTTTGTGCCTAGTGACCTAAGGCTTTTATAGTCTGGGATCCATTAACCTAACGCTCGCTACATGGGTATTATTGTATAAGCCTTTTGGGGTCTCATCCATTGCACGGTTAAATAAGCATGCTTGTATATTATGTGTCGTAGTTCAGTAATAAATCATGAATTCCAGTTTAAATTGAATGAGGATGGAGGTGTTCCTAGGTTATTAAGTGTTTACAGTCTATTCTATTTATAAACTTGTGATTGTCTTGGCAAAAAATAGGTATGGTTTTGATCTAGTTTTGGGAGTATTTCTGATGAGCATAGCACACACGCACGTTTCTGTCATGTATTGTTAGAGTACGGGGACTTAGTCGAGCTCTATTTGGATTTAGTTGCATTCTTTGAGATATCCACTTGCTAGTTGGTTTTGGTTAGTCTGAGGGGGTTATTGCATTTTCATATTAGTTGCATTCATGCATTGCATTGTTTTTGCATTGTTTAGTTAGAAGGATTTTGTGGGTACATTCACTATAGGCCCTCACGAGACCTCACTCGTCCACTAGGCTGCCTAGGGGTTTAAAGGGCTTGTTGCATATGCCAAATGCAGCCATGATCACCTACGAAAGTGGTACTAATTAGTTAGTTAGTGTTTAGTTGTTTATGCTTGAGGACAAGCATCAGTTTAAGTTTGGGGGGGTGTGATAAGTGGATTTTATATCCACTTGGATCGCTTCATTTTGGCTTAAATTGATTCACTTGGCCTCAAGTTTGTTGTAGTTTTGATGTGTTTTGTTTAAGTGCGTAGGTTTGCAAGAATGTTGATTAGGGTTGATGTTTCCGTCAATTTTGGAGTTGAATTAGAGCTTAAGAATGAAGAATGAGTCTTCTTGTGGGCCACCATGAAGATTCCAAGCCTAGAGAATTGAAGACGGAAGCATGTGCAAAAAGAACGGAAGCAATTGGAGTCAAAACGCAGCAAAGAGAGTAGAAACAGAAAAACTGCACAAGGCAGGTGGGCAGTCTGCGCACCATAGTGGGTAGACTGCGCACTAGGACAGTAGGCAGGTGCGCTGACTGCGCCCTTCCCTGCACAGGCTGCGCCCTTGTGCGGCCAGAATGCTGAAAATTGACTATTTTGCCCTAATTTGAGTTGTAATCGTATTTTAGGCAATTTCTTGCACCAGAATCGAATTCTAATTGTATTTTAGGATATTTTCTTGCTGTGCAAGACTTCTAAGGCCTATATACACACATCTAATCATTGTAATTTAGATCATCATAACATAGAATTGCAAGGGAGAAAAGCGGAGAAAGATTCAACGCTCGTGACAAGCAACGGATCTAGATCCACTTCATCTTTTAGATTCTTTCCTTAGGCGATACTCTGAATTCTAGATTTGTTTTCTCAACTCTTTATTCTATTAATATTACTTCTTCTTTCATTCATACTTTGTTTTATACCATGTCTTCATCAATCCCATGGTGACGAACGGTTCAATTATGAACTAATCGTTGTCATGGGATTCAAACGGATTTATCTATGTAGCTTAGTAGTTTGATTGCTTTAAAGATTTACGTGTGGTGAATTCTTGATATCCTTGTATGGTTGTGTTTCATGTATTTAGATGCGTAGCTAACATCTAATCAGTTAATCTTTTGTGAAGCGAGAGTGGATCTTAAGATTTAGAACTTGCCATGCTAGCATAGGTTCATGATTGTTTATCAACATGATTCGTAGCATAAGATGAGAATACTTATACTGCCCTATGTGATCTATATGGATGACTTGTGCTTAAACCGGTATGTTTTCAAATTTTATAGAGATATAGGGTATAAACATAATTGGTGTCTATTCATCTTCTATCTCTTTTGTGGATGTATGATTAGTTTGGTGTTCGTATACCGAGAGGTAACCTATACTTGTTTCGTGTTGTCTAATCAGATATCAAAACCATCACATGTATTGATTAAAGGCATCAACTCTAAGCGAAGTAGATAATGAAGTTAGGATCCCATGTTTATTCTCATATAAGTAATTCAGTTTTAATTCTCAGTAGTTAATTCATTCTTAGTTTGATAATTTGCATCTTAGTTTAATTTAGATAATTAAAACCTCAATTTGTTATTTGTCTTAGCAGTGAGTTATAACCATACATTGTTGAATAGGTGCATTAACTGAAAAGAACTTAACCAGATCTTTGTGGAACGAACTTGAATTATATTACTTTTGACCACGTATACTTGCGTGATATTGTGTAAACAGAAGGACGCGCCCTCACCTCCCGCATGTGGAGGGCACACCCTAGGGTTCTGGGTATGTTCGAAGGCGGCGATTTTCGACCAGCCACGTTGAACTAGGAGATTCCAAACATGATTCGAAGAAGGATGTTCCAGGGAAGAGGCCCAATTATCGGGATCTCCTCCTCATCATTAGGACGCTCTCACCATCAGGATGCGCCCTCAAGCAAAGGACTATCCCTCTCTCAGGACTCTCAGGGCGCGCCCTTAGTGTGGTAGTAAAGGCTCAGATGATTTCCATCAAGTTCTGGGAGAATTCGATGACTAAACACGCCTTCAGGATGCCTCCTCCAGGTAACATCTAAGACTTTCTGTTAGATTATTATTGCAGGTGGAAAATCTTGTTCATAGAAGATCTCAAGAACTGCCAATCGCAAGATTCCAATCTGTTACGATTCTCATCATGGTTTGAAAGATATGGTCTCTAGTATGGCTTAATTGATGATGGGTCATCGATCTTGGAGTTAAAATATATGAAAATTCACATGTATTGTGTTGCACGTGCTACCTACACTGTTTGGGTCATATCTTGAGTTCTAGAAGTCTAATTTGGATGATTTTACAGCCGACATGAAGCTTATTAAATTCTCGTTAACCCAAAGGTGTTACAATCTGAAGAATTTAGCTGGAATCAGTTAGAAACTGGAGAGAAAAGACAACTACGAATTTTCAATGAAGAATTCTACTTGGTTTAGGAAACCTATTGGTAAATTGTTTAGGATGAAATCCACATCCTATTCTGAGGAGGTTATAGTGAAAGTTAGCACATGAGAAAGTTGGGATGCAAACACATGGAGACGGAGTCTTACGCATATGAGATATGATTATCAGGAGCTGCATATTCATCTCTCATCATCTCTCAAGGTGCGCCCCCAGGTCTTTAAAGGAGGGCTACCATATAAGAGAATAATTTCAAATATGTTTGAGAGGCGCACCTTCCTCTGACAGGGCGCGCTCACGGGAAGGAGGTCACGTCAATAGAAGCCTCATAGATTTTCTAAAAAGGCACAACATCTCTTATCAAGGGTGCACTGCCAAGACGCGCCACATGGCGCACCCATGGAAGATGATATAGAAGAGAAAGCTGTAAATGGTGAGTTTTGCTAATTTAAGAAGAGCATGCCTCAGAAGACTATTAAGAAGCCCGCCTTCCCCTAACTGGGTGCGCCTCCAGGTAATATACAACCTCTATATTATTTTACTCTATATATTTGTTGCATGTATAAAGTTACAGGTGTTTACCTGATGTGAAGGCCTCCATGGGTTTTCCTGATGAGAAGGCCTACAGGGGTTTGCCTAGAGAGAAAAAAGAGAACTTGGAATCACGGTCCCGTGATCCATAGCGCGCGCCCCCTGATTACAGGTCGAGGTCCCTTGGACATGAGCGAGCCCTTCCTCGAGGTCGTGATCCATAGTGAGCGCCCCCTGATTACACGTCAAGGCCACTTGGACACGAGAGAGCCCTTCTTTGAGATTTCGTTGGAATATAATAAAGCCAAGGAAGTAGGAATGACATTGTTTGGCCTGATCACCAAGTGAGGAATAGTCCTTGACCTGTTACTAAGGGGGCGCCCTCTAGAGAGAGGCCCTACGACTGTTCTCTTGATTTCTCATAGTACAGCTAGTGGAAGATAGGGTGAGAATCCTCAACCCCAGGGTAATGCTATACATCAGGACTCAGCTTCAAAGAAAATCACAACTTTAGGAAAATCCTCCAACATAGGACGCGCCTTCAAGGAACTCTCCCTTAGAGGACCTTTCCGATTATGGCGTGCCCTCAAGGAAAAATGCAAATGCTCAAGTGGACTCCAATACCTACGAGGATAATTTACTGCTTGGATTATAGAAGGAAAGAAGCTGTTGAGTTGCGGCCCCACGAACCACAGAGTGTGCCCCCTGATCATCAGGTTGTGGCCCCAAGGTCGTGAATGAGCCCCTCACATCTTCAATGATCTGAGTGATAAGCCTCAGGGTGCACCCTGAGCATATCAGTCTCATATTATGGCTTCGTCTGCAAGTATGATCGCCACGATTCACGAATTATCTTTTCTTTGAATAAAAATTGTATTGAGGTGCAGCCCCATGAGCCTTAGAGTGTGCCCCCTGATAGGCAGGTTGAGGCCCCAAGGTCATGAATGAGCCCCTCTACATAAGAGAATGACATTCTAAAACGAAGTATTCATCATGATGTTCATCCGGATTAGAAGAGACTTTGTCATTGCCCTCGTCCATACGTGCCCTAAACAACAGGGCACGCCCTCGACAACTCTGACAACACTTCTTAAAATTCCCCTTTTGGGATGCCTCTTTAAGAGATGCTCCTTTAAGGAATGATATTCTGATGTTGGGGGATAGTACTGATGCACCTCCCTAGCCCTACATATACATGTATTCCAAGACAATTTGTATGAACAGCGGAATACCTCCACGGGGATGCCTCTTCGTGAGATGCCCTTCATAGGATGCCTCCTTGTGAAATACCTCTTCGTGAGATGCCCTTTATTGGATGCCTCCTAGTGAGATCCCTCTTCGAGAGATGTTATTCATAGGATGCCTAATTTTGAGATGCCCCTTCATGGGATGAGATTTGAAGTAGCCCGTGGCCGAAGAATGCACTCTATCATTTTGTAAAGCATTTAAGGGAGAGGCCCCTGAATAGTCATATAAGCGATTGATGGAGTATTTTTAATAGGGTAAGGCTAGTGCCCCTATTATGAACAAAGTGATGCTTTAGCTCCCCATTCTACCTGAAGTTTATTGAAGTGAAGTCGATTGAAGAAGGGCAATGCCTGAATAGTAGACTACAAGGTAAATTAATTACCTCCTAGTCTAGGGGGGTAGTCCATGTACACTTTCTTTAGTCTTAGTTAAGTGAAATTTTTAAGTTTTTCGAGAATGCAAGATTATGCATGTAGGGCGCGCCCTGGAGGGTGAGTTTGAATAGTTCACGTACAATGGAAGACGCGCCCTCGGGTAGAAGATGTGATGCGGAACTTTTCCTTGTAAGCATGCAAACCTTCCCTCTTTTGATGATGCGCCATCCATCTCCACAACCTTTTGAAGCCCCAGCGCAGTTCTCTTAGATTTTATGGTTGCAGCTTCCCGAACTCCGAAGTCATCAATCCAATTCTTAGAGGGCGCGCCCTCAGCATGGGGGGTAACCAAGCCCAGCGTGAATCTTATGTTCAACTATAGAAGGTAGGAGAAAGTCTCAAAGTATCCCACAAAATCATCATCGAACAGGGAAAACACTTCAAGTTGAAGAAAGTTCTCAAAAAAGCTGTCAGATGGCGTGCCTTCATCCTCATGATCTGAGCGCCCACTAGTGAAATCCAGCGGGATGAAGAGAGAATGGCCAAGGAGAAGAAAGACTTTGCAATATTGAAGGAACGCTTAGTGATGACGATCTAAGTATGGCACTCCTTGAGCATCCGAAGAAAGAAAAGCACTTGGAATCGAGGCCCCGTGATCCACAGCGCGCGCCCCCTGATTACAGGTCGAGGCTCCTTGGACATGAGCGAGCCCTTCCTCGAGATGGTGATCCACAGCGCGCGCCCCCTGATTACAAGTCGAGGCCCCTTGGATATGAACAAGCCCTTCATCAAGGTGATGCTGGAAGAAGAAGTAGCTGAGACCATGAAGATTAGTGGATGAAGAAGTATCAAGAAGAGAGGCGACTTCACAACAACGAGGATGCGCCTTCAGGAGATAGATCTCTTCGTATCACTCAAATTCCTTCAAGTACTTCTAGTGAAGTGAGGTCGAGGGCGCGCCCTCCCTCTAAAGTAAAGCATCAAGAAGGTTTTCAGGGAAATCCACGACCTCAAGGGAATCCACAGATTGAAGGAAATCCACAAGCTCAAGGTCAAAAGGAACAAACTCAGACTCAAGAGGTAATTTTCACACAACTTCATGCCGGAGCTCCAGGAAATGCTCAGACGATAGCTCAACATCCACGCTTGGGGGGTACTCAAACAACTATGCCACCAAATGTTCGAAATATTTCAGTGTGGGGATTTTTAATGTCGACGACTTGAAGAGGCTTCTTTCTCACTTGGATGGAGGAAGGATATCTGCTACAGTACAAACCACTTCTCCATTTTCAACAAAGGTTAGAGAGGCATAGCTCCCTACAGGATATAGATCTATGACCAATGATCTACATTTTCATGGAAATGCAGACCCTGTGGAATTCTTAGGGCGTTTTGATATTGAGATGGATGTTTATCAAGTGACTTCTTTAGCAAGGTTCCGATTGTTGGCAGCAAATTTCAGGGAGAGTGCTCAGCAGTGGTTTCAGAAGCTTGGGCTAGGTGTGATTACCTTCTGGAAAGTGATGAGGACTTTGTTTTTTACTAAGTTTCAAGCATTATTGAAATACGCTCCTCCTATCACAACCTTGGCCAACATTAAACAGAAGGAAGGAGAAAGCTTGCAATCTTATTTCAAGAGGTTTAATGCAGAATCCATCTTGGTCAGGGAAGCAATAGATGAGACATTCAAGAGTTTCTTGATAGTTGTATTGCAGGTAGAAACAGATTTCTGGAAGCATCTCCAAGGAAGAGACTTAGCTACTTTGGCCGATATGTTTGCAAAAGCTGAATCTTTTAAGGTAGTGGAGCAATCCTTAGTAGATAATCAAAAGGCAGAAACTCAGGGGGAAAGGATAGATTTGAAAGTCCTGTCTATCGCAGCGAAGCCGGTGCTAATAGAGTGAATGCAACTGGTGTTGGAAGAGAATGGGGACCTACAGATACACATGCCTATGATCGAAGAACAAATAATTATACTCCGTTGATGGCTTCGATTGAGCATATCTTCGAGGTGAACAAGAACAAAGGACTCTTCAGGAAGCCAGAAGCCACTTTACCTGGCAGAGGAAAGACAAGAAGAAGTATTATGAATATCATGATCTACGGGACATAACACTCACGAGTGTCATCAGTTGAAGGATGAAATTGAAGATTTGATCAAGGAAGAATACTTAATTGATTGAACTGTTAGAGAGATCAAAAAGCACAAGGAGAATGTTGAGAGGAAGGATGGAGGACGCACCCTCTATGTTGAGGATATGTCCGAAGAAAAGAAGTTTGTCAAAGAAAGAAGCATCCACACCATCTTTGGAGGACATCACTTGTGAGGTGACAGTAATAATGCTTTGGAGAGATATGCTAGAGAGGCGAGATATACACCTCTCACCAATGTGAATAGCTTGGAGCTAAGGCCACCTAAATTGTTTAAGGGAGAATGTGCAGATATTACTTTCACTGAGGATGAGGCTATATGGGTACACCATCCTCATAATGATGCATTGATTGTGGCTATCCAGATTGGTTCTAAGAATGTGCATCGATTTTTTGTGGACAATGGAAATGCAGTGAATATTCTGTATTACGACACTTACAAAAGGTTGGGACTTCCAGACAAGGACATGGTAGCAGAAAATGCATGGATTTATGATTTCTCAGGGGAAGCTGTGAAAGTAATTGGAGCTATCAAGCTACTGGTAACTCTTGGAGAAGGTTCTCTTTCTGCAACTAAAATGATGGAATTTATGGTTTTGGATCGGGAATCGGCACATAATGCCTTGGTAGGGCGTCCTCTGTTGAAGGAGATGAAGGTTGTGACCTCTATCTACCATCTCACAATGAAATTCCCCACTCCAAATGGTGTGGAAACCGTTCGAGGGTCGCAACATGATTCGAGAGATTGTAATCACAAGGCAATCAAGGGGTTCAGAAGATAGAGAGATGGAGGGCGCGCCCTCTTTGGAAGTAGTTCTGAAGGAATCATGAGTGTTGTCGAGAGAAGTTCAAGTTCACTATCTTGTCCAAAAGTTGGAAGATGAGGTGCCACCGAACAGGGCGCGCCCTAAGAATTACAGGTGGCGGATGCTTCAATTTTTGATGATTTTCAGGAAGAGATTCTAGAAGAGATTGAAGAGGAAAATTCTGATGACATTATACCAATCAATCTTAGAGGTGAACAGGTCGAGGGAAGAAGAATGTTATTGGAAGGCATGGCAAATGCCCTTGTTGAGGAAGACTCTCAAAGAGGATGTGCCCTCCAAGAATGGTGTCATGATTAACGCGAGGGCAACTTATTAAAGATTGGTGAATATGATGTTCAAAGATTTGATTGGAAATACCATGGGAGTGTATGTGGATGACAACTGAAGGGGTTCGAACGTCTTAATATCATAACGCACGCCCTCTGTAAATATATATTTTGCTTTAGTATTGCCCTGTGAGAAGAATACATTCATGCATAGTACTTCTTGTTTCTTACGCCATGTTAGCTCATGTAAGCTTTAGAGGTATGGTGCATAGGTGTCATCCCTCTTTAAACATTAGAATTTTCAAAGATGTATAACTAAGGAATAAAAGGACGCGCCCTCCGTGCGATAGAAGAAAAGAAACGTAAAGGCTCGCCTTGGAAAAGAAAAAACTACAAAGAAATTTTGGTGTTGTTGAAGATTGAAAATTCCATGCTTCATCTCTGATTTTACATGGAATTGGGGGGTAGTTGTTATGCCCAAAATCTTGCACATGTACTTTATTCTGGATTTCGGTCGATATTGAGTTGTAATTTGGGGATTTCTTAGATAAATTAGGATTTTGGTGAGAATTTGTTGAAGGAGGACGCGCCCTCACCTCCCGCATGTGGAGGGCGCGCCCTAGGTGATTTGGAAGCAATTAAAAAGAATGTTTATTGGTTTTACAAGAGATTATTGAAGAAACTAAGAACTAGCCCTCTCTCAGGACTAGCCCCCTCTAAGGACTAGTCCTCTTCTAAGGATGTGTCCTCTGTGATTGAAGGAATTTGTCAAATGTTCCTTGTTAGCTGATTTTTACAGGTTGATTGAAGAATTCCCTCCTATCGTATCTCAGAAGGGGGATGTCCGTCGCAGAAGGCCTCCAGGGGTTTGCCTGGATTTAGGGACCCTTCTATACACTGAGGGCGCGCTCTCTATGGTGGAAAGATGGGTACCTCTTTGGTGTGTGCTTTGGAGCTCTGTTCCTGTATTCAATGGGCGCGCTCTCATTGGGGAACTTTGGAGTAATCCTGCACTTTGCACCCAAAAGCTCTGGATCACCTGTCCTACTATCTAGTGGGTGCTTCCCATTCGGGGGACAGGGATGCGTTCTGCACTTGGGGTAAACAATGGCTATACCCGCATCCTTGAAATCAAGAAATAGCTGGTAGCGGAAAGGACTAGTCCTCGACGGGGGAAGTTTCCTTATCCGTGAAGTCTTGGGATCACGGATGAGCCTTGGGCCTTTTGTGGTTAGCCCTCATAGTAGAACATTCCGGATGCTGGACCGACAATCCAAGCCCAATTGGGTTTTTTGCTTTCCAAGAATTACGTGGGCTTGATCCTCTATAAATACAAAGGTACGTAGGCAAATTGGGGGGATGGAAGCGAAGAGCTCTACGAGCCACCACCAAAACCCTCTCAATCTCAGCCCCCAATTCATCACAGCCACTACACTCCGGCGATTTTTTCGGCGAAGAACCACCATCGTAGATCTTGATTCGGACGACGTAACTTGAATTTTGTTGTTACCAAATTCCTCCGTTAACACTTCATCCCCACACTTCCATAACCATCTCCTCTATTAAAATTATTAGATTTGAAGAGTTAATTATCTGAAGCAAACCATACATGCTATGCATTTCTATTTAGATTTTATCGATCGAAATACATATAAGTGGTGTAGTGTTGTGTTGACCAACTACTAGAAATGACGTGGCGGTGGTATGATGGCGAAATAAAAACAATGGTGGTATAGAGGGAGCGAGATATATAAATGGAGAAAAATTGAAATTTAGATTTTTTTTTGTATTATTAAGATTTATTTTAAATGTAAAATATATGAAGTTGAAATTAGATTTTAGTTCTTATTTTAAGAGAAAGTTTCATTTGAGCATTTAATTACATACTAGCTTATAACCCGTGCGATGCACGGATTTTTTTTATATGAAATAAATTTATTTTATATTATTAATATTTTATTTTTATATAATTATTTTAATTTAAATTTAAATAATATATATAAATTTAATTAATGATATGCATGATTTATAACTTAGTCATATAAAATACGTCATTAAAGAAATTCGAATCTTATGTTTTGGAAAGTAACTTTATCATATAAAATATTTAATCATCAGATCTAAAAGTTCTGATTTTTTTACAAAAAATCAGACGGTTTGTATTCGAATTTCTATTATATATTTTTATTAGTGATCGAAAAATATGGTGTGATATTTTTGGATATATATTAATAATTATAAGATTATGTTTTAAATTATAAGGTAACATGTTTTAATTAGAAAAGAAATATTAATGATTGTAAGATTATGATTGCAAAATTATGGTTTAAATTAAAAGGTAATGTGTTTTAATTAGAAAATAAATATTAATGATTGGAAGATACCATATTTTAGGTGTGTATAAAGGGTAATATGTTCAATTAAAAGTAAACGTCTTTTAAATTGATTGAAAGATACGATGTTTTAGGTATCTATTAAATTTTATTTAATATTATAATTATCTTTTTATATAATTATTATTTTAATAATTTTAATTTAATATACTCATATTTACGGATTATACTAATGTTTCCTTATTATAAACATTATATAATGATTTTTAATATATTTTATTAATGAAATATGATTTTTTTTGGGTATATATTAATAATTATTAGATTATGTTTAAATAAAAAAGGTAACGTATTTTAATTAGAAAGAAAATATTAATGATTTGAAGATATGATATGTTTTTATAAAAGCTAATATGTTCAAATAAAAGTAAATGTGAAAATGGCAATGGCTAATTACCATTAATTATATTATGTCATTATTTATTTTAATAATTAGGAAAACCAAACGACAAACTTTCAATCTTTCGACTTTAATATGATAGTATAAAAAAGGTAACATATTTTAATTAGATAGAAAATATTAATGATTTGAAGATATGGTACATTGATGTTTTTATAAAATATAATATCTTCAACTAAAAGTAAATCTGAAAATGGTAATTGCTAATTACCATTAATTATATTATGTCATTATTTATTTTAATAATTAGGATAACCAAACCGAAAACCAAACCGACAAACTTTTAATCTTTCGACTTTAAAAGATTTTAATTATTTTATTTAATATAAAATTTAATTTATTTTAATAAACTATTATTATTATTTTTAAATTTACATATGTTGCATACTTAATTTCATGACATAAATGAATATCATTAATTCAACATTATTTTTAAATTTATTGTTAAATATCTTAAGAATTCGATAGATATTTTAAAAAAAATTATTTAGTGTAACCTAAAATGAAAATAATAATATTATAATTACTACTTTTTTCAGCTAATGCACATTCCATTGTTTTTTTTTTTAACATTGGAACCCGCAGCTGCTACCCTTCGGGTGCGCTCTGGGTAAACCCATGGGCTCATGCAATAGCCTGCAAACCGCACAAGTGCGACAGGCTCTGCCCCAAGATGGCATAATCACAAATTCGCCTCCCATGGGAGTCGAACCTGTGACCAAGAGGTGAGATGACCTCTCTTTAACCAACTGAGACAACCCTTGCGGACTGCACATTCCATTTTACATTTTCCCTAACTAAAACATCTTCTTTTCAAATACTATTATATTATAAATAGGGTATATTTTGTGGTTTGGTTAATCCCTAATTTTTTTGTTATCCCCTCATTTTTTGTTATTCCTTTCATTTACACCGTTTGATTTTCAACTCAAATATATGATGACCGTTAGATATAAGTATAACAATACTAAAAGTTGTTTTATTTCATTTTGTGAACAACATATTAATTTATATTTAATACTAAAAGTTGTTATACACAAAGGTGTAAGCTTTGAATCCTCTTAACAACATATTAAAATTAATATTTATATTATACTATACTATAAGTAAATTATAAAAAATTAAAAATAACCCGTACTTTGCACGGGTTATAAGCTAGTATTTACTAATTAATTTTCTAGATCTCTCCTCTTTTCCGCACTCTTATATTCAACAAAATAAAATAATAATAGTATAATTACTAATAATTAACCAATTATCATTTTCAGCTAAAATGTATCATATTTTCTATATTTTTAATTAAAATCCCTTATTTTCTAGAAATATCATGAATAACATATATAATTAATATCAAATCATATTATTTAAAAATTAAGCGTACAAAATTTATATATTAAAAAATTTAATTCAAATTAAAGAACAATAATCATATAATATTAAAGATCAGTGCAATGCACGAATTTTAAGCTAGTACAATATTATTTTATTTTAATTATAAGTTTGGTGCGTGTGGAAAATTTTAATTGGAGTATAATTAAAAAGAGTATATAATTATGTAAGACATTATTCAATTTTCCTTAAGAAAATATATGCATTTTACTTTATTTATTAGATAAATTTTAATTATGTGAGCAACATGGATTCTGATTGTATAACTCAACGTGTAGTGTTATGTGAAGAGTTTGTATACGGGTATACGGCTTTTTGCTTCATTTTTTAATTAAAAAATTAAATATGTTTTTTTGGAAGGCTTAAAGTTTGTTTTAGGAAGGTCTGAAACAACCGACTAACCAACCAATTATACCCTATTTCGCTTATAATAGATAGTATATATGCAATTATTTGTAAATTGAATGATATTTAATAATTATGTTGTATAAAAAATATTTTTCAATTACTATAACGGAAAGATAAACTAATGATTATGTAAAATTTAACAAACATGATATACTCCATTTCTATAATAGTTGACTATATGTGAAAATTTAATTAATGAGTATTTCCAATTGATGATGTTCTTAATTACTAAAAATTTATTTATTATTAATTAGTAATAATTACTGTTAATTTTTTGCATCCCGTATTTAAGAATATGAAATGGAAAATGGAATTATAAAAAAATATGAAATAAAACCTACAAAAAATGTATATCACTTCATGTATAGTCCTGGAAAAACATATATATACAACTTTAAGCAATATTCTAATGCTTTCACTCTTTTAAATACAAAAATATAATCTGTATTAACAAATAGAAAAATTATTTTATATGAATTAAACAAGCCAAACTGTACGTCCTATGTGTTCAAGTTCTAGTTTGTTTAATTTTATTGAACTCGAATTTGAATTTTTTTTTTGGTCAGGGAATTTGATTTTTTTTTTAATTTCAGAACTTTTGTTCACAAAAATTGTTGTTTATGAATGTTCATGAATAGCTTGTTTCACAAACAGATCATAAATACTGTTAATGAATTTTTATTCACGAAAATTTCAATTTGAAAATTCGTTTTAAGGAACAATTTTTGAATAATTTTATGAATTTTGCTTATTTTTAAAATTAAATTCCATTACCATACAGAGATAACGAGCTGGCACTAAATTTTTCAGTCTCCAATTTCAAAATAGTACAAAGAACAAAATACATGAACCTTTGCACGAACTTATTTAAAATGTGCACCAAAATATAATTTTAATCGAATCATATTTAACTAGTGTTCAACTTATTTATAAATGAAATCTTAAAATTATATTTATCACTATCTCATCGATACAATGAATTAAATATAACCTGATTATTTTTAATCTACCAAACCATTTGTAAGCAAAAATTAAACTATTTACAACTCTACATACACGTGATTTGGGATTAGATGTATTTAAGAGAAGAAATTTGAGACCCAAATTAGAATTAATCTATATATATACATAACTTACTTTTAATCTCAAATAAAGTAATATTTAGCTCTAAAATATTTTATTGATTTATATGTTAATTATTAAATATTCTAAATATATACATTATACACTAAATAAAAGATGTATTTTTAATTAATTCATAGTTGTATAAGAAAGAAATCTAGATTTCAATTCAATAAAGTCATGTAAATATTGTTTCAAAAAAAAAAACAAAAGTCATATAACTGTGTACTAAAATATAATTTTATATTTCTATTATAAAATATATTAGTTTATTTCTGTTATAGGAAAATTTTGGTATAACAATAATTGTGTAAAAACGAAAAACGAAACTTACTCAGTTATAATACCACTCAAAGTGGTGTCTGAGGAGGGTAGATGTACGCAGACCATGCCCCTATACAATAGGGAGGCTGTTTCCGAAGGACCCCCGGTCATTACAAATATAGAAATACAAATACCGAAAGGAAACCTAATACAAACTAAGAAACTCACACACACGCAGGAGTCGAACCCCTGACCTCCTTCAAAGGAGACCAGTGGCTCAACCACTGCACCACAATAATTGTGTAGACTGCTGAAATCACGGAACAATATACAAATATTTTGCTTAAGAACATGAAGAATACGAAATGATGATTGGCAATTTATGTGACTGATCATGTTGTTGATTGATAGAGTACCGTAAAAATTCCAATTATGTAAATTGTTTCTCAACGGTAACACCCCTATTTATAGGATTCAACCCACATGTAATTTTTGGAGAACAAGATACTTAGATGGGTTAGGGTCACTACACCATAAACAGCCTACGGTAACACCAAAAAAATGTTACAGCAGGTCCATTATATGTTAGCTTAGGCCCAAAAATAGCTAAGGTAACATCTTTTCGATGATAGCTCTCAGCATGTTGCCTTAGGGGTCTAAGCTAACATCTTTGATCCCTAACGTAACATGCATTTTTATGTTACCTCAGCTTGCTATGGTAACATAACTGAGGTCTACGCTAACTTAAAATCTATGTTACCTTAGAGGTTTAATTTTTTTTTAAAAACAGTGGGACCCACGTAGGGACCACACGCAGTGGTCCCCACGTGGGGACCACTGTGGGACCCACGTGGGGACCACTGTGGGACCCACTGTGAGCCCACTTTTGTTGGTAACATTGTATGCCCTAGTGTAACATCTTTTATGTTAGCTTAGGTTTTTTGTAGCAACATTTCCATTAGCTAAGGTAACATCTTTCCAAAAAAAATGAACAAAACAGCACACAAATATTATACAATCCCAAATTAAACCTGCTGTTCATTCCAAATCCAACAACACATTACCAAATTCATAATCCAAAACAAGTACATCCACCAGCCACTACATACTCAAACATAATCCAACTGATAGTCTAATATTACTACTAAAGTCTCCAACTCAAATATAGAGATCATAGGTACTAATAGTAGTAGCAGAATACCATAAAGTGAAAACATAGAGATGTCAGTGCCATCCATACTAGAAGCTACTCCCGCTAGTCATAGGCGTACCATCATCGTCACTAGAAACAGTCGCACACAAATCCTCAAGATTAACTGTGATGTTTGGGTTGGCTTCGGCTAGCTTTTTAAGAACCATAGCGAGATTCTGTTGCACCTTCTTGTTCACCTGCTCATCAACATCTGCTTGGACTTGTTTCACCTTCTCCTCAACTTCATCAGCAAGGCTTTGCCTTATCTTCTTTGTCAGCTCTTGCACGTACGTGTCTGTTGGAGCATTAGAACTGGAACCTACGACTGATGGCTTTGCACATCTCCCTAAGAGCCAAGTTGGACCATGTGATTTTCCATCTGAAAACAGTTCATGACCAATAGCATCTCCAGCATTGAGTTTTTTGCTAATCGTTTCCTACCAAATAAAGCCACATGAATATATGAATACAGAAAAGTCAGATGTTTATCAACTACATTTAATTGATTATGAAATAAAAAACTTACAATTTTGGTATTCATTATTTTAGGATCAGTCTTGTATGTGCGTCCTTCATAACGTTTCCGAGTTACTTCAAAAATCTTTGCGTCACATGGTGCAGCCTGATCCGGTGCCTTCTTTTTCTATCAAAAAAGAAGGTACAAGACATGTTACATGTTACAGATTCAACATATGTCTAAAACATAATAAACATTAGAATGTAAGCTTTGAAAAAAATTGTGTACTGGCTACAAACATCTAACTTTATTACTGCATTTTTTTACTAATTTGTTTTTCTAAATTATATTAACACATTTATTCTAGCATGTACTACAACTATAATTTAACCCTACTTAATTGCCATGCTAAAATATATATAAATGAACAATATCTTTGTAAGGTAAAATGGGAAATGTTCGACGATCAGGCAATTAGAAGAATTGGAGTTCTCATATAGGTTCAAACATAAAATTTAGTAGTTTTAATCTGTGAAATTCAATAAGTCAATTTCCTTTTGAAAATCAACTAGCTAAAACATAAAATGAATTATTCTTAATTAATCACAGGAGACCAACCAAGAATTGATCAGCTTTAAGTACTTCCTCATTGAGTCCATGATTTCACACCATACATGAAAGACAATAAATTAATTAATCACATACCAACTTGTTTCGAGCTTGTGCGAAACTTTTTGGGCCTTTAGTGTGAGTGTCGACATATAATTGACGACTAGCTGAATTTTTCTTGGCTCTCTCCTACAAAACATATGAGAAATAGCAGTTTATATAAATATAAGATGATCTTTGGTGCTTAAAGATTCAAATGTATATACCTGAACACTCTTGTCATTCCAGTACTCCAAGAGCAGTTTGAACCTCTCGACTGGAATTTCATCTGGCCTATTTTCTAGCCTTTGTTCATCATTTTCATAGGCTGTATAATGTGCCGCCTTAATTCGACTCTTATACCCCTTCCAAAGTGCATGAATTGTCTGCTCCACCCACTTTTCCAATTCTTCGGGAATAATATAGCGAGCCTTGAAAAGAATAAATTAATCAATGATAATAAATAAATCATTTTTCAGTGTATTGCATGTGTCACTATAATTAATTAAAACAGAACCGTGTTTGCACTAAATCACGCAAGCGTACGTGGTCACAAGTAATATATGAATAAGTCGAGTTCGTTCCCACAGAGATCTGGTTATGGTTTTAATTCAGTAGATGTACCTATGCAACAATGTATGATTATTATTCACTGCTAAGACAATTAACAAATTGGAGTTTGATTAACTAAAAATTAATTAAGAAACAAATTAACAAACTAAGAATTAACTAACTAACGAGAATTTAAATCTAATTACTTCTGCAAGAGAAAGCATGGAATCCTAACTTCATTAAATACTTTTCTTAGATCTGACGCCTTTAATCACTATATGCAATGGTTATGATATCTGATCGGATAACACGAAACAAGTATACGCTACTTCTCAGTATACGAATACCAAACTAAGCATACATCTACAAAAGAGATAGAAGATGAATAGACACCAATTATGCTTAGACCCTATATGTCTATAGAATTTGAAAACATAACGGTTGAAGAACAAGTTATCATTAAAATCACACAGGGCAATATAAGTATTTTCATCTCATACTACGAATCATGTTGATAAACAATCATGAACCTATGCTAGCATGGCAAGTTCTAAATCTCAAGATCCACTTTCACTTCACAAGATATTAACAATTTAGATGTTAGCTACGCATCTAGCAATTAAGCACAACCATACGAGGATATCAGATATACATCACACACAGATCTTTAAAGCAATCAAGATACTAAAGCTCCATAAATAAATCCGTTAGAATCCCATGACAACGATTAGCCCATAATTGAACCACTCGTCATCATGAGATCTGATGAAACCATTATAAAAACAAAGTATGAAAAGATACAAATAAAACTAAGTAATTGATACGTAATGGTGTGTTTTTTTTCTGTCCCCCAAGATGTGTATTTATAGCCCCAATTTGCCTCTCCATCAAGCAATTGCCGTTTTAGAGTTGGAATAGGAGTATGGCAATTTCCGTTCTTGAATGAGAATAGAATTGCAAATTCCATGTGTAGATCTGATTCTGGAATGTTCTAGCAGCCCAGAGCAATTACCATACTTATTAGAAGTAGGAATTATAGCAATTTCCTTGTCAAAGTTGAATTTCTGCAGTTCGGCACATAATACGTTTCCTAAACTGATTCGGTTTTGAAGGAAAATTCGTAACTGACTTTTCTTCAGTATTTCTGGGCCGTTCCAGTTGTATTTGGACATCTGAACCACTTTAAAATGATAGAGAATCTCGTTAGCTTCGCGTGGACAGTAAGATCGTCCAAAACGGACTTGTAGAACTCAAGATATGGCCAAAACAGTGAATCAGCATATGGCAGAATGATCTCCGCGCCGTAGCGCCCAATCCACGCTGCAGCGCGCCCTGGGGTCTGTCCAAGATTGAAGAAAATTGCTTTGTCTTCGCGTGAGCTGTAAGATCGCTGAATTCGGACTTGTAGAACTCCAGATATGGCCAAAACAGTGTAGACTGCGCAGCCGACCCGGAAAATCCGAATTTTAATCAAATTAACCTCTAACTCTCTTAGCTCTGCAAAACTCAATGAAAACACATTAAACACACCACATACTTGAGTCCAAGTAATCAATTTAAGCCGATATGGAACGCTCCAAGTGGATATAAAATCCACTTATCACACCTCCAAACTTAAACCGATGCTTGTCCTCAAGCATGCATAAACAACTAACACTAACTAGTACCACTTCCGTAGGTGATTACGGTTGCATTTGGCATATGCAACAAGCCCTTTAAACCCCTAGGCAGCCCTAGTGGATGAGTAAGGTCTCGTGAGGGCCTATAGTGAATGTACCCACAAAATTCATTGCAATGCATGAATGCAACTAATATGAAAATGCAATCAATATATTACTAATATCCTACCATACATTCAAATCCTCTTATGCCATATCAACTTAAGAATCAAAGTAAATACGCAATGTCTTGGTGTCGAAAGTGCAAGTATTCACATAGTCTACTCAATGAACATGCATAAGTTCTCACAAGTCCATGTCAAGTGTAAGAATAAGTTAGTAAACATGCTAAGCCTACAAGAGCACATCTTTGAGACAAAAACTCGGGATCTCATACGCAAAAACAAGTAAACACTCACAATCCACTCATAAAAGAATATTCACTCAAGAACAAGGGTAAGTGTATCACTCAATTCCAACAAAATCATAAGCATGCTTGACATTTGGTATCAATCTAACTCATAACACAACATACATCAATGACGATAATCAAAATGTCTTTATTTGGGTTGTAAAGGGGCTAGGGACAAGGTATGTCAAATAAGCCAAAACAGGTGAAGTGTCAAAAACTAGTAAGTACCATGATGAATTATACACAACACCCTATTTTTCCCCCCACATAATTTATTATTTTTCTTCCAACAAAAACACTCGACTTGTCGACTAAAGTAGGATCACAATAACACAAATATGCTCTCATAATATAACTTTTTTTTTTCACTTTTTTTTCTTTTTTTTCGAGAGCTAAAGCAACAATAATATAGACAATAACAATGATCCCACGATTTTATTACACATGCCGACTATCAAGCAATAACCAAACCCAAATTTCAATATTTTCCCCAAAATTATGACCAACAATAAACCCCTCCTTGCACACCTTATTACTCCCTTAAGCACCCTACTAGCATTTGACAATGCGGGTTCAAATTAATGTAAGGCCAATACATGAAAAAGGTCTAGGCAAGTAATGTGGTATGTCACCGAAAAAATAGGATTAAGCTCAACGGGTTAACTAATTGATCATGTAAACATGGTGTGGTAATATGGGAAAATATGCGGTTAATCCTAAATGCCTTTATCATTTTAATCGTCAAATAATGTCATGCGTTTCAAGAAAGACCTCAAACAACTGCTAGCAATGCAAACAATCCGTGGACACTCAAGCAAACGAATAAAATTGCAACAAATATGTAATATGGCTCAAAAGCTCACTTGGCGGGAAAAACATACTCAATCCCAAGCAAAAATCTCTCTAATGCACCTACTTGTATTCAAAGAATGCAAACTAAATCATCTTGCACATATTCATGTCCTTCTAATTACTCACAACATTCAATAAGTCTACTAGCTTCAACTTACTAGTGTATGTGTGTGTACAAGAACAAAGCATATCACTTCTCAATCAAAAGTGTCAACAACACAAAATTCCTATCAAGCATGGGTGCAAATGCAAACTATTATGAACTCACATGATATATAAAAACAGAATGTCCTATATTAAACAAACGTAGATATCACGAACATAAATGCATAATTTACTAATACTAATATGCAAAGCATGAAATCCTACATGAATACAATGACTAACAATCACATATATATACACTACTTATCCCTCAAACCACCCCCAAACTTAAAATATTCAATGTCCTCATTGAATGGAAGTAAATACGAGGGAAAGTAGAAAACATACCAGTATACAACAATGCTTGGGTTGCCTCCCAAGAAGCGCTTCTTTAACGTCAATAGCTTGACGTTACTTCCAAACCTCCATTAAGGATGATAATAGTTTGCCTGGTCCTCTCTTCGTGAAACTTCATCGTCATCACGGCGGCACACTTTCTGCCCTTTCTCCTCGCTTGGCCTATTCGTATAACAAATATGTCCTATTCCAATGCCGTCTTCTGTTGACCCAAAATCTGTCAATTTGTAGAATAACAAACATTCGCGGGCTTCGCTTGAATATAATGGAGGAGGGTAAATGTAAGTTGCTGAAGCCTTTGGTTTCTCAAAGAGAACTTCCTCCATTGGCTCTGATGCGCTACCTCCATCTTTAAACTCTAAGTCAAGTAGAAGACCTGCATCTTTCCCACGTTCTTCAGCCTCTTGGTACGTACATACCAATTCTTGAAATTTGTGCAGCTCATCAGTGTCTGTCCCAAATAGTGCCCTTTCCAAATCATCCGCCATCCTAACATGATCAAATTCCTCACATGGCTTGCGAATGCTCACCTCACCTTGGAATTTGTCTTCCTCAATTAAGCATGCAGTACCTTGCTCCAAGTCACCGTTATTTTCTGGAATTGCCTCTAGTATGAGTTGTTGTTTCTCTTGTTCCAAAACACTCAAAACTTGAGCAACTAGTGTCTCCATAGATTTGAGATTCTTCTCATGACCCTCTACAAGCATCCTAATCTCCTTCCTAATCTCCTTCAAATCATCAACCTCATCTGACTGAAAAGTAGGAGTAGGTTGCTGATGTTGAAACTCTTCACTTCCAAAGAAATATGACATGTCTGGACATCTTGCTGGTACTGTTGAGGATGGTATGGAAAATATGGTTGTTCCTCATAAGTGATATATGGATCAACTCCTTCGTAGTAACAATATTTTGAGGGATCATGAACGCCAAAACACCGCTCACATTGATAAGGCATGGATGTACTCGAATATGCCCACCATGGCAACTCCTGGCCTGCCATCTTCAAACACTCAAGTACCTGAACACAACGAGCTAAACAAGATAGTTAAGAAAAAAAAAATCCGAGTCAGTGAACTCTAACGACCACTATTGACAAGCACATAAACCAAAAATAAAACACCGATGATCCCCGGCAGCGGCGCCAAAAACTTGTTTGCACTAAATCACGCAAGCGTACGTGGTCACAAGTAATATATGAATAAGTCGAGTTCGTTCCCACAGAGATCTGGTTATGGTTTTAATTCAGTAGATGTACCTATGCAACAATGTATGATTATTATTCACTGCTAAGACAATTAACAAATTGGAGTTTGATTAACTAAAAATTAATTAAGAAACAAATTAACAAACTAAGAATTAACTAACTAACGAGAATTTAAATCTAATTACTTCTGCAAGAGAAAGCATGGAATCCTAACTTCATTAAATACTTTTCTTAGATCTGACGCCTTTAATCACTATATGCAATGGTTATGATATCTGATCGGATAACACGAAACAAGTATACGCTACTTCTCAGTATACGAATACCAAACTAAGCATACATCCACAAAAGAGATAGAAGATGAATAGAAACCAATTATGCTTAGACCCTATATGTCTATAGAATTTGAAAACATAACGGTTGAAAAACAAGTTATCCATTAAGATCACACAGGGCAATATAATTATTTTCATCTCATACTACGAATCATGTTGATAAACAATCATGAACCTATGCTAGCATGGCAAGTTCTAAATCTCAAGATCCACTTTCACTTCACAAGAGATTAACAATTTAGATGTTAGCTACGCATCTAGCAATTAAGCACAACCATACGAGGATATCAGATATACATCACACACAGATCTTTAAAGCAATCAAGATACTAAAGCTCCATAAATAAATCCGTTAGAATCCCATGACAACGATTAGCCCATAATTGAAGATGAAACCATGATAAAAACAAAGTATGAAAAGATACAAATAAAACTAAGTAATTGATAACCATATGAGGATATCAGATATACATCACACACAGATCTTTAAAGCAATCAAGATACTAAAGCTCCATAAATAAATCCGTTAGAATCCCATGACAACGATTAGCCCATAATTGAACCACTCGTCATCATGAGATCTGATGAAACCATGATAAAAACAAAGTATGAAAAGATACAAATAAAACTAAGTAATTGATACGTAATGGTGTGTTTTTTTTTCTGTCCCCCAAGATGTGTATTTATAGCCCCAATTTGCCTCTCCATCAAGCAATTGCCGTTTTAGAGTTGGAATAGGAGTATGGCAATTTCCGTTCTTGAATGAGAATAGAATTGCAAATTCATGTGTAGATCTGATTCTGGAATGTTCTAGCAGCCCAGAGCAATTACCATACTTATTAGAAGTAGGAATTATAGCAATTTCCTTGTCAAAGTTGAATTTCTGCAGTTCGGCACATAATACGTTTCCTAAACTGATTCGGTTTTTAAGGAAAATTCGTAAATGACTTTTCTTCAGTATTTCTGGGATGTTCCAGTTGTATTTGGACATCTGAACCACTTTAAAATGATAGAGAATCTCGTTAGCTTCGCGTGGACAGTAAGATCGTCCAAAACGGACTTGTAGAACTCAAGATATGGCCAAAACAGTGAATCAGCATATGGCAGAATGATCTCCGCGCTGTAGTGCCCAATCCACGCTGCAGCGCGCCCTGGGGTCTGTCCAAGATTGAAGAAAATTGCTTTGTCTTCGCGTGAGCTGTAAGATCGCTGAATTCGGACTTGTAGAACTCCAGATATGGCCAAAACAGTGTAGACTGCGCAGCCGACCCAGAAAATCCGAATTTTAATCAAATTAACCTCTAACTCTCTTAGCTCTGCAAAACTCAATGAAAACACATTAAACACACCACATACTTGAGTCCAAGTAATCAATTTAAGCCGATATGGAACGCTCCAAGTGGATATAAAATCCACTTATCAAACTGTGAAGGTAAATTATTGCTCATAAATTACCTTGCAATAATTCCACATAGTCTTCTTCAAGTTCTCAGGAACGTGACGCCAAGTTACATAAGTAAGTGACACACATCGCTTTGCAACTGTTCCCAGAAAGTTACTTAGCTCAGATAATACTTTGTCATTATCCGCAATGGGTTGGCAAAATTCATTCATCCCAATGACAATTCTCTTGTCCAAGCTTCTCGTATGAACATTATCCATCCTCGTTTTTCCTCTCAGCCTTTTAGGAACTTCAACTGCAATTGATCAATGTTAATTGAGAAAGTAATCCCTCTGTATACTTCTTGATCACCCTAATAGTAATATATACAGAGCAAATAATTCAAATTCATAAAAAAACATAAGCAAGATATGATAACCTTCTTCATCACCGCCTTCTTCAATATCTTCTTCATTTTCAGGAAAATTTCTTTCCTCGACAGTCCTCTTACTTCCAATTGTAGCTACCGCCTGAATACTTTTTTCCTTTACAACTTGTTCCTCTTGACGTTTTCGCATAGCGATAAAAGCAGCCATTGAATCGTTGCCATCGTCTGGTTGGGGTAACTCTGGTAACTCAATGTTAGGAACTGCAGATTCAGAAGGTTGTACAGGTCGACATGTCACTTCCTTTTTGCTTGCCTCCTCAGTTGCAGGCTTTTTCGATGTAGCCTCCTCAGTTGCAGGCTTTTTCGATGCAGCATTGGCTCGGGATCGTGTTGTTGCTCCACGTCCCATAAGAAGCTTTTTGTTATCCGCTTTCTTTGGTTTCTGAAAAATGCATTTGATTAGATACCATATACTGACTTCCATTTATCTGTACGAAAAGATACAAAAAGAAAGAATCTGTATACCTTCGGTGGAGTAACCGATACATCACCTTCACTACCATCCTCTTTTCCTGGATCATAATCGTCATCACCTCCGTTACACTTCTTTTCATTTCCTTTTCCTTTTCCTTTCTGTATGGAATTGTTAAATCCAGCTGACAGTCTAGGCAAATTGAGAGACTCGTAATAATCATTATTATTTTTTATTCTCATAGCTCTTTCCTTTTCATACTCTGTAAGCTTTTCATACTCTTCAAGAGGTGGTGGAGGGGGTAGGATGGTAGACTGCATGACAGTGCATAAACATGGTTAAACATTGCTTAAACATTAAACAAGAATATATACAAAACTACTGCGAATTACAAAAAATAAGGAGCATTATGGCTTACAAAACTATTTTCTCCCATGTTTTCACCGGCATGTGGTGGATTCGGTAAATCCAACTTCCTCTTAGCCGCAGTAACAGTGGATTCGGTACCTCCCTGTTCCAGATTCTTTGTGCTTCTTGTCTCAGTCTTACGCATCTCCATTGTTTTTTTGTTCTGTTGTTGCTGTTGTAGTTGATGAGTTGTTACAAACTTGCGTTTGACTTGTTTTTTAGCTACAAACATGCAGTAATAGTTACATAGAGTTTTAAGTATAAGAACGCATATAAAAACATACACCCACATTCATCTTATAAAAATTTTGTGAAACATTACCTGCAAGTAGATTATGCCTTGTCCTTATAACCACATGGGGTTGCATTTGTTTCACCGGCTCAACATTATAGTCAACAATGTTGTCGATGTACAAATCAATATTGTCACAACTCTGAATTTCTGCAACTAATTTGAACAGGTCGAAATCATTTTTCACCAACTTCCAGTCCCCCAACTTATCTTTACAGTAAATTCCTCCAATTTCTAGATACTCAAGATCATCCTTGATATGCTCCATCACAACTGTATACGAAAATGTGTCTTCATCAATACCATTCACAACAAACTCTTTCCCATCAGCATAGCATGTCCTCTGGAATTCTCCCTGGTGGTGATATGTGAGATGAAAGATTTTCCCCATCCTATATACACAAAAAAACATTAGCAGTAAGAACATAAATTAAATTAAAGACACATGCATGATATTTTTAACCGAGATTGGCACTTGCCAATACAAAAGGATTAATCAGAAAAATGACAAAAGCAACAACTCAATAACCATGACCTATCTTAAAATTTGAAGTCAGGATGCTACCACTGCCAATCTCATATTAGAAGTCAAGACAAAATCATGTAAATAAGGAGCAAACACTGATTTAGAAGGATTACAAATACTTAATTAGAAGGCAATCACTCAAAAGCATTCTAGTAAAAATTAATACATAAAAAGTCACTTAAAACAATTCAATTAGAAAACTAGGCAGGATTGTTGACTTCGCCGGCCGGATTAGGGACTTGTCTTGATGGGACATCATCCCTACACCAACTAGCCTCATTGACTTGATTTTCCATTTCTGCACCAATACGTATATTGGTTAAAATTGAATCATCTTGACCTTCATTTGCATTCTCACATTCAACATCACACCAGTCCCTCGGTAGATGTTTGATAACATTATACATCATCATTTCGGCTGGATCTTCTACAAAAAATACTTGTTGTACTTGTGAAGCCAATACGTAGGGGTCTGACTTCTGACATAATTTATTAAAATTAAATCGAGTCAGCCCGTACAAATCCTTTTCTTCTTGGTACCAGCAGCACTTGAATAATACCACCGTAAATTCACCCCAATAATCAACTTCCAGTATCTGTTCAATTGCTCCATAGTAATTAACATTGCCAACCTTTGGGTTCTGGTCTTTCGAACTAGCAAAACTAGTAGTCAAAGATGTCAAAAAAACACCATTGTTTTGTGTTGTACATTTTGCATCTCTGTTCTTTGTATGGAATCTGTATCCATTGATTACGTATCCACTATACTCCTTTGCTCCTACATTAGGGCCCATTGCAAGCACTTCAAGCTCTTTTGAAATATTCTCTTTTCTGCCAACCTCTTCCTTCATCCATTTTCAGAAATCTCCCATATGATCTCTTTCCCTTCTATATCTTTTCAACTTTGTTTTACCATCAAATAAAGATCGATGCTCCCTACAATAGTTAGGTAGTTTAAAATTTTAAAAATCTAGAAACATATGTTAATTCTTTAATAATTAAACTAACCGAGAAGTAAAAACTTACTCAATTAAAGACTCCACTTCTTTATTTCCGCAATTGAATAGAATGTAACGATGAATTGCCATCAATTGAAATTCTTCCAAATGAACAGATTTTCCATCTTTATTTTTTCTTGTGCCAATATGATATCGCATTTTTTCTGGAAAACGTTCAAATTTGGCAGGCTTGGTAATTTTAGAACCTGCATCGCCACCCAAAAATCTTGAACAGAAGTACAGGCATTCTTCTGCCAGGTAACCCTCAGCGATAGAACCCTCTGGTTTACTTCTGTTTCACACATAAGATTTAAGTTTGCTTAAATAACGCTCAATCGGAAACATGCAGCGAAGGTGTGCTGGTCCACCATACTCTAATTCTCTGCACAAGTGAACCAGCAGGTGGACCATTATGTCAAAAAAAGCTTGTATAAATATTGTCTCAAATTGACAAAGAGTTTCCACGATCTCATGTTGCAGCCTCTTAATTTTACTCAAGTCGATTACTTTGGCCCAAATTCCCCTTAAAAATGCCCCTAATCTGATCAGAGGGATTGCAACCGCAGGTTTTAATGATTTTTTCACAGCAAATTGTAACAGATAATGTAAAACGAAATGAGCATCATGACTCTTGTAGCCAGAGACTTTCCTCTCCTTCGTATTCACATATCGGCTGATATTGGATGCACTACCATGTGGCAATTTAGCATTTTTTAGTACTGAGCAAAATAAATCTTTCTCTTTATTTGTCATGTCAAATATGGCAGCCCTAATTTCAAGGTGCTTCCCGTCACTTGATTTAATGGGATGAAGTACTTTCCTAATGCCAAGTTCTCGTAAATCTAAACGAGCATTGACATGATCTTTTGACTTGCCAGCGATATTTAGCAAAGTGCCAAGTATGTTGTCACAAACATTCTTCTCGATGTGCATTACATCAAGATTGTGTCGAAGTAAATTGTGACTCCAATACGGAAAATTGAAAAATATCGACTTTTTTTTGAAAGGGGAATCAATCTTCTGCACCTTTTTTCGGCCTGGTTCCTTCTTATTTCCAAACTGATTTACAAAATTAGACAACAATTCTTCTATGTTAGTTCCTGACAAAATTGCAGGAGGCTATCTCATCTCGATTTGTCCATTGAACTTTCTTTTATCAAACCTCCACTCGTGTTCGGGATCAAGAAACTTCCTATGATCCATGTAGCAAATCTTTTTACTATGTTTTAGGTACATTGCAGAAGTCTCGTAATTGCATACGGGACAACCTAAATAACCTTTCGTGCTCCAACCGGATAACATTGCGTACCCCGGGAAATCGCTAATTGTCTTTGCACATAAACAATCGTTGCAGCCTTGGTTTTAAAGGGAAATATTGCATCACATTTGCCGGGACCTTGTGAATCACCTTCTCCAAATTATTGTCACCGCTGCCTTTCTTTTCCCTTACAACCCACCTTGAAAGACCGCAAGTTTTGCAAGAGTCTTCTTTTTCATTTTCACCCCAATACAGCATGCAACTGTTTGGACATGCGTGTATTTTTTTATAATCTAGCCCTAAATCTTTAATTACATTCTTTGCTGCATTAGAAGACAGGGGTACGTTCGCCTCTGGAAACGCAACTCTGATTAACTCTAGTATATCCCCAAATCCCGATTCCGTAATTCCATGAACACACTTCAAGGAATAAAGCCGGACAATGAAACTTAATCGTGAAAAGTTTTTATAGCCTGGATATAAGGGCTGCTTTCCTTCTTCATAAATTTTTTTACCATCGACATTTGGCCCATTAGTACGATGCAACATCTCATCTAGATTATCTCCGAAATCTAAATTATCCTCACACTCCATATCTTCATCACTATCGTAATTTGGACGGGAAATCTGTGAAATTTCTACAATCCAGTTGGCATACAGTGGATAAGGACCACTGCAAACGAGATGATCGTAGATAATTTCTTGACGATGCCACTTGTTGTTTTTACAATTCTTGCAAGGGCATGTCATTTCATCACCTACTGCAAAATTTGGTAATGCATTTTCGAGAAATGCCTTTATCCCACTCCTATATCCTTGACTATACTTTGGAAGATTGATCCAAATAATTTCCTCGTCATCCATCACTACAATTTATAAACATGAGGCTGTTATAATGAAAGACTTATATTTGTGTGTATCAAGACAATTAGTTTGCATTGCTAGACCCTTTTAATAATCTTAACCTAAGGCTCGATAAATTTTTAATCTATAATATTAAATTTTTTTATTTTAACAAATACTAGGCATGGACCTGTAGTGTTAGTTTTACAGGTCTGCAATCATTTAAAACGGCAGCCAAATAATTATATTTTCTTAGAGCTAATTTAGTGTTTATAATTTATTGTTATATTTTTGTGGAAATAGGGGTTATTTTCTATAATCATATTATCTTAACCTTTTTACTCAATAGTACATGTAGTTATAATTTATTGTTATATTTATGTGGAATTAGGGATTTTGATGACCTAAACATCAAAGGGGTACTAAGCAGCCTAGTCCTTATAGGTAAACTAGTGAAGACAGGGGTAAAAAAATGTGCAAGGACAAACAACATTACACACGAAATGTGCAAGGCTTTCCGATAAGAAACGACAAATGAACAAAAAATGTCACACAACGTCATAAACACAAGGACAAGGGTCAAATTTATGGATTACTAATATACATCTATAATTAACAGTACACAGCCCAAACGGGAGAAGCCCAACCAGCACAAAAAACATCTACTAATAAAACATCTGTAACAGTACTAAAATTATAAGCATTTTAACAAAGATGCATACAAACAAACACATGCAAACAAACTTGCATACATACAAATAATCGAAGGAGGAGAGAAATGAGAGAAACATAAAACAGATAATCGAAAACAAATAATAAACATGCAAACATATGCATACAAACAATTGAAAACTAACAAAACACAACAGATACATACAAACAGATGCATACATACAATTAATCGAAGGAGATAAAGGAGAGAAAGGAGAGAAAAGGGGTAATACTTACGAATCTAGCCCAAAATCCACTTAATCGAAGCCCCAAATCACTTAATCGAAGCCCCAAATCGACAACCCAAACTGGAAAATGCCTGAAATTGAAAGTAAACAACAATTAGTTGAAGTTTAAGTGCGAAACATGAATCAATTAAACATATGGGTATATTCAATTGAAGAAACCGAAAAAGCCCCAATTGAAAGAAACCCTAAATTGAAGAAGCCCTAATTTGAAGCCTCAAACCGAGGGGTATATTCAATTAAGCATCATAATTTGAAGCGCGAGAAGATTTACTCAGAGAAGATTTAGGGAAGAGAGGTTTACTATAGAGAGGGCGAGAGGGTGAGAGACAGCGCGAGAGTGTGTGAATGAGTGAGGTTTACTCGTATTTTGTTTAAGTGTAAACTTTACCCTACTAATTTCAGACAGCGGGATAAAATGCCGCTCAATTTTCATTTGGGCCGCTCAAACATTTTACTAGCCGCTCAAACACTACTGTAAACATTTTATTTTTACTTTTCATCGGAAACATTTACTTTTATGTTTTTTTGATTTTTTGATTTTGTTTTTATTATAATATGCATTATATTTAATAAATAAATAGAACCTAAAAAATAATAACAATTAAATACCTTGATATTCGAAAAAAAACCTCATTCAATTTGTAAACTCTTACTTTTTAAAAAAAATCAAATATTATAAAGGTAAATGTGATTTTTAAATAATTAAATACTTTTTTGGTTAAAAAATTCAGAATTGAGTTTTTTAATGATCTAAGGTAACATATCATGTATGTTACTAACATTAAACACTTTAAAGCTAAGGTAACATCACGTTTGTGGCTGAGGTAACATAAAAAACAAAATGTTCTGTTAGGTCCAAAGTAACATGCTAAGGTAACATATTCTAGCAACATCGATGAAAAAAATGTAATGATAGGCCATATATGGTGTAGTGGGTTTTGTTGATCCATTAAGATCCATGTCCATTAGACGCTCGTGGGCTTTCGTATGTAAGCCCGTAACTGATCATGCCCACGCTGTTAGGAGAACCAAAATAGTAAAGTTTTATAATATTAAAGTTTATACACCCACTATTTTACTCCCCTAAACTCACTTTATTACATTAAATATTGATTCTCATCACTTTGCTCACTTTTCTTAATTTTCTCTACTACTTTACAGTTTTTCTTAACCTCCTTGCCCAAATCATTTGTAAACAAATGAGAGGGACGTAAGGAGTAACTTTTAACCCGTGTGATACACGAAAGATTTTAAATATTTTTATCTTAATATTTAATATTTTATCTTATTTTTCATAGTTTCAATATTTGCTTTTTAATTAGTAAGAAACTAAATTATATAAGATAATAAAATATAATAATACGTATTTGACAATATCCTAAATGATAATTTTTTGCTTGTATATTGAAAATAGATAAATAACTTTGTAAATTTAATTAGTTGTTGACGAGAATCGAACCTGGAACCTCTAGTATTAATTTATAAAATGATATAAATTTTTAATAATAATATATTATTGATCTGATTCGAACCTTATACTTATAAGAATATTTTGTATATTATAAAAATAATATTTTTTATTATTACATCCAATAATTCCTTTTTTATTTATTTTACAATCTAATTGATGTTATTCAATATATTAAATTTAGTGTACCAAACTAAAAACCAATCAAATATGGGCCAGTTTGGCAGGACTTAAAATAAGTCCTTATTGACTTATTTTCGGGTAAAAATTTTATATTTTGATAATTTTTTTACACAAGTATTTAATGTATGTTTGAGATTCTATAAATTGCAAAAAAAAAATTAACTTTTTTCAAAAAAAGTTAGGAATCTGTACCTTTGTCTTAAAATAATTTAACTTATTCTGGAAAAATGTTCCCCAAACACCCCTATATCGTATTTCGTTAGGATAGTATGGTAGATAGATAGACGGATAGATATGCTAAAATAATAAACTTTTTAAAAAAATTCTAAGTAAGCGTAACACAAAAAATTCACGTTGTTAAAAACCGAGGAAATTGGTTACAACCAGGACATGTCAAAAAACTTTTGCCATCAGAAGTCTGAACCATTCATATCGCTTCTCTACATTTTTCTTTTATCAATCCCTTTTTATTTTGTTTTAATGTTAACAATTCAAACTTTCTTAATTCTTCCCAGAAATTATCGGCTTACAAACAAGGTAAATAAAAGAGTTAATTTTTTTAAATGCTTATCAATCAGTTTCTTGAAAATATTGAATTTAGCCCTTTGCATGTGTTTCGAGTATAGAAAACTGATTCTTTGTAAATATAAGAATGGAAATCAACATGGGTTTGTTTGGTTTTGTTTAATGGAAGAGAAAACTTGGTTCCTTGATTGTTGATGAATGTTATAGAAACAACTTGTGTATAGATGCATTGATCATTTCTGTAAAATGATTGGATGATTTTGTTTGGGACATGCAGATTGTTGCATAATCTCGAATCAGGGTCTCTTGTTCACAAGATATGGGCAATGCTTGTCTTTGCCTAGGTAAGTAAAGATTTGCGTATTTACATGACTGTTTCTGACCTGCAAGATATGAGCTAATTGGGTTCTCACTTGTTAATTGAGTAGCAGATGATACTTTTAGGAGGTCCAGTGGAGAAGATTTGAATAAATATTATCCAATTAGACCAGACTTTGAGGATGATGCACCAAAATCGCGCTTTCAGCACTGGGTATGGACTGTTAAATCTTGCATGATCTTCGTGAATTTGTTTTGGTAGAGAATATTGAATACTATGCATTTTGTTATGATTTGTTTCTTTAAAGCATGACAATTACTTGCACTTTCGAACTTCACTTTTCTCTTGTTTTGGTTGATAATAGCGGATACTGTGCATTTTGTTATGATTTGTTTGTTTAAGCATATATAACAATTACTTGCACATCTGAACTTTACTTTTCTCTTGTTTTGGTTGAGAATAGCTGATACTAAAAAGATGGATGGAAATTGGGAAGGGGTTATGTTTAGCTAGAAGCACAAATAAGCAGCTTTTGCTACACCAATAGTCATTATTATCTATTGTATCTAGGATGGAAAGTTGGAAGGGTTTATGCATTTTGCAGAGGTCTTGTCATGTAATTATGACATCCCACATGTGGATATGGAATTTTTTAACTGAAGTGTTTATTTGTTCTTACCTTGGATATACTGTTTCGATCAGGTTGGAAGGACTTTGAGTGAAAGGAGATGGAAGGCGGCTATTTCTGAAGATGGTCATATAGATATAGTAGGTGTGCTTAGGAGAATCCAAAGAGGGGTAAAGCATCTCTCCTAAGCTTGCATCCTCGTAACTGCTATATTTTACAACCATTAAGTGTGTTAATAAAGTGATTTCATCAACTGCTAATTTTCCAAACACACTAAATGTCTGACCTCATTAAACCATTTTTTACAAAGTTTTTTCATGGCTAGGTGAGTTTGAGACTTGCACATGATTAGGTGCTCGTTTCTTGACTGTTCACTCACCTTACTATTCTTCTACTCCGGGAAATGAACCTCCTCACATGTAAAAAGTCATCTTCCAAAGTTTTGACAATTGAACAAATAAGAGTCGCGTTTCATTACACAATAGCTCAGTAGTTTCAATTAAGCATGCATGTATGTTATGAAGATAGCCAAGAGAACACTTCTATTTACTATTTAGCATCGTATGTGTATTCCTCATATAGGAACAAGCAGAAACTTTTGGCATTCTCTGTTTCAATCACAAAGCACGTTCTCATTCATGTATAGGATGACAATTTAATGGCATTAAATGTCCAAGTTCTAATAAAATTAACTTCTTTCTTTGTTCTAAAAAGTCAGCTGAATCTAGCCTTGTATAAATGATGAATTCTGTCGAAATAATTCATTACCATTGCTGGTTTTTTTATTAAATTTAATTGAAGGGGTCTTGTAAAGAAATTGGATTTGAGTCAGGTGCTGTATAGTGTGGATGTGCTATCTGTTAGGTATTGATCTTTAAACTTTATGAGCTGTTCAGTTCATCTCTAGTGGAGTTCTCAAGTTTTGTCAGTGGCCCAGTTGCTGTCATATGCACTATGCTTGTTTAGTACTTGAGTCGGTGTTTATGTTTTTAGGGATTTATTTTTATTATATGTGTTTACTACGCATATCTTGTTTTTTATTTTTTTGTCTGTATATCTTGCAGCGTTAGAGGATTTTCAAAATTGTACGAAATTCATGTGAAGTAACAATTCTGGTACTCATTGTAGGGCATACATCCCTCTATTAAAGCGGCAGTTTGGGAGTTCTTGCTGGGCTGCTTTGATCCCAACAGCACCTATGCTGAGCGAAATGAGCTCAGGCAACAGCGGAGGTAGTCTGCCTATTTCCCCTCAAGTAACTAATAAAGTTTTGTTCCTCTAGTTGAGATCAAGACATAGATTACATGTCATTTTATCTCTTGAGAAACAATTGCAATTTCCAAGATTAAAGTATCTAAATTCCAGTCTCATGTAACCACTTGGCCAATGTCTGATAAATTTCACTTCTATTTCTCAATTGGCAAACTAAAGTTTAGTTGGTACGACAATGAGTAATCAAATTAATGACCACACCCACTGTTATTTACTTGACACTTTTATCATTCTCTCAAATTTTTGTTAGGAGAATGTTAATCAACATCTCTCCAACTTACACAAACTAGAAAAAAACAAGCCGACATTCATGTTAGTCTCTCAAGACTGATCAAAATAGGATAATATTGATTGAAATTCCTGAAAGGAACTATTGGTATGCGTGTTTCAACCTTAAAAATGATTTGCAGCATGTAATTCTGTTGTTTAACTTAAAAATTAATCATCAAATTCCTGTTGCTTACGGTAGATGGTATAAAGGACCAGTGAAGTGGGATTTCTTTCCATATATCTGTAGCAGATCAACTTAAATGTTTCCTCACTGTATTAACCTCTAGCTAGGATTTGTGTGTAAATGCATTTCTTATATTAAAAATGAAAGTATTACATGAGGATGCTTACCACTTAGGGAGAAATATGCTGCGTGGAAAGCCGAATGTCAGCAGATGGTTTCTATTTTTGGGAGTGGAAAGTTCATTACAACACCTATAGTAAATAATGACGGTGAACCAGCTGAGGGCGAAGCAGGGAACTTAAATGGATCGATGCCAGATAATGCTGGTGTAACAGAAAAAGAAGTGATTCAGTGGAAGCTTAGCTTGTCACAAATAGGTTTGTACTTTTGAAATACATTATTGTCCAATCTTTAGTCAAGTTTCTGAAAGAGTGCATGTGTTTAAGTGATGTGGCTGGGCAGTACCCACTCATTGTATCCTAATTATTCATTCTAATGCGTTGTTTGTTAGATCTCATATAAGATTCTAAAGGATATCAAACACACCTCTAACACTACACATGAATTGCTTGTTACTCTATAAAGTATATGGCATGCTAAGTAGTATATAGCATCTTTTAAAGTGTTCAATCTGGGTAAATGTCAAAGGGAAAATTCTTATCTATTGCGTAAGGGAAGTTTTTACAGCTATCTGTATATCACCAACACGTGCATACTTACACTTATGTGCATAAACTATATATAGGTAACACCTTTGAGATCTCTTACTACTTGATTCTTTCCATGTCTTGATTGATGTCATTCAATACCAAAAAAGAGAAAATAACCTACTATTTCGGAATCTAGATATTACAATAGTGTCGTCATTTTTATGGAATTCACTTTCTTTGAAAGTTGGAACCATATAAAATACCTTTTTTTCCTTTTAAACTTGGTTGAGTTAAAGCAAAGTATGTAATCGTGAATTTGTCTTTTAGCAATTATATGTAAGGTTTTGTGCTTCGTTGTCTATTTGATTACGTAACTTTGTCGGAATTGTAGGCTTAGATGTTGTTCGCACCGATCGTACTCTTGTATTCTATGAGAGTGAAGCAAATCAGGCCAGACTCTGGGAAGTTTTAGCTGTTTATTCTTGGGTGGATAACAAAATTGGTTATGTACAAGGTAACTTGCTACTGTGATGTTTTTATCAGAATTAGATGGGAATTATTCTATGATGTTATGCTTTTCTCATAACTATTTCTAGGTATGAATGACATATGCTCTCCAATGATTATTCTTCTTGAAGATGACGCAGATGCCTTTTGGTGTTATGAGCATGCAATGCGTAGAGTGGTATGCCTCCATGTCACTCAACATAACTGGAATTTCTGTCTTGTCTATTGTGAGAATATGCTCCCCTTCAAGATGTCTTTAGAAAAACACTTCTTGAATGTCTTCATAAGAACATGTCTACGAGAATGATGTATGAATCAAGATACATTGATGATAGAATTTGTTTTTCCTGTTAACTGTGATGGTGTAGCTATATAAAGATTAGATTTAGTGTCATGTTCAACTTCTCAGTTCATCCATAGTTCCATGCATGGCGATCAGAATTTGGTGAAGTGGGTCAACAAAACGCTTAATCAGTTTAAATCTACAGATAGTTAAAGTACTTCTAACAATAGACGTTTTAGAAAGTTCAAAGTTTTGTGCATCCGTAATTATTGAAATTCCCTATTTTAGTAATAGGTGCATACCTAAATGATTAGATAACTAGACCGTGGAATCGTCAATTTTTGCTTTTAACATTAACAATTTTCGAAGGTGATTTTCAATCGTTTACCAATAACTCTTTGAGGTTTTCATCTTAGGCACTTATTTAATAAAACTCCACAAATTGAAGTGATATGCCTTAACACACTTCATAGATATATGTTGCCATGCAAATTGAGTTGTGTTGATTTGACAATATTTTGAAGAGTGTTTTTACTCTAACTAAATTGGAAGTTTTTAAAAAATTAGTGGCTCTGGGGGTGGAAAGTTGTTTATTATTAATAGGATTTTTCTGCCTGTTATTTCCTTTTATATATTAAATGCATAAAGAATTAAGACTTGGTAACGAAAGCAACCTGAGAAAAGACATTGATGTAGCAGCGATTCTACTTGTGGCACAACTGCTTGTGTGACTATCTACATTATAGCTTGATATTTCCTTACTTTTCTAGTTTCCTTTAGCATCATGAATTTTGTGTGGGCCACATGTTTTTATTTAGTGCTTACCTTCCATATTCATGATCATGCTGGGACTCATAGCTAATACACTTTGCTGAATACAATTCTTAATCTGCACTCTCTTACTTTTTGCTTCTTTATACTATATGTAAACATGTTTTATTATTCCTCATGACTTCTCATTCCCAATTCTGCTTTGTTTGAAAAGAGAGAAAATTTTAGGACTAACGCAACTTCTATGGGAGTTCAATCTCAACTGGGTACCCTGTCACAAATAATGAAAGTTGTTGATCCTAAACTTCATCAGCACCTTGGTATGAATGTCTCAGTTTTCTAGTCCTTTGTTATGTTTACCCAATTTTACAAGTTATAACGTACAGTTCCACCCCTAAGGCATAAAATTCGTATACTTGATGTATATTTATACTTAATATGCTTAATGGATTACTTCGATTTAGTATGGAATGAAAAACTGTATAATGAGGTATAAGTTTAACATTCTAACCATTTACAAATATTGTTCTGAAGAATTATATATACAGTTATTGTGCCTTACCCCCTATCATTATGGCGATTATTATTCTAAACGGGGTACAAAATGGTGATCTATGAGTTATCACATATTTGACCATGACTTCTGCAGAGACTGAATGTATCCTTAGATAAAATGCCAGGGTTTAAATCTATGCGTGTATTAGGGCAATTACTTTACTAGTACTATCACTAATAATACTGATACGGCTTGATTATGTTGCATCTTTTGTTGGATAGAAGCTATAGCCACATTGCTTCATATATATGGTCATGGGTTTGTTCTGTTTGACCCATGTCACCTTTAGTTTATGAGTACCAGCAACTCCAAAGAAAATTAAAAGGTTGGTGTGCTCTTCTCAGACTCGGTACTATAACATCGTTTCAACTCAAATTTGATTTACAAAATATAAACTACATTAACCAGTTGCTTGAATTTTCCTCTTAAATTTATGAAGTTCGGTTTTTACAGTAAAATCAATTGTATCTTTTGCTAAAATGTAAGTTATATATAAAAAGAATTCGAACCTAGATCAAGCTTTGTGGAAAACCACGAGGGAAGCATTCACAATTCATCCAGCTTAAAGTTGTCTAGTAAGTTTTGACATAGTTCAAGAGAACCGTTAACCATCCAAGTGACAAACAATCTGGCATTGGCAAGTAGTTTCTTCACCTTTACGTTGTTTAACATGTATTAGGGGTGAATTTATTCGAAATACGCATGAAGTACTTTGGAATACACTTGTTGTGCATTAATTGTTTTAAATGGAAATGATTGTTTTCCTGTATACCTTACAATGTTGCAAATCCTAGTCTGGTTAAAGGCGATAATTTGTTCTTGTGTGTCTGATAATTTGTTCTTGTGTGTCGAAAGAATGCTTGTACCTATCTGAGGATGCTGAGGATGCTGTGGGCTAGGACTAATTCCATGTTAACAAACTAACCTAGAGGTCGTTTGGGATTGCTTAAAATAAGTTATTTTTGACTTAATGGAGGTGTTTTTAACTTAAAGGAGAAAGTAAAGTTGTTTACTTTAAGTTGAATGAAAGTGTTTGGGTAATTTTACTTAAAGTTAAATGGGGGTTTAATAATTTTGACTTAAAGTGAAATTTGACTTTAAAAAATTTTGAATTCATAATATTTGAACTTTACAAGAATTGTGAAAAAAAAAAAACTCGATAAGTCATAATTCAAAAGTACATAAATGAAACTTATGACTTAAAGCAGTTTTTTAACTTAAAGCCGGCTTAAAGCCAAGGTTGACAAACACTCCAAAAACAACTTAAAGCTGTTTTTTGCTTTAAGGAAGGGTTGCCAAACACCCTCCTAAACCAAATATAAAATAACAAATCAAGAATGGACAGGCTAAATAATATTCTATACAGTAAGAGTCTTCAATTAGATAATCGGTGATTAATCGAATCGATTAATCGGAGCATTAATCGGAAGCAATTTCATTTAATAAATAATAATATGTAATTTTAAACATCATCAAGCTGCAAAAAGATTTACAAACAAATATCATATCTTTAGTTCATATATGGTATGAATAAAAAGAATAATTCAATTTGAGAGAATAAATGGTAAATTAGGGTTTTCGTAAAGAATTTTGTTTATAAATTAACTTATACTCATATATAATAGTCAATATTGATACAATATTCTCAAATGCTCATCTTATTCAATCGTGAAGCATAAGGTCTTAATTCGTTTATAATAATAATCGCTTATATAGCCAATACCTAATTGTAACAAAGGAAATTATCCCTTTTCCCTAGTAATAATAATTATGATAACTTCACGTATTACATCATAATATTATGTCAACATCCCCCCTCAAACTCAAGATACAAGTATCGACAGTTTATACAATAATAAAAAATTTAAAAAATAAAAAATCTTTTAAATAGTCGTCATCATTTCCAATTGAGAAACGGTCGTCGATCGTCGTCGTTTGATGTCGTTTCCATCTGGATCATCGGGTCATCCTCGTTCTTTCCCATCGAGAGAAACGATCATCAAATCTTGTTGTAAATCATCGCATCATCGTTGGATTGAGACAGTCTCCAACAAACCCATCATCATTGTTGTTGTGGTTTCCAGTTCTCCTAAAATCTCAAGTTATTAGGAGTTGGGCCTACCAGGATCATATATTTATCTTAAAATCCCCCTCACTCGAAGGCCCATTATTTGGGTCAAAGAGTTGTTGTAAATCATTGTATCATCGTTGGATTGACAGTCTCTCCAACAAACACATCATCATTGTTGTTGTGGTTTCCAGTTCTCATAAAATCTCAAGTTATTAGGAGTTGCGCTTACCAGGATCATATATTTATCTTAACATCCCCTCACTCGAAGGCCCAATATCTGGGTCAAATAGTTGTTGTAAATCATCACATCGTCGTTGGGCTTACCAAGATCATATATTTATCTTAATATTCCCCTCACTCGAATGCCCATTATTTGGGTCATTGCATTGAGACAGTCTCTCCAACAAACCCTTCATCATCATTGTTGTTGTGGTTTCCAGTTCTCCTAAAATCTCAAGTTATTAGGAGTTGAAATCTCAAGTTATTATGAGTTGGCTTACCAGGATCATATATTTATCTTAACATTCCCTCACTCGAAGGCTTATTATTTGGGTCAAATAGTTGTTGTAAATCATCGCATCGTCGTTGGGCTTACCAGGATCATATATTTATCTTAATATTCCCCTCACTCGAAGGCCCATTATTTCGGTCAAAGAGTAGCGTCCGATTTTGACACAATTTTAATATTTCAATAAATGAGAATATTGAGGAGTAGGAGGGACTCGAACCTGAGACCTCGCGCACAACCAGAGCTCTGATACTATGTTAAGTTTTCAGTTCTTCTCAAGGTATTAGGAGTAAGTTTCCAGTTCTTCTAAAATCTCAAGGTATTAGGAGTTGGGCTTACCAGGTTCATATATTTATCTTAACGAATATACTATTTGCTAATTCTTTTTTACATATTTAAATTTTTTTTTTTCAACTTTGATTGATTAATCCGATTTTGATCGTTTCGACCGATTAATTCCAACTCGGCCGGCTTTTGATCGCTTTTTTTTAAAAAACCGCTATTTGACCAAGACTTGTATACACAATTTACTATTTAGTGGGTTAAACTAATTCTATATAGGAAAAATAGATAATACTTGAAATGCAAGTAAAACCAACTTGATTCTGTTTTTTATCAGTTACATTCATGAGACATAGTTGTGACTGTGTTGTGAGTGAGCTGTATATATGGCTTGATTTTTTTACTTTGCAGAGAATTTGGATGGTGGGGAGTATCTTTTTGCATTTCGTATGTTGATGGTACTATTCCGGAGAGAGTTCTCATTTTTAGATTCTCTCTATCTATGGGAGGTTGGCATTCTTCTCTCGTTTATGAAATACTTCTTTAAGTGGTCCATTTGTATTATCAGTGTTCTTCATTATCTAATAACTTTGATTTGTCCACTCAATTATAGTTTTCCCTATTAACATAGGTTATGTGGGCCATGGAATACAATCCAAATATGTTCCAGTGTTATGAGAAGTCCCAAGAACCAACTGTCGAGAAAGTAAACAATGAAAAGCTAAAACAATGTGGTAAGTTTGAGAGGAAAATTGTGGAAACAGGATCAGTGGAGGATCGCAAAAGTGCTCTTGCTGTTTATTTAGTTGCGGGTTTTCTCGAGACAAAGAATAAGAAACTTTTGCAAGAGGCCAAGGGCCTTGATGATGTTGTCCAAGTATAATCCCTCCCTCTCTCTCCCTCTCGAGGTCTCCCGCTCTCTCCTTAACATATCTATTTTAATCTATTTTCATTTTTTTGGACTATCAGATTATGGGCGACATGACTGGAAACGTGGACGCAAAAAAAGCATTAAACAAAGCATTGAAGGTTCATAAGAAATATATCAAGGTGAGACTGTCTCAGATCTTCATGTCGTCTACCAGTTTTTACAGTTTGATATCTCTAGAAGTCTTACACTTGTCATTTTATGCAGGCCAAGGGAAACTCTCAGTAGATCCCCTGTACAGGTGGCTGTATAGAAATTTTTTTTGTAGACTTTTCAGTTTATTTCCATTATCTCATTACTGTGGCATTGGTTCCTCTGTAGGCCATTGTGAATCCCCTGTAAATAGAGTGACTCGTGTATAAAACTTTGATGTAGGCACCCTATTTTCTTGACAAACTTGTTTCAGAATATGTTATAGGGTAGGAAAAAAATGATGGGTATATTCGATATTGCATGCTTTAGCTCTTGTTCAAGTGAAAAAAGAACTAGACGAAAGTAAAACAAATTCAGTGCTAATATTTCATTATGAACCACTCTTTCATCGCATCTCCGATATTTCATTTGAATTCATTAATTTGATTTTGGATTTAACTGGAAGTGGGATAAATTAACGATGACAATGGAAACACAAATGGAGGTGATGAAGATACTCATACAGGGAATTATATATTTGGGAAAATAGGTAAAACTGTTAAGACTGGGGCTCAAATCCCTTATATTTTGTTATATAAGTGAAAATGATTATTTACATAAATTATATGGTTCATGTATCTAAACCATATAAATTGTTCAAATTTCAACTTTAATGATGAAAAGTGGTGAAAGAATTCGAGAAATGTGAATAATTTATTCATAAAAAACGGGTTCAGAATCCTTTAGAGGTTCTTAAAATTGAGAAGCGATAATAGGCTTTTAAATTTTAATGACCATTTTGAAGTTTTAATTTAACCTATCATCACAGAACTTGTATAAAGAGTATATTGGAAATGCACTTATATGCTAAGAATCATTTATATTTCCCGATCTTTTACTAAACATTCATATTCCAAGTGTTGGTAAATTAAATTGAGAATGACATTTTAATACATTTCTGTTTGAAATTTCATTACGATCTTCACTGACCAGATTCATAAGCAAAAGTTTCTAGAAAAAGTTATTCTCTGTAAGCCTAATTTCGGCATATTTCTTCTCTGTTTAAGCCACATTTAGCATTGTTGTTTAAGATTTTTTCTTTTTACGTCTAATTACATTGAGTATTTGCTTAAGAGGAAATGATACATTACTAAATTCTCGATGGACGCCTGGTTTCAAGGTATATAGGTACAAAAGAAAATGAATAATGCATTGCCATTAAATAAACGAAACACCTGCAATAAACCTGAGCTTTCCAATATTGGCTAAATTTAGCTAAGATTGTCATGACCATTAAATATGTTTGATATAGTTTAACTGCTTTTCTCATCTTAGAACCTTGTATACTAAGAACAAAACCATAATTTCATTTCGTTTTATACCACTCTTTCTCGTTTCCTCTTCGAGGTTTTCCCACAACTGGTTAGGATATGAACAAAGTCTGCAACGGTTGAATCGCCAAAACTTGTTGGCGACATCACGCGTTGCAAGACTCGTTCAATCGTTCTACTAAGTTCAGTAATCTTTGTCGATCAGATAAGACGTCTCTCAGAAGACAAGACTTATCAAGTAGGTATGTAGCTCATGTTACTTTCCAATTTATTACATATATGCATGCTTTGTTAACTCTAAGCTACTAATTAATTTGTTGCAGATCTAGCTAGTGAGGAAAACTTTCAGCCAAAGGGACCAAAATGAAGGGAGTTTTGAAAGGCTTCAAATACATTACCCAAATCTTCGGTAAGTTCATAATATATTCTATTCTGGAACTACAAAATTTACAAATTAAATTAACATACCGGAAAGCTGAAAACTGTATTATTTCTGTATATGCAAAACATGGTGCAGATGAAGAGAGGGAAAAAGAAATGCAGATTGGTTTACCAACAGATGTAAAGCATGTGGCTCACATCGGTTTGGATGGACCTTCATCCGAGTCGCCAAGCTGGGTATAAATCCTTTTGTTCATTAGAATCCATAAGTTTGTTTCTTATATTCTGATAAATAGTATATGTAGTACATATATGCACGGGTAAAATATTTTCTAAAAGAGTAGTGCTAGGTGCACAGAAAATTTGTACAGAAAAATTCACAGAATGAGTTGGATTCCACTAATTAATGTTTTTATTAGTTGATATTAATGCGAATGCAGGGGGCCCATTGAGTTATAACCAATGAAATTGAGACATTTATCATTTTGTGAAAATTTTTGTGAAATTTTATGTAACTCTAGCATTTTCCTTTCTAAAATAATGAACAAGGGGGTAAACATACTATGCATGTTATAAATTAATGCAGATGAATAAGTTCAAAGGACTGGAAAAGGCTCAATCAGCTCCTCTCGACACCAATGGAGAACCAGTACAACAAAGAGCTCGATCAGCTCCTCTTGACATCTATGGAAATTCAACAGGTTAGGAAACATTTATATATTACAGGGACAAGAATTTGGCTCCCACATTGTGTATTACAGCATCGTTGAATTAATTTTATTTGTATAAGTCACAGATTCTTCGAGCCAAGATACTAGTCGAGACTTGCCTGATATACCAAAGGCAAGGAGACGATATTCAGCAGATAATCTAACAATCGAAACCAAAGACATATCTAGCAAATCAAAGGGGTCAAGGAAGCACCGCAAAAAAGACTCCTCCGAAGGGAGTGTTAATAAATCAGGTAGGCGACGACATCGCAGAAAAGACTCGGGATCTTCTGATCTTGAAGGTAGTAGTATATCAGGCCGTAGCCCGGGTTACGAGTCAGCATCACCATTACCATCACCATCAAGTCCAACAGCAAGAAATCTACCTGATATTCCAAAGAGTTCGCGTCGAAGGAAGCCCAGGGATGAATCAAGCAAATCTTCAAAACCAAAATCAAGTGGTAATGTTGATGTCCCTCCAAAATCACCAAATAGAAATGTTAGTAATAATGAGAGTGGTCAAATCTCCTCGAGCCGAAATCCTCCCTTGGTAGAAGAGGAATAAAGGGAAAGAGTGAGCTAACCTGGAAGGCAGTGATTGATTTTACTCCTTTTTTTTTTTTTTTAATTTTCTTCTTCTTACTTTTAGTTTTAATGAATGAATTCTTCATTCGGAATGAAAAATGTACTACTTCTTCACTGATTTTGTAGACATTGACTCATTTCTTGATTAAAAACATCGAACTCCAGCTGTTTTGTTCTCAGCAAATAACATACATTTAAGCATCCATACACATAATCTCCAACGAAATCTGAACCATCAACCTTGAATAATTAAGTATATCACAGTTAGTCAGTTATAGTGACGCGGAAGCTTAGGAAAAACAAATATATTAAAGTAACAAAATTCAAATTAAACACCAAACATTAACACTGCAGAATTTACAAAATTTCAGACTTTCAGATAAACTACTGAAGATGCTAGTTCTGTTGGCCTAAGAGTTACAAAAAAAAAAAAAAAAAAAAAGAGGGTAAAATCACCAGATGTCAGAATGGTATTTGAGGAGCTGATCCAAACAAATGCTGAAGGAATCAAATGTTGTTGTGAAGTGTTAGAGACATTCATAAGGTTTTTCATTATTTTTTGAGACCGTAAGAAATCTCATTTTGCTGCTCGATCTTACTCAGATAAACCATCAGAAACTGTGAAAACATTAATGATGAGGCAAGGCTTCATTTATTCTACTCGCATATATTGACTGCTCCAGTTAAGTCGCAAAATTCAAAGCCGAGATTATCCAACAGTGTGTAGGAAGTATAGAGAGAAATTGTACTTGAATTTAAGATAACAATAAGAAAATTCCGAAAATATGTTCGAGTGAAAATCACGCTATCTTTAAAACAGATAAGCCCCTTTCGTGTGGTGTTTGAAAGTATGTTGGTTTCCGTCTTCCAGGATACAACGAATTAAGGTGATCTTAAGCACTTGAAGACTCGTCTTCTATGAACCAAACAAACAATGCTACTATCTCACATAAAACTGATCCTAGAGCTCTAAGAAGAATACAAGAAAATCAAGGAGAGTTTATGTATTTTTTTATGTGTAAAAAAATGATGCCCAAGGACTCCTTATATACGAGTGAAAAATATGTAACTTACAAAACTAATCAATTTTGTAACCTCTACCACCATAATGAATTAATCAATATTAAAATAGGAGTTACAATATCATTAGTATAGGAGTACAAAACCAAAAAATAAAATGCACTAGATTTTTATCAAAAATAGTCGATGGTCCAACACTGTGTACTCTTAGATTTTTGTTTGTCATCGGATTATGCTTTTGAGCAAAAACAAAATTCCAGTCCCTGCATTCGTTAGACAGAACTCGTCCTCCTATCTCCATTAATTTATTTATTCGTAGTTAATAGCAAAAAAGATCATTGCTTAAAGAAAGTGATGACAATTTCATGCCTAACGATAAACATTTTGTCCATTTCGACTCAATTAAATTTATTTAAACTCAACCTTTTTGGAAATCAAATTCAAATCAGTTTATTTTACATCCAAACGAATTTGAATCAATTTTTGGATTATCTTGAAACACTAAACATTGAAGTTTATTTAATCATTTGGAGAATTGGAGGGCTGAAGATAATTATGAAGAGTACTTTAACATGTTAAATCATGGCAAATATTTGAGAAGCTTGTCAAAACTCAAAAGAAAGGATGAAGATCAAAAATAATTAATTTTAATGAGACAATGATAGGAATACCGACGTTGATAAAGAGAGACCATATATACCAATTTATTATGCATGTGGGATCAGGGCAATCCACATATCATGTTTAATTAATTATTTTTCTGAAAAAATACCTAATGCGCATTGTATATATATGTATATTACAATTGTAATACACATTTGTAATAAGTGTAATAGTCATTACGCATTTCATGTTTGGATAATTAAAAATTTTAAAATTCTATTACGCATTTATAGCGGAATATTGAATTGATTTTTAGCAAGGATAATAATATTATTCAGAAACACCCACCTCACAGTTATAACAGAAACTAATAAGTCTTTTACTGGTTCTTTCTTGTTCTTATTCTCCCAAATTGTGCAAACACAATTATGTATCGTCATTGGATGAGATCTTGTGTGTGTAATGATAGGGTAGATTGAAGAGTGCACAAATGTGATTGTGGGTGGGTTGGATCCAACATCCAAGTAAGTTTAATATATTGAGCCACTGGCCTCCTTTGAAGGAGGTCAGGGGTTCGACTTCTGCATGTGCGTGAGTTTCTTAGTTTGGTCCTTCAGAAACAACTTCCCTATTGTATAGGGGCATGGTCTGCGTACAGCTACCCTCCTCAGACACCACTTTGAGTGGTATTATAACTGAGTAAGCTAAGTTTTTTTTGGAGAAGATTTAATATGTGGATATTTTTTACCTTCCGCCTAGAAACTGTTATTTTAGTTAATAATGTGTATAATTCTTCAAAAGAAAAAATTGAAACAATTATGGACACACGGTAAATGAAATCAATAAGCTTGTTTTGATTGATTCAGAGCGCCGCCCTCCTTCTTATAACCCATTGAGGGGGGCCCCGGCCCGGGAAGGGGAGAGTGGCCGAGTGGTCAAAAGCGGCAGACTGTAAATCTGTTGAAGTTTTTCTACGTAGGTTCGAATCCTGCCTCTCCCACTTGTTTGTTGTAGACTTCAGAGAAGTCATAGGCCGATCAAATTGAGTAACTGAGCCTAATTGACAAAATTGGGCTACAATGTACAATAGGCCCATCAAACTGGGCTTGGGCCGGGCAACGAAAAGCCCGGGCTTTTTGGTCAATGCCCAACCCGAGTTTTAACTTTGACCAAATAGGGCCCGGAGGCAAACATCTATAAGCTTGTTTGCGACGGTTTTAACAATATCGTTAAAACTAATTTAAATTTCAAGTGTTTACGATAATATAACATATCTAATGTTATTTACAAATTGTATAATTGATGAGTTAAGAATAAACATAATAAAAAAACTGCATAGACTATTGACAATTTGACATAGTGACATTGAAAATTGCATAGGTAACTACTTAATTGTCTAGTGTCTCCACTTTACAAGTCTACATCATATTTCTGATCACTGCAAAAGTACAAATTCTCTAAACTATTGAAATGTGACACCAATTGTTACTCGCGAGTACTATGCCATTTGCTCAAGCTGATATTTTCTGAGTGTTAGAGGCCCACCTTCATTATGGCCATGTGGCATGTAATGTTCTCCACAAAGACCAATATGATTACATCCACTAAAATCAACATGATGACAGCCACAAAAAACCAACGGTGGTCTATAATAAGAGAGAGAAGTCACACCAGAGGGGGGTAACATTTTCTAAACTGGCTCTTGTACGTTCAACTTACTCTCAAAAACTTATTAATTGATTCTCACACCGGAGGTGAATCGGGGGTCCAAACCCTCGAATTCTTCTCATTTTGCAGGTCAAATCGAGTAAAGGCTTGGCCGAAATCCGGTTGTAACATTTGGCGCCGTCTGTGGGAACGTACAAGTAAGCTCAGTCGGAAATCAAAACGAGGACGGTAACATCCGAAGATGATCTTCAAACACCAGGCTTCGGAGTCTTGGTTTCTTTAACAAATCTCGATTTATAGTGAAAAAGCCTTGAAGAGTTAATAACACTGGAGGCTAGAGAGATCTGCAGAAGCTAGCTATATTCAAATGGGAGATGCCGCAAAGCAATATTCACCCAGAACGGAGCTCAAATCTCTGTTCTCTCTTCTCTCTTCCTAAAAACCATATCATACATCCTCCCATAACAACCATGCCCATTTTCTTGATTTTATCAAGTTCACTTGGTCTTAAAAGTGGATGCAAGAATTTCACCACATGGTCATATTTCAACAGCAGTCTAACCTGATCTTCTTGAGTATCGGAACAAGTGAGTTTTTTGTCGAACGGAGTGCTGCAACCTCCGATAACTTGGGCTAGAGACGGTGGCACCAGAGAGAGAAGACGGCTGTGGTAGCTCAAGTTCATATCATCGTATGGATGATTCCAATCAGCCCGATCCACCCACCGATTTCTCCACCGAGTCAAGCTGGACACAGCTCGGTGCTGACTCGGATAGCATAGTTATATCGTTTTGAGCGAGTTTGGCTGGAATCTTCAACCCGATAATAACCTTGTAGACTTTGATCGGATCGAGAATAATTTCGCCTGAGCTTCTAATTTTCCGGCAACAAGTAGAGTTACTGATAATCACGACCCTACTAGTAATATTGATAGTGTGGTACGCGAAATGGAGGCTCAAACTGGACCGGCGGTGGATAATAATCAGTCGGTGTCGTCGAGTACGTTGGAAGATTTGACGGAAAAGACGACAGCCTCCGGCAGTTCCGCTGAGAAAGTAGCTCCGGAGACAGCCTGAACAAGTTGACAAGCGTGTACAAGGTAGCTCAGCTGAAACCGAAGTCAAATAACCAACCCGAGGGACCTGAGTTATAGCCCAAAAATACTCCCACTTTTTGTGAAAATATAGAAACATATTCAAAACAGAAAAATATATTGCAGGAGGACAGGATATTGCTGGGAGGATGACAGCTTTGGAGAGTAAAGAATAAAGCAAAAGTGAAAGAGAGATGATAAAAAAAGGGGAAGACAAAACATGACATTGATACAATAAATGACCATCCTTTAATCATACCGTTCATAAAAGCTAAAAATCCCACACTTTATTTATGATGCTTAATGCTTTACCGTTTTTGGTTTATACTTCTACTTTGTTAGGAAAATTGGCGGGCCTGAAATCTACTGATGAAAAAACAAAGCCGAAGACGCATAAATTTTTAAATTTTATGCTAGGCGAAAAAGAGGAAACGTAAAGAGAGTCGAAGGTGAATCAAGCCAGTCGGGGACAGACAAACTTGTCGGACTAAAGCTTAAACTCTACTAACACATGACACGTCACTCGGATTCGGCAATTCCATCAGTAAGCTTACTAATCGCCCCAAATTTTATATTTTTTGTTTTATATGTTTCGGTTCGTCCAACTACAATTAAATACGCACTACATGATCCAATATATTCATTACGTAGCTTAGTACAATGAGGCTTAAACAGACCCACATTACGGGTCGACCGAACAAAATATGCGTCCTTGCAAATACTGTAGCATTTTCGACATAATTAAGTCCGGGAGGAAAATATTTTTCGCCGACCAAACAAGAACTTAATTATTTACAATCCCCACCGGGAGCGGCTAGGTTATGACCAAAGATGCCCAATCAACAATTAATCGGTTAGGGACAGTTATTCGTCTGAACGGACCCATGTTTGGGGGCCGACCAATAAAAAACATGAGTCCTTATAATTATTTTAGTATTTAAGCCACCATGACGTAATTAAGGTCGGGAGGAAACATTTGTTCACTGACCGAATGGGACCTTAATTACTCTCAAGTCCCTTAAAAATTGGGGGCAACTAGGTTACAACCTAATACGCTAAAAATTATGCTAAGGACAATAATAGCTAGGCTAAGGCCGAAGATGCAATAATTGACCGAAGACGCATAAAATGAAAAATTATGCTAAGGTCCACAAAAAGAGTCCGAAGACGCATAAAACTAAAAATTATGCTAAGGACAGTAATAGCTAGGCTACGGCCGAAGACGCATAGTCATGCTAGGCTACGGCCGAAGATGAATAAAATTAAAATTAACATGCTAGGCTACGGCCGAAGATGCAAAAAGAGTCCGAAGACGCATAAAACTAAAAATTATGCTAAGGACAATAATAGCTAGGCTACGGCCGAAGATGCAAAAAGAGTCCGAAGACGCATAAAACTAAAAATTATGCTAAGGACAATAATAGCTAAGCTACGGCCGAGGACGCATAGTCATGCTAGGCTACGGCCGAGATGCATAAAATTAAAATTAACATGCTAGGCTACGGCCGAAGATGCAAAAAGAGTCCGAAGACGCATAAAACTAAAAATTATGCTAAGGACAATAATAGCTAGGCTAAGGTCGAAGATGCAATAATTGACCGAAGACGCATAAAATGAAAAATTATGCTAAGGTCAACAAAAAGAGTCCGAAGACGCATAAAACTAAAAATTATGCTAAGGACAATAATAGCTAGGCTACGGCCGAAGACGCATAGTCATGCTAGGCTACGACCGAAGATGCATAAAATTAAAATTAACATGCTAGGCTATGGCCAAAGACGCATAGTCATGTTAGGCTACGGTCGAAGATGCATAGGGAAAATATGCTAGGTCGAAGGCCCGAAGATGCATAAAATTAGAAGATAAAATATGCTAGGTATCAAATACCCAAGACGCATAATAGTCGAAGAAGCATAATTAAAAGAGATTACGCCGAGGCACAATAAAATATGCTAGGTATCAAATACCCAAGACGCATAATAGCCGAAGAAGCATAAAGGAATTATGCTGAGACTAAAAATTACATTACTCCTTGCAAAAGCCGAAAGAGCATCATTTAAACAAAATATTCCTAGGCGAAAGCAAGAAATAAAGCATAGTACCGAACATGCATATGTTACAGACATGTCAGGGAAAAAATATAGACAAGCTATCTACTAAACCAAAGATGCATTATTGATGAAGATGCTAAGGTAATGGGCAAAAAAGGCTAAGCTATCAATAAAACCAAAGATGCATATAAATAAAAATTATGCTAAGGTAAAATTGAAAAGCAAGACCATAAATAAAAGACCGAAGACATGTTAGGCCGTTCACGAAGATGAACGACCGAAGAAATCGTGATAGGCTATTCACAAAGATGAACGATCGAAGACGCATGAATATGCTAGGTTACAGCCGAAGACACATAAATGAGCAGGGACAAACGAAGGATAATCATGCTAGGCTGTTCACCAAGATGAACGGACGAAGATGCATAAAAATAAAGCAAATTATGCTAAGGCAAGATTTGTTACCCTAATGTACAAGTTACCGAAGATACGTAAATGCCAAAGAAGCTTAATCCGAAAGGATTACAACAAGGCGGAATTGTTATTGAAACACGCTAAGGTACGAACTACCGAAGATGCGTAAGAGTCGAAGAGGCATAATTTATAGAAATTACGCTCAGGTCGAACAAAGGAACTAGCCAAAAGAAAACAACATGCAAATAGAAAAGGCAGGAATAGAGTTTAAATATAAACGAAAGTTGAAGGTGTGCCGAAGTATTGGTCTTCGTCCGGATGGATCTCCGAACAAAGCCCAGGGACATGTTAGAGGCCCACCTTCATTATGGCCATGTGGGGCATGTAATGTTCTCCACCAAGACCAATATGATTACATCCACTAAAATCAACATGATGACAGCCACAAAAAACCAACGGTGGTCTATAATAAGAGAGAGAAGTCACACCAGAGGGGGGTAACATTTTCTAAACTGGCTCTTGTACGTTCAACTTACTCTCAAAAACTTATTAATTGATTCTCACACCGGAGGTGAATCGGGGGTCCAAACCCTCGCATTCTTCTCATTTTGCAGGTCAAATCGAGTAAAGGCTTGGCCGAAATCCGGTTGTAACACTGAGAAGTGACATTTGCAGGCTGGAACTGTTGCGCTATCTGGATCGTTGGACACTGTCCAGACAGTGGACAATGGTGACGTTTACACACTTATGAAACCTGGATACAAAATGGATCAATGCAATATATTTGTCACATTATTGAGCAATCTGGAGGAAAAATAAAATGGAGCATGCTGGAGTCTGGACACTATAATATGCAATAAAAGAGCAATCTGTTAGGCATAACTAGTACTGATAACCAAAGACAGAGTTGCAGTGTTGGTTGTATTGCATACAAACAAAGTATTTTGCATTTCTGATCTATAAAACACTTAATGAACAGTTTGAACAATAATTTTAAGTTTTTACACACTTTAATGTTAAACCCTTATACTACACTTGGTAGCAGAATAGAGCGACAAGGAAATGGTACAAACTATTATAAAATATTGTCCATCAAAACATCTTACCAAAATGTTGAAAGGCAAGAATAAAAATAAAGATGTACCTCTGCATTTGCTCATTGGTAAAGTTGCTTCGTAGAAGAACTTATAAAGCACAAAGAAATCATGAAACAATTACAATTGGACTCTTTTAGATATGCTATATGTTGAAAATGACTTTGTGGTTTGATTACGTATGTGTTGCACCGCAAGCAAGGCATAACTTCACAATAATTTGATATTGTCCGTTTTGGACCGAGCCCGCACGGATTTATTTTTGGACATATCCCAAAAGATCTCATACTATGGAAATTAACTGATTGCTCTATATACAAGAGAATTTCCTCTTGTCTCATCTATATGATACTTGGGTTGATACTATCTAACAATCCTTCACTTAAACCAAGAACCACAAATCTCATTGTATTACACCCAAGATTAATTTGTCTACATCTTGCATCGTTGCGATCACCATTGAAGGGACTTTCGACACAAGGCACTCAACAGATCTTCAATCGCTACCGAAGGGACCTCCCACATTAAACAACTACAAGCCCGTAACCCCCATGATCCAATTACCGAATCATGGGTTCTAATACCACTTGTTGGGCCACGAGCAAGCCGTGATAGTATGATATTGTTCATTTTGAGCCGAGCCCACACAGATTTGTTTTTGGGCACATTCCAAAAGGCCTCACACTAATTGAATCAACCGATTGCTAGAGTATCATAATTTTTCTTGGCTTCTACATAACCCATCCCTAAAAGAATAAAGAAATACGGGTGTTGAATAATTGGAGAAATGTTTATTAAAGAAACAAAGCACACATTATATAACATCCAAGCACATAACTGAATGCATTCCAGACCCAACAACCCACCACAGGTCAGTCCAAAAGTGCTATCAAATTGGTATACATTAGTTATTGACTTGTATCTATAAAGGTCCCAAATACTCTTAATCTAATCGATGTGTGATGTTACAAACACCCTAATCGATGTGGGATGTTACAGACACCCCCTCTTATTGGGTCCACGTCCTCGTCGAGCCCACACACAAACTTACTAAACTCGGGCAGTGCCTTTGCACTTCTGGCCGGGCAGAGCTCCAATACCATTTATAACATTCAAGCCCATAACTGAATACATACCAGACCCAACAATCCACCACAAGTCAGTCCAAAAGTGCTATCAAATTGGTATACATTAGTTATTGACTTGTATCTATAAAGGTCTCAAATACTCTTAATCTAATCTATGTGGGATGTTACAAAAAAATAAATCATGTATATTTATGTAATTACAGGGAACCAAATCCGAATTTAATGATAATCAAATTTGATATTTTGATACTTTAGTATTGTAACCTTCCATTGAAACATGATTTTACTTATCAATAAATTCGATGGTATGCTTTTACAATGCATTTTTTTTAAAATTACTAATATTCTGGAAAAAAAAGAAGTTACCAATAAAATTTGTTTTTACGATCGTAAAATGTTCGAAAAAGCATTTGTTAATAAATCGTGTTACTATATTTTTATTTACAAAATAGGGTGGAGGAAGCCTAAAGTTAACTTTAGAAAAATTCCCTAATTTTAACCATTAAAATCAAGACACGTTATCACAATTGCTCTTATAAATAAAAAAATAGTAAAAAAAAAATCACATAATTTTAAGGTTAATTTTAGAAAATTATCCTAAAGTTAAACCTTTTTCTCTACAAAATATAACATTTTTCAGAAAAGAAACTATATATATTAATTTTAAATTTCAAACACTAAAAGATTTATAAGTGAAATTCGGTTTTTCTCAATATATATGAAATTTTACATACTCTTCGTATCATGTTCAAATCAAATTTATATGGGATATTTCAAATGGTACCACTGTACAATTGGCTTTTCCATTTAGTACCATCCAATATTTTTGACTTTCAAGTAGTACCACTGTACTTTTGACTTCATCCATTTTATACCGTTCTGTCAAGCAAACGTTAATCAGACGTTAGATTATTCTTAATGGTACCACTATACAATTGGTTTTTCCATAAGGTACCTTTCAATATTTTTGATTTCTACGTGGTATCATTTTTCTCTCACTAAAATCAATTTTTTCTTGGAATTTTCATAACTTATCTATATGTTTGTCTGTAATAAGTCATTGATTCTCTAACTATCACTATTTCTGATAAGCAATCAAGTCATTCATTAGGCTCAGATTCAATTGTTCAATCATAATAAACTTTGATCAATAGTTTAAAATATTAAATTAATATATAATATATAGAATCAACCCGTTGAACATATACATATATAATGTGTGCTCGGATCCGTTCATGTTCTTTCGGAGGGTTTACTTTGATCTATTTGAAGCTAAATAATTTGAACTACATAGTTTATTATGATAAGACAATTGGATACGAGACTAATTAATGACTTGGATGCTGATTAGAAAAAAATGAGAGAATGAATGACTTATTATAGAGTAAAATGCATAGATAAATTGTGAAATTTAAAGGAAAATTTGACCTAAGTGAGAGAAAAATGGTACCACGTAGAAATAAAAAATATTGAATGTTACCATATGGAAAAACCAATTGTATAGTGGTACCATTAAGAATAATCTAACGTTTGACTAACGTTTGCTTGATAGAATAGTATAAAATGGATGAAGCCAAAAGTACAGTGGTACCACTTGGAAGTCAAAAATATTAGATGGTACCAAATTGAAAAGCCAATTATATAGTGATACCATTTGGAATATCCCAATTTATATTGACTACTGAAGAACTAATTTAAAACTATTTGACCAACACTTTGATATCAAAAGATATTCATAAAGTAATATAGATAGGATACAATTCGTCTTTATTTCTAAATTAGTAAAATTCTTTAACAATAATATTTAATATTGGACGATCATTCAAACTTTCAATTTTCAAAATTGGTAAAAGTCTTTAGCAATGGTTTCATTTCTGTAGGGTTTTAGTTTTTTCATTTGCGTATACTGATCAAAGTCAATTTATACGTCAAATTCTTCTAACATTGTCTAGCTTCTCCGATATTTGAACTGCTAAACGTCTAGTTTTTTCAAGTATCGTCTACTTTCTTGAGCACCTGAATCATTATTTCAATAAATATATAGATTTTTAGTAAATTCACATTCGCAAAATCTTTTTAAGTTAATATATTTTGGATCATATCAAATTTCAAAATTATATTTTTCAACAAATTACAAATCAAATTAATAATTTTTTTCTGGAAACTTGATCTGAATCAATATAATTTGGAAACCAAATCGGACATATATGAGCCGGTTTTGAAATAATCCAAATAAAAATTATGTAAAACTATATCTAAAAGTTATATCGAAAACACATATATTAAATTTCATGCAAAATGGTAAGTGAGGATCTACCTAACGAGGGCGTATATCCAGGAAGCAAAAAAAAAGTGTAATGGCTCTAGAATCGAGGGGGAAGAAATTTTGCAATTTTCAAACAGGAAGGAGAAGATCGATCGACGATCGAATGGGACTGTGGGAGATGACAAATGGAGGAAGATGAAGCAAGGAGAGGATCTGCTGATGGATTTTGTGTGGGCAAATAAGGATCTTGTGGATAAGAAGGTGTTAGACAGGTTTTATTTAGGGGATAAGCAGGCGATTATAGAGGCACTGAATATGATTCATTGGCGAAGCTTGAAAATCAGGGAGAGTTGGAAATGGAATAGGGAAAGTAATAAGGCTCATGATTCTGAGTTTAGGATGAAGGATGGGGGAGATGTTGAGAACTCTGATCTGGTGGTTAGGATGAAGGATCAAACATATGCGGAGATTGTTTCGAAAGATGCAAATCAAGATTCGGAGAAGGTGCTAAGGACTGAAAAAAAGCAATATGAGAGCAGGGAGGTCATGAAGCAAATTAATGAGGAAGGAGAGGATATTAATCAAGGATGGACTTTAGTGCAATAAAAGAAAAGCAGGAAAAGGTCAATAAAATGGTTGGATCGACGATTTTTTTGTATGATATACCTACTAACACAATGGCAAAGGAGATCTGGGTTCTGTTCAAGGCAAGTGGCAGGGTGACGGATATAATACTACCAAGGAAGAGGGATAAGCGTAATAAAAGGTTTGGATTTCTAAAAACTTTATCGGAGGAGGAAGCCGGTTTGATTATTAGCAATGCAAAAGAGAAGGGAGGTCTGGGAGCGAGAATTAAAATGAGGATTAATGGGTTGGGGGACGCAGAGAAGTCGGTTAAAAAGCCAATAGGTCCTATAAGGAGGGAGGTGGATAGGAATATTAGATCTGGTGTAGGCTTGGATGAAAATTTGGTAGTCTCTCCGAAAAAGACAGAAAAAACTGAAGTTATAGGTAATAAGAAGTTTGAATACATAGTGACAGAGGTAGATGATGAAGTGGGGAAGGGGTTATTCTCAACTAAAGTGGGAATATCCTGGTTTGAGGAAACGACTACAAATTTACAAGATATAATAAATCAAAAGGGTTTTAAGAAGATTAAGGTTGTTGGGTTGACAAGTAGGAAGTTTCTACTAAGAAATGAAGATGATGAAGGATGGAAGAATTTCGACAAGGAAAGTCTTGCAATTTGGTTTTATAAAATAAGGGATTTCAAAGAAATGGATCTCATAATTCCAAGAACAGTGTGGGTGGAATGTATAGGTTTACCTATGAATGCCTGGATTGAGGAAAATTTAAAGGCTTATGTCCAAAATCTAGGTGAATGGCTTTCATGGTCTTACCAAAAGGATGACTCGAATGAGTTATTCAATCCTTTAATATGTCTGTCAACTAATAGGAGGGAGAAAATTGAAGAGAATATGAAGGTGCTGGTTAGAGGTAAAGGGTTCCCAATAATTTTCTCAGAAGTGGATGAGAAGAGGAGTTTAGTTGGCAAAGTTTTGCCTACGCAATCTCAGGATGATTCGTTGCAAGAGAATAAAATTAACAGGGTGGATCCAAATTTGCTCAGTGATCAAAATGAAAGTAACGAAGTGATAGTTGATGATCCGCAATCTCAGGATGATTCGTTGCAAGAGAATAAAATTGACAGGGTGGATCCAAATTTGCTCAGTGACCAAAATGAAAGTAACGAAGTGATAGTTGATGATGTTGAATATAGCATACCCAAAGATATTAAGGAGGCGAATCCAAATGATCAGTCAAGTAATGTGGAGGAACAGTTGATGTCAAATTCCGAGGGAAATGAGGAATCAGGTAAACAAGATGTATTAAGGAAAGGATTTATTTCAAGTAGTTCAGATAATTCTGGTGACCCCTCTAGGAATGCTAGCAAGGAAGATGTTTCTTCTTCAGTAGACAGGGTGCTAGTAAGTTCTCAGGGATCACTTTGTAATAATCTGGGAAAACTCAAAATGAAAGGTGTAGGGGGTAGGCCTAGAAAAATTCAAAGATCTGTGAAGAATCCATTTGATTTTGGTTTGAAACGTAAGAAGAGTTTTAACAAGGGAGGAGTTTTTAAATGCAAAGAAGTCAGAGTTGGATCTAATAATATGAGCAGGAAGGTTTTATTTCCAATCCAAGAGAGTGCCATGCTTCTTAATGGTGGTGAAGCTTCAAAAATATTACAGTGTGCTAAGGACTTAGGATTAGAAGTCCAGGGTAATGAGGAAGAAGCGAGCAAGTTTATCAGGGCACAGTTGGAAGAAGGTACCTTATAGATAAGTTGTTGGTATTGTTATAGTAGTTATAAAATGGTTTTAATGAAGGAAGTCAATTTATTATCTTGGAATTGTAGAGGGGGCATGTATTCGGGTGAGTAGAAGAAATATTAGAGGTACAATAATTAACTCGAAGGCAAATATAGTATGTTTGCAAGAAACAAAATGTGAAAATTGGAGTTTAGCAATGAAGAAGTCAGTATGGGATCTAGAAAATCATGACTGGGCTATTCAGAGCTCTTTGGGAATTTCTGGGGGATTAATCTGTACTTGGGATTCAAAAGTATTTAGCTGTGTTGGTCTTGCACAAGATCAAAATTGGATTTGGATCCAGCTTTATAGTGTAATCTCAGAAGAAAAATTTAATGTGATAAATGTTTATAGTCCTCTTAGTCTGATGGGAAAAAACTCTTTGGGGTGAGCTTAGAAGTATGTTGTTACTTGCAAATAAAGAAGTAGTATGTATGGTGGGAGATTTCAACTGTGTGAGAAACTCCAATGAAAGGCTGAATTGTGAATACAAAAATAGTGATTCTAAGGGTTTTGAAAGCTTTATAAAAGATTGTAATTTGTTGGACTTTGAGTTTAATAATACAACATATACTTGGTTTGGTCCTGGAGGGAAATGCAGCAAACTTGACAGGTTTTTGGTAAATGATAAGTGGTATGGTGCAAGCCAGTGGCAAGCTAGAGCATTTTGCAGACTGCTGTCTGATCACAAAGCAATAAATCTATATACGCAGGTGATTAATTGGGGTCCCAAACCTTTTAAAGTGTTCAAATGGTGGCTCAAAGATAAGGAGTTGTTGGCAACTCTCCAAGAAAAGATACAAAAGGAAAAATCATTGCAGGATGGGAATATTCATGATCTTTTTAAAGAGATAAAATTAGTTATGAAAAATTGGAAGAGGAATTCTAAAGTAGATTTAGAAGACTAGATGAGAAAGCTTCAGGCCTCTTTGGATTTTTTCGACTTGAACAACATTTGGGGTCCAGAAGTTCAAAATTACAGGAATAGGTTAGAAGAATGTCTTGACATCCAAGATTCAATGCTGAGACAGAAGGCACGATTAAATTGGAACCTTTATGGAGATAGAAACTCTAAGTTTTTCAATCAATGTATTCAGAAAAGAAGAAGCAGAAACAACATTCAGAAAATATTGTGGGAAGGTAAAGTTCTAACTTCTCCAAGTGACATTAAAAAAGCTTTTCTTCAGCACTTTGAGAGCATGTTTAAGAGAGGGTGTAAGAAGAGACTGTTATCCCTGGGATATTTGATAAAGTCGAAGCTGAATAGTCAAGATATTGAGTGGTTGGAAAGAGAGTTTAATCAAGAGGAACTAGATCTGGCTCTAGCAAGTATGGGGAATGATAAGGCGCCAGGGCCAGATGGATTGAACATTAGGAGTCTTAAGGTGTTATGGCCTCATATTAAAGGTCAAATTTTGGAGTGTTTTAGGTTTTTTACCAAACATAGTGAGCTGCATGCAGGATTAAACTCTTCTTTTGTGACTTTGATTCCAAAAGTGAATTTTCCCCAAGGAGTACAGGATTATAGACCCATAAGTCTAATCAATTGTGTAACAAAGTTGTTAACTAAAATGTTAGCAAGCAGGGTAAGCTCAGTCATGGATAAGTTGGTAGATGACCTTCAATCTGGATTCATGAAAGGTAGGCAAGCTTCGGAGAGTATTTTTTTGGTAAAGGAAATTCATCATAGTTTAAAGTTCTTAAAGAAGGACGGGTATATCTTATAGCTGGACTTTGAGAAAGCTTTTGACATAGTGGATTGGAGTTTTCTATTTCTGACCATGAAAAAATTGGGTTTTGGTGAGAAATGGGTAAAATGGATTGAAGGTTTTTTTTAAATCAATTAGAATATCAATTTTGATCAATGGTTCTCCTACAGGTGAGTTTAGTCCTTCTAATGGCTTGAGACAAGGAGATCCCGTAAGTCCTTTGTTATTTAACCTGGCAGGAGAAGTACTTAGTTCTATGCTTAAGAAAGCTAATGAAAAGGGTATTTTCAATGGAATTGTAGCTGGGGATCAAGTGTAACAACCCCGATTTTTTTTTTTTCGGATTTATTATTATTATTATTTAAATATTTTATTGGTTTTCCACAAAGGAATAATAAGATTGTGAATATTTAATTTTAATTCGAATACAGTTGCGTGTTTAATTGTTAATAGATTATTCGGGTAGACTGTATTTGGTACTGTCTGTGTTAGTAAAAAAATTTATTTTATTAAAAATTTATATTTTTATCAAAAGTGATAAATTGAGTTTGTTTTAAAATTTTATGGATCGAGTTGGTATTTTATTGGTACAAAAATTATACCCGATATTCTACCCGTGTACAAAAGTTTTATTTGTATAAATTATTAAAATGTTTAAAATTTAGTATTTTCACATTTTTGGTAACTTGAGATTATTTTAGAATTTTAAGGATCAAAACTATATTTTTCTTGTACTAAAATTTTACCCGATATTTTGTCCGTGCCCTATTAATGTTTGGGTGCATTATGAAAATATTTGAAAATTTTGTATTTTATAATTTTGATCAATCAGGGAAAATTATGTGTAATTTATTATATTAAAATATATTTTTAGTTTAATTTACTGTGTGTTAGTTTATTTTTAATGCATTTAAACGCGTTATGATTTTTATTAAATAGGAAAATCATCTCATACATGTTACGTGACTTTTGTGTAGCATAAAATATTTTATTCTATTTTTTTGTAATTTTTATATTTTTCGAATACAATTATTTCGCGTTTTAATTTCCGGACCCAGCCCCTGTATTGAATTCGAGGTCCTGTTTTTGATAAAATTATTTTTTATATAATAATAGGGTATTTAAAAATAATTTATTTTGTAATTTTTGTAATATTCATAATTTTTGGAAAATTTTGATATTTATATTACATTTGTTTAAAAATAAAATTTTTACATTTTTATCCCATAAAATTATTTTTAGGGCTTTATAATTTTAATTAGGGGTTAAAAATATTTTTTGGGGATTAATTTTTGATTAATATAAATAGCAGAATAATTATTTTTAATTTTATAAAAATTCTGAAAAATCAGTTTTTTTAAAATTATTTTCTGGAAATTCTTTATTTTGTGTTCTTGGTGTTCTTGAGAATCAAACTCAAATTTGGAGGTGATTCTGTTATTCAAATCATTCATATGAGTAACCAAACTGAAGCTCTTTATCTCTACTACATGTTTATGTAAGTGTTCATAACCAAAATTGTTTTGTTCGAAAATTTGTTTTTTATTTATTTTAATTTTCGAACTTGTTTAATTTTCTGTGTATTGTGTAGTGATTTGTTGTTGATATGGTTAGTATGTATAGATTGTATATAATCCCAGGAGCATCATGATAATTTTTCTTTGATTTTACATAGCCTAAAACTCGAAATCGAATTTTGTGGGGGTAAGTTTAATTTTCAATTTTCTGGATTTTTTGATGATTGGTTGATGATTTTGATGATTGATATGAGTTATTGAACTCCTGGGCTTTGATTTGATATATAGAACGTGTGATTTGGTGCCCGATTTCGAGTTTGTCGGTTTTAATTTTAAGCTCGCCGGATTTTAATTCGGTTTTGGCCGGATTTTTATTTTGATCAGTTCTAGGATTAAACGAATGGTACGGTTGTGTTTAGAACTTGATTTGGAGTGTGTTTGGTATTTAAAACGTAGCAAATGGTACGTTTTTTGGGTCGCCGGAGATGGCCGGAATTTTGGTCGGACCGGGTAAACAGTAAAGTCGGGGGGGGGGGGGGTTTGTCTGGTACGAGGAAGAAGAAGACTTGTTAAAAAAAAACTTTTATTTACTTTAATTTACTTATAAAATCTTTTAAATAATTCTGAATTTAATTATAAAATTCAGAAAATTATTTTCTAAAATTTTTTTTGAAATTCAGAATTTATTTCTGAATTAAGTTTTTATTTTCAAAAATTATTTTATAAATTATTTATAAATTCGAATTTTATTTTCAAAAATTCGAAAAATACTTTTAAAAATTCGAAAAATTATTTTTAAATTTCGAAAAATTATTTTTAATTTCGAAAAATAGTTTTAAAATTTTAATAAATTATTTTTTAATTCGAAATTTATTTTATTTGATTATTTTAAATCTATTTAGCTAATATCTTAATTAATTTACATTGATTGATTAATTAATAATAATCAATTAATTTAATTAATTAAATATTATTTAAATATGATGAGAAATAATCAAATTTAATTATTTTGAAAAATAAAATAATTTATTTATTTTATAAATATTATTTTACCTTTAATATTTATTTCTTTATTTGTTTAAAATGAAATAAAATTGTTTTAAAATTCTAAAAATAATTCGGAAGTGATAAAAATAGTTTAAAATTTCTAAAAATTTATTTGTAAGCCGGATTAAATCATTATTAAATATTTTAGGGATCCAATAATTACTCGGAGGGTTTATTAACGATCCTTTTTGATTCAAAAAGGGTTAATTAAATCTTCTAAGATTCTTTTAAGTGCTTTAAAAATATTTTAAATATTCTAAAAATACTTTGAGTGCTCTTTTATTTGTGATTATGTGATCTACTTATTAGTCTCTTTACGTGCGATGTGAATTATCGAAGTGTTTACTTCAAGGGTTAAGCATTGTAATTATATTTTTTTATCGAGGATTAATTGGTAAGTATTGATTTAGGTATGTCAGCGGAATTAAGTTGGTATGAGACGAAGGAGATTGGAGATGGATGCAATATTCTTTGTGGGTTATAAAGAAGGTTGGAGATGAACGTATTGTTTGTGGGTTGTTGAATTTATTGTGAGGTGTTTTAACACCGGGGAAAACGTCTATGTTTAGAGGGGACATTTCCATTTATTTTCTTCCAACGGAGATATTGGTTTGATTGTTGAAGTTGACGCGCGGGCTCGATGTCGACAGATCAGACTCGTGGTAGCCACTAAAGCGTAAACCGAATCATGATTAAAACAGAGGACATGATGACGTGAGATAGAAGAAAGAGATAGTTGTATTACTTCGGCATTACGCAATAGCTAAGGACCAGAGGCAAGTATTTTCTTGATCATCTTAAACACTTTTATTTCATGTTTCATTGATTCATATCATGACAAATAGTTATTGTTCAGAGCTATTTTTGATTCTTAAATATTTTTGTGCGAACAAAGTTACTTGATATTGGTACCCTTGATGTGGGGAATTGTTTAAGATAAACTCTTCATATCCTTATTATCGTAGTAAATAATAGGGATGTGAACTGTATGTGAAACTAAGCATTTCATGTTGAATTCGGAAATTGCTCTATTGGATTGGAAAATGGTAAAGCGTAGGAGGCCATGATTGCTGTCATTGTCCAGCAATATTTAAGGAGGATATAGTAACCATTCCATCTTCCTATAGGCTAACATTACTTGCCTATTTTGGTACCCTCATGAAATCCGGATTATACACACGGGTATAGCTGTACCAGTGGAGTATAAAGGGTCCCATTGCTTTTGAACCTGATCAGGGGGCAATGGTGTTTCAGTAAAGTGTATCCAATCCATATCGCTCGAATGGCTATTATATATTGTGAATTGGCAGATGATTCATTTTTATGACATGCCAAATGATTTCAGTTACAGCTGAATTATATCACAGTTGTTGATTCAGTTTTCTCTATAAACTGTTTTACGTTTTAGTTGATTTTATGCCCCACTTATCCTGGTTTTATATCAAAATTTTTATATGCTTGCTGAGCATTTCTTTCGCTCATACTTGCCGTTGTAAATTCTAATATTTCAGTAAAGATAGTTTGGCGAGACTTATCCGCACAGTTCAGAAAGAGACGAAGCGTGATGCTATTTCGAAGATGACTTGGCTCAGGATGTCTGGATTTAGTGTAAGATCTATTTTATATAATTGAGTTCTACTATTTATTATTATTATGTAATAGTTTAGTTGGTCTGGCGTACTTCTTATCGAAGTTACACCAGTGGTTTAAGATTTGATCAAAGAGAATGTTGTAAAGAAGGAATACTTTCTATTTAATGGAATTTGGATTCTTGTTTCTAGCCCTATAACCATAAAAGATCTTGGTATGTTGGGGTCACAGATGTATATTCCCAGTGTTGGACAACTGCAAGTGAATGATTTTTATTAAACAGATGTTTTATTTTGAGAATTTTCGCGTGACCACCAAATCTTCTGACCCCGGATTTGGGGGGGGCGTCACATCATGGGTCTCAAATAACACATCTGCAATATGCAGATGATACAATAATTTTTCTAGACAACAATCTAGCCTCTTTTGAAGGAGTCAAAAAGGTGCTTCAGTGCTTTCAAATTGTTGTCTGGTCTTCGCATTAATTTCAATAACAGTGAGCTGTTCTCTTGTTCAAATGAGCATGATGAGATTTGTTTAAGAGCAAATCTTTTGGGTTGCAAAGTTGGTAAATGGCCTCTCATCTATTTGGGAGCTCAAATTGGGATTTCCTCCAAGAAAAAGGTTTTCCGGAAACCTTTGATTCAGAAGGTTAAGGCAAAACTAGCCTCGTGGAAGACATGATCTCTAAACCAAGCAGGTCGGTTATCTCTTATTAAGTCCACTATAGATAGTCTTCCAATGTTTTGCTTTAGCTTGCATAAAATTCCAAAATTCCAAAAGGAGTAAGTGACCAGTTAGATAGATTGAGAAAGGATTTTTTTGGGGGTAGAATCTTGAGGACAACGTTGATAAGACAAGGAAAATGCATTCTTTATCATGGGAAGAGATTTGTAAACCAAAAAGTGCTGGAGGCTTAGGTTTATCTAACATTCATCATAGAAATGTGGCTTTGATGAGTAAGTGGTTTGCAAAATGGTATTCAGAGAGGCACAAAAAGTGGAATGTTTGGACTAGAGAAAAATATGATTGTGAAAAAGGACTTAGTTTTGCAGATAGTTTCTCAGGGAAAAATATTTCGGTATTATTGAAAGATTTAGTGGATATCTCGAGATCCACATGGCTAGGAGGGCAAATAGAAAAACAACAATTTGAATGGAGACTAAAAGATGGAGCTTCAATTCTATTCTGGGAAGATGTTTGGTTACAAGGGCAATCTTTGAAGGATAATTTCTCTAGGTTGTATTTGCTATCAAATTGGAAAAATATAGAGGTATGTTTTTTATGGATCTCTGGTGCTGTTATGATCATCTCAGTTCGATTTTTTGGAAAAGAAATCTCAGGTCCTGGGAAGCAGAGTTGGTAACAGAATTGGATAAGAAAATTGAGAATATCAGATTTAAAGATGGTAGGGATGTACTTATTTGGAAACCTGGAAATGATTCTTATGAAGTAAAATCTGGAATGCTAGCGACCTACAATAATTTGAGATTTCCTAAGGTGGAATGGTCTTTTATTTGGAAGTTGCAGGTGCCTCCTAAGGTAAAAAATTTTCTTTGGAAGATCCATAGGAATATTTTGCCTACAAAGTCTTTTTTGAATAGCAGAATTCAACAGAGACCTTTGGATGTCATATGTCTATTCTGTACATATTCAGAGGAAACAATTGATCATCTCTTCTGGGAATGTAAGTTTGCAAGAGAAATTTGGAAGGAAGTGCTAGAATGGTGGGGTATTTCTAATAGAGTACAAATAACTGGTATAGAGTCAATGTGGAGATCAGCTACTTATTCAAACAGGACTGTAGCAAAAAAGTATGGAAGTCAGTCCTAGTTGCATGTATTTGGTCGATATGGCTCTTCAGAAATCAAAGAATTTTTAATGGTTCTGTCAGCAGCATAGTTGAGATTTTTGCTCTAATAAAATACAGGGTAGCTGAGTGGAGTATAGCAGTTGATTTGATTTCCTCTAAGCCTATGCAGTGGTGGCATCAAAATCCAATGGGGGTGATAACGACAAGTTTTGAATTGAATAAAAGAAGGCTATTGGAAGGTGTAGAGGAGTTATATGGTATTCTTGATGGCAGCTGGAATGATATAGGTAATGTAAAGTTCTAGCAGGAATCGGTGGCTTAGTCAAAAATAAAGGAGGTGCAAAAATTCTTGAATTTGCAGGTCCAGTAAGTGCTACAAATGCTCTGGATGCCGAGTGTAAATCTTTCAATGCTTTAGCTAAGTTACTTAGTGAGAGCAATTGGAAAAACAGTGGTATTGTGATCTACACTGACAGTGAGTTATTAGTTAGGAAGGTTTCTATAGCGAAAAGTGAGGACTTTAAAGTTGAGGTGATGACTTCGTTAGAGTCTTGCATTAAGAAGTTAAATTTTAAAATTCAAAAGATTAATCGAAATCTTGTGGGGGATGCTGATACTCTTGCAAAAAAAGGTGCGTTTTTACATGACCTTTATATTTCGTGGGGTTAATTTGTTTAAGCAAGATTATATGGGTTTTTAATAGACTTTACTGGCCCATTAAAGTCTTGTTGGGCTGAAGTTGAAGGATACATTGTTAGTATTTGAGAGAGATTGGGACTCAGTTTATTTGAAATAAATTGAACTGAATTGGATTATCTAGAATGTTCAGTAAGTGGCTTGGGGAAATGAACCGATCTTTGGGGTCTTAATTATATAGGGTGTTGATAAGTCACAGGGTTCATTATTTATAAAGGTTTAACAGGGATTGATGAAACCACTATAGCAACTTTGTTTTAAGCTGATAAGAGTGGAATGGAGATTGAAAATGTCAATGTTAATGCCAGATGGTTGATGCCTGGTAAGGGAGTGCTCAAAATCAACGTCCATGGATTCTATTCAGATCAGCCTTTTGAAAATGGTAATTTTTCTGGCATTGGTGTGATATGCAGAAATAGTAGGGGGAAAATTCTTGCTATGTTAGGGGGTTCTTTGGGTCTAGTAGACAGGAGAAACAACGAGTTCTATGCTATCTTGGAAGGTCTTAAGGAAGCTTTCTCCAGGAATTTCAAGAAGGTTATTTTGGAAACAGATCATGTGGAAGCTTACTGGGATTCGATGAACTCTACGGTGGTTGGAGGTCATCCTCAGCATGCAGGGGTTTTGCAACAAATCAATCAAAGAAGGGCTGATAAGAACTACAAAACGGAGTTTCGCTTGGTAGGTACTGAGGATAATACTATGGCGACATATATTGCTCAGCATGGTGCTAAACGTTGGAAAACTATGGTTATCATTAAGAGGCCTTTTGGTAGAATTCGTGAGTTATGGAATTTGGATATGGGGTTGGGTTCTATAGATCCTCAATTTCGAGCTGTGCATGAGGAAGATGTTAACGCTGATGTTGCTGTAGAGGGAGTGATTGATGCTGCTGTGGTAAATGGTGATGATCCTGAAGGAATGGAGGTAGCGGAAGATCAAGAGATTGTTATAGGCTTGGCTGCGCAGGTGCATGCTGGAAATCATTAATGGAAAACGAAACGACTGAAGCTATTAGTACTACTTTGTTATTTTGTTTATTCCCAAGAATAGGTGTTTTATCTGTCTAGTATATTAGCTGGTGGGCTGTTTTGAGTAGTTGGGCTCGGGAGGTTGTTTGAAGTTGTAAGCTTTATGTTGGTTGTATTGGCTATGATCTTGTACTCTGAAGTCTATTAATATATATTTCCTTTGCTTTTCAAAAAAAAAAGTGAGGATCTACCTCATATATGGTATTTCTTCTTCTTTTGGTATCAACATTATTTTTTAATTATCATTATTGTCAGATTCTATTCTTTTATGATAAAACTTTTACCCAACTAATATAGAATCCAAGATCTATCGAGAAATATTAAATGATAATCAGTGAGCGTCTATCTTATAAATGGTGTTTCTTTTTCTCTTAGCATCTATCTTATAAATGGTGTTTTTTCTTCTCTTAGTATTAAGTTCAATTTTTTTCCCCTTACCTTACATATGAGTATTCGTTCTTATAAATTTCGAGATAAGCTAGAATTGAATTCAAGACAGGAAAGATAAGATATTAGCTATTAATACTTGAATATCTCATTGCGCTCAATTTTTATTATTATTATTATTAGTATTTTTAGATTCTAATCTTATATATTAAATATTTTACTCGAGAAATATAAAATTTAAAATCTATCGAAAAATATTATTGCCCACGCAATAAAATCATATCAGTAATAAACGTTAACCGAACCGAACATATGTAACACTTATTTTGTACAAACAAATTTGGATATTTGTCAGCTAAGAAATCAACCCACATTTATTGAAAATTGTAATTACATGTGGTATATACGCTTGTCGCAACACTAATACATATAGCAACACTAATGGTATCATACTAATACAATTTCCAGCACTAATAGTATCTTAGACTTAAATTCATATGCATGCAATCCAATAGCCACGATATATTAATAAAAAATATATATCAATAATAAACTTTAAATAAAATATATTAAAATTGGATTTTATCCTTTTTTTGACACGAATGAAAATATAGCAGAATAATATACCATACAAATTATGTATATCAAATATTATCCAAAAGTCTGGAATAATATAATACGAAAATCGTAGTTCATCAAAATATTGAATACAAATATCGGATATATAGTTCATTATATAAGAGACAAATCCATTACGAATGATAGACATTATTGCTAATTATATTGTATTATATTATTTTTATGATTTCTTTTATTGTCATTGTTTAATACTTATAACGTTATCTTTCGATACACATTAAAATAACGTCACTTATAACGTCATCTTTTAATTTCCAGCACTAATAGTATCTTAGACTTAAATTCATATGCATGCGATCCTATAGGCACGATATATTGATAAAAAAAATATACCAATAATAAACTTTAAATAAAATATATTTAAAGGGGATTTTATTCTTTTTCCAGATAAGAATGAGATTATAACAGAATAATATATCATACAAATTATGCATATCAAATATTATTCAAAAGTCTGGAATAATATAATACGAAAACCGTAGTTTATCAAAATATTGAAGATACAAATATCGGATATATAGTTCATTATATAGGAAACAAATTCATTACGGACGACATACATTATTGCTGATTATATCGTATTATACCATTTTCATGACTTCTTTTATCGTCATTGTTTACAACTTATAACGTCATCTTACGATACATATTTTGGTACATATTTAAAGTAATTACACCAAAAATATATAGTAAGACTATTTTAATAGATACTCCCTCCGTCTCAAAAAACTCTTCCCATTTTAAAAAACACGTTTGTCAACGCACACTTTTGATCGTTAATATGTTTAATTTCGTATTAGTATTAAATATAAAAACTTCACTGTATTAAAGTACTCATAAATACGAATCCAACAAGATCACTCATGACTATATTTGGTCTTATAAATTATGCGTAAATTAGTAATTTATCTCATGTTATGAACAGAGCCGACATTGTAAAGGAGAAGATCATTGTGAGACAGAGGGAGTATTCTATAAGAAAGTAAATGGCTACAAAACCATACAACTTTTAGTACCATAAATTGAGATATTGTGAAGATCTGTAGTATTCCATTAAAACAATCAAATCATCTCTCTCTCTTTGTTCTAAACAAAAATAAGAGATATAACATCCAATGACAAGACTCCACATGTAATACACCACACACAACTACAACTGTGAAAATGGATTCACTTGGGTGGGGTTAACAACACCGGGTATCTGGACCCCACCCTTTGTGTTCAAAAGACTCGCTACTTCCACGTACTTTTCATTCCTTTTCACTTTACTCGGCCCGGTTAAACCACCTGGCTTGGCTAGCTGCTGCCACGATTGCCCTAACAAAGTTCCCTTGCTCAAAAACTCATATGCCATGTAGCCAGCAAAAAGTTGATTGTTTGATATTGAAGACTCTTTTTTATTAATCACTATGTTTGATGTGGCTCGTTGGTGTTGATTGGACTTGATGAACTTGGGCGGCTTCTTATACTCCCTATCTTTTCGTTTGTTTGGCGTTACTTCTCCGTCGTGCTGTTTCAATGTAGTACGATTTGTGTTCATATCTGATCTGCCACGTCAACAACTTTGTTTATATTAATTTTTCTTTCAATTCACTGGTTGGAAAAGATAGAAACACAAGAAATGTTAGTCAAAAAAAAAAAAAACAAGTCAATTAAATTAAATGACAATACTAGCAAAATAAAATGTTACTTTCAAAAACGAAAAATTACCAAAAAATTTTTTAGACATATGGTAAATCAAGAAAGTTTTGGCATGGATGGGATGCCTATGAATCTAGAGAGAGATATTAAAGAAAAGAAAGGGGAAGATTGCAAATTTTGGGAAAGAAAAAGTTTGTGGGGAAAATGGATAAAGAGTGAAGGATATATATAGCCGTCCTTGTATGTATTTGTCCTTGTGTTTTAAATAAATTACGTGGGTGAACCATTTTGTTTTAAAAGACAAAAATAGACATGAATTTAGTTTCGTTTTATTATAATTTAGTTTATTTAAAAAATACTTTCACGTATGCATTCATAAAAGTTCAAGTTACAACCTTATCATTCCCTTTTTAACTTGCTTGGTTTTCTTAATTGAATTAAACTCTTAAATTGGACGAAAATTAAATTACACAAGCTTTTTAAGAGATTAGGCTAACATGTGGATATATAGGGCCTGTTTGTTTCCACTTATTACTGTGAGCTTATGGCTTATAAGCCCATAAGCACTTATGAAGGATGTTTGCCAAAATAAGTTTTAGCTCAATTTATAACTTATAAATCCATAAGTTCAATGTTAAGAATCCTTAACTTTCAACTTATAACTTTTAACTTATTCTCGATATACGTAATATATAATATACTTCAAATCTTCAAAACTATATATCTCTCGATCCATTCATTAAAAAATTGATATGAATATATCAAATTTCCCTATTCACCGAGATCTATCCATTGATATCCATTGTTATATATAAAAAAAACAATATTTTGAAAATTATAAAAAAAAATGTTAACTTATAATTCTGATTTACCCAAACAGTCTATCTATTATAAGTTCTGATTTACCAAACACTCTACTGACTACTGACTGCTCACTTATATGACATAAATGCTTATAAGCCGTAAACTACTTATTTTAAGATACCCCAAACACACACACATAATAGAGTGTATGACTTTTTAATAAGAGGATATCACCTCTATCCTACACATAAATAACTATGACCTATCTCTTACAATAGCAATACGAATTAGAATTTAAGGGTTATTGAACCAATAAGAGCACTAATGATAACCCACTAATGAGCAAGTCCAAGTCTCCAAATCGGAGAAATAGCGAGTACTCACATCACAAGTTCACAAAAGACAATGCAAGGTCACAAAAGACAATGCAATCATTTCTCAACATGTTATTGTTTCTTATGTTGGAGTGCAAAATTGATCTCACAACCCCTTGTTTAAAAAAGGACGGTACAACCTTTGAGTTAAAGATCATGGTTAAATGATGACTATATATTAGAAGTTATTGATCTTCATTATTAGAAATCTATTTAGCAAAAAAACAAAAATCTAAAATTTATATGAGATAATATATTGTCTTTATACTTTTTAATGCTTTTTACATAAATTGTATATGATATTTAATACCGAGAAAACTTAAATAGTTCAGTTTGATTAGAAGGGATGAAGTAGTACGTAGGAATATGGGGAAAGAAGAAGAAGATATTTACATAAATACTAATCATCTGGTTTATCTAAGAAAAGCTTTATTTATTTTAAATTAATTAATTAACTAATTAAAAATGACTTATAAATTACTATCAGTTTGAATGGTTTTATTAGTAATGCATAATTTATAATGTATACAAAATAACTCATTTATGAAAAAGTATTTGAAAGTTACATTTACAAGTGGTAACTAAATAAAATAAACTAAAATAAATATACATCTTATATTTAACATATAAATCATTTTTGCATATAAAAAGATTATAAATAGTAATATTTGTCACATACAACATAAATGTCTGAATAATGCATTAGTGGCAATTAAAGTCACGAAAGAAATGGAAATAACAAAATAACTCATTAGGTGTAGGCATTTCACGTAGGTATAACTTTTTGTTTCTTCATTTTGAACTGAAATCAATAATAGCCATGAGCAGGCAAAAGAGAGCTTAAGAATTTGTCTTCGAGAGCAGATTAAGAGTTTTATCCAAAAAAATTTGATGATTTATAGTATATGAATTTTTTCAATATAAGCAAAGTTGGATTATAATTTTGAGTTTTTTTACTTATTAGTTAAATATTTCTTATTTGCTCGAATTAAAAAAAAGAATTATTCAAATATATAAATATTATTAGATGTTTATATTCTCAATTTATATTACAAATGAGTAGGTATAAAAGTTAATTGCTACATTTATGAAATGAATTGAAGATAATATTTTCTTATCCATATTAAATATTTTGATATTAATTAGTTGAATTTTAGAATTATCATCGATATTAACTATGACATGACCATTAAATATACATAAGAGATATCATAATTTTTAACTCATTTGTTGATAATTTTTTGTCAAGTCCCATTATCATCTATCAAAAAAAGGTGACCATGAGGTATCGATTCCCACTTCAACAAAATCACATTTTTTTCCTATAATTTGAGATGCTTCACATTCGAAAAGGAAATGTTAATTGGATATAGTGTTTGTTACGAATTTCATGTTTTTAACCTGCAAAAATCACAAATTAACATCAAAAAATAAATTATTCGTTAATGCTTGTAATTTTCAATAAAGTAAAATCATGAATAACAGAATTGAACAAGAAATTAAAATATGATAAAAAGAATATCGATTTATGTCGGGATGAGTCGCATAACCCTGCTAACCTAAAGAATTTTACCCCAAGGTTTAGATGACAAATCCATAGTACTAAAAAATTCCCTTGCGGACCATCTTTCACCCCGCATGAACAAGAAGAGAAATGAATGTCAAATATTCCGATGCTGAAAATACATGTAAAAATTATAAAGGCCCAAGAATTTTGTAGAATAACACAAATGTATTGCATAGCTTAAAATCTCTTAGTACATAAAGTATATAGATATATTTTGGAATCTGATCTTCTTCTCTCCATATTTCGTGATTTGGGAAACTCAAAAATACATATGGATATAATGAACCCAAAAAACCATAGTAACGTACACAAAAAATATGGGCTTGAAAAGTAAATATGAATAGAATTAAAGCCCAAGATATGAAATTGATATATCAAAATGAAACTTTTAATAAAAAAAATGTTTATCACAATAATTGAAAAGACTTTAGAAGAGTAATTTTAAGATTTTCTTTTTCAAAATAGATATTTATACAAAATATCTAACAATCGGTCCCAAAAAATAAATTTAAAAAATAGCAATATAAATGTAATACTATAATAAAATAACAATGGTGAGCACATGATATTACGTACTCAGTACAAGTAGCTTCCGACTTTGAACTTGTACCTAGTGACAACCGTTTTAACCTGATAGAATCTTAGTGGACTAAGCCTTGAGCTGAGACATTTTAACCAAATTTTTACGAAAGCACGCGTAATATAGAAGTTTCGATCATCCGGATTTGTGCTATTAAGGCCATGCACAACATATCGATTCATGAGAGTTACCAGAGATCAACACAAATCTTATAGTTGCGGCCACATAACTACTTCCATTTAGTTAAGTCCTCAAAAATACTTGTGAACGAACGAGTAGCTCGCATATTCTGCCTTCAAACTTATAAAGAGCATAAACTCAAGCTAATGGTTCACATTCTTTAGCACTTCGTCTCCATAGGAATGGGAAAAAAGAATGTGTCAAGTGAGTAAAACTCCAAAATAAATATGAATGCTCTCACGTAGCTTGTTAATACGTTCTGACCTTCAAAAGAAGAAGGATTGCTGATGTTGGTGACAAGTTTGAGATTTAGCCTCATTCCATTCGATGAATCTAGGACCTCAAATATTCCTAGGTTGACCCATTATCTCATGGACAAATATTCATGATCAAATATAATATTGTCATTCTACAAGCTTGCCAATCTTCGGACATCCGTTCTTTATCAATAATATATAGCAACTTAAAATCACCAAGCTAAACACGTACATTGTTAGAATTATGTAAACTATAAACTATCAAGCAGTGTTAAATTCTCTTATACAAAAACTTTGATTTTCTTTAGCAGCTACAAATCTTGTGTTGTATGGTGTATGTAATTTTGTATTTAAGAGTGAAAATGAAGAGAAAAAATGGAGAGGGTTCCGATTATGTTGAGAGCAAGCAAGTATCTATTTTTGTATGCTTATTCCTTTGATCTCAATCACTATATATGGGCAAACAACAACATAATCTCCACCCCTCCAAAGTAACTGCCCTATTCATTACAATTTATCATTGTCATATTGAAAATATTTGTAACTTACAAATATAATAATCACACAATCAATGTAATATTTGTAACTACTAAATACATTTATGTATTTAGTTATTTTCTTTAATTTGACAAATAAAGTCAAATACAACATCTCCCACTTGACGCATTTGTCAATTTTTTTTAAGACTCCCAATTTTCGTAGGATCTATAATTATTAAATCTATCTCAAATACACAACTTCCATTACACATTACGATATCCAATCAAACCAACATCTTCCATTTTGACGTTTTTGCCAAATACTTCTAGTGACCATCACTTTCAATCAATCTATGTTGCCACTTTTACCCTTTCCAACACATTTAATTGTTTCTTTTTTTTTCAACTTCAACTCCACCGAAATTAAATAAATATTCCGAAGTTCAATTCTTATTAACAATATCACCTTCGATACTTATATCGCAATAAACAATAACTCCAAGCACGTCTGCTTGATCCATTAATTTGTTATACAACGTACTCTTCAAGTACATGATCATGATCCCCCTTACAGCCTCTCACTAGGCTCAAGCAAAACTGTTTCACAATCCACTTAAAAAACTAACTAAAAATGTCAAGTCAAGTCAATCGATTACACAACGTAAAATATATCAAACTTCTGACTACTTGCACATAATACATTAAGTGGTTCCTTTTCTGAATTAATCATTTTCCCATTACCAATAGCATTGGCACCGGACTGCAATGCTGCATCCTAAAACAATTAAACATTTTACTCAAATACCTTTTCTGGCTCATATTCAATATTCAAATTATTTTCCTTAAATTTGATTTCTTTAAACTTCTCAAATTTCATAAACATTTATATAATCTCAACGTCTTACTAAGTTCCAACTTAGTTTTGTTCTTTATCAATTTCAGAAAACAAATTATCCACATACACCGATAATATTACTAATCAAGCTCCCACTTTTCAAAATATAGACATAATTGTCTACTTCCATTATCGAATTTTCATAAAACCTTTACAACTAGGCAAATATCAGAATAAATTAAACATACCAACAACTTCATTTTCCTTTTCAAAATTCATTTGCAACCAATGAATTTTCTATATTCTGGTGGATCACGCAACTTCCACTTTTATTCATTTTCATGAAACTCATCTTTCGATTTCATTTCGAAAATTCTAATTTTGTACTAGCTATTCTGAGTATAAAAAAAACACCTTTTCCTTTCCACTCTCTATTCTAAGAGGCACTATAATCTTTTGGATTACAATGTTGTCTTTTTCGACAACGATTCCAAATTACCTTAATACCACGTATAACAACGTGTTCCAACCAAAAGAATTATTTTAAATAAGAACACACATTTTATAGTTCAATGGATGTATCAACTTAACCACACCTTGCTGGCATCATTTTTCAAAATATCTTTTAGAGTTCTTAACTCCTTAGTCCAACAAGATCAACAAATTCTTGTTTATTAAATTCTGGGCACTTGTCCCAATTTTCTTAAAAATTAAATAAATAACTTATTTAAAAAAAAAATTTCTTTTCATTTCTATATACTCTCTTTTCCGAGTATCATAAAAATATTTCTTACAAAATATTATCTTTTAAACTGATAAATTTTCTGATTGTCTCCAAACAATCTATATTCCCAATTTTTTTTAACTCCGTTAATAAAAATACAAAACAAAATTATTTTGACACATTTTTTTTTCTTGCCGCTCTCCATTATGAGAGCCACACAATTTTTCTCGAAGACAGTGTCATCTATTTTAAACAATAAATTCTTAATGTATCTAAATAATTCATTTTTCGGCTCCACTTTCGATATATGGTGCCTCTAAATTTCTCAATCTTTATCAACTTAGACAAAATCAATGCAATCGAAATAAACTCAATCGTTATAGCAAATCACTAAACAAGATTTCAAATCTTGCAAGTATAACACAATCACAATATTTCTCATTAAAAAAAAATGCATAAACGGAACAAAGATAGGTATAGTTGTATTGTTTATGGTTAGGTGGATTTATGTACATATATTGTTTGATTTGCTAGCTGGGTTTCTTGCTTCATTTCTTTTACATAGCCACCATTTTTTTTGCACTTTTAATTCTCGCATATTGATATTGATGTCATTAGTTTTTTAACCATTTTGTTTTTATATAACCGCCTGCATAAAATATGGATTGTTGCTTGATTATATGTTCTAGTGGTTAGTTTTTGCTCACTTTTATAGTTGGCCTAGATTGTTGTTATAATCATTAATATACATTAAATTCATTGCTGTTTTTTTCAAGTCTGCGAGTTTGATTTTTAGTTCATTTCTTTTTCAATCCTATCACATTTTTTTTTATTTGTTGTCCACTAGTTATTCCTCTAAAATGCTTAGACTATATAATTTATGTATTCTAGTGACAGCATGCCATTATTTATGTGTCTGGCTAATTAATCTTTACATTTTTTTAATCAATGTTAAATTGTTTTTGATAGATTCAAATGACGAGCAAATTGATTGCATCCGAATTGGCGAAAATCGAAAGATTGAATGGCACAAATTATGATATGTGGAGCCGAAAAATTAGATATGGTCTGATTCATGATAATTCGGAAAGTGCCATTGAAAATGATGGTCCGACTTTGGGAGAAAAACCTAGTGATGCTGAAAAAGAGGAGTACGAGCAATGAAAAATTTGTGACAAAAAGGTGAAGTGTCTCATGTTGATGTTTATGGAAGACAACTTGATCAAGGTGTTTGAGACGTATGAAAGTGCCAAAAAGCTTTGGGATTCGCTCAAAGAAAAATATAATGCCATTTCCGATGTGAATGTGCAACTTCTTTTGCACAAGTACAATACTTGCAAGATGAGTGAGAGCGATAATGTGTTTGACCATTGCAACAAGATGCTAGTGATGGCCAAGGATTTGGCAGCAGCGGGAAATGAGCTTTCCGAGAATATGCAAATTGATGGAATTTTGAATAGTCTACCAAGCTCACTTAATATGGCTGCAACAACTTTGAGGTTGAATGGAACTATCAAAAGTGCATCTCAGCTTTCGGCGGCTTTGGCTATGGAACATGATTTGGTGAATAGCCGTAAGCGTTTGGAGTTGAACTTGGCTCAAGAAGAGGGGTTCAACCTGGCACAGGCAAAGTTCAAATCAAGCTATCAAAATAAGGGGCAAGGAAAGCTAGGTCCCTCGAAAGGAAGAGTTTTTAAGCCACATCAGCAAAAGAAGAAGTTTCCACTTGGAAGTTGTTATAATTGTGGAAAGTATGGACATTTAAAAAATGAATGTCCCGAGAATCAAGAAGGTGATGAAGGCAAGGGCCAAGATCAAAAGGGACAAAACAAACGTGAGTTTGTTGGGGTTATCGAATGCAATGCTGGTCATGTGGCCACAGACATTGATGGATGGTGGATTGACTCTGGAGCAACCCGCCATATTGCGAAAACTAAGCAAAGCTTGACCGAGTTTAAGGAGTTGAAGAAGGGTGAACAAAGAATTTTTATGGGGAATAACACCTACTTGGATGTTGTGGGAATTGGTTCTTATAGGTTGGATCTTGGGGATAGTGTGATGGTCCTCAAGAATGTGATGTTTGCTCCTGGAATGAGGCGAAATCTTGTTTCTGTTCCTGCACTACTCAAGAATGGATTGGAAGTGCGATTTTATAATAATCGAGTTTCGATCGGAAAGGATAAGAAGGTGTATGCTATGGGCAAGTATGAACCCGATCATGAGTTGTTTAAGCTTTGAATATGTAATTTTAATTTATGAATAATGGGCGAGTGTTGGCCCGATCATGAGTCGTTTTAAGAATTAAATTGTGTTTTGAGTGTGTCAATAATGGGCATGTATGAGCCCGTGAAATGTTTGAGATGTTTGAAGTTTTTTTTTGTTGGAGTATGATCAATGATAATAATATACGGATTTCTTGATTAAATTTTTTTTTTTTGTAATATTACATGTGTATGTATGACATGTAAGTTTGAGATGTTGTGAGAAAATAATTAAATTGTTGCCTACAAGAATGTTAAAAGTTTTAAAGGTTACAAGAAAGAAAGTTAGAACAATTAAAGGTGAACAAGTTGTTTTAGAGGCTATGGAATCTCTGTTTTTGTAAAAACATTTAATCATTTGGGATGCAGAATTGCAGTCTGGCGCCAATCTTGTTGATCATGGAAAAACGATTAAGGTATTGCAATGTGAATGGTGAACTTGGAAGTTAAGTGTATGTTAAGTGGCAAAGATGAAAATGATATGTTTTATCTTAGCACTATTGATGTGTGTTTTAAATTGATGAGAGAAATTTAAATCAAATTACATTTTAATATGTGAGAAAAGTGGGAGTTATATGTATATTTATCAAATAAGTCAAGTGGGAGATGTTGTAAATTTGACTTAGTTTGAAAATATAAATTATATAATGTAATAATTTGTGTGGAGTTACAAATATAATTATTATAATATATTTGATTTGGGAGTTACAAATCATGTTTGTGGGAGTTACAATATTTATTATTGTGGGATTTACAATAATAAATATTGTAGGAGTTACAAATATTTTCTTTATTACATGGAGACAATCATGGGGCGGTTACTTCTTGAAGGGGGTGGAAATATTGCTAAGCATGCCTATAAATAGTGAGGTATTTCTCAATGGAAAAGCACACCAAACATTGCTTGTTCATAGCTCTTATTGGAACCCTTTTCCTCACTTTCAACTTTTCTTTGTAGTAAGTAAGTTATATATATTCATACGCAGTTTTATTTAACAAGTTCAATCTACCAAATAAAAATTAAAATAAATGTATAGGTATATAATCACACAACCATACGCAATCAATGAATCACAAATAAAAAAAACATATGGGATAATAGACACGCAATCTAAAAACATAAGAGATATAGATAACTATTTTTTAGTAAAAGAAACCAAACTTATATTAGAAAAAGTCAGTCAAGCAGTCATTAAGGCAATTGACAAAACAAGCAAATATGTACAACAAGATATAATAAGTAAAAATATACCACACCCAGTATCATAACAAGATGGAGAGAGACACGCCAAAACCATTGTGCACACTTAGCGGCAAAGACAAGCTGCTGATGTATAAACCGATGGTCCGAAAACAGTTTAAAATCCTAAGCTCTGATACCATTGTTGTATGGTGTATGTAATTTTGTATTTAAGAGTGAAAATGAAGAGAGAAAATGGAGAGGGTTCCGATTATGTTGAGAGCAAGCAAGTATCTATTTTTGTATGCTTATTTCTTTGATCTCAATCACTATATATGGGCAAACAACAACATAATCTCCACCCCTCCAAAGTAACTGCCCTATTCATTACAATTTATCATAGTCATATTGAAAATATTTGTAACTTACAAATATAATAATCACACAATTAATGTAATATTTGTAACTACTAAATACATTTATGTATTTAGTTATTTTCTTTAATTTGACAAATAAAGTCAAATACAACATCTTCGACTAGCCTTTTTATTATCATTCATTTTCCTATTTCAATGTAGAAACAACAAAGCCAAACAAAATATTAGCAATAAAAAGAATAATGTTAAATCCAAAAAATATTAAAGGCATAACTTTTTGTCATCATATTTGGGTATTGATTTTTCATGTACCGCACAAAATTTGCAATCTCAAATTTTGATATCAAGCACTTATCTGCAAATACCTGCTCATTTTGTGTTAACAATATACCTTTAAATTAGTAATAATAATAGACCCACAATATAAATGAACAGTTAACATGATACTAAACAAAAATTATATACTAGTATACACTACTAGAAAAAGTAGAATAGACATCGCCCCTTTCACATCGGTTTATGATTTCCCCGATGTAAAAATTATCACTAACATCGGTCGAAAAAAAACTGATGTCTTTGATATATTATGAAATCACATTGAAAGCAAACCGATGTCATTGGCATATAATTGAAATATCAATGACATCGGTTAGTACCACAACTGATGTCTTTAACATATTATAACATCGGTCAAAAAATAACCGATGTCTAAAGTAGGCTTAAAAAAATTGCTGCTTCCCCGCCCACACAAATTTCCCCCGCTTCCCCAAAATTTCCCCCCCCCCCCAGCCAATTTTTTGATTTCCCCCTTAGCTAATTTTTACTTCCCCGCTCTCAAATTAAACAAAAACAAAAAAACATATACATCCGACTTAACTCTCTCTCTCTCTCGACTTTCACTCTCTCTCTCACGCCTCACCCTCTCTCTCGACGCCTCACCCTCTCTCTCGACGGCCTCACCCTCTCTCTCTCTCACTCTCGCTTTTACTCTCAACCCCCTCTTAAGAACCCTAATTCACTCCCTCTTTCACTCTCTCTTTTAAACTCTATTTGTAACCCTAATTTCCCAATTACTGTAGTTACTTGGTCAAATAGCTAGTACATGTTCTTAATTGATTTGTTAATCGATTAATTGTTCATCTCAACTTGATTTAGTAAATGGATAAGCTATTTTCGATCTTGTTTTATTTTGGGTAAAAGCTATTGTGAATAATGTAAATTTTCTTTTTATTTTTTGTATAAGGAATTAGGGAATTTATCGAGCCACGATTCTGTTTGTTTAGCATTTAGGATGTGTTGTTTATTATTTGTGATTGTCCACATTTTTACTATTTTGGCATCTTGGGTTTTTATAAAGTTTGAGTCTTTTCTGTGTTCTTGATTTATTAATAATGATTTTTGGTTTTTATATGAGATACACGGCTTTTGGGCTTATACAGACACTACAGCAACAAGTTCAGAGTTGAATTCTTGCCTGGTAAGTGTTCATTTTATAGTTTATGTTTCAATTTTTTTTTGTTTTAGTTACTGCTTGTTGAAGAATTTTTACATTTGAATTATGCTCTGGAATGTTTTTTTTATTTGGGTATTTGATTTGTTTAGAATTTTGGATTTTTGGTTTCATTTGTTAGTGATACTTGGTCAGTTGAATTGCTTGATATTTAATGATGATTCATATCTTCTTTCGTTGTGTAGTTCTTACCATGTTTTCTTTATTTTTTCAATCTGGTTTTGTGTGTCGGTATAATGTGTTTTATTGTAATTATATGTTTGTTGCAAGTTGTATATGTAGTCCCTCTCTGCTGCAAGAATAAAGCTATAATGGATAGACTTATATACATGTTCATCCTTTCACCTGGTGTGTGATATAGCAGTGATAGTAGAAATAATTCAAAAGATGTATACATATTCTTTGTCCACATGTTACCAGTGATAGCTCTTTGTTCTGGAAAATGACTAAGTTGATAGAGTAAGGGTTGTATATTTGTATGTGTTAAGTTTATGAATGCCTAGAGGTCTGCACGCATATGCAAGATATAGTGTTGTATATTTTTTAAATTCAGAGTTTCCAGAATAAATCTAGAAAAGAACAAGATTCTCTAACATTTTCCGGTACATATATTGTTTATTTAAGGTGGAAGACAAAGAAAGTTCAAAGTATGTGAAAGAGGAATGTTTCAATGAAAATTATAAACTTGATGATGGAGGTAATACACAGAGTCTGAAGCAGCTAATCGAACATCACCACAGGAATTTACTGGTATTTCAAATGCATATTGACTGCACGTTTGTAATACCTTCACGTAGTGGCTAATACCTTCACGTTTGTAATTAATGTAGGTACTAAAACATGATCTCTATACCACAAAGGCTGATACTTGAATTTGCAAATCAAGTATCAAGACGAGGTCCATGGATTAGGTATAGTTCTACCAAACCACAAATGCTACATAAATGGTAAACAGGAGGATAATTAATTCCTGCCATGCCTTAATAGGTGAACACTTGCATAGTCTAGCACATGCTGCTTCTGGATATAGAAAAGTTTTTTATTTTCATGTAGCACAGCTTAATTCTAGCAGTTTTTATTTTCTTATAGTTGCTATCTAGAGCCAGATAGCGATAGAAAGTTTTTATTGATTGCATAAAGGACTATGAGAATGTATAGTCTAGTTTCAAAGTGTGTTGACAACATTTGCATTCTAATTCTAATAAAATGTTATATTTTTCCCAGCAGAGCCAGCTAAAATACCAAAAAAGATAGTTGATGTTGGGTGTGGAATAGGAGCTAGTTCAAGGTATTTAGCAAGGAAATATGGCTCTCAATGTCAAGGCATCACTCTGAGCCCTGTACAAGCCCAACGAGCTCAAGCTCTTGCTGTAGCTCAAGGACTATCCGACAAGGTATGGTGTTAATTTGACTGATTTTCATATTTTTTTTTGACTGTTTATTGTATACTTTGTTCTCTTCCGTTACCTGTCTTTAACTCATTGTGATTATTAGAGTGTTAAATACTTGTTGCGAGTTGCGACGGGAATAAAAGGCATGTTCTGTTAAAATTAGATAAAAGTCATTTTGTGAGTTCTTCACTTTGTTGCTTTAAATACTATGACAAAAAAATTCTGCTGTAGAGGGCTGAAGTTTTGGGAATAGCAGACTTTCCAATATTGGGTCGCATTAAAAATAGCAGGGTCCGTGTCAGCGATGCAACCTTCTGGTCAAGGTTAGATCTTTAGTTTAAAATTGAGATGTTTGATTCTTTATTTTAGAAGTATCATTCAAATGAATATATATATATATATATATTGGTTTAGAATATTATATTCTGCTACTGGCCGAGATTTTCTTTCTGCATCTCTCGGAAAAATTACAGATTTGCTGATCGATAGTTTCTTGCAGGGAGTACAGTACAATGAAATGTAAAGAAGTTACCATGGAAGGGAGAGTCAAATTTGATTTGTTTCAGGTTACACTCAATCTTGCATGGTCACTGCTAGAAATTGTATCTTATGTTCATGTTAATCAACTAGAAGTTCAATCATCCTCTTGTCCTTTTACATTTCCACAGGTTATGCATAGGGATTATTCGTTAAACTCGTACAAGTTGAATTCTGTTTCTGCTCATTTTCTTGGAGAGCCGGTAACTCTGTATGCCTTACTGTTTACAAATTTTTAGGAGGTGTCGAATTTATACTCGTGTATACAATCATTATTTACTGGCCTACTGCCTGTTATAACATGTGAATATATAAACTGTTAGTAGCAATGTATTATCCTGGTTTTCGAAGATTTCATTTTATCATATAAATGGTGTTTTTTGGTTGATATTTTAATTACTAGTTAACACACTTCTGATTTTAAGTTAAATAGTATGATTTTTTTGATACGGTATCAAGCCTCTAATCAAGAGACTTTGTCATCTCTGTTTGGTTTTCGTGCCTGCTTGGTGTTAGAATAATTTATATTTAGTTTATTAGTCTATAGAATTTCTTACTTTCAATAGATTTCATATCAGCATACTTTTATGGCTGTACAAGAAACATTAAATGCTACATTTTTCGGATTATACTTCGGTTGTCATATTTAATGATGTCTTATGTAACTGAATGTTATTTGTCTACACAAAAATTGTCTTCTCTGAGTTAAGAGGCTAGATTTGTCGTATTCTTGTTATAAGTAACAATTTGGTCTCTTGAGGTTATAAAGATGTAGGTGACTTGTTATATGTTTAACTGGATATGTTATTGGGGGAATGACTGTTTCTACTAAACCAAAGAATGCACTTAGCTTTACTGATCAGTCAACTGGACGTGCATGTGTAATTCCAAAAGCTAGTTACAGTATCGTGAAAGATATGCATAAAGTTAGACTTGCATCGGATAGAAATGAATGAGCTGAATTTGTCAAATTTTCACAAATTAGAAATTAGAAATTATTTGGGTAGCGGCTTAATTTGGTATTAATTAATTTCAATTTTCTATATTTAAGCTAAGAAATCGAAATTTTCAATTCCTTGCAAGGAGGTAAATTTAAGTAGTACTTGTAACACCCTAAGGTATTGAAACAGTTGGTAGCTGAAGCTTTTACTTTTCTTTTGTAGGATATAAAAACAGCAGATTGGTCAGAAAATGTTGCTCCATTTTGGCCAGCAGTGATAGAATCAGCTTTGACATGGAAGGGTTTCACATCATTGCTGCGAAGTGGTAACCATCATATATTTGAATTAACTGAATATGTTTTCATCTTTCCCTAAAGTAATTAACATACTTGCATTATGGGCTTTATATAGGTTGAATGTATTTTTTTCTGAATTGCCAATTATCACAATAGGATGGAAGACAATCAGAGAGCGTTGGTGATGCCACTTATGATTGAAGGATATAAGAAAGACCTGATCAAATTTTCTATTATTACATGTAATTTTGTAAGGATCGAGTAGTACATGTGGTATTGTCATTTGGAATATTTGGAATGGAGAAATGACTTGGTAATTTTTAGAACCATTAATTTTTGCTTGTTTTTCATTTTGGAATGATTTTGGTTGTTTGTTATTGTTTTGGCTAGCTAGTATTGTTATAACACTAACACATCAGTTAAACTCAATGAAACCGATGTTTATAATAAGAAGTAACATCACTACCACAAAACAAACTGATGTAATTGACACACAGTAACATCACTACCACAAAACAAACTGATGTAATTGACACAAAATGGTGTCACATTGTTGATGCTTTTTACATCGGTTTATAACTGATGTTAATATATATCATACACATCGATTTTATATAATAAACGATGTCTAAACCACTATTTCACAGCAGTTAGTTGCTAGTAAACGATGTTTCAGATAGTCTTTAACATCAGTTAGGTTCCAGGAAACGATGTAATAGATACTCTTTGACGTCGGTTTAAAACCGATGTTAAAAGGGTTGGACCTTTCTCTACACCCACAAAGACATCGGTTGCAAAATGGCCAGACATCGGTTTTTAGCCGATGTCTATTGACCTGTTTGTAGTAGTGATAAAATTCCGAATCCACTAAGTATGCATCCTGTAATTGAAATAAATAAATGTACTATCCAGGGGATCGCAATAAAAATAAATCAAGATTAGCAACACTAGAGAGTCAATAAATTATATGAGATGGCCAAATACTTGTAGCTATTATAATTCAAGGGTTCTTTACCGACTCTATTATAATTGTATATTAAGACACTAAAAATTGTAAATTTCCTTAAAAAGAAAACATCAAAAATATAAAAACTGTTAAGAATTTAAAAAATTGGTACCATATATGTTGACCTCGAGTCCATTCTACTTAAAACAGTTTGTTGTTGCTAGTAAAATAAAACGATGGTTGCTCAATGACCAATAGTCTCAAGAATATAGAAATCTTGTAGGATTACCCATTTTAGGAACACCTATATCTATCGAAATTGATGATGAGCTATAACAAGAGATGGAACTCAAGATGACAATAACTATATGTAGAAAAAAGATTTGTACTTCTCTAAATATTTAACATTACTCTTCCAGATAACAAGGTACATCCATATACAAACATATCTCTATTAGACAATTAATGTAATTTTCTTTATATCCAAGGTCAGAAAAATTATGTAATCAATCATCCACACACACAATCAATTTTTCCCTAACACAAACAAATAAATCTTTCTCACATATGCAATTTCTTACACAGTGATAAGTATGCATTTAATCCTAATATTATCGTTATATCTAATTTATTTTGTATTGATTTATATTATTATTTAATAAATTGCAATATTTTATTGTAGTTATCAAGGATTTATAATAAAGGAAGCCTCACAGTTGGAAATTAATTTGATTAAAATCGAATTTTATGGATCGCTTGCGCAGTCAACACTATTTGGGCCATATATGGAGTTTCAGAAGTCCATTTTAGACGATTCAACGGTCCATAAAAAGTTTATGAGAAGGGCTTCAATTCAAAAGTGTTCTTGATATTAGATTCCTGCCAAGTCAGCCCAGAAATAGAGCCCAAAAGTTAGCTACGAATTTCCTTTCTTGGAATTCAATTTTGGGAAATCTTCTTGTATTCGTATTAAATATAATTAAAAATACTTTTATTATATATTTTACTAGATAATATATCAGACCTGGAGAGTGATACAAAAGTAAGTGACAAGTAGCCGCACAAGAGAAGAGGAGAAGAAGCCATTAACAAGAGGTGTTCAACCGTTGAAGACATTTGATTGGCTTTATTTTCTCTTATCTTTTTATATCTCTTCTTATGAACGTGTGTTGGTTAACATGGGATTGTTTAGTTATGTTGATTATGAACTAAATTTATTGAGTTAGGATTTGTATGGAACCCTAGTATGGAATTGTTGGTGTTTTGAAAAAAAGTACTTTTGGCAGTTAAAGTTTATTCATTCAAGTGGATTTAAAGTTATATTACTTGCTGTTTGGCCAACTTTAGTAGATAGTTAAATTAATTATAATATTGAGAGTTCATAGTTAGTGGACACACTTGAATGGTGAGTTATTATATCTGTTGATATTAATTTTTCTGATAGTATAGACATATATTGTTACCTTACATAATCGTGTTAAATTGGTGCTTAATTGTATTTTGGAAGTTAAATTGGGTATAGGCATAGGTTAATTTAATTACATATTCTATACGATAATGCTCTCGTGAGAAAACTATGATCATTGAATTTCTGGTTAGTAGACTATGACTTTCTATGGTATTACATTGCTTGCCGACATGAACATTTTGGGGGCAAGTATTTATCTTGACTTAGCTACTCATATCTAAAACTCATCTGATTCTTGTTATTATAATATATATTAGTTAATTTAGTTATTTGATTGGATAAATCAAAACTTCATTCTTGTGTTCTATAACTGAATTATTCGATATTAATTGGGAAAAATCTCTAATTGGTCACTGAACTGAGGGTCATGTATCAATAGTTTCATCGCACTTATCAGGGCCTCTATTGCACCACTTTAGTAACCGATAATGACAAGTCCGTTAGTTTGACCTATTGACTCGACGGAAACATGATGTGACAGTTAGCAGATGGACACAATGGGTTTGTTTGTTATTTACGTGGACTCCAACATCCCATACATTAATAGATATACACTTGTAAATATACAAAAAAAATTGGATTACTTCAATTCCTAGGGTTCTCACACAAAAATTGCATAATCATAGCAAACTAAAATTACGTAATCATATCAATCAAATGCAAATGACGAGGAACGAAAGCCCCAACACTACTTCGAAAATAGCACCTCAAATGAGTCTGTTAAAAAACTCGAATTGTCCGAGTTTGTTAATTTTTGTAGTTTTTATAGTTTTAATTATTCCTGTAAAAGTATGCATTTTTTTTTGTTACTGAGACATGGTGGAATGCATGTTAACATGAGCTATAATCTGTAAAAAAACCAATAATGCATAAAAAAACAAAGAATGCATGTAATACAAATAAGAACAAGAGATAAACAAGATAAATAGATAGATAGATTTGACCACTATCATGGTAGATGATAAACATCTACGTACATAAACAATATTTATTTAAATAAGAACATAAAAACTACATCTTCCTGGCTGTTGTCTTCCTTGCTTAGATTAGGTGTCTGATGGCCCGGGGGGGCTCCTCAAGCTCCTCAAAACCCCCATCCCTGTCTATGTACAAGTTGGCTAAGGCATTAGCCCCACAATTTGCACTTGCATATGTAGGCTGGATGTCCACATGAGACCACTTTTCCCCTTTGATCATGGCAATCATATCAATAAGCATGGCCATCAGGTAACTTGGATCACGGTTGTTGATGATATCAATTGCTTCCATGCTCTCAGTGAACACCATCACAGACGTTTTCCGCCGCTCCCAAGCCAGTTTCAGACCATAGTATATGGCCCAAAGATCTGCAATTTGAGGATCTGCAAAGCCAATCATCTCCCCCAAACTCTCTAACCCACTTGCCTTTCTTCTTCATGATCACTCTCACTAAAGCTCCCATTCCCTCCCTATTGAACATACCTTTCAACTTAACAAATTAAGTCATTTCGTTGATGTTAAAACAGGGTAAATGTGTGTGTTTAAATAGTAATCACAAGTGGTTGTGTGTGTCAATGCAGTTAAGGTTAAGTGGTAAAAGTTGCAACTTACAAGATTTGACCACTTGACCATGTAAACCTTGACTACAATTTACTGTTGGCAAAAAAATGTAATCACGAATTTAAAAGTTAAAAAATGCCAATACATGGGATTTTACTTAATAACAAAGAGTCAATACAAATGGTTATATCCAAATATATTTTAATGAATACATGGCATTCAAGTTAGCAAAAATTGGTGAACAAACACCATTAAGTCTAGCCACTGTCATATTCGAAACATTACATACCAAAGACATAACTAATTAGCCCTAATTGGAGTCTATAGAGTCATACAGCTAAAATAAAAAACATTACAAAGAACTTGTTTCCATTTAGGTGGTTCTTCAGGTTCAGAAGTCACAGCCTTGCAGTCTTTTGGCACTTCTGGGAACATGTCACCAACAACATCTCCCTTTAACTTCTCATCTAGTTGCTTTGATTTGATACAACATAAACATTAAACAACTTACCAGATGTATTGATATAATAGTGATAATAAATATACATGTACAGAGAATTATTAGCCTTTTATCCATACCTAGCATTGTGTCTTTTTCTCTTTCTCAGCTTAGCGTTTGGAGGGCCAACATCCTCACTCTTTGACTCATCACTCTCTGTCTTTACATCACTCTTTTTCTCTACATCAGGATCACTATAACTAGAATCACTATATTCATCATCTGATCTCTCAATTATCTCTTCAACGGGTTCATCAATTACCTAAGGCATTTCACGCTGGTCGGCATACAAATCAATCTTACCAAGATGTTTGTTAATCTTTACCACATCCCTCGTTGAGTTATCATCATACAATAACCTTAATCCGTTCATAAAAGACAGTCCATCGTTTTTAAAATACACCGGGTCAGAGGGGTTATAACGATATTTTACATCAAGTTCATCAAACAACGCAATGAGAATTCATCTGTGTTGAAATCAGGAAATATTTCAAAAATTCTACCCTTGTATTCAGTAGTACCCTTATAATTTGAGAAATAACCATGGTGGTACACATTTATATTTACTCTTGAATCCATACTATAAACACAAAATTTCAACATAATCAAAACCCAACTAACATAAATATATACTCTCGAAGTAACACAAGTAAGCAAGATTAACACAAATTTTGAACATAAGCTAAACCCAACACAATCTAAACACAAGTAACACAAACAGAAGCAAGAGAATAGAAGATAAGAGTACATACCTTTCAATCTCTGCACTTTTGAAATTAGGGTTTAAATCCCCAAATATCCCCAATTCGAGTGTTTAAAACCCCAATTAAAGAAGAGAGTGTTGAATTGTGTTATATCTGTATACTTTTAAACCTATCATGCCACATTTCAGCCAGTCAGCTACCACATTGATAGCCTACTCATCAACATCACGGTTTCCGTCGGATCAATGGGTCAAACTAATGGACTTGTCATTATTGGTTACTAAATTGGTGCAATAGAGGCCCCGATAAGTGTGATGTAACTATTGGTACATGACCCTCGGTTTAGTGACCAATTTGAGATTTTTCCCGATATTAACTGTGATTTATACAATTAAACAATCTTTGAGGAATGATATCTAAGTATTAACTATTATATTACTTGTTTACGATCATGTACACTTGCACATCTGTATTTTAAGCAATACATAGATGTAACTGATAACCATAAAAATCAAATTAATGACAAAATAAATTCAATATACGCAAAATTACTATTATACACGTCATAAGTTGTAACCATAAATAATTAATTGAAAGCGTCTACGGATCATCATTGTTTGTTTTCTTGAAATGCCAGAAAAGATTAATATTAGTGTAAGAATTAGCCATTACATAGAATGCACTAATTCAACCCATACAAAAGATCCCATTATTTATGGCCAACTTCATTAAACCTAACATTACACAAGCCCCAATAAAATTTTCTAGACAAAATTTAAGTGAAACAGCCCTTAAACCAAACCCAATACTTAATCATTATTGTTCCTAACAAAAGCATAGAGATAACTTACTACATTAATATTAGATAATTAAAGGAAAAAGTAGTCAAGGAGCCTGACTGTTCAGTAACCATCCATGCACGCATGCTTAGAGCATTTCTTGGCCAAGAACTTCCTCATCCACAACTAGAGTTTCATCTTCTACACCCTCTATTAAATTGAGTCCATGCCCTGATGAAAACTGATCTCCTGTCGGACCCAACCCCAGGTCATTGCACCAAAGTTCAAAAACTCTCCCACCAGGTCCCGCAAGAATGTACGATTCACCATAGTGAGCCAAATAGGCAACCAAAGCATTAGAATCCTCAATAATAGGCCCAAGAAACAGATCAAAATTTTTATTGGTTCTTTGTTGTTGAAACTGCTGAACAACATGCCTGTGCTGAAGGATAACACCCAACGTAACAACATTTCTCCACTCCCAATAAGCATCCTCATGGTCAGTTCCAAGCTCGTAATCAAAGTGATCATCAAGATAAGCTCTCATCATTCACTCTAACATGGCATACAACTCATTAAGACTCCTTTCTTTTATTCCCAAAAGAGCCAGCAACCATCTTTAATATTTCCCCTTATGATTACGAATCACAACTCCAATATCTGACATATTATGATTTGGCAATGGTTCTTAGTAAAAAAGTTGTGAACATTTTAAAGGACAACAACAACATTAGGTGCATCCATTGAGGAGGGAACCGAAGTATAGTATAAGATAGGAAGTGAACATAATTATATTGCATACATTGTACCCGCTCAGCCTTAGTGCAATAAGATTACCCCACTAATAAATGCATTTTCCCATGACTCTAGAGACTCTAAAGAGATCATTTTGTTAAGGGAAAATGCTAAAGACCCCAAAAAAATTTCCAAAATTTTCCCCAAATGCTGACGTGTCACACATGTATTTGCTTCCTGATAATAAAATAGGACCCCACGTGCATTCATATGCGCCCACAAATCAGAAATTTCCATATGTCATATAATCATTTAGCAAAAATTTTGGTAAATGTTTTGGGTACCTAACACTACTCTTTTTAAATAATTAATTTAGCATACATACACTTTATAAATATGAAATACATCATAGTTAAACAATGAATTTAATTAATATATAATCATATCTTGTTATATATTTATTGTCTGACTCTTAGATTTCTATCTTCTCCTATCATTATTAGATGACCTTTGGCTTTTCACTTTCTTGTAACTTGAGCATCTTGCCTCTATATAAAGGCATTGAATGAAATTATTTGAGATAACAAAGATACACGGTCCTTTTAATTTACATATTACGTTATCAGCACGATGCAGGAAGAATAAAGAAGCAGTACGGATTATACAAATTGCAAGATATTCAAGCACTAGCAGGGTGATTAGCACCTCATTCCATTATCTATTTTACGTTCTGTAATACCACGGTAATTTTTTTTTAAAACCCTTTGATTTCCCAACAAATGCATCTGTGTTTACATGCATGTGCATTTACATACATATGTGTCACCCATGTTATATCCATCTCTATATGTTTATAATTCTTGTATTTGGTAAACTAATGTTACTGTATAATAAAATAAAAGGCAGGAGGATATATGTAGAGACTTGACTCAAGATGATTATATAATTGCATGCCCAGAGATCAGAAACTTGTCTACTTCCAAAAATTATTAGTTAGCAACTTTATGTAAAATTTGTACTGCGCACTAACTTACTAATTTAGTATAGAATCTTAGGTGTGAAAGTTGCATGCATACATGTTGATGGAGGATTAATTAGGCAATTCATAAATAGGGCAAAAAAAGTTGATATAATAGATATTTTTTATCATGAGTTTTCTTCGCATGGCCAATAAAAAAAATGGTATTTCTTCTATTTATTCAATTTTGAAATAATTGAGACTACATATTGTTTAGCCATTTTGCATGTTATGATTGCTTTCTATTTTTTATTATCTCCCTGATAATATCTAGTTAAATCATTTTTTCTTTCTTTTTCTGTTACATGTTTAAAAATGAAAAACTTGTATATATATAACTATAGCCTTTTATGATATTGCACAGTTTGTCAGCCTATATTAAATACTCTATTATTGTACTATTTTCTGCTCCGTAAAATTGATTATATCTGCTCTGTAATATTATTAGCCTTTTTGACTAATAAGTTTATTATTGAGATTACATAGTGATTTTTCTCAAATAACACTTTCTTATTCTGGTGTACCTTGTAATTTAATCTATACATGTTTCATTTGCTCTTATATACATGCTTACTTTGCGCATATTAGTGTTCTTGAACAAAAAAAAATCTTGTCTTAATAGATTGATATTAATTTAATTGTGTTTATTTTATAGTAATGTCGAATCTTACAAAACTTGAGATCAACGCACTTGATGTTACTGGCAAAAATTATTTGACATGGATCTTGGATGCCGAAATTCATTTGAGTGCTATGGGTCTTGGTGACACCATTAAAGAGGGAAAGAAAACCTCTGAACAAGATAAAGCAAAGGCTATGATATTTCGCCGCAACCACCTTGATAAGGGATTGAAAACTGAAATACTTAATTGTGAAAGATCCCTCAACCCTTTGGAACAATCTGAAAGAAAGATATGACCACCAGAAAACTATCATACTTCCTAAGGCTCGCTATGATTGGTTACACTTGCGCTTACAAGATTTTAAAAGTGTGAGCAAGTATAATTCTGCAATGTTTAAGATTACTTCACAACTGAAATTATGTGGTGAAAATATCTATGATAATGATATGTTGGAAAAAACCTACTCCACTTTCCATGCCAATAATATGCTCCTGCAGCAGCAACATCGTGAAAGCGGATACACAAAATATTCTGAACTTATATCAATTTTGCTCCTTGCCGAGCAAAATAATGAACTCTTACTGAAAAATCACCAAGCACGTCCAACTGGTTCAACACCATTCCCTGAAGCGAATGTTATGACTAGTAATGAATATGGATAAAATAAGCAATTTGGACGTGGGCATGGACGTGGATTTGGACGTGGGCGTGGTTTTGGACGAGGTCGAGGCCATGATCACCAAAAATTCTTAAATTTTAAGAAACCTCACCACTAGAAGTGGACACAAAAATGAGGAAAATTCCAAGGGAAGTATGATGGATAAAAGGGTTGAAAGCACTTGTCATCGTTGTGGAATGAAAGGTCATTGGAGTCATACCTGTCGTACCTCCAAGCACCTTGTTGACTTTATCAAGCTTCTTTGAAGGGTGTGGAGACTAATTTTACTGAACAAAGTGATCTTTTGGGCATTGCCCACCTTGAAGCACATCTTGGAGGGACGAATCAAATTAATCCAATCAGCTCTACTCATAGGGAAGTGGCAGAATTCTTTGAAGATGGCAATATGGAAGTGGTCAAATTTGGTGGTGATGATGATGCCAACATTAATTAAATAATTTTCTTATTAAGGTTTATGTTTGAACTATGAATATTTATGTTTGAACCATAAGGTTTTATGTTTGAACTTTATATGTTGCTTATCTTATCATCAAAATAAATGTTAATTATATTTCTAATTAATGTGTTATTTATTTTTGTGAAGAAATATGGCCAACAGCTTCTCTTCATGCATTATAAACGATGATGAATCACTTTGTTTAGCAGATAGTGCAACAACACACACAATATTGAAAAATCAAAAATACTTTTCGCATCTAATTCTAGCGAAAGCTAATATTAACACTATATCTGGTGCATCAGATCTTATTGAGGGCTCTGGAAGAGCAAATATAATGTTACCTAATGGTACACAGTTTAGCATCGATGATGCAATGTTCTCCACCAGATCACAAAGAAACCTTTTGAGTTTCAAAGATATACGTAAAAATGGTTATCACATTGAGACAATAAATGAAAATGATGAAGAATTTTTATATATCACGTCAGTTGTTTCAGGGATGAATAAATTCATGGAAAAGCTCCCCTCATATAATTTTGGATTGTATTATACCTTTATAAATCCAGTTGAGTCAAATATGGTGATAAACCAAAAATTAAAGGACCCGACTAATTTTATCATATGGCATAATCGTTTAGGTCATCCGGGTTCAACAATGATGCGAAGGATTATAGAAAATTCAAATGGACATCCCCTCAAGAACAAAATTGTTCCTTTGTCTAAAGATTTTTCATGTGTTGCTTGTTATCAAGGAAATTTAATAACAAGACCATCTCCAGTAAAAGTTGCAACTGAGTGTCCAAATTTTTTGGAACGTATTCAGGGAGATATATGTGGACCTATCACCCCATCAAGTGGGCCATTTTAGTACTTTATGGTACTTATTGATGCTTCAACACGATGGACATTGTCCACTCGAAACATTGCATTTGCACGACTACTTGCTCAAATAATTTGATTGAGAGTACAATTCCCTGATAATAATATAAAGAAAATAAATTGGACAATGCGAGGGAATTTTCATCCCAATGTTTCAATGATTATTTTATGTCGATTGGGATTGAAGTGGAACATTCTGTTGCTCATGTGCATACTCAAAATGGTCTAGCAGAATATTTCATTAAGAGGCTGCAACTGATTGCTAGACCTTTACTTATGAAACAAATTTACCAAGTTCTGCATGGGGACATGTGATATTGCACGCAGCTTCTTTTGTTCGGTTAAGACCGACTTCTTATCATCAATATTCCCCTATGCAACTTTTAAATGGTAAAGAACCAAATATCTCTCATTAAGAGTTTTTGGTTGTGCAGTTTATGTTCCGATATCTCCTCCCCAACGAACAAAATGGGGCCCCAAAGAAGATTAACGGTATACGACTATACGTTGGGTTTGACTCTCCCTCAATTATAAAATATTTGGAGCCCATGACTGGTGATTTATTTAAGGCAAGGTTTGCCGATTGCCAATTTGATGAGACAGTTTTTCCTGCATTAGGGGGAGATAAGACAAAATCTGATAAAGAAAGACAAGAAATTTTATGGAATGTAGTCCCTATGTCTCATTATGATCCTCGAACAAATCAAAGTGAACTTGAAGTTCAAAAGATTATCCACCTACAAGAAGTGGCAAATAGACTCCCTAAAAAATTCACTGATGTCAAGATAGTGACAAAGTCACATATACCAGCTGTTAATGTTCCTTGTAAAATTAAACTTTGGGTCGAACCATAGAGACGTACCAAGGCCATTCCCAATCTTGAAAGAGATAAATTGACGAGCTGTTGATCTTAGCTTGAGAACATTTCTGAGAATCCACGAACAATCATTGGGCATTGGCATTGTCCAGATGTTGTGGTTTTTAAGGACAGTTGTGTTAACCCAACGAGGCCACAATACCTTGTTTTTTGACACCACCTTACATAGATGCAGCAAGATTTGAGCTTGATTCCAGTCTTTGGGTTGCTTAAAACCTAAGCCCCCTTCATCCAGAGGAAGACAGATGGAGTCCCAACTAATTCTCACTCCCCCTTTAGAGTTGATATTCCCATTCCACAAGAAGCGAGTGAGGATTGACTGAATGGAACAATGCACAGAAGCAGGAAGGATAAAATGGTTGGACCAGTAACCTTGCACTGCAAAGATCACAGCCCTAATAAGCTGTACACGACCTGCGAAGGACAGCAGTAAAGAAGTCCAGCAACAAATCCTAGCAGTTATCCTATCGATAAGAGGGATACAATCATTGTGACTTAACCTCGTTGAGATTAAAGGAACCCCAAGAAATCGAACAGGAAGCTCCCCGTGTGCAAGACCATACCTTGAATCAAACCACTCAATAAGATCTTCTTTACAATTTCCAAAATAAACCGTGCTTTTAACCGTGCTTGGGAGTAACCCACTAACATCCGTAAAGCGATACATACAATCCATAAGATGAGTAACAGACTCAATGTCGCCATTAGAGAATAGTAAAACATCGTCTGCGTAGAAAAGATGTGTGAGCTTCATGTCTTTACAATGCCAATGAAATCTGAAATCATCAGGAGTTTTTGCAAGCATAAAGGACAAGACATTCATAGCAATAGCAAATAGGTACGGAGAGATAGGGTCCCCCTTCCGTAGGCCTTTCTTACCATGAAAAAAACCACACAACGAGCCATTAACTTTGACAGAGAAAGAAGTAGTAGAAATGCATAAATAAATCCACCTCATAAACTTTGCAGGAAAATTAAGTTTCCGGAGAGCACCCATGATAAAGTCCCAATTTAGCGAGACAAAAGCTTTATGCAAATCAAGCTTTAGAGCACACTTAGGTAAACCCGTATCTCTATGATATCCTCGAAACAACTCTTGCACCATGAGAATATTATCCGAGATATTACGTCCAGGAATAAAAGCAGATTGAGAGATGTCAGTGATACTAGGCATAACAAATTTCAAACGAGATGCAAGTATCTTGGCAATACACTTGTAAGGTATTGAGCACAGCGAGATAGGCCTGAAATCTCGCATTGTTGTAGGGGTTGGGACCTTCGGGATAAGGGCGATGCTTGTGACATTAACTGAGTTATGGAAAGATTCAGAGGAGAAAAAACCTTTAACTGCCTCACAAAAAGTGCTGCCAACAATTTCCCAAGAAGCTAAAAAGAACTCGACTGTGAAGCTGTCAGGCCCCGGTGCCTTGTTCTTTTTCATTGCCTTTAAGGTGGCCAGAATTAGGTCATCAGAAACAGGGGCTTCCAGTAAAATAGCCTGTGCTGGAGAGATCAAATCACAATCGAAAGAATCGAAGTCACAAGGCGGCAGGTTGGAGCTCGAACCCAGGGTGCTCGAAAAGAAATCCACTGCCACTTTAGAGACATTTTTATGGCTAGAAACCAAAAGCCCCTCATTATCTTCTATAGCCAAAATCTTGTTCACATTCCAGTTAGCTTTTGTTCTATTGAAAAAATAACTGTTATTACCATCTTCGTAGTTAAGCCACTTCACCCTCGATTTTTACAAAAGAAATCGCTCCTCCTCTAGTAAAACAGTCTGCAACTTCTCCGAGTAGTGAATTTCTTCTTGAAGTAAAATGACATTCTCACAATCATTCACCAGTTGATCTTGCACTGCTGAGAGAGAAGATCTGGCCATTGCCACATTATTATGCACATTACCCTGAGTCTTATTCAAACCTACCAAAGCACTTTTGACATGCTTCAATTTGCGAACCAAGATTGCCATGGGGTCCCCATACCACTGATTATCCCAGGCTTTTGATACAGTTTCCATAAACCCATCTACCTCAGTCATGTAGTTATGGAATTGAAATGGCTTTACAACCTTTTCAAGATGCAGAGGAACAGAGCAAATCAAAGGATTTTGATCCATGATCCCCTTGTTTTTCACCATAACTGTAGCTTCAATGAAAGCATTGAACCAATCCTTATTAGCCAACATGCGGTCAAGGCGTTTGCGAATAAGAGATGATCGTTTATTAGTCCATGTATAAAGAGACCCTAGAGTTTTAATGTGCCCCAGAGCAGAGACAGAAACACAATCCATAAAGTTTTGCATACCCGTCGTCCAGTGTTCACGACCTCCCTTAACCTCGTTCAAGGCTAAAATACAGTTAAAGTCCCCATTTATGCACCAAGGCATTGAGATATTTCGACTCAAATGCTCAAGATCCCTCCAAAGGGGCTCCCTCTGATGAGGTTGATTCAAAGCATAAACAAAAGTTACGCAGAAAGTTATTTTCTTCTCCAAAAACGTCACAAAACAAGTGATATGTTGTGATGTTTTCATATAGACAGTGACATACCAAACAGAAGGGTCCCAACCAACCCACACACGACCAAAATCATGCTCATCATAATTAAAAATCCATTTCTAGTTTTTATTGATACGCCTAGAAATATCCATAGAATTGTCGACCCTAACTTTAGTTTCTACCAAGCCCATAAGAGAAATTTTATTGGCTGAAATGAAGTTAATCACTGCTTGCTGATGAGGACTCCTATTGATACCCCTCACATTCCAAACTGCGAAATTCATGGTAAACGAGTAAGAATCGTTGGCGTTCCTGCCAACCTGGAGCTTTTTCTGTTAGAAACTTTATTAAATCCTTCTTCATCCATGATTTTTTTTGGTGTTACTGTTATAGTATTATGCTTATAAACAGTGTCAGCAGTTTGTATTCCACGGGGGCTTAGCAATTTGTCATTTTTTCTTTTCTTTCCTGGGGATTTCACAGTTTGCACAGCATGGTGATCCTCAGGTAGGTTAGAAAGGGCCTCAAACCCATTGTCTATAGCAAGAGGTGCTGTAAATCCAACCATAGGAAGAGTAGAATTCCTTGGCACCCTATCGAATTCTTCGAAATTGTCTTCCAAAAAATCTTCCAAGTTGCTCTCCCCTTTGTTTTTGTCCTCTTCCCTTTCGATAGCAGTCTGATTTGTAGTCTCTCTTTCAATTTCTTCTAGAATCTCATCACCATCCATGACCACGTCGCAACCACAGAATTTACCAATAGTATATGGGATCAATTCCATGCTATTCAAGTAGTCTTCTTTGGTTGGGACAGGAGAGCTGCCTGATGCTTTGTCTTTGGTTGAATGTGTATCCATTCTTGGTTTCTTGGAAATTCTTTCCGGATTATTTATACATCTTGCAAGGGAATGTCCAAAGGTCTTGCACAAGCTACACGAGTAAGGAAGTTGGGGATACTGCACTTCAACTTTTTCCTGTTCCTCTATACCATCTACATTTAGAATAGTGACCCAAACAAAGGGTGGTCTCGGGGCAGAATATGCAAGCTCCACTTGAACATTAGCATACTTAAGTCGCTTAAATCTAGCCGTAGCATCGTCAAACTTCAGAGGTTTGCCCACAGCTCGAGCAATAAATGTTAAACTGTCCTTTGACCAAAGAGAGTAAGGAACATCTACCAATCGAATCCAACAAGGGACCTTTTTAACCACATTTCTTTTGAATTTTGATCCCTCCATCCAAGGCATTAAGTAGAGAGATTTCTCACCTATCTGCACCGAATGTAGGTTAAGAGCTGCATTTTTCTCTTCCATCGTGCCAAATCTAAACGTATAGTACCCTTTAGAGCTGTAATACACTCCAGCTAGACCTTTGTTACTCCATAATTTGTTTGCGTGCTCACGAACAAATTTGAAAGCAAAGTTCCCCCCAATAAAATGACCAATGATGCTGGTTTCCCATTGCTTTTGAGCCTGAATCATGAATTCCCTAGAGAACTTAACTGTAGCAGATCCATCTTCATTATAGCTGATACAAGCCTCCGAAGTATCAGTGCTAGGAGCAGGGTCAACAACATTCTTTCCAACAATAGAGCTCCATGTAACAGATTTAGGTGCAATCAATTGCTCATCATTGACAGTCTTAGATAATTTTGGAACTCCATTATTAACCTCATGTAGCTCAAGAGGGGGTTGAGATTCTGTACCTTGGGTATCTTTATGAGCTGTCTGATTCGCCTTTGTTTGGTTGACCTGTGAGTTAACCTCTTTAGGAGAAGCGTTTTTATCACTGGATCCACCACGAGAAGCAATAGGTGAAGCTGTGAAAGCTGGGCCAGTAGCAGTTAGCTCAGTGCCATCGTTAAGGATGAGCTGAGTCCGTTCTTGAATCCTTCTCAAAGATCTAGGAGATAAGGGTTCTCCCATAACATTATCAGAGTGGAATGATTCATTCTCCGCACCAAACTGAAACAGTGGCTGGAAATTGATGTTAGGAACAGTAGGGGCAACGTAGTTGTGTCCAATGAGGTTAGAGAACTCGTCAGAGTTCATCGAGCCAGAATGCTCAGAGTTTCTAGAACCCATCTGCGAAGCAACCAAACAGATCGAGGCAAAAAACAGAGGAAAGTAACAATGGAGGTTGAGGTGAGGAAGGAGATGAGGAGCGAGGGGCAAACAGGAAGTGGAGACGATGGTGGATGAAGGTCAACGGATCTGAAAGTGGTGGAAACCGGTGGCTAGAGATAAAAGCTCCATGTTTTGCCTTATAAAATAAATTAATTATGCAGTTAATCACCTTGTTCGACATAACATTGTCTAAAGCACTATGCAGTAAATGCCTAACCTTTGCATCCTTGGCAATTGATGACAGATCTTCAGGAGACATATCCTTCTTTTCCTTTGGAACTTTTTTTTCTTGACCAGCAGCAGCAACAGATAGCTTTGTAGGCATATGAGGACCTTCATAAATCTTGTCAAGATATTCTGGATCTGTAGCCTCCAGAAACATAGTCATCTTGACCTTCCAGATTGCATACTCTGACGGTCTAAGAATAGGAACCATAATTGTTTCATAACGACTCACAGTAGTAGGAGCCTTCTCAGAACTTGATGCTGTTGGTTGAGGTATCTCAGTCATGATTATTGTTGTGTTTGGATCTTAAACTGTAATAAAGTAACAGATTGGCTCTAATACCACTTGTTAGTCCGAATACACAAGTAATAATCAAATTTGTATGAGAGTTTAACAAGGGATACGATTATGAACAATCAAAAACTGTTGGGAATTAATTACTCCTCTCTCAGTGATGTAAAATATCACAGAGAGCTGCTTAGGTTACAATGAAAGATAGTTCGATGCAAGATACCCTTTTAGGGTTAAACTAACTGTATTTATAAAACATACAGCTGCTATACAATCGCTAATTGATACTCCTATAATTAAGCTATACAATTGATATCAATTACGATTGCTACACATCTCCTAAGTCAACTCAATCTATATGACAGCTATCCAATCTGTAAAGAGATTGCTTCCATAAATATCTTCGTTAATTCTTCAAACACTGTTGACTAGCAGATGCGCTTCCTCCAGACAGAGTTTAACAAACTCTGTCAAGCTTCCATAGTCAGTGTTTAACTAAACTCGGACTGCTTCCAGCTAAACTATGATTTGTCGTTGTAGCTCTTAAACACTGTTCTCATCAATCATTTCTAACATAAACACATGCCACAAATTTCAGGAAAATAGAACATTAAAGAGTACTTCACTTCTGAAAATTTCACTGATAAATGAACCGTCGCATCAGGATTCGAAGTTTGACTAGAGTCAGGATTGACTTTTCATCAGTATTCGATGTGCATCAGGATCACATGATTATCACTATTTGACCTTCTTTTGCTTTCAGAGACTCTCATAGTTCACCATTCCTAGTTCATTCACCAACTTTGTAAAAGTAGCTTTAGGTAGTGGCTTGGTGAATATATCAGCTAGCTGTTGATCAGTAGGAACAAAATGTAGCTCGATTGTCCCTTCCATCACTTGCTCTCTTATAAAATGATATCTGATACTGATATTCTTGGTAAGAGAATGCTGTACTGGATTTCTTGTCATAGCAATAGCACTTTGGTTATCACAATAAATAGGTATTTTTGAATATGACAAACCATAGTCCATTAGTTGATTCCTCATCCACATGATCTGAGCACAGCAGCTTCCAGCAGCAATATACTCAGCTTCTACAGTTGATGTGGAGATTGACTTTTGCTTCTTACTAAACCAAGAAACTAGTCTTCCTCCAAGAAACTGACAACTGCCTGAAGTACTTTTTCTGTCTATTTTGCAGCCTGCAAAATCAGCATCGGAGTATCCACATAAACTAAAATCAGACTCTCTAGCATACCAAAGGCCAAGAGATGGAGTGCCTTTTAGGTATCTAAAAATCCTTTTGACTGCAATGAGATGTGGTTCTCTGGGATTTGCTTGAAATCTTGCGCATAGACAGGTTGCATACATGATATCTGGTCTACTAGCAGTCAGATACAGGAGTGAGCCAATCATCCCTCTGTAGTTAGTCACATCTACTTCAATGCCTTGATTTGGATCAAGTTTAGTAGCTGTAGCTATGGGAGTTGAAGCAGTAGCACTGTCTTGCATGTTAAACTTCTTTAACAAATTTTTTTTGTACTTTGACTGATTTATCAGGATTCCATCATCAGTCTGTTTAACTTGTAGACCTGAGAAATAGGTCATTTCTCCCATCATGCTCATTTGATATCTGGACTGCATTAGCTTTGAAAACTTCTCACGTAGTTTGGAGTTAGTTGACCCAAAAATGATATCATCAACATAAATCTGAACTAACAGCAAGTCCTTACCATGATTCAAATAAAACAAGGTCTTATCAATTGAACCTCTATTGAATCCACTTTCAAGTAAGAATTGAGCCAAAGTTTCATACCAGGCTCTTGGAGCTTGCTTTAGTCCATAAAGTGCTTTATCCAATCTATAGACATGATTTGGATATTTAGGATCAATGAAACCAGGAGGTTGTTTAACATATACCTCATCTTCCAATTCTCCATTCAGAAAAGCACTTTTCACATACATCTGGAAAACCTTGAATTTCTTATGGGCTGCATATGCCAGAAACATTCTGATAGCCTCCAGTCTTGCAACAGGAGCAAAAGTCTCATCATAATCTATGCCTTCTTGTTGAGAATACCCCTTTGCAACTAGCCTTGCTTTGTTCCTGATAATTGTGCCTTCTGAATCTGTCTTGTTTCTGAATACCGACTTTGTACCTACAATTGACCTATCCTTTGGCCTTGGTACTAGCTTCCAGACTTCATTTCTTTCAAACTCATTTAGTTCTTCTTGCATAGCTGTAAGTCAATCAGCATCCTTGAGTGCATCTTCAACTTTCTTAGGCTCCTCCTTTGATAGAAAGCTATGATAGAGACATTCACTTTGAGTTGCACTCCTGGTTCTTACACCTGTGTCAGGATTCCCAATAATCAAATCAGGAGTATGGCTCTTTGTCCATTTCCTTGCTGGTGGTAAGTCACTTCTTGAGCTAGATGCTCCCCCTGGATTGGTGTTATCATCAAAAGAACTAGAATTATTAGAAGCTCCCCTTGAATTAGTGATATCTTCTTTTGAATTGCTTTCAGAATTATCACTTGAATCACTGTCTGATGAATCTTCTCCTGATGATTGAGTTGTTTCTGAGTTGATGGATTCTTGCAGTTGCTCCCCCTCAACATTTGCATTACCATCAACAGTTTGTGTTTCATCAGGAATGAGAGGGTTGTCAGGATCTGATGGAGTATCAGTATCTGACATTATTTCATCAGTTTCCTTTGAAGCTTCATTTCCAAAAGTTAAACTATCATGTGAGTCTTCATCTAAGCCTGTTATCTTTTTGTCATCAAAAGATACATTGATAGACTCCATGACTGTCTTTGTTCTTAGGTTGTAGACTTTAAAGGTTCTTGTTGTTGGATAGCCAATAAAGATACCCTCATCAACCTTTGTTTCAAATTTCCTAGCTATTCAGGATGAGGTATAAGAACAAAACACTTGCAGCCAAACACATGAAGATGCTTCAGACTTGGTTTCTTATCTTTAATCATTTGATAAGGTGTCACACCATGTCTGTTGATTAAGGTGATGTTTTGTGTATAGCATGCTGTGTTGACTGCTTCTGCCCAGAAATATGTAGGTAATTTAGCTTCCTCCAACATAGTTCTGCCTGCTTCAATAAGAGTCCTGTTCTTTCCTTCAACTACTCCATTTTGCTGGGGTGTGCCAGGAGCAGAGAATTGTTGAACTATTCCTTTGTACTTCCAGAACTCTTCCATAGCTGAATTCTTGAATTCAATTCCATTATCACTTCTCAGAATCTTGACTTTTGATTCTTTGCCAGTTTCAATAAGTCTTACATGGTCCAAAAGTATTTGAGCAGTTTCATCTTTTCTGTGCAAGAAATACACCCAGGTAAATCTAGTATAATCATCAACAATGACTAGAGTATACCTTTTCTTACTGATGGATATTACGTTTACTGGTCCAAACAAGTCATGATGGAGCATGTGATATGGTGTATCAATCGAGGATTCTGTTTTGTTCTTGAAGATGTCCTTCTTTGTTTAGCCTTCTGACAAGCATCACAAAGTCCATCTAGAGCATACAGTGCCTTTGGTAATCCTCTCACCAAGTCTTTCTTTACCAACTCATTGATATTGTTGAAGTTGAGATGAGAAAGTTTCTTATGCCAATTCCAACTTTCATCTACTGAAGCTTTACTGATGAGACATGTGGAGGGTCCATCAGTATCTGTGTAGATGTTGGCTTCATAAATGTTACCATGCCTTTTTCCAGTTAAGACAACTTTTGCTGATGCCTTGCTGAGTATCATAAAAGTTGACATGATAACCTCTGTCTGTGATTTGACTAACACTCAGCAGATTGTGTTTGAGTCCTTTCACCAGAGCTACTTTTTCAATGATGACATTTCCAATGACTATCTTGCCATATCCCAAAGTTTGTCCAATGTTGCCATCACCATAAGACACAGTTGGGCCAGCTTTTTCTTCAAATTCTGACAGCAGGGTTTTGTCTCTAGTCATGTGAACAGAACATCCACTATCCATGACTAACACATTTTTCTTTTTACCCTGCATTCAGAAACACAAAGAACTCAGTTAGAATTTTTAAGAACCCACACTTGTTGGGTTCTATTTGCATGCGATTTAACATTATTAACAGCAGAAGTCTTCTTAACACAAGCAGTTCCTTTAGAATTTACTCTATTAGAATTTGCTTTGTTATTATCAGATGTATTAAATGCATGCTGAGATTTCCCATTCTTTGTTTTACCAGAATTTGCACTTTATTGAATTTGGGCAAAGGCTCATAATAATTGCAGTACAAATTATGGTATTCTTCACATGTATAAATAGAATGCCATTTACTGCCACAGTGAAAACAAGAATTCTGTGGTTTGTAAAATACTGATCTATTCCTAATGTCAGACTTAGGAACTACAGTAGCCTTCTTTTTACTCCTCCTGCAATCAATAGCAAGATGATTAGAGTTACCACAGTTAAAGCATGTTTTCCTTGGTGCATTTGGAATATACCTATAGTTATTCTCTTTGTTTATTCCAACTTTACCATTCCTGTTTCTCTTAGCAGTAGATGTCTTCTTCCTATCTGTTACTTCACAGATTTTATCACTGAGTTGTTTCTTAGACAATAGACCTACATTTTTGTTATTCATGATCTTGACAGTTTTAGACTCAGAGTTCTGTGCAGAAGTAGATCCCTTTTCATAAGTGGATTTGGGGTACACATAGTTCACAGGTTTGAGTTCAGTTTTAGTTCTGTCTAAGCCATATCTATAGGTTTTTGGATTTTTAGTCTCATCTACTACAATCCTTCCTGGTTCTATTGTCTCCTCAACTTTACTCTTCTCCTCATGATTCTTTTTCTCGTATCCTATACATTCTTTCCAATTTTTATTAGAAATGATACCATGAGTTTTTCTTCCAGAGTGTGTCCAAATTCTGAGTTGATTTTTAAGATCCTCAAGTTCTTTTTCAAGTTCGGTACATTTAAACTCCAGTTCAAGTTTAATATGTTTAGCATTATCACATTCTGTTTGTACCTCTTGCATGAAAAGTAACTTAGCTTCTAAATGATCATTTCTCTTGGCAACCTCTACCATTTCAAATTTTATTCTAGCATTTTCAAGAGATTGACTCCTAAAGCTAATGTGCAGAGACTTTAGAAATGACATTAACTCAGAGACATTATTAGAATCAAAATCAAAGACAGCATCAGGTACCTTTGTTTCAGAAGTAGCAGTTTCATCAACACTTGCCATCAAAGCATAGTTCACTTTTTCTTCTTCAGAATCTGAGGAAGAGTCCAACCAGTCCCTGCTTGATGAGATAAGTTCCTTGGTCTTCGGCTTTTTACATTCAGTAGCAAAGTGACCCATTCCATCACAGTTGTAGCACTTGACCTTCGATTTATCAAACTTGTTGTTCTTGGTTTCATTCTTCTTGTACCTGTCTTTCCCAGCATTGAAAGATTTCTTCTGGAAGTTGCCTTGTTTCATAGCCTTCCTGAACTTCATCTTCTTGAAGCCCTTCACTATCATAACAACAATTTCCATCATGTCAGAGTCAGTAGATTCATTATCAGTATCTGACGATGAGTCATCAGTAATTGACTCGACAGTTCTACTTCTCCTTCTTGAAACCTCCATAGCTTTTCCCTTTGGATTTGATTCAGCATTCAAAGCAACTGACTTTGCTTTGACATTCTTCTTGTTCTTCCTTTGTTGAACCTCAAGATCATAGGTTCTCAGCGTTCCATAAACTTCATCAAGAGACAGCATCTTCAGATCATACTGATGCCTTATGATTGAAGCTTGAGTATCCCACTCTTCAGACAAAGCTCTTAGAAACTTGGTGTTTGAATCCTCTGGATCATACTCTTTTCCAACTATAGATAGATTGTTCAGCAGTGTAAGAAATCTATCATACATGTCAATAAGGCTTTCTTCAGATCTAGCATCGAACTGTTCATATTCCTGAATCAACAGAGCCCTTCTGTTTCTTTTTATAGATTCAGTGCCTTAACATTGAGTTTCCAGAGTATCCCAAATTTCCTTGGCAGTCTTGCATGCAATGACCCTGTTTGACATAACAACATCAAGACTATTATGCAAAATGTTCTTTACCATTGCATCCTTGAGCACTTGCACCTTTTCTTCTGCAGTCCATAGATTCTTTGATTTGATGACATAATGTTCTGGAACAGTCTCTGTTCTAGCAACCAAAGACGTTGGCACAAAAGGACCATCATTAATCCTGTCCAGATAATCTGGATCAGTGGCTTCCAGATACATAAGCATTTTCACCTTCCATGTCGGATATTTAGTTCTCTTGAGAATTGGAATCTTAATACTTTCATACTTGTTTGTCGACATCTTCAGATCGTTTCTGATTATACTTTATCAGTGGGCTCTGATACCACTTGTTGCCCAGTAATTAACAAGTGTAGAAGGGGGGGTTGAATACACTTTTATAAGATTTTCGACTTAACAGTAATAATAACACAAGTATGAATTAATAACAGCTTTATTAATTCTGATATAAAAATGTTACAAACTCTCTTAAGAAATTCTGATGTTCTTAAGAGCTGCTAGGTTACAAGATCTACTCGTGTAAGCGATTACAAACATGTAAAACCTAAACTGTGTTTATATAGCACACACAGCTACACTATCAATTACAAGATATTCTAAATCAATTACATACAACTCTGATTGCATATCTTGCATGACAAATACTTTCCTACTTTCTAGGAACCGACAGATCAATATCCCCAAACTCTGGACTAATGAGAATCTTCATGTAATCCTGATCAGCTTCCAATCCTGATGATAGCTTAATACTGACATCGTATTACTGACGACGTCAGCATCAGTATCTGATCAGTAGTAGTCCAGATCCTGATCATCACTTGAATCAATATCTAACAATTTAACTCTTGCTGAGAGAGCAGAATTGAAGGTTGCAATTCAACTTTCTCTGTTAGCACAAAGAGATGAAACACCTAGCCACAGCCAGGCTGCAGTCTCCCAAAAGACTGTAGTTCTTAAAAAGGGAAAACAGTTACTGGATACTGTCTCTCAAAAGACTGTGTCTATTGAAAAATGATCTCATCCCAAGATCACTTCTGTGTCTACACCTCTTGAGTCTTCTTAGGATAAATCTTTTGCTCACTATACCAGGAGAATAAGGAGAAAGATTCAATTGTCACCTACACACACAGAGTCAAGTCCAACTAACATTATGCAGGTCTCTACACATCAAGCTACATCTATGTCAGTATCTGACAAGAGAGATCTGGATATTGATTCTTTATGGGAAACTACATTATCATACAGACTAGCTATGGGACTTATCTTTCTAAAAGTAAAGCTTTCCAGGCCTGTTCTAGATTTTCTAAGTGAAACTGTTCCTAGACTTTCATTTCCTGAAGAATATGGACTTCTACATCAAAGACTTGACCTAATGAAGATGAACTTCTATCAAACTGTCAGAGGACAATTAGTCAAGAAATTTGGACTTCCAAAGCATATAGCACTTCAAGCACTTCATGTTTATCTCTTTAATAAAGATCTTATTGTTGAAGATGCTGCAGCCCAGTTTGAACAGGAGGAGGAAGTAGATAGAGGGAAGCAGTCAACAGAAGGTACTATTACACCAGTGGTGAATAGTAGGACAGATCAGATTACAGTCACTGCAACACAAGAACCATCTAGTCAGAGGAAGGATGACTCAAGAACTTTGATAGCTGATGCTGAAAGGACTTCTGTGATGACTGAGAATGCAAGTGAGATACCCTATGATATCTTGAAGATCAAACAATCATTGTTCAGTCAGAGTCTATCCACCTTGAGGGTGTGTCTCAGCAACCAACACTTAAAGATGGTAACACACAAACTATAGTGTCTGATGAAGTATTACTGAAGACATTAGAGTCTGTTGTAGAACCTGAAAGTGGTATACTGGAGCATGTAGTCTCTGGAAAGAAAGTAGATGTTTGTATGGGTTCAGAGACTATAGCAGCTCACTCCTTGGAGAAAACCTCAAGCCCCTTGCCAAATGAGGAACCCTCTCTCCATGTGAGTTCAGGTATAAAAACTCCTTTTAACCCCTATTTTTCTATAGGTCATGAGAGCACTTATCCAAATTTGAGTGATACACTTGAAAAGATGGACTTAGATCCACAATCTGAGAGGCTGGTTCCTGACCAGGCAAAAGGTGAGGTAGAAAGAGTGTTGACTTTAGTAAGTCATAGTGACAATGAGGGTATGGATTATCAACTCCATAGTGAGGGAGAGAAAATTAGGAAACCACCATCGTTTGATTTCTGGGATCAGGTTTTTCCTGAATCTTGGTCTGAAAATCTTGTCATGGATGCTGGTACTTATTCATTCATCAAAATGTATCAGAAGAATGACCTAGCACATCACAATGCAAAGCCAGAAGTTAAAGCTCAGAAGCAAAAGGAGAGGCTTGCAGGAATCATTAACAGAAGAGGTGCCAGGATAAAAAAATCTTTTGATACATATGTACCAGATGAAGTTCCTAATGATCCTAGTGTTCCTTTGTATGTACTTCCAATATCAGCAAGAATTGAGACATCAACAGTCTCTGATCACTCTAAGGAGGAGTCAGGATTTGAAGATGTTAGTACACAGAATACTAGTGAAGGAGAAGATGATCATATTTCAGCTCCAGATCAGAAAGATGAAGATGTTTATACTTCTAATCAAGTTTTATTACTTGAATATCATAAAACTCAGGAAACTTCTTCTACAAGACTTGAAGATCCAGTTCTTTGTGAATCTGATTCCGAAGATACTAGAAGCACTTCCAACATTGAAGTTCATTCTGATGTTTTGAAAGATATTCAGAATTCTCAAATTGCTATACAGTCAAGACTTCAATTACTAGAAGATAACCAAGTCACAATCATGGAAAATCAAGCAGTTCTGATGAATCTCATTTGTTTTGTTTCTTAGTCTCTTGGAATTAATGTTGCTGATATCAAAAAGGGGGAGATAAAGACAATTCAAAGACAACAACAACAACACCAGACTGGGGGAGATAAAGAGCAGACAAAGGGAAATAAAAAGAAGAACTAGGAGTGACAGTGGTGAATCTCAGATAGGAGGTGGTAAAGGAAGAGCAGCATTAATAGTTAAAATTCTTTCTTCTAAGTACTAGATAAATGTCTACATCTGGGAAGGAGGTACTTAACTTCATAATTCTACATTCATAAATTCTATTCTGGTTGTATTGTTATATGTTTTGACATCCACAACTTAGATTTATGCTTCAGATTTTAAAGCATAAATAGGGGGAGATTGTTAGGAATAATTCATGAGTTGTGATGTTAAGAATAGAATTTACACATTATACTTCTTGTAATCCTGATCTTATAAAGGATTTAGCACTGTATATAGGATACATGTGTAAGACAGTTATCTGTAGAGTTTAGTCAGGAATGAACAGTGTATCGGAGACTACATGTGAGGAACAGAGCAAATCCTGATGGTGTCTAATACCGACGGATGATCAGATATTGATGCAGTGTGCAGATCCTGATATCAGCCATGTTACTGATGATGTCATTATGGATGCTACAGAAACTGGCAAGTGCTATAAAACAAGATCGTTGTTTGAAGAACAGGCAAGAAGATATTATGAAGGAAAGAGTTTTCTATTGATGGAAACTATCAGCTGGAAGGCAGAACATTGTCATGTATAGATTATATCTTTCTGTTATTAGTTGATAGGTAACATTATAAATACTCTCTCAATATCATTGTAAAGAGCGTAGCTCGTGAGGAAAAAGTTTGAGTACGTAGCTCTGTATAAGGTTTGTATTCGAGAGTTCGAAACAAACAGAGAGAGATTTGCATTGTCAGCAGCTGCTAAAGGTATTGTACACCTTTGGTAGAGTTTGTATTTTATCTTTTTAATACAAACTGTTTCGTTTTATTCAATCGATCTTGTGCATCTATATTCAAGCAAAAATCAGACACGATTATATAACTTGTATTCAACCCCCCCCCCTTCTACAAGTTATTCGAGTTAACAGTAGAGAACATTGTGTTTCTTCTTATGTACATCAAAAGAGAATTTTCTCTGACATTACAAAGAAGGACAATGACAAGAATCTAGATGAAATACCTGCAATACACTATCCACAACATGTTTAGGTACTTCTAAAAACTCATCTTCCTACTCTCTACAATTCTTCTTTCTTTTGTGGTGAAATGACTCAGGAATCTCATTTGGAGGACAACCCACCTGTGTCTACCCAAGTAACCCAAAACTTTATAGTCTCTAAAACAATTCAAGAACCAAGTTTTGATTCACAGCCTATTGTTTCAAAGAAGCCAACCTCTGGTGTTTCTCAAAAGACATCAGTTGTAAGGAAGAGAAGATTTGTTGTGTCTAGTAGTAGTAGTTCTAGTGAATATGATGATAATATGCCTCTTGCTGAGAGAGCAGAATTGAAGGCTGCAATTCAACTTTCTAAGCTAGGACAAAGAGATGAAACACCTAGTCACAGCCAGGCTGCAGTCTCCCAAAAGGTTGTAGTACTTAAAAAGGGAAAACAGTCACTGGATACTGTCTCTCAAAAGACTTTGTCTATTGAAAAAGGATCTCATCCCAAGATCACTTCTGTGTCTACACCTCTTGAGTCTTCTCAAGATAAATCTTTTGCTCACTATACCTGGAGAATAAGGAGAAAGATTAAATTGTCACCTACACACACAGAGTCTAGTCCATCTAACATTATGCAGGTCTCTACACATCAAGCTACAACCATGTCAGTAATTGATAAGAGAAATCTGGATATTGATTCTTTATGGGAAACTACATTGTCATACAGACTGGCTACGGGACTTATTTCTCTCAAAGTAAAGCTTTCCAGGCTTGTTCTAGATTTTTTGGTTGAAAGTGTTCCTAAACTTTCATTTCCTGAAGAATATGGACTTCTACATCAAAGACTTGACTTAATGAGGATGTATTTCTATCAAACTGTCAGAGGACAACTAGTCAAGAAATTTGGACTTCCAAAGCATGTTGCACTTCAAGCACTTCATGCTTATCTCTTTAACAAAGATCTTATTGTTGAAGATGTTCCAGCTCAAGGTGAACAAGAGGAGGTAGTAGATTGAGGGAAGCAGTCAACAGGAGATACTATTGCACTAGATGTGGATAGTAGGATAGATCAGATCACAGTCACTGCAACACACAATCCATCTAGTTAGAGGTTGGATGACTCAGGAACTGTGATAGCTGATGTTGAAAGGTCTTCTGTGATGACTGAGAATGCAAGTGAGGTACCCTATGATATAGGATGAATGACTTTGATTGGTTTTCCTGAAGATCAAACAAATATTGTTCAGTCAGAGTCTATCCACCTTGAGGGTGTGTCTCAGCAACCAACACTTGAAGATGGTGACACACAAACTGTGGTGCCTCATGAAGTTTTACTGAAGGCATCAGAGTCTGTTGTAGACCCTGAAAGTGGTATACTGGACCTTATAATCTCTGAAAAGATAGTAGATGCTTGTGATGGTTCGGAGAATATAACAGCTCACTCCTTGGAGAAAACCTCAAGTCCATCGCCAAATGAGGAACCCTCTCTCCATGTGAGTTCATGTATAAAAACTTCTTCTAGCCCCTATTTTTCTGTAGGTCATGAGAGCACTTATCCAAATTTGAGTGATACACTTGAAAAGATGGACTTAGATCCACAAACAGAGAGGCTGACTCCTGACCAGGCAAAAGGAGAGGTAGCAAGAGTGTTGACTTTGGATAGTCAAAGTGAGAATGAGGGTATGAATGATCAAATCTATAGTGAGGGAGGGAAAATTAGGAAACCACCATCGTTTGATTTCTGGGATCAGGTTTTTCCTGAATCCTGGACTGACAATCTTGGTATGGATGCTAACACTTATTCTTTTATCAAGATGTATGAGAAGAATGACTTAGCACATCACAATGCAAAGCCATAAGTTAAAGCTCAGAAGTAAAAAGAGAGGCTTGCAGGAATCGTCAACAGAAGAGGTGAAATGCTAAGACAATCTCTTGCTATACTTGTACCAGATGAAGTTCCTAATGATCCTAGTATTCCTTTGTATGTACTTCCAATATCAGCTAGAATTGAGACATCAACTATCTCTTATCACTCTAAGGAGGGGTCAGGATTTGTAGATGTTAGTACACAGAATACTTGTGAAGGACAAGATGATCATATTTCAGCTCCAGATCAGAAAGATGAAGATGTTTGTACTTCTACTCAAGTATTATTACTTGAATATCATTCAACACATGTAACTTCTTCTACAAGACTTGATGATACGGTTCTTTCTGATTCTGAATCTGAAGATACTAGAAGCACTTCCAACATTGAAGTTCATTCTGATGTTTTAAAGGATATTCAGAATTCTCAAATTGATGTACAATCAAGACTTCAAACACTTGAAGATAACCATGTCATTATTATTGAAAATCAAGCAGTTCTGATGAATCTCATTTGTTCTATTTCTGAGTCTCTTGGAATTAATGTTGTTAATGTCAAAAAGGGGGAGATAAAGACAATTCATAGACAACAACACCAGATTGGGGGAGATAAAGAACAGACTAGTAGAGATAAAAGGAAGAACTAAGAGTGACAGAGGTGAATCTCAGCAGGGAAGTGGTAAAGGAAGAGCAGCATCAAATAGTTAAATTCTTTCTTCTAAGTACTAGATACATGTCTACATCTGAAGAATGAGGTACTTAACTTCATAATCTTACATTCATATATTCTATTCTGGTTGTATTGTTATATGTTTTGACATCCACAACTTAGATTTATGCTTCAGATTCTATAGCATAAATAGGGGAAGATCGTTAGGAATAATTCATGAGTTGTGATGTTAAGAATAGAATTTACACATTATACTTCTTGTAATCCTGATCTTATAAAGGATTTAGCACTTTCTATTGGATATATGTGTTAGATAGTTATCTGTAAAGTTTAGTCAGGAATAGTGTATCGGGGACTACATGTCAGGAACAGAGAAGCGAATCCTGATGGGACAAGTCCAATACTGATGGTTGATCAAATACTGATGCAGTGTGCAATCCTGATATCAGTTATGTTACTGATGATGTCATTATGGATGCTACAGAAACTGGCAAGTGCTATAAAACAGGATCGTTGTTTGAAGAACAAGCAAGAAGGTATTATGAAGGAAAGAATTTTCTATTGATGGAAACTATCAACTGGACGGCAGAACATTGTCATGTACAGATTATATCTTTCTGTTATTAGTTGATAGGTAGCATTATAAATACTCTCTCAATATCATTGTAAAAAGTGTGAATGTACGAAGCTCAGTATAAAGTTTGTATTCGAGAGTTCGAAACAAACAGAGAGAGATTTGTATTGTCAGCAGCTGCTAAAGGTATTGTACACCTTTGGTAGAGTTTGTATTTGATCTTATTAATACAAACAGTTTGTTTTGTTCGTTGATCTTGTTCATCTAAATTAAGCAAAAATCAGACACGATTATATAACTTGTATTCAACCCCCCCTTCTACAAGTTATTCGAGTTAACACATAATTCTAAGGCTTCTCAGCCTATATAAGGGCCTGACCCCTCATTCTCAGAACTATGTTTTTGGCTTGATTCTCAATACGAGATACGTATGCACTCTGTAAGGACCAATTAGTCTCGAACACGAAAACAGCCATTAAAGTACGAAGCTCCTGAACCCTAGCATTAAATACAATTTCTTAACCTAGTTTTTATTCCACAACAGTTGTGTTACTGCTCCTTTAGTCTGTAATTAGTGGAGCCATAAATTAATATTCCTTTTCTTTTAAACGTGCCTTGACCAAAGCCTATTGAGGAAATAATATATAGTTATGGTAAGGGTGGTACTTTATAAGCTATCTCCCATTTGTTTCCCTGTATTAAAATTAATTACATAGATATTAATTATAGGCGTGGAGTTGGTATTAAAATCTAGTTCACGTTTAGTTTCCTCTACAGGCTCTACTAACCCAATCACTTTATATCAAATTTGTTTCAGCTCAACTCGAAACTAAATTTGTTGAAGAGCACAGTTTGAATAACATTACTTTGTAGCCTATGTATGTGTGATTGTACCATAAAGTCCTTCACTTTAAAGCTTAATAATTTTTTTGATGAAAGCTCCTAATTAAAGACCGAATTTTATGAAAGCTCCTATGTATGTGAATTATTCGTCCAAAAAACCGTTCAACCCCCTACAGTAACGAGCTCAGCACGGCCCGTTCAGCCCGCTACAGGGAACGAGCCGTGCCACGACCCCAAAAACTGTGAACCGCAGCCCGGCACGTTCGGCACGTGAAGCCCGCGAGAAAAGCATAAAACACGTTCGGCCCGTTTGGACCGGCACGTTCGGCACGTTTAATCAAGAATGAATCAAATTTTATTTTTTTTTTTGCTAAATAAGAAGGAATCAAATTACACGAGGACTTAAGAATGAATCAAATTAAATTACTTGTTAATCAAAGATTAGTCTCATAATTTTTAAATCTTTCTTTTCTGAAGTGAAAATTTAATTATATAATTGATAAATAATTTTTTAGAAGTAAAAATTTTATAATATATACACTAAGTTGGTAATAGTTAACGCAAAAGGACATTAAAAAATTAAATTATATGTTCTTAATAAATTTTTATTATTATTTTATAATATATTTGAAACTCAAATTATATACATATTAAATACAAGTATACAACAATGAAAGCATACTTCAAAAAAAAAAAAAAAAAAGCACGAAAAAAAAAAAACAAAGCCCGGCACACGCAGGCCCGTTCGGCCCGTTCGGCACGTTTAATCAAGAATGAATCAAATTTTATTTATTTTTTTGCTAAATAAGAATGAATCAAATTACACGAGGACTCAAGAATAAATCAAATTAAATTACTTGTTAATCAAAGATTAGTCTCATAATTTTAAAATCTTTCTTTTCTGAAGTGAAAATTTAATTATATAATTGATAAATAATTTTTTAGAAGTAAAAATTTTATAATATATACACTAATTTGGTAATAGTTAACGCAAAAGGACATTAAAAAATTAAATTATATGTTCTTAATAAATTTTTATTATTATTTTATAATATATTTGAAACTCAAATTATATACATATTAAATACAAGTATACAACAAAGAAAGCATACTTCAAAAAAAAACAAAGAAAGAAAGCACGAAAAAAAAAAAAAAAAAGCCCGGCACGCGCAGGCCCGTTCGGCACGCCACGGTCTAACGGCTCTGTCTGCAACTTTCTCTGTTCAACGGCTCTTTCAAGTTTCAACGGCCACAACAACGGCCACAATTCCAACGGCTCACTCATCCAATCTCCACTCTATAAATAGAACCGGCCTTCCAAGACTAAAACCTCACAGTCACACTCTCTCTGTTCTCACACTCTGTCTCCATTCTCATTTCTCACCCTCTCTCTGTCGACTTCGAGCTTAATTTTTAATTACTATCTCGGCTAGTGTGTAGAATTTTGTATTATCTTGTATTTTTAGATTTATTTTTTAGATTTTTGAATTTATTTGTTTGTAATTTTGTAAACATGTTTAATGCGGTTTGTTCCGTTTTTTTAGAGAGGAGTCCTCTCACCCCATTTGTAAAATATTTTCTAATTAATAAAATTTAATATAGGTACCGTCCTCTTTTACTCTTTTTATTTCAATATAATCGTATGATTCGTATTTTCTTAAAAATTCGAAAGATTTTAATATGAAATAAAATTAGATGAAAAAAGTTACAAATTCGAAACATTTCATATTTTGAGAATATTAAAAGTAAATATTAAATTATATGTGATTCTAATCCTACGAAAGTAAATCATTTTATTTCTATTTAATACAACAAAGAAAGCACGGTTAATAAAAAAAAAAAAAAAAAAAAGCCCGGCACGCGGGGCACGTTCGGCACGGTTACTTGGTTATGTTGCCGACAATATGCAAATGCAATGCAAGTGCTAAGTTTTTAAGATTTCATATAATATATATATATATATATATATATATATATATATATATATATATATATATATAGTTAATATAATTCATATCTTTCGCTCCTTTTTTATTTCAATATAATTCATATAATCGTATCTTTTTAAAAATTCGAAACATTTTAATATATAATAAATTTAAAAGAAAATTTACAAATTCGAAACATTTCATATTTTGAGAATATTAAAAGTAAATATTAAATTAATAAAAAAATTCAAATTTTATGTCCACCACATTCGAATTTTCCTTAAAAAAAAAAAAGCCCGCCAGCCCGCGTAGCTCGCGTGTCAGTCACGGGTTTTAAATTGAGGGGCACGGCACGGCACGTCCAAACTATATGTGCGTGCCCGTGCCTTGTTTGATGAAGCTCGGCACGGCCCGCACGGCACGGCCGTTTGGCCACCTCTAGTTGTATATAGTAAGGACGTTAGGCTGCTGCCTTTTACAACATGCAAATCACAGTGAATATTGTTGGCTCTGATGTATGCTGAATTATATGCTGGAAGTGAATTCACAAGATTGATCGACTATTAATAAAAATCATACAAGATTGATCTGAATCCATCATATTAGCTAATGATATAACGCCCTAGAAATATCGTACTTATAATTATTATTATTTAATAATAAATGTGGATTATATGAGGTAAATATTTTTTATGATTGAGTATATGTGACATAATGTTTATATGCTTATATGATGATGTATATGTGAAATCTGAGTCCGTGTATTTTTATTTGAATTTTATGATTTAAAATATATTTAAATCATGCATTATTGATCTTCTGAGAGTTTTATAAAATCATTGGAGTTATTAAAAATCATGAAATCTTTTATAATATTATATTTATTTAGTTCTTAAAAATTAGGTGGAGAATTATTTCCGGTGTTTACGAATTTTAAAATGATTTTAAGAATTTTATTGTATTTAAAGGATCAAAACTTTAAAAATTCATATTTAATTCGTTTTCTTATCCTAAAAATATTTTAAAAATATGTGAGCGTTTGTAATTTTATAAACTTTATTTTAGAATTTTCAAAATTTATTTTCTATCTATTTTCCATTTAAATTCGAATTTACAAAAGCTATAAAAATGATTTTTAAACTAGTTTTTTTTTGTAATTATCAAATTACATTTTCTGCCCCCAGATGTTATCAAAACCAGCTGCCTCTCTCAATTCTTCTTGATTCCTCTATCAAGTTCTTCACTGTGTCTCTCTTTATCTCTTAAAAAAATATATCTCTAAAATCCCTCTCTCTGGTATACTTTCTCTCTTTCCCTTACTTCCCTTCTTCCTTCTTTATACAAACAGCGTGTGTAAGTATTGTGGCGTGTGTGTGTATGCTCAGCCGTGTAATTGTGGTTGTGAGTATATGTTTTGGTGGCTAATTGATGGGAATAATCTAATTTTGTCGCAGAGTTAGCGTGTATGCTTTCGTAAGTTATCGAGTATAATCGAGGTCGTCGGAATCATAGATTAAATTTGTAGTTGTGTTATGATCCTGCTGAATGATTTCGATTTTTTTGTGATGTGTTAATTAAGTTCCAGTTCAAATTGTTGGTATGGTCGAAGTCGTATAATTATTGGTGTTGATTTGTGTAATTATATCATCTTGGTTTGACCTTAATTAAGGTGATATATGATTGCTATAAAGGGTCATGTTGACGGAGGAATTTGGGAACAAAATTCGAGGTATGTTGCCGGAAACAAGATCTGATGCGGTGGTTCTTTGCCGGAGAAGACGGTGGTGTGTGGTTGTTGAGCGTAATTGGTGGCTAAGATTTATAGGGTTAGTGGCGGCTATTCAGAGCTCTCGACTTCCAACCCCTCAATCGGCCTACGTACCCCGGTATTTATAGGGGATCAAGCCATACGTAGTTCTTGGAGAACAAGAAACCCAAATGGGCTTGGATAACGGACCAGCTTCCGGAATGTTCCACTATGAGGCCTAACCACAAAGGCCCAAGGCTCATCCTAGATCTCAAGACTTCACGAATAAGGAAACTTCCCCCGTCGAGGACTAGTCCTATTCGTTACCAGCTATTTCTTGATTTCAAGGATGCAGGTATAGCCGTGGTTTACCCCAAGTGCAGAACGCATCCCTGTCCCCCGAATGAGAAGCACCCACCAGATAGCAGGACAGGTGATCCAGAGCTTTTGGGTGCAAAGTGCAGGATTACTCCAAAGTTCCCCAATGAGAGCGCGCCCATTGGCTACAGGAACAGAGCTCCCAAAGCACACACCAGAAGTCCCCATCTTTCCACCATAGGGCACGCCCTTAGTGTTTAAGAAGGGTCCTTATATCCAGGCAAACCCCTAGAGGCCTTCTGCGACGGACATCCCCCTCCTGAGATACTACAGGAGGGAATTCTTCAATTATCAAACAGGAAATCGACATTATTATCATCTTGGAATTCCAACATAACCTAGGGCACGGCCTAATACCCCCAAGGCGCGCCCTAACCTCTTGAAAACCCTAATTCGTTCTCTAAAATCCCAAATTGAACCCGTTATTGACCCGAATCCATCTCGAAAATATCCGAACCGAATTTTGGCTATAACAACTACCCCCCAATTCCATATGAAATCAAAGATGATATATGGAATTTTCACGAACAAAGCTCAAAATTCTCACAACCTTTTGAACAAGGCGCGCCCTAAGAGAGGGCGAGTCCTTGGAATTTTAACCGATTCTACAGCTGTCAACCACTATCTCTTCAAACCACTATAAATACCCCCCTTATCCTTCACTTTACTCTTTTCACTCTCTTTCTCTACCAAAATCGACACCGGCGACTTTAAGTTTTCCGAGCACTAATCCGGTCGATCTCGTCACTTTTTTGGTCATTTCTTCACTAAATCGAACTCTAGAACTTACAAGGTACGTTTTCATGTCTTTATTTCAAGTTTTCATCGTGCTTTTTGCATGATTTAGTACCTTGACTGTTGGTATCTTCGTGTTCTTCAATATTACTTGTATGTATATATGTATGCATATAAATTTGATCTTTTCTTGCTGTTGTAACCTCTACAAAACATGTTTCTGTATATTAAATTAATCTGTTGGGCGCGTCCTAGAATTCTTGACTCCAGTACCTTCTCTATTGAATTCGACCAACCTATTAAAATACATCATAGGTTTCAGGAATGACTTCTTTGACCCCCCTTAGTTTTGACTTGTAGAAAAAATTCTCTTGTTATATTCCCTTATTTGGATGCGCCTTAAATATTGAGTGTGCTTTGAATCTCTCTGACACCACGATTCCAAACGAATTCATTCTTCGTAGAATAACGATTATATACTCCATTACTTGTAGAAAATTTTCTGCTAACTCCTCTCATGGGCGCGCCCTCAGTCTCTTTACAAACGCATTGGGACTTACTCTCCTTTGCCAGCTCCTCTACCTCCTAATCCGCCTAGACCTCTCTTCTCATTCGTATCTTCAGAAGATAGGGCGCGCCTTATTCAAGAATTTGAAGACGGCACCATGAGCTTTTCTAGTGAAGACTCCTTCAATCACACCACATTAAATGTTCAACCTTCCAAAGAATCTCAAACCCTCCCCCCCCCCCCCCCCGAAGTGAACAATTCTTACAATTCCATGGAGGATAGTGATTTTATTCCAACCTCGGAAACATCTGGGGATTCGCATTCTTCAGATACATATTCAGCTGAGGGCGCGCCTTCAGCCTCTTCCATTTCCCCCTTAATAAACTCTGAGCCGACATCTCCACCACCTTCCCCAACTCCCTTTGAGCACTGGGAAGTCCGTGACGAAGAAATTGACCTCGAATGGGGAAGATATGGAAACATGACTGAGAAAGAAAAGAATCTACTCCGAAAGAAACAAGGCAAGTTGGCCTGTGTGAACATGTCCTCTACTGCAACAAATGACGAAGTAGAATGGGCCATGAAATACTATGGCCAGGAAGGACTTTGGGCCATTCCACACTCTCACCATCGTTCTCATATCTTCAACTATGGTGGAAATTTCAGAATTCCAAGGATGGTTTTGACCCCAAGACTTGTTGCCCTTGGTGTGGGCGCGCTCTTGCACCCATACCTTAGGGAAATCCTCGAATGGTACAATCTAGCCCCAATTCAACTTTCTCCCAACAGCTACAAACTTGTTTTAGGTTTGTTAATTCTCTACCGTGATTTGGGATTTGAAGCACCCTCTATGCCAGAAATCAGTTACTTCTTCAGCATCCGTCAATCAAACATTGGATATTATTATCTAGTGATCAACAAACCTCACAACAACAAAGGCTTTTCTGACGGAAGGATTAGCCACATCAAGCGATGGAAGGAACCTTATTTCTTTGTTTGGGATGTTCCTAGAGTCCGTCTTCAATTCAATACAAATCCATGTAAGTGAGGGCGCGCCCTACGCTCTTCTTGTCCTTCCTTTCCATCTTCATTAACTTCTTATTAATCTTTTTAAACGAAAACAAATAGAAGAATCCAAAAAACTCTTCAGGGCGCGGCCTCATCTCGAGCTAATGCCGTCCTCAAAATTGCAGCAGAAAAATTGAACCTCCAAACCCTAATCACTGAAGAAAATTTAAAAAGGGTTGGAATCCTTTCTGATAGGGTTGGATCAATTTGTAGATTTAGAAAATTTAGAAATGGTATCGCCGTCCCCATATCTGTTTCTAGCGATGACGAAAATGAAAATTTCGACTCTGATCAGGATGAAGGTATGAAATCTTAAATTAGGGCGCGCCCTAACCTTTAGATTTTGCCTTCATTATTATTATATACCTCTTAACGTGATACATCTTGCAACTTGTTATATGAATAACCTATTTTTTGACTTAACATTTCTATTTTTTCTCTGGTGCAGATATGGCCCCCCAAATTCCTCGTGGCTTTGGATCTAGAAAGAAAAATGACAAAGAAAAGCCGACTGACAAGGCTGATACTTCTGACACTAGGGCGCGCCCTATTCAGCAGCAGCAAGAGTCTAACCCAGCAATTCCACCCTCTTCCAGATCTTCGAAGAGGAATACTGAGGCCCAAGACCCTCTTGTTGACAAGGGCAAAAGACAAAGAATTGAGGGCGCACCCTCATATGTTGAAACCCTTATTGGGCCAGCTGCTGCGTCACTTGTCAACGAAAAGGAGGTTGACCTTTGGCAAAATATGAATGCTGATGATGAGACAAACTCCATGATCAAAGCTTCTGCTCAGCTTTTGGTTCAATCCTTAGGGCGCGCCCAAAGGATTCATAAAGAAAAGCTCCACATCAACAAGATCGAGGGTAGAATAGAAAATATGCAAAGATGATTGTGGAAACTGACAACAAATGGAAGAAAGAGTGTGATTCCAAGGATGCTACTATTCGAGATCTTAAAAATGATCTACAAGATGCTGTCGACCATCGCCAACTCCTGGCCGATAAGAATGATAGGTTGGAAAAAGAGAATGAAGACTTGAAAGTGCAGTGGGACACTCTTGAAATTGAAAAGGCTGATGGTTGGAAGGATGAGAAGCAACACATCGAAGATGAAAATTTTCAGAAAGGATTTAACTTCTATCTCCTTGGTTTCCTAGCCAACGATCCTGATTACAATTGGGAAGACAAGTTTGGTCCAGAAAGTGCTGAGGATATTGAACAATTTAAGATACTGCACGCAGATGCCATCAAGGCAAAGAGGATCGAGCTGGGATTGGACAAGGATCCCCAGGGCGCGCCCTCAACTGAAGAGGCTCCCCAACAAACCGAGCAAACCGAAGATCCAGAAATCCAAACGATTGATCCTTCCAACCAAAACTTCGTTCCTGAAGTGATCTCTCCTCTCACTGTTGTTCGCCCTGGTGATGCTAAGGACGCGCCTCCTTCACCTCCCAAGGACGCGTCCTATAATTTTATCTTCAAATTTGTCCGTATTTATTTTAACTTCCAAGGCGCGGGTCCTCTGTAAAACCCTGCAAGTTGTAACTTAAATTCGAATTTTATCTGTACCTTTGATGACTTTAAATGTTATGTTTCTACAAAATTCTGTCAACTGCTAAATTACTTTTGCCATAAAACAGTTATAGGGCGCGCCCTAACATATAGGGGGCGGCCTTCGTAAAATTCTCTTTATCACTGTGTTAAAAACACATCTTCAAAAAGTTTCAGATAATTCTTCTATGCAAACATCATATGATGTGAAAAGTTGTTAGCTAAAAGATACTTGTAAATTCTTCAGTGTAAATACAAGGCGCGCCCTAGTTACTTTGAGCGCGGCCTCTTGTACTTTATCAGCCAATATTCTTCTAACTCTTGAAAACATTGAAACGCATAGAATTAAAAATCTTCATTAAACCTGAATCTTGATAAAACAAGGGAAGGTGTGAACATGCACCACCCCCTGGCTAAATCACAAAAAATGTGGAAAACAAAAAGTCTCCACTAGAACCAAGGAAGGCGTATAGGGCGCTACCCCCCTAGACTAGGAGAATATTTATTGATACTAGTATATAACTTAAATATAAACCTTCACAAAATAGGGGGCCGAAGCCGCACCCTACTGATAGTATTTTCTCAAATGTTCTGCATTCCATGCTCTTGGGATTGTGTTGCCATCCAAGTCTTCTAGATGATAAGTTCCTTCCCAGATGATAGACTTGATCTTGTAAGGTCCCTCCCAGTTGGGACCAAAGACTCCATGTGCTGCTACCCTTGTATTTGGCATGACTTTCCGCAGAACTAGATCACCCACCTTGAAAGGCTGAGTCTTCACCTTCTTGTTATAGTACCGTGCAGCCCTCTACTGATAAGTTGCCAACCTCAACTGCGAATTTTCCCTCATCTCTTCTAGGATATCAAGATTTAGCCTTTGATTTACCATATTCGATTCTTCATCATAGAAATCTCTTCGGAATGATCCTGCCCCAATTTCCACGGGAACCATTGCCTCACATCCATAAGACAACATAAAAGGAGATTCTCCAGTTGTGGTTCTTGAAGTTGTGTTATACGACCATAAGACCATGGGAAGTTCTTCAGGCCAATTCCCCTTGTTTTCTTCCAACTTCGTCTTCAAGGTATGCTTGATTATTTTATTGATAGCCTCTGTCTGCCCATTACTTTGAGGATGATACACAGCTGCAAATTCTTTCTTTATCCCCAAGTCATCACACAACTTCCGCAACTCTTTGCTATCAAACTGTTTTCCATTATCCGACACAAGTTTATATGGAATTCCAAACCTGCACACAATAGAGTTGAAAACAAAATCTCGAATCTTCCTTGCCGTAATTGTGGCCAAGGGCATTGCTTCCGCCCACTTGGTAAAGTAATCCACAGCAACAACAGCATACTTCACTCCTCCCTTAGCTTTAAGGAGCTCTCCAATGAGATCTATTCCCCACATGGCAAATGGCCATGGGCTCATTAAAGAAGTCAAAGTAGTAGCAGGGCTGGTAGAATAATTGGCAAACCTCTGACAATTGTCACACGCCTTAACAAACTCGTAAGCATCCTTCTTCAAGTGTAAGAACCCAGATTTTGGGTGGGATTAAAACTTTTATGTATTTAATGATGTAAGAATGAATAGTGGTTATGACTGCGATGTAACGAAGATCTATTAAATAAATGGAACGGATTTGAATTCAATTACTTACATGTCATGCAGAATACTTTTGGTTGACGGCATAGGTAAGAATGATCTATCTCCTAAGGATATAAGTATATTACTTCAAGTAAGATTATTCTTGTGTCATCCAAATCAATATCTATTATAAGTCCAGCGGTTCCGTAAAAAGGTTAAGAAGCACTCGAGAGTGAACCAGGTTCATTTTCCTAATTATAGGAATTAAATAAAAATAAGTGATGAATAGTGATTTTGGTGGAATTTGGAATATTATTATAATAATGATATACCCGGTATTCGGAACGGATTTCTGAGTTCGTATTAGTGATCCAGGAAGAAAATAAGTGTATGTAAAAGCCGTCGGATTCAGAAAAAGAGCACTTTTATTTTCTCCGAGATTTCCCTGGACACTACAAGACTTAAGGAGTTATAAAAGGGAATTAAGGAATTTAAATTCGAGAAGTATTAAGTAAGATGAAGAATAGTATTAGAAATATTAAGAGGGTTTTCGGTAAAACCCTAACTAGAAACGAATGAGTTATTCCCTCGAACGATCAACGAACAAGCAAGGAAATTGAGTAATACCCGGACAAAGGAACGAATAAATAACCAAGAGACAAACAAGTGCAATTGGTGGGAAAAGGAGAAACCCAGGTAACATCCTTATAAGTCAACTACAAGATGAGTGGTGTAATTGCATTCTTGCAAAAATGGAGTTGTTTGTTGTAGTGCCAACACTTGGCCCAATGAGGAAGCAACAAGTGGCACCATTGGATTGCCAACAACACATTAAAAGAGATGCATCCATTATATATGCAAGGGTTATACATGTATTAGCCATAAATCACCAAAACAAAACAAACCACCACCATTTTTCTCCATTTCTTCATAAAAATCTGCCCATTCTTAGCTAATTGGAAGTCCAACTTCCAACCATCACTTGTTCTTCAAATTTTTATGGTAAGTACTACATATCATGGTAATGATCTCCTAGAAATTTCAGCTTCAAATTCATCTTTTATCATTTTCAAATAAATCATCAAAGATGATGATGAATAGTGTTCTTCATAAACTAACTTTTATTTCTTGATTTCTTTTGATTATTCAAGCTATACTAAGGCTAGATAAGGGCTAAACAAGGCTTGATAAGTTCATACATACACCAAGGAAGGTATACCACTCTTGAAAACCAAGCTCTTAGTTTAAGTTTTGGTATTTTAGATGAGTTATATGGATTTAATGCATGTTTAGGACCTTAAGATTATGATTGGGATTTATTAAATGTGAAATTAGTTTAGATGAACGGAAAGACATTGCTTGGTCTTAGTTCATGGTTGAATAACATGTAAATGTTGTTTGGAGTGGAAACTATAATTATTGGATGGTTTGAAATTTGGAAATCATGTAAACATAGCCGTCGTAATGCCCGATTGTCGTTAGCCTTAAGAAACCGTGATTAGCAGTAGCATGAACACACTGTCCAGTCTCGGATTTTGCCATGAAAGGCTAGATTATGTTATAAGCTTCGTTTTGATATAAAGATCACGTGAAACGGACTTACGGTTTAGGATTTATGACTAAATTACTAAAAGTAGTTCGAATCCGTAAACAAAAGTTCGTAACTGAAATTGAACCCTCGTAAGCAATGTAACGTCATGGCGAATCTTGGTAAATAAATACTAGGGGTAAGAAGGAAGGTGTGAAAGAAAACCGTATGTCAAAAAGAGCATTTTTCGATTTATTAAAAATGTTCGAGTCAAGGTTAAACGCGAACGAACCCCTAAAAGACGACTCTTTTGTAACTTTGGTAAAACACTTAGAAAACGGGCGATAAAACTCGGAGTATAAGATTGGTTCGTAACGATCAACCTTAGAACTCGTATGACTCAAGTATGTCCCAAGTATAATTGCAGTGACATGTCGTATTAACGAACGAATGTCGGGTCGGATCAGTGATAATAAGTAATCCACTAATAGGGGTATAACGAGATAACTCGAGAACGTGTTTCGATTTAAGTATAACTTAACTTTTAATATGTTAAGTGATTAATCCCGAATGCCTTGGCTATTTATAGATCACCAGGCTGAACCGGGACCCGCTACCACTACCCCTTACCGTACTCGACTACCAGGCAAGTTTCAATTCCCTTCTTTTAGGCTGTTGTTGTGATTGAATAAATATATATATATGATTGCTGATATACATATGCCATTGCATGCATGCCTACTTTCAAGTTGAATTGATATACTTGTTCCCTGAATGTTATTGTTGGCTTATAAGCTAGATAGTTATATATCAGTTATAAGCCGGTTATTATAAGACCCTCATAGAAGGGCGTATATATCTTATTAATCAAAAATAGACCGGGAGTCAATATTCCTTGATATATCGAGATTACCTCGGAAGAAGATATTTAAGTAAATATTTTCTATTATTTGGGCGACGAATATTATTTGAATATTCGCTCGAGACTAATTATTTTAACGATCCTTACTTCAAATAATTATTTGAACGTAACTATTCAACGAATAATATTTCTCAATATTCATTCAGAGTCGAACTGATTATCGACTATTATTTCGAATATTCTTCTAAAGATGAGACTATTAAATGAATATTATTTTGGATATTCTTTTAGATTATTATTTTATTAAATCAATATTACTTTTGAATATTCATTTAAGATATTAAATACTTGATGAATATTATTTTAATATTCATCTGAAGCTTGATTTAATTATCGAATATTATTTCGAATATTCCTTAAGGCTTGGATTACTAAATGAATATTACTTGATATTCATTTAGGATATTATTCATTAAATGAATATTACTTTTGAATATTCATTTAAATTCCTAATTAATCATGAATATTACCTTAAATATTCTTTTCAGGTCTTATTAATTAATGAATATTGTTTTGAATATTCATTTAAATATTTATTTATTCAATAAATATTCTCCTGATATTTCTTCAGGGATTATTTTGAGAAATACTCTGATTAAAAATATTCTTTCATATTCCCAAATATTCTTTCAATATTTTAACTCAATAAATATTCTCTGAATATTTATTCCATACTTAGAATAATCTCGATAAGGTTAATCTTCTTCGATTATTACAGAAAATATTTCGAAGTCATATTATTATTAATCTTATATCAAGAAAGGTTCCCAGACATCATTCATCTTTGAGTCTATCTTCTTAATAATAAGGGAACCTTACTTGGAAAAATGTTATTTATCTTGTCGACTTCCCGGTCATAAAGTATTCCCTTCACCCGCAACTCGGGTGCCGTTGACTTATTAAGTCGTTGTTTACCTTCTCATCTTTCGAGGGGTAAGATTACTGGAACAAGTTGATATCCGTTACCAAGTAATAGCTTGGGAGTTATTGGTAAATTTTCCTTTCCAACTAGATACGACTACTTTGTGGAGTCTTATCAACAAGTATTATACTTGGGGAAAGGGGGACGAACGTTATATTCAGAATCATGAACTCTATTTGAACTAGGAGTCGTGTAAGAGGCCGAGTAGCGCCGGTCCATCCCCTTGGCCCAACCGTTGGCCGGGGAGAGCTAGCATGGCGGTATACAAGTAAAGCCGTCAGTTCTTCCTTCTACCGGTAGTAAATCTAAATTGAGCTGTACGATCTCGACTGATCATCAAGATTGGAACAGCGGGCGCGGTGAATACTCCATCATTGGTTCATCATCCAAATTCATTTATTTCCTGCAACATGATTACTGTTGGCAGAGTTGGAAAAGAGTCATAACTGGAATTGCAACCCTTTCTTGCAAGTTCCTCTTCTTAATAACGATAATAATATCTCGCTTACTTTGATGTAGCAGATATTCCTTCAAACAAATACTTTAAGTTACCTTGTAACTTCATCGTTCATATTATACTGGCATCATTTCCGTAAATGCATGGCATATGGTTTAAAAGATAGCTTTGAACTGTTTTAAATTATCGTTCAGTTATATATTTGTTGGTGGGCTTTCGCTCACCCTTGCTTTGTTTATATTATGTCACAACAACAGCTAGGACAGATGGCTCGCGTCAGGCGCACTCGGCGCAAGCAGGTTACCCGACCCACCGGACTACCCGCTGAGATGCTAGCCGCCAGTGCTGAGGTAGCATAGTTAGACAGCTTTTGTTTCCTGTTTAACTATATGTATAATTAATGTAATCAACGGCAAAACTTTTACACCTATGATGTTATCCTTTTGGGATTGTAATAACTTTTATTCGTAACCCTTTAATGTAAGACTTATTTCAATTTCATCTCTGGGACTATAACTGTTGTGTGTGTGAGTGGTAATTATTGTGGGGTCACAGCATGTGATTTATTTATTGTGGACTCAAGTCAAGTATTATGAATGGATGTAAGACCGTAACCACCAGATCCCTGACCCCGGATCTGGGGGTGTTACATCAAGGTAGGCCAATAATATCCTTGCCTTAACACTTTCATTGCCAACGAACCACCCCCCGAGTGATTGCCGCAAATCCCTTCATGAATCTCCCTAAGGATGTAATTACATTCATCTCCATCTATGCACTTGAGAAGTGGTTGATTGAAACCCCTCTTATATAATATCCCATCATACTCAACGAATCTAGCTGCTTGATACTGAAGCCGCCTGGCCTCCAGCTTCTCACTTGGAAGTATACCTTCTCGGATATATTTTTGAATGGGATTCATCCAAGTAACATTTGGAGTAGATTCCACTTCCATGACTTCTACCTCTGGAATACTGGGTACTTCCTGTACTTGCAAAGGTACTGTTCCCAACAGCATAGCATCTTTCTGTGACCCTAACTTGGCTAACACATCTGCACTACAGTTCTCATCTCGTGGAATACATTCTACCCGTACTTCTCGAAACTTTTTGATCAACCGCTGAGCGCACCTCATGTAAAGCTCTGTCCTTGGGCCTCTGCACTGAAATCCACCCTTTACCTGTCCAACCACTAGTTCTGAATCACTTAACACAATGAGATTCACTACCTTCATCTCCAAAGCCATCTTCAACCCATTAATCAAGGCTTCATACTCTGCATCATTATTGGTTGCTTGAAATTTGAAATGAATAGCACTTATGAGTTGATTCCCTTCGGGGGTATACAAGATTACACCTGCTCCAGCCCCTCCATTGTTGACAGCTCCATCTACTTGTAACTTCCACCAAGGTTGAGGAACTTCTTCAAATGGGCTTGCCCGCTTAAGTGGAATTTCAGGCTCAACCAATACAATTGATTTTTCTTCATTTTCCGACTCGAATTCAAGAATGAAATCAGCTAAAGCTTGACCCTTTATAGCTGTCCTTGGAGTATATTCCAAATCAAATTCTCCCAACTCAATTGCCCATTTTAACATTCGGCCAGAGGTTTCCGGTTTGTGAAGAATTCCTCTCAATGGATATGCCGTACGAACTTCAATCTTGTGAGCTTGAAAATAAGGCCGAAGCTTTCTGGATGCCAAAATTAAGGCGTAAACCAACTTTTCCATTCTAGTGTATCTGGTTTCCGCATCAAGCAAACGCTTACTCACATAGTAAACCGGAGACTGATAATCAACTTCTTCTCTTACCAACACCGCACTGATGGAATGTTCCGAGACGGCCAAGTATAAAATTAATGTCTCTCCTTCCACAGGCTTAGCTAAAAGAGGGGGATTCCCCAAATGCTCCTTTATTCTCTGAAAAGCTTCCTCACATTCAGATGTCCATACAAAGTCCTTGGCTGCCCCCTTTATTGCTTTGAAGAATTCTCTACACTTATCCGATGATTTTGATACGAAACGATTAAGGGAAGCTATCCTTCCCGTGAGACTCTGAACTTGCTTCACACTAGACGGAGATTTCATGTCAAGAAGAGCTTTAATTTTTGCTGGATTTGCCTCAATTCCACGATGATTGACAATAAATCCTAGAAACTTCCCGGACTCTATCCCGAAGACACATTTTTGAGGATTCAACTTCATCCTAAACTTCCTCAAAATCTCGAACATCTGTACCAAATGTCTTACATGGTCCTCCGCTTTTAAGGATTTAACAAGCATGTCATCCACGTATACCTCCATGGTTTTTCCTATCAAATCCTTAAACATCATATTTACCAACCTCTGATAGGTTGCGCCAGCATTGATCAACCCGAAAGGCATGCCAATATAACAATACAATCCTCGATCCGTAATAAAGGAAGTGTGCTCTTGATCCGGCTCATACATAGGGATCTGGTTGTAACCCAAGTAAGCATCCATGAAACTTAAAAGAGCGTGTCCTGCCGTGGCATCCACCAATTGATCAATCCTCGGGAGTGGAAAGCTATCCTTCGGGCATGCCTTGTTCAGATCAGTGAAATCCACACAAGTCCTCCATTTTCCGTTTGGTTTTTTCACAAGAACTGGATTAGCCAACCAATCTGGATAATATGACTCCTTGATCAGCCCAACATCTAAAAGTCTATCCACCTCTTCTTTCAATGCTATGGCTCTCTCTCCACTTACTGGCCGGCATTTCTGGCGGATTCCTTTTTTGGTAGGGTCTATATTCAGACGGTGACACATAACCTTCGGATCAATCCCAACCATATCAGCATGACTCCAAGCAAAAACATCCAGATTGTTTAAAAGGAAGTTGGTGAGCATGCCTCTTAACTTGGAGTTCAACTGTGATCCAATCTCAGAACCTTAGTTGGATCCCTTTCATCTACCAAAATAGAAATTATGTCCTCTGCAGGACCAGTCTTTTCCACCGGTTGTGGTGTCCTTGGGTCAAGGTCGAAATCAAAACTTCGAGGATCTTCAACCGGTGCTACATCCTTGGAGGGCACGTCCTCTTTAAGAGGGAAGTCTTCCTCAACAAGGGTATGCACCAAACCCTCAAGTAGCATTCGCCTCCCTTCAACCTGCTCACCCTTGAGATCAAATGAGATTACTTCCTCTGCGTCTTCCTCGATTTCTTCCAAAATCCTTCTTGAAGCTCATCAAGAACCGAGGTATCATCCTCAGGGCGCGCCCTGTATAGCAGTTCTTCCTCTTCAGGTTCCTGGACAAGATAATGGGCTTTTACCTCTTCTGGTACAACACTCATGACTCCTGAACCACTCTCACGTAGGGCGCGCCCTCCATCTTACTATCTTCTAAACCCTTTAATCGCCTTATGGTAGCAATCTCCTGAGTCATGCTGAGAGCCCCGTACAGTTCCCACACCATTTGGCGTAAGAAATTTCATCGCGAGATGATAGATGGAGGTCACAACTTTCATTTCCTTCAACAGAGGTCGTCCTACCAGAGCATTATATGATGAATCCATATTCAAAATTATGAAATCCATCATTTGAGTCACAGAAAGGGTTCCTTCCCCAAGAGTTACCGGTAATTTGATAGCTCCCATAACTTTTACCGATTCTCCTGAAAAACCATAGATCCATCCGTTGTCTTGAATCATATCCTTGTCTAAGAGTCCCAGCTTCTTATAAGTACTGTAGTATAGTATATTCACCGAGCTTCCATTGTCCACGAAAACCCGATGGACATTCTTCGAACCAATCTGAATTGCAACTACCAGAGCGTCATTATGAGGATGATGTACCCATCTAGCTTCTTCTTCGGTGAAAGTAATGTCATAACATTCTCCCTTGAACAACTTAGGTGGCCTCAACTCCAAACTATTCACATTTGTGAGAGGTCGATACCTCGCTTCTCTGGAATATCTCTCCATAGCGTGATTGCTATCTCCCCCTAAATGGTGTCCCCCAAAGATGGTGTGAATACTCCCTTCTTTGACGAATTTCTTCTCTTCCGGCTTACCATCTCCGTGGAGGGCGCGCCCTCCATCTCTCCTGTCAGGATTCTCCCTATGCTTCTTCACCTCCCTAACAATCCATTCCGTCAGGTATCCTTCCTTAATCAAATCCTCAATCTCCTCCCTGAGCTGACGACATTCATCAGTATTATGCCCTGAAGATTAATGGAATTCACAATACTTCTTCTTATCTTTACTCTGCCAAGAGGTCAATGGTTCCGGCTTTCTGAAGAACCCTTTGTTCTTATTTACCTCAAAGATATGTTCAATAGAAGCTGCTAAAGGAGTATAGTTACCCGGCCTTTGATCGTAAGTGTATGTATCAGGTGGACCCCAATTCCTTCCAGTTTCAGCTAAACTTACCCGGTTCGCACCAGTTGCTATATGACGAGTAGGACTAGGAGACCTATCCTTCCTTTTACCGGCCCTTCCCTTAGAGATGTTCTGACTGTCAGTTTTTCGGTTATCCGCCAAGGATTGTTCTACAATCTTGAAAGACTCAGCCTGTGCAAACACATCAGCTAAAGTAGGTGGGTCTCGCCCTTGAAGATGCTTCCAGAAATCAGTCCCCACGTACAATCCGGCTATCAAGAAACTCTTGAGTGTTTCATCAGTCGCCCCTCTCACCATAGTGGATTCCGAGTTGAATCTCTTGAAGTAGGATTGCAAACTCTCTCCTTCCCTTTGCTTGATATTGGCCAAGGTTGTGACCGGAGGAGCATATTTTACTGCGGCCTGGAACTTAGTCAAGAACAAGTTCCTCATCACCTGCCACGACGTAATTACCCCTGGACCGAGCTTCTGAAACCATTGCTGAGCACTCTCCCTGAAAGTTGCCGCCAACAATCGACATCTAGCCAATTCCGTAACTTGATAGACATCCATCTCGATATCGAAACGTCCAAGGAATTCCACAGGGTCTGCATTTCCATGAAATCGCAAATCATTGGTCATTGATCTATACCCAGCAGGGAGCTGTGCCTCTCTAACTTCAGTCGAGAAGGGAGAGGATGTTGGTGCAGTTGCAAACATTCTTCCTCCATCCAGGTGAGCAAGGAGTTTCTTTAAATCATCCACATTAAATGTTCCCACTCCAGGAATATTTTGGATATTTGGTTGTTCCACAGTCTGAGTACCCCCCGGGGGTGGCGGCGGTGGAGCCGCTGTCTGAATGTCTCCTTGAATCTCTACTTGTGGTCGAATCACAACATCCTCTTGAGTTTGAGTTTGCTGACCCTCGGGATTTCCATGAGGTTGTGAATTCCCTTGAGAACCTCTCTGATACTATCCTCCCGAGTGAGAGTACGTCCTCGACCTGGACTCGCTGGAGGTGTTTGAGGGGATTTGATGGATGCGGGGGGATCTCCCACCTGAGGGCGCGCCCTGGTTACGGGGGCGCCTATTTCCCTGATACCAATCCATTCTTCTGTCACCGTTATTACGGTTTCTTCTTCCAGTATTATCACGATGAGGAGTTTGTTCAAATCCAAGGGGCCGCGACCTGTTTTGAACAGGGGGCACGCGCTGTGGATTATCATTTCGAGCAAGAGTTCTCTCATGTCCAAGGGGCCGCGACGTGTTGTCAGGGGGCGCGCGCTGTGGATCATGACTCTGTGGAAGGGCTCGCTCATGTCCAAGGGGCCTCGACCTGTTATCAGGGGGCACGCGCTGTGAATCATGGGGCCTCGATTCCATATATTTGTCTTTCTTCTGGAGCTCGAGGAGCACCATCCTCAAATCATCATCATTAAGCCTTATTCCAAGGCGTTCTTTCAAGCTGGCAAAATCTCTCCTTTCTCTAGCCATTTGTTCCTCATCCCCTTGAATCTCACGAGGAGTGCGCCCCGAACGGTGAGGATGAGGGCGCGCCCTCTCTTGAGGATTCATCAACCTGCGCTCCGAATTATTTTCACTAGGATGTTCAACAATAGGATCAGAATAATCTAACCTTCGAGGAGTGACCAGCTGAAATCTCCTTTCGTGACTTTCCTCCCTCCTTCGAGAATCTTCCTCGATCTGAGGGGATTTCCCTGATCGGCGATGATTTCGTGGGATACTCCGAGATTTTCTCCTCGATTCTTGCTCTTCCTCCACATAACCCAATCTCGCCCCGAAACTATTTATGGCATCTTGCATAACATACAGATGTTCCATTAATGCCGAATTACTGATGAGAACGGGCGGCTGTCCACCGATGGCGGCCGGAGTTCCATGATGTCGCGGAGGAGCAGCTAGGGGTGTAAATGAGTCGAGCCGAGCCGAACTCTAAAATGTTCATGTATCGTTTGTTAAGAAATTATCGAACTCGAACTCGAGCTCGAACTTGAATCGAGCCAAAAAAATATGTTTGAGCTCGGTTCGTTAAGATAAAATGTTGTTCGCGAACAGCTCACGAACATGTCTCATGAGCTTACTCATGAACTTTTACTTTTGAACAACTCATTAAGCTTGTTCACGAGCTTGTTCATGTAATTATGCTCACGAATAAATCTTAAACAAACAAAGTTTGATTTAAAAATAAAGGGCAAAGAAACGTAATTGTTTGATATAAATAAACTTAAGTTATTAAAACTTAATAATTTAAAAAGCTTAAACTTGCACCAGCTTTATAATAATCAAACATATATTATATATATTAGATTATTTATCGAATTTGTTTATGAACCGCTAATGAACTCATATACCGAGCATGTACGAGCTCAATTATCGAACTTATTCACGAACATGTTCATGAGCTATGTTCACGGGCCTGTTCACGAACTATGTTCACGAGCACGTTAATCGAACTTGTTCGCGAGCTATCGAGTCGAACTTTACCGTGATCAAGTTCAGCTCATTTATAAATCGATCCTTAAAATCATGTTCAAGATCGACTCGTTTGTGAATCGAACCGAACCCGAACCGAGCTTTATTCGAACCGAATACCGAACCGTTCACGAGTGTATCGATTCATTTACAGCCCTAGGAGCAGCAATATTTTCCGGGACATAAGCCTCATGACGCGCTCGGTTATCTCCCAAGCTATCTTCAGAATCGTAACCATCTTCTTCTTGAGAACCCCTGCCATGATTGTGAGACATCTTTTCCTCCTAAGATGTAGATCTTGATTGGCTGCCCCTCCTTCTAGTGCCAATTTGTTGACGGAGGAATTTGGGAACAACAAAATTCGAGGTATGTTGCCGGAAACAAGATCTGATGCGGTGGTTCTTTGCCGGAGAAGACGGTGGTGTGTGGTTGTTGAGAGTAATTGGTGGCTGAGATTGATAGGGTTAGTGGCAGCTATTCAGAGCTCTCAACTTCCAACCCCTCAATCGGCCTACGTACCCCGGTATTTATAGGGGATCAAGCCATACGTAGTTCTTGGAGAACAAGAAACCCAAATGGGCTTGGATAACGGACCAGCTTCCGGAATGTTCCACTATGAGGCCTAACCACAAAGGCCCAAGGCTCATCCTAGATCTCAAGACTTCACGAATAAGGAAACTTCCCCCGTCGAGGACTAGTCCTATTCGTTACCAGCTATTTCTTGATTTCAAGGATGCAGGTATAGTCGTGGTTTACCCCAAGTGTAGAACGCATCCCTGTCCCCCGAATGAGAAGCACCCACCAGATAGCAGGACAGGTGATCCAGAGCTTTTGGGTGCAAAGTGCAGGATTACTCCAAAGTTCCCCAATGAGAGCGCGCCCATTGGCTACAGGAATAGAGCTCCCAAAGCACACACCAGAAGTCCCCATCTTTCCACCATAGGGCGCGCCCTTAGTGTTTAAGAAGGGTCCTTATATCCAGGCAAACCCCTTGAGGCCTTCTGCGACGGACATCCCCCTCCTAAGATACGACAGGAGGGAATTCTTCAATAATCAAACAGGAAATCGATATTATTATCATCTTGGAATTCCAACATAACCTAGGGCGCGGCCTAATACCCCCAGGGCACGCCCTAACCTCTTGAAAACAATAATTCGTTCTCTAAAATCCCAAATTGAACCCGCTATTGACCCGAATCCATCTCGAAAATATCCGAACCGGATTTTGGCTATAACAGGTCATAACAATTTTGATTCCTGAATTTTGTATTCATGGTGATTTGAGTTGCTGTATAGAAGTAGTGGAGATGAGAAATTTGCAGTGGGTTGTTTAAGTGTTGTTCAGGGGTGCTTGAGGGAGAATAGGGGAAGGACCGAGGGGTGACTGGGAGATTGAAGGAGGGGTAGAGTAGAACAAAAAGAGAGTGAACATGTGTGTGGGTGTTGCATCCGAGTGTATGTGTTATAAAATAGTGGGTCTCTCTGAGATTGGGTGATGTTTCGGGTGGTGTAGGTTCAGCAGGGGAGACTCTCGGTGAAAACCGAGAGCTTTTGTAAGTACGTTTACTTGAGGGTGTCAAGGTAGTATGATGGAGGGGCAGAACAGGGGAGATTAAGAGAGTATGGGAGACCTGAAGAAAGAGGGGAGAGAGGCGAGGTATTGCAAGAGGAGAAGGAAGTGGGTGTGTGCTTATGTGATTGTGTCACGGATTGTATGTGTATGAGTGCAGGATGGCGTGGAATTATGTGTGGTTATGTATATATGTGTGGGTACCAGTGTGCGTGTGTTGTGGTGTAGAAAAGAACGAGAGAAGTAGTGAAGTAAAAGGTTGCTGGCAAGTGTAAAAGAGTTAGTGTTGGGAGTACAGGTAGTGTGGAAGTGTTGGGTGTGACATGGGAAGTGTTCAGGTGGTTGCATGAGGGTGTACGGAGGTTTAATAAATTGGATGTGGGTTGAGTACTGTAAGTGAATGTGTAATGTAGAAGCCATATCATGCTGGTTATTGTTGACATAATTAGAAGCCAAATAGTTACTTTAAAATCATACTAGTTAATGGTTAATATAAGTTGTGAAGTATAAGTGGTCGTATGTGCAAGTTATTTGAATGAGTGAGTATAAAAGCTGTATATTGGTTCTCGAATAATTAATGTTATATTCCGAGTTACATTCTTGTAAGTGTAATTTAAACATCTTATTTATACATACTTACAACAAATGAAAATAAAACCTTCAATAATTACCAACTAAAAAGGAGAAGCAGAATCAAGAAGAATAAGATTCATATTTGTACAGCCTTTGCTTGGAATGAGAACCGTAACAACCAAAGGTTCTGTCCCTGCACAACAAAATTTACCAAAGTCAAGAAGAATAAGAAATAGCAGATACGCAATGAATAATTAAACATAGTAGTACAAATTTATCACGCGCAAGAGATACATTTCAATATAAAAATGGTAAAGGATATATAAACGGTAATTAATTTTGTCCATTCTTTACAGTTCTGAGTTCACAATCTGGATAACGAGCAACGAAACCGGTGATAGCTTTTGTTCCCCAACAGCTATTCCAGACAAACACACTAGTTACACACTACACCATAAAACGGCTATAGCAACACCTTAAAATTGTTGCTAAAGGGCCTAATACCGTTGCCATTAATGCTATGGCAATGCTTTTGCAAAAATTGGGCGTGAACTTTGCTTGGGTTGCAATAGGTCCCTATAGCAACGAATATAGTACCATATAGCAATGCTTTAATGTAATTGCAAAATCTTGTTATAGCAACGTTTTCCAGTCTATAGAAACAATTTAAATTCATTGCAATAGGCTATATGAACCCTGTTTTGGATATTTATTGCAACGTTTAAGGTGGCAATGGCAACAAATTTTTGTTTAATAGCAATGCTTTTAGTAAGGACTTAACAATAAATGGCAACACATTATGAGGCAATAGCAATGCTTTTAGTAAGGAATTAACAATAAATGGCAACACATTATGAGGCAATAGCAATGCTTTTCTTAAAAAAAATGGACATGACCAATTTGTTCATATAGAAATCCACCATTAACATGGTATTTCATACACACCAAATATCCAAAACCATCACCTGCCCAAAAGTACCAAAACCATTCCGACTACATTGTCAACATAGCCATTCAACGTCTAACGACTAAATGGAATCAAACGACGACATAGACGTGGTACATGCAATTAAAGTTTACAATGTTCACCAAAAGGTTAGATATAAATTAAATGAAAATGCTCCAAGTCAAGCATCTGCATTTTCTTGATCTGCCTTATCTCCATCCTCGACAGATTCATCACACAATTCTTCAACATTGATTTTGAAAGTGGGATTCCCCTCGGCTATTTTTCCCAGAATTCTTTTCAATTTCTGGTTCATTTTCTCCTCCATTTCAGCAGAAAGTTCTTCTCGTATCCTTTCCAGTTCCTTGCTGTCATTTTTCTTAGTTGTCAAAGATTTCTTTGTCCTCCTGGTAATGCCACTTCTGCCAACAAGCCAGTTTGGGCCATGTGCTGCAAAGTCAAGTTCTACACAGGTCTCACCATGGTTTGTTCCATTCAGTTCACCATTGGAACCATCAACAGTTGCCTAAAATTAATTGATATATTATCAAATTATCCCAAATGCATATTATATATTTTAGAGCTAGCGAACAAGTAGATACCTAAAAAATACTATTATTTACCTGATTTTCGCAATCCTTGCGGGTTTTAGGATATAATTCATTCTTTGTGGGTGTTTCAGTCATTTTTTTCTTCTTTTTCTAGCAAAAAATGAATAGAGTGAAACAAGAAAAGAAATTATGTTAGTAATGGATTAGTTTTCACAATAATATGCTATTTATTAAAATACATAGTTATTAAGATTCCAAATTAGCATACCATGTCGTTACGGATCTGCGCATAACTAGTACGACCTACATTGTGTGTGTCTTTAATTTTTTTTCGATTATTAGCATTTGTTTCAGCATTTTTCTTCACATCTTCATCACCCCAATACTGCAGTAACATCTTGAATTGTTCTAATGGAACCCTTGGAGACCTGTTCCTTATCCGTTCCTCATCAGTTTCAAATTTTGAATAATACCGCGCCTTGAATCGACTTTTGTGCACTCTCCAATTTTCAAAAATACCCTTCAACACCCAATCTTTACCCTCCTCGGGAATGATATATTTCGTCTGAAAAATAAATAAAATAATTATAATTACAGTATAATTAAACAAGCCTCTTGTTCATACCACTAATTAAACAAGTTTTGGAATAAAAAAACACGACGAGGTGGTTTTTACCTTGATAAATTCCCACAACCCATTTTTTTGTTCTTCAGGAACTTGAAGCCAACTATGAAAATCTAGTGGCACACATTCTCTTGCTACTGCCCCCAAAAAACTGCTAAATTCAGCTCTTATTTTGCTGCTTTCAGGAATCGGCTGCAATTCATGATTCAAGGTCAGAGTTGGTCTTTCATCTAGTCTCCTTGTAAAGACTGCATTCATTTTCGTAGGTCCTCTCTTCCGTTTGATCTTAAGTTCATCTATCAAAATACACAAATAAATAAATATTATAGTCGTGATTGGTAATGCTGATTTGGTTTCTTCTTATCCTTTAGTTCATGCTGAAGTGTTTGTATTGTGACATACTTTCGCTTCACTTGAAGATCTTCACCTACAATAATATCATGAAAAAAACCAGTCAATATACATGAAAAAAAAAACTTGTCCTTAGCCTTACAATTAGAATAATATCTTCAAACTAAGGCTCTTAGTTAAGGTTTAGCTTCAAAAAAACTTGTTCTTGGCCTTACAATTACATGTGGCTGCAACTGCTTCAGTGGCTATATCGCCTTGTCAACAACCGTGTCAATATAAAGGTCTAACATAGAACCATCTTGTAACCCATTACCAAGCTCACATGCTTCTGCATCATTACTCACTAGTTTCCAGCCACCTCCTGCTTTTTCACATAAACCCCACCTATTTCAGTGTATCCAGCTTCTTTGACATAGTCCATAATAACAGAGTAGGAGAATCTGTCAGGATCCATAACATCACGAATTTTGATACATGTGCCAGAATGGTATTTGGTTTTTAGGAACTGTCCCTTGTGATAGAACCTGAGAAAAAAATGTTTCTCTCCCATCCTGAAATTAAATGAAAGCATAAAACTGGTTAGTCCACAACTCATGCTAATACAGTAGAATATCAAGTAAACGTGATAAACATCTCAACAACTAAAACTAAAATTACTACCAAGTAAGGGGGAAAAAATCACAAATTGACTATAAAAGATAAAGGAAAACTTAAAATAATTAATTATATTACAATCATCAGTGAATTAAATTCCAGATTAGAATTTAGAGAAGTTAACATTACAATGCAGTCAAAAATATTGAACTAAATAAACTAAGACAGTAGAATTATCAAGTCTATTCATTCGGAGTCTTGATCAGATACTCCCACTTCAATTAACTGATCAACATGAACTTGTTGCCTTGGAAGAGCTTCTCTACACCAACTAACACCATCACTTTGATTTTCCAGTTCAAAGTTTACTTTAACATCATGCATTGTAGGTCCAGAAACATCTTCAAGTGCATCATTTTCATCTTCTTGATCATTATGCTCCCTTGGCGATTTCTTAACAACATAATACAAATTATTTTCGGTACAATCCTGAATATAGAATACTTGTCTAGCTAGAACAAATGAATCATCTTTCTGACATAATTTACTAAAATTGACTCTTGTCAGCCCATGACAATCCTTATCCGTTTGGTACCAAGTGCACTTGAACAAAACTACTGCCAAAGCTCCCCAGTAATCGACTTCAATGATCTCGTCAATCGCTCCATAGTAATTGACTTCAGTGACTATTGGGTTTTGATCTTTAGAACTGGCAAAGCTAGTGGTCAGGGTTGTCAGAAAGACACCACTATTTTGTGTTGTACACCTTGCATCTCTTCTCTTTGTATGAAATCGAAACCCATTTATCCCGTAACCAGTGTACTTTTTCGCTGCTCGTTGAGGCCCTTTCGCCAGATACAACAATTCCAATGAACGACATTCGTTTTTTTTTCAACCTCCTCCTTCAACCAGTTATGGAATTCTTTTGTGTGTTTTCTTTCTCTATCGTACCTCTTTGACTTTCCATTAGCATACAAGGTACGATGTTCTCTACAATTTAATAAACAAAAATATACATCATTCACTGCATAATACTACTATAGACTATTTGTAATTGTAGAAGTAGATAAAGAGGACTTACTCAATTAGCTTCTGGACTTCCACGTTACCACAGTTAAAGAGAATGTGCCGATGAGCATTAGTCCATACTTTATCTACCAAATCTACCGGTCTTCCACCCTTGTTTCTCCTTGAACCAATGGGGTACGCCACATTTGATTTCTGCTCCCCTGTTTTTTTCTCGACATTATCTCTTAAAAATCTTGAACAAAAAGTTAAGCACTCTTCAACCAAGTAACCTTCAGCCATGCTCCCTTCTGGTTTGCTCCTGTTACGAACATAGGATTTTAATCTACATAAATCTCGTTCAATGTTGAACATCCATCTAAGGTGTACTGGTCCTCCAAATTCCATCTCTTTACACAAGTGTAGTGCAGATGAACCATAATATCGAAAAATGATGGTGGAAAGATCGTTTCAAGGTCGCATAGTATTTCAATGATTTCTTCTTGGAGTTTATGAACATCCTCCAAATTAATCACTTTGCCACATATGCCCCTGAAGAATGCACCCAGCCTTATTAAAGGTATTGCAACCTGTGGTTTTAAGGTCTTTATCACAGCAAATTGAAGCAAATATTGAAAAATAAAATGTGCATCATGGCTTTTATACCCATACTTTTCTTTCACCCATGTGCACACACCGACTGATATTAGAAGCACATCCATATGGAAGTCTAGCATTTTTCAACACTGAACAGAAGTTTTCCTTTTCTTTTTTTATCATGTCAAAAGTAGCAGCACTGTATTCATACTGATTCTTACCAGCAGATTTTATAGGATGAAGAACCTTACGAATTCCAATTTCTTGTAAATCTAGGCGAGCATTCAGATTATCTTTCGTCTTCCCCCCAATATTTAATAAAGTCCCTAATATTTTATCAAAAACATTTTTCTCAATGTGCATGACATCGAGATTATGTCTAATCAAATTACCACTCCAATATGGTAATTCAAAAAATATGGACTTCATTTTCTAGGGACAGGGACAGTCTACAGCTTTTTTCTTTTTCTTTTTCTTTTCCTTCCCAAAATCATTTACATATCCACATAACAGCTCTTCAATTTCCATTCCAGGTAATGGTGGTGGACAGAGATCTTTTTCTATTTTACCGTTGAATCTCCTCTTATCAGACCTAAGCTTGTGGTCAGGAGGAAGGAATTTCCTATGGTTCATATAAACAACTTTCTTACTATGCTTCATATAGGTTGAAGAGGTGTGGTAGTGGCATCCAGGACAAGCTAGCTTACCCTTAGTGCTCCAACCTGATAACACTCCATACCCAGGAAAATCACTTATGGTCCATAGGAGACTCGCACGTAAAGTAAATGTGTTACCATATAAGACATCATAGATTTTTACACCTACATCCCACAATTCTTTAAACTCAGCAATTAGGGGCTGCATATACACATCTATCTCATTACCGGGGTATACAGGTCCGGGGATTATTGTTGATAAAATCAAATTTTCTGGTTTCATAATCAAAGAAGGAGGTAGATTATAATTAACCAGAACAATGGGCCAAGTGGTGTGAGATGAGCTCATTGATCCATATGGATTAAACCCATCTGCTGCTAAACCTAACCTAACATTTCTAGTTTCTTGCGCAAAATTAGGATATCTATCATCCATTGACTTCCAACCTTCGGCATCAGCTGGATGCCTTAACTTGCCATCTCTCATTCGTCCCACGGAATGCCATGTCATGTGTTTAGAATACTCTTTAGACATGAACAATCGTTGCAGCCTTGGTTTCAGCGGGAAGTATCTCATTACTTTTGCGGGGATCTTGTACTCTCTTCCTTGGTCATTATCAACTGGATTCTTGCCAACACTATCTGACTCTTTCCATCTTGAAACTCCACAAACTTTGCAGTCATTTTCATTTTCATTTTCAGCCCAATATAACATGCAATCATTAGGACATGCATGTATCTTTTGGTAATCAAGTCATAAGTCTCTAATCATTTTTTTTTGCTACGTTAAAAGATGGAGGCAGATTCATATTGGGGATGGCTTCCTTTATCAACTCTAGAATACCACTAAAGGCAGATTCGGTGAATCCATGTTTGCACTTCAATTCGTAAAGCCAGACTACAAAACCTAAACTAGTAAAGTATTCAGACCCCGGATATAAAGGTTGTTTCCCCTCCTCCACATGCTCATAAAATAATTTTGTTTCATTATTCATTCCATTCTCATCCTAACCATATTTGTATGTATTATTGATCATCTCATCAAAATCATTTCCTAGACCAAACCCACTACCATAATCCACCTTATTACATTTTTTCGGTACTTGGGGGTTGAAATTTCATATATCCAATCAACAAGTGATGGACAAGGACCCTTAAATATGAGATGATCAAACACCTCGTCTTTGGAATGCCAAAAACGATTACCGCAGTCTTTGCATGGGCATTTCAATTCATTTCTTAGGCCGAAATTATCAAATCCATTCAAAACAAAATTTTTCGCCCCATTACTATATTATTCAGTGAATTTAGAAAGTAAAAGCCAGTTCATCTTTGCAATCCAATTCACCTTATGTTCTACACAAAATTAAATATAGACAACTAAGAACATATAAATCAAAGTACTTTACATATATATTGTTCCTAAATTATAAACTCTGTACTTTAAGTCCAAACTAAACACAAACCCAAGCATATAAACTCAATAAATAAAACATCATAAACTCAAAAATTCTAATTAAAACATGATAAACATCAATAAAATCTCAATTCCGAAATCAATATTCTTAACAAAATCCCAAATTTAAAAAACCCCAAACTCACAAACCAACAAAACATAAAAAACAAAAACTAACATACATACTTTCATAACATCAATTAAAAGCTCAATTAAAAGCTCAAGTAAAGGCCCAATTAAACATACATTGAACATACACACTCCATTTAACATATACATATACTCGATTGAACATGCATGCTCGATTTGGGAAGAAGAATTACCTTCTCCAAGCTTCAGTGTGCAGTCTTCAGTGTTCTCCGAGCTTCAGTTCTTCGATTCAGGTCGTCTTCGATTTAAGCAAGCTTAGGTTCTCCAGATCTACTTTTGTTCGGTCTGTCTTTGGTCTGTGTGTTTGTGTCTCTATTTATGTGTTTTGTGTCTTACTTTTATTTTCTTTTGTTTTGTTAATTTCATTGTCCGGGAAAATATTTTTCAGAAGCCCGCTCACCTATTTTCATCAGGCCGCCAATTTTGAGGCCCAATAATGATGGCTACAGCAACGCCTTCAAAACCATTGCCATAGATAGTAAATTATACAATATGTAAAGATTTTTCACTTCAATTATAACGATTTTGAAAAGCATTACAATATGTCTAATTTTGTAAAAACTTGTCAAGAAATAGCAACGCTTTTTAACAAGTGTGGTTGCCATAGCCAATCTATGGTGTAGTGACATCAACAAATAAAACAAATCGAACCTAAAAGTAATGTTAGATTTAGTGAAAGAGATGATAGAAAGTAATCAAAGAATCATACAAATTACAAATTACAAATTACAAATTGAAGTGAGAGGATAGAACCTGAAATCGAAACTCAAATTCAAGAAAATCCCTAATTGAAGCCAAATCCAGGAAGCCCCAACTTAAATCAAACCACCAATCAAACCCTATATCAAGTGATTGAGAAAAAGCTTCGACGCTTGCAAGATAGAGAGCAAGACATAGCGATTATTGCAGACACATCAGGCTTTTGTGGGAGAGATATAAGTTTTGTGTGTATCTGTGAGAGAAGTAAGTTGTAAGTTGTGGGTGTTTGGGTTTGTTAGAGAATGAGAGATGAGCGGCTGCTGAAAAATAAGGGGGAATTAGAAGGGCAAATGAAATGATGGGAAAGAGGGAAATGAAAGAGGGAAATGAAATTTTCATTAAGGGGGGAAATGAATTATTGGTTAAGGGGGAAATAAGAATATATGAAATAAATTTTGGTTTGAATAATAATTTTGGAGGGAACAAAATTATATAAAATTTAATTATTTGATAATTTGGTAGATTCAAAATTTTAATAAAAAAATATAAAAATAGATCATGTTCAATCGGTACGATACTAGTTAGAGGGAGTAGTACTTTTGACGGATTTATATTATAAACACATACAAGAATGATTTTTTTTCTAACTTTTTGTACACATCACTAAAATTAGTATATAACATCATCCGTACGGTTGGATCATCCAAAAAAATTTAAAAAAAAATATTATTCAAAAATTATACTAGTTTGACCAAGGAGTACTTTGATAGTTGACCATTAAAATATCATACAAGAATGGTTTTTTTTTCTAATTTTTTGTACACATCGCTAAAATCATTATATAGAATCATCCGTACGGTTGGATCGTTGGAAAAAAAATTTTAAAAATAGATCATGTTCAATCGGTACGACACTAGTTGGAAGGAGTAGTACATTTGGCGGATTTATATGATAAACACTTACAAGAATGATTTTTTTTTTAACTTTTTGTACACTTCACTAAAATTAGTATATAACATCATCCATACGGTTGGATCGTCCAAAAAAAAAATTAAAAAAAATTATCCGAACATTATACTAGTTTGACCAAGTAGTACTTTGATAGTTGACCATTAATATTGCTTAAAAGAATGATTCGTTTTTTTCTAATTTTTCGTACACATCACTAAAATCAATATATAGCATCATCCGTACGGTTGGATCGTTGTGAAAAAATTAAAAAAAATAGATCATGTTCAACCGATACACCACTAGTTGGAAGGAGTAGTACATTTGGCGGATTTATATGATATACACTTACAAGAATGATTTTTTTTTCTAACTTTTTGTACACCTCACTAAAATTAGTATATAACATCATCCATACGATTGGATCGTCAAAAAAAATAAAAAAAAAATATTATCCGAACATTATACTAGTTTGACCAAGTAGTACTTTGATAGTTGACCATTAAAATTGCATACAAGAATGATTCGTTTTTTTCTAATTTTTCGTACACATAAAGAATCAAATGATGAGATAAAGGATCGAATCCTTCTTGATATTGCAATCAGCTATTAAGTTTTCTTTTGAGTAGAAACATCTTTTAAATCATAATCCACATGGCTATTAAGTTTTGTGGTTACTTGGCTATGATGAAAGACGATGAACAAAAGAAAGCGTCTGGTCCACTTAATTCTTATGGATTCAAATTCTCATTAACATCATATTTGCAAAGTTTATTTTAAAAAGTGACTAAATGTGAGATTCCAAATCTGAAAGAATAACACTTGAAAAAAGATGACATATTGGCAATTATAACATGAATCATTCCAAACTCACTCATTTCAAGAGGTAGGATGTTATCAGTTATCACTGCTCGTTTCTGCTTCGAACAATCTGAGATTAATCCAAGCTATATAGTAGCATAATTTCTATGTTGTCTTTTAACAAAAGTCCATAAAGATGTAATCCCAGATGGTAGATATGCCTCAATCTCTGCAAAATAACACACATAACTTACAAAGAAATTATCTCATTTGTGTACGATTCAAAGCACATCGACAAAAAATATTATACTAACCTTGGGAAAAAACTGTAACAAAATCATAGTTGTCTTTTTACTCTTCATAGTTAGCATAATTATATATCTAAAAGCTTAAAACAAAGACAAACACATATTCAGCCAATTGTCAGATTTATAACTAAATAACAAAAGCTGGATAATAGACAAAAAGCATAAGGCAATCACCTAAACAACAACTTAATTGAAGAATGAAACTAATTTTCTGAGCTAACAGAGAACGACGTTAGCAATAAAAAATAAAGAATAAACAGACATAACAAACAGGTCAAACCTTGCAACAATTGAAATAAAACACCTTTGACGAAAAATTATGCTGTAAGAATTCCCTATAGAGTACCACGATATTCTACAAAGCGACATATTGTGTGTTATCAGGAAAAACCAAGAGGTACTGATAATAATTAAAAATATATATTAAAAGGTAGTATGTAAACTTTTCAAATCTTACAAAACAGCTCTTCGCAACAACTAACATGTTTAAACTCAACGATAGGATTAAATAACTTTAAACGGATACGTATTTCCGACACGGTTAGATCAGTGTTAAAACAACATAAAACTGTGCATATATTCTTACCCATTTTCAGGTTCGTTGTTTATCCACTGTTGGCATGTTACAGTGCAAGGGAGGTACTCTAGAAAGTCTATGGAGGCAAGAGCGTCATAAATAAAAGTTCTCATACAGGTTCATAGATTTAATACTAATTAGCTTCATTTCATCATTTTTCAGCCTTGTGCTTCTAGTAATTTCTCATTTTTATTCACAATCACGGGATCCATGTAATAGTGTCATACAACAAATATAGTACCTGCTTAAGAGACATTGTTTTTATCATTTTAATAGCTAGGGACATGACACTTGAGAACACGACCAACAGGTGCCTTCGTTATACCAGGCAAATCCACCAGAGTAATATCAAGAACATTGGGAGAAGATTTTCAAGCGGATTGGCTTGTCTGAAACACCCCTGTTCCCTCCTGATTCCTTGTTCGTCTCGGCCTGGAATGAATTACTTGTAAGAACTATTTATTATAACTTGGCAAGGGTTCGAGGGGAAAATTAACATCAATTTAATCGAACTTGTAGCAAAAGTGTTCTTTGACACAATTCAGTATTATATACTCATTTAAGCGTAATCAATGTAATAGCATACAGTTGATAAATGTCCTCATATCATGGCAGGAATAAGAGGGTGTTTGGGATTGCTTAAAATAAGTTACTTTTGACTTAATGGAGGTATTTTTAACTTAAAGGAGAAAGTAAAGTTGTTTACTTTAAGTTGAATGAAAGTGTTTGGGTAATTTTACTTAAAGTTAAATGGGGGTTTAATAATTTTGACTTAAAGTGAAATTTGACTTTAAAAAAATTAAATTCATGATATTTAAGCTTTACAAGAATTATGAAAAAAAAATAATAATAATAAAAATCAATAAGTCATAAGTCATAAATCAAAAGTACCTAAATGGAACTTATGGCTTAAAGCAGTTTTTTAACTTAAAGCGGGCTTAAAGCCGAAGGAGACAAACACCTCTAAAACTCCTTAAAGCCCAAAACTCCTTAAAAGCACTTCAGCCAAACGGCCTCTAAATGAGCTTACGTTCAGATTATCTACTTAAATGAGGAATATAAAATTTTAAAAACCATAACATACATTAATATTAGAGATATAATTCTAAAAAGTATTACAACATATAATTCACGAATGCACAGTACTGAACTGATGCTATAACATTCAGTAAAACATTGTCCAATCAGGATCAATATCTATAGTATCCAATCAGGATCAAGATCTTCTAACACGGAATCCTCTAGGAGGAAAGATCATATCAGGATCAAAATCTCCTAAACCAAGGATTGCTTTTGGGGCGAAGGAATGCGGAGGCAGATAAAGGATCGAATCCTTCTGGATATTGCAATCAGCTAGGGTCCTCCTGCCATCTGCCAGATGCCTTTCGTCGAAAAGAAAAGCCTGCTGGTCAGGGGGAATGCCTTCCTTGTCCTGGATCATAGCCTTGACTTTGTCAATAGTGTCTGAGCTTTCGACCTCAAGAGGAATGATATCACCAGTCCAAGTCTTCTTGACAAAGATATGCATACCACCAGGACGACCGAGGACCAGTTGAAGAGTAGACGCCTTCTGAATGTCATAGTCGGCAAGCGTCCTGCCATCCTTAAGCTGATTGCCACAAAAGAGCAACCTCTGCTGGTCTGGGGGAAATCCTTCCTTGTCCTGGATCTTTGCCTTGACTTTATCGATCGTATCATAGCTCTCAACCTCAAGGGTGATTGTGTGAGAGCTTTGGGTCTTTCCAATGGAAGTTTTCACAAAGATTTGCATCTGTACATAAATACAATCAATTCAACAATCAATAACTAGTTCAATTGTAATGCACATAAATAAACACCTAATTAGGTCAAAAAAAACAAGTTTCTACTAATAAACCAACAAATTACCACTAATCCAATCATAATAAACCTCGATCATCCTCAAATCAAAAAACACACAAGTATATACATAACATGGATGTATGTCGTTATATATATATATATATATATATATATATATATATATATATATATATATACCACAATTAAATCAACAAATCAGCACTAATCCAATTACAGCCTAGATTAACATCTAATTAGGAGTAGTATTGAAAACATACCTTGGAATTGATGAAAATAGAGACAGAAAAGTGTGTGTGTGTGTAGGAGAAGAGATAATTGTGAGAAGAAGAGAGGGGAGGGGGTTTGTATATATAGGTGAAAGAGCGAGACGGCTACGTGGAAAGGATATGTGTTTTCGTTTGGATGTGGACGGTTAAGGTGGCGTTTGGGAAAACTTATTTTCCATAATAAGTAACTAATTTTAAGTTGAAAGTTAAGATTCCTAACTTTCCAACTTATTTTCCAACTTATTTTTGAAACTTATTGAATCTCAAACATACATCAAATACTTGTATAAATTTTTTTTATCAAAATATAAATTTTTTACCCGAAAATAAGTCGATAAACCCATCAAATAAGTTTTGCCAAACAGGCTCTAAGACTACTCGATATATTATCTTATCTATCTATGGTGTTTGATTTTTTTATGGTGTTTGATTTTTGGATGGAACACAATACAATAATAGAACCTCGATATCATTAAAATATATCTATCTATCTATACTATTATATTAAAGCCGAAACATTGAAAATTTTAAAAAATTTGGTTTTCTCCTAAGTTTTGGTTTTCGGTTTGGTTATCCTATTTATTAAAATAAATAATACCGTAATATAATTAATGGTAATTAGCTTATTGCCTTTTTCACATTTACTTTTAGTTTAAAATATTACCCATTAATAAACAACTAAAAACATAAATCATACCATATCTTTTAATCATAAATATTTCTATTTAATTAAAACATTTAACTTCTATCTCATTAAAATACGTTATCTTTTACTTTGAAACTAATATTGCAAATATCCAAAAATATTGCATCATATATTTCAACCGTTAATATTAATAAACACATGGGTCGGGTATCACCTTAATCTTCAAGTAATAATCCGCCTGTTTGTAGCAGCTTATTTTAAAGACTTATGGACTTATTTTCGGGTAAAAATTTTATATTTTGATAAAAAATTTTATACATGTATTTAATATATGTTTTAGATTCAATAAGTTGCAAAAATAAGTTGAAAAATTAGAAATATTAACTTTCAACTTAAAATAAGTTGATTTATTCTGTAAAATAAGTTTTCCCAAACACCCCACTATCAGGTACTTTTTAATCCCCATTTCACCTTATACAATCCTTTAATTTCTTTGTTTACACTCAATATACGATTAATTTTTATTATTTTAAATCTCTATGTATTAAATCGTAAGTGAATGTCCATTGAATGGAGATGTATGAATCTTTGAGCTTTAGCTGTAATAGTTGTTTATTTTACAAATATATCACTTATATATAAAATACGTTACCTTTTAATTTAAAACTAATATTACAATAAAGTATATCTAAAATATCACACGATATCTTTTCGTTATTATTTTTAGTAATAATTTTTTTCCAATTAAAACACCTTACCTTTTAATTTAAAACTAATCTTGCAATCATTAATATACACCCAAAAATATCAATCATTAATATACACCCAAAAATATCACGCTATATTAAAGTCGAAACATTGAAAGTTTTAAAAATTTTGATTTTCTCCTAAGTTTTGATTTTCGGTTTCCTTATCCTATTTATTAAAATAAATAATACCATAATATAATTAATGGTAATTAGCTCATTGCATTTTTCACGTTTACTTTTAGTTTAAAATATTACCATTTATAAACAACTAAAAACATAAATATTACAATAATTAATTTAAAACTAATATTAAAATAATTAATTTATACCAAAAATATCACACAATATCTTTTCGTTATTATTTTTAGTAACAATTTTTTCCCAATTAAAACACCTTACCTTTTAATTTAAAACTAATCTTACAATCATTAATATACACCAAAAAATATCACACTATATATTCAAATCATTATTTTTAGTAATAAATAAGAATCGTTAGATCTAATAATAAGATATTGTGTACGATTAAATTAATTTACTAAAAATTCAAAGTTCGAACCCGTCAACGACATTTTTAATTTAGAAACAAAATAAATTTTAAACCATGCACATCATTATATAAATTTATATTAAATTAAATTAAAAAATTATTAAAAAAATTTATATAAAAACATAATTATAATATTAAATAAATTTTATAACCTATCAAAAGAAACCCGTGCTTCGCACGGGTTATAAGCTAGTACTATACTATTATAAGCCAAAGAGGATATAATTGGCTGGTTGGTTGGTTAACACCAACTAAAAATGTTTGTTAATACCTCCCAAAAATCTATACTTACTATAATATCAGGTATAATTAATTCCTTCTTCCTGAGAGTAACCCTTGGCCACCAGTCTAGCTTTGTTTCTTACAATCATACCAGATTCATCTAGCTTGTTTCTGAAAATCCATTTTGCACCAACAATAGATCTATCTTTAGGTCTTGGTACCAGTCTCCAGACTTTGTTCCTCTCAAACTCATTTAACTCTTCCTGCATTGCAACTACCCAATCAGGATCTTGTAGAGCTTCTTCAACCTTCTTTGGTTCATTCTTTGAGAGAAAACAATTGTACAAGCATTCATTGTGAATTGATCTTCTAGTTCGAACCCCACTGTTAGGATCACCAATAATCAAATCTTCAGTATGATCCTTTGTCCATTTTCTAACAGGTGGTAGATTTCTTCTGTTGGACTCTCCCCCTGAGTTAGTGGTTTCTCTTGTAGAAGAACTTTCTCTGCCTTCATAAGCTCCCCCTTGATCAGTAGAGTCAGTGAACTCAGTACTGCTGCTAGATCCTGATCTTCCTTTACTAGACCCTGAAGGATCAGTTCCTGATGAAATATCAGTTCCTAATGGAGTAGACTCTGTATAACTAGTCTGCTCCTGATGAGTATTGTGTTCTCCTTTATTAATTTGCTCCCCCTCAACAATAGCATTCCTTTGTGGAGCAATAGAGATTTCTTCTGGAGAACCTTCATCATCACTGGAGAGCATCTCAGAATCATTCAGATTTTCAAATTCTAATTTGTCATGGCTTTCATCAGTCTGCAGAGATCCAAGTTTCTTGTCATCAAATGCAACATGAATTGATTCCATAACAATGAGAGTTCTGAGATTGTAAACTTTGAAGGCCTTTGATGCTGAATATCCCAGAAAGATTGCTTCATCCGATTTGGCATCAAATTTTCCTAACTGTTCTGGATGAACTTTCAGGACATAGCATTTTCATCCAAAGATGTGAAAGTGTTTCACACTTGGTTTCTTTCCTTTGATCATCTCATAGGGAGTCTTTCCATGACTATTCACTAAGGTGCAATTTTGAGTGAAACATGCAGTGTTGATAGCCTCTGCCCAAAAGTAGGTTGGAAGCTTTGCATCTGCAAGCATGGTTCTAGCTGCCTCTATAAGAGTTCTGTTCTTTCTTTCCACTACACCATTTTGCTGTGGTGTACCAGGTGCAGAAAACTGTTGAGAGATTCCATTGTTTGCACAATATTCCTCCATTGTAGAATTCTTGAATTCTGTACCATTGTCACTTCTGAGTACCTTGACATTGTACTCAGAGCTTTTCTGAATATTCTTGACAAGTTCAATGATTTGCTGAGGAGCTTCATCTTTCTTGTGGAAAAAGAACACCCATGTGAACCTTGTGTAATCATCCACTATAACTAGAGCATATCTTTTCTTGCTAATAGACATGATATTCACTGGACCAAACAAATCAAGATGCAGCATGTGAAATGGTTTGGTGATTGAATTTTCTATCTTGCTCTTGAAAGTGGTTCTTCTTTGTTTTCCAAGCTGACAAGCTTCACAAAGTCCATCTTGCACATAATTTGCCTGAGGTAGGCCTCTCACTAGATTGTACTTCACAAGCTGATTAATCTTCTTGAAGTTGAGATGTGAGAGCTTCTTGTGCCAATTCCAGCTTTCATGATTTGAAGCTTTACTGAAAGACATCTAACAATCCCTTTAGATGTGTCACTCAAGCTGGCTTCATATATGTTACCATGTCTCTGACCAATAAGAACAATGTCGCCATTCTGCATATTCAAGATTTTGCATCCTTCTTTGTCAAAGACTGATTGGTAACCTTTATCACCCAGTTGACTTATGCTTAAAAGTGTGTGTTTCAAGCCTTCAACCAGTGCTACGTTTTCTATGATGACATTCCCCAAAACAATTGAGCCATATCCCAGAGTTTCTCCTTTGTTGCCATCTCCAAAAGATATTTCTGGGCCAGCTTTCCTTTCAAACTTTGTAAGCAGGGACTTCTTTCCAGTCATATGTCCAGAGCATCCACTGTCCAAGATAATTGAATGCTTCTTTCCTGTGCCCTTAACCGAAGATGGAGAAGTTTTCTTTGGAGATCCAGACTTGTCTGAAGCACTTGCCATCAAAGCAATGTTTTCATAATCCAATTCATCTTCAGAATCAGTGGAGTTTGCCCAATCCTTCTGTGTGACCATGAGTGCATTACCTTTCCTTGAATTTCTGGGCTTCTTACACTCACTTGCAAAGTATCCAAGCTCATTGCTGTTAAAGCACTTGATCTTGGCCTTATCAAGCTTGACAATTGTACTCTTGCCTTTGTCACTCTTCTTCTCATCTTTCTTTTGAAAAGGTCCTTTGCTAAATCTTTTCCTGTTGAATCTTCCTTTTTTGAAAGCTTTAGCAAACATAGCAAAGAGTTCCTACATCTAAGATTCCGAATCATTGTCGTCAGGGTCTTCATCAGTAGTCTCTGACTCAAAAATCACTTTACTTTTCTTCTTCCTTGAGTCTCTATCAGTAGATTCAGACTTTTCTTCAGGAAGCTTCTTAGATTCAGATTGAGCAGTGAGTGCAACAGTTTTCATCTTTCCTTCACCCCTGCTCTTTTTCTGCTGCTTGTCAAGTTCATAAGCCCTCAGTTTTCCATAAACTGCCTCTACTGATATTTCACCAAATCATTAGCTTCTTCTATTGCTGAGATCTTCTCATTGTAGAAATCAGGCAAGGCTTTCATGAACTTAGTATTCATATCCTGCAAGTCATAATGTTTACCATCCAAGGCCATCTCGTTGATGAGTTTTGTAAACCTATCAAAAGTATCAGTAAGTGACTCACCAGACTTGGATTCAAAGTATTCATACTGTTGTATGAGAAGTGTCCACATATTCTTCCTGACAGGCTTAGTTCCTTCACAGTGAACCTTTAGATTGTCCCATATCTCCTTAGCAGTCTTACAAGAGAGAACATAGTTAGTGAGAACAGAATCCAGACTGTTGAACAATATATTTCTCACTTTAGCATCTTTAAGAACGTTCTCCTTTTCCTTATCTGTCCATTTAGATTTAGGCTTCTCTGCTGTGTGTTCTGGAACAACTACGCCTTCGACAGTTGCTTGACCAACAACCTTCGTCGGTACAAACGGTCCATCTCTAATTCTGTCAAGATAATCAGGATCTGTCGCCTCCAGGTGATGCAACATCTTAACTTCCCATAGAGTATATTCGTTTCTCTTGAGCATAGGAATCTTGGTATTACCATCCTTGTAACCAGACATGATTGCGGATCTTTATGATTATTCGTAATCAACCCGCTCTGATACTACCAATTGTTAACTCGAAAAACTTGTAGAAGGGGGTGTTAGGCCGAATACACAATTAATAATCAACTTTGTATGAGAGATTAATAAGTAAAAGCGTTTATGCACTTAAAAAAAACTTCTTATATTTCAAACCCTCTTCGTGATGTAAAATATCACAAAGAGCTGCTAGGTTACAATAATGATAATTCGTTATTGATACCCTTCTAGGGTTAACCTATCTGTATTTATATACCATACAGCTACGATACAATCTCTAATTGATATTCCTAATAATCAGCTATACAATGATATCAATTACAGATTGTCACACGTCTCCTATGTCAACTCGATCTCTTTGATAGCTATCCAATCTTCAAAGATATCGCTTCCATAATTAACCTTCAATCACTGTTGAACAGTAGACGCGCTTCCTTCAGACAGAGTTTAACAAACTCTGTCGAGCTTCCAACTGTCAGAGTTTACCCAAACTCTGACTGCTTCCAGCTAAACTCTGATAACTCCCTGTAACACTTAAACACTGATCAAAACACATCAATTATATTTAACAATCTCCCCCAACTTGTTCATTAGCAAAAATGTACAAGTTAATGACAGTAATTGATGATGTCAAAACAAATAGACAAATACAGTGTTTATACAAATTCAGAGTTTAAGCTTCTACTTAATAAAAACTAAAGAGAATAAGAAAATTCTTACAGAACTTAATCTCTTATAATTTCAAGATCTGGCATGGTTCTGAGATAATCAATCAGCAATCTTCTTTCTGCATTTTCAAGTTCAATCTTCATTGCTTCTTTGATTTCTCTGAGATGAGGATCACTTTCATCTGTCTGGTAGATAGCAGCCCTAAGATCATAAATCTTGTTCCTTCTCATTTCATTACCCAGTCTGATAAATCTGACTTTTTCTGCCTGTGTATTGAAGTCAAGTACTGTGATTCCCAAATCAGTTTTTAACTTTGCAGTACCTTTCTTCATTTCAATGAGATTGCCTTTGTAATCCCTGTACTTAGGAATATATCTGCTATTGTATTTCTGTCCTCTGATTGCCAGATTCTGAGTCATTTTCTGTCTGAGCACATTAGCAACTGACTGAGTCCTTCGACTATTCACCTTGAGAAGATATAGAACATACTCCAGTTCTTCCCAACATTTCAAGCCAATATCATCCTCACCAACTTTGAATACTGTCCCATCAGCCATGAAGTATAAAAGAAAATCCTTGTCTAAACTCTTCTGATGAACTAACTGCACTGATTCCAGTCTGTCCAAGCTCTCTTGAGGAACACCACGACCTGGAACAGCCAGTGAAGAAGGATCTCTAGGACCAGTATATTGCCTTTTGTCTCTATGTGAACCTAGTCCACCCTTATTATTACCAACCTTGCCAGATAAAGCTTTTCCATCAGAAACATTCATTGAGACTCCAGATAACACATTTGGATCAGAAATTGTTCCTTTTCCAAAAACAGATTTCAACTGTGAAGAGTGTAAAGGTGTGATCATTGCTTGAGATGCAACAGAAGTTGTAACTTTCTTCTGTGAACTTTCACCTTCAATGCCTTTTAGCTTGAGTTTAGCCTCTGCTACAATTGCTTCCTTTGAGAACCGAGAACTTTGACTAACTTCAGTCCTTTCTCTGATCACAACACCTTTAACAACAGGTCTAGGAGCTTTTCCTCTTTGTACCTTATCAGACTTTAAAGCTTTAAGATGTTCTTCTTGTAAACTCTTTTCCTCAGCTTCAATGTCCTCAATCGTTACTCCTTCCTCATTCTCTTCAATGAACAGCTTAGCAGCCAATTCTTCATCAGTTTGTGGATTTTGAAGATAACAGTAAACTCTTGGTCCTTGAAGTTCCTTGAGTATCAGTATTTCTCCCAACAGACTGTGATTTTGATGACTTGCTAGTTCTCAGAGTTTGAACCTCTTCAGCCTTTTTCTTTCCTTTGTTACTTGCCCCTCCATCTCCAGCACTATCCCTTCTGACAACTCTCTCCCCCTTTTTGACATCATCAGGCATAAGGATAGAAGTAATTAACTCCAGGGAGGTAGCAATAGAATCAATTTTAGCAGATAAGTCAGACTGGTTCTCTTCAACTTTAGTCAGCCTGGCACAAAGATTGTCTTGAGCTTTAGAGAATTTTGTAGTCACTAGTTTCGATTCTCTTTCCATCTTCATCTCTCTAGCTACAACCTCATTTCGCAAAGAAGTGATTGCCAAATTAGTATCATCAAATCGTCTATCCAGAGTTTTAACTTGAACTATAGTTGCTTTCAAGCAAGAAAGAATCTCTGGATTGGAGATAGTATCAGCACTTTGCTTAACAAACTTAGCTGCTCTTTCCGGTGGAAAAATACAATCTTCTTTGTACCATTCAGCAGCATTCTTGGCAAATTGTGCTCTCTCAACTTCATGAGAAGTACAAGGTTGAGGAAAAGGTGTATGTTTATTGTCAGTTTGTACTGGTGCACTCAGAGAAGCATCAGAGTTTGCACTACTGTCACCTTCAGCTTCAACACTTGTAGCTTTAACTGGCTCATCTTCAGCCATAGGTTTAGCAATTTCTTCTGTAGGCTTGTCAAGATTTTCTCCATGTTGCTCAGGCTCAGCAACAGGCATTGACTGAGAAGTAACTTTGGTTGCCTGATCAATTTCTTCACCTTCTTCAACAGTTTGGTGAGCATCAGATATTAACTCAGTATGAGATGCCACAGCTTCAGAAAGAACAGCCGTAGGTTGATCAGCTACACCAATATCAGAGATAGGATCAGAGAATGGCATAAATGAATCAGGAATATCATTTATCGGAGAAACACCATCTCTTGCATCCTCTTCTGCAGGCATTTTGTCCTCTGCAGGCATTTTGTCCTCTGCAGGCATTACATCCTCTGTAGGTATTTCATCTTTCTCAACCTCAACAGGAGGTGTTTCCTGTGAAACAACCTCTGGAGCTTCAATATCTTCATCCACAGAATCAGAGAATATCACTTTTCTTCGTTTTGCTAGAGGTATATTGTCTGAATCCTCTTCAACAGATGGTGACTTAGGCATATTTGCCCGAGCTTTCATTCTTTTCCCCCTTCTGGTGTAAACAGCTTCAGGAGATTTCCGTTTTGATTTTCTTTGTGTCTCTTCTGCCTGCTTTAGACTTGCACGTCGTTTAGTAATTGCCTTCTTAACTCTTTGCAATCTAGACTGTGATGCTGGTTGAGATTGTGACGAATCAGAGTTTGTGTGTGAAGTGGGTGAAGGTTGCTTTGTAGGTGCTGACTGAGCAGATGATTCAGTGTTTGGTTCTGGTTGAGGTTCAGGGTGTGGTTCAGGTTATTGTTGTTGTTGTTCAGGTTCATTTTGTTGTTGTGGTTCAGGTTGTTGTGGTTCTTGTGGTTGATTGAGAAAATTTCGTAGAGCAAGAGGCATGACAAAAGCAGGGAGATTTGCTTTACCAACATCCTTGTTAGTCATATCAGAGAATATTCGCTTATTGACTCTAAAAGGATTAATTTCATCAGTATCATCAATTTCAAGACCAGGTACACATGTATTGAACAGCATTTGACAAAAACGAGCATAATAAACAGTAGTAAATTCTGACAATTTATCACCTAAGCTCATCAGAACATGTCGACCAAAATCAAAATTAGTACCATAGAGCAAAGAATACCCGATTTGGAGACTGTCTATAGAAATGGCATCCCAGTTTGTGACTTTCTTCTGGAACGTCCTTGTTATGCAATCAAAGAAGAAGTTCCATTCCTTTCTGAGATTTGGTCTCTTTATACCGCCAATCTTGTCAAGAGATTCCATGTAACCAATCTCTCGTAGCATCTCTCTCAGATAAGTTTCATTAACCAGAGTATAAGAAGTATGTGTATCAAACCCCATTGTATCTCGTACAGTCTGTGGAGTAATCACATAATCTTGGTCTTCGTAAGTGAAGATAATGGTAGGAGTTCCACTCTCTCCTCCATCCTCATAAACTGAATTCTGCCAGAATGAAGCAATTTGAGACGCAGAAAGAGTAGCAGGTCCAATCAGAGCCTGTCCAATCTCTGAATCCCTCAAGAAGTTCTGCATGAGATGAAACGATTCTGGAACGCGTTGATGATAGAGTGGAGCTTCACAGTTGTTAGGAACAAACCGTAAACCAAGAGCAGTGAATGCTTTAGATGCCATTGAGTTAAGAATTTCAAAGAGATATGTATGTAGAAAGGTGTTTGCGTGAGTGCCCAAGAGAAAAAATAAGAAAACTGTGAGATGTAAGAATAAGGCAAAATCGTTTGGACACAAAAGTGATTAAAGTAATGAAAAACTCAATCTCTTATGTAACAAACACTCAATCAGTTCCTTGATTAATGTGTAGTGGGACACGATAATAGGTAAGTGGGACACATTAAAGGGCGAGTGGGGCACGTGCGCCTATTTTTAAGAAGAGTATATTAAAGAATTAAAACATTAAAATATTTGATTTAAACAAAAATCAAATAATACTCTTTTAAAAATATCTTGACCCAAGTAAAACTAGAATTTGAATCGTTTACCTGTAGCCTTTAATAACCAGAATACGAAGCGATTAAGAACTTCGTTCTTACCCATCTCTATTTAAGGCCTAGAGACTTACTCAGTTTATTTCATTAAAGCTTTAACCTTTCAGTCTCCCCCGTAAAATCACAAACCCTTCAAACCAAATACTCTTGAAAAACAATGGCCAACCTTACCATCAAAGAAAAGAATCTTCATCTTGTCGAGAATAGGGACATCTTCAGCTATACGCGTGAAGAATTTGAAGCGTTCGAGTGGGAAAGGCAGCTTGAGACGCTGTGGCTGCAAATGGATGCTGATCTGGAAGAGCTCGAGAGAGAGAAACCTGCAAGGGTGATCGACATCGATGCTGCCCTTCAAGCAACATTGGCATGGCTCTCCTCGAAGGCATCCTCATCCACCACCACCAACCATTGTTAATGAATATGTCAGCAAAAATAACCTTATCCCTTCAACTTCCACCCAAATAAAGTGGCAAAGATGGGATCTGGGAATTTTTGCTAACAATGGAGTGGTGTGGACGGACCTTTTACATTCCTGTTGAATAGATTAGCAGATAGAGAAAACAAAAAGATGTAATATTTGCTTGTAATCTCTTTCGTATTATCAATGAAAATTTTGTTTCTCTAATCATATTCATTGTGTTCTGCAACTGTTATTTATGTTATATGAACTGTTCTTCAAGAAAATTAATCAAGAAGAGAATATGACGACTAATTGAAGTAATCATATAAAGAACACATTCATCAACTATCCACTGATTAACAGTTGTCACAAACCCTACTTACTCCAAGACTTTCAAATTGTCTAAGTGAAAATTTACCTTAGAGTACAAATCACGAATCAACAGCGTTTGTCAATTCTCCAACTTTATCACCGAAACCCTTTCATAAATTGCACAGTTGTGAATATTTGTGTGTGTGAAGCAGAGTTTACTAAGTCAATTTTTAGAGCATCTAATTTTTCATAAAAATCCATAAAGTAAATCAATAAACACTGAATGCACAAACTGTCATAGTAAACACTGACTGTATGATGAAAGCTAAACTCTGAAGTAATCGAACTTTATACAGTAATTTTTTATTTTATTTTCATCATTTTTTTTTTCATTTTTTTTCATTCCAGTAATCAGAGGTTGGAACCAGTCACCAAAAATTCAAAAATTTTAACCCTTATCATTTTGATAAGTTCCTGGGTCATCCTAGTATTTAACTAGTCACCAAAAATCAGAGAATTTTAGCACATATTATATACCAATAGGTTCCTGGGTCATCCTAGTGTCCAACATAATCTCAAAGGAGTATAGCAATCTATATACATTTTCTTTGGGGTATTGCAGTAAACATTTTATTCTATCAGAGTATAACTAACAGAGTTTAGAGTTCATCAACATCAGTAGTTTTTCATGAGAGGTAATGCACACAGTTTTTATAGACTCAGAGTTTAGGACAAAATAAACTAAGAGATGCTATAAATATGAGCCAGTATCATGTTGTGTTAACTTTCTGCACAATCTAAGATTAGATCACAATAACTCAGAAAGATTCATGATTAATTGCTGAGAATCATGCTTCATACATACTTCTTCATTGGTGTTTTCATTCAGACAAAAATCAACTCAGAGTTCACAGAGTTTATCAAACTTATTAACAGTGTATGACATACAGACATACTGACAGAGTTTAACAGAGTATGCATAACAGAGTTTAATCAACAGAGTTCACTTAGCATTTAACCAATCAGGAAATATGATTAATACATCACATAAGTAAAGTTTGAATCTAACCAACATTTCTAGTCAGAACCAGAGACCATTCCTAGTTCATTGACCAGTCTCGTAAATGTAGCTTCACTCAATGGTTTAGTGAAGATATCTGCAAGCTGTTGTTCTGTAGATACAAAATGTAGTTCAATATTTCCTTCTTCCACGTGTTCTCTGATAAAGTGGTACCTTATGCTGATGTGCTTGGTCATTGAATGTTGTACTGGATTACCTGTCATAGCAATAGCACTTTGATTATCACAGTAAATAGGGATATTACTGTACCTCAATCCATAATCCAGCAATTGATTCTTCATCCATAAGATCTGTGCACAACAGCTACCAGCTGCAATATACTCTGCTTCAGCTGTAGATGTGGATATTGATTTCTGTTTCTTGCTATACCAGGAAATAAGTCTGTCACCAAGAAATTGACAACTTCCACTAGTGCTCTTTCTGTCTACCTTGCAGCCTGCAAAGTCTGCATCAGAATACCCAAGTAGCTTAAAATCTGATTCTCTGGGGTACCACAGACCTAATGATATGGTGCCCTTGAGATACTTGAAGATTCTTTTCACAGCTGTCAGATGTGGCTCTCTAGGATCTGCCTGAAACCTTGCACAAAGACAGGTTGCATACATGATGTCAGGCCTACTAGATGTCAAGTATAGAAGAGATCCTATCATGCCCCTGTAGTTTGTCATATCCACTGAAACTCCTGTGTCTTTGTCCAGTTTAGTTGTTGTTGTCATGGGAGTTGATGCAGATGAACAGTCAAGCATACCAAATTTCTTGAGAAGATTTCTGGTGTATTTTTCTTGATTAATGAAAATTCCATCTTCTGTTTGTTTCACTTGTAGGCCTAGAAAGTAACTAAGCTCTCCCATCATGCTCATTTGATATCTGGACTGCATGAGCTTGGCAAACTTCTTACAGAGTTTATCATTAGTAGACCCAAAGATGATGTCATCAACATAAATTTGAACTAAAAGGAGGTCACTTCCTTGATTGAAATAAAACAGAGTTTTGTCAATTTTTCCTCTGTTGAATCCACTTTCTAGAAGAAACTGAGCAAGTGTCTCATACCATGCTCTTGGTGCCTGCTTAAGTCCATATAGTGCCTTATCTAGCCTGTAGACATAATCTGGATATTTGGGGTCCACAAATCCTGGTGGTTGTTCAACAAACACTTCTTCTTCAAGCTTTCCATTCAGAAAAGCACTTTTCACATCCATCTGGAACACTTTGAATTTCTTGTGAGAGGCATATGCTAGAAAAATTCTGATTGCCTCCAATCTTGCTACTGGAGCAAATGTTTCATCATAATCTATTCCTTCCTGCTGTGAATAACCTTTTGCTACCAGTCTAGCCTTGTTCCTTGTGATAACACCTTCACTGTCAGTCTTGTTTCTGAAAACCCATTTAGTACCAACAATAGATCTGTTCTTTGGCCTTGGTACAAGGGTCCAAACTTCATTTCTTTCAAATTCATTTAACTCTTCCTGCATTGCTGTTATCCAGTCTGCATCTTGAAGAGCTTCTTCCACTTTCTTTGGTTCATTTTTAGACAAGAATGCATGAAACAGACATTCACTTGCAGTAGCACTTCTTGTCTTTACTTTTGCATCTGGATCACCAATTATCAAATCAGGTGTATGTGATTTAGTCCATTTCCTAGCAGAAGGCAAATGACTTCTATCAGCATGTGATCCTCCCCCTTGATCCATGCTCTCCTGATTTTGTTGTGATCTATCTTCGTTTTCTGAGACTCCCCCTGAACTTGACTGCCCAGAGTCAGAATTTGAATTTTCAGAGTTTGAAGCATCAGAGTTTGATCCAGATTTTTCAGTTGACTAAGTATTAGTGTTTGAGTCTTCATTTTGATCATGCTCCCCCTCAACTGGTTCTCCCCTTTGTTGTGACTGAGAAGTTTCTTCAGAATTTACCAGTAGAGGTTCAGAGTTTGTTTCAACAGATTCTGTCAGAATTGTTTCATCAGAGTTTCCTTCATCAGAGTTTAAAACTTCATTTTCAAAGTTCAGTTGATCATATTCATCTTTGTCTTCAAGTCCAGTTATCTTCTTATCATCAAAAGAAACATGTATAGATTCCATGATCATTTTAGTTCTCAGATTGTAAACTCTGAATGCCTTTGTTGACAGTGGATAGCCAACAAAAATTCCTTCATCTGCCTTTAGCTCAAACTTGGTCAACTGTTCTGGATGAGTCTTCAAAACAAAACATTTGCACCCGAAAATATGAAAGTATTTCAGGTTAGGCTTCTTTTTCTTCACCATCTCATATGGTGTCTTTCCATGCTTATTGATCAGTGTTGCATTTTGAGTAAAACAAGCAGTTTGAACAGCTTCTGCCCAGAAATAAGTTGGCAGTTTTGCTTCATCAAGCATAGTTCTGGCAGCTTCAATTAAGGTTCTATTTTTCCTTTCAACTACACCATTTTGTTGTGGTGTACCAGGTGCTGAAAATTCTTGTTTCACTCCATTGTCCTTGCAGAATTCTTCCATTGTTGCATTTCTGAACTCAGTTCCATTATCACTTCTGATGATTCTGACTTTGTTGCTTGATCCTTTGTCCAGAAGCTTCACATGCTCCATCAGAGTTAATGCAGTTTCATCCTTCTTTGCTAGAAAATACACCCAGGTGAATCTAGTGTATTCATCAACAGTGACTAAAGCATATTTCTTCCTTGCAATAGACATAACATTTACTGGACCAAAGAGATCAACATGCAGAAGATGATAGGGATCAGTGATAGAAAATTCTGTCTTGCTCTTGAAAGATGACTTCCTTTGTTTAGCCTTCTGACATGAGTCACATAGGCCATCAATATTTAACAGGGTCTTTGGGAGTCCTCTTACAAGATCCTTTCTGATCAATTCATTGATGTTGTTCAAGTTCAAATGTGAGAGTTTCTTGTGCCACTTCCAACTCTCTTCACTAGACATTCTTGTAGACAGGCAAACAGCTTTTCCAACAGAGTCTATCAAAAGCTTGATTTCATAAATGTTGTTTTGCCTGTGACCAACTAGAACAACCTTTCCTGTAGATTTGCTGATAACTTCACAATATTCAGGTTGGAAATCTACATGATATCCCTTGTCAAAGATTTGACTCACAGATAGCAAGTCATGCTTGAGTCCTGGGACATGAGCTACATTGTTTATGATGACATTTCCAAGATTGATATTGCCATATCCCAATGTTCTTCCTATATTGCCATCACCATAGGAAACTTTTGGGCCAGCCTTCTCCTCATATTCTGATAGCAGGGCTTTATTTCCAGTCATGTGTCCTGAACATCCACTGTCCACGACTAGGGTTGCCTCCCTGTTACCCTGCAATCAAAAACAATTACTGAGGATTAGTTTTAAGGATCCAGACTTGCTTGGATCCTTTGGCATTCTTAACTTTGTTAGCTTTTGCAGCGGAATTAACATTATCAGAGTTTGAGCTAACATTATCAGTGTTTACACTTGCAGTATCAACTTTAACCCATTTCAGATTGGGTTTCAGTTCATAGTAATTATGATAGATAGCATGATATTCTCTGCAAGTATAGATGGAATGCCAAGTGCTTCCACAGTGTGTGCATAGAGTCTGTGGCTTAGTTCTAGCAAAATTCTTCTTTACCTCAGACTTTGTAGGTAAAGAATTTATATTTTTATTTTTCTTGCAAAAATTTGCAAGATGCTTAGTACTACCACAGTTATGACATGTCTTTCTTGGAGCATAACTAGCAAGCATTGGTTTATTTCCTGAAGTAATGCCTACTTTTCCATTTCTGTTCTTGTTTGACACTTTCTTTTTCTCAACAGATTTTAACTCCTTCAGTTTATGTTTGAGTTGTTTATCTGTCATTGAACCATTATTAACCTGTTTAACACTAGTTTTTACTGGTTTTCTTTTGACAGCTTCTTTTTCATTCTCAGACAAAAATTTACTGGTTCCATGAACAAATTTAGTTCTAACTTTAACTTGATTTTGAAATCTAAGTTCATCTCCATCATTATAACCTAGACCAACAGTGTCTGTTTTAAAAATCTGTTGAGTGTCCTTTCCAGAATTAGTCCAAGTCCTAATTTTCTTATTTGCTTCCTCCAACTCAGATTCTAGTTGTTTATATTTCTGAAGCAAATCCTGTTCTATAGAAACAGCATCATCTCTCTCTTTCTGAACTTGTTGCATGTTTTCAAGTTTCTCTTCAACAAGTTTATTTCTTTCTTTAAGTTCAAAATTTTCAGCTTTTATCCTCTCATTTTCTAAAGTCTGATCCCTATAACTTATATGCAATGACTTAAGAAAAATTCTTAATTGAGCAATGTCATCAATATTATAAGCATAGGTAGTTAGAGGTACCTGATTTTCAGAGGATTCTGATTCAGTAGTAGCCATGAGAGCATAGTTCACTTCTTCATCAGAATCTGAAGTATCTGCCCAATCTCTGCCTTTAGTGTAGAGTACCTTTCCAGTTTTACCCTTCTTGCACTCAGGAGCATAGTGGCCCATCTCCTTACACTTGTAGCATTGAATTTCAGACTTATCCTTCTTTCCTTTAGAATCTCTCTTATCAGACTTTCTGTAGCTTTTCCTGTCTTCATTTGAATCCCTAGAAAATCTTTTTCCTTTCTTGAAATTCTTGAAGCCCATTTTCTTGAAAGTCTTCACCATCAACACAGCCATTTTTCTCATTTCTTCTTCATCATCCTCAGAGTCAGATGATTCAGAAGAGTTTGAATCATAATCAGAGTTTGGTGAATCACTTTCTGAATGTATGACCAAAGCTTTTCCCTTCATTTTCATTCTTGTTGCCTCTTTCTTCTGAGGCTTCTCTTCAACATTAAGAGCAACAGACTTTCCTTTTCTGCTTGATCTCCTGTTTCTCTGCTTCATTTCCAATTCATGAGTTTTAAGCAGTCCATAGATTTCATCAATCTCTGTTTCAGCAAGATCATAGTTGTCTCTAATAGTGGTTGTTTTCACATCCCACTTTTCAGGTAGAGAAAGAAGAAACTTGAGATTCGAGTCTTCTAGATCATACTCTTTGTTGACCAATGACAGATCATTAATCAGTTTACAGAATCTATCAAATGTTTCTGTCATGGTCTCTTCCGGTTTAGCCTCAAAATGCTCATACTCTTGTGTGAGTATGTTTCTCCTATTCTTCTTAATAGCTGCAGTTCCTTGACACCTGACTTCAAGAGCATCCCATATCTCTTTTGCAGTGGTGCAGTTAATGACTTTGTTAGACATAACATTGTCTAAGGCACTATGCAGTAAATGCCTAACTTTTGCATCCTTAGCAATTGATGATAGATCTTCAGGAGTCATGTCCTTCTTTTCCTTTGGAACCATTTTTGCTGCTTCACCAGCAACTGCAACAGATAGCTTTGTAGGATTGTGAGGCTGTCAAGATATTCTGGATCTGTAGCCTCCAGAAACATAGTCATCTTGACCTTCCACATAGCATACTCTAATGGCCTCAGAATAGGAACCCTGATTGGTTCATAACGACTCACAGTAGTAGGAGCCTTTTCAGAAACAGTAGGTGTTGGTGGAGGAATTTCTGACATGATTATTGTTGTGTTTGGATCTTAACCTGTAATAAAGTAACAGATTGGCTCTGATACCACTTTTTAGGCCGAATACACAATTAATAATCAACTTTGTATGAGAGATTAATAAGTAAAAGCGTTTATGCACTTAAAAAAAAACTTCTTGTATTTCAAACCCTCTTCGTGATGTAAAATATCACAAAGAGCTGCTAGGTTACAATAATGATAATTCGTTATTGATACCCTTCTAGGGTTAACCTATCTGTATTTATATACCATACAGCTACGATACAATCTCTAATTGATATTCCTAATAATCAGCTATACAATGATATCAATTACAGATTGTCACACGTCTCCTATGTCAACTCGATCTCTTTGATAGCTATCCAATCTTCAAAGATATCGCTTCCATAATTAACCTTCAATCACTGTTGAACAGTAGACGCGCTTCCTTCAGACAGAGTTTAACAAACTCTGTCGAGCTTCCAACTGTCAGAGTTTACCCAAACTCTGACTGCTTCCAGCTAAACTCTGATAACTCCCTGTAACACTTAAACACTGATCAAAACACATCAATTATATTTAACAGGGGGGTTGAATACAAGTTATATAATCGTGTCTGATTTTTGCTTGAATATAGATTCACAAGATCAATCGAATGAAACGAAACTGTTTGTATTAAAAAGATAAAATACAAACTCTACCAAAGGTGTACAATACCTTTAGCAGCTGCTGACAATACAAATCTCTCTCTGTTTGTTTCGAACTCTCGAATACAAACCTTATACAGAGCTATGCACTCGAACTTTTTCCTCACGAGCTACACTCTTTACAATGATATTGAGAGAGTATTTATAATGCTACCTATCAACTAATAACAGAAAGATACTGTAAGAACCCCAAATTTTGGATATAATTAAAACTTTTTATTAAGTAATGATAAAACGAGGAACAATGATTCCAACAACAAGGTCACCAGCTCTAATGAATGGTGGTTTCAAAGAACAATGATTGTAATGAATGGATATTGCTTTGGACAATGATCCTGATGCATTGGTATATTGTCAGAATAGAGTAATTCGATGGTTGAGGACCTAGATAAGAATAATCTACCATCCAGGAAGGAGCTAATGGACCCTTGAAGGGAAATGAGTACGTGCATAGTGTTTCCCGTACGTGCATAGTATTTCCTATACGTGCATAGTGTTTCCCGTACGTGCATAGTGTTTCCTGTACGTGCATAGTAATTTGGTGGATGAATAGTGATTTTGTAAGTTGGAAAACTTTTCACGCCACCCTATGTACGGGACGTGATATGGATGTTTCGAAGTCATATTAGTAATACGCGGAGGAAATAAGTGAATGCAGAGACGATCGGAATTCAGAAATTCCAAATTCTTTTTCGGTATAATATTTGACCGGACAGTGGATTAAATATTATTATAATCCAAGAATTGAGATATTAACTTTGAGGATTTGATATTTTGGGATGTTATTATATTTGATTTAAGAATGAAGGTAGGAAACCACTGAGGCAGTGAAACAAGCGTTCTAGAAATCGCTAAAACGTTATAACGAGATTAATCAATAAAGCGAACGAATCCCGGATTACGGATTAAGTTCGTATCGAGAATAAATATCCTACATGATCATCACGAGGATTATATTAAGGATTGGGGAAGGTATTATGAATATCGAGAAATTTCCCGGTAAACCCTAGAAGTGAAACTACTTAGTTATTCGTCCGAACGATCAATCGAAACGGGCAATAACCGGACACAGAAACAAGCAGAGGAAGCAAGAGTCTTGTGTAAGCTACTAGAATAAATATCTAGCAACCAAGTGGCTTAAAGTAACTAGCATACTTGGAGATGGAAGTAGTACTTAGATATCAAACCAATACTTAGCATGAAAACCATTCAAAACTCAACACATGTCCATGCCAAATACATCATCTAGTACCTCATCACTTTATTAAAGCAACCAAGGATGAGATATTATGCAAAACACTTCACTTTATGCATTATTATCAAAGAAACAACCAAGCAACTCCAACACTCTCTCTAAAAGCCCCATTCGGCTTTTTCATAAATTCAAAAGGGGAAATCAAGCTTCCACTCCTTGTTTGATCTTGTAATTTTTAAGGTGAGTCCTATATTTCAAGAAAGTAATCTACTCAAAATTTTAGCTTCAAACTCCTTTGTTTCCATTTTCAAAAAAATCAAGAAAGAGGAGGGTGAATACTGCTTTCATGAAACTAACTTTGATTTTCTTGATTCTTTTGAATGATCCAAGCTTTGTTAAGGTGTTCTAAGGATTGATCAAGGTTTATCAAGGTCTTACATACTCCAAGGAAGGTATAAACTTCAAGAACCCTAGTCTTTGATTTGAGTTTTAATGGAGTTTTGGATGAGTTTTAGTGTTGTATGCATATTTAGAGTACTAAATCTATGTGTGGGTTTTATGAGATGATAGTATAGCTTATATGAACGGAAAGACATTGCTTGGTCTTAGTTCAAGGATAAATAACATGTATGTGTGATTTGGAGTGGATGGTATAATAATTGGAGGGTTTTGATTTTGGAAAAGCATGTAAACATAGCCGTCGTAATGCCGAATTTTCGATAATCTTTAAAAACCGTGCATCACAGTAGCATGAACTCACTGTCCAGTGTTGTATTTTCCCATGATAAGATAGGTTATGTTATAAGCTTCGTTTTGATATAAAGAACGCGTGAAACGGACTTACGGTTTAGGAGTTACGGTTGGTTTACTAAAAGTAGTTCGAATCCGTAAACGAAAGTTCGTAACTGAAATTGAACCCCGATAAAGTACGTAAGTCAGTGGCGAATCTTGGTAATTAAATACTAGAGGTAAAAAGGAAGGTGTGAGAGAAAACCTCATGTGAAACGGATCGTTTTCCGATTTTATAAAAATGTTCGAATCAAAGTTAATCGCGAACGAACCCCTGAAAAACCCGCTTGATTATAACTTCGTTAAAACACTTAGAAAACGAGCGATAAAACTCGGAGTATAGTATTGGTTCATAACAATCGACTTTCGGACTTATATGACTTAAGTATGTCCTAATTGTAAGTACAATGACATGTTGTATTAACGAACGAATGTCGGGTCGGATCGAGGATAAAAGGAATCCACTAAAAGGGGTATAACGAGATAACTCGAGAACGTGTTTCGATTTAAGTATAACTTAACTTTTAAGATGTTAAGTGATTAATCCCGAATGCCTTGGCTATTTATAGATCACCAAGCTGACCCGGGACCCGCTACCACTACCCCTTATCGTACTCGACTACCAGGCAAGTGTTCAAACCTTTGAACCTGTTGTTGTGATAATATATGTATATGATTTCTGTTTTACATATGCCATCGCATGCATGCCTGTTTCCAATTATATTGTGACTCTGGTTTTTTTTTGTGATACTTGTTCCCTGAATTGATATTGGCTTATAGACTAGATATGATTTATCAGTAATAAGCCGGATTATTTTGGTAAGACCCTTAGCGAAGGGCATATGATATTCATTCTAAATATAGACCGGGAGTCGGTATTTTGAGTTATAGATAGTCGTGGAAACCCGGAGGGATTCCAACGACAGATTATTATTTATCTGAGGAAGGTTATTGTTAAACGTTATTATATTCCATAAAGTATCAATTACTTGGAAATATTTCGAGGAATGTTATTCGAGTATTATATTAGTCGAGAGATAATAAATGAATGTTAATTTTGAATATTCATTTAGAGTTGATATTTAATGAATATTATTTTGATATTCTTTAGAATGTTATTTATTAAATGAATATTACTTTCGAATATTCATTTAAGGTTTTATGTACTTAATGAATATTATTTTAAAATATTCATTGGAAGCTCCATTTACTTAAGGAATATTATTTCGATTATTCCTTTAAAGTTTTGATTACTAAATGAATATTATTTGGATATTCATTTAGAAGATTATTTATTAAATGAATGCTATTTGGATTTTCATTTAAAAGAGTAAATATTAAATGAACATTATTTTCGAATATTCATTTAAGGTTCGACTTATTTATTGAATACTATTTTAAATATTTATTGGAGTTTAATTATTTAATGAATATTATTTCGAATATTCATTTAAGGAGGGATTTACTTATTAAATAATTCCATATATTCATTCGAGGATTACTTACGAGCAATATTATGAGTTAATAATATTCCATAATTATTATTGAGTAAATAAATATTCTTGGAATATTTATTTAATCCTTTTAAAATTCTTTTTAAAATAATTTATATTATTCGGAGATTACCTTCCACCTCCAGATATTATGTAATATTTCGGAGTCTTTTTACGACTATTTTATCAAGGAAAGGTTCCCAACTCTTTCTTTTTCATTTAAATCTATCTTAAAAGGATTTAAATGCTCGCTCAAACTTCCATATTATAGGGGAACCTACTTGAGCAATGTTATTTATCTTGTTGACTTCCCGGTCATAATTTATCCTCTTCACTCGCAACTTGGTTGCTATGGACTCATTAAGTCTGTGTTTACCTTCTCATCTTTCGAGGGGTAAGATTGTTGGAACAAGTTGATGTTCGTTACCAAGCAATAGCTTGGAAGTTATTGGTGAATTTTCCTTTCCAACTAGATACGACTACTTTGTAGAGTCTTATCAACAAGTATTATACTTGGGGAAAGGAGGACGAACGTTACATTCAGAATCATGAATTCTATTGGAACTAGGAGTCGTGTAAGAGGCCGAGTAGCGCCGGTCCATCCCCTTTGGCCCAACCGTTGGCCTGGGAGAGCTAGTAAGGCGGTAGACAAGTAAAGCCGTCAGTTCTTCCTTCTACCGGTAGTAAATCTAATTTGAGCTGTACGATCTTGACTGATCATCAAGATTGGAACAGCGGGCGCGGTGAATACTCCATCATTGGTTCATCATCCAAACTTATTTATTTCCTGCAACATGATTACTGTTGGCAGAGCTGGAAAAGTGTTCATAACTGGAATTGCAACCTTTTCCTGCAAGTTCCTCTTCTTAATAACAATGAGAATATCTCGCTTACTTTTGATGTAGCAGATATTTCTACATACAAATACTTTAAGTTACCTGGTAACTTCATCGTTCCTATTATACTGGCATCATTTCCGTAAATGCATGGCATATGGTTTGAAAGATACTTTTGAACTGTTATACATTATCGTTCAGTTATATATTATTGTTGGTGGGCTATTGCTCACCCTTGCTTTATTATTATATCACAACAACAGCTAGACCAGATGACTCGCACAAGGCGCACTCAACGCGGGCGAGGACGATGAGACTACCAGAGCTGAAGAAGAAGCTATTGGTAGGATATATTTATTCTTTCAGTACCAAGAATATGGTCTAGTATGACTTATGTAAATGGATGGCAAAGAGTATGTATTTATATTGAAATTCTTTTGGATTGTAAGAACTCATAATGTGATTAATAAAAATTTGATTGTTACTCTGATTTCATCTCTGGGACTATAACGGGTGTGTTTTATATTGTTGTGTTGGGTCATAGAGACGTAATTTATTTTATGTTAAGGAAAGTTCAATTGTTGTGGACAGAATTGGAAACCGTAACCACCGGATCCCGGACCCCGGATCTGGGGGTGTTACAGATACAATCTATATATGACAATGTTCTACCTTCCAGTTGATAGTTTCCTTCAATAGAAAATTCTTTCCTTCATAATAACTTCTTGCTTGTTCTTCAAACAACGATCCTGTTTAATAGCACTTGCCAGTTTCTGTAGCATCCATAATGACATCATCAGTAGCATGACTGATATTAGGATCTGTACACTGCATCAGTATCTGATCATCCATCAGTATTGGACACGTCATCGGATTTGCTCTCTGTTCCTGACATGTAATCTCTGATACACTGTTCATTCCTGACTAAACTCTACAGATAACTGTCTTACACATATATCCTATATACAGTGCTAAATCCTTTATAAGATCAGGATTACAAGAAGTATAATGTGTAAATTCTATTCTTAACATCACAACTTATGAATTATTCCTAACAGAAGAACTTTGAATGGACACCCAAAAGCCAAGGGGCCTTTGAAAAATTAAAGAAATACATGGCTGAGCCCCGTTGTTGGCCAAACCTAGTCCTGGGGAGACTCTTTACTTATATTTGGCGGTATCTGAATAAGCACTGAGTGTCATCCTCATTCAAGAGGAGAACAAGGTTCAAAAACCCATCTACTACATGAGCAAGGTGTTACACGGGGTTGAGTTAAATTACTCTCCCATTGAGAAGTTTGCCTTAGCATTGTTTACAGCTTCGAAGAAGTTACGACCATACTTTCAGTCACACAAGATTGAAGTCATGACGGACCAGCAGTTGAGAAATATTTGCACAGCTCGAAGGCCAGTGGAAGGCTAGCCAAGTGGACGATCAAACTTGGAAAATTTGACATCACATATAAACCTCGGACAGCCATCAAGGCTCGAGCATTAACTGACTTCGTGGTTGAATGTACCATTGGAAACCAAGAAGTCGAGGGGCAGGAGATAGTAACCACCCCTGGAAGTGAGGATAAAGATGAAGAGCTTGTACCTGATCAGAAGGAATATTGGGTGCTCTATTTTGATGGAGCATCAAAAACAAAATATAGTGGTGCAGGTTTTGTTTTGGAAAGCCCCGATGGGTTCACAATTGAGTATGCTTTGAAGTTGGATTTTCCTATTACCAACAATGAAGCTGAATATGAAACCTTGATAGCCGGGTTGGGTTTGGCCTGAATACTGAGGGTCAAGAACCTCAAAGTTTTTGGAGATTCAAGACTGGTAGTCTCGCAAGTGAATGGTGAATTTGAAGCTAAGGATGAAACTATGACAAAGTATTTGAGAGTTGTGAAGGCTATTATGACTTAGTATGATGAGCACTATGAGGAGCACATTCTGAGAGAAGAGAACGTTAAGGCCGATGCCCTATCTAAGTTCGCCTCTTCTGAGATAGAGAATTATGCGGGGAGTTTTTACTTCCAGGTCTTGAAGACCCCACCATCGATTCGAAATTGGTAGCACTAGTTGATATAAGCTAAAGGATAGACCATCTCAAAGCTCATCTTGAGACTGGTTGGATCCCTGATATTGTCTTGAAGGCACATAAACTGTTAGTAAGAGTGTTCAGATAAGAGGTCCTTTGTCATTCCATACTTAAAATCTTGACCGATACAAAATTTAAGCCTTGATGGCCAACAAGGCTGCCTACCTCCAATCGAGCTTGTCATTTGAATTCAAAGCCTTGAATTCGGAGTCGTCAGTCAAATTGAAACCTAAGCAAGGTTCAATGAGCATAAGAAGAAGGTTGGAAACCTAGAATCAAGATAAAGGTTTGAAAACCAACCAAGGCACACCCGACCTAAGGTTGATAGAGTATATATTTATATGTATTTTACATGATTTTATTCCTCATATTAATTCTATTTTTCATTTAATTGGATTTTTATTAAATAAATTATAATGTTTCATTGTAGAAAGCAAGGAATCTTAAACTTGGAAGGATTGGAGAATAAAGAGCTGAATTTGGAGATTTTGTAGAGGAAATTCGTAATATTGGGCTATATGGGCCGCCTACACTGTTTGGGCCGTATCTTGAGTTCCAGAAGTCAGAATTTGACGATCTTACTGTCCACGCGAAGCTTGGAGAATTTTCTTTAATTCCAAGGTGGTACAAAGAGCAGAGTCCAACTGGAAGAGCCCAGAAACAGAGGAGCAAAGTCAGCAGCGAATTTTACATGAAAATCCTATTCAATTATGGATATCTTTTTGTAAATTTATTAAAACATTAAAAATACTTTTATTAGGGGATAGAGATCAGATTTTATTAGGAGTTTTTATTATTAGCTTTAGAGGGGAAGATAGACACGCAACTTTGACATACACTCTATCTAGGGTTTTTCTACGCAGAGCAGAAGAAGGAGATTGACACATCTTTCAGAAGCAAGCAAGAAGGCCTAATCTATTTTGGATCTTTTGTACTCTTCTACACTATTTGGGGATTTATTTCTAACCCTATTTCTCTTCTATTATTATTTGTTTTCTAGAACCATGTTTACTCAAGAACCCGTGATGGTGAAAGGTTCGAATATGAACTAATCATTATCATGGGGTTCCAATGGATTCGATTTCATAACTATTGTGTTTGACATGTGATCGATGTTAGGTGATTTTATTGTGATAATCTAATATGGTTTGATTTAATTGATAGATGTGTAGCTAGCATCAAAATTTATTAATCCTTGATGATTGCGAAAGTGGATTCTAGGATTGAGAATATGCCATATTAGCATGGGGACATGAATTAATTGTTATTCGTGATTAGTAGTATGTTTTTACCCAATTCATATTGCCTCATGTAATTGTATAAGATAACTTGTGCTTAAACCAATTGTGTTTCCAGATTGTATAGACATGTATGATTTGAACGTAATGTGGTGTCTTATTGATTTCTATCTCTTGTGGATATCAAGTGATATGATACGAGTGCACTGAAAGGTAGCTCGTATTATTGTCGTGTTATCTGATTAATTATCTTGTTTATCACCCGTGTCGATTTACTGTGTCAACCTTTAGTGAAGTTTCGATGAAATTGGAATCCCATGCTTTCTCATATTTAAGAACCCTTAATTGTTAATTTATTCTCGCTTAGTTAATTAAAATAGTTTAATCAAAAACCCAACTTGATAATTGTTCAAGCGTTAAGAAGTAACCATACACCGTTGCATAAGTACTAAAATTGGCATTGCACCTAGTCTCTGCGGAACGAATCTTACTTATCACTTGCTATTTGTGATCGCGTATACTTGCGTGTTTACGAGTCAATAAGTTTTTGGCGTCGCTGCCGGGGACTTTGGTGTTATTTTTAGTTTATGTGCTTGTCAGCAGTGGTCGTTATAGATTACTGACTTGAATTCCTTTTACTTATTATCTCGTGCCCTCCTGCTCTTTGTATTCAGGTGCTTGAATGTGCATGCTAACACGATCTAAATCTAGAGCTCAAGCGGAGTTAGAATGAATAACCGAGGTAATTCTACTACCGGAAGAAGTTGAAACTCTTTTCGAAATGGGAGATGCTAATCCACCGGTACAGCCAAAGGCACTCTTGGAATATTCTAGACGAAAGATCAATGATATACAGTCTAATATCATCAGGCCAGCTATCGCAACGAATACCTTCGAGATTAAGCCTGGTACTATCCAAATGGTGCAGAACACAGTGCAGTTTGGGGGTGGTGTAACAGAGGACCCTAATATGCATATTCGAAATTTCATCGAGATTTGTGACACCTTCAAGTTCAATGGTGTTTCCGATGATGCTGTGAAACTGAGACTCTTCCCTTTCTCTTTAAGGGACAAAGCTAAAGGTTGGTTACATTCTTTACCGACTGGATCTATCACTACTTGGGACGAGCTTGCACAAAAATTTCTCTCGAAATTCTTTCCTATGGAAAAAACAGCTACCATTAGGAATGCTATTGCTCAGTTTGCTCAGGCACAGGGTGAGTCATTGTGTGAAGCTTGGGAGCGTTATAAGGAGATGCTCAGAAAATACCCCCATCACGGAATGCCAGAATGGATGACCATAAATAGCTTCTATAATGGACTGGGAAGTCAATCTAGGCCTATGGTAGATGCAGCTTCTGGAGGAGCTCTTTGGGCTAAGAGCTATGATGAAGCCTATGATCTTATCGAGATGATGGCATCGAACGAGTACCAGTACCCTTCACAGAGACTTCAACAGCACAAGGTAGCAGGGGTTCTTGAGGTGGATGTAACTACAGCTCTAACAGCTCAGTTAGAAGCTCTAAACATGAAGGTAGACTCTTTAGCTAATCTTGGGGTGCAACAGGTTGCTAGTGTCTGTGAGTTATATGCAGGTGGTCATGACACTCGTCAATGTGTCATCTCTAATGAATCAGCTCAGTTCGTGAGTAACTTTCAAAAGCCACAACAGCTAGTGCCTAACACATATCATCCCAACAACAGAATCACCCGAACTTTAGTTGGGGTAACAGTCAGTACAACATGCAGCAATCATCTTATCCTCCTCCTAACCAGCAGTTTGGGGGTAGACAGTTCAACCCTTCGGGAATACAGCAGCAGTATGCTCCGAGGCAGCAATATCAGCCTCCGGGATTTCAACAGCAGTCGAACGAAAAATCTGAATTAGAAGAATTGAGATCAATGGTCAAGAGTCAAAGCGGTATCACTCCAGAGTCAGGCATCATCCCTCAAGACATTGGAAAATCAGATTGGACAACTCGCAACTGCCTTAGTCCATAGGCCTCAAGGAGTTCTTCCTAGCAACACAGAACCTAATCCAGGGAAGAAGGATGGCAAGGAACAGGTAGAAGCTATTACTCTGCGGTCAGGAAAAGTCGCTGGGGGCACAGAAATTGAACAAATCTCAAAACAGGCTGAGCAAGAGGAAGTTGCGGAAAAGGAAAAGCAGCCAATCAATCAACCAGCCAAGCAGTCAACTCCATTAGTGACTGATCCTCCAGTGTATCCGCCTCCACCATTTCCCCAAAGGTTGCAGAAACAGAAACTGGATCAGCAATTTGGCAAATTTCTGGAGGTCTTTAAAAAGTTGCATATTAACATTCCATTTGCTGAAGCTTTGGAACAAATGCCTAGTTACGCCAAATTTATGAAGGGAATTCTCTCGAAGAAGTTAAAGCTAGCTGACTTTGAGACGGTTGCATTAACGGAGGAATGTAGTGCGATCTTGCAACAAAAACTACCTCCAAAGCTTAATGATCCAGGTAGCTTCACCATTCCCTGCACTATTGGTAACGTGTCATTCAACAAATGCTTGTGTGATCTTGGGGCAAGCATCAACTTGATGCCTCTCTCAATTTTCATGACACTTGGACTCCCCGACCCAAAACCAACCAATATCTCGTTGCAGCTAGTTGACAGGTCGATTACATATCCTCATGGAATAGTGGAAGATGTCTTAGTTAAGGTGGATAAACTAATTTTTCCAGCTGACTTTGTCATCTTGGATTTTGAGGAAGATAAGAGCATCCCTATCATTTTGAGAAGGCCATTCTTGGCCACAGGCAAAACGTTGATCGATGTTCAAAAAGGGGAGCTGAGTATGAGAGTGCATGATCAAAACGTCACATTTAATGTTTTTAAAGCAATGCAACTCCCAACTGAAGAGGAAGAATGTTTCATACTTGATATGGTTAAGTCATTGCAACATGAGAAAATGAATCAGTTGTTGAAGTCAGATGCCTTGGTAAGCACTTTACTAGGGGAATCTGATTCCGAGGATGAAGAAATTTCAGAGTGTGTGCAGCTGTTGAATGCTAACCCTTTCCAAAGGAAGTTTAATGCTCTACCGGAATCTCTCGGCCTATCCGAGCTTCAAAAATCACAGATTCATCTAAATCCATCTATTGAAGAAGCTCCTGAACTTGAACTTAAGCCACTGCCGGATCATTTAAGGTATGCATTTCTAGGTGCGGCTTCTACATTACCTGTTATTATTGATTCTAACCTGTCAGGCAGTGAGCAAGAAAAACTCTTGTGGATTCTAATAGAGTTCAAATCAGCCATAGGGTGGACCATAGCAGACATTAAGGGAATCAGTCCCTCTTACTGCATGCACAAAATTCCAATGGAGGAAGGGAGCAAACCCTCTGTGGAACATCAGAGGAGGCTAAACCCCATCATGAAAGAGGTTGTCAAGAAGGAGATTATTAAATGGCTAGATGCGGGCATCATCTATCCCATCTCTGATAGTTCTTGGGTGAGCCCCGTTCAATGTGTACCAAAGAAAGGGGGTATGACAGTGGTAGCCAATGAGAAGAACGAGCTTATTCCAACTCGGACAGTCACAGGTTGGATAGTTTGCATGGACTACAGGAAACTGAACAAGGCTACTAGGAAGGATCACTTCCCTCTACCATTCATTGATCATATGCTGGATAGACTAGCTGGTCACGAGTACTATTGTTTGCTGGATGGGTATTCAGGCTATAATCAGATTGCCATAGCCCCGGAAGATCAGGAGAAGACTACATTTACATGTCCCTTTGGCACTTTTGCGCTCCGACGAGTTTCTTTCGGACTTTGTGGTGCTCCGGCCACTTTTCAAAGGTGCATGACGGCCATCTTCTCTGAAATGATTGGCACGAATGTGGAGGTCTTCATGGATGACTTCTCAGTGTTCGGGTCGTCTTATGACGAATGTCTACATAATCTGAGCTTGGTGTTGAAACGGTGTGTCGAGACAAATCTAGTGCTCAACTGGGAGAAATGTCACTTCATGGTACAAGAAGGCACATTCTAAGTCACAAGGTGTCTAAAAAGGGCTTAGAAGTGGACAAGGCCAAACTTGAGACAATCGAGAAACTTCCTCCTCCTAACTCAGTTAAAGGAGTCCGCAGCTTTCTGGGACACGCTGGTTTCTATAGGCGTTTTATAAAGGACTTCTCTAAAATTACAAAGCCACTCTGCAGTCTACTAGAGAAGGACACTCCGTTTAAATTCACTGATGAATGCTTGAGAGCATTCGAGCATTTGAAAAATGAAGATGACAACTACTCCAATCATTACAGCTCCGAACTGGGATGAGCCATTCGAGATGATGTGTGACGCAAGTGATTTCGCCGTGGGCGTGGTTCTTGGGCAACGAAAGATGAATGTGTTTCACGTGTTTTACTATGCAAGTAAGACCCTGAATGATGCACAGCTAAATTATACGACCACTGAAAAGGAACTCTTGGCAGTTGTTTACGGGTTTGAAAAATTCAGATCCTACTTGCTTGGTGCGAAGGTCACGGTCTACACAGATCATGCAGCCATCAGATATTTACTCTCCAAAAAGGATGCTAAGCCTCGATTGATTCGATGGGTACTCTTGCTTCAGGAGTTTGAGCTAGAAATTAAGGACAGAAAGGGAACTGAAAATCAAGTGGCTGACCATCTCTCAAGATTGGAGCGGGGCGAGGAAATTAAGAAGGATGAGACTCTAATCAATGAACACTTTTCGGACGAACAGTTGTTTCTGGTACAAGGGGAAGTACCTTGGTTTGCTGACTTTGTGAATTATCTGGTGAGCAATGTCATCCCAACTGAGCTCTCTTACGCTCAAAAGAAGAAATTTCTGCATGATGTGAAATGGTACAGTTGGGACGAGCCTTACTTATTCAAGCAGGGACCAGATCAGCTTCTCAGGCGTTGTATTCCATATAGTGAGACGGAGGGGATTTTGCGAGATTGTCATGATACTATCTATGGTGGACATTATGGTGGAGAGAAGACCGCTGCTCGTGTGCTTCAGGCAGGATATTTCTGGCCAACTCTATTCAAAGATGCTCATCAGTTCGTGATGAGATGTGATTGATGCCAAAGAGTTGGTAATATTTCGAGGAGGAACGAGATGCCTCTAAATAATATGCTTGAAGTGGAGATTTTTGATGTTTGGGGCATCGATTTCATGGGACCTTTTGTTTCATCATGCAATAATCAGTATATTCTGTTGGCAGTGGATTATGTATCCAAATGGGTTGAGGTGAAGGCCCTACCAACGAATGATGCTAAGGTAGTGATTAATTTCCTTCACAAGCATATCTTCACTCGTTTTGGGACCCCTCATGCTATTATCAGTGATGAAGGAACTCATTTTTGCAATCGCCAGTTCACGGCTTTATTAGCTGAGTATCGAGTATCTCACCGCGTTGCAACAGCCTATCATCCTCAGACAAATGGTCAAGCCGATGTTTCGAATCGAGAAATAAAAAGAATCTTGGAAAAGGTAGTGAATCCTTCAAGGAAGGATTGGTCCATGAAATTAGATGAAGTCGTATGGGCCTACAGGACAGCGTATAAAACTCCATTGGGAATGTCTCCATATCTGCTTGTTTATGGTAAAGCATGTCATCTACCCGCGGAACTTGAACATAAGGCTTATTGGGCTTTAAAAAAGTTAAATCTTGATATGGCAGCTGCTGGTGAAAAGAGGATGTTGCAAATAAATGAATTGGAAGAATTCCGTTCTCAGGCCTATGAGAACTCGAAGATGTACAAGGAAAAAGTAAAGAAGTGGCACGACAGAAAACTGGTGCCCAAAACCTTTGAACCGGGCCAACTAGTACTTCTTTTCAACTCCCGGCTCAAACTCTTTCCGGGAAAGCCTAAATCAAGGTGGTCTGGTCCTTTCATAGTGAAGACAATGTTTCCACATGGAGCAGTGGAAATTTATGATAAATCACCTGACCAATCGCTTAAAGTGAACGGTCAGAGGCTTAAGCAATATTTTGGTGGTACGGTGAACCGTGAAGCGGTTACCGCTGTTCTTGCAACTACCTGATTCTCAGTGAAAACGTCGGGCTAACGACATTAAACAAATGCGCTTCTTGGGAGGCAACCCAAGTTTGTTGTAAGTGAAGTATTATTATTATTATTATTATTATTATTATTATTATTATTATTATTATTATTATTACTATTATTATTATTATTATTATTATTATTATTATTATTATTATTAGTATTAGAGGTAGATAATTTTTATTTCAATTTTTTTTTACTCCCACAAGGTGCCTTGATGAATTTTGTGTGAAGTGTTTCAGGAATAAAATTGATTTGTAGAAGTATGATGCAGAATTATTAAAAAAAAAAAAAGAGTTCGTGAAATTTTGCCAAGAAAGAACAGGGATTGGAAGTTGGTGGTGCAAATATTCGAACTACCGTGCAAAAAGTTCTGTAACGTGCGCACCTTGGTGCATTCTTTTACCCCGCGGGATGAAAATCCCTGTCTCCAAATCAAGTCTAGCGCTAAATCACTGAATTCTGGATCTGCGGTGCGCATAGTTCAACCCACGGTGCAGCAGTTTCTGTCCTCAACGTTTATCTTTTATACTTGCACAGGTGATAGGACATAGCAGCAGTAGCCCATTAATTCTACAAGCCCGTTAATGCTGGTACAGTCCAGTAGTGCTTCAGGAAACAGACCCATTTCTGCTGTGGCCCATTTCTGCCCATTTAATTCTGGCCCAGATCTTCATGCATCAGCCAACATAGCAGAGCTTGCACAGGCTTGAAATTGGGCCAAGTTTTCAAGCCCATTCCTCTTGCAACATGTTCTTCTCGTGCTTCCTTGCAACATGAGCTTTAAACTAAAATATTTTTTTAAATAAAATCATGAGAACAATCTCAGACACGACAACCTTTACTTATATGTACACCATTGTACAAATAAACATTCAAGTTATAACCATATCATTCCTCTTTAACATACTTGGTTTTCTTAATAGAAATAACCTTAAAAATCAGACGAAAATTAAATTACACATGTATTTTAAGAGATGTCCAACTCCCAGCTGACATGTGGATATATAATAGAGTGTATTACTATTTAATAAGAGGATATCACCCCCTATGCACATAAATAATTATGACATATCTCTTACAATAGCGTTACGAACTAGCATTTAATGGTTATTGAACCAGTAAGAGCACTAATGATTGGCCAGTAATGTGCAACTCCAAGTCTCCAAATCGAACAAGTAGCGAGTACTCGCAATGTCACAAAGGACACTACAATCCTTTCTCAACATAGTATTGTTTGTTATGTCGGAGAGCAAAATTGATCTCACAATCCCTTGTTTAAAAAAAGACGGTATAACCTTTGAGTTAATGGTCATGCATAAATGATTACTATTATAATAGAAGTTATTGACCTTCATTATTACAAATCTAAAATTTACATGAAATAACCCGTAAGGTTGTCTCAGTTGGTTAAAGAGAGGCCATCTTACCTCTTGATCACAGGTTCGACTCCCATGGGAGACGGATTTGTGATTATTCCATCCTGGGGCAGAACCTGTCGCACTTGTGCGGTTTGCTTCACGTGGTTTCCAGGCTATTACGTGAACCCATGGGTTTATCCAGAACGTATCCGAAGGGTAGCAGCTGCGGGTTCCCATGTTTAAAAAAAAAAATTACATGAAACAATATATTATCTGTATACTTTTTTATTGCACTTTACATAAATTGTATATGACATATAATATCCAGAAAACTCAAATAGTTCAGTTTGAGTGGGAGGGATCGAAGTATTACATTGGAGGGGGAAGAAGAAGATATTTACCTAAATACTGATCATCTCGTTTGTCTAAGAAAAACTTTATTTATTTTAAATTATTTAATTAATTAATTATAAATGATTTATTAATTACTATCAATTTGAATGATTTTATAATAATACATAATTTATAATGTATACAAACTAACTCATTATGAAAAAGTATATAAAAGTTACATTTACAATCGGTAACTAAATAAAATAAATTTTAACCTGTAAATCATTTTTACTTATACAAAGATTAAAAATAGTAATATTTATCATATATAACATAAATGTCTATAATTTTATAATATTTACGAGAATTTTCTTAAAATCACTAGTGGCAATCAAAGTCACGAAAGAAATGGAAATAACAACATAACTCAGTAGATGTAGGCATAACTTTTTGTTTCTTCGTTTTCAACTGAAATCGATAGTCATGAGCAGATTGTATAGAGCTTAAGAGTTGGTCTTCAAGAGGAGCTTAAAATTTTATCTAAAAAAATTCGATGACTTATAGTGTATGAATTTTTTCAATATAAGCAAAGTTGAATAATAATTATGAGTTTTTTTTTTGTTTATTAATTAAATATTTTATTTGCTCTATTTTGAAAAAGGAGTTATTCAAATATATAAATATATTAAATGTTTACTTTCTCAATTTATATTACAAATGAGCAGGTATGAAAGTTAATTGCTACACTTATGAAATGAATCAGAAGATAATCTATACTATTATATTTATAACAAAAACATTGAAAATTTGTCGTTTTAGTTTTCAGTACGGTTATCCTAATTATTAAATAAAGTATGGTTTTCGTTATGGTTATTCTAATTGTTAAAATAAATAATAACATAATAAAATTAATGATAATTAGCCGATTTTCTTTTCCACATTTGTTTTTTGTTGAAGATATTACATTTAACAAACACTTAAAAACATCAATATTACCATAGCTTCCAATCACTAATATTTTTTTTAAATTAAAACACGTTAACTTTCTGATTTAAAACTAATCTTACGATCATTATTATGTACCCGAAAATATCACACCATATTTTTCAATTATTAATAAAGCATATTAAAAATCCATATACATTTTTTATAATAAGGAAACATTAGTATAATACGTATACATGAGTATATTAAATTATATTAAATTAAAATTAAAAAAATTAGTAAAAATAATTATTATATAAAAATATAATTATAATATTAAATAAAATTTATAAATAATAAAAGAAACCCGTGGATCGCACGGGCATTGAAAGTTTGTCGGTTCAATTTTCGGCATGGTCTACCTAATTATTAAAATAAATTATAAGAGAATGTAATTAATAATAATTAGCTAATTGCCTTTTTAATTCAAAGATGTTTACGCTTAATTGATGATATTACCTTTGCCTAAAACCTCATATCTTCTAATCAATAATATTTCTTTTTTAATTAAAACGGGTTTACTTTTAATTTAAAACATAATTTTGCAATAACTCTATATACCCAAAAATATCACGCCATATATTTTAATTACTAACAAAATATAATAATAATCCATATACAATGAATGATGACCATTACAGTTTTAGTAAAAAGTCAGAATCGTTAGATCTAATGATTGGTTATATTATATGATTAAATTAATTTACTAAAATTTTAAGGTTCAAATTTCGTCAATAACATATTTATTTTAGAATTTTATAATATAAGTTATAAACCATACATATCATTAATTGGGATTTTTTCATAAATACCCCAACATATAAATATTTTTGAAAAAATACTACTCTTTTGTAAAAATACCATCTTTTGAAATTTTTTTGCAAAAATACGGTATTCAACTACATTCAACCAGATACAATTGTTTTGAAAATTTAGTAAAAATACTATCTTATTTGTAATGGCTGCGCAGCAGGTTGAATGTAGTTGCATATGCAACTTAATACAACTAAAAATTGTAATTTGAATTTTCATTTTTTTACCAACTTCCAGATCTATATAAGGTATAACTCAGTCCACAATGGAAGCTGAGTTTGTGGCACTAGATAAATGCGCACAAGAGGCAGAATATTTACGCAAATTTTTGGAGGATGTTTCGAGATGGCAAAAGCCTGTGACTGCAATAGGACTGCATTGTGATAGTCAGTCTGCTATTGGCAGAGCACAGAGCACAATGTATAATTGAAAGTCCCGTCATATACGACGACATAGTTCCATTAGACAGTTAATGCCAACCGGAATTATTACTAATGACTTTATACCGTCAAAGGATAATATTGCGGATCCGCTAACCAAAGGGTTATCAAGAGAACTGGTTGACAAATCATCGAGAGGAATTGGCCTTAAGCCTATTGCTTAACGGCGTCATGGTGGACACCCAACCATTGCTGACTGGAGGTCCCAAGAACTTGGTTCAATGGGCCAACTAAATCATGATGACCAAATCACTGTGGGGGTAACCCCTGGCCTGTTCCTATGATGAGAAACGGTGAGACCCGTAAGGTACGAGGGTAAGTTATTAAGCTTTTAATGATCTTTCGGTGAATACTTGGAGTTCAAGATCTGAACGCATGGAATTCAGTTAAGTAAACGCGGGTTACTCTATAAGTATAAAGATCACCTATGTGGGAAAGAAGTGGGGCCGCTTCAAAGGAGAGTTGTGAGGCACAACTCTTTAGAAACTCCTGCAGAACCAGGACGATGTTCCATGGCCAAAATGGACATAATCATGAGAGCTGAACGAGTCAGAAAGGATATAGTGATAAGTATATCATCGCTTACAGAAACGGTCGAACAGTTCAAAGAGCAAACCTCCACTGTCTACTAGTAAGGTCGGTATGCTTACTCAAGCGAAGGTTCAAGGAGCAAACCTCTACCTATCGTATGCTATATCTGATCGAAGAATTATCACCACATCAAATTCCATGTCTGTCTGTCTGGTGTGTGCTACTACGATATCAATCTCATCCATGTGGGGGATTGTTAGAAAATGTGGGTTTTAGACCCACATTGTCGAGTCATTTTGAGCTCCGATTTGAGTGTGCTTTGTGTGCGTGTTTGCAACAAGTCATGCTTGGAGAGTGTTCTCCTCCGCGAGAGCTTTCCAATGCATATTTAAACACTCAAAACGACTAAGGGATGATTGAGTTATGATTACTCAAAGTTGGTCCCTTAAGAGTGGAAATTTTGTTGTTAAACTTGAAGTCCCACATTGATAAGGAAAAGGAGTTTCCTTTGCTTTATATAGTACAACACAAGAGGAGTGTTCACTTGTGTTGGTTAAGTGTTCCTCCATCTCCTACGCGGGCGCGCAGGGGGGTGCGAATTGTGGGATTTCGAGGGGAAATTTGAGGCTTCGTAAGCCTTCGGGCTTTCCGCGTGTGCGACCTGCGGACACGAATGTAGCAGAAAATTGGGCCGAATAATCCCGGACTAGTTTTGCTAATTATTATTTCCACTGGGTTTGGGCTTAAAGATCTGACTAAATTAATTCGAATTTGGAATTAATTGTGGTAAATCAATTCCGTTTTTATAACGAATTTTTTTGCCACCGGCTTACCTTAACTAATTAACGCGGTTAATTAATAAAGGAAAATTGCCACCGACTTTTGAATTAGCACAGCTAATTAATTAGGGCAATTGTGTAGCGCACAAGTTTTCCTATCCTATATATACTCGTGTAGAGCCTTAGGATTATTCATTCGAAAAACACATCCTCTCCTCCAAACACAGCCTCTTCTTCATTCGGTGATATTCTTGCTCGTTTCAAGCTCGCTGAGAGTGACGCTACTGTAGCCTCACTGTAATCCGTTTTATCCTGGGAGGCGTTTCGCTCGCACATACGGTGAGGGAAAATACGCTTTAAGGAGACAGTCACGCACTGGACTCGGGTTCTTACGTTCTTGTCTCCTATTTTATTCGTTTTATTATTCTGTTATTCACACACACACGATCTACTATTTTGTACTATTTTCACAGATGGGTTACCCCCACAGTGATTTGGTCATCATGATTTAGTTGGCCCATTGAACCAAGTTCTTGGGACCTCCAGTCAGCAATGGTTGGGTGTCCACCATGACGCCGTTAAGCAATAGGCTTAAGGCCCATTCCTCTTGATGATTTGTCAACCAGTTCTCTTGATAACCCTTTGGTTAGCGGATCCGCAATATTATCCTTTGACGGTATAAATTCAATAGTAATAATACCGGTTGACATTAACTGTCTAATGGAACTATGTCGTCGTCGTATATGACGGGACTTTCCATTATACATTGTGCTCTGTGCTCTGCCAATAGCAGACTGACTATCACAATGCAGTCCTATTGCAGTCATAGGCTTTTGCCATCTCGGAACATCCTCCAAAAATTGGCGTAAATATTCTGCCTCTTGTGCGCATTTATCTAATGCCACAAACTCAACTTCCATTGTGGACTGAGTTATAACCGTTTGTTTAGAGGATTTCCATGACACTGCTGCTCCAGCTAGTGTAAACACATAACCACTCATAGACTTTATTGCCTTCTTGCTAGATATCCAGTTTGCGTCAGTATAGCCTTCTAGTACTACTGGATAACTACCATAATGCAAACCATAGTCTCGAGTTCCCCTCAAGTACTTTAGTACTCGTATGATCGCTTTCCAGTGATCAGCTCCCGGATTACTCGTAAATCTACTCAACTTGCTAATTGAGTATGCAATGTTTGGTCTTGTACAACTCATAAGGTACATCAGACTTCCAATTATCCGTGAGTATTCCAACTGCGAGACTCCTACACCTTTATTCTTGGATAGATGTAAAGTCAAATCCACAGGTGTTCTCGCTGTCTCAACATCATCCTTGAGAAATTTCTCAAGAATCTTGTCAACATAATGTGGTTGACTTAAAGCAAGACCCTCCGAGGTTCTAGAAATTTGAATTCCCAGAATTACATTTGCTAGACCCATGTCTTTCATGTCAAATCTTGCCTTTAACATGTCCTTAGTAGATTTAATCACCTTATCATTGCTACCGGCAATAAGTAGATCATCTACGTAAAAAGTCATCATAAAATATCCGTTTTCATTATCCTTGTAGTAGGCGCAACTATCACATTCATTGATCTTGAAACCACTGGATAACACAACCTCATCAAATTTCTCATCCCATTTCATAGGCGCTTGCTTCAAGCCATACAGTGATTTCACCAATCTACAGACTTTTCTTTCTTGTCCAGGGACAACAAACCCTTCAGGTTGTTCCATATAGATTTCCTCATCTATATCACCATTTAGAAAAGCTGTCTTCACATCCATTTGATGTACAGTCAACTTTCGCATTGCAGCGATAACAAACATCATCCTTATAGATGTTATTCTCGATACTGGAGAATATGTATCAAAGTAATCAAGACCATGTTGCTGCTTGTATCCTTTGACTACAAGTCTAGCCTTGTACTTATCGATGGTCCCATCAGGTTTCAACTTCTTTTTGAAAACCCACTTGCTACCTAATGTTTTACTACCGGCTGGTAAGTCCACTAACTCCCAAGTATGATTCTGTAAGATAGAATCTACTTCACTTTTGATGGCCTCTTTCCACATACGTCCATCAGGTGATGTTACCGCTTCCCTATAGGTTTTCGGATCACCTTCTTCGAGCAAATAAATCAGAAACTCTGACCCATAGGATTTCTCCTTCCTTTGTCTTTTGCTCCTTCTCACTACCCCCACATTTTCGTCTTCACTTTCATCATTCTCATTGTCATCTACTATAGACTCATGAGGTCGTTTAGACGTCGTAGGGCGTTCGACTCCAGGATTACAAGGAAATACATTCTCAAAGAATGACGCATTCCTTGACTCCATAATCGTATTCCTTTGAATCTCAGGAATCTTCGATTCATATACAAGAAACCGATATGCAGTACTATGTGGTGGATATCCGATGAAGATACAATCCACAGTCTTTGGTCCAATCTTCACCTTCTTAGGTGCAGGGATCAGTACCTTTGCAAGGCACCCCCACACTTTCAAATTTTGGTAACTTGGTTTCTTTTCCTTCCACATCTCATAAGGACTTTCATCCCTATTCTTGCGAATCATCATATTTAAAATATGAGTTGCACTTAAGATGGCTTCCCCCCACATCGACTGCGGAAGTCCAGAGCTTAACAACATCGCATTCATCATCTCCTTGAGAGTGCGATTCTTCCTCTCAGCCACTCCATTAGACTGAGGGGAATATGGTGCAGTGACCTCATGGATTATACCATGTTGTGAACAGAATTCCCCAAAAGGTTCAACATATTCACCTCCACGATCACTTCGTATCATTTTGATTTTCTCATTTTGTTGTGTCTCAACTTCTTCCTTATAGATTTTAAATTTATCTATAGCTTCGTCTTTTCTTTTAAGCAAATATACATAACAGTATTTTGTACAATCATCTATGAATGTAATAAAATACTTGTTTCCTCCTCTAGTTGGAGCGAATTTTAAATCACATATGTCGCTATGTATTAGGTCTAGCACCTTGGTGTTTCGTTGCACATGTTTAAACGATGCTCTTGTTAATTTTGCCTCAACACAAGTTTCACACTTATGTTTTGAATCAATATTCAATTTTGGTATGTAATCTTTTGCACTTAAACGTCGTAAAGTGTCAAAATTAACATGTCCTAATCTAGCATGCCATAAATTAGGAGACTCAAGCAAGTAAGCAGAAGAATTCTTTATTTCATTATTGTCCTTAACGGACATCACATTGAGCTTAAAAAGCCCATCGGTTACATAACCCTTGCCTACAAACATACCATTCTTAGGCAAAATAACTTTATCTGACTCTATTACAATACGAAAGCCATGCTTATTCAACAAGGAACCAGACACAAGGTTCTTGCGAATATCAGGCACATAAAGTACATTCTTCAAAGTCAGATCCTTCCCAGAAGTCATCTTCAGAATCACCGTGCCTTCCCCTTCAATGGTAGAAGTTGCTGAATTCCCCATGTAAAGCTTATCACCAGCATAAGAAGCTTTGAGGTTAGAGAAAACCTCTTTGTCCGAACAAACATGCCTTGTAGCTCCCGTATCAATCCACCATTGCCTCGGATTAGAGCCAACCAGGTTTACCTCAGAGACCGTAGCACAGAGGTCTATGTCACCCATCTCCTTAGAGATATCATCGACCATGTTTGCTTCCTTCTCTTTTTGGCCTTCTTAGGCTTCCTACACTCAGAAGACCTATGACCCACTTTGTCGCAGTTAAAGCACTTCCCTTGAAACTTCGTCTTCGAAATTCCTCCCTTAGGTGCCAACTTTGCCCCTTTACCAGAATTGTTCTTCTTGGGCTTATGTTCCACCATGTTTGCCTTTTCAGTGGCAACATTCATCTTCTTCTCGGATCCCCTGTTGTCTTCTTCAATACGAAGTCTAACGATCAGATCCTCCATAGTCATCTCCTTTCGGTTATGCTTAAGGTAGTTCTTGAAATCTTTCCATCCAGGTGGCAGCTTCTCAATCACAGCAGCAACTTGGAAAGACTCACTTATGATCATCCCTTCAGCATGAATATCATGGATGATCACTTACAGTTCTTGCACCTGACTGACCACAGTCTTAGAATCCGCCATCTCATAATCAAGAAAGCGGCCAACAATCCACTTCTTAGCCCCAGCATCCTCGGTTTTGTACTTATGGACAAGTGACTCCCATAAGACCTTAGCTGTTGGCTTTGTACTGTACACGTTATATAACGAGTCAGCCAAACCATTTAGCACGTAATTCCGACAGATAAAATCGGCGTGCTTCCAAGAATCAACAGCATAAACTGCTTGCGTGTTACTCTCAGCAGTGAGCAACGGTGGATCCTCCCTGAGGTAGCGATCCATATTCAACGTGGTCAGATAGAACAGCATCTTTTGCTGCCAGCATTTGAAGTTCGTACCATTGAACTTCTCAGGTTTCTCAGCATGTGCAGCAGGCACTGTAGGAACCGGAGGCACAACAGGTGCAACATGTGTGGTAGCCACTCCAGATGGTGGTACTACCGTCGATCCAACCGGAACACTAAACTGTCCAATGACAGTATGTCCCACAGGCACATGTCCCGTAGGCACATGTCCAACCGGTGTTACACCCACATCAGATGTTATAATCTGTGCAATATGGTTTAACGGCGGCTGGTGATCCCCATCAGAAGTTACAATCTGTGCTTTGGGATCAACCACCTTGTTCGTGTTGTTGATAGTTTAATTCTCCATTGATTCTGTCACTCAAACAAACAATTAAATACGTAAGTACAGATCACAGATATAAAATAAAATACGCTTTAAAATTGTTATACAATCTGTGAAAATAGTACAAAATAGTAGATCGTGTGTGTGTGAATAACAGAATAATAAAACGAATAAAATAGGAGACAAGAACGTAAGAACCCGAGTTCAGTGCGTGACTGTCTCCTTAAAGCGTATTTGCCCTCACCGTATGTGCGAGCGAAACGCCTCCCAGGATAAAACGGATTACAGTGAGGCTATAGTAGCATCACTCTCAGCGAGCTTGAAACGAGCAAGAATATCACCGAAGGAAGAAGAGGCTGTGTTTAGAGGAGAGGATGTGTTTTTTCGAAAGAATAATCCTAAGGCTCTACACGAGTATATATAGGATAGGAAAACTTGTGCACTACACAATTGCCCTAATTAATTAGCTGTGCTAATTAAAAAGTCGGTGGCAATTTTCCTTTATTAATTAACCGCGTTAATTAATTAAGGTAAGGCAGTGGCAAAAAATTCGTTATAAAAATGGAATTGATTTACCACAATTAATTCCAAATTCGAATTAATTTAGTCAGATCTTTAAGCCCAAACCCAGTGGAAATAATAATTATCAAAACTAGTCCGAGATTATTCGGCCCAATTTTCTGCTACATTCGTGTCCGCAGGTCGCACACGCGGAAAGCCCGAAGGCTTACGAAGCCTCGAATTTCCCCTCGAAATCCCACAATTCGCACCCCCCTGCGCGCCTACGTAAGAGATGGAGTAACACTTAACCAACACAAGTGAACACTCCTCTTGTATTGTACTATATAAAGCAAAGGAAACTCCTTTTCCTTATCAATGTGGGACTTCAAGTTTAACAACAAAATTTCCACTCTTAAGGGACCAACTTTGAGTAATCATAACTCATCCATCCATTAGTCGTTTTGAGTGTTTAAATATGCATTGGAAAGCTCTCGCGGAGGAGAACACTCTCCAAGCATGACTTGTTGCAAACACGCACACAAGGCACACTCAAATCGGAGCTCAAAATGACTCGACAATGTGGGTCTAAAACCCACATTTTCTAACAATCCCCCACATGGATGAGATTGATATCGTAGTAGCACACACGAGACAGACAGACACGGAATTTGATGTGGTGATAATTCTTCGATCAGATATAGCATACGATAGGTAGAGGTTTGCTCCTTGAACCTTCGCTTAAGTAAGCATACCGACCTTACTGGTAGACAGTGGAGGTTTGCTCTTTGAACTGTTCGACCGTTTCTGTAAGCGATGATATACTTATCAATATATCCTTTCTGACTCGTTCCGCTCTCATGATTATGTCAATTTTGGCCATGGAACATCGTCCTGGTTCTGCTGGAGTTTCTAAAGAGTTGTGCATCATAACTCTCCTTTGAAGCGGCTCCACTTCTCTCCCACATAGGTGATCTTTATACTTATAGAGTAACCCGCGTTTACTCAACTGAATTCCATGCGTTCAGATCTTGAACTCCATGTATTCACCGAAAGATCATTAAAAGATTAATAGCTTACCCTCGTACCATACGGGTCTCACTGCTTCAAAGGAGAGTTGTGAGGCACAACTCTTTAGAAACTCCTGCAGAACCAGGACGATGTTCCATGGCCAAAATGGACATAATCATGAGAGCTGAACGAGTCAGAAAGGATATAGTGATAAGTATATCATCGCTTACACAAACGGTCGAACAGTTCAAAGAGCAAACCTCCACTGTCTACCAGTAAGGTCGGTATGCTTACTCGAGCGAAAGTTCAAGGAGCAAACCTCTACCTATCGTATGCTATATCTGATCGAAGAATTATCACCACATCAAATTCCATGTCTGTCTGTCTGGTGTGTGCTACTACGATATCAATCTCATCCATGTGGGGGATTGTTAGAAAATGTGGGTTTTAGACCCACATTGTCGAGTCATTTTGAGCTCCGATTTGAGTGTGCTTTGTGTGCGTGTTTGCAACAAGTCATGCTTGGAGAGTGTTCTCCTCCGCGAGAGCTTTCCAATGCATATTTAAACACTCAAAACGACTAAGGGATGGATGAGTTATGATTACTCAAAGTTGGTCCCTTAAGAGTGGAAATTTTGTTGTTAAACTTGAAGTCCCACATTGATAAGGAAAAGGAGTTTCCTTTGCTTTATATAGTACAACACAAGAGGAGTGTTCACTTGTGTTGGTTAAGTGTTCCTCCATCTCCTACGCGGGCGCGCAGGGGGGTGCGAATTGTGGGATTTCGAGGGGAAATTCGAGGCTTCGTAAGCCTTCGGGCTTTCCGCGTGTGCGACCTGCGGACACGAATGTAGCAGAAAATTGGGCCGAATAATCCCGGACTAGTTTTGCTAATTATTATTTCCACTGGGTTTGGGCTTAAAGATCTGACTAAATTAATTCGAATTTGGAATTAATTGTGGTAAATCAATTCCGTTTTTATAACGAATTTTTTCCACCGCCTTACCTTAACTAATTAACGCGGTTAATTAATAAAGGAAAATTGCCACCGACTTTTTAATTAGCACAGCTAATTAATTATGGCAATTGTGTAGCGCACAAGTTTTCCTATCCTATATATACTCGTGTAGAGCCTTAGGATTATTCATTCGAAAAAGACATCCTCTCCTCTAAACACAGCCTCTTCTTCCTTCGGTGATATTCTTGCTCGTTTCAAGCTCGCTGAGAGTGACGCTACTATAGCCTCACTGTAATCCGTTTTATCCTGGGAGGTGTTTCGCTCGCACATACGGTGAGGGCAAATACGCTTTAAGGAGACAGTCACGCACTGGACTCAGGTTCTTACGTTCTTGTCTCCTATTTTATTCGTTTTATTATTCAGTTATTCATACACACACGATCTACTATTTTGTACTATTTTCTGAGCATCATCAAAAAATGAAAATTGAACTTTTAGTTTTTAGTTGCATTCAGTTGCATCTGGTTGAATGTAGTTGCATATGCAACTGAATGCAACAAAAAATTGTAATTTAAATTTTCATTTTTTTACCAACTTCCATCTCTATATAAGGGCGTAGCAGAAAAAAAATGGAAATTTAACTTTTAGTTTTTAGTTGTATTCAGTTGCAACTAGTTGCATATGCAACTGAATGCAACTGAAATGCAACTAAAAATTGTAAGTTGAATTCAAAGCTCTAGTGATGGTGGTGGAGTTATGAGTGCCCCTACCGAGCCAGAAACAATTGAAATCAACTGATTTCAATCTCCAAAATCAACTATGCAACCAAATAATCAACTAAAAGCAACCTTTTAGTAAAATTGAGTTTCTTTCCTTCTCTCTCTCCAAACTCTTCCTAAACAATTCCCTTTCTATTGACATACCAGCTGTTGTTGAATCTCAACGATAATCCATCTCTCATATTTCGATTCAATAGCTTGAAAAAATTCAAATACAGTGCGATTCAGCTCGAAATCAATCTCGAAAACTTCTCCTTTTAAATCGAGATACATTGCACTTGTCTGTATTAGTTCTCGATCAATCCCTTAATTTTTAAATACACTCTATGACTTCATCATTTCTAATCTCCAACCGAGAGCTGGATACCTCAGCTTCCACAAGTTCAAGCGAATCGAAACGTAAAAAGAGAAGAAAAATCGACGCAAGCATTGTCCTAAAAGACAACAATCAATCTCAAAACCAACAAAACAGATCTCAAACCGATCGTACCACATGGAAATCCGCATCGGAGCACAAGGTCTACGCCACCAAACTCGTCGATGCTGGTAGATCGGAAGGGGAAGGCTGTGAATTAAGAAGGAAAGGAAGCTGGGTTCGATTTGTTGAAAATGACGAAGATGAACAAGAAGAAAACAAGATAAGATAAGAAAGGAAATGATTTTATTAAGATTAGAAAACAGGGGATTGTGTACGTATACCCCTCCCCCCTTCTTCATATCTCCTCCGCCCTCCTTACTTCTAAATTCAACCTCCCTCCTCCGCCCCATCCTCCGCCGCCCTCCTTACTTCTAAATTCAACCTCCCTCCTCCGCCCCATCCTCCGCCGCCCCTCCGCCGCCCTGCGGCGCCCTCCGCTTGTTTTTTCAATTCAATAATATCGAGTGTTGTTTAAACCTCGAAGATTCCAATCGATTCAATAAACCTTGTTTGTTTTTTCGGATCTAAGGATTTAAAGCTTTTTCCGATTGTTTTGGTTTGTTGTAAGATCGATTTGTTTCTTGTTGTCTCATCATTTGTGTGAGTTTTTTCCTCTGATCGATTGTGTCAGTTTGTTTTTGTATTGAGTTTTGGTGCTTCATTTTATGATCTTGGAGGCTTCTACGGAGATGGATAAACACTGTGATGAAGTGTTAGTGTGTTATACACATAGGTCTGCGAATATTGTAGCTCATTGCTTAGCTAGGGCGACATATTCTATGTCAGGTCTTTCGGAGCGGAATGTTTTTGCTCCAAATTTTATCATCTGTAACCTTGAGAAATTTTAATGCAAGTACGATTTTGTCAAAAAAAAAATGAGAGAGAGAGAGAGAGAGATTGGGGCTATGGATGAATACACAGTATTTTTGCAAATGAAACCTTTTAATTTTGAAAAGATAGTATAAATGCAATTTAATTACAAAGATGATATTTTTGCAAAAAGAAACTTTAAACCTAGTATTTTTGGTAAATTCCCTTAATTAAATTTGTGTTAAATAGTCAAAATTAAAACAAAAAAATAAGGAAAATTATGGTTATATAAAAATATAATTATAATATAAAATAAAATTTATTACATATAAAAATAAATCCGTCCATGATTATAAATTGGTATCTTTAAACATGGCACATCCAATATTTTTAAAATTATGCGGAGTAATTTCAAATTTTGATTAAGTTGGAATTTATATTGGAATTTGAAGTTGGAGCGAGAGTGGGAGAAGACAAAAGTATTATAGTTGTCTGACAAAAGAAGCTGCTGTTAAAGCCTGGCATAAAAAGGATAGTCAATGTATTCCATTTCCACGTGGCATATGTGCAGCCTCAGACAACACATAGTAATTTCCAAACAAGGGTACTAAAATGTATACTTATAACTGTCTCAGTTCTGTTTTCTTGAATCCCACTTTTATTTCAGCTGCTTTAACTTCTCCTTCACGATTCAATTCTGTGTGTTTTTTTATTCTCATTAATTTCTTGACCTGAAAATCACAAGAATCTCATTTGTACATACAGACCCTTTCAAAGTTTGAATTTGTGTCTGGTATTTATATAACTGAGCTGAAAAGAGATCCAAAGGAAAAAAGAAAAGTTGGTAAAGAAAGATTCTTGATACTTTCTGTTGGATTTTCTTGATTTGTAAATGGTGATTTGATTGGAGAATTTATGGGGTTTTGGATTGGTTTACTTGAGGCTTTAGCAGCCTCTTTTTGCAACAACAAAAACAGGTAAATTTTGTGTGTTTTTCTGGTAGAATTTTTAGTAAATTTTAGTTAATGGGTGTTTTTAAGATGATTCGATTTGTTTTTGGTATAAATTATTTGAAGTTTTGACTTGGGGTTTGGATTGTGGATTAGGGTGATGTAGGTAATGTTTATAGTTTTTTCTATTAGGTTTGACTAGAGCTAGAATTTGACAATATATGTCTGGTTTTGACATTTTCAATCTGTTGTACTTTGTTGAAGTTCTTTACAAAGAAATGCAAACTGCAAACTGATTTGTACTGATTCTAACAACAGCTGTATCTTTGTCGGTTTCGATGTTTCAAATATGTTGTTAAGTTTCTTGTTGGACAATAACAATATTTCTTGGTTGTTTGAATGTTTGCCAAAAGGGTGAAAAAGTATGAGGAGTAAGATTTTGATCAAGGAGCGGGGAAGACAAAAAGGAAGCAAGAGGTTGGGAAAACTAATGGCGTGTCTCCGATCGCCCGAGAAATTTAAAATGGATGAGGTGATTTCTTCATCCAAATCACCTGCTAAGGATCATTCAAGAAGTGGCCATTCTTCTCGAACCGATGAGAATGAACATAAACTAGATGTTGGCAATATTGAGGAGGCTGAATCATCTCTGCGCGAGAGTGGTTCTCTTAATTATGAGGTCGTTATCTATTTATTAGATCTCCTTATTGCAGGCTCTTGTTAAATGTTTACAACTGTAGTGCTTTAATTGTTTTTACATTTCTTATTCATTTGTTAGTTTAACCTGTTCTAGTTCTAGTTTTCTCTTTCTTTCATTCAATTGACTTTAATCTAAATAAGTGTTTTCTGTATTGAGATAAACACAAAACGAAAATTATGTAATTATCTTTTTATACATTGCAGGAAGCAAGGGCATTGTTGGGAAGATATGAGTATCAAAAGGGAAACATTGAAGCTGCATTGCATGTGTTTGAAGGGATAGATATTGCTACCATTACTCCAAAAGTTAGAATCACTCTTGGTATAAAGGGAGATACTCGTAGACAACGTTCACATAGTTTTGCCACCCCGCCAATGTCTGTTCGCACCGTTAGTTTGATCCTAGAAGCATTTTTTTTGAAAGCAAAATCGTTACAAATTTTAGGAAGATGTAAAGGTAGGTTCACGTGTCAGTTTTAATTGTGATACACTATGTCTGCTTAACCACAATTTTGACAGGTCATACTGCTTATTTTTTGTGTTGTAATCCTCTTTGTAGCTGAGTTAGATTTAGTAGTAAGGAATGCAAAACTTAACCTTAAGGATTTGGGCTTACCAAGATCATGTATTTATCTTATTTATCTTATTTATCTTAACGTCACTTTAAGGCCCATTATATGGGTCAAAGAGTGGATCACTAGGTTGTTCTTGCCTTTTTGGCAAAGCCCACCATAGCGCACAATTTCAATATTTCAATAAATGAGAATATTAGGGATAGAAGGGACTCGAACCTAGACCTCCCACATCCAGAGCTCTGATACCATGTTAAATTACCAGTTCTCCTAAAACCTTGAGTTTGGCTTACCAGGATCATATATTTATCTTAATACTTTTCATGACTAACTTCCCCCTTTTTCAGTTGTTGGATTTAGCTAAAAACATCCATCTTATAACTAGTGACGTTGACATTATTAGATTATCATAAAGTTGCAAATGTTATTCTACTTGATTGGGTATTACAGTTAAATTTGTTAAGAGTCTGTGTAGGATTTCCATGTCTTAGGACACACTGCACACTCCGTCATGTGAAGCAGCATTGTTATGCATTTGTGCACGATTTCTTTTTTATGTGCTCATTGTCATATCAGGAGGAAGCACTGCAAGCTAGAAGTAAGAACGAACCTGTTATTGTATCGCTAATGTGTGTCCCTTGTTTTTGCAGAAGCAGCTCAATCATGCGCAGTTATTCTGGATATTGTTGAATCTTCATTACCTGCAGGTTTGCCTGAAGATTTTGCTGCTGACTTTAAATTGCATGAGACTCTTAATAACGCAGTTGAGTTGCTTCCAGAATTGTGGAAACTTGTGGGCTCTCCACGAGAAGCAATATTTTCATATCGGAGGGCTCTCCTCCATAAATGGAATCTGGACACAGAAACAACAGCAAAAATTCAAAAAGAATTTGCTATTTACCTATTATATAGTGGTGGAGATGCTATTCCCCCAAACCTTCGGTTCCAAATGGATAGTTCATATGTACCCAAAAACAACATGGAGGAGGCTATTTTATTGCTAATGATTTTGCTAAGAAAAGTTTCACTTAAAATGATTAGATGGGACCCAGCTATTCTGGATCACCTTTCATATGCTTTGTCCATCTGTGGGGGACTAGGTGCTTTGGCTACTGAATTAGTGCAACTGCTTCCTGGGATTATTAAGCGGAATGATCGGTACCACACCCTAGCTCTCTGTCACTATGGAGAAGGTGATGATTTGGGTGCTTTAAATTTGTGGAGAAAATTGCTGAGAAGTGGAGATGATTCAGCCAACATTCAAGCATTATTGATGGCTTCGAAAATCTGTGGTGAGAATTCTAGTTATGTTGAGGGAACTGATTATGCTCTCAGAGCTCTAGAGAATGTGAAGGGAACATGTGACGAGAGAGCTGGTGTTGCCAATTCTTTATTGGGCATTTCACTATCGGCACACTCGAAATCAAATGTAACTGATCTTGAGAGGGCTAAGATACAATCTGAGTCACTTTTGTCCCTTGAAACAGCTGGGAGAATGACCAAACTGAGTGATCCAAGAATTGTTTATCATCTCAGTTTAGAGAATGCAGAGCAAAGGAAGTTGGACGCTGCACTATACTATGCAAAATTGCTTCTGAAATTAGAAGGGGGTTCTAAAATTGCAACGTGGATATTGGTGGCTCGGATATTGTCAGCGAAGAAACAATTTGATGATGCTGAAACAATTATAAATGCTGCTCTGGATCAGACTGGAAAATGGGATCAGGGAGAATTGCTGCGAACTAAAGCTAAAGTGCAATTTGCACAGGGTCAATTAAAGAATACGATAAAGACATATACGGAACTTCTTGCTGTTCTCCAGGTCCGAAGTAAAAGCTTTGGATTTGAGAATAAACTTCTAAAGGTACATGTCATCATGTCACCAAGTAATAGTTATCCTTCAGCAAAAAATGTTTCTATTTTTTTCGAAAGAGTCGCTAAATTAATGTTAGGTGTTATATCGCTTGTACTTTATCCATCAATTTGTATGCTGCTTTACCTAATTAAGTACCTGGACAGTATACACGAGTCACCAATAAGGCCCATGAACTAGGTAAGCAACCTCCATAGCCTGGTGCTCGTGTAAGGTCTACCCGAGAAGTGGGCCTACAAGACATTTCTGCTCTTGACATCGTTGGCTGTGAACTTGTGATAAAGTTGTTTGTATACTTGTCTTCTTTCATTTATGTATTCGTCTGGAATAGTAGAAAAGTTGTAATGTATTTGCAACTTGTATGGTGCATGTATGTATTTGATATCCGTGTATAATATGATGCATGTCTGTCCAGTTCCGAAAGATTTTCATGTCAAGAATTCAATAGAACTTGCTACCATTAGTTATATTCTGTTTGAAATGAACTGTAATGTTGTATTCAAGGTAAATTAAGCAAGACATTTGCATGCTGCATGAATGATGCACTTCATTATTAGAAGAATAACTTTCTTAATACTTAAAAGACTCGAAGGAAATTTTGATTATAAACCAGTCTTAACTTTCAGCATTATGTTTATAGTAGATATTTCATGGACTAGGGTAGTTGCAGCAGCTACTATTCAATATTTAGTAAATTTCTAATTTGTTTTTTGTACTAATGTCACAGGATGCTGTTAATTGGAATAAAAGCTTAGAAATGGATGCATGGCATGATCTGGCGTTTGTATACATAAGTTTATTGCAGTGGCGAGACGCTGAGATCTGCCTTTCAAAATCCAAGGCCATTAGGCAGCATTCTGCATCTAGATGGCATGCTACTGGTACACCCTTGTTACCATTTTGTGTAATTTTTTTTTTTTTTCAATCTTTAATGAACCATCTACGTGACATCATCAACATTTAGGATGGTATCTCCGAAATGCAGGAAATGATGAAGCATGAAAACCTTAGTATGTGACCAAATTCATGCAGTGCAGGCCTTTATGAATATTAGTAATTTGATTTAAAACCGAATCAAACTAGAGTCATATAATCGCATTGCATAATAAGTATAATATGAGCACTGTTCTTAGTTCTTGTTTAATAATGTTTTACCATCCAAATGCCCATCTAAATTTAGTTCATGTTTTATCCATATGTTTGTCATCCAAGTGCCTATCTAACGCTAGCAGTTTCTTCTTTTACGCAATAGGTCATCCTAAATTGATCATCTAAGGGAACCAGACTCGTAGTCAATTGATAACTAGAAACAAGGACATGCTTTATGTATATGTATATTATTTTAGCATAAAAGATGACCAAGAATACTCATGTTTGAGTTAAATCTTTGCTCTTACATGCTGTGAAGATAATGTACTCTTGTCTCTTCACGATGATTTCAGGCGTGCTTTATGAAGCGAAGGGGCTTCACACAGAAGCTCTAAGAGCTTTCGAGATTGCTTTAGATGAAGACCCAAAGCACGTCCCAAGTCTTGTCTCCATGGCTGTGGTCCTTAAACAGGTTAATGGGCCGTCTCTGCCAGTTGTTAGAAGCTTTCTGACAGAAGCATTACGACTCGACCGGATGAATTATTCTGCTTGGTATAATCTTGGCATGCTCTATAAAGACAAGGGCATGACAATGGCACTTGAAGCTGCTGAATGCTTTGAAGCTGCTACACTCCTCGAGGAGACTGCACCGATCGAGCCATTCAGATGATATACAGTTTATATTATTTTTAAAGATTATTGAAATTTACGGTGAACAAGTTGTAAACCTCTATAGAGCATAATCACACTGAATTATAATGAGAAAAAAGCAATAAACATAGAACTTGTAATACAATTTCTGGATCATGATTCTAGTAAGATAATTACCAGTACATCTAAATTTTTTAATTTTACAACTTGCACAGAGGGTTGATTCTGATGTAAATATTAACTGGTTTACAAATACTTTTTGGTCATTTACGCAAGTTCACGATTTTTGAAAGTTTAAGAGTGGGAATAAATGATTTAAAAGGCAGAGAAAAATCATTTTGCTAAATCATATGTTTATGCATTATAAACTAACAAAATTTAAGTTAGGCATTTTTTTAAACGGAGAAAATCTCAATGACTGTCATTTAGACAATAATTATTTCATTTACGAAATTAATACTACCAAAACCACTTGCAATAATAGTATTTATATTTACAGTACTTGAGCATAATCAAAAACCATTCATTTCTATGGAAACAAACAAGATTACCAAAGGTAGAACCAAAAGTTTCATACACAAAGCCCAATCCAATTTTGTTATACCATATCTTCAAACTTATATTTAAGATTGTCTAAAAAGTGAAACTAACAAGCTGCAATCCCAACTAAAAGAGATGAATTTCGATAGAATTATGACCAACAAAACCCTGCTCAACCAGAAAAGCATCACCACTCATGGAATTTCACAAACAAAGGGATGCACGCTTTTATACTCCCCGAGTTCAGCTCCTCATATCCAATGGTGTATTTAGATTGATATAAACTATTATCTCTTCGCCTTTCTAGCACACCAGGGATGACCTTAGAGATGATGAGCCCACAATATGTGTGCAAGACGCCCAGCGAATAACAGATTCACTCACTATTAAATCTATAGGATCAAGTTCACCAAGTCCAATTGTATGATTCCTTTTGCTACGGCTGCTTGTAGGCATAGGTTCACTTTTCCATTCCCCTCTTTGCAGTTCTATCCTGTGCTCCATTTCTCCAAACTCGTCCTCGAGATCAGGCAGCATAAATTTCGGTACAACTGGATCTGCAAGATAAGACAAGAAAGCAGTTTAATTTGCAAATGCTTTAAAGCTAAATATATTTAATGCTGTATCAAGTTTGATTAGGCAAAAGTTGATATGCTTAAGGTGGCTAATTTGTTTGCTCAGCACTAAAATTGAAAACAAAAAAATAATAATAATAAAGAAGAAAAATAAGACAGATATATAAGAACAGATAGTAAGAGGCAGTCCGACTAACATTAAGGCCTAGGGGGCAGTGGAACCTACTAATTATTCCCAAATTTAGTATATGTATCCTTTCAAACCAGAAGGTGTCAGCCTTTTAGTTTAAAAGGTGCCTTGGTCATAAATCAGACAGCTAAGAAGAGGAGAGGAGTAGAGACCACCAGACACAAAGGAGGTCGGTGACTGCAAAAGTTAACAGCAAGGTTTAGCGACCGGTGGCACTGTGGCAGCTATCGCCGTTAAAGGCTATTATTAGCAGAGCTCTCTTTAAAGTTTTAATCTCGCATTCCCATAGGTATATCTCAATCACCTTCTATGGGTTTTTAATCTAGACCTAAACATGAGGATTTTTTCATTCTTGACCAAGACTATTTATAGAATATTTTGAATGTTATTCCTAATTGTTTACGTGTTTACTGAGGTTCTTGACATATTTTATATAGCTGCTTGGTATTCTGGTATACGCTGCTTTACAGACTGCACCGTGTCACTGTACTGCCTTAATTTGTTGAGCACCTCATCACGCCTAGGTGAAATTAGTCATGACCCGTCGAGTCAACGAAAAAACAAGGACCTGAATTCTCTAAACGCTTAAAAGGACTTTGTAGTGACATATATCCCCCGCCCCGCCCCGCTCCTCTCCACGTGCAATTACAATTATTTAAAAATAGTATACGATTTATTTCATGTATATATGGAATATGTAGATTAGAATAATATATACATAGATAGATAAGGGGGCCTTGACTTATGCAGTGGAAATTCAACATGCACAAGTCCTATAAGAATCACAACACTGACAATTATATGGTCATCATTTCCATCAACAGACAAAAACAAACAAATTCCTTTGTAGAAGCAGAACGAAATTTCATGACTCTGTTTAATGCATACATCAGCAAAAATTGAAACATAAAACAATTATCTGGGGCAGTACCTTTATCCAATGTTGGCAATTTTCCTTCACAATCCAATGACTTATTGCTTGGCTGAAAAGTAGAACATGGACTGAAGAAGGTAAAACTTGGCATTGTAGGAATCGGGGATGAAAAATCGGGTACATTAGGTTCATAGCTGCTGCTAAAAGAAAAACCTCCAGATATCGAGCAAGGAGTACTTTGGTCAATTAAGAAAGAAGAAAATGATGATTTGCAGGTAAATACAGGTGAACTTTCCAAGTTGTTATCAACTACTGCAGGGGATGCGTCACTGAAGCAGTAGTCCTGATTCATTGCCAACTGTGGGTTCGAGAGACAACCAGTCATTGCCTCCACTTGCCCATAATTCAGATTCAATTGCTTCAACTGATCCTCACTTGCATGTAATGAATCTCTTAACCAAGAATGAGCTGCAAAAGGCATTGGCCATCATTTAGAAAATAATTATTGTTTGGTTAGGACAAAATCAAAAATAAAGTATTTGATATTGTTAAGCAACCAAGAGGAAGGCCCAACAGGATCTTTATATTATATCTAACACTCCCCCTCACTCGAAAGCCCATTTATGGGTCGAGAGTGGATCACGGGCGCCCATCTTTGGGACATTAATTTGCCTTCGGGTCCGAAATAAATTTTTGAGAATATTGGGGGTCGCAGAGAGTCGAACCTAAGACTTTTGCGTGTCTGAGCTCTGATACCATGTTAAGTAACCAACTCATCTAAAACCTTAAGGTGCTAGAGGAAGGCCCAACAGGATCTTTATATTATATCTAACAAATATCAATAATAAGTTACCGTACAATTTCCATTTAATTAGGGTGCTGAATATTGTACATAGTCAATTTTGGAAATAAAGAATCATTACGACCACTATATAGGATATACTCATATGCAGTGGTTTAAAGCCTTAGCATGCCTGAAAGGCTGAAAAATTCTAGAATACAATCCTTTTATATCACCTTCCAAATTTTGCAAATAACAGACACATTACCGTAAAGATATCGAACATACACTCAATCAATCTTACCTAGAACCTGTTTTGCTGTAAGCCTCTTGGATGGATCAACACAGAGCATTCCTGATATCAAGTCCTTGGCAGACACTGATATGTGATCCCAAAGATCAGAGGAAAACCGTAGATCTGCTGCCCTTACAGCGTCAAAGATCTTTGACTTCGTCTTTCCCCAAAAAGGAGGTACGCCACTTAAAAGAATGTAGAGTATGACCCCGGCACTCCACACATCAGCAGCTTGGTTATAACCTCCTGCAAGTACCTCTGGAGCTATATAAAATGGGCTACCAACAGTCCCATACAGATACTGCCCTGTCGACATAAACTTTTATTCAAAAATTTGAACATTTAAGTAGCAATAAGACTCTTATGAAAGGTTGATTTTTTCCATTTGAAAGTGATAAGGGTTTACTATTAAGAATTGATATAAATTTTCGCATGTGACATGATATCTATCAGCTAAGCAGCAAGTAGAATTTACAACAGTATATATGGATTTAACCAGACAGAAAGCTAACCTGGTCTGATGTAGGTTGCAAGACCGAAGTCTGCTAATTTGATCGGTGAGGAAGAAGACTTCGTAGCCAACAAGATATTTTCTGGCTTTAAATCTCTATGAACAATACCGTTATCATGACAATACATAACCACTTGAAGCAGATGCCTAAACAGAATTCTAACCTCGGACTCGCTAAACTTTGTCTGTTTCTCAAGCCGGTGAAAAAGCTCCCCTCCTGCACAAAGCTCCATAACAAGATGCACATAATCTTCTTCCTCATAAACTGCTTTAAGCTCCACAACATTAGGGTGGCCAGATAACTTGGTCATGATTTCGATCTCAAGCTTAACGCTACGCAGGTCATCTACAGTTACTAATCTTTCTTTAGATATAGACTTGCAAGCCAAAACCTCACCGGTCAACTTATCCGAACAAGCCCTAATGATACCGAATTGTCCCAACCCCAAATGCTCTCCAAGAACATACCGGTCCTTAAAATTTGAGACTCGAGTCGACTCTATAATCGTATCAGTCAAGCCCGCAACTTTGAAACAATTACAAGGTACAGTTAAAGATTCAGAAATAATACCACTCTTGGCCAAGTCCATACCAAAGAATCACAACACACTTAGTAACCCCAAACCCCTAGACCTAAATTGCATCAGTTCTATAAATACATACTGCAATTTAGACTTCAAAGCTTAAATCTTTACTGGGAAAGCCTGTAAAAACATCATCATACAATTTTCTTAAACCCATATTAAATACTATAAATTAAAAAGAACCCATGTGCTAGAAACAAGACATACAGCTTCAAATTCATACAAATTTCTTTGAAACCCATAACTAATAAAATGAAAATATATATATATATATATATATATATATATATATATATAATAAAAAGAACCCATGTGCTAAATTCTCATACAGATCCAGTTACAAGAAAGGATGTCTTTAATTACACATAAAATTAAAGAAACAACTTAAAATTAATCAAAATCTTGACAAAAAAAAAACAGAAAATTCAAACAGAAAGAAAAAGGAGAGAAATTTAGAAAGACCAATTATGAGTTGAAAACGAAGGCCCAAGAGAAGAAGAATTCAAGAATCTATGGAGAAAACATATAGATACAAACATGTATGTATAGAGAAAAGAAGAGTTTTTAGAACATACCAGTTAAAGAAAGAAGTCTGTCATTAGAGTGGGAAGTTAAAAGTAGTGTTGTGTTGGTGATGTTGTAATGTGCTGTACTGTTGTTGTTAGAATGAGAATGAGAAGCCAAAGTTCAAAAAAAGCTCCTCAACCGGCAACTTGGACTACCGGTTTCACTTTTCACTAACAACTCTGATCACCACTTAGATTTTTATAATTGCGCCTCTTGGCAGTCGGGTCGGGTCGGGTTCTGCTCATCCAAATCTCAACATATTTCATCCTATTCAAAGTCAATTCGAATCCAAAAAATATCTTAACCCGGAATTCGAAATTTCTTGAATTTAGATAATGTATGAAACCCGATTAACTAAAATTAACAAATCCAATTTTAAAATTAAATTAATTATGGAAAATTTACTTGTAAAAAAATCAATTCTCCGTGAAATCTATACTATTATATAAAAGCCGAAACATTAAAAGTTTTGGTACCTGTTTTTTGGTACGTAGTGAATTTACTTATTTACCCTTCATTATAAAGAAAACTATATATGATATCTATACTATTAAAACTCCTAAAATAAATAATAACATAATATAAATTAATGGTAAGTAGTCAATTGCCTTTTTTCATATTTACTTTTAATTGAAGATATTATCTTTTATTAACACCTAAAAACATCAATCGTATAATATTTTCCAATCATTAATATTTCCTTTCGAATAAACACGTTACCTTTTTAATTTAAAACTAATCTTACAATCATTAATATATACCCGAAAATATAACATCATATTTTTCAATTATTAATAAAATATATTAAAAATATGTATACGTTGTTTATAATAAGGAAACATTAGCCGAAATATTAAAAATTTTGGCACCTATTTTTTGGTATATGTTTTTTAGTATTTCGTGAATTTACTTATTTAACCTTTATTATAAAGAAAAATATATACAATATCTATACTATTAAAGCACATAAAATAAATAATAACATAATATAATTATGGTAATTAGTCGATTGTCTTTTTCACACGTACTTTTAGTTGAAGATATTACCTTTTATAAACACCTAAAAACATCAATCATATCATATCTTCCAATCATATCATATCTAGCAATAATTAATATATACCCAAAAAAATCACATCATATCTTCTAAACATTAACAAAATATAATAAAAATCTGTATACTACGAATAATGACCATTAGATTTTTAGTAAAAAAATTAAAATCGTTAGATCTAATAATTAAATATATTATATTCATGGTTCGAATTCTATCAACGACATATTTATTTTAAAATTTTATAATATAAATTTTAAATCATGTATATCATTATTTATATTAAATTATTAATATTAAAATTAAAATAAAATTTTGTAAACAATAATTATATAAAAATATAATTATAACATAAAATAAAAAAATTTACATACGTTTATAAGGTAGTAGTATTTTATAATCGTAGGAGGTGACAAATTATCGACACTGTAGTTGTGATTCTGTGTTAGGCACCATTCACAAAATCGAAGAGATAATTTAGTGCCTGTTTGGCAACTTGAAAAATAAGTGATTTGGGGTTTATAAGTCCAAAAGCACTTTTAGCAAGTGTTTGTGTAAATTAGCGGGTTATTTGCTAAATTTTTGGAAATAAGTTGAAAGTTAGAAATTTTAACATTCAACTTTCAGCTTATTTTTATTTCTCGATACACGTAATATATAATATTTTTCAAATCTTCAAAATCATATATCTTTTGATCCGTTCATTAGAAAATTGATATGTATATATCAAATTTTTCTACTCGTCGAGATCCATCCATTGATATCCATTAATGTATATTAAAAAAACAATTATTTTGAAAATAAAAAAAAAATGAACTTATAAGTTCTGATTTACCAGACAGTTCTGATTTACCAAACACTCTATACCTTATAAGCTCTGATTTATTTATCACTTATATAACACTTATCACTTTAAACTATAAATTACTTATTTTAAGGTAAGCCAAACGTACTAGTGTGTATATTTAACATTTGGGTATATTTCGGATTTCGGGTTTTGATCGAATTCAGATTGGATATCAAATTACGGATTGGTAAACATAAAATCTAATTCTAAAAAATTTCAGGTTATTTTAAATCCATATTCAAATCAAATTCAAAAATTCGAGTTTAATATATCTAAAAAATAAAATTTCAAATTAAATATCCATAGGAACGAATTAATTCGCTATCCCTATTGACCTCTCGGACCACTACGAATCGGTAGTCTTCTATACTATACTATTATAAGCGAAATAGGGTATAATTGGTTGGTTGGTCGGTTGGTTACCACCTTCCAAAAAGTTTGTTAACACCTTCCAAAAATGGAAAAATAAATTAAAATGCATATAAAATTTTATTTTACTTGATAACAAATTTTTTTAATTACACTCCAATTAATATTCAGTTACATATGAATTATTTTTATAATTTAAAAATAATTTAAAAAACAAATAATTATAATACTATATAAATAGTATGAATAGTCTTAATTTATATTTTATAAATTGATCTTTAAATGATAACAGATCTTATATAAGATAATATATAAAAAAATCATTAATATTTTTACCATTATTCTTGAAATCTATACTATACTATTATAAACGAAACATGTTATAATTGGTTGGTAGGTCGGTTGGTTACCACCTTCCAAAAAGTTTGTTAACACCATCCAAAAATGGAAAAATAAATTAAAATGCATATAAAATTTTATTTTACTTAATAACAAACTTTTTTAATTACACTCCAATTAATATTCAGTTACATACTCTTTTAGCTATATTCGTTCACAAGAATTCATTAAAATATTAACATGGAGTTTAAAGTGTAAATAAAAAAATTACGTAATAAACTATGTTATATTAAGGAGTTTAATGTACTCCTTGACTAACACTTTCCCAAGAAAATTTCAACAACTTCCTAAAAGAACTAATTCAAAAATAAAATAAGTGTAAAATAAAAATTGTTAAAGTAATCTAATAAAATCTACGCATTGAGTTGAGTCCATGTACTGAAATAATTGAAATATACAAATAAAATTATTTAGTTATTATTTTGTACTATACTATTAAAAGCAAAACAACGTATATTTGGTTAGTTGATTGGTTGTTTAACGTCTTTAAAAAAAATTTAACTCCTTCCTAAAAATAATGAGTAAAAAAATTGTATTAAATATATTAATTTAATTATTGTAAACAACAAAATTTACCAATAAAGCACAAAAATTTATTTTAAAAAAATTATGAAATGTGTTAAAAATTCAAAATTCAATTAAATTATATATAATTTATTAAAAATGAAAAACCACATATTTTATAAAATTATAAACATTTTCAGTTATATCCCGATTAGAATCATCGCCCGCACACACTTCTTCCTACTATTCTTTCTTCTACGATTTTATATTATACTAAATAAATTTTAAAAAATATATATTGAATTCTTAAGATATTATTTACCAATAAGGAATAAAACTATATTTTTAAAAAATTAAAAAATGTTTTAAAAATTCCAAATTCAATTCAATTATATATAATATTTATTAAAAATAAAAAATCACATATTTAATAGAATTATAAGCGATTTCAGTTATATCACAATTAGAATCATCGTCCGCACACACTTCCTACGATTCTTTTCTCTACGATTTAGGTTATACTAAATAATTTTTCAAAAATATCTATTGATTTATTAAGATATTTAACAATAAATTTAAATATAACATTAAATTAATGATATTTATATTTGTCATTAAATTAAGTATAGAACATATGTAAATTTAAAATTAATAATAATTTTTTTAAAATTTTATATTAAATCAAATAAATAATATATTAATTTACAACAATAATATATGATGGTTAGTTGGTTGGTTAATATCTTTCAAAAAAATTGTTAACACCTTCCTAAAAATAACAAGTTAAAAAAATTGTATTAAAAATATTAATTTATTTTTAATAAATAAGAAACTTTACGAATAAGACACAAAAATGTATTTTTAAAAAAAAATTAAAAAACGTGTTAAAAATTCTAAATTCAGTTAAATTATATATAATTTATTAAAAATAAAAAATCAAATGTTTTATGGAATTATAAACGTTTTCAATTATATCTTGATTAGAATCATCATCCGCATGCACTTCTTCCTACGACTCTTTCCTATGATTTTAAGTTATACTAAATAATTTAAAAAAAATATATCTACTAAATTCTTAAGACTTTCAACAATAAATTTAAAATTAACATTAACATTAATGATATTTATTTATGTCATGAAATTAAGTATAAAACATAGGTAAATTTAGAATTAATAATAAAATTTATTAAAATAAATTTTATATTTAATTAAATAATGTATGTATTAATTCACAATAACAATATATGGTAGTCCGTGCTTTGCACGGGTTATAGGCTAGTATTTTTTTATAATCAGATTGTCGAGATTTTAGTCAAAAAATTATGTATAACATATATTCGAAATTCTTTGACATTTTATATAATTAAAAATATATGTAATCTACTTTATCATGCATTTTTATTTTTCAATAATATTATAAAATAGTTTAAGAATCTCATTCAGAAATTATTAATTTAACCATAGAAAAATTAAGATAACTTTAAAATTTAAAATGGAGAAAATATTATTAAATATTGTTATAATTAATGTTTTTACTTTCATATGTTTAATCAACTACAATTTACAGTTAAACCTCGATAAATGAATATGCTCGGGACCAGAAATTTTATTCATTAATCAAAATTATTCATTTATCGAGGTAAAAAATACACTATCTCTATTATGTCGGGACCGGAAAAAATTATTCTTATTCGTTTATCGAATATTCATTTATCGAGGTTCTACTGTAGATAACAAAAAAGTAATTTACATTTTATATTCCTTTAATTTTGAAATTTTACAATTAGCATTTAATAGTTTTAGAATAAATATTTTTACATCCTATAACTTTAGTACACATTGCATCCCCTGCATTATTTTTCAACAAAATTGACCGTTACTATTACAATTACACAAGGACATTTTATTCATTTAATTGAATAAACATTATTAAAAAATAAAAAAAAATCATAATACGTTTTTATTGCAAATACTTTATATTCAGAATTAATAGAATTATAAGTGGTTACATTAATATTGTTTTTAAATAGAATGATGATAATTTTTTTAATTATTAAAAATTTGTATTTTGATAATACTAAATTAAAAATACTACACTTTAAAAAAAATGAACTACTTATATTCTTTAAAACACATTCATTTTGGTTTTGATAAAATATTTGCCATTCGTAAAAAAGGGTACTTTATGTTTTTAAAAAATATTAATGAAATTTGTATTTTAAGTTTATTTTATTTTCTGAAAAGCAATTTTCCTATCTAATGATCAAAATAGTTCTTCATTGACTAACATAATGGTCGAAGTTAACGAAATTTATAAATAAGAATGGAAAATGTCACAATTTACAAATATAAAGGATCTAAAATATTTATTTGCAAGTTATAAAACTTAAGTTGCATGATTATATCTTGAAAAATGGATTAATCTAATGTTTTAGTATTAATAAATCTTCTTGTTCGTAAAAAAAATCAACGATTGTTTCTGTTTACGTTTGATTCGACTCGACTGTGTTTATAGATGTCTATGACATATTATTAATGAATTAAATTTCACTAAGCCGTAGCTCAGTTGGTTGAGTTTACCTCTAATCGACTCGGAGGTTCTGGGTTCGATACTCGCTTACCACGAGATTTGTCAATGAACAGATACTTATTGTAAAAGGCTATAAGTCAAAATATTCAAAAAAAAAAAAAAGAATTAAATTTCACTCAAAAAAAAAAAAGTTCGAGAAATTTTCGAAAACTATTCATGTCCAAGGTCCTGCGATCCTCTCCATGTTGGCCGGGAGTTAGATTTTGTTGCATGTTTGTAAATCATCAATATCAATATATATATATAAAGGAGGATAGCGGGAGTTTAGGTGGTGCTCTAATATCGTCTCAATCGATTTTTCTAATTTTCTAAAATTTTAAATACTAATAAATATAAAAATATCAATTAGCATATTTGAAGTAGAATAGGTGTTCGAATTTATAAAGGAGAAGAGTTCGAATTTATAGGGAAGACATATGATTAAAAGTTCTATTGAAAGTATAATAAGTATTTATAAGGCATACGATTAAAAGTTCTATTGGAAGTAGAATAAGAGTTCGAATTTATAGAGAATAAGAGTTCGAATTTATAAATAAAAGTTCTACTAGAACTAGAGTAGGTGTTTAAATATATAGAGCAGACATATAATTAAATATTTTATAGAAAGTACGATCTTCTAAATTATATATTTTTTATATAAGTTAATTATACTTATATTAGGAAAATTTATTCATAAATCCAATACTATTGTCATGAAAAAAGTCATCGTATTTAAAAAGAAAAGAATTAATGTATTAACATAATAAAAGAACAATGAGTAAAAGAACAATCTCATGCAATCCAATACTATTGTCATGAAAAAAGTCATCGTATTTAAAAAGAAAAGAATTAATGTATTAACATAATAAAAGAACAATGAGTAAAAGAACAATCTCATGCAGGAATCCTAAATAAATACATGAATATCTATAATATAAAGAGAAAATAATATGTATTTTCATTTTCTAAAAACTACAAAAAATTTAGAAAATCTAGAAAAAGTATAAATTGGAATTCACTCTATTTTTTAGGTTTTGATTTCAAGAAAAAAAATTGTTGTGTAAGATAAGTATCATCAATAATATGTAATGAAGTTAGAATTTCGATCCCAAACGAGAGCGGCTCGAAATGTGTTTAACATGAAGACGGCTCACTATAAAAGATTGTACTAGCTATTAAAATATCATATGATGTTATAAATTTTATTTTATTTTTAGGATTTGATTTTTATGGATAAACATTATCATACAAGTAATATATGTAAAAGTTAGGTTTTTTGTCTTAACGAGAGAGCGAATCAATAGTAAAAACTGTGTTTAACAAGAAAGCGGTTCATTAGATAAGACCGTATAAAAGATGTTTAAATATATAATTAATACATAAAATAAAATGTTTTATTTGAAGTAGAATACGAGGACGGTGGAGACGTCTTATACGATTTTTTAAAACTGTACATCTTTTTTCCTAGAAATCCTTTATTTTAACTTTTTTATACAAGTTAATTATACTTGCATTACAAAAATATATCCATAAATGCAATATTATTTCCGTAACGAAAAGTCTTCGTATTTTAATTTTTTTTGATATGTTAACATAACAGAAAGACATTCAAATGCGGAAACTGTAAATAAATACAAGAATATCTATAATATACAGAAAATATAACATGTATTTTCATCTTTTAAAACTCCATAAATATTAGAAAGTTTAAAGAATATAAGAATTGGAATTTACTCTCTTTATATGATGAAGTTAGAATTTCAGTTTCAAATAAGAGTGGCTCGAAACGTATTTAACGGGAAGACGGCTCGCTAGAAAAGATTGTATTAGCTATTAGAATTTGATACTGAAGTCATAATTTTTTTTTTTATGGTTCGATTTTGTAGATAAAAAATATTATATAAGTATTTATAATATATGTTAAAAAGTTGGGATTTCAGTTTTAACGAGAGAGCGGCTCAATCGAAAGAATCGTATTTAACAAGAAGTTGATTCATTAGAGAAGATTATTTAATTACTAAAATTTAATATTGATATTATAATATAACGTAAATGTATTGAATTTTTTTAAAAATATTGTAACGCCGCCGTGAAGCGCGGCTTTATCAACTAGTTATTAACTAAATCAAGGGAGATTAGTGATTCATTTTTTCGATTATGATAAGATGAAAGAAAAATGTTAGAAATTTCAGAAAAAGGTTACAAAAAAAATCATAAATATCACGTGTACCTCCAACATTGGTTGTAAAATTTTAAAATGAAATAGATGTCCTTCATTTTTCAACTACATTAAAAATTTTCATTTTATCATTTGAATAATTTTGGAAGTTTCGTAACATTATTATAAAAGTAATTAAATAGAGAAAAAATTTGTGACTTCACTAAGTAATCTACTTACCAAATAAAAGTTTATTTCAAATAGTCAAAGAAAAATGAATTTTCTCGGGTTCCATTTATGAAAACTTAACATAGTTCCGGTTTGATATTGCTATTGCAGACCGTAATAAGGAGCTTGTTTTTGAAAATTAGGTAAAAAATTATTTCGTAAACCTTAAAAAGTAGGAGTTTAGTTCTGAAAAATAGGTAAAAAAAAAATTGTGTTAAGTAACCAACTCATCTAAAATTTTAAGGTGTTAGAGGAAGACCCTAAATGGATCGTATGCTATATTTCAACACTCCCCTTCACTCGAAATCCCACTTTTTGGGGTTGAAGAGTGGATCACGGACGCCTATCTTTTAGGACAATAATTACCTTCGTGTCCATAATAAATTGTGAGAGAATATTAGGGGTAGCAGGGAGTCGAACTTGAGACCCCCACCAAACCAGAGCTTTGATGCCATGTTAAGTAACCAACTCATCTAAAATCTTAAATATGGCTTACGAGTTCGGTGACAAAACAAGAAAGGTAAACAACGTTTAGAAAATGCTCGTGATAAACTAAGTAGGTCTTGTATGAGTAGTCTTGTCTATTGACATGGATTGATATGTTAAGGTTATTAGTCTGACAGTCTTTTATCATATTCATTTTCTTTACAAATCTTTCGCAAACAATCATGGCGTCTAACATCATCGATGCTATGAACAATGTAACACTGGACGATGAAGAAGAGGGAGGACTGGCTATGGAGGTGGAAGAAGTCAATGACAATAGTACTATTTTTGCTGGTTTCAACGCTAAGTTATGTGTGGTGGCTAGATTCATAACAGATGGTCATGTAGAGTTCCAGGCATTACGACAAACTTTGGCAGCCCTGTGGAAGCCTGGTAAAGGAGTGTACATCAAGGAATTAGAGACCAACCTATATCTCTTTCAATTCTATCACGAGTTGGATGTGAAAAGAGTTCTTGAGGGTAGCCCTTGGTCCTTTAATAGAAGAGCGCTGGTAATGGCACGTTTGAAAGAAGGTGAAAATCCCAGAAGTGTCACCCTAAATAAGATGGATCTGTGGGTTCAAATACATGATCTCAAACCAGGGTTTATGACAGAAAGAATTCTCATGGAGGTAGGAAATTACATTGGCAAATACATAGAGGCATGCACAACAAATTTTCAGGGAGTGTGGAGAGATTATATGAGAATCCGTGTAACCATTGACATTTGTAAACCGTTGAAGCGAAGAATGAAGATGAGAAAGGCAGGAGATGAATTGTACTGGATCACATTCAAGTACGAGAATGTGCCTACTTTCTGTTTTATATGTGGCTTGCTAGGCCATGCTGAGAAATTCAGTTCACGTTTGTTTGATACACCTGAGAATGAAATCGTAAAACCTTACGGGGCATGGATGCGTGCTTCTTTTAAGCGTCAGGTTAAACAGATAGGTGCTAAATGGCTTCGAAATGGGGGCGATGAAGTTGACTGGAAAACAGAGGATGGAGGTGGAGGGTGGAGTCCTGGAAATGGAAGGAACAATCAAGATCCGATATTTCCTCCCAAAAGCACGGAAGCAAGTACAAGCGCAGTTAGGGGTGTAGGGAAAACATTTCAAAATGTAACTAATGACGTGAATGTTGGAATGAGAGAGGTGGTTAGAACGGATGCTGAAATTAAGGGATCTAACAGAATGAAAGAAGTAAATATGATAGAAACAAAAAAGAGGCGGATAGATAGTGGAGTGGGCCTGAATGCTGAATTGGGCACGACAACAGAAATTGTTATGGAATCAGATGAGGAGGATAACATGAATATTGAAAATAGCCCAAAGAACGCAACCGATCCAAAAAACGTGAAAGAGGCGGGTGCTCAGAAGAGTGCTCGTCTAGCATAATGAGTGTCATAAGTTGGAATTGCCATGGGCTTGGGACCCCATGGGCTTTTCAATTCCTTAAGGAATTAACTTTCCAAAAGAAACCCAACTTCATTTTCTTAAGTGAGATTCTATGCAATAAAAGTAGAGTTGAAATGGTAAGGAGTTCGTTGAATTTTGAGGGAGCTTTTACTGTAGAAACGCAAGGTCACAGTGGGGGCATTACGTTCTTATGGAGACACGATGATGAAGTGCAGCTTAAAACGTATAGTAAGCATCACATTGATCTTATTATTAGTAGCAGAGAAGGTAATAATTTCAGGCTAACAGGGTTGTACGGTGAGCCTAACAGATCGAGAAGACAGGAAACATGGAACTTAATTCGTACACTTGCAAACGGGAATGGTATACCTTGGGCTTTGATAGGTGACATGAACAATGTATTATCTCAAGAAGACAAGAGGGGGGGCAGGCCGTATCCAAACTGGTTGGTCCAAGGCTTCAAGGATGTGGTTGATGACTGTGGTTTGGTTGATATGAACTTAATCGGGTATCCGTTCACGTGGGAAAAAGGGTATGGTACAGACAGTTGGATTGAAGTTCGGTTAGATAGGGCATTGGTAACAGATGCTTTTTTGAGCTTATTCAGGGAAGCAAAGCTCACGAACATAGAAGTAACAACCTCAGACCATTGTCCCATATTATTAGAACCGAGCAAGTGCATTACTGTCCAGCAAGTGAAGAAATTTCGATTTGAAAATGCCTGGCTACGAGAGCCAATGTGTAAGCAGTTGGTAGAAGAAGCGTGGAATGCTGAACCAGAGGTCTCATTGTTTGAAAAGATCACCAGATGCTCAGAAGTGTTGTCAGTCTGGGGCAACGAGATTACAGGAAGTTTCCGGAAGAGGATCAATCAAAGCAAGCATATTTTGAAGACGTTGAAAGGTCGTAAGGATGATACTTCTATTGATATGGTTCGAATGGAAAAGATGAAATTAGCAGAAGTATATGCTCAGCAAGAAGTATTCAGGCGTCAACGTTCCAAACAGCTATGGCTTCGAGAAGGTGATCAAAATAGTAAGTGTTTCCACAACGCCACGAAAAACAGAAGAAGGGTGAATCATATTTCGTCATTGATGAATTGTTCTGGTGTCAAAGTTGGTTGGGGGGAAGGATTAGAGGAAACGATGATTGGTTATTTTACGGACCTGTTCAGTACTTCAAATACAGAGTGGAGTGAAGTAACGAATTGCATTGCAGAAAGAGTTACTCATGATCAAAACGCAACGTTGTTGGAACCTGTAGAGGATAGCGAGGTGAAGGAAGCTTTGTTTCACATGCATTTAGATAAATCGCCTGGACCGGACGGGATGAGTCCGGGTTTCTATCGAAAGTTCTGGAATATTGTTGGAGGGGATATAATTCAGGTGGTTCGACGTTTCTTTGAGGATGGTATGTTGTCTACGCAGTTGACAAATACAAATATCGTTTTAATACCGAAGAAGAAATCTCTTCAATCTATGCTTGATCTACGACCCATATCTTTGTGCAATGTCGTTTATAAAATTATATCAAAAGTGTTGGCTAATAGATTGAAGCAGCTTCTTGGTTCGATTATTTCCGGGACTCAAAGTGCTTTCATTCCTGGAAGATTAATTACGGACAATATCTTAGTGGCTCATGAGGTGATGCATTTTATGAAAAGAAAAACGACCGGGAAGGAAGGATGGATGGCATTAAAACTTGATATGAGTAAAGCCTATGACCGTGTGGAATGGGGATTTTTAGAAGCAGTGCTTCAGAAGATGGGGTTTGATCATAAAATAGTTGGTTTGATTATGTCTTGTGTTGTGTCGGCCAACTATCAAATCACTCATGCAGGTCGTGTTTTTTGCTCCATATTTCCACAGAGAGGGATACGGCAAGGCGATCCGTTATCCTCTTACCTTTTTCTGATATGCATTGAAGGTTTTACTGCATTGATACATGATTATGAGCGTAGACAGCTGCTCCAAGGAATTCGAGTAGCTCGAAGTGCACCAATAATTTCACACATGTTTTTTGCAGATGATAGTTTCATCTTCTGCAAAGCTACATCACGGAGTGCAGATCAAGTTCTACAGATGTTAAAGATATTTGAGAAGGCTTCAGGGCAACAAATTAATGTGGACAAGTCATCGGTAATATTTAGTAGAAATACTAACGAGGAGATAAAGTAAAGTCTCCTACGACAACTTCATTTTAAAGAAGCAGGGGAGAACAGTTTGTATCTGGGACTTCAAAGTATGATGTACAGGAAGAAATCTGCAGTTTTTGGCTTTCTAAAGAATACGCTTCGAGAAAGAATTGAAGGCTGGGATAAGAAGATATTATCGAAGGGAGGAAAAGAAATTTTACTTAAAACAGTGGCTCAAACTCTAACGAACTATGCAATGAGTGTATTTCTTCTACCCCTTGAATTGTGTCAGGATATTGAACGAATTATGTACAGGTTCTGGTGGAGGTCTAGCCAGACAAAGGACAGATCTATACATTGGTTGAGCTGGGAAAAGATGAGTAAGAAGAAGAGTGCAGGTGGCCTTGGTTTTAGATGTATAAGGGATTTTAATGTTGCCTTGTTGGGTAAACAGGCCTGGAGGCTAATTAATCATCCTAATATGCTGGTGAGTCAGGTGTTTAAGGCAAGATATTTCCCAGACAGGTCTTTTCTTAGTGCTAAGATAGGGAGTAATCCCAGCTATGCTTGGAGAAGCACTATGGAGGCACAATCGATGTTAAAGCAAGGTATGATTCGTAGAGTTGGGAGTGGCGAAGAGGTTTTAGTTCTCGACGATCCTTGGCTTCCAGATACTAATGATCCGTTTATTCATACCTCAAGTGAAGCATTGCAAAACGCGAAAGTCTCGTCACTGATGAGTATGACTGAAAATCAGTGGGATCGTGACTTGGTTTTAGACATTTTTGAAGAGAGGGATGCAAACTTGATCTTATCAATGCCTGTTAATAAAGCGGATAATGATACGTGGTATTGGAAATTTGAGAAGCTAGGCCAGTATTCAGTGAAGAGCGCTTATAATTTTATTCGAGATGTAAAGGAGGGTAATCACAATGCTGATAATTCTGGTTTCTGGAGACAACTATGGAATTTGAAAATACCTCCTAAAGTGAAGCATTTTTCTTGGAGAGCTACTAATGGAAGCCTGCCAACAAAAGATAATCTCAGGTGGAAAAAGGTGGATGTTAACATATGTTGCCCGGTTTGCCAGCAGGATGCAGAAACAATATTACATATTCTGGTGCATTGCTCGTTTGCTGATACTTGTTGGAGGGTAGCTGGTCTGCCAAGAATTACTAATGAGTTTCACACGTTTGGAGAATGGTTACAGTTGATCTTCAAAACGTACAGGAAGGAGGAGGCTCAAAGAGCTATTATGATTTGTTGGATGTTGTGGAAGAGTAGGAATGATCTCGTGTGGAATCAACACAGTCTGGAAGTGTTAGAAGTAGTAGAATCAGCAACAACTGTTCTTAACCAATGGAGAAGTGTTCAAGACAAGTCTTTCAACAATTTCTTGGGTTACATGTCCCAGGATGATGGTCACGAGCACTGGAGGCTGCCACAGAATGATAGAGTTAAGATTAATTCTGACGCTGCTATATTCAAGCATGACAACTGTTATAGCCACGCTTTTGTAGTAAGGAATCACCATGGCCAGTTGATCGAGGCTAGGTCGAAGTGTGTGCAAGGCAAACTGTCCCCTGAATTAGCTGAAGCTCTTGGAGTCAAAGAAGCCTTGAGCTGGATTAAAGACACGGGGTACTAGAATGTAGAAGTCGAGACTGACTGTTTGCAGTTGGTTCAAGCTATTCGGTCTTCGATTACAAGCCTATCCTACTTAGGGAGAGTAGTTGAAGATTGTAAAGCGATGCTAATTAATTTGAAGGATCAAAACGTGATTTTAAGGTTTGTAAAATGTTCAGCGAATAGAGTATCTCACTACTTAGCGAGGTATAGCTGTTCAATAGCTGACCGTATGTGGAGAGTGGGGGATGTCTACTCCGATTTTCAGAATGTACTTTTGAATGATTTGATTACTTAATGAAAGCTGTTTTCTTTGGTGGCAAAAAAAAAATCTTAAGGTCTTAGAGGAAGCCCCTAAATGGATCATATGCTATATTTCAACAAATTGTTTGGTAAATTTTAAAAACTATTTTTCTGAAAAGAACTTTTGACTTAAAATCTGCTTTTAGAGAAAGCATGTTTACCTATGATTTTGAAAAAAGCTTCTTTTCAACTTTTACGGGAAGCAGTTACTGATTTTCAACATCAATCTCATCCAAAACATAATTTTTTATAGATTATACAAAACACATGCATATATCAAAAATATTACGAAACGATTATCTGATTTTCGCAACAACACTTATTTTAATAACACTTTTTTCAAAAGCACAATAATTTTTAACAACAATTCTAAACAAAACCATAATTACTCCATACTGTTTCATTTAACTACGTAAGTACTGACGATACTATCTTAGGACTTGATAAAATTAAAGAAATTGAGAAATAAATGGTTAGAAGCATTGTTCTAAAAACCGATTATTAATCATTAATTACCAATTAATCCCTATTTTATTGATTACTACACTGATTAATAATTTCGATTAGTCCCCAAATATTCGATTAATTATTGAATAATGTTTCTATCAATTAAATTCGATTTCCGCTTTTTACAACACTGATTAGAAAGAATGAAAAATATTCAAATCATAGAAGTTCAAGAAAGATGCAATTCTCTTTAATTGATAGATCCCTCAATCTATTTTTTTCGTTTTACAAATGCAAAAAGCTAGTTCTCTTTCTGCAAGCCTCAAAGGCAAAGGTTGGAGGAGATACATTGCTGTACAGAAGGAGCCTTAAAGATCAAATCAAATATCTGAGAGTGATACCAAGAAAGCTGAATCAAATCTTTCTCTCAAGGAGATTATGATGGTGTCAAATGGCAAAATATGACATTTATCTTATGACACCTTGAAGGTTCTAAAATTCATAGAGATTGATGCTATCTTGGAGCTAATTGAAAAGAAGGGAGAAAACAACAAGAGCTTATACTCTGAACTTAGGAATGGCCAACAAGCTAGATTGCCTGAAGTGTGCATTAATCCAAGAACCATTCTTTGTCAGTCTGGTACAAAGATAGAAGATGTCAATCAGCTTTTCATTCCCAAAGATCTCACTATTAAAAATCACAGACTTACAATTGAAATTATTGATCAACTGCAAAAGAAGAATGGGATAAGAACTGCTGAAGAGTTGGAAGCATTGCATATTCTCAGATCTTTCATACCAACTGGCTCTGTCCCAGAGATGGCTAAAGCAAGGAGGAATAAGGATGATGAAGGTGATGGGAGAAGAAGACATCACATGAGTAATAAGGATGATGATAAGAAAAAGAAAGATGATAAGAACAAGAAGGGAGATGATGGAAAAGATGGAGGAAAAATCTATGAGAGGAAGAGTGGAAAATAGAAAGCCCTGGGTATTACTATCTGTAACCTCACCACAATACAAGACTCTAAGTCTAGGGTGATTGCAGTTAGTAATGACCTACCAAGATCTATATCTATGGCTTCTGCAACTATTTTGTCATCTCAAGCAAAGGACATTCAAATCAAGAAACCATCTGTATGTCTCCAAAAGCAAACTGCTAATGGTGTACTACAATGGTCAAGAGACAAAGGCCTCAAATTACTTCCAAATGAAAAAGTTAAAATTCAAGACCAAGGCCAGAAAAGCAAGGAAGGTGAAGACAACTACTTCTAAGGCTCTAACAATCATTCCAGGATTAAAACTTCAACCTCTGGATGAAGACTTTGATGAAGACCAACTACAATTTCTAAGAGCTCAAAAAATCTACTATGCTACCATTTTGAATGATTGCCTTGAAATCAAATACACTGATGGAAGACATAAGAAATTCAAACAAGGGGGTTGTCAAAACTGGGGCAAGTTATATGAGATAGAAAGAATTATTGCATTATTGGATTCTGAAGACAAAGTGGAGAGGGTATGGAAGCTGGAGTTGATTGATTTTGTGAAAATGAAGAGAGACCATGCTGAGAAGATAAGAAAGGGGTGCTTTGAGAAATGGCTAGAAAGGGAGAATGAGCTAGATAGGCTAGAAATTGAAGCAGAAGTGATGAGGGCTAAGGGACTGTGTAGAGTTCAACTCAATCCCTATGTTGTGAAGTATAGGAGAAGAAATGGAGACTAGGTCAATATAAGAATGAACCTACTCAATCACTACCCTGCCAACATTCTGGAACCAGTACTTGAAGATTTCAAGAACTCTATTCTGCTTGAAGAACTGGATGCTATGGCAGAAATTATAAGGGCTATGGATGAGAATGCAAGGAAGGAAAAAGAATGGAAACAGAAGGCATATGATGATCTACAAGCCAAAGCAATGGAGATGGAATCAAATGATAAAGGTTAGTATTTCATCATAGTCTGTAAGATCATACACCTTGTAGTTCTATCCATGATGTTTATCAAAATTCATACATGTACTGTTATTGTTCTATCTTTATGTATGTTAGGCTTGTTATCAGGCATGAAATTTTGACTAAGGGTCTTACTCACAATTTGGGGGAGATTGTTAGTCACAGAGGCATGCCTGTATATATCTAATAACAAGCCTAATTGTTTGTAATGTTATGCATTACTTACATGACCTCTTAATTGAGGGAACCTCTAGTTGTAGAGTTTTTACTTGTTGTAGTGCGTGTAATAGGCATCAATTTCTATCTGTGTAACTGTAATTAAAAGTCAGAGAATAATGCTTGAAAGAAGTTCCAAGGATCACGCCTCAAGCTTGAAGATCAAGACTGTCAAAATAAACACAGTTGGAATTTGAAGAATGAAGATTTGCCTAGGTACCAATTCGAGAAATATGTTTGTCATATTCGAGAAGTCTAGCATTCGACAAGTCAAGGATTCGATATCTGTAAAGACACTGTTCGACATCTCTGAAAGTCAACAAGTCAAAGTGTCATTTGATAACTCAGAGATTCGACATGTCTAATACTCTATTCGAGAACTCAAGAAGTCAACAAGTCAAAGTGGTATTCGAGTTCTCTAAGAGTCAACAAGTTAAAGTTGTATTCGATATATCAAGGACTCAAGAAGCTACTCGACATCTCAGGGATTCGACAAGTCAGATGTTCTATTCGACAACTCAAGGATTCCTGGAGAAAAGACTAATTCGAGAAGTGATTCAATATGATAATTTTACAGTATTCGAGAACTCAGAGTTATCTATCAAATCAATTCTAGTTCTCGAATCAATCACTCAGTTACTTCTCGAATACACTTTTGGAGACAAAATACTGAAAAATTGTACAAGTCAGAAACCTGTAGCAAGCCAAAAAGCTTTCAGGACCACAGTACTGTAAAGTGTTTTTTGGAAAGACTACAAAGAAGCTTAGAAAGATATTTCAAGAGACAAGCTGCTAAAGAAGTGGATCTGAACAGAGTTAAAGGAAGTCAAATCTCAAGCCGTTTGGATGTTACTCAAAAAGGATAGACATACTAGAAAGTAATTTATCCTGTAACCTTATTTGTAGTAAGTAATGTGTACTCATGTTCTATAAGAGTACAACCTCACTTCTCCAGTAGTTAAACTTTGCAAGATACACATTCAGGAAACACATCTCTCTGAGAAAGAAGCTGAGAATACGAACTTGTGTTCTCAGGTTGTAGCAACATTTTGATCTAATAAAATATTAGATTAAAGTGAGTACTGTGTTGGTGTGTCTTATATTTCGGCACTCATATTTGTTTAAGCACAAAACACATACTTTACCATATACACCACTAAGCAGATTCGAAGAAAAGTTCGAAAATCCATTCACCCCCCTCTGTATTCTCTTTGGTATACTCAATACTCAACAACGAACCCAAACGGGCCAAACACTTCCAAACGAATCAAAAGTTACACCTAAGTCAAACAGATCTCCAACCAATGAACAAGAAAGAAAAATTCAAACAAATTGCAACCATCGAAAACAATACCAATACCGAAACCAAAACTGTATCCAAATCCAAATCGAACCCAATAACCAATTCGAACCACCTCCAAATCCAAATCTAATCTAAAACAAGAATCGAATCCAAACAGTATACAAATTCAACCAACAAACTTTATCCAATCGAACCAGCAAATTTGTGTGCAAACTAATATTCAACCAAAACCAAAATCGAATCCAAATCCAAATCGATATCAAAGACTAAGATTGAAGGTATACAGATGTGCCTAGGGCTACTCCCATTATTGAACACGAGAAAGAAAGAGAAAAGAGAAGGTATACAGATGTGCCTAGGGCTACTCCCATCATTGAACACGAGAACTAAAGGCAAGAGAAGAGCAAAGAAAGGAAAAAAACAATAAAATCTTACCAGCGAGCCATTGCCGTCAAAGAGAAAGAAGCAGAAAGTGTGTGTGAGAGTATCAACCAAAACAAAAACGAAACCAACAGAAAAACCCCAACCAAAATCAACTTGTGACCGAAGAAAAATCCAACCAATACGAAGAAGAAAAAGAGAACCAATTAGAGAATTCATCCCAACGATTCAAGAAGAAAAAAAAAATTTAGCTATCACGATTTGAAACCAAAATCAATGTTACCCAAAAAAAAATACAACCAATTTGAAGAAGAAAACGAGAAGAAAAAATAATCGAATCACATGTTTTAATCCAACATGCGGAAGACAATAAGTTCAACCCTCAATCAACCGATCCCGGATCGAATCAACCTAGCTCTAGATACCAGGATAAAGTATAGGGAAAAGAGAGAAAACTAGTATTTTAGTATAATGAAACTTGTTATCAATTACAATAGAAGAGGGACTTATATAGCCAACATCCAACAATAATTAAGGAAATTATTCTAACAAGGAAACCAACATAATAATAGAACTATCCAATAATACGTTAAGATTATATATGTTAACAAACTAAACATTTTTAACACTACGCCAAATAAGTCAATAGACATCGGTTCTGGACCGATGTTAAAAATTTCCAAAACCGATGTCTAGCTATGTGCGGTTAAAAGTCTATGTGTTTTACATCGGTTCAGGGCCGATGTTAAAAACTACTTATTACATCAGTTGCTAACCGATGTTAATAGTTGTCAACAACATCGGTTCTTAAATCAGAACCGATGTCTAAACTCATGTACTACATCTGTTTTAGTTAAGAAACCGATGTTGTAAAGTGTATACGACATCGGTTTTTAATAGGAAACCGATGTTGTAAAGTATATACCACATCGTTTTTTAACCGATGTAAAATAAATCCATGAAATTTCCATATTAGACATCAGTTTTTAGGTGATGTGGTATAGGCTCAAATTGATGTCAGTTCTGGGTTTTAACATCGTTTTTCAATAACAATGTGATGTGTTATAATTGTATAATTATGTGCCCAAAAATTACCAAAAAAATATCAAAATCCGCATGCACGTTCATAATTAGAACGGCAGCAACCTTGTAATTCCGTATATGAAACATTCACCAAAGTTAGCAATTTGACATTACCCAAAATCAATACAAAACATTCACATAATTCATTAACATCTACTACGTACACCAACCAAAACCATCCAAACATTACACCATCCACAGTCAAGTACATAAAACAGCTGCTTAACTAAAATAACAGTACTAGCTAGCTAGAAAACTTAACAAAATACTAGCAGCAGACTAAGGCTTGAAAGCCATTCAGTTTGTCGTCGATAATTACACAAATCCCTGGATATAATCAAGTGCCTCACAACGAACGACGTCAAGATCCTCCTCTGTATAAATACTCTTCCGATTCTTCGCAGCCCACTATGAATATTAAACAGATCAGTAGAACATCTTAAAAATTGTGCATGCGCCCAAAACCAAGAAACTTAAATATATTCTGTTAAATCACAGAAATTAAACCACGCACCTTGGTCATAAATTCCATTTCCTTGTCTTCAATTATGTCCTTCATGTAGCGCATGACTACATACCCACATTCAGTCCCACCGGGTTGTTTAGGGGATCCCTAATCCAATAATAACCAAAGTATCGATCTGTGTAACCAAATATATTGAAATAAACTATAAATAACCTAAGTTAAAGTGAGCAGAATACTGACCAGAAGATTTTTAACTTTAGGATTTTTGTTTACACGTCCGGTTTGAGCATTGTAAGATCGGACAGCTCTGTAGAAGAGTATTAATTAAGAAATAGCATTAAACCCGAGAAATCCACTGATATATCAAAGGGTAAAAAATCAGAGGGTAAAAAGTATTACCGTACTAACGCTGCTTCTAGCACATCAAACTTGTTGGAATGCAATGGATTGAGAATGAAAATTTCTGATTCCCAAATCAATATCAAAATCCAATGATAGCTGTTTTATGATAAAAATAATCAGTTGTTAGATTATAAATTAATTATATGAAGTTACAACTACCACACATATTAGTCTTAACTGTAAATACTATTACAAACTAACAGTAGACTATTTTTTTCTGGCTATATTCTATTAATTATAAACACTAGATAGGCTTACTATTCATTATGAGGCACGAATAATATCCGCGAAGGTGCAGCCATCAGCCTATTAACAATGTAAGCTTGAAAATCATCATTCAATTTGAATGTGGCTCCAGGATCAGCAAACGCAAACATATCCAAATTCCTCGCAACAACCACAGTAGACAAATACCTACAGATTAAATATAAACATTTTGCCATAAATATTCGTATTAAAATAAGAAAAAGTTGAGACAAAATTTTGAAGAGAAGGGGAAAAAATTACGCCATGTAAGTTGATATAACGGCCCCGCCAATCATTCTAAACTTCAACAAATCAATTACATTCTCATGCACCACGTATAAAGTTTTCGCAACTCCAAACACATATTCATCACATCCAATTTGAATGGAATCTCCTTTTTCTGCCATATAGGTAACAGCATGTTTGTACAACAACTTAAAGCGATGAGGAACTTTTTTATCGGGATTAACATTTGCAAACATCTCATGCAGCCTGTCTAATTCATTTTTTGGCTTCTTTGTTGACTGAACTTCATTTGTCCTTTTCTGCACATAAACAATAAAATGATATCTAAATACAATTCTTATTATGCAAGTTCATATATCTACATATTATTCAAGTGATCAACTGCAAAATATCCTTAATTAACTCTACATGCCTTGGCTAGTGTGGGGGTGAAGGAGACCATGTCCCGAGGCCACGCTAAATAAGACCCAACAGCTTGGCGGACGGTCTCAATTTCACCAACTATGGGCACCGGAACCAAGGCATCTCCCTTGATGACTCCATCCACCGAGACACGAACATGTCCCGGTTGCAGAGGCACTCCATGTACCGACTTACCCGCGTCAGCTTCAGGTACAACCCTACCAAAAGCTACCTTATTGTCTATGTTATCAACTGCCAGCTCACATTTTCTTGGACCCTAGATATATGCGTTAAATTGTAAGTATCCATCATCACAAATCATGTCCCATTAAAACCTTGACTTGTATTTATATATCTGTGTGTGTGTGCGTAACTGTTTTACCTTGTTTCCAGGTGGAGAAGGGGGGCGTACGGGATCAGGTACAATAAACATATCATCATCCTCATTGTTGGCCATCAATTCATCAGGTTGTTCTACTGGACAACTTGCTTTGTCAGATAAATTTGGTGATTGAAAACTGGCCATCATGGCCTTGAGCTCGTTAATCTGCGATGAAAATTCGGCATTTGTTCTTTCAAGCTCAGCCTTTGTTTTTTCAAGCTCATCCTTCGTCTCTTTTTCAGCTTTGGAACTTTGGTTCTTTCTCTTTTTTGGAATGTTGAAGTATTTTGATGGACTGATGAAGCTTCCAACTCCCCTTACCCTACCTGAATGCTCAGGTGTTTGCAATGCAGTACTCAGCACATCACTCATTCCGCTAGGAACAAATTCACCCGTACGCTTCTTTTCGAGCAAATCATCCTGTTAATGCATGACTCAAATTATGGACTGCTCTTAAATTCGACGTGAAATTATAAAGTATAAAAGGAAAAAAAATCTTACAATTCTGCCATATATCTCAGCTAGTTCTTCATCATTTTCATTATCTTTCATACGACCAAGTTTCCATAAAATTGCCCGATCAGGATCTTCCTCGGGATCCATCCGTTCCGCCGCCTCCTGCCAAAAAGAATTAAACAAAAAAATTGTTACCAGGAACTTAAAAAATGAAAATGCTTGAAAAAAAATTATAAATTTTTTCTATAAATGCATGCTTCTTCCTCTTGCACACCAACATATCCTTTCCTTGACATCTTGTGGGGATATTTTCGCTCACTCACTCTCTCACTTTGCTCTTTATTACGTTCCTGCATAAAATTAATTCTTTTAATCAGTATGCATGCTTATAGAGAATTATTCAAGGTTCCGCATCATACTTCATATATTACTGCCCTATACTGCATACCTTCCAATCATCGGTGTTCCTGGTTGCAACAAATATTTTCCATGCCTCCTTACCAACAAAAGCATACTTCCTCGGGGGCTTCGCTAACTTTTTCTTTTGACCAATAAAAGGCATCATATAATCACATGTTAACTTGGACTTGAACTGTCTCCACTTTGCACCAGCAGACATCAAAATAAAATGCTCACTTCCGGTTCCACTTTGAACGTACCCTGAAGGAAAAACAGAGGAAAATCAATTATTCTACCATTTCTAACATTTTTAAATGGTTATATGCTACAATTAAAAACTTAAAACAAATTTTAATTCTACCTGAACATCACTCCATATTTTTGCTTTTAAATCATCATCCACTTTTGGCCATGATGGTATATCGATCGGTGCCATTGTCCTGGCTAGCATGCCTACATAGGACTGCAACGTGCATCTAGTTTCTCCGATAGGAGCACCACTACGATTGTACCTGATTTTAATCTTCTTCCCTTGTGCTTTCTTCATGGCAACTTTGTGCATGCCAGAAACACCTCGCACTGCTCTTTTTTTTGCAGATTCAGTACTAGTAACTGTGCCCGTGTTTGAGTCTACGGGGGTGGGGGAGGCAGCTTTTGTAGAGTTTTCTCCTTGACCTTTCAATGCTTTCACCTCCACCTGCTGCTTTTCTTTATTGTTTATGATGGGAGGGTCTGCACCATCTGCATGACTCTTAATTCCCTTTCCCGATTGTTTTTCGCATTTCTTCTGTTTCTTTGCCATTCCTTGTAACTCCTTTTACTTTCTTCAAATTCCTGAAATATAAGTGCTTTAGTAAAATATTCAAAGTAAATAATTGCAGAAAAAAAACAGTCAATTAAAATATAAATGCATAATTAAAACACACAGTAAATCTGTAGTATAATGGTGCAGATGACAGATCAAAATTCACAGTAAATTAAAATATAAATGCATAATTAAAATTCACCGTATACTATTGCAGATCATAATTCACAGTAAAATAATTGCATTAAGAAATGAATTAAATTAAACAGTAGAAAAAGAGTGGGACAACATAAAATATAATGCTACATAGAACGAATCATTTTTTAATCCAAATTCCATCAACATTCGGTCTTTGATTTCCAAGACTAGGATCATCATCTCCATCAGGAGAAACATCGACTGTTGGGATTTTAGAGCAGAATAGAGGATTTTCCATTATAGTGTCTTCTAAATCATCGTCGTTGTAAATCTCGTGATAGTCTCGACATGTTGAAGTTAGTACGACTGACCAGGTAGGATCAACCGGATCTTCAACAAAGAAAACTTGCTTGACTTGTTCAACAGAGACGTATTTATCATTCTTGTGGCCTTGTCGACTAAGGTCGACAAGTGTGAAGCCAATATCATCGACCTTTACACCTCTATCACTGTTAGCCCATTTACACAAGAACAATGGGGCTTTGAACGCATAGTAATCCAACTCCCATATTTCTTCAATTATGCCATAAAATGTCATTTCAGTTTCCACGGGATTTAAATCCTTTGAACTAGAGACTTGGACCGTCCTTGCAAGTAAAGAGACGCCACTATTTTGGACAACCCTTACATCATCTCTGTGCTTTGTGAAGTAGCGGACGCCATTAACCAGAAAACCTTCATAAGTGAAAACAGAAAACGACGGTTTGCCTGCCAACCATCTTACTGTTTCTTAAACCTCTTCTTGATCCTCGATCATTTTACTAACTTTATATCTAAACCAATCAGCAAATAGCCGATTGTGTTCTCCAATCAGCCACTGTGTCGATTTTTTTTCCCTCAATACATTCCTTCAAGATATTCCTTATGCATCCTTGCAAAATTAATATATAAATAAATTATTAACTAAAAGAAAATTTTACTGAAAACAATATATAGGAAAAAAAATCTAACTTACATAATATACGGATACACTTCAGCGTTGTTTTGTAGAACATGTAGATGCGCCTCATCACGTTCTTTTTCTTCCACCGACTTCATTATTGCAACGGATAAGGGACCAGAAACTGTCCTTCTCCTTTGGAAGGCCGGCAGTTGTACAACTCTTCTTTATAAACTCCGTACAAAATTCCATAGATTCTTCTCCTAAATAACTCTCAGCTATACAACCTTCCAGATAACAGCGGTTCCGTACATAACTTTTCAACACTTTATTGAAGCGTTCAAATGGATACATCCATCTATAAAAAACAGGTCCACACAAACGCAATTCTCTAACCAAGTGGACCGTCAGATGTATCATTACATCGAAAAACGATGGAGGAAATATCTTTTCCAGCTCACACAAGGTCAACACCACATCTGCTTGCATTTTATCCAATTTTGATACATCGACGACTTTGTTGCACAAAGAGTTGAAAAAGAAACACAATCTGATTATGCTAACCCTCACATGTCTTGGAAGAATAGATCGAATTGAAACTGGAAGTAGCTGTTGAAGAAGTATGTGACAGTCATGGGACTTGAGCCCAAACAACTTCAAATCTAGCAAAGATACACAATTTTTTATGTTCGATGAATTTCCATATGGAAGTTTCATCAACGCGAGTGATGACAGCATTTTTCTTTTTTCTGCCTTTGAAAGAGTGTAAGCTGCATGGGGCAAGTAAGTTCTTTTTCCTACTTTTTGTGGAGCCAAATCTGTCCTAACACCCATTGCAATCATATCATTACGGGAAGCCTCACTATCTTTGGAATTATATTTTATATTTAGTAAAGTCCTGATTAGATTATCGCACACGTTTTTCTCAACATGCATCACATCGAGACAATGACGAACATGATGATATTTCCAATATTCTAACTCAAAAAATATTGACTTTATCTTCCAAGGACAATCCACTTTCTTTGACTTCTTTGCTTCATTTCAAAAAGAAAATCAATGCGCTCCTGCCGCCTTAACACCTCTTCTCCAGAAAGGGGTTCTTGTTTCTCTCCGAACTCTTGTTCACCATTAAAAGCTGCCATTTTCTTTCTATAAGGGTGATGTCGAGGTAAATAACGACGATGACCTTGAAAGCACATTTTTCTGCTATGAGGTAAATATTTAGCCACCGTATCCTCACCACATAAAGGACAAGCCATATAACCTTGATTTACACAACCTGATAGATTTTCGTATGCTGGAAAGTCGTTTATGGTCCACATCAATATTGCCCTTAGAGTAAAAAAAGACTTAGTGTAGGCATCGTAAACATTTGGTTCACCTTCTTGCCAAAGTTTTTTCAAATCTTCAATCAACGGTTGTAAGAACACGTCAATGTTATTACCCGGTTCATGTGGACCAGAGACTAAAATTGTTAACATCATAAACTTCCTCTTCATGCATAACCATGGAGGAAGATTATAGGTAGTTAGTACTACTGGCCAGCAAGAATACCTATTGTTTAGGCCATTGTTATGCGGGTTTATACCATCCGCCGCCAAAGCTAAGCGTATGTTTCTTAGCTCACTACCAAAGTCTGGCCAAAGGTAATCAACATTCCGCCATGAAGGGGAGTCGGCTGGATGGCGCATTAGTCCATCTTCAACTCTTTGCTCAGCATGCCAAGTCATCAGTTTCGCGGTAGAGGCAGATTTAAACAGTCGTTTAAATCTGGGAATGATTAGGAAATACCACATAACTTTGGCCGGAATGTTAATCCTCGGTGTACCATCATTCTCTTTCTTCCATTGAGATACACGACACTTGGGGCACTCGGTAGCATCGACATTTACACCCCAATACAGAATGCATTCGTTGGGGCAAGCATGGATTTTGGTATATTCGAGGCCCAAGTTAGATAAGGTTTTCTTTGCTTCGTAAGAAGTAACCGGCAAGACATTATCTTTAGGAAGTAATGACCCAACTGAACTAAGTAATTCGGTAAAAGCATTATCGCTAATACCAAATCTCGTTTTCCAGTTATGCAGTTTTAGCATTGAATCTAGTTTACTGGAATCACTACCCTCATACAGTGGTTGTTCAGCATCCTCCACGAACCTCTTGAAGTCATATGTTTCTTTGTCTAAATCGTCAAAGGCTGCTTCACAAACATTCGGCATTTCCGATTCAACATCAGGAATACGCTCTTCTGAAGAAGAGGCGGAAGCAGAAGAAATGGAAGCAGCAGATAAGGAAGTCGGTAATTTACTATCCCCTCTACTAGTCTTCTCCCCATGCCAAATCCAATTGGTGTACCCCAAACTAAAACCTTTTTCATACAAATGTCCTCTAATTATTTTTACTGAAAATTTCTTGAAATTAACGCATCGTGCACAAGGACAAGGTATTTTCTTAGGATCTTTGCAATTTTGTTCGGCATACATCAAGAACTTCTCAACACCAACTTCATATTCTAATGTGTCTCCTTTCGCTGAAATCCATGACTTATCCATATTTTGCAACAGCTATAGCCTACCTACAATTTCCGATGTCAAATGGCAGAAAAATTTATAGGTACACACCCGAGTTCCCTAAATATCTCTCACATTATGTTCATTTCTGTCGCATATTATGTTCTTCAGGAATTTATATAACTAGACAACTTAGTAATAAATATATCCATTTAAATTGAAATAGTACGTTAAATTATTCTAATTAAGGCTTATTTTGTATACTTTGATATTACAACTGTTGTATAACTATAGTTCATTGCATATTTTGACAAAGAAACTTTTATTGTATTTATATTTATTTAATTGATATTATTCACTACTTATAGATCTTATATAAATTATGTAATTATGTTCCTTTTAATTAGGAACCGTGTCTTTCAGAAAACCCTAAAGCCTAAGTGAACATCCACGGAATGAGTTAAATTAAGCTTGAAAAACAGAGGTACAAACAGAGCACCTCTTTATATATGTGTTCAAAAGCAGAACCAGAAAAGGAGATTAATAAAACAATGTCACTTAAAATAAACTCCATATAAATTGCATTTAATTATCAGTTATCAAACAAGTATGCAAAATCCCAAACATTCACAATTATCATTTATAAAACAAATACACAAATTACAAAGACTAGCTAGACACACCGCAACCACTAATCGAAATCGGAAAGCAATGTTTAATATATATGTGGATAACCAGAACACAAAAAAACTACCTATATATATTCAAGTATAAGCAGGTACACTACTAATATATATTCAAAAACACTAAGCAAATTATCAAACAACCAAACTAAGCAAAAGAAGTTCACAAATAAGTTATCAAACAACAAAATCTGTTAATAAGTTCAGAAAGATTCACATGCAAAGTAATAGAATTAGAGACTTACTTTGGATAATAAGAAGCAGCAGCCAAACAAACAGAGATGACCCAAATACAGACCTACAGACAACAATAGAGACCTACACAACAAGAAGCAGCGCAAACATCAATCACTATACAAAAATTCCAAGAAAAATAGACATGCATACATCTATAACAATAGATATGAAAAATCACTTACTTTCGAGATGACCCAAGCTTAAGAATCAATCAATCTGCTAAAAAAACTTAAATTAAAAACATTTTTCAAACAAAAATCGAAATTGAAAAATACTTGCTAATCGAAATCGAAAATACTTACTTACTAATTAAGATTCGACCTAATTAATAGCCTCCAAGAGCACCAATTAACAGAAATCGAAAGGTAGGGTTCGACATAATTGGGATTCAAAAGGGGGGTTTTGAAATCTAGGGTTTTAATTTGGGGGTTTGTAATCTAGGGTTCTTCACATTTGGGGGTTTATGAGTGAGATTGAACTGAGATTTTGAGTGTATGGGAGTGTGGTCGAGCGGGAGTAGTGTGGTTTCAGTGAGGAGCGGGGAAATGAAATGTCTGAAGGGGGGAATGTCTGAAATGTGTAAGGGGGAAAGCGGGCTGAAATTTTACATATTAGAGGGAAATGAAATGTTCGCGTGTTTTTTTATTTTTTTAAAAAGTAGTTAAGACATCGGTTTAAAGTGCAACTGATGTCTAAAACCTACTTTAACATCAGTTATAGTAAAACCGATGTAAAACACACCTTTAACATCGGTCAAAAACGCAACCGATGTTAAAGGGGTGATGTCTTTTAACAGCTTTGGCGTAGTGTAACATTTAATAAGAGGAAGTTTTTATTCACTAAATTGAAGTAAACTAATTTTTTAGAAGAAAAATAGATACTATTTATTTAAAAGTTGACGGTAAACAACAAACATTTGTTATCGTTTGCTGCTATTTTTACGTACCATAGAAACGGTACGTAGAGAGAAGGGGCCTCCCTGTTTTCACATTAAAAACTTTATTGTACAATAAACGGTACATGTACACGTACCGCATAAACTTTTTACTATACGTATTTCACCATTTATCCTAGTAACCATTTGTCAAAACCGGACCCCTTATCTATATACTTTTCGGTTCATTTTATTTGTCAACTATTTGGTTCATTTTATTTGTCAACTCTTGGACAATTCAAATAGAAGAAAAGAGCCTACCAAATACAAACCTGTCAATATATAGATAAATATTTAAAGACATGCATTCGTATTTTAAACTCAAAATAAGCCATTTTAAACAAGCCATTTGACTTTTCGAATAAATATAACTATATTGCACATGTTCCTAACATTTTTTAAATCTAATCATCACCATTGGCAATGTTCGAGTAGAGACTCCCCAAATTAAAGAACATGCTGGCTTAGCTTGTACGAGAAGGCCTCGATAGCAACACAATTTACAATAAGACTTGAATTTAATTTTGACTCACGACGTGTGGTTTGTGAAAATGAAGCAAACAGGGTATAATTTGTTTGTTTGATTCAATTTGGTTCAGCCAGATTATTAAATATTTTAGTGATTAGATAATAGCCGTTATATCTAATAATAAGGAATATTCTATATTTAAATTCATCCTCTAAAGATCCAAGATTCGAATCCCATCAACAACAAATTTACATTAAGATTTTATATTATTAGTTCTAATCAATACATATCATTTATTAAATAACTAATATTATTACTAATAATTTTATTAATTAATACTCTATTTTATTTAATCATATAATTTTAAAAATATTTAAAAGTAACTCGTGCTTTGCACGGGTTATAAGCTAGTAAGAAATAATTCGAAATAAGTTATTTAAAATTATATTAAAATAAATTAAAATATTTAGTTAATACTCCACTAGTCAACCCGAAATTAATTCATTTATCTGTGTCGAAGCAAAACTAGAAATATAAAAGTCGATGGAGTCTTAGATAATTAAACAAGAAAATGTGATAACTAACAAATTTTATAATTTTTTTTTCCGTTTTAGGAAATATGATATTTAGAATTTCTTGAAATTTTTAAGATGAAGTCGAAACTTGTGTTTAGGTTTGCTCTCCAATATTTCGATCAATTGAACCTGAAATTACCGAGCCGAATTGGATGAATTCGGCTCCCACATGGGACAGTTGCGTTGCAATTTGTTTGGTTCATTACTCATGCACAGTTGCAACTTGCACACACGAGAAAACGTATGCATGCATTTGCATTCCTCTCTCTCTCTCTCTCGTTAATTCAATACTATATCATATAGAAACTGACGAGTGTGTACGTGTACATACAATTGTGAATAAAAAATATACTCCTACATACGTTGAGTGGTTGACTGGTTGAGAATAAGGTTGATTGATTTGGTTAGGGCCTGTTTGGCTTACCTTTTTTTTAGGACTTACGGACTTATTTTCGGGTAAAATTTTTATATTTTGATAATTTTTTTATACAAATATTTAATATATGTTTGAGATTCAATAAGTTGCAAAAATAAGTTGGAAAATAAGTTGGAAAATTAGGAATCTCTAACTTTGTCTTAAAATAAATTGACTTATTCTGAAAAAAATTCCCCCAAACACCCCCTTAATCAGAAAGTTTTGGCCAGCTGTGAGTCATGTTCTTCATCAATAATTGGCTTTGTGTGCGTCTCCCTTTTTTTTTCCCTACTTGCCTCCAGTGGGAATGCCAATACCAGTTGCCACTTGCACCAACTTGGGCTGGGCTTGCAATTTTAGTGAAGCCCGAGCATAATTTTTTTGGTTTTTCTACAAGAAAGACAGGCTGCGAGAACGGAATGAAGCAGAAGCTTTGCAAGCCCAATGTTTGGCCTGTTCGGCCAACACTTATTTTAAGTACTTATCGAGTTATTTTCGGGTAAAAATTTCATATTTTGATAAAAAAAATTTATACAAATATTTGATAAAAAAAAATTAACTTTTTCAGAAAAAAGTTAGAAATCTCTAACTTTGTCTTAAAATAAGTTGACTTATTCTGGAAAATAAGTTGCCCCGAACACCTCGGTTATCTAGTGAAACCTCAAAGAAAATAGTAACCTATAAATTTTCTTTTAATAATCATGTTTATATGTCTTATAAAGTAAGTATGTTTCTAAAAAAATTAAAAATAAACATGACTACCTATTTTATGCACCTCAAATTACTTGAAAAAGATCAAAAACAAGTAAATGCAATGGAAGGAATATTCAACATAAATGACTTCAAAAATTAGTTAAAAAAAAACATAACCTCATAAGTCCTAAAAGCTTTTTACTTTTTTAATTAAAAAGACGTAGTTCATATATATACACATGATCTGTGAACCCAATACTTATTAGTGGGGACTTGGGAGCATGAGAATATGAATCAAACTTCCTTCAAAAATTGTAAAGATCAATTGTTTTTAGAGTAAAGAGCACTTTTTGTACCTGCACTTTGTCGAAGACACCACTTGAAATATTATATTTTAGAAACTATCATTTTCAATACTGAACAAACACTTTACTTAAAATTCGTGTACTACCGTCAACTTCTCCTAACTCCGTCTCTTTTTACAGGCGTATTCTTGGCAGTTCAATATTAATTATTTCTGTAAGTTTTTGGATTTGAAACTGGATAAGGAAGAGCCATAGGGTTTGTCAAACAATTACGACCACCGGAGTACCAAGGTGTATGATTTTCTGAAGTTCGCAAAAATTATAATCTAGTAAACACACTGTAATATATTGACAAAGAAGATGAAAAGCAGATCTGCTTTTCTGGACACATCAAAAGATAAAATCATGATTCAAAAATGTTAGTTCGAAAAGGGGTGGGAAAGCGTGAGAAGAATATATAGTGATGGAGAGATAAGAGTAGGATTATCTGAAGAGTGAATGTTCTAGTGTAAGTGAGGGCGATCCCGACCTCTCGAAGTGTGGGTAACTGTAGTCATTATTCTTCATAAACTAAAAATCAATCTGCATTTTCATCTTCTTTGTCAATATACTACAGTGTGTTTGATTTAGATAACATATTGAGCAAATTGAGTAAAGGCTGGTGGAACAGGAGAAGTTTTAGAAGTATGGTCATCTCTGTCAACACTCAAACTCACGAACCCAGAGGATGAAAATAACACTCGTAAACAGAAATATTTTCCACAACACCTAGCTATCGAGAAATTCAAAAGTTTTTTTGTCAAATAGAAACATACCGTATAGAAATTCGGGAGTAAGTTACTAAATTTTAATCTCCATTTTTGTCCCTAGTCCAAGATGTTATGCTATTCGAAAGGATGTATGACCAGCTCAGTTCAAAGTAAAATAATTCGCCAGAAGTGGACATATCTTTGCAATTACTCTATATCAAGTTCATATGCACAAGTGTACAATATACAGATCTTATCACTTGACACCCAATCTTAGCCAGGAACTGTGGGCAGAGACTGTTAGGAGATTATCACACCACAAACATCAATAACCGTAGGCACGAATACGTAACACTCATTCTCGAAATCACAAAATTCAGCTTCTGCAAACATCACCTACCAAAATCAAACAACACAATCTCGAATATATCATACACATACATATACATCATCAAATATAAATATATAATCATCATCCATACCTACAATGCTCCTCTAAAATACATGTATGTATCGATTGCGAATACAATTAAAAAGATGTTAATGCTAGGGTTTCGAGATCTGCGCTGTGTGTATAGCCATGGAAGACCTGTAACTAAATATCTCTCCCTTATATATGTATAGATTTTATGTATTTATAGCGCGCGAGAGAGAGAGAGAGAGAGAGAGACGAGGAGAGAGAGAGAGGTGCTGTAAAAGAGAGGTGCTGCAAAGATGTAGATGGAAAAGACAGTTTTACCCTTCATGATTTAACGGAGTTAGTAACAGATAAACGGTAGTACACGAAGTTTAAGTAAAGTGTTTGTTCAGTATTGTAAATGATAGTTTCTAAAATATAGTATTTCAAGTGATGTCTTCGGTAAAGTACTGGTACATAAAGTGCACTTTACTCTTGTTTTTATGAAAAAATTAGTTTGTAGACTTTTTTTTATCCTATCAAAAATTGTTGAAGATATGATGACTACATAAAACAGCAATTTTTTTCTGAAAATTACACAAACCTTTTGTTAAAAGATTTGTAAATTTAATACGAGTCATTAATATTTAGAAAAATACCATTAAATCTTAATCTGAGGTCATTGTTAGATCCATTTTTCTCTTGTTAAAATTTCAGTAATATTTGACACTGTTTGGGTTCTGATTTGGTTCAGTCAATAACATAAACACATGTATGCATGCACATGTACACACGTATTATATATATATATATATATATATATATATATATATATATATATAGTTGCACTCGATGAAGAACACCTTATATGAAGAACAATAAAGAACACCATTATAACACTCATATTTAATCTAATTTAATAGTTCCGTCATGGCACTCAATACAAAAAGTTCTTATTTTTTTACCCTCTATCCATTCAGCAAAAAAAAAATCACTGTTCATGATGACGTCACTGCTGACGTCGTCAGTGAACAATAATTTTTTTTTGCTGAATGAAAAGATGATAAAAAAATAAGAATTTTTTGTATTGGGTGCCCCTGACGGGTCCATTGGATTTATTGAAATAAATGATTCCATAGTGTTCTATTGTTCTTTATAGAAGAATGTTCTTTATGGAGCAATTGTAACACCCCTAGATCCGGGGTCGGAGATCCAGGCTGTCACTCTATCCTTAATTCCCATTTTAATATTCATTATTCTTAATCTTCATTTTAGTATGTTGTGATCCCTCAATCACACTCAACATTTATAGATTATAGGCTCAGAGACGAAATTAAAATATTACTAAGTTATTACAACCATCTTGAAATAGTTATTACAAACCCAAATTGTCATAATCTCAAAAGTTCAACTTAAAAAGGAATTACCATCCAAGGTGGCACTTGCATCCAAAAGGAGGTTTGGTTTTCAGAAACTTACACAAGTCATGCTTGTAAATAAATCTAACCAACCTAAGCTGTAAACCTATCCAACTTAGTCTGCTCACCTGTGGTAATGCTACTGGGTGCTACCCTGGTACCTGCCTCGTAAACAGTCTCCTAAACTGCTGACCGGTTAGCACGCTTTTGCGGAGGGTCTGCCTTGTTCTTGCCATGAGTATCTGTTGTTGTGTGGTGGTATATATGAAAGAAAAGCAAGAGTGAGCAATACAGCTCAGCCATATAATAATAGTTTTCAAAGTACTTTTGTTAACATAAACCATATGCCATATTGTATACTGATATTGTGCCATCATTAAACATTTTTCATTCTTTATCCAGAAATATAACGAAGAATTTCTGAGGTATTTTGAATAGTTCATCATTCTGTTAACACTATCGGTAATTGAGCATCTAGGCTTTCATTACAGTGTTACAGTACAATTCCAATTGGAAGAATGGGATTATGCTGGAGCCTCTTCCACGATATCTGGTGATCAGCCAATATATCGTGCCTCTGCTTCTCTACTAGTAGAAGGACGACGTTCCCTTATCGGGTCGCATCCTGACCGCATATGGGCCTTAATATTTGGACTACGCCCGAAGGCGATGTCCCCTCTTCCTCCAATCCCTGAGAGAATTCTATGCATCGTAGGAACAGAATTTAATTCAGTTTCCCCCAAGCACAAAGCTTGACAACTGGTTTGATAATCATTACAACTTTACTTCCATGAGTAATTGAGGAAGTAACTCTGATGTGTGGGTTGACTTTAGTCAACGGATTTTGATTACTAAGAATCGCATCATCAAACATAATTTGGGAGTTGGTCGGAGTTTTTGAGTGTTTAGTCAAACCTGAGCCCCTCCTTACTAGGTAGGGTGCATTTCTTATTGGTAGCGAAGGGAGAAAATAATTAATACTAGCTCCCAAAACCTTGGGTTCCCGAGTTTTGATAAGTTTGAGCGAGGTAGCGATACTTTTCGATGAATGAAGCTATAGTCAGTGAAGAAATGGGAACCCGATCCATTTTTAAATACTTTTTCGACGATCAGAAAATATTTAAAATAATTTTTTTAAGGTTTTAAATAATTTTAAAATAAATAATATGATTTGTAAATCATCCTGGAATATTTAATAAATATTCAAATAATATTTATTAAATAAATAATCAGCTTAGAATATTCAATAAATATTTAAATAATATTTATTAAATAAATAATTACTCACAATCCTCAATTGAAAATCATATTCAACTTATTAATAAATATTCAAATAATATTTATTAATATCATCAAAGGAATTTTTAATCCGAAAATATCCAATTTATATTTATTGGATTATTTTTAAAACTAAATATAAGTCATATATCATCTCCGGAGACTTCCGGGTTTTTATGTCCTTATCCGGACGAAATATCTCCGACTCCCCTACTAAGAAAGGGTGTTATCATACCCTACTTGGAACTTTTAACACATCATCGCATACATGTATATATGTATTCATGCATACGTACTTGCTAAACAGGTTTATAAATCAACATAAATAAACCATATATTTCATGCTGATTCGCAAAAATAATTTTAAAACAGTTCATAACAGTTATACCACAACAACAACAGTTTGAAAATACCTGAAGTACAAGTTTCGAAAACTTGCCTGATAATGTCGGAATAGTCTGGGCCCTGTCTCTAGTGTGATGATCTATAATAATCAATACGGTTCGGTTAGTTCGTTAAACGATCCCGTCAAATCGACTATTCACGTAAAGACACAACTTCGTAATGATACATCCTTATTATACGTTTGGCTTATTATAAGTCCATGATATCCTTTAACCACTTTTGGATAATTATTGGTCTCATAACGACTTTCGTTAAAGGTCATTTTCAACGAAACTAAAGTTCGTCTTAATTCGTCCCCTAAAAGGGTTTTTCACTTGCGCAACTATGATTCGAAAAATTCTATAAAATTGAAAAATAAACTTTTTCATGAAATTCTTTTTCTCACTTCTTCTTAACTGTCCAGAGGATTTTTCATCCAAATTTCATAATTAAGAACATCTTTTTGCTAGCTCAATTGTTGCTCTAAATATAGCTTCTTTCTGCAGTGGTTTCTCATGCGCATTCTTGACTTAAACATTTCTATAAAATCGAAAATTAAGCCTTTTGTCTTCAAATTTTTACAGGGATTTAACAACTGACTAAGTTACCCCCTATAAAAATTTCATAATCACAGACCATTTTTAAAGGGCTCGTTTGACTTGGTAAAGTCAGTCCATCTTAACGATTCGTCCGTTTTAACCGGTTTCAATAAAACGAGCATATCTCATAAACCGTAAATCGTAATCACATGATCTTGGTGTCAAAACAAACTACAAAACAAGTCCTACTGGTTTATGGCCAAAAACTTACCAAGAAAACATTTGTTGAATTCGGTATTAACTGCTCAAATGATCTAATGAAATTTTGACATTATAACGACTATAAACCGAACATTTCCAAATTCCATGAACTCCATCTAACCACTTAATTCAACCATACACCATCAAGATCATATAAACATCATCAAGAATCTATAAGACCAGTGGTAACATCCATTTATCACTATCCAAAACTTTACCCATACTTATAAAGCTTAAAACATCACAATCCCCTTAAACATGTACATACTTGCATCAACCTTTCAAATCAACTTATAGCTCATAAAGTTTTAAGGTGGGTGTGAGTGTTTTACCTTCCTTGGAGTCTTAACAACCTTAACCAAGCTTGACTTTCCTTAAAAACACCTTAGATAGGTTTAACAACCTTTAATCTTCAAAACCTAAACAACCAAGTTTAAAAAATTTTCGTAGTCAGCATTACCACTCTTGAAAGAACTGGAAAAACGAGGGTCTTACCTTGATTTTCTGGACGAGGATTCTAAAGAGGAGTTGTAGAGCATTTCAATACCTTTCCAAAAAGTTATAGAACACAAAATTTCATTAAGAAATGAGGGAGTTATGGCAGTTTGAAGTGGCTGCTCTGTTTTTGGCCGAAAATAGAGAAAATGGAGGGGGAGAGCTTTTGCTATCTTTTCTTATGTAATTGATAAAATGATATGTATAATTGATGTATATCAATCATACTTCAGCACTTATCAATTACCCAAGGTAATCTCCAAAGTAATTTTGCCAAAAAAAGGTAATTGGCAATTTGTCCCAAAAGTGGTATACAATGATTGGTTTAAATAATCACTACTTGACTTATTTGAGTAGCATCCAATGCTCCTTGCCTTGCATGGCTTGCATGGCTATTACATGGTAAATTGCAGGTATATTACTCACCTATTAATCAACCAATGCTTACCATTTAATTCCATATGCAAGTTTAGAGATTTTCTTGTAAAAGCGTTTCGTCGCGTAGAAATTTCTTTCCTCGTTCTTGAACATTTGCCTTTGAAATTCTTCTAATAAATTACATAATTCCTTGCCTTGGTATTTAACTTAGCTTAAATATTTTCTTAACCTCAATATCCCATATTTATACCAATATTTAATAAAAGTGAAAATCTACGTAATTTGACAGTTTCTACATTCCCTTTCTTCTTGGTACAACGATACTTTATCCATAAAAGTATAATACTTCTTCATTCATATAATATGATCTTAAAACTTTACATAACCTCCACCAATCACCGTTTATGATCATTTTAGAAATATTACAAAAACCTGGGTTCTTACAACCTTCCCTCCTTAAAAGGATTCCGTCCCGGAATCATTTCTAGAACAGATGGGGGTACTTCTCTTGCATGGCGCTTTCCAATTCCCAGGTTGATTCCTCGACATTGTGATTAGTCCACAAAACTCTTACCAGGATGATGGTCTTGTTTCTGAGTACTTGCTCTTTCCGGTCTATGATTTCCACCGGTCGCTCGACGTAGGACAAATCTGGCTGTAAATCTACATGCTCATGTTCCACTATATGTTTCGCATTGCGATTGTACTACAAACTAAAATTAACTACAAACTACAAACTAAACACTAATTCAATATTTCATGCTAATCTAATGATCAAACTAGGGGTACCCCAATACAAAAAGTGTTTAAAATAATTGGCTCCATTCAGCAAAAAAATAAAAAATAAAAAATAAAAAAAATTCAGTGTTCGCGTGATGACGTGGTAGTGGATTTCACTGGTTAACGGTGCTTCGCACCTTCTTGTACGACGCTTCGCGCCTTTATCATTCTAAAGTTGTAAGGAATGACAATCAATGGTAAAGGCAATAGACGATTGACGGGTGTGTCGAGGGCCTGCGGCCCTCATTACTACCTAACTCATCCGTTTACTGTCTTAAATGCTTCGCATTTACACGGCAATGTTTTTTTTTTTTTTTTTATTGTGGATAGAGCCAATTATTTTAAGCATTTTTTGTGAAGGTACCCTTGGCGGGAACCTTAGAATAAATGAAATATAATTAATCTAGTGTTAGTTTGTAGTTTGTATTTAAGGATTGGTTTGTATTTGAGCAAAAGCCTATATATATATATATATATATATATATATATATATATATATATATATATATATATATATATATATATATATATATATATATATATATATATATATATTAAAGTAAGCTTACAAATGAAATGAGTATCTGAAATGGATAATTTCAGACGCACCTAAACAGGAAAAACCAAAAACCAGGTTGTCGGAAACTAACATGCATCTTGCTAAGATATAAACACAAAATGTATACTCATGTTTTCATATTCTTCTTCCTTCCTGTGACCCTGGTGATCCCTGTATTTCGATAATGCTATTCCAACTACACCACAATTCTTCGGAGGTACATTCTCAATCTCTTATATGTTTTATGTGATTGTTTTCGCTACCGATTCGTGTCTCTACCTGTACGATTCTTGATTTTGTAAATTTGCCATGTTAAGGTGTTTAAAAAAAATCGTACAACATTTTTTCGGATCTCGTATTTGATTGAAGAATTTGGAATATGTGTCTTCGTTCGGTTATCAAGGACTAAGACGTATATGGTATTTGGTACGTACTTTAAACCGAGTGATGACCCTGAATTGAAATGTTAACATCTTGACCCTGAGTGTAAATGCCCATCGATGTAAAATTAAAGTTTAATTACTTTCCGTAATCTGCATACTTTCAAGTTCCCCTTCTTTGTAGTTTCTTAGCTTCAAGTGTTAGCTTCAAGTGTGGCGCAAGCCGGCCCGGACACCGGATTATAAAAAAAAAAAAAGTGTGGCGAATTGTTTTTTTCTTTGGTTTTTGTTTATCTTCTTTCAAAAGAGATTGGCGCATTGTTTTTCTAGCCAACATAAACGGAATCTAGTCATATGGGATATTGGTTAAGCAGCATTTAGGCCTTTATATGGGTATACCATTCACTCTGCAGTTAGGAAAAGATGTGTTGTCCTGTTTAGCTATAGAAGATGACATCGGTGAAACTACTAATATACCAATAGAAGACCTGAATACCCCTTAGTGGCTTTGTCTCAATTCCAACCATTTTGATCGGAAAGGCTGTTGGGATATTTGGTGACTTTGGTGACTATGAGTTAAAACATAATTTTACTTTCATAGAAGGACAACGTGTTAAATATTAAAGCTACTTCTCAGCATTCATGTTAATGTGTACTCAATATCATATTAGACGCGATTATAGTTCCACGACGTCATGGGTAGAATCATGGGTTTTGAGGTATTTTCTAAATGACTTGCTTTCTTAGTTTGGATGGAAATTTTTTTTGTTAGACTATATTAGAAGTTTTTGTTTGATGCTTTGCTTTGAATGTGCCATTTCTCTAACACTGTGACTTCTTAATTGATGCAGTAAGATATGGTTGCTTTTGGAAAGAAGTTGAAGGAAAGACAAATTGAAGAATGGCAAGGGTATGTTTATTGTTAAGTGTGCAATATCGGCATTTTTTATTGAGATATTGATGATAATTAGAATATATGGTTATGAAAGAGAATGTAGAAGTATAGAAATCATACCAGGGATCAAAAGTGTTGTTTATTGGTTTATGATTTTTCAAAAAGAACATGGAAAGACCATAACTTGCGAATTCAGATTTTCGACCTACTGTAGTCATTAAACAATGGTTCAGGCAGGTTTAGATTACTTCTGTGTGAATGCATTTAACAACAAAAATTAGTTATTAGATTTATGTTGGTGAAGTGTTTAGCCAAACAACGTATATTTTAAGGACAGTACAAAACAATTTTTGGTGAGACCTTAGTGAGGAGTCACAAGGGGAGCAAACATATATAAGCACCTTTGTTGGGTTTTGGGCCTTTTGGCCATATGTTATGACAAAGTCATAGCATAGTATGTTATCCACTGAGAAATTTGTTAATACCATAGTGGTCCCATTATTAGAATGACATGGACATGTTCTACATCATTGTTTATCGTGTACATAAACGGCATATGCAGATACTACATCGATTACAAATTAATGAAGAAAAAGGTTAAACAATATGGCCGCCAAATTGAAGTTGGAACAATTGATCGTAGAAATGTTCTTAAGGATTTCTCAAGAATGCTGGACAGCCAGGTATGATTTATCAAAGATTTTCTCTTCTAGTTATGGATTATTCTCATTTAAATGCTTTTGTGTAAAACAATTGAAATGGATGAATGCATATAATATTTGTGCAAAAAATTATCCATCATGAAGACATCCCTGTTTTTGGTTTGGCATGATTTATATTTCATTCTTTCTGAAATTGCATTTGCAGATCGAAAAAACTGTCCTCTTCATATTGGAACAACAAGGACATTTTGCTAGTAGGATCAGTGCACTTGGGAAAGAGCAGGAATCTCTTCAAGCACAATCATACCTATCCAAACTTACTGAGCTACGAGAAGCATATAGAGGCGTGGGCAAAGATCTTTTACAGCTTCTCTTTTTTGTTGAGATAAATGCAGTTGGTTTACGCAAGATCCTCAAGAAATTTGACAAACGCTTTGGCTATAAATTCACCAATTACTATGTCAAAACTCGTGCAAATCATCCTTATTCCCAGCTTCAGCAAGTTTTTAAGCATGTTGTAAGAATGTTAAGATAATCTGTTATTACGTTTCCTGGTATTCTTATATTGGCCATCATGTTCTACTTCAGAATGTGTCATGTAACTGATATTTGAACTTCTTTTCTTAAGGAAGAATTTGTTCCTGGGCAGATAAGCTTCGATAAAGTTGTTTGCTTGGAATGAATTCAATATAAATGAAGCCAATATAACATCCAATCGAACTTGCAGGGGTTGGGGGCAGTTGTTGGGGCCATATCACGTAATCTTTCTGATCTTCAAGACTGTCAAGGGAGCTACTTTTCGATATATGACCAGCCTACCCTTTCTCTTCAGGTTTTTTGTATCTACTTTACGAATCATCTTGACTGAACTTTGAACTTATCGTTACTCCCCCTCCCCTTCCCTCCCAAAAAAAATTGTTAATAATGGAATGAAATAGGAAAGAAACAAAACAATATAGCAACAGAGAAAGCGACAAGCTCAGATGGGTAGTAAACATATTCATGTTATTTTGCAGGATCCAGTTGTTGAATTAATGAAAGCAGCTGCAGATCGATTAAATCACTCAACAAATTTTCTTGAGTACTTGGGTCAGCATGCACTTATTATGCAAGAGGAGTTGCCCACTCCTGAAGAAGAAAATGTTGATGATGATGAAAGATATCATTTTATGTCTCTTCTCCTAAATCTGGCCAACACATTTCTTTATATGGTCAATACATATATTATTGTACCAACAGCAGATGATTACTCAATGAACCTTGGTGCTCCGCCAACAGTTTGTGGAATTGTGATTGGTGCAATGGCTGCTGCACAGATATTTTCATCAGTATACTTCAGTGCTTGGTCTAACAAATCTTACTTCAGGCCTCTTGTATTTAGCAGCATCGTTCTGTTCGTTGGAAACATCATGTATGCACTAGCTTACGATGTCAATTCGTTAGGACTTCTTGTTTTTGGTCGTCTTTTTTGTGGGTAATTAACTTCTTCCATCTCCTCCCTCACCGGCCCCTTACTCTCACACACACATGTCTATAATTTTTCATTGAAAATGCTATGCACTACTGGTGTCCCTTTGTATGTAACATAAGCTCCAGTTTTTAAGTGAGGATATCGAGGTTTAGGTTTTAAAGAAAATATCGATTTTACTGTTACTTATTGGCATTTTCGAATATGGAAGATAAACTATTGCATATGACATTGGCATTTTCGAATATGGAAGATAAACTATTGCATATGACATTAAACTTCTACTTGGTTAATCTCTGATATGATTTGTAAGGTAACAACCCGTGATACCCAGGGTTTAAGTAATATAGAAAGTGTTTAGGTTGATGAGGCGGGGCGGCTGTGCTTATATCATATAGTGAGTGATTCAGAAGGACTGGAGCATTCACTTCTACTTGTCTTTTTCATCCATTTCCTTTCAAATTGATTAGGGGTGCAACTGCTCAAAAATGCAGTGAATTTTCATTACTTCTATGCGATTTTTTTTTTACAAGCCTATTATTGGTAGTCTTGGGAAAGGCCTTTTAGGATATGATTAAACTGTGATTTCAGTAAAAAAATTGTCTTTCTTTACCCTCCCCCCTCCCTTGCTTGTATGTTGGTTTATATATATCTTTTGGCTTTAACTTACAATAAGGTGCAAGGTCAACTGAATACCATCCCAATAAATATTTTTGGCCGAGTTATATTTAACTTTGAGGTGAGTATATCGAAAGCGTTGTTTTTAATTAGAAAAAAGGTATTGATTTCACAATGATGTCTTCAATTCATCTGTTATTGGAAGTCTGATTTTTGTTAATGGTTATATATCAGAGAATGAGGTTTTGTGTTACTGCATGTATTTAAACACATCATGACCTGAATTAAATTTTCATTGCAAATTTGTTTATTTGATCTTTCTTTTAATTTCCTGTCCCTTACATTCACAGATTGGGATCTGCTAGAGCAGTGAACCGTCGTTATATAAGTGATTGTGTACCACTTAAAATCCGCATGCAAGCTTCAGCAGGGTTTGTGAGCGCCGGTGCTTTTGGAATGGCATGTGGTCCTGCACTTGCTGGATTACTTCAGATTAAATGCAAATTACATAAGATCACGATCAACCAAGATACTCTGCCTGGTTGGGTTATGGCTGTGGGGTGGTTGTTTTATCTTGTATGGTTGTGCATCTCGTTTAAAGAACCCGATCGCCAAATTGAGGAGACTCGTGTAGCACAAGAAGCTAGTGGTAATACGCTCAACTTGCCTTTATTATTACTGATATCGTAAATGAAATATATTAACCAGGTAGATTTTTTTATTAAAAAAAGAGAGTTATATAAAAGTTATGAATTTAAATGTTTAATTATAGTATGTTGTTTACTGGGTTCGAACCTTGAAACTTTGGAATTAGTTCAGATATTAAGAGAAAGAATATATACATCGGTTTTTATTTATCAATTTTAAGATCTAACGGTTGTTATTTACTATACCAAACCGACAAACAACCAACCAAATAAACTGTGTTCCGCTCATAATAGTTTAGTATAATAAATTATATACAAGAAGAGGATAGCAAAGTTCTTACATACAGAGACGGAGGGCGAGGGCGAGGGCGAGGGCGGGGGCGAGGGCGAGGGCGAGGGCGAGGGCGGGGGCGGGGGCGGGGTGGCGGCCGTCCCCCCAAAAATTCAAAAATATGAATTTTTTTATATATATAACTCAAAAATCTTCATTTAGTCCCCCATTTTTACAAAAAATTTCATTTAGTACCCTTGTTTTTTTTTCAAAAATCTTCATTTAGTCATCATATTTTTTACAAAAATCTTCATTTAATTCCCTTGTTTTTACAAAAAAATTCTGATTCGATCATTTTTCGATGACCGGAAAATTTGGCCCCCCCCCAATATTTATTCCTGGTTCCGTCCCTGCTTACATATATGTATATTATAATCCTAGCAAGTTGCCACATGTCTTCACTACGTTATGCAAGTTATAAATTAGTCTGGACATATCTCTAATGGAGTTTTACATCTATGGCGTCTCCAAAATGTGTTAGTGCCTTAAACGGGCAACTTCAGTACTACTGAGAGTGTAATTGTTGAGTATTATGATATTTTATGTGAAGCTCATTTTTGGAACTTAAAACGAGGAATTACTAAGGAAATGCAGTTAAAAGCTAATTCAATGTGTGGTTATTGAGTGTGACATCAGAAAGACCCTCATCTATAGATCTGTACTTATGCTCCAGCATCGTGTATAACCATAAATTAATAAAGAGATTATATCTCACCTAAATAGTTTCTATATAAAGAGTTACAATAAACTAATTGCCAGTTCCATGTCCCGCTCCAAGGCACATTCGTTGTGCGCTTGTTATGTTATAATAACATGGCAGGTTGAGGAACTCCAGAGCACATTCTTTCTCAAGAAGAGTGTACTTCTCCCAACTATCAATCTACCTAGATTTACAAAGTTAAATGCAAAATACTAAGTAAGTCTAATGTAGATGCATAATTGCCAATTTCACAACTCTTTTTCACTAACCCCCTCCCCCCACCTACCTCATTTTGCCTTCCTATAAATACCCCCTCCCCTTCATTACTAAAACTACACCATAATTCTCTCTTCTCTCTCTATAGCTGCTAGATAGTCCGTCTAGTAGGGGAGCCGGTTTAGCCCGCTTTCAGGAACTGTCGGGATAGAAGGTCCTCGTGCCTAAACTATTCCTTAGGGTACTTAGGTCTGATTGCAGCCATCGGAGGTGACCCCGCTGCAGGGGTCTTTCTATCAGGTTGTGTGGCACTGTCCGGGTTGGGAGAGGGAGAGAAGGAAAGGTTGTCGGGAAACAGTGATAGGGGGAGGTTTTGAGATAAACACTTCAGTGAGTTGGGGATATACATAATAGGTGTCGTAGGGCTGAATTTGTGTATAAAATTCAGGGGCCGGATACCCGGATATTGTAATCTCTTTTATCTAGTGTGAAGTTGTTGCTCTTGTGGATGTAGGTTGGGCCGAACCACGTTAAATCTCTTGTCTCTTTTACTGTATTGTTGGTTTGTTGCTTCATTACTATCACGTATATTTGTGGGATCTAAGCACACATATTTACCAAATCGCTTCCGCATTCGCCGGGAATCGGGCAGATTCCTAACAGTTGGCATCAGAGCTAGTTGTGTCTAAATTATTGGTGCTTAAGGAAAGTCGTTAAGAAAAGTGGTTGTCTAATAAGGCACAGTTTTGACGGAAGTGCTCCCATTGTTTCTTACACTTACCTGGCCAATTGATTTAGTTGTTTGGATTGGTTTGTGATACAGGACAGCGGGTAAAAACAATGATTAAAGCAGAGATTATATCTATATCCCAAGAACAATCAATATTATTCTCAAGAAAAATGATATAATCAAAGCGTGCTAGAAATGTATCATGTTCGATCTATATATACCGAATATCAAACCAAAAGTCAAAAGACAAATCCCTAAACATATGGGATCATATAAAATCAAATCATAAGTAATAAATTAAATCCCTAAACATATGGGATAATAACAAATCAAATCTCTAGATATAATGTGATGAGATAGTCTCTATCAACTCTCCCCCGCTAAGAAAAGTTCAACTATGTCGAACTAAACTCCGTGTAGCGCTGAAAAAGATCGGGAGCAAGTCTGCGAAACTATGAAGCGCTGATCCAAGTGTGCTCATCCTCTGACCTGCCACTCCAATGAACCAAATACTGATGATAACCACCACCACGCCGAGTCGGCACATACCTCTCATCAAGAACATCAACAGGAACATCAATTGTCTACTACGAAGAAACATAAGGGGGTGCAGGGGGCACAAGTACTGGTGGGGAGGAGATAGGATCAATAGAGCTAGAAGGTAATGGTGTAGTAATAGACGGTGAAGGTGAAGAAATATCAGGGAAAGAAAGTGAAGAGGATGAATAAATATCAGCAGATCCATGAAAAGGAGTAAGATCTTCCACATTAAACACAGGGCCAATAGCCATACCACTAGGAAGATCTAACTCGTAAGCATTAGTACCAACTCTCTTACGAATCCGAAATGGACCCGTCCTCTTAGCATGCACTTTCTTCCAAGCACCAGGAGGTAACCTCTCAGTGCGGTGTCGCAACATAACCTGATCTCCCTCATTATACTCCCGAAACCTGCGATGAACATCTGCAGCAGACTTATAATTTTCATTGCTCAAATTAATTTTCTGACGTATCTCAGCATGCAACTCATGAATGTGATGTGCAAAAGACTCTGCAGACTCGCTAGACCTATATACAGGTGGAAGTGGAATCAAATCAACGGGTTTCCTAGGCTGACGGCCGATATAGGCCTCGAAAGGACTGACCCCAGTAGACCTATTAACAGAACTGTTATAGGCAAACTCAGTTGTAGGTAAAACCCTATCCCAGCTAGACACATGTTCCCCTACAAGACACCTAATCAAATCACCTAGACTTCTATTAACGACCTCAGTCTGTCCGTCAGTCTGTGGATGATAGGCGGTAGAAAACTTGAGACTAGTCCCAAGTAACTTCCAGAGAGTCCTCCAGAAATAACTCACGAACTTGACATCTCTATCGGAAACTATGGTCAATGGGACACCATGTATCCTAACTACCTCACGAAAGAAGATGGAGGCAATACGGGAAGCATCATCAGTCTTACTACAAGGAATGAAGTGAACCATCCTAGTAAAACGATCCACAACAACGAAGACTGAGTCATGCCCACTACGCGTCCTAGGTAACTTTAATACAAAATCCTTACTAAGGTCCTCCCAAGGAGCATGAGGAACCGGAAGAGGAGTGTATAAACCCGTATTATGTTTCCTACCCTTAGCCGTCTGACAAGTACGGCACCCTGCAACTATACGAGCGACATCCCTCTTCAAGCTAGGCCAATAAAACCTATCCTCAACAATGGCAATGGTCTTATCTCGACCAAAATGACGAGCTAACCCTCCCGCATGCAACTCTCTCATGAGATGATCCCTCAAAGACGTACTAGGGATGCACAAGCGAACCCCTCGAAACAAGTATCCATCATGAACACAATACTCTCTCGAAGGTGGAGAGTTAGGATCCTGAAAGCTAGCATAGATCTCTCCAAAATCTCGACATAACGGGTAATCCTGGATCATATGTGTAAATCCGACTACCTCTACACTCAAAGTGTTAAGGAGAATGGATACCCTACTAAGTGCATCAACGACTTTGTTCTCGCTACCTTTGCAATGCCTAAGCACAAAGGTATACTCCTAAACAAACTCAAACCACTTAGCATGTCGATGATTAAGCTTCTTCTGGGCGTTAATATACTGTAACGCTTGGTGATCGGAGTAGAGCACAAACTCCTTAGGCAACAAATAATGTCGCCAATACTTAAGCGCCTGCACTACAGCATAAAATTCCCTCTCATAGGTGGTATATCTCTTTTTGGCCTCGTTAAGCTTTTCACTGAAGAAAGCTATAGGATGGCCCTCCTGACTCAATACTCCACCTATACCTACACCAGAGGCATCACATGCTACCTCAAAAACCTTACCAAAATCTGGCAAAGTAAGTACTGGAGCATGTGTCAGCTTATCCTTCACCTCGGTAAAGGCCCTCGCAGCTGATTTAGACCAAACAAACTCCCCTTTCTTCATGCCATCAGTAATGGAAGCCATAATGGTACTAAAGCCTCTGATAAACCACCTATAGAAGGTAGCCAATCCATGGAAACTACGTACCTCATGGATAGTAGAAGGTTCGGGCCACTCTGCAATGGCCTTTACCTTCTCAGGGTCTGCAGAAACCCCATCCTTGGAAACGATAAATCCAAGGAATATCACGGAGTCACGCACAAAAGAGCACTTCTTCAGGTTCACATACAACTTCTCACGTAAAAGAGCAGTCAGAACCTGTCGCAAGTGAGATAAGTGCTCCCCACGCGTGGGGCTATAGATGATGTCATCGAAGTATACGACAACAAACCTACCAATAAAGGGACGAAGCACCTGGTTCATGACCCTCATGAACGTGCTCGGGGCGTTGGATAGTCCAAAAGGTAGGACTAACCACTCATAAAGCCCATCCGCTGTCTTAAAGGCAGTTTTCCACTCATCTCCCTCCCGGATACGAATCTGATGGCATCCACTCCGTAAGTCAATCTTTGTGAAAAACTGAGCTCCAACAATCATATCTAGCATGTCATCAAGTCTAGGGATGGGGAACCTATACTTGACGGTGATCTTGTTGATAGCTCGACTATCACAACACATCCTCAAACTGCCATCAGCCTTTGGTGTGAACAAGGCTGGTACAGCATAAGGGCTAAGACCCTCTCTCACAAATCCCTTACTCAACAACTCCTCAACCTGTCGCCGCATCTCTATCTGCTCAGTAGGATTCATCATATAATGCGGCAGGTTAGGTAATGAAGATCCAGGGACTAAGTCTATAGCGTGCTGGATGTCCCTAAGAGGTGGCAATCCCTGGGGTAGCTCATCGGGCATGACATCTGCAAACTCATCAAGAATCTGTTGAACATCCCTAGGAAGCTTAGTACCCCTCTCTACGGGTGTATCTCTCACCTCTCTAGCAACTAGCATATACACAACCTTAGACTCTAAGGCACATCTCTCAAACTCATTCTTCTTCAAAACATGGAGAGATTTAGTTGGTTGTGTAGGTACGCTGTTGACCTTCGCCTCACTTCTGGGAATCTCACGAGGTATACTAGGTCGCAAAGTGAGCTTCTGCCCATTATGCATAAACACATAAGTGTTTTGCCTCCCATAGTGAGTCACACTGAGATCATATAACCAAGGTCGCCCTAGGAGTATATGAGCAACATCCATGGGGAGGACATCACACCATACACTCTCCTCGTAACCCTCCAGGTGGATTGGTACAAGACATCTATGAGTCACAGGAATAGACGTCTTGTTGACCCAAGCGACACTATAAGGGTGTGGATGTGGTTCAACCTTTAACTTCAATCTCGTAATTGCGATCTCGGCATCACATTCAGACAACTGCCCCCATCAATAATGACCTTAGACGACACTCCCCTAACCCTGCTGAAGATATGGAAGATAGAAGTCCTCCTCCAATCTTCCTCTTTCACATGAGTATACATGCATCGCATGACACACAACTGACGAGCTACCATATCTAGGCTCTGTTCCGCCTCGTCGTCCAATGCATCATGTGGACTAAACTCATCAACTACGGGAATGTCATCCTCTCCCTCTGGAATAGCTCCAATATGGGTCACACTCTTCTTCTTCTTCGGGCACTCAAATGACCTATGCCCTGGCTCCTGGCAATAGAAGCATTTAAGAGTGGAGGTACCTACTGGCTGTCTAATAGGGGTACTCACACTGTTACTAGATCTAGTACTCCCCTGAGGTGCGGAAACTGTCCGACTCTGGGGTGCGGCCCGACTCACTGTCTGACTCGAGTATGAAGCACTCCTCTGGTGGGAGGGGTCCTGCAACCGATACTCATGCTCTAATGCGACCTAAAAAATATCCTCTAACGTGTTCATCTGATTAATGAGCACATGCTGTCTAAGCTCTGGTCGCATATTATTGTGAAACTTAACGAGGGTCATGCGGGTCTCCTCCTTAAGATCACACCTATGGAGCAATTCCCAAAATTTGTTGATATACTCAGCAAGAGGCATAGTACCCTGGTATAGGTTATCAAACTGCTCCATCAACCTATGCTTATGTCCCCTAGGTAGGTAGTACCGGGACAAACGCGTCTTCATCTCAACCCAATGCCTAATAGGCGGTTGTCCCGTGCGCTCGATATCTCTCTCAACACTGCTCCAAAAGATGTTAGCTTGCTTTACAAGCTTTATCTTGGCAAACCTAATCCTATACTCATCACTCATCTGATGCCAATTAAAGAACTTCTCTATACTGGCTAACCAGTCAGAGAATGCATCTGGGTCAAACCTCCCATCAAACTCAGGGGCATCTACCTTAATCTTTGACACATCATGTCGTCTATAATCGTATCAATCATAGTCCCTATAATTACGGTACCCCTCATCCCTCTCATGATCCCTATAAACGTGCTCACGCTCCCGACGTGGAGGTGGATCAAACACCTCTTCGTCACGATTTCTCTCTCGATTCTCAACAATGACAGGTTCTAATGTATCTATCCTAGCATGTACCTCATTAAGCTTAGTTTCCAGCTTAGCATCCATAGCTTCCATTCTAGTGGTGAGTGTCTGTATACCCTGTAAAATTTGAGCCATAGTCGGCTCAGGGGGGTCTGTGCTACTACCACTACGTGTACCTACCATGATATACCTAAATGCAGAAGCTGAGATAAGATAGTAATTAATTAAACAATTAAACTATAACTCGACGACAGATATTATCACTAATCTCAAAGGAATATAATAAACGTGACAGAAAATATGCAACTAATATGGAATACTTATGCAACGAATAGAATAAATCCACGCGAATTATGCAAGAGAATAAACTACTAAAACTACAAATTAAATATTCTAATAATATGGATAATGATCTTAATATTTAAAATAGAAAATCTTTTTTTTTAAATGATCCAAACTAATACTTAAATAAAGCAAGAAAATGATGTAGATAATAAAGGGTTTGCTGGTGAAAAATGAGTCAGCAGTTTAACTAGAGCAATTGGGTGACAATATATAGATATATAGTGTGTGTATAGGCCGAAGGTTAGAGTTACCCCTTTGTCTCAACGAAAACAGCAAGAAGACACAAACTGGTGGTGTTCAGAGAAGAGAAATGGCACAACTTTCGTGATGGTTAATGATGGACAACTGAACGGCAAGTTGCAGCAGCTCCGGTAGCAATTCCGACGAAAATTCGGTGACAACAGCGACAACTCCAGCAGGTGCGTCTTCTTCTTCGTACTTCTGATCCTTAACCACTTCCAAACCAGTAGCAAAAGCTTGAGATTGATCTGAATTGCAATTAAGTTCAGAACTTGGGTTGGGTAGAATCGGAATTTAGAAATTAGGGTTTAGGTAATTGGGGAATTAGGTGGATCGGGTCGGGTTGTGATTAGGCTTTGGTATGCGGAGATGTATGATATGGCCACGGATGTAATCTGGTGGTTTGTGGTGGTGTATGGCAGCGGATGAACAGCAAGAAAAACGATGAACAGTAAATCTGTGATAGTAAATCGGTGAACAGTAAAAGCTATGAACAGTGAATGCATTTTTTTTTGACAGCAAAGACCAAGATTTCGGCTTTGATACCAATTTGATACAGGACAGCGGGTAAAAACAATGATTAAAGCAGAGATTATATGTATATCCCAAGAACAATCAATATTATTCTCAAGAAAAATGATATAATCAAAGCGTGCTAGAAATGTATCATGTTCGGTCTATATATACCGAATATCAAACCAAAAGTCAAAAGACAAATCCCTAAACATATGGGATCATATAAAATCAAATCATAAGTAATAAATTAAATCCCTAAACATATGGGATAATAACAAATCAAATCTCTAGATATAATGTGATGAGATAGTCCCTATCAGTTTGTGTGTACAAACGGAGATCATGACAAGTATTAGAGGATTCAATGTGACTCCATATGATGGTAAAGGAAGTTTTACTCTTTGGTAGAGAAGGGTAAAGGATATCCTAACCCAACAGAAGCTAGCAAGGGCTTTGAAGGGGAAGGAGGGAAAGCCAACAACAATGAGCGCTGAAGATTGGGAGGATGCTGAGTCGCAATGCATGAGTACCATCAGACTATGCATTGCAGATAATATTATCAATAATATTGTTGACGAAAGCACGCCGAAGGAATTATGGTCAAAGTTGGAGACATTGTATCTCGGGAAGAACTTGACTACAAAGTTAAATCTGAAGCGCGAGTTATACAAGCTGAAGATTGCAGCTCAAGGCAATGTTATTGAGCAAATGAATGTGTTTAATTGTATTGTTGATCAACTTGAAAAGGTTGATGTAAAATTGGAGGAAGAAGATAAGGCCCTTATTCTTCTTACTTCGCTTCCGGAGTCATTCGATCATTTGGTCACAACCATTTTGTACGGAAAGGACACGTTAAAAATGGAGGAGGTTCAGTCAGCACTTTTGTCAAATGCTGGAAGGAAGAACCAGGATGGTGACAAGGACGGAATGACAGTTTTGGCTTTGCGTAGTCAAAATAATAGAGGAAGGGGTGCTGTGAGAGGATCTACCAATAGCAGGGGTAAATCCAGATACAGTGAAAAGGGCATGCAGTGCTTTGGTTTCAAGGAGTGAGGTCATATTAGGTCGAATTGTCCGCTTAATAAGAAGGATCCAGATGCATCATTGGTTGTGGTTACTCTCGATTGTGAAGATGTTTGCACCGTCTTCAATCGAGGCACTAGTTCTCCAGGAGAATGGATATTAGACTCAGGGTCATCTTACCATGTATGTTCCGAGAGGGGGCATTTTGACGAATTCCAAGATACAAAGAATGAAACAGTTTCTTTGGCTGATGGATCTACTTGTGAGATCAAGGGGATTGGAATTATGAAAATCAAAATGTTCGATGGAATAGTTCGCAGCTTGAATGGGGTAAGATATGTGCCTAAGCTGAGGAAGAATCTAATATCTATCGGTCGGTTAGCTTCAGAAGGCTACAGATGCTCTGTAGTAGGGGGAGCTATGAATATCAAAAGAGGCCGTGTGGTTCGGATGAAGGGAGAGCTACGTGGGGGAATATATCGTCTGATTAGTACGTGGCTAGAACGTACTAGATTTTCGAAAATCTGCTTATCTCGTGCACGAGGGAAGAGTGACTTGAAGGATACTGCTGCGGTTGTATTGCCTTCCAGTCTAGACGATGGTGCAAAGACTGCTGGGATGAATGCTTGGTCGAAGGGCTTCCACGACATCAACGAGTAGTTGGTGTGTTGCAGCTGCATATGGGCATCGATCAACACGAATCAAGTGAGCAGTGAACCATGCAACAAATTGATTTGTTTGATATGCAGTTGGGGAGTAAATGAAAGATCGATGGTCACACTTGTGTGTGTGATGGTCACACTTGCGTGTGTGATGGACTACATATGGGATTGGCCGACGTGAATCAAGTGAGTATGTGTGTATACAACAGATTGCTTCACCTGTATGTAGTTGGACAAATAGAGGTCAATGGTACACTTGTGCGTATAGCAAGTGGGCATTCGAGAATGAATGTGCAAACTAGGGTATAGTTTGGAGTCTTGGACTCGGGGGCGAGTTTTGTCGTAGGGAGTGATATGGATCGAGGAAAAGTTGGAGTTGTGCCAACAGGGCGCATGTATGGAGTGCAAGTGATTAGCTGTGAGTTTGGAAAAGGGGGAGATTGTTAGGCAGCAACCTTAAAGAGGGTGCATGTTGTTTCTTTCACAACTCTTTTTCACCAACCCCCTCCCCCCACCTACCTCATTTTGCCTTCCTATAAATACCCCCCTTCATTACTAAAACTACACCATAATTCTCTCTTCTCTCTCTATAGCTGCTAGATAGTCCGTCTAGTAGGGGAGCCGGTTTAGCCCGCTTTCAGGAAGTGTCGGGATAGAAGATCCTCGTGCCTAAACTATTTCTTAGGGTACTTGGGTCTGATTGCAGCCATCGGAGGTGGTCCCGCTGCAGGGTGTTGCAAACTTGTGTCTCTTACTCAGTTTATAAACACTATTTATACATATATACAGAGTAGTATTAACACAGGGGTCTTTCTATCAGGTTGTTTGGCACTGTCCGGGTTGGGAGAGGGAGAGAAGGAAAGGTTGTCGGGAAACAGTGATAGGGGGAGGTTTTGAGATAAACACTTCAGTGAGTTGGGGATATACATAATAGGTGTCGTAGGGCTGAATTTGTGTATAAAATTCAAGGGCCGGATACCCGGATATTGTAATCTCTTTTATCTAGTGTGAAGTTGTTGCTCTTGTGGATGTAGGTTGGGTCGAACCACGTTAAATCTCTTGTCTCTTTTACTATATTATTGGTTTGTTGCTTCATTACTATCACATATATTTGTGGGATCTAAGCACACATATTTACCAAATCGCTTCCGCATTCGCCAGGAATCGGACAGATTCCTAACAATGTTCATGATAGATTTTCTGTTGTTTACTCAATACTAGTCAAGATGCAAAAATTTATTTTACTTTTTGAACAGTACTAATCCGTAGTTGGATTTTTGCCACAGGTTCCGTAGAGAATGAAGAGATTGAAAAAGGTCTTGCTAAACCATTTCTTTTAAGTTCAGATGAATATAAACAAGATGAAAATGATGAACAAGAATGTGATGCTGGTGAAGAATCACCAAAGGTATCTCAAGGAGCGGCCAAATCTATGAAATCAGCATACAAATTGCTTACTCCTTCTGTAAAGGTGTGTGTTTAATTCCGAGTGTGACTTCAATTTCTACATTGTAGAACACATGGTGACTTATATGTTGATTGCATTCAGCATTGACGGTTAAGTTAATACAGAGCCATATGTTATAAGTCTTTAACAAGTTGTGAATTACATTTTATTTCTTTCAATATGTGAACAGGTCAGTCTTTCTTTTTGGTACTTCATTCGATAGGTATCTTGAAAGACGAAAAATTGAAATGAAATTACCTACTCATCTTTCTTGCTACTATTGCATCAAGTTTGTACGCTCTCACATAAGATACTATGGTCTTCTTAGGTTCAACTGTTGATATATTTCATGCTGAAATATGTGGTAGAGATTTTACTCTCAGAATCCAGCGTCGTCACTGCATACTACTTCCATTGGTCAACCAGCAAAGTGTCACTCTTCCTTGCAGGCATTGGCCTAACTGTTCTTCCTGTGAACATTATTGTTGGCAGCTACATAAGTAATATGTTCGAAGACAGGTAATTAAGCCGCAAGGCTTTCATATAGGAAGTTAAATTTATAAAATCAAGTTCAATTTTTATCCAAATGACTGTAAGAGTAACATGTTATAATAACATTAAGCACTTCAAAAGAGTAATGTATTTAACCATGCTTAAAACTCCAGTCACATCCAATGTTCACTTTCAAATGTGGAAGATGTACTAAGATGCACCAGAATCACTAAAGCAGACAAACTCAAGAGCTGACATGCATCAAAAATACAATGTAATCAGGATGTGAGAAGATATTTCACTTATAAGAACATGATTAGAAATATATTATGACTTTCCAGTTTATTATATTCCAGGTAGAGCGCAATAATGTGATTCAAAATTGATAGTGTAACTAAAGTAGCTTCTTGCATAGGCATTTGCATACATAATCTTAATTGTACTTGCAGGCAAATCTTACTAGCATCTGAGATTATGGTTTTCCTGGGAATTATTATAAGCTTCAACATAGTTTTTCCATATTCTGTGCCACAGTATGTGATCGCTGGACTGGTTCTTTTTGTATCTGCCGAAGTCTTGGAAGGTATGAATATTTATTTTAACCCTATCTTCATAAAATTAGAATTCTGTGAATAAGAGTAAAAGATTACTTAGTCATTAAAAAAACAGGAATGCGAAATGCAGAATCATTAGTATTTGCTTAAGAATGCAGAATTATTAGTATGTGCTCTTTATTTTCGACTACTTGCTTTGAGAATAAGAACTATTATGGTTCTTACTTCTTCATACCATATATCTGGCAATGTACCAGGTGTCAACTTGTCACTCCTATCTCGTGTCATGTCATCAAGGCTTTCTCGTGGTACTTACAATGGGGGGTTGCTTTCAACTGAAGCAGGAACAATTGCTCGAGTGATAGCAGATGCAACAATTACTCTGGGAGGATTCTTGGGAGAAAGAAGGTTCTTAAATGTCACCTTAGTTCCTTCACTTCTCATTTGTATATCATCAATCCTTGCCACCTGTTATACTTACAACTCGCTGTACTGAAACTTTTAGTTTATGTAGCTAGAAATATACTGTCTTCAAAGTTGTCCTCAAACTATCTCATGATCTGTGAAAATTACATGCACTCATTTTACAGTACTTGGTCTGGTGTCATAAATTTGAGCTAAACAACAACTAGCCAATCCTTTATTGGGTCCCTAGTGTGACAGGTTGCCAAGTTAAAGAGAGCTGAGTTGAAATTTATTGTAATTGTTATAACAACTAACGTCTCTCATGCCCTCGAGTGCACTAATCTAATAATATTATAGATGTTTAAAGCATCCCTGTATCAATAAACGTTACAGAACTTCATGTAATGGGACTCGAGCAACCACTGAGAACAGCTTCCCTTACCATGTAATCGGTTTCTCCTAAGCCAAGAGCCCACCTATTAACATCGTAGATATATTTGTGCAGAATTTGGGAGAGAGTAGCTTCCCTCTACCATGTTGTTAATCAATCCTAAGCCAAGAGCCCATCGAAGAATTTAAAATCATATAAACATGTGTGTAAAACTTGGGATAACGTTGCAGTTACTTTGAAATCCATATTTCGATGTTCATAAGCTCAGACCCTATAGTAATTCAGTTAAAGTAAATGAACCAAGTCCTGTTTCCTTGAGACGTACTATGCCAAAAATTAATATATATACTTACATATTTCTAATTGTACACACATCCACCATGCACTTTGTTTTTGGCAAACTTGAACCTCGGCCTCTTTACAGGTGACTGCCACACCACTGAATTACATTCACGTAATATTTGTCCTCCTTTGATAGAATATATGTTGGCTTCCATGTAAAGATTACAGTATAGCAGCATATATGGGATATGATAAAATAGTCTATACATTGGTAAAAGGTCAAAGAACCGTATGAGCACCATTTCTCTGACCCGCCATTACACAGACTGTCTAAAACTCAAAACATGATGAAACAATTATGTCAAGAAATTCATTACAAATATTTGTGATTGGAAGTGTCTACTTGTTATCTGCTAGGTCATGGGTTCAATCCCTGTAAATAGGTTATCTAGTGATGCATACATCAGTACCTTACTCAAATACTGCTGATTAGGGAGCATCGTGCAAGGGGTAAGGCCTTTTAAGATCATAAGAACATGCTGAACATGTTTGGTGAAGTTCACAAAAACAGAAAACATGGCCATGTGTAGAGAAAGAATAGAAGAAAATATGAAAACACTTTGTATTGAAGAAGCCTCAACCTGCTTCTAAGGTTGTTCCTTAAACCTTTTTCTATGCTTTCTGAGCCTCGAATTTCCTGCACAAGTAAAATACCCTCTTCCGAGCATGAATTTGCTTCTTCAACAACCTCCTCTCTCCATCCTTACCCTATTTGCTAACCATGAAGCTGTTCCTCCACGGAAAGAATCATTTTCCACTTTCATCAAAGCATCTCCATCATACATGGAAACATCTCTGTTGAAGTCATATTTCTACACTCAACAAAGTCATATTTCTTCACTCAACATTAAACAATAAACATTCAACAATAAACAATCAACAGCAAACAAGTTTAAACTTTCTTGTATGTTAATTTTCTATATATTAGTTCTTCATTCATGTAATATAATTAAGCTACTCAACACAATGTAGTCTTCAATACACTCACAATTTTTACATGGTATCAGAACTTTAAGATCCTTACCTATATTTTTCCAGTACCACCTGGAGGGTTGAGTCATTACCAGCCACAAATACATACCAAACTAAACTCCGACGAACCCATTCTCCTCGGAATAAATTTGGTAACATTCAGGCAACACCACATCAATCTACAAATTCATAATCATCTGTCCGAGTCAACTCACCGGCTCACTCAACTCGTCTATCCGAGTCAACTCATCGGCTCGCCCCTCTCAACCATCACTCGCAGAAACTCTTGACTCATCACTGAGTTCCCTACGAGCTCGCTCACTCACCGAGCTATCAAAATTGTTCGATTCTTCTTTTGAAGAAACCCATCTGCTGCTTCTCGGAATTTTCAGGCCACCATCACCGAAATTTTCCTTTTGCAACAACTACCGTCATAGTGCTGCCCCTAGGGATGGCAATTTGTACCGATCCGATGGATACCCGATCCGTTTCGACCCGAATGGGTCCAACCGAACCCGAAATTTTCGGGTTTGGATTCGGGTTTGGGTTTGATTTTTAAACCCGAATCATTTTCGGGTCGGGTTTGGGTTTTGCCAATACCGACCCGAACCCGACCCGAAAACCCGAAACCCGTATCAAACCCGACCGAACCCGAGCCCGACCCGAAACCCGAATTAATATATATTATTATTTCTATTATTTTATACATAATATTTAACATTTAATATATATTATCTATTAATATATATATATTTAATATTTAATATGTAATAAAAAATAAAATATTTTATATATTTATGTTTTATATTATTTTTAATACAAAAAAATTATTATTTTTTTTTTTGGATTTCGGGTCGGGTTTCGGGTACCCGAAACCCGTTTAGTATCCAACGGGTTCGGGTTCGGGTTTATAATTTCGGGTATTTTCGGGTTCGGGTTCGGGTTCGGTCAAAAGAATCGGGTTCGGGTTTGGGTTTGGCAAAACCCGACCCGCCCGACCCGATTGCCATCCCTAGCTGCCCCTCTATGTTCCGACTGCTGCAAATTAGCCTCTTCTTCGACCAGCCATCTTTTCTGTCCGACGAACCTCATCCCTATCGGTGTATTTATCAAGGCTGATGTGGCTTGTGTTTGGTTTGGGCTAACATATAGTTATATCCTTGTTTTCATTAGTTGGGCCACACTAAATCAGTCCACTGAAAAATACAACGGGTATAAGTGATTTTAGTGGTGTGACAAAAAAAATAAATAAAAAATATGCATTCCCAGTTATTACGGGGATTCTCAAACAGGACAGCCTCTTGGGACAGAACGTAGTCGTGAAAGCTTCCCTTGTAGCCTCATATTGCTTATACGATATTGTAACTCTGATACGTTACACATATGCACACACAGACAATGACACAAGGTCACCATCATCACCAAGCTCACATTGCTTATACAATATTTATAACTCTTCTATGTTATTATATACACACAAGCAGAGCTACCCTCATAATTTATACATTCATCGGTCAACAAGTTCAAGATGACATAATTCTGTTACATTATGTCTCCTCTACGAAGCTCATTCTCCTGCCAGCTTTCGCGCTTTCGTTTTCAAACTCAAGATGTTCCTTCAAGCATCTTAAGTTTGAGTGGGGGTGTTGAAGTCATATTTCTACACTCAACAAAGTCATATTTCTTCACTCAACATTCAACAATAAACAATCAACAACAAACAAGTTTAGACTTTCTTGTACTAGCATAGACTTTCTTGTATGTTAATTTTCTATATATTAGATCTTCATTCATGTAATATAATTAAGCTACTCAACACAATGTAGTCTTCAATACACTCACAATTTCTACAATCTCGAGCTGATCTTATTTAAGCGACAAAGCATCTACTCTATCTCATTCAACTTTTTAATGCCTTGATTACATAGGCCATAGTTCTTTCTTAGGAGTAGAAACAAAGGCATTATAGTGAAGTTTCTACTACCTCTACAACATCAGCTCCTTCTCCTCCAACACTGCACTCTGAGTCTTTAATGTTCAATCATGAACATCTTTGACAATGAATGTTACATGGCTTACACTGCTACCTAGTTGTCTGCTTTTAAGGATTTTCCAGACTCGCATCCTCTCTCAGTCTGGTATAGAAATCCTCACCATATATGATTATAAATATGAGTCCATAGAGAAATTTACTGATTGCTCAAAGGATGATGCCTTCTTTTCTATGAACATCACATCACCGAGTAATGAACTTTGTCAGTTTTCGCCTCCAATCTGACAACCATGGCATAACTCATTTATGCATTTAGTGCCCCCACCAAAAATTAGCGATTTTTATTTTATCAGAAGTTATAGGGGGTGTTTGGAAACTTATTTTCAGAATAATAACTTATTTTAATACAAAGTTAGAAATTACTAACTTTTTTTTGAAAAAAAGTTTTTTTTTTTTTTTTGCAACTTATATAATCTCAAACATATATTAAATACTTGTATAAATTTTTTTTATCAAAATATGAAATTTTTACCCGAAAATAATTCGATAAGAACTTAAAATAAGTTTTGCCAAACAGGTCCATAGTATAAATATGTATATTTTACAAAGTGCCCCTACCAAAAAAGTGCATAAAATATATATTAAAAATGAACAAAAAATTAAATTTGTTGGCATAACTCATTTATGCATTTAGTGCTCCCACAATAAAATATTTGTTTATTGTTTTTTATTTATAATATATATTCAACAAATATTATTTTTCTCTAATTTCTTTATACTAACTTATTTTTATTAATTTAATTTACATATTCTATTAGTCTATATTATAATTTTTCAATACACAACTATTTCTTCTTGATATATATTCGTAAAGTAAATGTTTAATGTTATGTTTAATACTGATTGTTACCTTCTTGATTTACTACTATTTCTATATTGAACTTACATGATTTTCTTTAGGTATTTGTATTTACGTTTTATAAAAATTTCATCTATTTTTATTTTTCTAAAAATTGATTTTCAAGAATCGAATAGGATCGAACCAAAATAATTTGGGTCAATTCGATTTGATCAATAATATAAATTCAATCCAATTTTGTTTCAAAACAATTGATAATTTAATTTTGCGAAATTATCAAAAATACTCAACTTTTTAATTTTTCTTTCAAAAATACAACCAAATTTGCAGATGAGGTAGGTTGCAAATGTTGCATTTGGATTGCAATCGTATATTTGAAAAAAATTCTATAACTTGGATATTTTAAAAAATGTTCATTTAATTTTCAATTTATTTAATTTTTTTTAATATAATTAAAAAAATTCATTGATAAGGTTGACAACACTTGGAGACTAAAGCCTCAAAGCCCAACCAACCTGTACAACCCCATTAAAATGGGACGAAAAGACAAACAACCCCATAAGGGAACTACATTAAATTGAAAACCTAGAAAACTGCTAACAAGAACTGGACAAAAGCAATGAACCTAGAAAGAAGAACCACGATCGTGTATGAGGGTGTGCAAGAAATTCTATAGCAGAGTGCCTCAAAATTTGAAAGGTCCCCAAATTTCTAACCTACATATATGTATATTTTGAATAATAAAATAGATCTAAAATTTATATTTCTTTAATGATTGTTCTAAAATTTACAATATTATTTACTCAAATAATTACATCATTTACATAATTAATTGTTATGTTAATGTTCTCTGTGACCAATGATGCACATTTTATACTTAACACAGGACCCTTCAAAAGTTCAAGACGAATAAGAAGAGGAGATTAACCGAGACCTGCTCCTGCATAGCTACAGCAACAACGATGACATCAACTGGTGACATCATCCGGGATTGGAAAAACCTGCAGTTGGGGAATTGATGGGGCAAAACCCATATCTAGGTCCCTTTTTTTTTTGAAGGCGACTAAAAGGTTCAAACACGTAACATGGAAGTTCAGTTGTTAAGTCCCACTGCAACGAGTTGGAAGATTCAGAAACGTTTTTAATAACATTCGATTTATTTAGTTAGGTCCAGCTTTGGACCAAACCTACAGAAGGCGTTTGAGATGGTTCTTTTATGCATAGTGACCACTAAAATGGAACTTCGTTTGAGTAGTATTTTTTTAACGATTTATATAAGATGTGTTTTTTGACATATAATAAGATTTTAGTTGATATTTTTTAATTATTTTTTTAAATAATAATAATAATGGATTCCATGTACAAAAATTACATCCAATTAAAATTGAGAAAATCCTAGATATCCCTAATTGGTTATCAAAACATTTTCCAAATTCAAATGTGTTATTTTAAATGGTTATAATAAAGTGGATCTCCCTGCATTAACACTAAACTCCCCAATTAAAATTTCCCAATCTACCACGTTATCTCTACCACATTATTGGGGAAAAAAAATTTGGAAATGAATTCAAGATATGTAACATTACCCTTAAAATTAACCAACACATAAAAATATAGTAATTGTTAGAGGTAAACACTAAAAAGAACCTTTTTTAAATCGATTTTCGAATATGTGCCAAGGATACACAATAAGCTAAATACAATTTTTGATTGATTTATTTTCATTAATAATATTGGGTTCTCTACATGAACAAAAATTTTAATCAATTAAAATTAAACAACTAATAAAAAGTAGTTGTTAGAATTTGTAATTGAATACATACTAAAAAAATTAAAAAGGAAAAAAGAAAAAAGATCTCTTTGTTGGGTCGCGCAACACCCATTAACTCCACATTAGTATGATATTGTCCGCTCTGGGTCATGGCCAAGCCCGCACGGATTTGATTTTGGGCTCCTCCCAAAAGGTCTCATACTAATGAAGTTGTTTTGCTTGCTTATATTCAAGATAATTCTTCTTTATCTTATCGATGTAGGACTTGGGTTGACACCCACTCTACAATCTCCCCTCAATATCCAAGAACCACCAATCTTGTGACCCTTATACCGCCGTTATTCATCTGTGGCTCCTCATCTTTAAGGGACACGCTGCCCGACCACCTCCGTGTCAGAAAGACTTTCGACACAAGCCGTCCAAGATCTTCAATCGTGGTTCTGGAGAGCCTTCCACACCACACAACTTGCAGCCCGCAACCCAGGATCAACTTCTTAACCATCGGCTATGATACCACTTGTTGGGTCGCACAACACCCATTAACTCCACATTAGTATGATATTGTCTGCTCTAGGTCGTGACTAAGCCCGCACGGATTTGTTTTTGGACTCCTCCCAAAAGGCCTCGTTTTTTGGTTGCTAATATTCAAGATAATTTTTTTTTATCTTATCGATGTGGGATTTGGGTTGACCCACTATACACTCTTCTCGAATAAGCTGCGGGTAGGACATGCCACTTCGTTGGAATCAGCACCTCACTGGTAGTTATGGATGTTGGAATGTGAGCATTTGCATTAATCAAACACATGCTAAAAAACCATTTTTGATGAGTTGGGTTTTGATTGATGAAAATTTCATTAATAATGATGAATCCCTTACATGAACAAAAATTAACATTAAACAAAAATTTTCAACATATATTAAACATGAATTCTTAACACGTGTACAAACCCTTAATCATTTACTTCCGATTACTGAGTTGGTTCCTAATTATTTTAGCACGCACGGGACCGGTGTGCTTGCTTTAACCAATTTTCCAACAACAATTATCTATTCCGACCTGATTTTTTATAGTACACGCATTCGAAAATTATTGTTATTTAATTTTTACATGATTCACACTAAATCCACACATTTTCTTCTCTAAAGGAATGATATTCCAAAGCTGATTTTTGCGATCCGGGTTTGACTTTGATATCATATTATAAGTAAATATCTTTAGTTCGTTGTGAATAGATATTAGTAGTTAATAAAAAGAAATTGATAACAAAATATTAAAGTAATAATTTTATTTTAATATTTAAATTACGACCAATTACAAATGATGTAATAGGTATATGGTTCGAACCTAATCAAACATATATAATAATATTTTATCTAATTTTTTAAAATAAAAAATACGTTTCTATTTAAAAATTATATATAAATATAACTATAACATATTAAGATTTTAAAAAGAATTTATGTATGACACAAGATATAAATTAGTAAAATAAAATTCAGGTATCATATCATAGTTTATTTTTCCAATGAAATCATTACAAAACGTGAATAAAAATGTTTAGACATTTTATTTAAAAAAAATGTTTAGACAATTATAATTTGAAAAGAAAAATGAAATAAAGCGATGCACACAAGAATGACACAGAGCAACGTGGCATGTGGGCTAGGGACAAACGCATCGAAAATAAAACCAGACAGGCGCTGGCCTGCGTCACAGAGCTCAAGCCCACAAAAATACTTGCAATATCACAGCTCAATGTTTAATTACGGGATGGATACCTAAAGTTTAATTACATGCAATCATGGTTGTACATATAAATTTTGTAGAAATTAAAATTTTATGATATGATTTATTTATAATAATACATATATGTTGTTTGTGATATTTGTAGAAAAGGAAAAATTTTAGTTAGAAAATATAAAAAAGATATTATATTTTAGTTGAAAAAGAAAATCAGTTAATTACAGTATTATTATGTTGCCTTATTAAATAGAATGATCCTTGAAATTTTTGGAAATGGAAAGATTTTAGTTAGAAAAAATAATGTGATTTAGCTAAAAATGGTAATTGGTTAGTTATTAGTAATTATAATATTTTTATTTAATTTTATAAAATAAAATTACTCGTAACTATAAAATAAAAAAGTATAAAATAAAAATAATTAAGTAAAAATAATTAAATAAAAATACGGAATATTATATCGATCAATCGATTCAACTTTCAATGTTTTGATTTTTATAATATAATATATATAATATAAATTTCTCTCGAAAGAATGCCCTAAATACCCATTTTTAGGTCATCTCACCTCTTGGTCACAGGTTCGACTCCCATGGGAGGCGGATTTGTGATTATGCCATCCTGGGGTAGAGCCTGTCGCACTTGTGCGGTTTGCCTTGGATCACGTGGTTTGCAGGCTATTGCGTGAGTCCATGGGTTTACCCAGAGCGCACCCGAAGAGTAGCGGCTACGGGTTCCCATGTGAAAAAAAAATACCCATTTTTTACTACTCCACTTACCAAAATACCCGTTTTCGCGCTACAAGATCCAATATACCCACCTGTCACGCCCATGGGAACGGCGCAACCCATGGTCACTGTTCACCATCGTTGACAGCTCTCTCTCCCGTCGTCTCTGTCGCTCTCTCGCCGCCTCACCTCTCTATCCGTCTCTCCATCACCATTGTAACCACCTCTCTCCCTCCTTCCATCATCTCCACCACCTCTCTCCGTTCATTTCTCCCTTCTCTCTCTCTCTCTCTCTCTCCCGTCTCTATCTCTCTCCGTTGCTCTCTCTCGAATTGGGCATTTTTAATCCGGCAAAAAACACGGATTGAAACTCATATAGGCATGTAGAACGTCGAAAAACGAATCCAATGGTATATAACACTTCATGGGAAAACCACGAGAAATGGGTGAACGGAGAACGGAGAGAAATCAGAAAAAATTACCAGAAGCGCCATAATGGTCGCCGAAACTCGCGTTTCTTCATGTGGGCCCCGCAGGGGCATGCGCCTTTGCGTGTGGCGTGTTCGAGCAACGATGCGTCCATGGGTGAGGCGCGACTTGTGGTGCGCCTGTGTGTGGCGTGTCTGGTGTCCGATACTCCTACGCCATGGGAATATCTTCCATACGCGCCTGTGCAGGTTGCGTATCACTATATGCACCCATGTGTGTGGAGTGACTGGTGGGTATTTTGGGTGGTTCCTCCCGAAAAGGGGTGTTTTGGTTAAGAAAAGATAAAAGGTGGGTATTTATGGCACTCACCCATTTCTCTCCATGTATATTCTCGGTCTCGCTGGATTCCACAGATAGCAGTTTCCCATTCCACCTAATTACTACTCCTTCTGTTTCATTTAATTGTTTACATTTTTTAAGGGGTGTTCAGCACGCATTTTAAGGATAGTTACATAACTTATTTTCAAAATTTTCTTTTTTTTTTTGTATAAAAATAGAACCATTCTATTTTTGTAAAAAAAAATTTAAAAATTAGTTATGGAACTATTCTTAAAATACACCTTAAAATGCGTGTCAAACATTCCTTAAAAATGTAAACAATTGGGTAAAATAGAGTGAATATTAAAAACTGAATTAAAAAATAAATGAAATCAGAAAAAGTTAGCCGAATGGCTTCTTTTGGAAGAGAAGATGAAGTTGTGGAGCTCAATTGTAAAACAAAGATTTATATAGCTGTTGATAAATACTATGTATCACGTGCCACTGTGCAGTATGGTGTTCGTAGACATAAAACGAATATTTTGCTTGATAATGGTATAGAATAAAGTAAAAATGCTTGCAGATTCCGAAAGTGTGGATTGGGGAATGCATGGAGCATTTTAGACTTTCACCGTTAAAATTCATTGCGCTATTTGGTCTATTTTGATTATGCATGTACTTTTTTCACTTATTGCTTTCCTTGATTTTTAAATAGGACTAACGAATATATATGTGGGTGAATTTCTTTTTATCGAAAACATTTATTTTAACCTCCCTTTTCTCAAGTAAGACAGTGAACAAATAGAGTCGAATCAAATTTTATTTGAGTTAAGTTAAGTTTGTATTTTTGTCAAAATAAATTAATTGAATTAAGTTTTTAATTGAGCGAAGTGATTTTCATGATCGACTTGTTAATATAGTCGAATGATGTATGGTTAAAATATCTATATTTTACGTTATATTAATTCTTATTTAGCTTTATTTTATGATTTTTTTTATTTTATATAAATAATATTAATTATTATTTAACTTAAATATATGCTAAGTGGGTGTTTACTATATTCGTAGAAGATTCTAAAGAAGTAAAGTATAGGGAATAATATACATATTAAAAGGAGACAATAATTAGAGAAAATGGATATTTAACTTAGGTTCAAGGAGCTTGAGCGGATTAGATTTTCCATTTTTTGGAACCTCAGGACCTGGACATCATATTCAGGGACTGTTACGACCGAATTTCCACCGGGTCGGCCTTCGGGTTGATCCTGCAAAATGAGAAGAATGCGAGGGATTGTCCACCCGATTCACCTCCGGTGTGAGAATGAATAAGTCGTGTTTTGTATAAAGTACTTTGAACGTAAAGAAAATGTGTGTAGTGAATTGTGAGCCCCTATCTTCTCTTCTGGATTAGAGTCTATATTTATACCTTAGGAATTATATCCGTTACCTCAAGAGGGTCCCATAAGCATCATTATGTTTTCCACCACCGAAAGTAAGCGAAGACCGTTTAAGAAAGAGGAGACCGTTTAAGCATTTGGACTTTACTTATTGGGCCTTCGGTTCGGCCCATCATAGGTAAATGGCTTCCAACATGTCCCTAGGCTTCGTTCGGAAATGTTTTTGGGACGAAGACTAAAGAATCCATGTTTTCATTCGGCACGTTCCGTTCGGTCGCATTGTTGAATTGATCTGAGCATTCGTTCGGTTGTATGGCGATGGACAAGGTCGAGATGTCTCTTGGGGAACCGCGCTACTTTATGAGGGACAGCTGTCTGTTTTCGAGATTCACGCCTCAATCTTGGCCGTTGAATTCGAAAGATCTTTTCATTGTCGACGTAACATTCCATGCTTCGTCCTGTTTGCTTTTTGAAGAGCTTGTTCACCATTTTCTGGAAAGTTGCCCCCGCGTTCTTTAATCCGAAGGGCATTTTTATGTATGCATAAGTGCCGTTCGGGGTGATGAATGCTGTCTTCGGAATGTCCTCGGCATTCATGGCGATTTGGTGATAGCCTGAAAAAACGTCCAAAAAACTGAGAATTTGATGTCCCGATGTGGCGTCTATTAGCTGATCGATGTTGGGTAGGGGATAGTGGTCTTTCGGACAGTGTTTATTTAGGTCAGTGTAATCGACGCACATTCTCCACTTGCCGTTTGACTTTTTGACGACAACTACGTTCGTCAACCATTCGGGGTAATCAATTTCTTCGATAAATTTGGCCTCCAGTAGTTTTTCAACTTCGGTCTGGATAACCCTTTGTCTCTCCATGGCAAAATTTCTTTTCTTCTGTTTCACAGGTTGGGCGTCAGGTTCAACGTTTAGACAGTGTTTCGCAACTGAAGGGTCTAATCTAGGCATGTCTTCGGGGTTCCAAGCGAATACGTCGTGGAATTCTCTAATGATCGCGACGACCCTTTCCTTCAACCCGAGCTCCATTCCCTTGCCTATTTGGATCATCTTCTCCGATTGGCCCACGTATAATTCGACATCTTCGGTTTCGGCTGCGGGTTCAGCAATCGGGCAGGAGAGATCGGTCCCGAATTTATCGAGTTCTATGTTCAGCATTTGGTGACTGCTCCCCGCGTCTTCACCTCTTTTCCTTTTTCCAGGTTCAACCTTCTCTGCGTCTTTATCTTTGTCAAGATCTTCTAACATGATGATTCTTGCTGCTTTTTAATCACCCTTCATTTCTCCGATCCCCTGCTCGGTAGGGAATTTTAGCTTCAAGTGCGGTACGGATGATACAACTTGGAATAGGGATAAAACGGGTCTGCCTAGGATGCCATTGTACGGGCTATCTACCCGAACAACGTAAAATTTAGCTTCCTTCACCACGGTATATGGTGCTTTTCCTGATGGTTCCTTCGATCGGCACCGGTTGATTAGCGAAACCATATAAGGGTGCCTCGTGGCATGGTTCTAGATGTTCTCCTCCTAGATTCATTTTACAGTAGGTCCTGTGGTACAGGATATTGACCGAGCTCCCTTCATCGATAAACACCTTCCAGATTTTGTTCTCTCTAATTACCAGATTTATTACCAGGGGATCTTCGTGTGGCCATATGACGTCTTCATAATCATCTTCTGTAAAGGTGATCGGTAGTGGTTGCTTGGCCGTTCTTGACTGGTAAAGGTTGTATATTTGCCTGGTGTACTTCTTTCGGGTTGTCTTACTGTCCCGATCGAGTATAGTGCCGCCGAAGATCGTTCGGACCTCGCCTCTATACTTTTCTGATCCTTCGGCTTCTCTGGGACCTTTTCTTTCCTTCGCGTCGAGCTTTTCTCTTAAATCACCCACGAACTGGGATAACTCTCCGTCCTTGATCATTTTTTCGATCAACTTCTTCAGGTGGTAGCATTCATCTGTGTTGTGGCCCTTGTCCCGATGATACTCGCAGTACTTGTTCTCGTTTCTTCTGGACTCAGGGGTTTTTATTCGGGGTGGTCGAACGAACCCCGGTTTTCCTTTAATTTCATGGATAATCTTGGAGATGGGTGCGTTGAGGCGCGTGAACACAGTATTATCTTTGTCTTGCCTTCGTCCTGTTATTTTAGGATCGTTTGTCCTGCCTCTTACGTCGCTATGATTTCTTCGGTCGTCCCTTCGTTCACCTCTTCTGTCATCTCTATCATTCTTTCGGCTTTCTTTGTACCCTCCGATTGTTTCCAACTTCCTTCGGATTGCTTCTCCCCGAACGTATATGTCGTTTAGTGATTTTGGAGGAACATCATAGAGAGATGACCGGAGCTTCTTGCCTTTCACGGGGTCGAGTCCGGCCGAAAGGAATCCAGCAGCTTTGATCTTATCGAGGCTCGTGACTATTCCGGCTTCCTCCTTAAATCTTGCTAAGTAGTCTCCTAGTTCTTCATTTGGTCTTTGTCTGCAGTGAATTAGGGCTTCAGTGTCTTTCTCCCTTCGGCATAAATGGGAGTAGTTTCTCAAGAACTTCCTTTTGATCTGTCCATAAGAATCGATCGATCGTGGTCTTAGCGAACGATACCACATGGACGCCGGCCCTTTTAGGTAAGTTTTGAACATCTTGCACAACATGATATAGCAATGCCCCATACCAGTCATGAGCGATTAGTATTTCTCAAAATGGTCTTCGGGATCGCCCTTTCCGTTGAACTCGTGCATCTTTGGGAATTGCCTTCCTGGTGGTGGTCGGTATTGTTAGGAATATGTTGTACTTGATGATAACTTCACAATCAATCAAATTGTTTAAGGTTTTGTAGCTGTCAACGGATGAGGATTTATAACTCTATCCGTTGACAGGTAGCTCATCAACGGATGAGGTTTTGTAGCACACTGCAGTATCTCTATGTTATCAGTTGATAGTGTTTTTATCCACAGTCATGTTGACTATCAACGGATAGGCAGAATAGGGTAGCCAATTGTAAATAAGCTATGCTATGTAATTCTGTCTAAGTGAAAGTGTATCAACGGATGAAGACTAAACTCTATCAACGGATACAACTCAAATTCACTCTATCAACGGATACAGCTCAAGTCCCAATATCAACGGATACTGCTCTATACATCATCAACGGATGTCAGTATACATCATCAACGGATAATCATTGACACTGTTTTCTATGATTAGCTGGAGATTAGCAGTTGATAAGGACATGTTTGACTGACAGATCACATGAGTTTATAGTAGATACAAAAAGCAGTATGGCAGCCATACTTTGGAAACACAGAAGAAAGAAGCATTCCATTTACACTATGAATACAAGAAAGGTGCAGGAGACATGTCTGAACACAAGGACAACCTTTCGGCTACATATGTATTTGGAGTGTAGTAGCAAGTCAACTAGAATTAGATTAGTATTATCTTATTCCAGTAGTACTTGTAAAACTTGGGATATATAACCAAGTGTAGCAACTCTTTGTAGGTTAAGAAAACAGACATATTTGCTTAGGGTTTCTTGAATATCTTTAGAAGCAAAGAGTTGTAAAACGGCAGCTGTGTACATTTTGTATCACAGAGTTTTCTTCAAATAAAAGCTTCAGGTGGTGCATTTTAACCACCTGATTTTATATGTGTTTGTGTATAATTCTTACATTGCAATTATCTCTTCATAAGTTTCTGAAGTTCTTATCAGAAATTTATAAATATCAAGAATTGTATTCAACCCCCCCTTCTACAATTATACAAGTGTGTAATCTGGGAATAACAATTGGTATCAGAGCAAGCTTCTAACATATTTGAAGTTTAAAGATCAACACACTTCCAACATGTCTAAGAAGGATTATGGAGTGAAGATTCCAGTTCTTGATAGAGAAAATTACTTTCACTGGAAAGTAAAAATGCGTCTACATCTCTCGTCTATTGATGAGGGTTTTGTGGATTGCATTGACAAGGGTCCTCACGTTCCAATGAAGACAGCAACAAGAGTTGGCCTGGCTGATGATGTGCCTGACACTTTCATTCCCAAACCTGTTTCTGAGTGGAGTCTTGAAGATATTGCAGAAGTCCACAAAGACAAAAAGGCCATGAATATTCTGTTCAATGGTCTAGAAACAGACATGGTTGACAATGTTATTAACTGTACTACCGCCAAGGAAGTATGGGACATTGTTCAAACCCTGTGTGAAGGAACAGAACAGGTAAGGGAAAACAAGATGCAACTACTAATCCAACAGTATGAACACTTTCACTTTAAGAGTGGAGAAACATTGAATGATACATTTAGTAGATTTCAAAAGCTACTAAATGGTTTGAAACTGTATGGAAGAGTCTATCAGGTTAAAGACTCTAATCTCAAATTTCTGAGATCACTGCCCAAGGAATGGAAGCCAATGACTGTTTCTCTAAGAAACACTCAAGAGTACAAGACATTTACTCTTGAAAGGCTCTATGGAACTTTAAAGACCTATGAGCTGGAAATGGAGCAGGATGAAGAGATTGAGAAGTCTCAAAAGAAAAGTGGGTCAGTTGCACTCGTTGCCAATTTGGAGCAAAAGGAGGAAAGGACAGAAACTGCTAGTTCTACACCAAACAGGGAGGTTTGTAAAGGTAGAGCAGAATCAAGCGGGAGCAAGGTAAAGGTATCTGAGGAATTGAATGCCCTTCAGCAGGATGAATTGGATGAGATAGATGAGCACTTAGCTTTTCTATCTAGGAGATTCTCTAAGCTGAAATTCAAGAGAAACTCTGGGATGGCCAAGCCATTTAACAAGGATTTTTCCACAAACAACTATGTGGATAAATCCAAAATTAAATGCTACAATTGTGGGATTGCTGGTCATATGATAAGTGAATGCAGGAAACCTAGATCTGAGAACAAGGGAAAGCCAACTGAGGTTGTTGACTATAAGAAGAAATATTTTGATCTTCTCAGGCAGAAAGGAAAGGCATTCTTGACCCAAGAGTATGACTGGGCTGTTGATGACAATCATTCTGATGATGATGCTGAGTTAGTCAACCTTGCTTTAATGGCTGATTCTGGAGAGCAGGAAGCAAGTTCAGCTAGCAATCAGGTATTTTCCACTAATCTCTCTGAGCTCACAAAAGAGGAATGCAATAGTGTTATAGATGAAATGTCTACTGAACTATATCACTTAAGTGTTACTCTTAAATCACTTACTAAAGAGAACAATAGAATTAAAGAGTCTAATCTGTTTTTAAGTGATAGAAATGCTGCTCTAGAATCTCAATTTCTAGAATTTGAGAAAATGAGAGTTGATTGCAATAATGCTAAAAGTGAACTTGAAGCTGTGTTAAAAAGAGAACTGATTTTAAAAGACCAGCTTGAAAAAGAACAAGGGATAATTGCTAAATTTCAAAGTAGTAGGAATGTTTCTCAAAACATAATAGAAGTTCAGGGAATAGAATCTTTTGTAAAGGATACCTGGACTCAAAAGAAAAAGGAGCTAGAACCTGGCCTTGAGGATCTAGAGACTATTTGTGAATCAACGGATAGTGATCATCCGTTGACAGATGAACCGTCAACGGATGAGAGGTATCCGTCGACTAACAAAAAGTCTGTTGGTAAGAAGGAACTTAGGAAACTGGACATCAAGTATGGTCCAGTAAACAAGAATTTTGTTAGTGGTGAGTGCAGCAAAACCAAATCCAGTGGGAAGACTAAGACAGGTGATTTACACAACATAAAGGCTGTTGGTAAATCAGACAATGAAAAGGTAGAAATTGAGGGCAAAAAGAAAAAGAACAGAAATGGTAAGATAGGCATCAACAAGAAAAACAATTACTCTCCTGACAAGTTTGCTCCTAGGAAAACTTGTAGTAATTGTAATAGTGTCAATCATTTATCTTCTAATTGCAAGATTGTTAACAAGGCTCCTGTTCATATACCTCAACCAATGCCATGTATGCCTGCAATGCCTGGTTTGTATCAAAATGCTAGTTTTTCAAATCCATATGTGAACATGCCATATGTGTCTAATCCATACTTTCAATCTATGAATGTGCCACAAATGTCATGGAACCTACCTAACATGAATAATATGTATGCCAATTTTCCACACATGCATGCATCCAATATTCATGCAAATGAGCATTTGTCAAACCCCATTACTCAAGCATCTACACCTAAGATGAAGAATGCTAAGAGTGCAAAGTCAAAGGCTAACAAGAAAGGACCCAAGGAAGCTTGGGTACCAAAATCAACTTGATTTGTTTTTGAAATGTGTGCAGGGAAACAGAAGGAATCTATGGTACCTAGACAGTGGATGTTCTAGGCACATGACAGGAGATTCAACCCTGCTCACAGAGTTCAAGGAAGGAGCTGGCCCTAGAATTACCTTTGGAGATGACAGCAAAGGATATACTAAGGGATATGGCCTGATTTCAAAAGACAATGTCATCATTGAAGAAGTGGCTTTAGTTGAAGGTTTAAAGCACAATTTGCTGAGCATCAGTCAGATTTGTGACAAAGACTATGAAGTAAAGTTCACAAAAGAAGCCTGTGTTGTTTCTGCCAAGGAAGACAACAATGTGGTATTGACAGGCTTTAGAAAAGGAAATGTTTACATAGCTGACTTCAATTCAGCATGCTCAGAATCCATTACTTGTCTCTTCAGCAAAGCAAGTAAGGATGAGAGTTGGCTATGGCATAAGAAGCTGTCACATTTGAATTTTAAAGTTATGAATGATTTGGTAAGAAAGGATCTTGCTAGAGGAATCCCTCATTTGGAGTTTGTCAAAGATGGGCTATGTGATGCCTGCCAATTAGGGAAACAAAAGAAATCATCTTTCAAAAGCAAGACAGAGTCATCCATTGTTAAGCCTCTTCAATTGCTGCATATGGATTTATTTGGTCCAGTAAATGTCATGTCTATTTCAAAGAAGAAATACTGTCTGGTGATTGTAGATGATTTTTCTAAGTTCACATGGACTTTCTTCCTGCACTCCAAGGATTGTGCAAGTGAAATCATTATCAATCACCTCAGAATGCTAAACAATGGTTCTGAAGACAGAGTTCAAAGGATCAGAAGTGACAATGGTACTGAATTCAAAAATTCCACAATGAAGATTTTCTGTGAAGAGAATGGAATTGTCCATGAGTTTTCTGCTGCCAGAACACCTCAACAAAATGGGGTTGTTGAAAGGAAAAACAGAACTCTCATTGAAGCAGCTAGAACAATGTTAAGTGAATCAAGATTACCAACATATTTCTGGGCTGAAGCTGTCAACACTGCATGCTTTACTCAGAATATTTCCTTGGTCAATCAAGCTAGAGGAATGACTCCTTATCAGTTATTAACCAACAAGAAACCAACTTTAGCTTTTCTACATGTCTTTGGATGTAAGTGTTTTGTGCTAAGGAATCATGGAGATAATTTAGGCAAATTTGAAGCAAAGGCAGATGAAGCTATTTTCGTTGGATATGCAGCAGGGAAAGCCTACAAGGTCTACAATCTAAGAACCAACATTGTTATGGAGTCTGTACATGTTGTGTTTGATGATCAAAAGATTCTAGGCCTAAATGATGAAGGCTACCATGAAAAGTTGGAATTTGAGAATGAAGGTGAAGGAAGAATGTACTATGATGATGATGAGGAGAATGAAGATCATGACCACAGAGATCCACCTAGAGCTGTTACACCAACTAGAAGTGATGCTTACACTGTAAATGAAGCATCTGTTGATAGTCATTCTGGAGCATCCGTTGACAGTCATTCTGCAACATCCGTTGACACTATTAGAGATGCATCCGTTGATAGAAATTCTCAAGCATCCGTCGACAGGCAAAATGATGCATCCATTGACAGTCAACTTCATAACTCAGCAAGGACAACAAACTCAGGGGGAGTTTCTCATGGTCAAAGTTCAATGCTAAATCAACATGATCATGGAAATGAAGCAACCTCATCAAGATCAAATCTTCCACCTGCAAGAAAATGGACTAGAAATCATCCATTTGAGTTAATCATTGGTGAATCAAATTCAAGAGTCCAAACTAGAAGGGCCACTCAAGCTGAATGTCTATACAGTAGCTTCCTATCTCAAGAGGAACCTAAGAAAGTGGAAGATGCCCTTCTAGATCCAGATTGGGTGTTAGCAATGCAAGAAGAGCTAAATCAATTTGAAAGGAATAAAGTATGGAAGCTTGTGCCCAAACCTGATGATAGAAGTGTCATAGGTACTAAATGGGTTCTCAAGAATAAGACAGATGAAAATGGCATAATTGTGAGGAATAAAGCTAGATTAGTGGCAAAGGGCTATTCTCAAGAAGAAGGAATAGATTTTGATGAAACTTTTGCTCCAGTAGCAAGACTTGAGGCAATAAGAATCTTTCTAGCCTATGCAGCACATGCCAATTTCAAAGTCTATCAGATGGATGTCAAAAGTGCCTTTCTAAATGGGGAACTGGAAGAAGAGGTCTATGTCCATCAACCTCCTGGCTTTGAGGATCCAGAATTTCCAGAATATGTATATCTTCTCATGAAAGCACTTTATGGTTTGAAGCAAGCACCAAGAGCCTGGTATGACACTTTATCTCAATTTCTTTTGGAGAACCACTTCACTAGAGGTACAGTAGATAAAACCTTATTTCATAGGGATATTAATGGCTCTTCAATACTTGTTCAAATCTATGTAGATGATATTATTTTTGGGTCTACAGATGAGAAGCTTTGCAAAAAGTTTGCCAAACTTATGCAAAGTAGGTATGAAATGAGTATGATGGGTGAATTAACTTACTTTCTTGGCCTACAAGTAAAGCAAGTTAATGAGGGCATTTTCATAAGTCAAACAAAATATATTTATGATCTCTTAAAGAAATTTGACTTAATGGATTGTACATCTGCTAAAACACCTATGGCCACTGCAACTAAGCTTGAGTTGAATACTAAGGAAAAGTCTGTGGACATCTCAAGTTATAGAGGCATGGTAGGTTCACTTTTATACCTAACAGCTAGTAGACCTGATATAATGTTTTCTACCTGTCTTTGTGCTAGATTTCAAGCTGATCCTAGAGAGTCTCACTTAATAGCTATTAAAAGAATTTTCAGGTATCTCAAGGGAACACCAAACCTTGGCATTTGGTACCCAAGAGAATCTGGTTTTGATCTAACTGGCTATTCAGATGCAGATTATGCAGGTTGCAGAGTTGATAGGAAAAGTACTACAGGTTCCTGTCAATTTCTAGGAAACAGGCTTGTGTCATGGTTCAGTAAGAAACAAAACTCAGTCTCCACTTCTACAGCTGAAGCTGAGTACATTGCGGCTGGAAGCTGTTGTGCACAGATTCTATGGATGAGAAACCAACTCATTGACTATGGTCTAAAAGTTGAGAAGATTCCAATTTTCTGTGACAACACAAGTGCTATTGCCATCACAGGGAATCCAGTGCAACATTCGAGAACCAAGCACATTGACATCAAATACCACTTCATTAGAGAACATGTGATGAATGGTACAGTAGAAATGCACTTTGTGCCAAGTGAAATGCAGCTTGCAGATATCTTCACCAAGCCTCTTGATGAATCCACATTCACAAGATTGGTAGGTGAGCTAGGTATGCTTAATTTGTCATAATTCCTAGTGATATTTGATTTCAATGATTTGAAGCTGGAAATGTGTTTTGATTTACTTGAAAGTGAAAACTTTCAGAAAAAAATTTTCTGCAGAAATTTTGCCTAAGGCAAAATTAGCTTATCAACGGATATCCTTTTATCCGTTGATAGTATAAACACATTACTAGATTTTTGCATGTCAACGGGTAACAGGCTATCCACGTCATCAACGGATAAACTGTATCTCAACCGTTCATTCTATATCCGTTGATATACATTTTTTTTCTTTTCCGTTGGTAACCGTGTATATCTAATCATGGCTGTACTTATTCTCTTTTTATTTACTATCTGACAGTTACTTTTGACCAATGGAGTAATTACTTTTAATTATTTCATTTTTAATTCTTGAAAAATATAAAAGGCGGACTTGTACTCTCACATCTCACTTTTATTCATTTTCAAGCATATCAAAAGTTAACTGCATCTTCTTCCCTAAAACTCTCTGTAACCAAAGTTCAATCACTTCAATGGCGCCTATTGTTAAGATGATGTCCTCCACTGGGTTTACCTATGAGAAGAACAATTTCGCGGCCTTTGTTGACACAGTGAATGCTCCAGAAGCTTACCACACTTTGATGAGTTTCGTGAAGAAATGCAAACTGTCATATGCTATGACGGCTACCACTCCCTTAATCCACGAGGTAATTGAAGAAATGTGGACATCTGCTGAGTACAATGGCACAGACGGTACAATTGCTTTTTCTTTAAAGGGTAAAAACTATGTGGTTAATTCTGATGTAATAACTGCTTGTTTAAAATTGCCTGAGAATAACTGTCTGAAAGTACCTACTGATGCTGAAATTGTTGCCATGCTTAATTCTATTAATTATGCCCTTAGTACTGAAAACTTAGGGAAAATTGCTAGAAAAGGAATGGTTAAAGAATGGAGCTACTTCTGTGATGCCTTCATTAAAACTTTTTCAGGAAAAATTAGCAATTTTGATGCTGTTACCCTGTCCATGCTAACAATGATGTGTATGCTTTTAAATGATAAATTCTATAATTTTGGCACATTAGTTTTGTATGAGATAGCTGCAAAGTTGGGTAAAAAGGAAACTAGGAGCAAGAATATCTACTTTGCTAGATTTTTAATGCTCTTAGCACTGCATGTGTCTGAGAATAAGCTATCCATTGCTAACCCGGATAGCAAGTTCCAATGTTTTGTTCAGGAGAAGAGAGTCTTAAGTGACCTGATTCGAATGAACCTCAATGCAGGAGTACAGTTGGTATATCTACCAATTGTTCAGGTAACTATCTCTAACTTTGAAACCTCTATCTCCAACCCCCAAATTTCTTTACCTTCTAGTGTCACAATGGAGTCTGTAGTTGTGACCAAACAGGCTCCTACCAAAGTGACCAAATCCAAAGTTCCAAAACCACACTCTAAAAGGCAAACCTCAAGTGTCTCTCAAAAGACACCTGTTGTAAAAACTACCAAACCTCTTGAGGGGAGTGTGAAGGTGGTAGTGAGTGGTGAGGGACAGGGTGAACATCAAAGAAGCCCTAAGGATAAGGAAGGAGAGATGAGTGCAACCACCATTTCAGTCTCTCAAAAGACTGCTAATGTAACTACAGGCCAAATTCTAGTCACACTCTCCCAAAAGAGTGTGACTACTGAATCAAGTTCCCCACAAGGAACACTGCACAAGAGGGTTAGGGACACATATAGCCCAATCTCAAAAACCTATGGAAGAAGAGTGAAATCTAAAACCACAGGGGAATCACAGGGCACACACACTGTACAGGAAACTGTACCTTCTCAAACTCAGTTTGATGTGACTTCAATAAATGTGGAGTCACAGCCCCTTGATCTTAATCTTCAAATCGATACACATTACAATCCACCATCACCAACTCCTTCTCTGGATGTGGATATGATATCTACATCAATTCCTGATTCTCCATCTTTAAGATTCTTGGAGAAGCCCCACTCTATAATTGGTGGTCATCATCTTTTAGATGATTTGTTGGACCATCAATCTTCCCTTCCAGAATTCTCAACACAGACTGTGGCCTCGAACTTAAAATCAATCTCCACAGATTCAGTGTTGGTTTTCTCTTCAACGGATATAATTATTCCTTCCTCAACGGATATCCTTCATCCGTTGACAAGTGTTTCTCCAGCAACGGATGCGCCTCTATCTAGCCATCCGTTGACAGCTATAACTACTTCATCAACGGATATTCCTTATCCGTTGATAACTCACTCTACCACTGCTATATCTGACATTCCAGTGTCAAGTGTAGAGGAGTTCTCAGTAGTTGAAACACTTTTAGGTTTGAGGGAAGGGAGTGAGAGGCTGCCTTGTGAGCAGGCAAAAGGAGAGATAAATAATGAGAGGCTGGCCATTTCTTCCGGTCAGGCAAAAGGAGAGTTGGAGAGTACCACCTTAGTAGGTGAAGGTGAGGGTGTGAGAGGTGTGAGCCAAGGGGAGCCCTTGATGCAAGAAAAGAGAGATGAGGTGAGAGAAGGGACTACAGGAGAGATAAGGATGGAAGAAGCAGCCATTGCTAGTGAGTCAATGGGGGTTGAGGATGCATCCAAGGAAATGGAATTTCAAAGAGAATATCAGTCCATGATTGACTCCATTTCTCTGGATGCTGAAACCTTTACTCACCCTGTTCCTGCCTATCAAATTCTGGCACAACAGGGCAATGTGGAAGCAGAGGAGGCACTGCACCTAGTGCACACCTCACAATCTCTACTTAGAGCTAAGGAATCTATAGCAGCTCTGCCAACCACTGCTGAGAGTGATGAATTTGACAATTCTGAAGATGAAGACAGCCAGAGCTCTGAAGATGAAGGTGGTAGCAGTATTCATGATTTTGCATTTGCTCAAAACTACACCTATCACCAACTTGATATGGAAATCATAAGGCAATATAAATCTGCCCTGGCTGAGCACCCAGAAGCAGATCCACAGAGAAAGGTTGTTCTTCAACAGGCAATTGACTCCCTAAAGTTACAAAAGATGCAAATGGTGATTCAGAGATCCAATTTAGAGGAGGTCAAACAAGAAATCAAGGATGTGAAAATCTCTGTGGATTCCAAGCTAGAGCAACTAGCTCCTACAGCCACTCAGAGGGTGTTGCAACAAAGGTTTCTCAAAGAAGACAACCTGGCTAAATCTGTGCAACTTCTCACTTCAAGAGTGGAAAAGATGGAATCCCAGATGGAGCAATTTCTTCAACATCAGAAACTGCAAACCCAACTGCTAGAAAGGTTAGTTGCAGCCCCAACTTCTAGTCAAACCCTTGATGCTAACAAAAAGGGGGAGAAAGTAAAAGAGGCTGTGGCAACTTCAAGTCAAATCTTAATTTCTGAAAGAAGGGAAGCAGCAAGTGAGGGGGAGCAGCAGCCTACCATAGTGGTCAATCCACAAGAATTCATTGTCACAGCTTCCCCCAGCAAATCCAAACCTCTATATGGAGAGTTTGATCTTTCAAACTTGACAGAAGAAGAAAAGCTAGCCAAAATTGAAGCTCTCCAAAAGATGAAAGAAGAAAACTATGAAAGGATAATGAGGACAGAAAGATTGATCAATCAATCTATTGCATCAAATCTGTTCTCTAGCCAAACCTCAGCTCCAACAATATCTACAACAATTCTGAAGGTGCTCACTCCAGCAATTGTGGCTCCTACATTCTATGATGCTGAGCCTTCTCATGTTAAGGAATTTGAACCCTACGTCAAATCAAGACCCTTCTCACCACCAAAAGCAAATGGGAAGAACAAGTTACAACTGGACTTTCCATTTCCCAAGGATGATGAAGAGAAGTTGATGGGTAAGGCAATCAAGGAATTCAAGGAGAAGGCTAACAGTTGTGTAAGAGAATGGATGGCTGTAATCATAAGGAATGGAAAAGTTCTAAACATATCCAACAGCCATCCTAGATTTGTTGAAGCTAAGAGAGAAGAAACTTCAAGGCTGCTAAGAGAATCTCAACCAAGCACTGAATATCTATATGAAAACTCAGATGAGAAGCAAGCAAGGCTGGCTCAAGAGTTATTGGATGAGGTAGAGGATGAATTGAGGGAACCTGAGGAAGTCCCCAAATTCAAAAAGAAAGGGAAATCAGTCCCCAAATCCAAGAGATTAAAATCACATGCAAGGAGGCCTGTCTCTCCAGAAACTGAAAACAAAGAGACAGTTGGTTCATCACAACCTATTGATGTGAAAGTATTCAACCCAGATGTAAATTTCCATGGTGAGCCTATAGTACCTAAAGAGGAACCAATGAATCTTGACTCCATTGAGGTTCCTTCATTCTTGCTGAAGCCTCAACAGAAGCCTACACAGAAGAAAAGGAAACCAAGGAAGCAACCTTCAAAGGAACCAATTCAAGTTGCTAGGGTACCTGCAATTGTCAGGCAGCCAATCTTGGAAAACAAGGATGATTTTATCTATCAGGCAGATATTGAAGAATACTCTGACATGAATCTTTATCTGGATGAATTGTCAGAAGTAAGAGGAATTGACAAATATAAACATTTGCCTGAAAGATTGGTCTTTGTATACAAGGGAGGAACGGAAAGGACATGGCCACTACAAAGGGTTCTTGGAGAAAATTATCATACCTTAACCAAAGTGTTCTCTGCAATCAAGAGATACACAGGGTTCTCCAAGATAGCAAAAGGGGAGATACTGGACAAAATAGAACAAATAAGGAGGGATTGGAACTCACCATCAAGTCTACCAAGGAAAATGAAGATCCCATACAATGGACAGAAAATCCACCTCCAACCTTTCTGGATGATGGAGTTCAGGGATGAAGATGGTAACAGGAGATTCTTCAGGTTAGAAGACCAACTGCCAAAGGCTAGTTCTCAATACCTGAGATGGCTACAACAGAAGCTAAATCCAAAGGTAGATGAAGAAGATGCCTTCTATAGGCAACTCCAAATACAGATTGAGTCCAACTCTGCCAAGGAAGGAAAATCAAGGGTGATGCCAACGAGAGGAAAGAAACAGTCCTAATCTGCTCAGTCTAGAGGAGCACTTCTCTGTAAATTTCTCAAACTTTCAGTTTTTCAATTATTGTAGCTTAATACAATTTATGTATTGTTCTTTATATATCTTTAGGAATGTTTTGTTATCATCAAGGTCCTGAATTTATGCTTTATTGCCATCAAGTATAAATTGGGGGAGATTGTTAGGAATATGTTGTACTTGATGATAACTTCACAATCAATCAAATTGTTTAAGGTTTTGTAGCTGTCAACGGATGAGGATTTATAACTCTATCCGTTGACAGGTAGCTCATCAACGGATGAGGTTTTGTAGCACACTGCAGTATCTCTATGTTATCAGTTGATAGTGTTTTTATCCACAGTCATGTTGACTATCAACGGATAGGCAGAATAGGGTAGCCAATTGTAAATAAGCTATGCTATGTAATTCTGTCTAAGTGAAAGTGTATCAACGGATGAAGACTAAACTCTATCAACGGATACAACTCAAATTCACTCTATCAACGGATACAGCTCAAGTCCCAATATCAACGGATACTGCTCTATACATCATCAACGGATGTCAGTATACATCATCAACGGATAATCATTGACACTGTTTTCTATGATTAGCTGGAGATTAGCAGTTGATAAGGACATGTTTGACTGACAGATCACATGAGTTTATAGTAGATACAAAAAGCAGTATGGCAGCCATACTTTGGAAACACAGAAGAAAGAAGCATTCCATTTACACTATGAATACAAGAAAGGTGCAGGAGACATGTCTGAACACAAGGACAACCTTTCGGCTACATATGTATTTGGAGTGTAGTAGCAAGTCAACTAGAATTAGATTAGTATTATCTTATTCCAGTAGTACTTGTAAAACTTGGGATATATAACCAAGTGTAGCAACTCTTTGTAGGTTAAGAAAACAGACATATTTGCTTAGGGTTTCTTGAATATCTTTAGAAGCAAAGAGTTGTAAAACGGCAGCTGTGTACATTTTGTATCACAGAGTTTTCTTCAAATAAAAGCTTCAGGTGGTGCATTTTAACCACCTGATTTTATATGTGTTTGTGTATAATTCTTACATTGCAATTATCTCTTCATAAGTTTCTGAAGTTCTTATCAGAAATTTATAAATATCAAGAATTGTATTCAACCCCCCCTTCTACAATTATACAAGTGTGTAATCTGGGAATAACAGGTATTGTTCTATCTCTTCGGTCACGACACGCTCGTGGCTAATCATCCTATCTCCGAACATAACTTTTTCTAGCCTTCGAATCCGATCGTCCGTGTGCGGACCTTCTTCCTCCGAATCGGAGGAATCTACAACCTTCGACTTGGTTTTCTTGGACTGCAATTCTAAGTTCCATGACTCGTCTTCGTCGTCTCTGACCCTCTTATCCCTTTGGTCATCTTTGGGCTTCTGGCCTTCGGCCTCTAGGGCTTCTCGTAATGTTTTCTCCTGTCGTTCGATTTCTTCTCTTTGGAGTTTCAGGGTTTGTAGCTTTAATCGGTCGGCCTCCATTAGCTTGGCTTGCCTTTCTGCTTCGTTCTGGCCTTTCGCCTTCTCCGTTTCCTTTCCTTTGGCTTTCTGTTCTCTCCATTTCGCGAGCATTTCTTGTTGTTCTTCGGGACAGGGCATATCCTCTTCATTGAAATCCAGCATTCTCTGGACGGCCGGAGTTGTCCTTTGTGTGGTAGGACTGTTTCCGGCCACGGTGCTTTCATTATTTCTGGGCGTTTCTTCGATTGTCATAGCTGTTGATAGATTTTAACACAGATTGTATCTCTACGTTCCCACAGACGGCGCCAAATGTTACGACCGAAATTCCACCGGGTCGGCCTTCGGGTTGATCCTGCAAAATGAGAAGAATGCGAGGGATTGTCCCCCCGATTCACCTCCGGTGTGAGAATGAATAAGTCGTGTTTTGTATAGAGTACTTTGAACGTAAAGAAAATGTGTGTAGTGAATTGTGAGCCCCTATCTTCTCTTATGGATTAGAGTCTATATTTATACCTTAGGAATTATGTCCGTTACCTCAAGAGGGTCCCATAAGCATCATTGTTTTCCACCACCGAAAGTAAGCGAAGACCGTTTAAGCATTTGGGCTTTACTTATTGGGCCTTCGGTCCGGCCCATCATAGGTAAATGGCTTCCAACAGGGACCTTAAGGAAAACTTCAGCAAACTCAGGGGATCTAAACATCACATTCACGGGTTTTGAGCTAAACGAAAATAGACTTGTTTATCCAATTCTAATTCGTTTCCAGTTATCATGCATGATTTTAAAAAGTCCATCTAAATATATTAATAAGATAATGAGGGTTTTGATTGTATTGTAAATGAGAGAGATAGAAAAACACTTTGGGAGAGAATTGTAAAGTAAGGATTAAAGGGATTGTTATATTAGGAGACTTACATAATTCGAGATTCACAAATAACCAATATAGAGCACATACACAACCAATCGATTAGTTGACAAGATCCACCAAAGCGCGGACACACGTTATTCAAGTATCACTTTTACTTCTTATCAAATCAATAAGTAAAAGCAAAACAAGATCACACAAAATATTTGACGTGGAAACACCCACGCCCCAATTCGTATTATTAATCTAAACAATTATCAATAATACATTCAAAACAATAACACCTGAATGGTGTCCCAAACCCGAGTCTTACCCAACTTAGTGATCAAAACATACCATATATAATAATTGTCTATACATACAATTAGTATCTCACCCATATATATCTTGGACCACCCAAGCCCATAACATCATAATGAGTTGAAATCCAACAGGGATTCACTCTAAGTCTCAGAGGATTCTTCAAGTTGTATTTTTCTTACTTTAAACTGTTGTAATCATGATTATGTCTGTTAATATATGTTTATTTTCTTTATATATCATGGATAACTAATTCTTCGAGAATTAGAAAATATAAGTAAGTAATATATGTTTATGTGAGGGTTTAACCAAATTAAGGGAGTCGCGTACCTTTAATTGTATCGGCAGGGATTATGATAAATTGTGAGAGGATTCACAATTCTTGTTCATGATTTGATAGACATAATTCGATTATTGAATCGAAAGATTGATAAAAGGACTATGAAACTTATAATTCTTGGGTTTTAAAAGTTTATAATTATATTTTATTTGATAATGGGAGTGATTTTTGAGATATAGTTGTAGACACTGTCTTGTATATTGTGAGAGAAAATTATAAAATTTAGAAAAATTGTTTTTAGCAAAGTGCGAAATGTAGATTTCATAATATATAAACATTCATTGAATCAACTGAAGAAACCTAGTTCTCGGATTAATTTTTCTCATCGATAAAAATTAGTTTAAACTGCTTTATAGTTAAATTTAATTAGCAAACAAAACACCCAGTTATTCATCTACACTTCTAAATTATACTCCCTCCGTCCCATTTGATTATATACATTGGGGGATGGGGGCGTGACACGCATTTTAAGGCTCCTAACTACTATAGTTACATAATTTATTTTTACAATTTTCTTTTTTTGTATAAAAATAGAACAATCCTATTTTTATACAAAAAAAGAAAATTTTAAAAATAATTTATGAAACTATATTAGTTATGCACCTTAAAATGCGTGTCAGACACTCTAAAAAAATGCATAGAAATGAGTGGGACGGAGGGAGTAACATATTAAAATTTAAACTTTAATTAATAATCTTTTGCTGCAAATGAACTCACAAGAAAATACTTCAACATCGAACACGAATTTGGTAACAAGAATTTGGAAATCAAGTCATACTCAAACTGAATCGAATAATTCACTAATAATTTATATATTTTATATTCAACTAAATTCAATTTTTAAACTAATTCACGCTATTCATGGTCTCATACATAAATCAATATATATATATAAAGGAGGATAGCGGGAGTTTAGGTGACGGTCTAAGATCGTCTCAATCTATTTTTCGAATTTTCTAGTTATATTTCAAAATTGGATAATTTATACAGAACTCCCATGCACTTTTTTATTCTTTTGTACGATTACATATCACATCACATTGAAAACGTTATCAATTTTATTTTTGAAAAATATTAGATATTTTCTTTAAAAAATCAAAATTATAAATGTTAAAAATAAATTATTAGAAAGAGTCTCGAACTCCCAGAAGTACTAGCTATTAGTGTGTGTACCTAGTAAGGGAAAATGTAATTTATATTTTTTTCTAAATCGGAAAGTTGAATTTAAATACTTACTTAATCAACTATATATATATTCATTTTAAATTTAAGAAAAAGGATCCTAAGATTAATCTTAGAAAACTTTTTTGAGATACTATTTAAAATTTATTGAATCCGCAGGATTAATTAATAAAATTTTAAATAAATCTTAATTTTATAAAAATGTCCACCAATATTTACGTATAAAATTATACTATCCCAGGACACTTACCTCTCGGACTGCCTACTCTCTGAATTTAGACACAATTTTGAATTAACACACAAATGCAGTTTGTGATCATAACTTTTGTGAATTATAAATTATGGTGTAGTTCTACATCACATTATATATTCCCCCTAAATTATGTAAAATCTTATTAAAAACAAATTAATCTTTACATGGAAAATTTGTTTTTTACTCTAACAAAATGATTAAAAGTCAATTACAAAAACGAATAACTATGTTACGAAACATCTGTTGAAAAAATATTACAAAATATGAAAATAATAAAAAAAAAAGTAATTATAAGATTCTAATTATCTATTGTGTATTAAAAGTTAAAACCATCGCTTCACTTCATGTTTATTCTTGTCTGTGGAGTATCTGTTCACCAGTATGTACAAGCACGCCAACTTTCTTAGCTTATAACAAAATTTTATTCTATTTGCTGGACTAGCTCATTTTGTAAAGTGAAGCTTTGTAGCACTCATAAGATAAAAATAATTATATAGCAGACACGTGTAAATAAATATGAATATAACTAGTATTTATGTTCCAATTTCTGTGATTCTCTGAATTTTCACACATTTCAATGTGCTTGAAAGATGTTCTTGTAAATAATTTGTTTAGAATTTTTTTATTTGTATAAAAATATAAATCTTCAATATTTACATAAAAAAAATTTAAAAAAAATTATTTATAAATATCTCTTTCGAACGCATTAAAATTCGTATGAAAAGAAGCGACTCTAAATTGGGACGGAGGAAGTAATAAAGTAGCCAAATAAGACTATATATAGTATAGGTTCATGTGTGAATATTCTTTTATATGCTTCTGATAAAATAATTGTAAATATTTGTGTTACTTAATTGCGCAGATGCAAGTCTTGATTTATTTATAACATAATTGTTCTTCATATACGTAATATTTAATCGAAAATAAAGATAATTAATATAATAAAAAATTATTATTATTGTTTTACTAGTAATAATGATTACGACAAATTTTCATATTACGTCAATAATAAAAATTTGTTAATATTCCATTTTAAACTCATAATATCCAAAAATAATAAGTATCAAGAGCTTGAAAAATAATAAAAAATTTAAAATAATCTTGAAAGTTTTCGTCGCTTATTCTTATTATATTTTCGATCGAAAAATATTGTTATAAATCGTCATTGTCATTTTCAATCGAAAATAATCATCGAATCGTCGATGTCATTTCCAATTGGAAAATGATTATCATGTTGTTTTTGTTGTTGATTATTTCCCATCGTGAGATATACATTGGTCGTCCTCGGTTCATATCGTAAATTGTCCATGTTTTTCATCAAAAAAAGGATCGTCTTTCATATACGGAGTAAAACTTAGCTTACTCAGTTATAATAGCACTCAAAGTGGTGTGCTGTACGCAGACCATGCCCCTATACAATAGGGAGGCTGTTTCCGAAGGACCCCCGGCCATTACAAATACAGAAAGGAAACCTAATACAAACTAAGAAACTCACGCACACGCAGGACTCACGCACACGCAGGAGTCGAACCCCTGACCTCCTTTAAAGAAGACCAGTGGCTCAACCACTGCACCAACATGTTGTTGGCTCTTTCATATACGGAGTAGTTGGTTTAAAAGAATCTTTTTTAGAAACTCATTATTGAATTTGATCATAAAATATAAGTCTTGATTATTTTACAGTATAATAATTATTTATATAATCAATGCCTAATTAATAATAAAAATAATTAATATGACAAGAAAACTTTTCAATTTCATTAATAATAACAATTACGATAATCTTTCATAATACTATGTTAATAGCTTCAAATATATAGAAATGGAATCTAATAGGTATACACGTTTATCATAATAAATGGTAAAAATATGTATCCCAGAATTTTTTTATTATACATATATAGTAGAATTTTTAGTGTGAAAATAGGAAATTTTTATTGTAAATTTTTTTTACTATACATTTGCTGATAACAACTATTTGTTATGACGGCGAAATATAATCATACAGTTGTGTCCTATATCACAACCATTTGGTTCCTACGTAAAAGCCAGAAACAGGATAATTAGATGTGACCAGGTTTAGCTTTTAAGGTTAGAAGTTGGGAACTTGGAAGATTTCAAAGTTACCGTTACCGGAAATGGATGGTTGTTTGGAGATTTTGAAAGTAAGCAGGGGAGTTGGGAAGGAGCAGGGTGAATAATAGTATTAATAAAGCAATGAGATCAAAATTTATATGTATAACTAGTTGATAAAGCCGCGCTTTGCGGCGGCATTACAATTTTTAAAAAAAAATCAATATAGATTTTTGTTACATTTAACATATTTTCTAAAGACTTATATAATAATTTTTATCCATAAAAATCAAATCCTAGAAATAAAAATAAAAATTATGACATCAGTATCCAATTCTAATAGCTAATACAATCTTTTCTAGTGAGCCGTCTTCTCGTTAAAACATGTTTTGAGCCGTTCTTATTTGGAACCGAAATTCTAACTTCATTAGCACTTATCTTATGAAATAACATTTGTTTCTTAAAAATTAAAATCTTAAAAGAGAGAAAATTCTAATTTTAACATTATTTAAACTTTCGAATATTTATGGAGTTTTAAAGATGAAAATACATCTTATATTTTCTGTATATTATAGATATTTCTGTATTAATTTATAGCTTTCGCATGGAATTATTTTTCTATTATGTTAATATATAAATTTTTTTAAATGCGAAGACTTTCATTACGGGAATAATATTGAATTTATGAACATATTTTTCTAATGCAAGTATAATTAACTTGTATAAATAATTAAAATAAAAGAATTTTAGGAAAAAAATATATAAAGTTTAAAAAATCGTATTAGACGTACATTTCCATCGTCCTTGTATTCTACTTACAAAAAAATATTTTATTATATATATTCTTTATATATATAACATATTTTCTACCTCCAATAAAATTTTTAATTATATGTATTTTCTATAAATTCAAACTCTTCTTATTTATAAATTAGAACTCATGTTTTACTTACAATAAAACTCTTAATTATATGTATTACAAACACTTATTCTACTTCCAATAAAACTTTTAATTATATGTCTTCCATATAAATTCAAACTTTTATTTTCAATAAATTTGAACACCTATTATGTTTCTAATATGTTAAAAGATAGTTTTTTAGTTATTAATATTTAAAATCCTAAAATTTTAAAAAATTTATATATTTTTTTTCGATTATATCATCAATATTAAATTTTTATATTCAACACGATTTTCTTTAATGAACCATTTTTTCGTCAAACATGGTTATTCCTTTTGAATCGTTCTCTCGTTAAGAACAAAACCCTAACTTTTACATATATTACTTGTATAATAATGTTTATCCATAAAAATAGAATAATGAAAATGAGATAAAAATTTTATCAACAATTTTAAATTCTAATAGCTGATACAATCTTTTCTAGTGAGCCGTCTTCCCGTTAAATATGTTTCGAGTCGCTCTCGTTTGAGATAGAAATTTTAACTTCATTACATATTATTATACAACTTTTTTCCTTAAAATCAAAACCTAAAATAGTGTGACTTCCAATTTTTATTTTCTCCAAGCTTTCTAAAATTTATGGAGTTTTAAAAATAGAAAAACATCTTATTTTCTATTTATATTATAAATACTTCTGTATTTATTTAGGATTCCCGCATGAGAATGTTCTTTTATTTTGTTAACACATCAATTCTTTTCTTTTTAAATACGAAGACCATTTTTATGAGATTTGTACTGGATATATGAAATTTTTTCCTAATAGAAGTATAAATAACTTGTATAAAAAATATATAATTTTAGAATATCGTAAAAGATGTCACCACCGTCCTTGTATTCTACTTATAATAAAATTTTTATTTATATGTCTCCTCTATATATTCAAACACCCATTCTACTTCCAATAGAACTTAAAATTATATATTTTTTCTATAAATTCGAACTCTTATTCTCTATAAATTCGAACTCCGATTCTATTTCCAATAGAACTTTTAATCATATGCCTTATAAATACATATTCTACTTCCAGTAGAACTTCTAATTATATGTCTTCCCTCTAAATTTGAACTCTTTTTTTCTATAAATTCGAACACCTATTCTACTTCTAATATATTAAAAAAAATTTAATATTTATTAGTGTTTATTCGAACTCCTATTCTACTTCTAATAGAACTTTTAATCATATGCCTTATAATTAAATATCTATTCTACTTCCAATAGAGCTTTTAATTTTATGTTTTCCCTATTAATTCGAACACCTATTCTAGTTTTAATATGTTAAAAGATATTTTTATAATTATTAGTGTTAAATTTATAGAGTTCTAAAAAATAGAAAAAAAACATCTTTTCCTTTATATTATAGATACTCATGTATTTATTTAGGGTCCCCGCCTGAGAATGTTCTTTTATTATGTTAACACATCAATTGTTTTCTTTTTAAATACGAAGACCCTTTTTTATGAGATTAGTATTGGATTTATTAAAAATTTTCCTAATAGAAGTATAAATAACTTGTATAAAAAATATATATAATTTTAGAATATTGTAAAAAATGTCACCACTGTCTTGTATTCTACTTCCAATAAAATTGTTAATTATATGTCTCCTTTATATATTCAAACACATATTCTACTTTTAATAGAACTTATAATTATATCTTTTTCTATAAATTCGAACTCTTATTCTTTATAAATTAGAACTCCTATTCTACTTCGAATAGAACTTGTAATCATATGTCATATAAATACTTATTATACTTCCAATATAACTTCTAATTACATGTCTTACCTATAATTTCGAACTCTTTTTATCTACAAATTCAAACACCTATTTTACTTCTAATATGGTAAAATATATTTTATATTTATTAGTATTTATCTGAACTCTTATTCTACTTTTAATAGAACTTTTAATCATATGCCTATAATTAAATATCTATTTTACTTCCAAGAGAACTTCTAATTATATGTCTTCCCTATAAATTCGAAATCTTATCATCCATAAATTCGAACACCTACTCTACTTCTAATATGTTAAAAGATATTTTATATTTATTAGTGTTTAAAATCAAAAAATTATAAAAATTAGAAAAATAGATTGAGACGATTTTAGAATGCCATCTAAGCGCCCGCGTATCCTCCTTTATTTATATATATTGATTATTGAGAAATATTTTAGTATTAATATGTAAACATAATTTGATTTATAATGTAGTAATCAGATTATTAAATTATGAGTTTTTAAATTGATCAATTTAATAAAAAATATTAAACTAAACTATTAATATGAAACGCATAGAATAATATATATTAACTTTTTTTTTTTCCGCAGTAGCAATGTCATTATGCTAATCAAAAAAAAAAAAACTTTTTTTTTTACATGCAAGTTTCACAACAATTTACATAAGTTTACTTATTTAAGGTAATCCTTTCGTTTGTAAAAGAAAAGGTGATCCTTTCGTCGGTACAATTAATCTGAAAAAAAAAGAGATTTTTTTTTTAAATATCAAAGTTCAATTTTTTTTTTTGTAAAAAAGTTTTTTTTAAATTTTTTTTTTTATGAAAATATTAAATTTATAAAATATTTACAAAAATACTTTTTACAATCAAATAAACTAAATGCAATTGTATCGACACAAATAGCAATTTTTATCAAAGATACGTTTTATAAAATACGTTTGGCAAAATGTTTTTAGGTATTTTTGTAAATATTTTGAAAAAAATGGTAAAATCATAAAAATATTTAAAAAAGGTGATAATTTTGATAAATATCCAAAAAATAATATAAAAAAAATAAATAGTGTGAAAATTGTTATGAGATTGGGAACTTGTGAATCATATTTAATAATAATTAATTTCAACACATTTTAACACATATTATTAATTAAGTTCAACACTTTTTAACACATACACTCAGTCTTAATCGTATGATTAAACAAAAAAAAAAAGGTCCCAATTTTATACTATTCAATATTCTTCTAAATTGTACAAATTTACAACTGAATTTAAGGTAGGGTGGTGATATATGCACACCTTAAATTTATAGTTGCACATCATATATATTATTTAGTCTAAACTACCCTTACTTCCTTGCATATGTCATGTCAGTCGGCAAAGGTTTTTGAGCTCAAAAAATTTTTCGTACATACACACGTACCCGAAGATAATTTAATTGCATATTTTAGTTATTTTTGTTTCTTCTTCCTAATTTTAGTATTGTAAATATTAACAAATTCCTAAAATATGAATAAAAATAAATAATTTACATGTATTTTTGTTTAATGAAGAATACTACATAATGTCTATCTAATTTAATTAAATCGCCGCCACATTCGTAATAGATCCAAATAATGTCTATACTAAATATATATTACAATTTTAATATGCAAATCATATTACTCGTGAAAAGAGATTAAATCGTTCTTTTGATTTATATTTATTAATTTAATATCCTTTACAAAATTAGAAGTAAAAAAGGCAAATTATAAATAGAAAAATGATAATCGATTATTATTTAAGAAAATGATAACAAATTCAGAAGTCTAATAAAAAAAACAAGAACAAAAAAGGTAAAAGTCGGTTGGATAAAGGAGAGATTGAGAGCAAGAGAGAAATGAAGTAGGAGAGATTGAGAGCAAGAAATAAATGAAGTAGTAGTAGGATATAAAGGAACAACAAGGATAATTTAGTTCAAAAATTATTAAGGGTATGCAAACATAACTTTAGGGTGTGCATATATCAGCACACTTAAAGTATTGAAGGAAGATGCCGATAGAATTTTGTAATCTACAATAATCTAATAAATTTCAAAGATAAACGAGAATTGAAATAAAAACAAATCTCATTTTTTTTATTCTTTTTAATATCCGAGAATACAAGTAAAAACGATAATAAAGACCACATTCATAGAATACCCTCCAACCTTATACCCCTCACCTCTATTATTCCCAAATCCCAATCTTCGAACCTCATAGTAATTATTATATAGGATTCACAGACCCAATCGAAAAACTAAAGATACAACCAATATATACCAAAAAAATTCACATGCGTAGATAAATATTAGTAGGGTTATCAAACAGATAATTTGAATATGAATTTGTCTATATCCGTATTCGTATCCGTATCTGAATTTATCGGATAGATACGGATAATATCCGCTTTTTCTCAGATACAAATGCAGATATTTGAAATCCTATTGGTTTTTCATGATGACACAGTGCAAAGCAAGCTGATTGCTAGTTACTAAATATATATTAATCTGCTATCAAACTTTATTTTGCAGGATGTTTTGATTGAGGAGGAGTTTTAGCTCAATCTCAAGTTGATATGTAATCATCAAAAAGGAGAAGATTGAAAGTATCTTAATTTTGATGATAACATAGTTAGCAAGCTAGTACGCTTGTAATGATATATTATGGCAAGTTTCTTCTGTATGTTTTTAATTCTATTTTGTAGGACATATAAGTTATGTTATATACAAAGATGTTAGCAAGATGGATATATACAATAAACTAACATTATTTTGCAGGTTTAGTAATTATTTTATTTTTGAGCAAAACAGGCTATAGCAGCTAGCTGGCAAGAAAAGTTTTATTCTAACACAGCAAGTTGGCAGACAAATTCCAGATTTACCAGAAGTCCTATTTTCTTGGAGATCTATTAGGACTTGATATTTGTAAGGATTCTATCAGTTATATAGAACACACACACACACACACACACACACATATATATATGGGCTCAACTTATTTCAAAATCGTTTTTATATATATTTACGTATATCTATCTTCTATCCTAATAAATAGGAGTTTTGTTTTTAAACGTTTTCTTCATAACAAAACTCTATTTTTCTGGGCTTTAGTTTTTAGATGAACGTTTATATTCAAAGAAGCTTTATTCTCTCTAACCTCATCTGTTTTCTAAACGTTATTTTTATGAACGTTAGTTTTGAATTAATCTAGCAACAAATACGTGAGACTTAAGGTCAAGAACGTTGGGGTTGTTTGCTTAATTCAGAAATATTGTTCATTATAAAAAGACTTGTGTGTTTCCATTCTAGGTTGTTGAACAACTATCAAAAGAAACACAAGTACTTATTTTCGAACTGATTTGATATATCTTTTATATACTTGAGCTCTATATATATTCATATCGATTTATATCTTTTGTAGAGTTCATAGATTCAATTGTATTTCATTAAATCTTGTATTGTTCAACGTGTAAGTTGGTAGTTGCTGGATTGTCAAGCTTAGACACAAGGGTTCAGGTAACTAGATGCTAGAGAAGTCTATACTTGGGAAGTATAGGACTTAGAGGGCATTAAGTTCGAGGAACAGTGGTTGTTAGCAAGCTGCGATCAATGACTGGGAGAATCAAGGAGATATATTATTGTATCGTGTAATTGTAATTATTTGTGATCAATAATATATTCCTTTACCGAGTTGGTAGAGGACCAGGACGTAGACCATTAGGCTGTAGGGGTCGAACCTGAATAAATTTGCTATGTATTCTTTACTTTCTGCACTTTATTCTTACTACACTGCATATCCTAGCTAGCTGCTTGTTTGTTAATCAATTGCATCCAGTTAGCTGCCAGACTGTTTTTCGAGCATAATTTTTAATTGATCATTGTTAGTCATAACACTTATTCACCCTCCCCTCTAGGTGTGCATTTTCATTTGGTATCAGAGCGTGGTGTACTAATATTTTTGTAACAGGAAGGTATAGATCATATGGCACACCATTTTGCAGAAGGAGAATCATTAAACAAGCCACCGTTTCTCATTGGGGCAAAAAATTATGAATCATGGAAACTAAAAATGCAGGTGTTTCTGAATAGAAATGCATTTGAATGGTTCGTTGTTAGAGATTGTCCATTTATATTTTTGGACAAAGACGGCAAGCCAAAAGGCGTTGATGATCTTACCGAGGCGGAACTGATCAAAGCAAGCTATGATGGAGAAGCAAAGTATAAACTGATATGTGGTCTATCAAATTCAGATTTAGACAAAATATCTTCACGTAGTAATGCAAAGGATATATGGGATACCTTAGAGATGCATTATAAAGCTACAACAAAATCAAAGGAAGTATGTTTTATGCCAAAGCAACAAGCTGCCTCAAGGGATGAAAAGCAATGTAAGGCTCAAATGACATGGAATGATGAAGAATCTAATTCCAGTGAATACTCAAGTGAAGAGATGATCAATTATGCACTGGTTGGCAATGACAATGATATGGTTCAAGGAAACACAGAAGACATTCTTGTAGAAAGCGAAGATTCGGATTCAGATGTTGAATCTAGTACGTTAAACTCGTTTCAATTTAATACATCTTTTGAAAATAATATTTTGGAATCACTAACCATGCAGGAACATAACAATATATTTATTGTGGAGTTCATGGAGTTAAAGAAAGAACAATGGACTTGAGAAGAAAAATGCTCAACTTAGAAAGATTATTTATGATCTTATGGCCGAGAAGACTCCGGCAAATAACCATGCTCAAATCATTGCTGATCTTAAAGCTAAAGTATCTCAGTTTGAAGGGGTAAACAATGTATTTCTTAAAAGGAATGATGTTCTAATGAAGGAACTCAGCGAGATGAAAGCAAAAATTGATGCTCGAGATGCATGCTTAGAGGCTTTCAATTCAAAGGAATCATGCTCATTAGAAGTATCTCAACAAGCTGAAAGGATCAAAGAGTTGGAAGCTGAAATCAAGAACCTTCAAAAAGGAATGGGAAAGCTTGTTCAAGGAGAAGAGACACTCAAATCCATGATGAAGCAAACAAAGGTTCCACTAGAAAGAGAAGGACTTGTAGGGGCTTCAACATCAGGTCTAAAGTACGACGACAAACATGGTATTCCTTATGATTATGCTATGCCATGGAGAAGTTGCTACAAATATGGAAATAAAGGTCATTTGGCAAACAACTACACAGTACAGAATGCTAAACCAGCAAGCTGGAATAGACAAACAACTCAGAGGCAGCAAGCTGACAGAACTGCAAGAACCAGAAATCAAGCTTCTAAAGTGGTCCAAATGTGGATCAAGAAATCTGATTTGAATGTTCTATATGTTCTATCAAATAACCATGCTGGACCCAAACAAATATGGGTACCAAAATGTTGAGATGTTTTTCATTTGTTTTGTAGGTATGTCTTGTTGTCAAGGTGAAATCAAATCAATGGATTTTGGATAGTGGATGTACAAAACATATGCGTGGTGATAAATCACAGTTCCTTAATCAATTGGTAATAGTATCATCTCTATTGATAAAGTATAATATGTTCAAGGTCTAAAAAAATAAATAGCTTAGTATAAGTCAGTTATATGATGATGGACATACTATTAATTTTGATAAAGAGAAATGTACTATTAATGTTGGTACTAACAAAGTCCCCCTAGTTGCTAAAAGGGAAGGAAATATCTATATTTTGGACTTTGAGATGCATGATTCATCTTGTTATTTAGCTGTAGTTGATACAAATCCAGAAATATGGCATAGAAGGCCTGGACATGCTCACATGGACTTACTCAGCAAGCTGTCTGTAAAGAAGCTAGTTAGAGGATTGCCCAAATTGAAGTATGTCAAGAAGGAAACCTGTTCGGCTTGTCAATTGGGCAAACAAATCAGGACTCCTCATAAGTCAAAGAATGTGGTATAAGGAGTGATCAAGGTGGTGAATTCCAAAAGGACTTTATCTCATTTTGTGAAGATAGAGGCATTTCTCATGAATTCTCTGCTCCAAGAACCCCACGACAAAATGGAGTTGGGAAAGGAAGAACAGGTCTTTACAGAAAACAGATAGGACGTTGTTGCAAGAGAGCAAGCTGCCAAGGAGTTTCTGAGCAGAAGCAGTCAACACAGCTAGCTATGTTCTTAACAGAGTACTGATCAGGCCTATTCTCAGCAAGACTCCATATGAATTGCTGAGGAACAAGAAGCCAAACATAGGATACTTCAAGGTCTTTGGATCCAGGTGCTTTTTACTCAAAACTATTGATAGAGATGGTAAATTTGATGCTAAATCTTATGAAGCAATATTTTTGGGTTATTCTTTGACAAGTCGTGCTTATAGGGTTTATAATATCTCTAAACGTATTGTTGAAGAGTGAATTTATGTTTCATTTCAAGAATCTAATGTTGATCAGTCAAGAGATGAGGAAGAAATTGCAGGTACAGGTAATGACATCAAGCTGCTAAGGACAAATACAGCAACTCAGCGAGCTGCCAAGGATCCTGAGTCAACTTCAGCTACTGATAAGCCAGTTGAAACCTCTTCTCCAGTAGATGAAACAATTGATAAGTTGTCAAAGCTCACTTTGGAAGGTCCTAGAGGTCATAGACCACAAGACAAGATGCCACTCTATGATGGAGGTGAAGTTTCTCCACCATCTAAGAGAATTAGAGTCAATGAGCAAGTCATAGAACAACATTCTCTGCCAAAGTCAACAAGGACAGTAAAGAACCATCCTCCAGAGTTGATTATTCGTGACAAATCAGAAGGAATCAAGACAAGGAAAGGTCAAGCTAACTTGTGTGCATTTGCTGCCTTTCTAGCTCAAGAGGAACCAAAGAATGTCAATGAAGCACTTTAAGATGAGAATTGGATCATGGCAATGCAAGAAGAACTTAATCAATTTGAAAGATGAGATAATATGTAAAAGGGAAGATCAAGCTGATATTTGTTTCAAAAGAGTATCAAATAGCTGACATCTTCACCAAGCCCTTAGCAGAAAAGCAATTTTGTGTTCTTCGATGGGAACTTTGCATATGCAATGTCTACACAGCAAGCTGCAATGGAAAAGTCTGGTACCTTAGCTTATTGTTTTACATGGTTAATATATACTATTGCTATGCAATTAAATTCTACTTACCTAATTTTATTTTTGATATGCACACAGTATGTTTTTACATGATAACTTGATAATCCATGCTTATTTGATTTTTCTTATTAAATGATTGCATGTGGATAACCTTTTTGATGAATAAGGGGGAGAAAATTCAGGATTAAAAGTATGTGTGATTTATACTTATGCTTATAACTCTTTACTTCATGTACTTTGTTGGGATCATATTTAGGGGGAGTTTATATTTATGCTTATAACTCTTTACTTCACGTACTTTGTTGGGATCATATGGTTTAATGCTAAATGTTTATATGATGCCATGCAATTATTCTTATTATGCTTAGATGCTTGTGTAGATTGTTAATCTTTTTGCAGGGGAAACATAAATTTATGGGGGAGTATTTAGCTCCTGAATATTGGTGTGTAATCATCAAAAAGGGGGAGATTGAAACCCTATTGGTTTTTGATGATGACACAATGCAGACCAAGCTGATTGCTAGTTACTAAATATATATTAACCTGCTATCAAACTTTGTTTTGCAGGATGCTTTGATTGAGGGGGAGTTTTAGCTCAATCTCAAGTTGATATGTAATCATCAAAAAGGGGGAGATTGAAAGCATCTTAGTTTTGATGATAGCATAGTTAGCAAGCTGGTACGCTTGTAATGATATATTATTGCAAGCTTCTTGTGTATGTTTCTAATCCTATTTTTCAAGACATATAAGTTATGTTATATACAAAGATGTTAGCAAGCTGGATATATGCATTGGACTAACATTGTTTTGCAGGTTTAGTAATTATTTTATTTTTGAGCAAAACAGGCTATAGTAGCTAGCTGGCAAGAAAGGTTTTATTCTAAAGCAGCAAGCTGGCAGACACAGTCCAAATTTACCAGAAGTCCTATTTTCTTAGAGATCTATTAGGACTTGATATTTGTAAGGATTCTATCAATTATATAGAACACACACACACACACATATATATATATATATATATATATATATAGGCTCAATTTATTTCAAAATCATTTATATATATATTTACGTATATCTATCTTCTATCCTAATAAATAGGAGTTTTGTTTTTAAACATTTTCTTCCTAAAAAAGCTGTATTTTTCTGGGCTTTAATTTTCAGATGAACGTTTATATTCAAAGAAGCTTTATTCTCTCTAACCTCATCTGTTTTCTAAACGTTATTTTTATGAACGTTAGCTTTGAATTAATCTAGCAACAAATACGTGAGACTTAAGGTCAAGATCGTTGGGGTTGTTTGCTTAATTCAGAAATATTGTTCATTATAAATAGACTTGTGTGTTTTCCATTCTAGGTTGTTGAACAACTATCAAAAGAAACACAAGTACTTATTTTCGAACTGATTTGATATATCTTTTATATACTTGAGCTCTATATATATTCATATCGATTTATATCTTTGGTAGAGTTCATAGATTCAATTGTAATTCATTAAATCCTGTATTGTTCAACATGTAAGTTGGTAGTTGCTGGATTGACAAGCTTGGACACAAGGGTTCAGGGAACTAGAGGCTAGAGAAGTCTATACTTGGGAAGTATAGGACTTAGAGGGCATTAAGTTCGAGGAACATGGGTTGTCAGCAAGCTGCGATCAGTGACTGGGAGAATCAGGGGGATATATTATTGTATCGTGTAATTGTAATTATTTGTGATCAATAATATATTCTTTTACCGAGTTGGTAGAGGACCAGGACGTAGACCATTAGGCTGTAGGGGTCGAACCTAGCTAAATTTGTTGTGTGTTTTTACTTTCTGCACTTTATTCTTACTGCACTGCATATCCTAGCTAGCTGCTTGTTTGTTTATCAATTGCATCCACTTAGCTGCCAGACAATTTTTCGAGTATAATTTTTAATTGATCATTGTTAGTCATAACATCTATTCACCCCTCCCCTCTAGGTGTGCATTTTCAATATTTTGGACGAATATCAGATTTTTCTGATTTTTTTGACGCGTATTCACGATTATTTCAGAACAATATATTTTTTTCATTTAAAAAAAATAAAATTTCGAACACCATTCTAATTTTATTTATCTTTTCAATCTAATTTTACTATCTTTAAAATATTAAACTTAAATGATATTTTTTATATATGTCTATATTGTTTTTACAATTATATAATTTTTTTATAAATATATTATTTAATTAATATACACACAAACAAACACTCTAAGCTAACAGATTTTTTTTAAATTATATATATATATATGTGTGTGTGTGTGTGTATAAAATTTATAGAGATTGGGGAGCCTGAGATGTATGTCAGGTAAATTTCTTGAGATACATTAGATTTATATACTAATATGGTGTGGGCATTTTAGTAAAAACATACTTTTTTAATTAGCCCTGCGGGCCCAATAAAATATAAAGTATATTTTATAAGTATCTCAGGAAAAGTTCCCTGAGATCAATCTCAGGATCCTTTTTCTCAAATTTAAATATCATATATATTTAATTTCGGATTCGGATATTTCGGATTCAGATACGGATAATATTCTCTATATTTCAGATACGGATAATATCCACTTTTTCTTGGATACAGATGCAGATATTTCGGACGAATATCGAATTTTTTGGATTTTTTTGACAGCCCTAAATATTAGTTTAATTTTCCTAATTTAACCCCGTTTTAAGTAGACAGATCTAAACCCAAATAAAAAATTAAAAAATACATCCACATCACTTTGTCAATATATGAAAATATAATGACACAATATATTGACATCATATAAAACATAATTAAATCTACACCAACTCCCAACAGACTCCCAATCCCAACCCACTGTAATAACCTCAACAGATCCCGTTTTCTAACGTAACATATCTCGGTGGCATAAACTGTAAATATAAGAAAGAACAAGGGCATTTATGAAGACGTTCATTACGTCTGCACTTGCCTCCCGGCACACTATATATATTTGCAACGGAAACCTCAAGCCTCCACAGCTTAAACTCTCCTTATACAACTATACATACAGATTTGTGTATCTATCTATCTATTTATTTGATCTGTTAGGGTTAGTAAGATGGCCAAAAATGTCGGAATTCTCGCCATGGATATCTACTTCCCTCCTACATGTATTCAGCAGGTACCTATACAAACACACACACATAAATATTTTTTTTAATTTTTATTTGTTGTTTTATTTTTATTGATTTTGATGTGAGTATACATAGATCTCTGTTTGTTGAGTGTTGTTTGGAAGTTTGTGATTACATGTTATGTGTTAATTGTTATTACAGTTTATTGTTGGGAGAAAAGTTGTGATAGAATTAAGATTAGAATGTGTGTAAATATGATTAGAATTGTCGAAAAGTGTTGGGAAATTTAATCAAACAAGTGGTGGATGTGCCTGATTGTTGTGGATAGAGATTCGAGTTTTGTTTCGATAAGTGGACAGGAGTGTGGGTATAGGTATTTGATTATGTAAAGTAGTTGTAGGTAAGATATGTATGTGTTTAGCATCTCCGAGAGACTCTTAAACAAGCTCTTAAGTCCGAAAATAAAGAGCCATATAATTATATCCTATTATATAATAAGAGTATACTACCAAAGGTCCAGGTATGGATTCCTATCGGCTACATAACAATAATATCATTTATATATAATAAACATAAGAGAAATCTAATCTATAATAATTACGAATCTCATATAACATAAGAGAAAACATTCAGAATCTCATGAGATAAAATAATTACGAATTTTTATATTAATTCTATTTAGTGTAGAAGACCAACATTGTTAATCCTATTTAATGTAGAAAATCTAATTATACATGATCAGAATCATTGACATAAAAAATTAATATAATTATAGATATTTAAAAAGGAGCCGTGCATTGCACGGGTTATAAGCTAGTTTATATTATATTTAGAAGCCAACTAGAAGACTATTGGAGATGCTCTTAGCTGTGTTTTTGTCTTTGTGTGGTAATAGCCATAGATTTTATTTTTCAATATTTTTGCTAGTTGCTTATGTTGCAATTACTCTGTTAAGCATGTTTTCAATAGTAACGAGAGTTTCTTAAGTTCATTTGTTTCTTTCCTTTTAAGTGACTCGATCGGTTTGCTAGCTAAATCGTCTTCAATTGTTCTGTTTCTGTTACTGTGTTTGTTAAATCGGGAGCAAATCGAAGCTGTAATGAGTATATAATGTGTAATTTGAAAGTAGAAAGATATGTATAAACTCTCGGTTTCATTTAGCACTGAAGTGTTGGTTTGGTCTAAAGTGTTTGTTTATATCAGTACTTTATGGTGTATGTAATTGTAAACTCTGCCGTCTAACTCATTTTCATAATTTGTTCATATCAAATTTTGATGTGTAGGAGGTTTTAGAGGCTCATGATGGAGCAAGTAAAGGGAAATATACCATTGGACTTGGTCAAGATTGCATGGGATTTTGTACAGAGGTGGAAGACGTAATCTCAATGAGGTAGGTATTATTTTTATTATTGTTCGCAATGGGTTCTGTTTGTCATTCTGAAATACAGCATTTGATGTTATTTTGTTTTAGTTGATAACAATAAGAGGTTTTATCACGGTGATTGACCGATTTGTATGTGATGTATATCTAGTCTTTTTGAATGTGGACTGACCTCAAGTTATTCAGTTTGACAGTTGTCACTTCACTCCTTGAAAAATACAACATTGATCCAACACAAGTTGGACGGATGGAAGTAGGCAGTGAAACTGTGATAGACAAGAGCAAATCCATCAAGACGTTTCTCATGCAAGCTTTTGAGGTACCACCATTTTTTCTGATTTTGCCGGTGCTTTACTTATGTCGATATTTTCTTTTGTTTTCTAATCACAGGGTAGTTGAAATACTTAATTATGATGATGTAGTCCCCTGCAACTCAGGGCTTAAGATACTATTAATGAAGCTTCATTTCATTTGGTTTCTAAGAGAGGGAGGGAAAGGAGGGGGGGGGGGGGGGAATCACTTAACTGCTGTATCATTGGAAGGCATTTGTGCTGAACATTGGTTCAGTAATTGGTTTCTGGTTAATTCCAGATCAACGTATGCGGACTCGTAGAGTTTTTGTAGTAATGTTGCATGCGTAGAAGCTATAGTAGTAGAATGTGCTATGTTAGTGTTAATTTCAGTGGATGCTTATTTGTAAATGTTATTTGTAAGGTTTATGCAATATTTCTGAATCCTTATAAATTCATTGTATCAAGAAGTCAATAGTCAAAATAATAATTTTGTATGATTCAAGGTCCTACTTCAAAAAATATTAATACAAATTAACTAGAGGTATAATATGCAATTGTGCGAGCCAAAGTCAACTTTTCTGTACTGAAATAGAGGAAAAGCTTGAAAGAGCTATAATATAATATGTTAACTTGAATTTGGTTAAGCTGCTTCAGTATGTTCCGTTAAAAATCAGGGTTAGTCAGAATCTTTAAAATATCTTGATTTCTTCTTGGAAATGTGTCTTTGAGTGCTCATACCTCTTTTCTTTCCGATCAGAAATGTGGAAATACTGACATTGAGGGTGTTGACTCTACCAATGCTTGCTATGGAGGTACTGCAGCATTGTTCAACTGTGTCAACTGGGTGGAGAGTAGTTCATGGGATGGTCGTTATGGACTTGTCGTGTGCACAGATAGCGCGGTACTGCCTCATTTCCCATTCTATGTTTTTTCCATAAATAAGTGTATTGAATTTCATGCTAGAATATTATCCACACTTGAAGCATAGAATTATCTGTGGCCGCAACTTATATACGGTCAATACATTTATTCACAATATTTTCCCCGAATAGACTTTTTCATAAAATTTTATATTTCTCTATGTTTATTGCTTCATTAAGACCTCCAAGGAAATTTGATGTCAATCTGCAGTGGAACTTCAGTGTTCCTCTTAAAAAGCACCTGTTCAGGATAAATATATTTAAACATTCTGGTAGTCATGATACCGGCAGGCATGGGCATCAGCGTGTACGCTGTGTAATCGTGTACTCCTATGTATATACGTTTTATGTAACTGTATTGATTATTATAAAAAGAAAATTGGAGGCATAGAGACATCTGACTATTTTGTTTAAGACCTTGCTCAAGAATGACTAAGCCAACATAAAAAGTAGCAATCAAGCACTTAAGTTGCAGTTGGTGGTTGTATTTGAGTAGCATCCTACTACCAGAGTATTCTGGATCTATTTTCCACCTGTCTTTACTACATTCGACTGTTAATGTCTTAAATTTGAATAGTTGTAGGATGTGGGCTGAATGATGTTTGGCCAATCCTTTGATGGGAATGTCAATTATGTTAACTAGAGTTGTAATCCTTTCAGGCTGGAGTGTTTCCTTTTATGTTCAATCTGAAGTTTTTTATGTTTTAATATACTTGTTTCTGATGCAAGATTTGTTTCTTAACCAAGTCTTCTATCATCAGGTATATGCTGAGGGACCTGCTAGGCCCACCGGAGGAGCAGCTGCAATTGCTATGCTAATAGGACCTGATGCCCCTATCGCGTTTGAAAGCAAGTTCAGGGGAAGTCATATGTCTCATGCATATGACTTTTACAAGCCCAATCTTGCCAGTGAATATCCGGTATTGTTCTCTTGTGTTTTTGGTTCATAAGCATGCTCAAGCCAATCAAAATATGGTGGTTTACTTTACATTGTTCTCAAGACAAGAAACAAGGATTTTCAAACTTTCTTTAGCATATAGATGCAGGGGAGAGCACAGAATGGCTGAATTAAGTCACATGTAGACTTTAGTAATTATTAGATCGAGTTTATGCTACAGGGGATTTCTGAATTGCAAGAATTCGGAATTCCACAAAATTTATTGTTAGCTTTTAAGTGATTAGTATCTTAAGGCTAATATTAATATCGTGATACATTTGTAGGCGGCTGTTTATATATGCTACGCGTAACCTTTAATTAGTTTCTTTTCTTGCTGTGTTTTGGAAGTCTTATCTTGTACGATATGTATCATAGGTTGTTGATGGAAAGCTTTCACAAACTTGTTATCTCATGGCACTTGATTCTTGCTATAAGCGATATTGTCACAAGTAAGCTGATTTCTTTCTCTCTCTCTCTTTTTTTTTTTAAAGTTCGATCAACTGATACTTTCAATATTACAATATTCTTATCATCTTGCCAATTATAGGTATGAGAAGTTGGAAGGTAAACAATTTTCTATGGATGATGCTGACTACTTTGTATTTCATTCCCCATATAACAAGGTAGCTATGTACTGCAAGTTACTTCTTTTTAATTATATTCTAGTAATTTTGCAGAAGCTTAAAGATCTGGATATCTGAACTTTTCATGTGACCTTTCTGCAGCTTGTACAGAAGAGTTTTGCTCGCCTGATGTTCAATGATTTCTTGAGAAATGCAAGGTGGCTATAACATTCCAACTTTTAGATATCTGTTTCTCTGATAGAAGATTACCCAAAACATATCTTATACATTTGTTGTTATTTGCAGTTCTGTTGATGAGAGCACTAAAGAAAAGCTGGCACCATTTGCAACTTTAACTGGTGATGAAAGCTATGCTAGCAGGGATCTTGAAAAGGTTTGTTTTCTGAGGCTTTGTATGAACTTGGTTTTCATTCATGTTCCACATATTTAAGCCATATATGTAGTACTGAGGTTGATGAGTGAAATTGAGTTGTGACTTGTGAGATTGATAGTAGATTAGTAGTTGTGGACGATGAGAGTTTGATCAGCTCCTCCTCCTTGCGGTTGCGAAGTTAGATTTGACAAAATTAGGCCTTGATAACTGATTTGAATCGTAATAATATTGGAGACTTATGTGCATCACCGCCCATCTCAATTTGTCTTATTATGTTCAGTACTTCAATGTGTTATTATCAAAATCCACTTCACCAGGTTCTATTCTTACCACCCCAATGGACCAAATTGAACAATCTAAAACAAGAAAATTGATTCCTAGCTAATTGGACATACAAGATATCTTGTTAATTAGAAAATTCAAATGTTTGTTGCTATAATAAGAATGTAGTAGCTGATGAGTTGAGCAAATTCTTACAGGCAGCACAGCAGGTCGCAAAGTCCAAGTATGATGTAAAGGTTCAACCAACAACTTTGATACCAAAGCAAGTTGGCAACATGTACACTGCATCTCTTTATGCCGCATTTGCTTCCCTTATTCACAACAAGCATAGCACACTGGTTTGTAGCTACACTATATCTAAATTTTGTCATTGAATGTAATAATCTCATTATTTCTGTTCTAAATGTTTAATTCCATCCGTTTCAGAATGACAAACGGGTCATTATGTTTTCGTATGGAAGTGGTTTATCTTCCACAATGTTTTCCTTCCGTCTCCGTGAAGGTCAGCATCCTTTCAGCCTGTCCAACATTGCAAAAGTTATGAATGTTGACGAGAAGTTGAAGTCAAGGAACGAGGTATTCATCTCCTTAGCTTAAATCTATTCACAAATCTATTACTAGATATCACTGATAACCTTCAGAAGCTGTTAACATTTTAATCTTTTTTGTTTTTAATGACAAAACATTACGTGCACTTGAATGAACTTTGAGAAAATTTGCTTCCCTTCCTGCAGTTGCCTCCGGAAAAATTTGTCGAAATCATGCAGCTAATGGAGCATAGATACGGAGCCAAGGACTTCGTGACAAGCAAGGACTGTAGCCTCCTATCTCCAGGCACCTATTATTTGACTGAAGTTGACTCCATGTACCGAAGATTCTACGCCAAGAAGGAATCGGACAGAACAATGACCACCGAGAATGGAAAGTTGGCCAATGGTCATTGATCAAAAGAAATAATATTGTATTTGTCTTAGTTTTCTCAAGCGTATCTTCTTAAATTCGGCATAATAAGCTTATTTTACCATAATGTAGTAACTTTATTAACTTCAATCGAAATCCTATTTCTTATTTATTCTTCTCTGGATGAAGATTGATGCATCTCATATTACTCCAGTGTGCTAGTTTTGTGCTTCATTTTCTTGGACCATTTAATTAGAGCATCTCCAACAAGGCTCTTTACTTTTTCGATACTGTTCCAAGCCAAATAGTTAAAACTTAGTCAGTCAATAATTAATATTATTTTAGATAGTGATTTAGATAATATTATTGGGGATGTTCTTAAATGTTTTAAGGATTTGGTAATACTCAGGTACATTTATGATTACAATCTGTAGGTTAAATCAATAATTTTCAAATGAGTTTTTTTATGGATAAAAAATTAACATGTATATTCCAGTAAAAAATTAGAAAATATTAATTTCTATTATATATTCATAATATTTTTGAAAATACATGAAAGAAATCACACGGCTTACCACTACCAGTGGATCCGGAAGGAGTATAAGGATCCGTTTAGATTGGGGGTTGAGAATGATCGGGCTGGATCGGATTTAAATTTAAAAATTTGTTTTTTGAGAAAATTTTAAAAGTAAAGTGTTGGATTTTGGTAGTTTATATGAAAGAATTAAAATAATATTACATATTAAATTCAAAATCAATACTTTACTTTTAAAATTTTTTGAATCCGACCCAACCCAAACCTTCTGAACCCTCGATCCAAACGACCCTAACTGTATAAAGCAGCCCACTGTGATGTTATGTATTGGATAGGGTATTGTAAGAAAAAAGAGGAAATGAATTATTTTTTTTTAAATTTTTCCAAAAATGGGAAAAAGATTTTGAAAATATATATATAATTTTTTTTTTCCAAATTTCAACAAATATTTTCTTTTACTTTTACAAAAATTTTCTGGAAAAAATTTAAAATTTTTTGAAAATAAAATGAAAGAAATCAAATCTTAAACTTTATTTTCTTTTCTTTCAAAAAAAAGTTTATGGAACCGTGTAGATGCCTCCCTTTATGGCACGTTGCACAAAAGCCACTTTAGGCCCAATAGACTCTATGCCGAATGTTAGGAGTTTGTATATGGCTTTCTTTTAAAGTTTTAATAAGTAAAAAGGCAGATACAAATCCAGTGGCCGGTGATAAATTGCTTTGAAGCAACTGGTGAATTCATTCTTAAAGTATTTGTTTTAAGAAATATTTATTATAGATATAGCATGTATCAGTGATTTTCCGGTGAGAATGTTGTCTTGTATTTTTTCTTGCATTTTTTTATAATTTTATTTAATAAAATTTATTATTACCATTCTTATGTATAGTACAACTTAAATACTATATATAGTTATTGTATTAAAATAACTTACAAATTATTTATAAATAATAAAATATACAAATTAACATAATTTAAAAATTTAAAAATTTGACTTACCATTTCAAGTAGCTTCAAATGATAACTAATTTTTAGATTTAACCTAAATGGACTCTAACAAAATAAAAAACTGTTTCCATTACATTTTAGCATCACTCGTGTCTTGTAAATGCTACATCTGTAAACAATCACATAAACATATCACGGCGGTCCCTTATAGAGAGAATTTCTTATAAGAAGAATTAGAGAAAATTATTCTAGACCACATATTTAATGCACCTTCACATAATTAAAATACACCCTCACACACACTAACCTAATCTTAATTTTTTTCTAAAAAAAATAAAAAATTAGAATGAACAGTACCATGCTGACTGGGCCGCCACATCAATAGTATGCCACGTGACACTGCCACGTTAACAGTGGACCCCCACGTCAACAGTCTGCCACGTGACACTGCCACGTAAGCAAATGAGGGGCCACTACTGACGTGGCAGTCCAATCAGCAGGGTACTATTCATTCTAATTTTTTTAATATATATATTTTTTTAGAAAATGTAGTGTGTGAAAATGCATTTTAATTTTGTGTGCCCCTGACGAGATCCTAAAAAATATATAATTTAGATTGATTCTCTCGTATTTTCTAGATAAGGAAGTCCTTTATCTTAATAAATTCTATTTCCACATAAATACTTCTGACTTTGGCCTCCATGCAAATCATCTTCACCTATCCTTCATCAATGGGTCCCAGTTAGTTTAGCCCACTTCTCTTGTAGGCCCACATGGTCCACAAACTCAAACCGTCAAATAAGATCTGTCCACGTGGCAGAATCCTATTCCTCAAACCCCATATATAACCCAACCTCCACCGTGCATACATTGACAAACACACACTAACTGACACAACCCCTTTGTGTCTATCTAGGGTTTGGTTTGATTACCTACCCCTCCTTTTTCAACTATACATACAAAACACACATATACATACACACATTCATTCATTTCATCGTTGAAAACATGTCTGCATTTCATGATGATGAAGGTGGGGTCTCTGATATTAGCACCAGCGGCGGAGAAAACGAACCGGGACCCGTTTTCAAGAATGAAGAGATGGGACCCACGGGAATTCTGGCTATGAGGATGGGTATGGATGATCCGACCCGGATGGAGAAACCCATTATTGAAATAAAGGCGAAAACAAAGGATAGGCATACGAAAGTTGAGGGTCGGGGCAGGAGGATCCGATTACCCGCGACATGTGCGGCCCGGGTCTTTCAGTTGACCCGAGAATTGGGTCATAAGTCTGATGGTGAAACCATACAGTGGTTGTTAGAACATGCTGAGGAAGATATTATTAAAGCCACCGGTACCGGAACTGTGCCGGCGATTGCTGTTTCCGTCGGTGGGTCCCTCAGGATCCCCAGTGAGAGTTTTAATAATGCTGATGTGGACAATGATAATGAAAATAATATTAAGGGGAAAAAGAGGAGATTGGGCGGTGATGTTGTTAATGTTGGTGGGTCCCAGTCGTTGGGGTTGGCCCCGGTGGGGGCCATGCCCGGGGCCATGCCGGTGTGGGTCCCGTCTAATGGGTTTTGGATGATGCCTGCTGCCACGGTGGCAAATGTGGGGTTGGGTATGGGAGTGGGGGGTCCACAGGGACAGTATCAGGTTGTGTGGCCGGTGCCGGCGACCGAGATGGCGCCGGCGGGAGTGAGTGCCGGGGAGGACAAGTATAGGGATGGTTTGTATGGTAGGAAGGAGTTGGAATTAATGGGAAAGAAGATTATTTGATGTGAGGATTGGAGAAAAAATGATATACAAAGAGTTTAGTTTGTTGGAAAAATTATGAGGACTTTTTGTATGTTATTTTGTGGCTTAGGTCTAGTACTTTGGTACAAAATTTTAAGTGTTTCTATAGGTTGGTGATTGGGTGATAATACTAGTTTTGGATAATTTTGGTGGATGGTGTTTTATTTAAGGTTCTTTGTCTTTTATTTTAGTTGATTACATGTGGTCATTTTGGATGCTGCATTGTGTTTTTGTTTATTAGTTCCAGGATGGAAAGGATATTTGTTTGTTCTAATTCAGCTCAGATTGCCAACATCTCTATAGGTTGTATTCTTTTGTGATTGACATTTGCTGTTGATTACAAAAGTGTGACATTTTGCTAACAGCTACATGTATTATGTGATGGACATTTGCTATTGATCATATTGAACATCCGCAGTTGGTTATTCTAGCACTGATCTCTGTTTGTTGATATAATTTGCCTGATATGACAATATAATTTGGCCTATATGACAAAGTAGATTGTACATGATTTCTGCTCAGTACCTATCCAACTGGTTCGTATTGTTTGTGTCCGTCTGTCCGATATCAGTCACCAACTTTGCACCTTGGACTCTAACCATTGTTGCCACAATTTCTAAATTTAGCCAAAGATAGTCTCAGGCTCTGAGCTACTTGTTAATTGTAGGCTCTAGCCGCACAATCCTCTTAGCCCTTTCAAAAGGAACCTCAATCTCTGTCACCTCATTATCATTCACTATACACAGCTGTTTTTCAACCAATGTGTGATGCCTAGCACTCTCCTTCTCTCACTCCTTAGGAATCCTTCAACCAATTGGAATTTATACAAACATAATGTGGATGAGTATCAGGCAGTATCTCTTACTTGAAATTATCCACAGACAAATTTCTCAAAGAACGCAGTAAAAGAACTCAAATACTTGCTCCAAAACTCAACAGGGAACAAGATTCATTAAACCCCACGTTTTTAATGTTTCGATTCCTACTTGTCTGTGTGCTGCTCACCTGTCAACCAAAGGCGTTATCACAATTATTTAAAATAGAACATTTCGTTATCACAATTATTTGGTTCTCAAATTATTTGGTTCTCATTTAAGCAGAACAGTCACACTTCTATAATTGTAGTTTTGTTCTGACACTTGATTGATATTAATTTCTTGTATCTTTTGATTTGTACAGCATCATTTTAGATGTAAATACTCCGTATATACAATCAAGCCTCTCCCGGATATAGATTTCAGGCTTTGAGCTTGAAAAGCCTGCCTGAAATCATTCTGATGACAGTTGTTGACCAACAGCTTCTCCTAGACACAAGTTAAGAGCATAATGCAGTGGAATAATAACATTCTGAATTTGCATAACAGTTACAAGGAAATTATAGCTAGATGCTGGACATGAGTAATTTGCCTTCATTTCTAATATGAGATATATAGTTCATAAAGATTATAACAGACTTGATGAAATTTTTTGTCATCCTGTTGGTACAAGCCATTATAATTTTCCACTTATAAAACATTGTTTATTCCAATCTGTACGTGTGAGTATTATATTTGTCACTCGGATTCAGAAATGACTTCTAGATCATTTGTAAATGACCGTCCATTTGATGATGCAAACGGATTAGGTGGCATTGCTGGACATTCTTGTCTTTCGAGCATGTGGATAACATGTTTCATTGAAGGCCTGTCCACCGGATGCCAACCTATGCACCACAGTCCCACAATTGTCAGCTTTTTTGCTATGTTTGAGTCTTCTTCTTTGTCTGTCTGGATTGTTAGTTCTCCACCTTCTGCCAAATGATGAAATATCCATTCTGGAAAGTATGTTGCACTTGTGTTGTCCTCTAAGTCATTATCCCTTGCCCCTACCATTTCAAGAATTAACATTCCAAAACTATAAACATCGGATTTTGATGATACCTTTCCAAAATTCCTAGAAAATACTTCTGGTGCAATATAGCCAATGGTCCCCCTAGCCATAGTCATAGACACAATGCTCTGGTCTTTGGAACACAACTTGGCCAAACCAAAATCTGAAATTTTAGGATTGAAATTCTGGTCCAACAAGATATTATGAGGTTTGATATCAAAATGTAGGATCTGCTGAGTGCACCCTTGGTGAAGATAATCAATTCCTTTAGCTATGCCTAGAGCGATTTCTTGCATCCTCTCCCAACCAAGGAAATTTTTCTGGTGATTTTTACCACTGTATGTGAATTTTTCTAGAGAGTTATTAGGTTGGAACTCGTAAACAAGAGCTCGATTGCAACCATCAGCGCAGTACCCCACCAAGCGAACCACATTTACATGATAGATTTGTCCTATAGTTCCCACTTCATTGATAAAATCTTCCCCATTGGCTTCTGGATCGCTATTTAGGACCTTAACTGCTACAATAATGTCACTGGTGATTCGACCTTTGTAGACCGATCCATAACCTCCTTGTCCTAATTTATCACTAAAGTTACCTGTGATTTTCTTTATATCAGCATAGGAGTACCTTGTCGGTTTCTTGGCTTGGTAGTCCGTCAGAAACATTTCAATTTTCAATTCATCGTATTTCATTTGTCTATATGATCTGATTACATAATACACTGACACTACCAAGACAAGCACAATAAAAGTAGCACCTGAAATTATACTTACAATAGGCTCAACTGAACCCTGATGTCCACGACCTGTCAAGTGGTGTAGCACAAATCAGTTCCATTAGGAATAAAATTGTCATTCTGTTAAAGTAGGCAGGAATATTTTGGTCACAGATTCTTCTGCAATGCATCATGATGTCTAATTTTTTGTCAGAGTTATAACGAACATACCTTTAGTTAAACATATAGTACTGTGATCCGCTGTTTTGTAGTTACTACTAGCACTATTCTTCATCTTACAGTACTCCCCTTTGGCTTCACATTTCTGACAATTTGGAGTTGACCAATTGATAGTAGGCCAATATTATTCAAGAATATAATATGGGAGAGAAGAATTAAAAACTTTGATACAGGAGGTTATGGATGGTTCACTAGTGTCTCTGCGGTCGTTGAGATAGTAGACTGGGAAGGTTTGTCCGCTACGGGAAGTAAGCATTACAGGGAGGAAACCGGTTAACTCATTTTTGACTATTAAGGAACAGCTGAAAAATGTAGTATTGTAATCAAATACATCTCCAGCGGGATGAGGAGCTATTGCAGGCAGTGATATGGTTGAAGTGGAAACAAGTTTTAAATCAAGTTTTAAATTGTTGTTAAACAGATAATGAGTTCCTATTTCCTGGGATGTGTAGTTGATCAAACTGACTGATACCTCCTTAGAAAGGAAGAGCTGGTTTCCTGGAAGGGACGTGTTTCCAAGGTATTGTAGCTCCAGCAAAGTTTTTCCATTTTGACAAGAAACTCGAAAACCAGGGAGGCCACAGTGCTCAGGCTGCTGGTCTTTGACCCAAAATGGGAACCGAATCTCTGGGCCATGATGGGAGCATCTCTTGATTCCACACTCTTCGCCTGAAAATTCTGCCTTTTCCGCTACAACCTTGCTTATTGAAAACACTAGTGTTATCCACAAAGGGTGAACAAATGCTCTGTAATCCATCGATTAGCCAGTTCAAATATTTTAAGACTGGAAGATTGTGTAACAACTTGGGGTAATTAGGGAAGAAACATGTAATTCATCAAGAGAAGAATGACGATTAAATTTTGATCAACTCTATTCTTAGTCAAATGTTTGAATAAACATTCCAGAGAAGACTGAAACGTTTGGGACGACTATGTAGAAGGTGTTGACTTGGTTTGCCTTATTGAATTTTTCCACGTTTACCATTAATTGATCACCATACAATATTTTCTCTGTACCTATCTGGATTTTAAGTTTCGAAAGAAGAAAATGGGCAGGAGGAGCTTGCCTTCTTTAGTATTCATAATCATCTTTACCCTATTAAATTTTTTTTGCTCATCTTGCTGCAAAGCTGATTCTCCTTCTTCTTGCGGTGATATTCAAAACATAAGTTGTCCTTTTAAACTAAAAGGTGATCATCAGAAATGTGATCCCACTTTCTTTACCCAAGAGTTGTCTTGCGTCAATAATCATACCATCTTATATTTGCTTCCGGACAAACATTATTATGTTAAGAGTATCAGTTATGATAATCTTACAATTAGGATTGTTGATCCAGGCCTCCAAAATAATAACTCTTCCTCTCTTCCATTCCCTTCTATCTCAGAGTATGACTTTCCTATCCCAGGGGAATTTCCCTCAGCACGGCTTAATAATCAGCCTATTACAATGATTGATTGCTCGTATCCTGTAATATCTACCCGATACATCAATGTTACTTCACCAAATTCTTCTTCTTCATTTTCTGCTTCAGTATTAGGAATGTATTATTTTTATTCTTATATGTACATTGTGGTTGGGTATCTACAAGTACCTGAAATGGAGGACAATTGCAGGATTAGAAAGGTGGCATGGGTCTCACTCCAGTCGCCTTTTAGTACTATCTTATCTAATTTTTCTAAACTTAGCGATGCAATGGTTTATGGATATGAACTCCGTTGGAATTACTTTTATTGCTCAAAGTGTACAGCAGATTACGGTGAAAGTGTCAATTGCATCAACACCACCCAGCCGGATCATCATCTTTGGGCCTGCATACCTTATTCCACCGAAAATGTGTGTGACATTCGACATCTAAACTCATACCATCTTTCAAATTGTGAGTGTAAAAACTTGAGCCTTAATTACATTTACTTTTAAAGATTTTAATAGCGAGTGGCTAAAGGGAGGCTAATTAGTACAAGCTTATTTGATTCACTAACTGATATTTGCATGAACCATGTAGGCCTTGGCCATAACTTACGTGGAATTATTGGGACGCTGACAAGTGAGTTTTGCAGTTTTTGCTTTACTTAACTGGAGAACATGAATGGTTTTGTTGACCCTTTTTCATCTGTTTGTTGCCTGACAGGTGAAAAGAGTTGAAAGGTCACCGGTAAGATACTCTCTTTAGTTTCTTCATTTCGTTTTAAACTCAAAATTGTTAGAATTGTAGAAATTAGTGTAACTGAGCATGACAACTGATGGAGAGATTTGCTTTACCAAGAAATTAGATGGCAACTAATGTACATGTAAAAGACCTGTATGACAGTAGGTCCTGAGTAGAAGGTAAAGATAATTTATAACTTGATTCTATCCATTGATATATACCACCACTAGGAGATTATATTGAGATTGATTATTAACATTAACAATTTGATAGTGAGAATCAGTATGTACATATTTGACGGAATTTCAAAAGATAATTAAATATTTACAGGTTATTATCGGATACCTGATTCTAGCAATGCGGTGATTATATTAACTCCCTGGTCGCTAGCAGTAACAATATATCTAAGAATGTAAATTTGAATGGTTTTTAAAGGCATTACAAGCACCTGTGCTACTGCTAAATTATCTTTTGATTATCTGTTTCCTATCTTTCAAAAAAATTTATAAAATTGCAGGAATGATTCTTGCTGCAAGATTTTCTTTAGGGATACCATTTTTGCTTGCTTTGTTGGCGTATAAAACTAGAAAACGGCATTTATCGATGTATGACTCTACTGAGGATTTTCTTCAAGCCCAAAACAACTTGATGCCTATAAGGTATGCATACTCAGATATTAAGAAGTTTACGAATAATTTTAGAGATAAATTGGGTGAAGGAGGTTTCGGGTCTGTATATAAAGGAAAGCTTCGTAGTGGTAGTTTTGTAGCGGTAAAGATATTGGGGAAGTCCAAGGCTACTGCACAAGAATTCATTAATGAAGTTGCTACAAGTGGAAGGATTTATCATGTCAATGTGGTGCAACTCATTGGCTTTTGTTTCGAAGGTCCAAAACGTGCTCTAATATACGAGTTCATGCCTAATGGATCTTTAGAAAAATACATTTTTCGTAAAGAAGGTACAGAAGAAGAAATTGTTCCATTGAGTTGGGAAAAGATATACGAAATTTCCTGCAAGGTAGCAAGTGGAATTGACTACTTACATCGAGGTTGTGACATGCAAATATTACATTTTGACATCAAGCCTCACAACATTCTTCTCGATAAGAATTTCAATCCAACCATATCTGATTTTGGACTTGCAAAATTGTATGCTACTGATGATAGCATTGTTACTCTCACTGCAGCAAGAGGTACAATGGGCTACATGGCTCCGGAGATGTTTTACAAAAATATAGGTGGAATTTCATATAAAGCAGATGTTTATAGTTTTGGAATGTTGCTGATGGAAATGGCTGGCCGAAGGAAAAATTCAAATCCATTTATTGATCAAGTTAGCCAAATTCACTTCCCGTCGTGGGTATACGACCGATTCACTGAAGGAAAAGAACTTGAAATGGAAGATGCTTCTGTGGGTGAAAGGAAGTTGGTAAAGAAGATGATAATAGTGGCATTATATTGTATACAAATGAAGCCAAGTGACCGTCCGTCTATGAACAAAGTTATTGAAATGCTTGAAGGAGATATTGAACACTTGGCGATGCCTCCTAAGCCTTTTCTTTATCCACAAAAAGATCCAGCTGATATAAACAACTCAACTCATTCTTCCTTCAATTTACTGCTAGCTGAGGAATGATTTTTTTCCTCAGTGTTTAATCTGTGAATTGATAAATCAATCCGCTTTTAGAATTGTTGTATACTAATTACTATACTACCGATCTGCAACCAGTGGCGAATCTAGCCGAAAAAAGCTTCCCAGCGGAATCATCTTGGCTGCGTTGTTATTCCGCGGAGAGCGCGAAAATTTTTTTTATGTAAAAATGTAGCCCATCTTGGCTGCGTGGTTATTCCGCGCGGAGCGCAAAAGATTTTTTTTATGTAAAAATGTAGACAGCAGGATTAAAACCTTAGCTTCCTTGGTGTGAATAAATGGTCTAAACCAACTTGGCTAGATAATTTCATAGACAAATATTTTGTATGTAGTAGTAATATATAGATAATGGACAAAGAAGTTAGCATTAGTAGTAAAAAATATTACATTTTGTTCTCTTTGGGAGTCAAACACGGGTCTCCCCGCTTGCAAACAATAAACAAGCCAACTGAGCTACCAGAATATTCAACAAGAAAGGTAAACGACGTTGCTTATATTGCTACCCAGCAGAAAAATGAAATTTCTTCCCAGCAGATTTTTTTTTTCCTCTTGGCCTGCAAAAAAACTACCCAGCGGAGGCTGTGCCCGCTTACCTTAACATTCGCCCCTGTCTGCAACGTATTTTATATGTATGATGTGCTAGAATTTTAAGGGTGTTCGGGGTTGGTATAACAATAAAATTATGCAAACATGTAATAACTTATACAAGTTTAAATTTTTACTTCTTTTGGTGAACAACTCGAAGTCATAGATTATTTTTTCAAGTTCAACCAAACAGCTAATTAGTAATGGAGTGAATAGCATTTGAAAGGTTCTGAATAGAAATGAGAGTTTCAAGTTCCTATAAAACTATATTTTCCCAGCAACTGCCCTTCATTAGGGATGGGCATTGTGGGGATCGGGGAACAAAATATCCCCCGTTCGGGGATCGGGGCGGGTTCGGGGAGCGGGTAGGAGTTCGGGGATCGGGGCGGGGATTGCACTCCCCTACCCAGAAGTCACCCGACGCCCATCCCTACCCTTCATATATGTAAAAAATTGGATGAGGAGGTGAAGTCTTGTTTCTGTTTTCCAAACTAGAAAAGATGGTCGCTGGGCCTAACTAGTAAGGTTTCACCAACAACGCTGGTTAAACTCTGAAATTTCCATATAGATATAAATAAATAGTGAACCGCCTAACAGCTATATCAAGTATATGCACATTTGGTGCTACGAATTAGAAGTTGTTGAAGGAATAATGGTCTTCTGCGAGACCCTTACAGATAGCTCTGGCATTCTGATAGCCAACAGGTGTTATTATAGCTAGCGGATACGAGGAGTGTCATTTCTAACATGATTTTGGCACATCCATGTCTTGCCCACAGGCTTCTGGTGCTGCACCTCATCCATCATCTTCTCTCCAGCTGGTGTTCAATCTCCCCTCATCACAAGTAAGAGTTACAAACTTAACTAATCCTGATCTGTGAATCAATGTTACCCCTCTCACAAAACTCTTAGTCATATGCTACCACTCTTAGTCAATCAGCTACTGTCATAAACTTAAGAAGGTAAAAAGACCTAGTATTAACATATGAATTTGCTCAGAATAACCCAGCCCTAGTAATCTTGTTTTTGTCGCAGCTAAGACAAATCAGATTATATTATTTTCCTTTGCTGCCACACTAGCACTCTGCAACTTCTCATCGGAGATGATAGTGTCTGTAATAGGAAAGCACCTCGAATGGGATATGGGATCTCAAGTAACCATAGTTCTGACTCCAATCCTAGAGACTGCAAAATATTGACAGTCCAAATATCACCCAAACTAATATTTAATGAAAATGATGCAACACAAATACAACATTAAAAAAAAAAAAAAAGAGATATAGCAACCCATCATTTGGGATGAGGGATCAAGATCCCATAGACATCCCATAATGTAGTCAAATTTTATTTGATAACAGACAACAAGAACACAAAGCTCAAATCTTTAAGTCATAGAGGTCTTTTGATTTGGCTTAAATACGTTTTGTATGATGGAATCTTTAATGGACAAGAGTTCTGGACATTCAGTCTTCAGTTTGGTGGCATCAAGCTCATTGTTACTCCTTGGAGCAATGATCACTTTTGCCTGCTCTTCGAGATTAAAGTTCTTCCATGTGAAGTACGGGTCAATGTAATCCCTGTACATCTGTAAAATCTCATTGTGGCTGACTACCCCGGGATTTGTAAAGTTCCATATCCCGGTGAGGTTTCTCTTTGCCATCTCAAGGGAAATGGGGAGAAGTTCATCCAAGATTGTCATCGAGTTTGGTATGTTCACCACTTTGTTGTATTGAGTGATCTTCGTGATGAAGTTGCGAGGATTTGACAAATCAGATGAGATTGCCAGCCTAACACGCAGAGTACATACATTCTTGTAATTCATAAGCAAATCCTCCACCTTTAATAAATCAGGAAAATGGACAATGATCAGCCAAAAATCACTGGTTTGAAAAATATGAGGAGTTCACGTTCATAATTTTGCAAACTCACAGTAAAGATCCTAAAATTGTCATTCACATGTTAAAGAATATATATATAGACCAACAACCACTGTCAGCTCGACTTATCATCACAACAATAATCAAAATACAGTGTTTACAATCTGGGAAAAATTTGTATAACACGGGTGGATGAACATGGGTTCTCTGAGTCAAATAAATCTTGCTAAGCCAGATTACAGGACTAGAGCACTCATTTTGCAGAAGCTAGGGCCCCTTATCTTGCACTACTAAAGATCTAAGCTATTACAACCAATTTCAGATGCAAATCTATAAGCAACCAATTCCTCATCACCACTTGATTTCCAAACATAATCATAGAACATAGCTATACAATCTGATTCAATTTATACTCTAAACAATAAGATAAATTCAAGATCATATTGATTTTTACACAACAGAGCATGATGTCAGTACGTCGTATAAGGTGTACAAACAAAACTTCCCCAGCTAACGATAATCTTTGGACTAACATAAGAATTATAACATATCAATTAGCTAAGTATAACTGAGCATTACATAGCAACAAGACATGTAAGAGTAACTTGTATAAAAGGAAAAAGCACATATCTTTCAGTGTTGGGATTTTCGAACGTTGTTCAGAAGAAGATAAACATTAAATATACTCAATTAGTACAGCTCTATATTTGAGGGTAATACATTACTACAAATCACTAGTCTAATCACACTATTACAAATTACTGGTTTACAATTTGTAGGCTAAATTTTTTTTTTCTATTAGAATTACGAATACCTATATACATATACAGTCATCCTCGACTAAAAACTTTGAATTGTTATAATGAGAACTCTCCAACTTTGTTATAAATTATAATACAGCGGATACGAGGAGTGTTGAGTGTATGTCGGAGAGTGATGTGTTGGTATAGTGGAATATTGTGTGATTGCAGCATTCATAACGTGCACAGATTGTCAAATCGTTCAATAATAGAATATCGTAACCATAATTCATATGACTTTGGTGTATTTTACATGTACCGTAAAACTCAAAAACATTATATATAAATTAAAGTTGCTCAAATTAAAAAGTTAAAAGCTTAATTTTAGGTTAAGGACGTAAATGAATCAATATGTTTATGAACAATTCAATGTTTGGCTCGAAAAAATTCAACTTAAATTTGGTTGAATTTATAAATAAATCGAATATAATATGGTTTTAAGGTTCAGTTTATAAATATGCTGAATTTGGGTTCAACATATTTCACTTTTGAAAGTTCACGAACTATTGGGATTTATTCTTCATGGCCATCACATGCTACATCTGGATAGCACATTGCCCATGTTCCAGCCATGTTCTTTAGTTCTGTAAAGTTTGTCCTAATAATTCTTGTCTCCTACTAGCACATGGTACTTCATCTGTAAAGTAGTTAAACATTCTGTCATTCAATAATTAAGGGCAGAATTCTTGTATACAGCTCTGTATTAGTCGGACATGGAGAGCAGCTTGAAATATTAACATTTCTGAGTATCAAACAATTCTATTAAGAGATGATCAGCTAATGGAACTCAGGGATATGCTAGAGAACTCTATTAGAGACAGGGATGAAGCTCAAGAGATATGCCAAAAACTCTTGTTTGACAAACTCCTACTCCAACAACAGCTATAATAGAATTGTTTGATACTCAGAAATGTTAATATTTCAAGCTGCTCTCCATGTCCGACTGATACAGAGCTATATACAAGAATTCTGCCCTTAATTATTGAATGACAGAATGTTTAACTACTTTAAAGATGAAGTACCATGTGCTAGTAGGAGACAAGAATTATTAGGACAAACTTTACAGAACTAAAGAACATGGCTGGAACATGGGCAATGTGCTATCCAGATGTAGCATGTGATGACCATGAAGAATAAATCCCAATACCTCCCCTCAAGTTGGAGCATGAAGATCAGAAATGCCCAACTTGCGAAGTAAGAACAGAAATTGACGTTTGCTCAATGCTTTGGTGAAGATATCAGCAAGCTGCAAATTCGTGGAAACATGACTCGTGGCAATTACTCCATCCTTGATGGCATTTCGCACATAGTGACAATCTATCTCGATATGTTTCGTTCTTTCGTGAAAGACCGGATTTTGAGCAATATGCAGAGCGGACTTACTATCACAAAATAATTGCATAGAACGCGGGTGATCAATACCAAGACTCAAAAGCAATGCTTTTAACCACTTGAGTTCAGCAGTAACAACGGCCATAGAGCGATACTCGGCTTCTGCCGATGAACGAGAAACCGTATGTTGTTTCTTGGTTTTCCAGGAAATAGGAGAAGAACCAAGAAACACAAGCCATCAGTGATAGAACGACGAGTTAAAGGGCAAATAGCCCAGTCAGAATCGCACCATCCTGTCAAACATAATTCATTATCGGAGCGCAGTAGAATCCCTTGAGCTGGACAACCTTTTAAATATCTGACGGCCCGAATAGCCGCTTCCGAATGCTAGAGACGCGGTTGTTGCATGAATTGAGCCAAAATATGAACTGTATAAGTCAAATCCGGGCGAGTAAAAGACAGGTATATTAGACGCCCAACCAAGCGCCGATATCGTTCCGGATCCTCCAACAAAATTCCAGAAGCCAGAGCAAGTGTATGATTTTGTTCGATAGGAAAGGCGGTGGGCTTGGCCCCAAGTAATCCCATCTCTGCAATGACATTAAGCGCATATTTTCGTTGACACAGAAACATTCCTTCGGGACCTCGGGCTACTTCAATACCCAAAAAATATTTTAACACGCCTAAATCCTTCATATGAAAACAGTTCCCCAAATATTTATTGAACTCAGAGATGGCAGAAGAATCATTGCCAGAGATAATTAAATCATCAACGTACACAAGAACATTAACTTGAATTTTTCCCCGGCGAAGAGTAAACAAAGAATAATCTGAATATGATTGAACAAAACCATAACTTATCAGAGAAGGAGCTAATTTATCAAATCAACACCTTGGGGTCTTAAACCATACAGAAACTTCTTCAGACGACAGACCATCCCGGGTTTTCCAAAATTGAATCCAGGGGGCAACTTCATGTAAACCTCCTCTTCTAAGTCACCATGAAGAAAAGCATTATGAACGTCCATTTGATAGAGTTCCCAGTTTTTAGCAGCTGCGACAGCAAGAAAGGTACGAACAGTGACTATCTTAGCAACATGAGCAAAAGTCTCGTTGTAATCAATTCCTTCAACTTGGTGATTACCCAAAATGACAAGCCGTGCCTTGTATCTTTCTATTGTCCCATCGGCATGATATTTAATTTTAAATATCCATTTGGAACCAAGTGCTCTTTTGCCGGGTGGCAACTCAGTCATAACCCATGTTTGATTGTCTTCCAAGGCACGAATCTCCCTTTCCATTGCTTCGCGCCAACAAGGAGATTGCATGGCCTCCTTGAAGTTACGAGGCTCAACCCCATCAAGAATAGCTGCAATAAAGGTACGATGTCGTACAGAGAAATTATCATAATTCACAAAATGCGCTATAGGATAAGGAGTACCTGAGGAGTGTGTCGAAGCGGATGAACTTTGGGAGGGACTTTCTTTCCGTACATTTCCAGTTACATAATCACGTAACAACACTGAAGTTAATTTATTACCCAAACCTCGTCCAAGTTCTGTCCTGGATTCTACAATAGGCTCTAACAGAGGGCTAGGGATATCAGGTGAAGGTTCAGGATGAGAGGAATTCTCTCTCTCTCTCTCTCTCTCTCTCTCTCTCTCTCTCTCTCTCTCTCTCTCTCTCTATAGTTGAGGCATCACCCCCTGCATCGAACACTGTTTCTAGATCCTCCAAAAATTCGACATCACTAGGCACAACACTGGTGACCTTTTCCATTGACACACCATTATTTTTAGATGCAAATGGGAACTCAGTTTCATGAAATTTAACATCACGAGAAACAAAAATCTCCCCTGTATCAATATCATACACCTTCCACCCTTTCTTCCCATTCGGATAACCAAGAAAGACACATTTTGGACTACGACTAGCAAACTTATTACCTTTTGTTTTCTGATTATGGGCAAAACACAAGCATCCAAACACTTTCAATAGATCAAAATTAGGTCGCTCTTCAAGAAGTACCTCATATGGAGTTTTATTTTCCAACAACCTTGAAGGGGTTCGATTTATCAAATAAACAGCCGTAAGAATACATTCCCCCCCAGAAGGTAAGAGGTAAATTAGCTTGAAACATTAACGCTCTACCCACATTAAGTATATGTTGGTGTTTACGTTCGACACGACCATTTTGTTGAGGGGTGCCAAAACAAGAGGTTTGAAACAAAATCCCATTTTTATTGAAATATTCAAACATACATTTAAATTCGGTGCCATTGTCACTTCGAACAATCTTAACAGATTTGTCAAATTTCCGCTCAACCATAGAAAAGAAACTTGAAAAAAATTTATTAACTTCAATTTTGCTACGCAACAAGTATACCCAAACGGCTCTAGAGAAATCATCCACAATAGTCAAAAAATACACTGCATCACACGAGGAAGGCGTACTATTTGGTCCCCATAAATCACAATGAATCAATTCAAAAATCCGACTAGCTTTATTCGTACTAACAGGAAACACACTCCGATGTTGTTTTGCACGAGGACAAACAAGACCGGCTTTATCTAGTTGTTTTGCAGTACTACTGGAACTAAGTGCAGGTACTAACTTGGTTATTTTTTCTGAAGGGTGACCCAAACGTTGATGCCACAAGTCAAAGTTTGTTAGACCAGGAACGGTAACAGCAAGTAATGTTGGTATCCCTCGGAAAAAATAGAGTCCGTCCCGTCGTTCACCCGCTCCAATCAGGCTCCCCGAATGTTGGTCCTGTATTGCACACATCGATTAATTTCGACACTGAAATTAAATTGCAAGCATGTTTAGGCACATATAAAATGTTCTGAAAACACAAATTACGGGACAACACAACACTCCCAGTCATTGTTGCTGTTGTTTTTTCACCATCTGGCAAGGCTACGGGACAATCTTGGATATGACGGATATTGGTAATACATGACTTATTTCTAGTGACATGATGAGATGCACCTGTATCGATTATCCACGATAAACAAGAATACTCACCAGTCATACGATCACGATCACCTGTTTCTTTTCTTTTGATCATGTTTAACAGGATTCGCATTTGTTCCGGTTTTAATTGTTGCAAAGTCTACGGTTTATCAGCTGCATCAGTGACCGCATTTACACGAGTTTGGCCTCCTCGTCCTCGACCAGTACTTGGTTCGGTGGTTCCTCCACGGATAGAAAGCCTTCTTGCACCTCCCTGATTTCGTTTATCCCACCATTCTGGGTAGCCATGGAGCCTGAAACAAGTGCTTTTATCATGTCCTTTTTGTTTGCAGTTAGAACACTCCAATTTTGTTGTATCTGGCCTGTCATATCCATGCCTATTCTTATCAGCATGTAGGCTAAAAACATGTGTTTCTTCTGCAACAGCAGCAACAGCTTTTCCTATTGTGATATTACGAGAACGTTCCTCTTGAACAAATGCTTGATATGCACTGTCAACTGTGGCCGAATGAACTTGAGAGAGCAGGTTTGTTCGCACACTAGAATACAAGTCATCATCAACACCGATTAACAGTTGATGAAGTTTTTCTTCCTCACGATCTTTAACAAATTTTCCAGCAATATCACATGTGCACTTCCCACACACACAACTGTGCAATTGTTTTAATCGAGCCAACTCATCGAACAAAGTAATTAAACGATGAAAGTAATCATCGAAAGTCATGTTCTTGGTCTATTTGCAATCAGTCACATTTGAGCGGAGTTGTTGAAGACGAGGACCATTCGTGACCGCAAATCTCTTCTCCAAAGCATCCCACAGCTGCTTTGCTTCGTCATAGTATGGCATGGTACATGCTAATTTAGTATCCACTGTTCGTAACAACCAAGAGACGAGCATGGAATTAACAGTTTCCCAGTCCAGAATTTTTGTTTGTTTAGTTGGTTTCTTGACAGTTCCATCAATAAACCCAAACTTTCTGCGAGATTTCAGAGCCAAAGTCATGGCTCAAGACCACACAACGTAGTTGTCATTCGTAAGCACAATATTAATGATTACGTTTCCCGGTTGATTACCAGCACCGAGATAGTAAGGAGACATTGTTTTGTCTTCAGTTTCAGGCTGTTGACAAGCACGGGCTGTCCAACACTTTTGAATTAACTGTTGTGAGAATTAATAGTAGATTGTTTGTGTAGCAGAAGCTGTGTTTGGATGATGCTTTGATACCATAATAGAATTGTTTGATACTCAGAAATGTTAATATTTCAAGCTGCTCTCCATGTCCGACTGATGCAGAGCTATATACAAGAATTCTGCCCTTAATTATTGAATGACAGAATGTTTAACTACTTTACAGATGAAGTACCATGTGCTAGTAGGAGACAAGAATTATTAGGACAAACTTTACAGAACTAAAGAACATGGCTGGAACATGGGCAATGTGCTATCCAGATGTAGCATGTGATGGCCATGAAGAATAAATCCCAATACGAACAAAAACGAGTATAATTTTTGCGAAATGGTTCATCAACATTGTTCATTGAGAAGTTCGTGAGTATAGGTCATGAAAAACAAGCTCGTTGATATATCTGTGAACAAGTACGGGAAGATACTAGTTACACATACTCCTGAATGCTCGCTCTATGATAACTAGGTGTAGTAAGTATACATATTTACCTACAATTTACTAAATCGAAAATATTTAAGTAGGAGCACGATCAAAATACAATTTTTCTTAAAACACAAACTTATAAATTTTTTTGTTCAACACATATATAACCTGGGTTCAACATCATTTATGCAATCTATACTATACTATTATAAGTAAAACAAGGTATATTTGGTTAGTTGGTTAACGTCTTTCAAAAAAGTTATTAATACCTTCCTAAAACTAACAAGTCAAAAAAGTTATATTAAAAATATTAATCTATCTATTATAAACAACAAAATTTACCAATAAAGCACAAAATCATATTTTTATAAAATTGAAAAAATGTGTTTAAAATTCCAAATTCAGTTAAATTATATAAACCTTTTTAAAAATTATAAACGTTTTCAATTATATCCTGATTAGAATCATCGTCCGCATACACTTCTTATTACGATTTTTTCTTCTACGATTTTAGGTTACACTAAATAATTTTTTTAAAATATCTATTGAAATCTTAAGATGTTGAACAATAAATTTAAAACTAATGTTAAATTAATGATGAATATATGTAAATTTAAAATTAATAATAATAATTTAAATAATTTAAAATTTTATATTAATTCAAAAAAATTAATATATCTATACTAATATATAATAAGCAAACTAGGGGATAATTGGTAGTTTGGTTGTTTTGTTCAACCAACCGTTAAAAGTATAGTGACTGTTAGATATTTAGTAAATAGATCTAAAAATAAGAAATATTATATATTTAAATCACTCTTCAAAAGATCCAAGGTTCGAATCCCGTCAACAACAAATTTACATTAAGATTTTATATTATTAGTTTTAGACAATACATGTCATTTATTAAACAACTATCATTATTACTAATAATTTTATTTATAAATATTACAAAGTTAAATTATGTCCATAATAAATTATTATACTCTATTTTGTTTAATCATATAATTTTAAAAAATATATAAAAATAATCCGTGCTTTCCACGGGCTATTAGCTAGTTAATTCATAATAATAATATATGATAGCCCGTGCTTTGCACGGATTATAGGCTAGTAATAATTAATTGAATACATATAATTTAATTCTTTGATATCCCTTTTGGGTTCACCAACACTAAAATATGGTATAGAAATATGAAATTTTAATTGTTTAATATAGTGTGTGTTGAACCATAGTTAAAAAATTATTGAATAAATATTAAATAATTCTCAACTATTTGTTTGGGGTTCACTAATACCAAATTAGGGTATAGAAATATGAAATATATTAATTTATTATAGCTTTCTTAAGCATATCAATGTAAAATTATTTTATATATTTGAATTCAACACAAGTATAACTATTGTTCAACAGATGTTGTTGAACTTAATTTATATATTTGTAGAACACTCGTTATAAAAATATTTCAATATTCCGTAAAAAATATTGAAAATATATTTTTTAATTTATACCGTATTATTATAAGCAAACTAAAGATCTTTTGTAGTTTGGTTAACCAAATTATTCATAACTATTAGATCTTTAACTCAAATAGATCATGACCGTTAAATAAACAATCCTAAAAGTTGTTATATAAAGAGGTCTAATATTCGATTTCCACCAACAACATAAAATTTACATTTAATACTAAAAATTATTATATAAAAAAATGTAAGGTTCAAATTTTTTACTACACTATAAATAAATTATAAAAAAAAAAATTAACCCGTGTAACTATAAAAAAAATTATAAATTAAATTAACCCGTGTAACTATAAATAAATTATAAAAAATTTAAAGTAATCCGTGCAGAAAAAAATCGTTTAGTTTAGTTACATTTTGTGTTCGAATTTTGGATGCACAAAAAAATTTCATATCATTTTCATGCAAGACCCCAAATACACTCGGCATTAATGTACACAACACAAACAATTTGTCAGGTCTACTTATGCGCTTTCTTCTAATATATGTCAGAAAAATATACTTAACTTTAAAGGAAATTGAATTTCATGTTTTTTAACCCGATAATTAAATTACAAGGACGCATATATAATAATGTGATTACATGTTTATATATTAGACATTGATTTTAATTTCATGTACAGTTTTTTGTTTTAACATGTTAGGGAAATAGGAAAAAGATAGGTGATACTCATTTTCAAATGTCTTATTTTATGCGTAAGGATGACATCGGGTTGGGTTCGATTGGAATTTTGGAAAATCCAAACTCATATCCAAATATTTTCGAATTTTAAAAATAAATTCAAATCCAAAACTCAATATTCAAATCCAAATCCTTCGGGAGATTAGATCTGGTTTTTTCGGGTTTCCAAAATTAGTAATTATGTAGTCAAATTTAAAATAATTGTTACATGCAAATAATATTCATTATATTTATACAATAATATAAACTTAAATTGATTAAATTAAGTAAGGAGTCAAACATAACATATTATACAAATTGACATACTAGGTAAAACTTAAAATATGTTTAAAAAAATTCTTTGTCTACAACACAAATGAAAATTTTATGTAAAACAAAGAAAATTACATCTTAAATATTTTAGTAAAACTTGATATTGAGAAATAGAAGTTATAATTTTTAAATCAGTATTGACTATTTCTAATGAAAATATTATATATATTAATTTAAAATTATAATATTATATTATTCATGTATCGGGTTCGGATTCGATATCGATTCGATACAACTAAAATCGAAATCAAAATATTTTGAGTTTAAAATTTAAATCCAAAACTAAATCCAAAAATTCAGGTTCGGTATATCCAAAATTTTGGATTTATGATCGGGTATCATCAGATCAAATTAATTTGTCACCCCTATTTATTGGTAAAGAAAAATAATATTTAAAAAAAATTCGTATACAACACAAATGAAAAATTTATGTAAAGCAAGGAAAATTACATCTTAAATATTTCAAAAAAAATATAAGATTGAGAAATGTAAGTTCTAATTACTAAATTGGTATTTACTATTTTCAATGAAATATTTGAATAAAAATAAATATATTATATGTCTTACATCTAAAATATTATATATATAATAATCTCAAATTATGGTATTATATTATTTTTGTATCGAGTTTCAGATTCCGGTTTGGATATCGTACATCGCCATAGATGGCCTTCGGCAACACTTCAAAACTATTGCCAAAGGTCCAAAAACTGTTGCCGTAGCCTAAAAAATATCTACGGCAACACTTTTCGGGTATTAGCTTTTTCCATGTTGGCGTAGGGTCAATAGCAACACTTTTACACCTACAGCAACATGATAAAATGTGTTGCCGTATGATACACATTTGGTGTAAATGACCACTGACACGTGGCTGAATCCATTGACACATGGATGGACCCACTGACACGTGGCTGGACCCCCCACTGACACGTGGCGAGGCCCACTGATAGGTGGGACCCACCTAAGTCTTTGGCAACACTTTTTTGGAACATATGGCAACACCAAATTAAACTATTACAACATTTTTTAATAAATCTTATAGCTATGGCAACACTTTGTTATAGCTATTGCAACACCTTTGCAATGGAAAATTAAGAATACACTTCTGTTAAATAAATTTTCCAGTACAACACACTTCTGATTACAAATTAAAACTGTTTTTCCCTTTCACAATTGTCAACTCAAAAATAAAACAATATACTACATTACATCAGTACAAAATGAAATAAATATCAACTTCCTAGTGAAGCACCCATATTGCAAATGTTATAATGTACTAGACACAGATCCGGATAATACTAAGAAACCAAAAGATCATAAACAACTGCTCCAACACCCCATCAGAACCTTAGATTCCAACACTCCTTTGGTTCCCCAGAAAGCTACAGCTGCTCCTAGAGGAGAATAAGCAGCTATCTTTATCCCTTGCAACGGACCTAGTCAAGAGAATCATCGATAAGCACTTAGTTGACAGGTGAGAAGCTATCTAGAAGGTGCACATAAGCTGCAAATCACAAATGGTTGCCTATATTAACCTTTGCACAAGACAAGATTAAAAGTTCCCTTGCAACAAAAAATAGGCACGATTGTAGATTCGTCTCTGGCAACTTATAAATTGTTGTACGAAAATTACATGGACAGGTCTTCTTCAATGTTTATATTTTTGTAAATTAACTCTACTTAGTGCATACTTGTTTACATGAGTGTTGGGCTTACATGGCTTTAAAATGGCAACCACACTTAAAAAATCAAATCATTATCATTCTTTTTTAGCATAAAAAGCTGTACAAATTATCCAAATTAATATGAGGGACTTGTAAAAAGAGAATGAGAGAAAATTCCGGCGGACCTGCAAAGGGATTTCATTCCATCCCTCCAACCACAATCTATAAGCCTTTCTTTCAATAGTTCTTTCAATCTTTCCTTTTCTCCACTCTCTATCATCTACGCAGCAGTAAGATATCTACTTACAAAATGCACATTTCACAAAAACAAATAACAAATTATCAAATGCAAGAAAAAGTCACAAATACATATAAGAATAAATTTCAAATAAAGAGAGCAATGGTAAATGCAAATCAAGAAAATGTAGATAAAAATGAGAGAAAGGCATGACCTTGGTGGACGTCTAATCGAAGCTCTCCTTTGTTTAATTTTTATCATCAAAAATTAAAATAATATAAAATTACAACTTAAATGAGTTTGAAGATTGGCAAAGTTATTCCAATTATAAATAGGTACTTAAAAACAGAAAAGATAAAGAAGACTTACATTTGGTCTGAGTTATTCCATAATCTTTTCCATGACTCTGCACATGGATCCCCACCATCAGTCTTCCATCCCTTGAGCTGTGTTTGGTTTGGTTTAATTATGTTCCTGATATATGATCATGGGGCAAATAAACTACTGCAACTTGCAAAATCCTACACATTATCAGTGGACTGAATCATGCATCACGCACATAATTAATTTATTGCCAAAAGTTGTGATCGTACAGATGGTTATAGTAAAAAGACAAAGTAACCTCTAGCAAGGATGTGTTAAAAGACCTGGAAGAAATTGCTCTACTAAGCTACATAGTAACCAGGTGTTACAAAAATCACAAACGACTGTGGTCACTTGGTAAAAGTTCCCACTACATTTGTAACTTTATTTCCTAAATTTATTTGAATAGACTTTACTCCCTAGTCCCTTTGATTCATGAGAGCCAACTGATAGTTTCGTAACTAATAAACCAAATTCATTGCAATTATAGAACTGATTTTGATGATTCTTTCTTTAATATTAAAAAGGCATATTTTTACTGATAATTACACAAACAAAACATAATGTAACTTGTCACCCCCTATATATAATTGAATTTTTTTGTAACCATTCTTATCTAATCACAATATTATGCAGAAAAATGTTTCCTCTCTGATAAAAATCCTCAATCAGATTTGATATCTATTAGCCAAAGGCCATGCAAAAAAAAAATAGTAAACATGCATACATAATATGCTTACCTTGAAGTTTTAACTTTCTAAAAATCTCAAACTGGTCAGATCAACATAAAGAAAGCAAAAACATAAATAAATGGTCATAACCCTGGGACTCCTAGAGAAACTAACAAACAACACAAATGGTCATAATCCAGCTTAACTATATACAAATACTATAATTAAGACAATAATAGCAAAAAAAGTTTTCTTTTTAATCACTGGATATCACATATATTATTCTGCATTTGTGAAATTAAACAAATGAATAATGATAATTTAAGGGTATGTATATGTATAACTTACTACCAGAGCCTCGCCTATTTCAGATACTAACCAGTCACATTCTAAGTCGTACCCTTTCTTCAATAGAACTTCTGGGGCTATGTAATCTGGTGTTCCAACAGTTGAAAATGCCTGTTGTGATAAAGGTATTAAAATAGAACATTACGCCTCATGGCCAAAAACAGATTCAAGAATCCAAAGCTAGCTTTTCAAAAGGAAGTAGCTCTGAAGCAAAAACATCTGATGGACAAAAGGCAATATCTAATTAAAAGTTGCATTTTTGAAATTTTTAACAAAAATTAGATATGCAGAATGTTCGACAGTAATAAGCATAAGGAAAGTCAGTTAACAACACTATGCACCAGAAGATCTAATGGACTCATATATGTTATATCTTCATTTTTACTATTGGAGCTTCTTGGTGCTTATATAATAAATTAATGTACATATTACGACAACAATGATATCTGGGAATCTTATATAAAAATTATACCCTAACAAAGCTGGATCACAAAGGAATGAGAACTTACCAGAGAAGTGACACGCATATCAAGACCAACACTTTCAATTGCTTTTGATAACTATACTACAATATCCTCTCAAACCGTTGAAAGGAAATACAAGTACAAATTAAACATACAAATACAAATATACAAATAAATCGATAGACTGAGAGAGACATAGTAGGAGAGGGAGAGAGGAGGAGAGAACAAATCGAGAGACAGAGAGAGGGAAATATACAATACAATTACAAATCGAAGAACATAGAGAGAGACATATACAAATCTAAGTACAAATCGAAGAACAAAGAGAGAGACATAAACAAATACAAATCAAACATAATCGAACCTAATTGAGGTCTTGAAGCTCTAATCGAACCTCCCCTAATTGAATCCCTAATTGAGCGTGAGAGTGTCTATCAGAGTAAGCGGTTATGAGACTATGCAGCTGAGGGTGTGTATCCCTAATTGTAATCTATTTTGACCCTTTTCTTTGACTTAGACAATAATTGTCAAAAATTTAGGCGGTAGAAATTGCCGCTCATCAAATTTCATTGCGTGCTGTCTTTTTCTTCTTTTTTTTACGCAAGTTTTGTAATTATTTTAATTTTGAAATTTTTTTTTACAAAATATTTCAATTTCAAATTATTCAAAAAAACCTTTTTTATTACAAAAATAATAATTTTTATTTTTTTTAAAAATATTAATTCCCCCTGCGGGGCCCAATACCACATCAGCAACCGCGCATCATGACCAGTCCAAGTCAGCTGACGTGGCATGCCATGTGTCACAGCCATGTCAGCAAAGTGGGGACAACCTGCTAATGTGGCAGTACCACGTGGCAGGTGCTGATGTGGCATGCCACGTCAACGGGTGCTGTTCATCTATTTTTTTTATAGTTTTTAAATAAAATAAATTAAAAATATATAAATACATAATAGTATAAAGCAATTAAGATAGTATATTTGCAATTGAGATCGTATATTTGCAATGAATTTGAAGATATAGTATTTTTGCAAAGCAAATTAGAAAACTTAATATATTTGGTAAATTATCTTAATTTATTGTTTTTGATATAATAAATAAATTCATTTCACAATTTTTTTTTAGCGTTTTATGTAAAGTGTTATTTATTGTGTGAATTATTTTTAATACATATATACAATTTCTTAATTAAAAAACGTAAAAGTTTTAAATTTATCATTTTAAAATTATTGAAAAATACATTACTATACAATTTCTTTATTTTTTATTATTTTATGTAAAATGTTATTTATTGTGTGAATTATTTTAATTTAAAAAAAATTAAAAAATTAGCCCTGCGGGACCCACTGCCACATCAACTGTCACGTCAACAAGGGGTGAGACCCACTGCCACATCAGCCGCCACGTCAGAATGTCACGTCAGCAGTTGTGGGTCCTCGTGCCACGTCAGTAGGTGTGAGGCCCACCTGCCACTTCAGCATGCCACGTCAACATGGTAGGGCCCACTACCACTTCAGTATGCCACGTCAGCAAACTCCAGTCAATAGTGTGGGGCCCACTGCCACGTCGACGCACAGTCAGCATTATAATATAAAATAAAAAAAGAAAAATAAATACATGATAGTGTAATACATTATAAAACAACTACGCCAACACTTTTCATGTCTAAGCTAACACAAATACTTGGTGTTGTAATAGGTAAGGATGAAAATAGCTACGACATCACTTTTTCAGACGGCAACACCTTGCAAAAGTGTTGTGTAAAGTCATCTATGGCGTAGCGTTGGTTCGGTACAACTAAAATCCAAATCAAAATCGAAACTAATTAAGGTTTAAAATTTAAATCTAGAAATAAATCCAAAAATTCGGCTTTAATATATCCAAAATTTCGAGTTTCAGATCGGTTATTATCAGATCGAATTAATTTGCTCTCCCTATTTATGATTAAAAAAACTAATATTTAAAATATCATTTTCTAATATAAAAGAATAAAAATTCAACCTACAAACTCCCAAACTGAACATTTAAATTATACCAAATTTAAATTAGAAAGTACTGTACATTTAAATTATACCAAATTTTCAAAAGAACAAAACTTAAAATATGGTTAAAAAAACTTATAAATTTGGTAGAAAGATTCTAAAAAATTAGAGAAAACAAATGAAAAATAAAATTAAGAAAAAGCAATAAAGTAGGGCTTAGAACGTTTCAGCGGGAATGTGAATGTTATGATAATTGTTTGATAATATTAAAATTAATGCAGTTGGTATGTATATGACGAATAAATAATTTTATACTTAAATTAATTACATTATAATGAAATTATCTTTTTTTCCTAAATAGTAATTAAAGTAATTTATTTATATTAATTAATTAAGAAATTTTACCGTTCGGTGCGTAGCACGGGTAGAACGCTAGATAGAATAAGATCACAAATATTAAGTAGTAGAGATAGTATTGTAGATATGAGGAACTTGTGTACCAAATATGTAAATATTCTAGGAACAAATTGAATATGTAGTCCAAAGAGAAATTGTTCCTCTAAAACAAATGGAACATGTACAATGTTTATTAAATAATTATAAAATTTGATTAAAACTGGTATTTAGAATATTATAATTTTATTGATTTAGGATGTAATATTAAATTCTAGTTAAATGTAAGATATTTTAAATTTTCGATTAGTCGGCTATATAGAATCGTTTATTCAAATATTACAATAAAGATTTTTATTATAATATAGTTTATTGTTCAGGGATGGGAATGACTTATTCTAAGCCTTTAAGTAATAATATTTTGCATTATTTCGGGCGACTTTAAGGGTTGCTAAATCCAATCAACCATCTCTTTATGCAAAAATTTGCCTCAAGATGAGCCTTATGCACTCCAAATCCCAATAACTGTACATTGTAATGCTTGCTATGGATGGAGGGTTTATCCATACCCGTGTTCGTATTAAGTATTTGGATGATTGCAGCTTGTGTTTTATTTGTTTACCGTTGATCATTTGCCAATATCTTGTCAACACCAACCCATGTTTGAAAGAAAATACTCTGTAGATGTTATTTTATGACTTAATTTATTTTGATGATGATGATAATCCATCATTATAGTTGTAACTTAATAATTTCTCACTTCATTCGATCACCTTTATTGGTTATTGCTTATGATAACTTTGATGAATGTATGATATGAACGGATTTGGTAACTCTATAATTTTGATGGTGGTGTTGCTGCTTAAGTAGAAGTCTTTACTTTTTATGTGGCTTGTTTTACTACTACAATATTTCTAAGTTCAATTTCGTATAAATTTTGGCTTTGGCCTAATTTTTGATTTAAATTTTGGACTTTTATGACACTTATTAGTTAAACGGTTGTTATTTTCTGATCGTGAGCCAGTTGACAACTTCAATACTTAAGATGTCAATTTTAAATTACTCTACTTTAGAAAATGGTTACTAAAAATCATACATATGTGACAACATGAATATAATCAATTATGTGACAAATGTCATGTAAACAACAGGATCAACTCACTATTATTTGATATATGTTTATGTAAAACCCAACAATAAACACTTGTGTTTTTGCACAGAATTAAACAATGATTTATTTGAAACAACATCACTTTTAAAATAATTGTGTGCACCTAATGAGTTGCATAATGTCATACCCAAAACACGTGTCTGAATTGGAATAGTGGATTATAAATAGTCACAAACCCTTGTAGTTATGATGAATCAGACGATGGTATTGTGAGGAAAAATTAAGCTCATTTGTTAATTTAGGGCATTTTTTTTACAATCATTATATGTTAACTAATGTTTATTGTTGTTTTTGTTGTAGTGTATAGTTAACTTTCTATTTTATAATCAATTCCATCCCATCTTTTAGTACTTTCCAGTTTGTATAACTCCATTATTGAAGTAATCATGCATCCTCTTTGTTAGATACTGTAATAACCCTAATTTCTGGATTCGAGAAATTTTTTACTTTTTGATGAATAATGTTTTTCATACGTGAATGGTGTTTTGTGCATGAATAGTATTTTTGAGGATTGAGAAATTTTTCATGCCACCTATGTACGGGACATGGTATGGATATTTCGAAGTCATATTAGTGATCCACGAAGTAAATAAGTGTATGTCACTACGCCATAGATGACCTACATTAACACCACGACTGTGTTACCTTAGACCCTATATTCTGTTGCCAAAGGCCCAAAAAAGGCTAAGATAACACCTTAGCTAGGTTAGTTTTGTTCTATGTAGCCTTTGGAGTCTAAGGCAACACGTCGACATGCCTAAGCTAACATAGCCATATTCGTTACCAAAGACCTATACAGCAACATACTAAACATTCTATAGCAACACCAAATCTATGTTACAATAGATGTTATAATTTTGAAAAATTATTAATCAATTATGCGGGTCCCACATGTGGGCCCCATCGAAGTGGGCCCCACTTGTACGATTTTGGAAAAAAATCAATTTTTTAAATTTACAATTGCCAATGTTTTATGATATACAAAATATTTAACCCAATATCAAAATTCCAAGGCTTTGATAACAGTGAAGGTGAAAAAAGAAATCATGAATGTAGAAGAAAATAATTATATAGCCAATTCCACAGCATTTAGATTCAAGCACTTTGTACAACCAAATAGTATCAACATTTACCATCTAAAAGAACTGGTACACAATACCACCAGATACACAATCTAATTGCAAAATTCAGGTCAAAAAAATTAAGTCATAGATTGGTAGGTTTTTCACGGAGTAGGGTCTCTTGTATCTAACGGAGGTGGTGCATCTTCATTTGGAATCACAAAGCTTTCTTGCACGGGCCAAGTGTTAGCAGGTCTTCTTGATTGCTGGTAATATCGCTGTTGGACATGATTGCTAGTAATATCGCTGTTAGACGGGATGTACTGGTTGTTTCCTAAACCTTGAGAACAATCCTCCAAAAGTTCAACCACAGATGTGCTAGTGCTTATTAAAAGCTTCCCTAGTGAATCAAACAAGCCTTCTTGTTTCTCAGGTTCATGTTCAGTTGGTATTAAGGGATGCCTAACTGATACATGAGGCTTGTGACAGGAGGGAAACCCTTTAATGAATCTCTATGTTCCTACAGAAAAAAGAAGTTGAGAAAATAAATAAGAAACATAGAAAAGATCCGAAATTAACTAAAAATCACATAGTAGCAGGATAAGAACTTCCACATGTACTGCACATATCAATGAGAAAATCTGTAAGACACACACACACACACCATACACGATTAGAAGCCAGCAAACAGTACCCCTAATCTTAATTATACTTCCACCACAAATAAATGACTGCAAGCAGGGGACAAGAACACTCATTTTGTTTAGGGTTTAGGGTATCCCTAAATTTATTGTATCCCTAAATTTTCATACTTGAGTTATAATAGACAGGTTAGAGAGATGAATAGGTGTAAAATTTTAAGATGGTGCATGTTGCATGAAAAAAGATGGCCTGTGTATGAAAAAAGATCATGCTATTAGCAAATGTTAATATCTGCACTGACAGAATAGTAGATTATAGGGAGTTTCAAATATATTGTGGGACTCTAATAACATTTACCTTTTCCCTTGTTATATGATATTCATTGTTGTTCAGCCCTGTAACTGGAGCTTTAAAATAGTCAGAAAATAGACCACATAAAGTAAAAGATACAAGCATATAATACTATATTACTAAAAGAGCTCTTAATACAAAGAAAAATCAGTAAGTAACATCAGAAACATTTCTAATAAAGGGCAGAAACAAGACATGGCAATGCTCCTACAAAAGCAATACCTAATCAAGCTGAAAAAAATATAACCACATTTCTTCAAAATTCCCTAAAGAAATGCCAACTGCAAAACTGACAAGTGGACTTGTTCCTTAAAAACTTAGATTATACACTAACCTTGAAAAGTTTCCAAAACCTTGAAAACTCCAGGATAGATGATAAGAGTTTTTCATAGGCATCAGCAGTAGATGTACAAGGATACACAATAGGAATTGATGTGATAAGAGAACTCATGATCTGATAACATTATTATGTTAAGATTTCGCAGTTACCATTAAAAGGAAATCTTAAAATCAGGAATAAATTGATGTCCACTATTATGTACTTACTGAACTTAAAAATATAACAGCATACTTTTTCTAAAATTACAATGTCATCAAAATCGAGCATTTACATACTACTTACACAACACATTACAAGATTCAAGAACACAAAAAAACACCAAAATTAATTTAACCCATAAAGTTTTTCTTTTGTGTCGTTTTTCGCAAACTAACAATCACATTATAGCCAAAAACATACACACATTGATAATACACACAATGACACATATATAATGGGTAAATAGATAGATATAGAGATGTATACCATGGAGATGCAAGTCCTCTACTTGTTTGTAGATGGAATCAAATTTGTTTGAATCAAGACCTGCTGCTGTATCATCTTTGTTTTCTGCAACAACCCCATTATTTGTATACATTTAAACCAAATGCAAAACAAGAAATATAATCGATGTATAGAAGTAAGAAAAAACCAAGAAAATGAGGGGGGAGAGAGAGATTAAGAGACAGAGAGAGGGAGAGAGGGAGAGAGAAAGGGGGGAGAGAGGGCGAGAGGGAGAGAGAGAGACCAGCTATGAGAGAGAAAATCTTGAAATAATCAGAACGAAGGACTCTTCGATCTGCTACACGTTTTTGGGGTTCCTCAACATTCAAGCCTTCACATTTGCTGTTTGTGTGATCTGCCATTGCTTAGTTTGAAATATACAGTAGAAATAGAGGATAGTGGGTGTACTATATATATGTATTGTGTATATGTTTGGGATGAACAGAGGGAGAGAGAGTGTGAATGAATATATAAAGGAGGAAAGAATTTAAAACAGCCTTTCCTTTTATATACATCAGTAGGAGGAACCATCAAGAATTTTACTATGGAATTTAGTACCAACAAACATGTAAGAGATTTTTACCAAATTAAAAATCTAAACAGAACTCAACTTTTCAAAAAGAAAAAGTGAAATAAAAAAACAAAAATAAAACAGAAATACACTTACAAAGTTAAGTTAATTGCAGAGAATTCGATTAATTGAGCTGGAGTGGTGTTATATGGCTCGAATTAAGGTTCGTATCGTCTTTCAAAGTATCATCTAGTAGAGAATCGAGCTAATTGCAGAGTATTGAGGGCTCGAATTAGGTCTTGTATCGTCTTGATCGATTTAGGGCTCTTATTGTGTTTGTATGTTTGTCAATGGGTGTGTGTGATTGAGAAAAATGAAAGAGATAGATAGTACAAAGAGAGACTAAAGAGAGAGATAGGAGTAGTACAGAGGGAGATGAGATTAGAGAGAGAGAGAGAGAGAGAGAGAGAGAGAGAATTATTAACCCCAATTTGCCGCTCAATCACTGCTCAAATATTTCATCCACCGCTCACACAATTCACAGAATTCACAGATATTTGTGCCATTACCAATACTTTTAATTTTTCTATTTCAATAATATTATAAATTTATTTTAATTTTTGATATTAATATTATTACAAAAAATTATTATTTAATTAATTTATAATAATCCATAGTTGTTATAAGCTGTTATTTTGTACGATAAATTTTTTAATAATTATAATCAAAATTTATTAGTTTTTATATAATATTTTATTTTAAAACCTATTTATTTTAAATTTATGAAAATATTTTTAAATTTTTTTAAAATATATTACTATTGTAAAAATATAAATAATTCAATTATTTGACATAATATTATTTTTATAATAATAATTTCAATGACTGGATTAAAATTTTTGAATTTTAAAATTTAATAATTATTAAATCGTTAATTATAAATAAAATTCAAAAATATGTTAATTATACTCTAAGGTAACACAGCCCATGGTGTTACTAAGTTTAACACCTTCCACAGCTATAGTAACATACCTTTAAGGATATGGTAACACCAAAACTAGAGTGTTGTGGTAGGTCCAAAATTTCATAGCTATGGTAACATCCAAGAAGGTAACACCCCCCCTAAGTGTTGTATAAAGCCATCTATGGCGGAGTGTGTAAACGCGATCGGAATTCAGAGAATCCAAAGTTTATTTTTATGAAACATTCGACCGGGCAGTAAAGAACACATCAATGCGATCAAGACAAGTGATATATTTAAATTGAGGATTCAAGGATTTTATATTGAATATTTTATTTAATGTGATTTAAGGATTTATAACGAAACCCCTGAGTTAGTGCAACGAACGTTCTAGAAATCGGTAGAACTTTATAACGAGATTAAGCGATAAAGCGAACGAATTATGGATTAAGGATTGAGTTCATAGCAAGATTAAATATCCTACGTGATCATCAGGAGAATTATATCAAGTGGATTAAATGATTTAATCAAGGATTAAATCAAAACAATTTAGAAACAAAGTGATTTAAATCACTTAAAATAAACAAAAACCAAACAAATATCAATCAAGCTTCTTGGATACACCTTGCACAAGCCCCAAGAGGATGACTCAGCCACCCCAACTGATCTTATCAAGATATTAGATCAAAAATTAGATGAATTAGTCAAAGAAAGAAAGAAAAGAAAAAGGAAATCAAGAAACCATGGAAAAAGCTCCATTCGGCCTTCAAGAAATTCAAGGAGCAAAACCCTAGCCCCCAAGGTTTGTTTTTAGTGAGCCATAGCTTAAAACAAAGGCAAGAATGAGCCCAAGGTACGTTCAAAGTTTGAGCTTCAAATACTAAGCCTAGCTATGTCAAATAAGCTTCCAAAGTGATGAATGAATAGTAATGAATAGTATTTTACTTAGTTTTTCATGTTTTATTCTTAGAGTTCAAGCTTCCTAAGGTGCATCCAAGGCTAGAGGATCCACTATAAAGCTTTGATATTGTTATTAAGTCATCAAGGAAGGTAAAAACCGAGCCCTTACATGATATATGTTGAGTTTTAGTTGAGTTTTTGCTAAGTAGTTAAAGTATGGTGTGTTATAAGAACATCCTTGAATATCTAGCTTTGTTTTAAGGTGTATGTATTGAGTGGTGGTCAATGGACCTTATCACTGACCTTAGAGGTCATGTAAGAGTGTTGGGTTGTGATATTAGAGCATGAGTTGCTTTATGTGGCTTGTTTGAGATGAAACAAAATGGTAATGCTCGATTTAGAGCCGTCGTAATGCCCAATTTTTGTGAACAACATTAACAGTTGAATCCCGAGGCCATAAAATTGTTTATAGGGTAACCACTGCATATGGTTTTGTAGATTTTGGTTTCTAGTTTACGTGGCCACAAGAATCGTGTCAAAAGAGTTTACGGTTTGTGGGTTATGACCGTTTTAGTGAAAGCGATTCGAAAAACAATGTCGCAGAAATGTGCCAACCTTGAGGTTAAGTTCGAGACCCTTAAACATGGAATTCGAATGTGATATTTTGAGGATAAATGCTAAGGTCAGTTAGAAAGGTACGAGAAGAGGGTTTTAGTCAAAAAGATTATTTTTCGATTTTATAAAAATGAAACAGCAGAGGTTGCGCAAGTGAAAACCCCTAAGAACGCAACTTAGAAACCAATGTTGAAAATGGTTAAGTATAACTTGGATTCAAGAATTAATTTCGAACCAAACTTATGACTTAAGTAATTGTCGACTAACATGGACTTAGCATGAGTCAAGAGTGAGCAAATAATGCCTTGGTTGTGATTCGCATACGTGTTTAAGCATTGAGTTATAAGTGGATTATCTAGGGGATTAATCGAATGTTTTTCATTGACTTTGTTTAGATTACTGGACACCGTCACGATCCACTACCACCTCTCGAGTATCAGGCAAGCTTTCGAACCCTAAACTACTATTGTTGTGATCAAATATTTTGTTATATATATATATATATATATATATATATATATATACTGCATAGTGAAATACACGTATGTTTAAATTGATAAATTGCGATATATGCATATATGTTTTCAAACTGTTTTGATAAGTATATGCAAGGAATGCATGATTTCCCAAGTATTTTGATTACGGATTGATTGATTTTGAATCCGCTTATAGGCTAGTGTATAAATACTAGCTATAAGATGAATTATTTAATGTCCTTAGTATAGGGCAGTAGAGTTATATATTTCAACGCATATCGATGAACGATATTCTTCCACGAACCAAAAGGAGTATATTTTTATATAATACTATCGAAAGAAGGTCACTTCGATATTTTCAAAATGATCAATGAATATTGTTCGTATATTCATTAAAGATGTTATTTATTGACGATAAAAGTATTTTATAACTAAAGGTTATTCTCTGATGAACGATATTATCGAAAAAATATTATTCGATTGTTTTAGAATATTAAATAAATATTATTCAATTATCTTACGCTATTAAGGGAATATTATTTCAATATTCATTTAAGCTTTAATTATGAGAGTTATATTGATTATTTATTTAATGAATATTATTCAGAATATTCATTCAAAGATTTCACTTACAAAGGTTTTATTTATTTATTAAATGAATATTATTTTGGAATATTCATTTAACGATTTAATTATTAAATATTATCTTTGAATATTCAGTTGAGGATTATTTATGGATAATTATTTTGTCTAAAAATATTCTTTAAACAATTATGATTTAATTAATATTATTTGAATATTTATTAAATACCTTCAAATTGGTTAGAAAATGGTTTATATTATTTAAAATCTATCTTTGATCTTCAATAATTACGAAGAATATTTTTGAGCTTTATTATGATTATTTTATCAAAGTGAGGTTCCCAAACTCTGTTTTCCATTTAAATCTATCCTCTAAGGAGATTTAAATGCTCGCTCAAACTTCCAAAATATGGGGAATCTTACTTGAGAGACTGTTATTTATTATGGTTTACTGCCCGGTCACAAACTTTTGAAAGTATTATTATTTTCATTAGCAACCTAGTTGCCATAAATCAAAATGAGTCTTTGTTACTTCCTCAACACTCGAGGAGTAAGATTGATGGAACAAGTTGATATCCATTAACAAGCAACAGCTTGGGAAATATTGGTGAAATTTTCATTTCCAATTAGATACGACCACTTTGTGGAGTCCTATCAACAAGTATTATACTTGGGGAAAGGAGGACGAACTTTATCTTTCAGAGTCATGGATTCTATTCGAACTAGGAGTCGTGTTAGAGGCCGAGTAGCGCTGGTCCAACCCAAGGCCCAACCGTTGGCCAGGGAGTTACTAGAGCGCGGTAGACAAGTAAATCCGCCAGTTCTTCCTTCTACCGGTAGTAAAACCATATCTATATTGTACAATCTGCGACTGATCATCGTAGGTTGGGACAACTGGCGTGGTGAATACTCCAGTATTTGTTCATCATCCAAATTTCGATATTTCCTACAACACGTATCGAAGAGACTTCCGATCAGGTTGAGGGGTATTTTCTGCAACACGTATCGAAGAGACTTCCGATCAGGTTGGCAGGGGTTTGAAAAGTGTTCAAAACTAACATTGCAATATCTACTTTGCGATTTCCCCTTTTTATTATATATATTGATATCGGGATTATGCTTTTGCATAGCAGATATTGTCACGGAAAAGTTATTTTGAATCACCTTGTAACTTCATCTTTTGAATTATATACTGAGACTTTGATTATACTGATATAACAAAGGCTCTCAGGGGTGATATGAAAATATTTGACTCTGATTTATTCTGTAACTTCTATATATAAGTTACAATTAATGAAACTTGGTTGATACTTAAATAACCAAGATTTTCAAACATTTTGTTAAAAGAATAGACTACTTGAAGTATCTTGAACTTCACTATACATATGATATTACATTGAAAAATTGTTTATACTTTATATATATAGCAAAGGCTCGTAGCATGCATGAAAAAGGTTTTCAGAAATGTTAAGGAATATGTTGAACTATATTGTGGTTAGATACAAACTATTTTGGTGAGCTGTTTTGCTCACCCTTGCTTTGTTTTAAATATATCACAACAACAGCTAGGCGAGCTAAACCCGACTAAGCGATCAGTTCGTGAGTGGATGAGGAACGTTTTGCAACTTGATGAGGATGATGTAGCTACCATTACTAAGGAGGAAGCTATTGGTAGGCTAGTTTTTAGCTGTTAAGTATCAGAGGTATTTACTAGTATGACTCATGTAAATGGATGGCAAAGAGTATGTAAAGGTAAATTGTAATTCTTTTGGGTTGCAAGAACTCAAGTTTGTGTTTAATAATATTTGATAGTTACTCTGAATTCATCTCTGGGAATATAACGGGTGTGTTTTATGTTGTTGTTTTGGGTCAAGGTTGTCATTTAACTTATGTTGGTTCAAGTTCAAGTATTTATGGATGGAAATTGAGACCGTAACGACCGGATCCCTGACCCCGGATCTGGGGCTGTTACAGATACTAAAAATCTCAAATTTTAATAAGTCTTCAATCTCTAACAATGCTGATGTAGACTCTAACCAATAGAATCTAATTAAAGTGAACTATAGTCTTGGAAAATTTTCATTTCTTGAAATTTGGCTAAGTATAATTCTCAAAGTGTCGCATGTACAGAAACTAATATTTACTTTATGAAATGTACATGAAATTCTTCATATGTACCAAAATATTGCATGACTTATCACCAACAACGCCAGATATTATGAAGTTTGAACTCTAATAGTCTATGATAATTTTTAAGTCTTTAAGCTTACATGCACTGATAATTCTTTAACTTCAATTTCGTCCAAGTTAAAATCCTTGATACATGGTAATACTTGTAACGAGACTATTAATGTCTATTATACTATACCCTATGTCTACTATTCGATTGTATATAGACTTAAATACTTGAATTTTTTTTTTGAGTACAACTGCTATTATCTCATTATAAAATTATCGAAAGTGTTTATAACAAGATTAATTTTTTGTTCAATTTTAAATTCACCATCAAATTACAAGTAATCATAACATCAAAAAATATTAAAATATATTATTAATATGACTTAAATATATGGAACAAAATCTATAAAATTATTTTTTATTTTACAAAATCTAGAAATGTACGTTTCATTTATGAAACTACTCATTATGAAATCCTAACATATCAGTACTCAATCTACATCCATAACTGACTCTTATCTCGACACATCTCTAAGGCTATCTGTAACCTTATTTAAAGGATCATGCATCGATTGTTATAGTCATGATTCACCACATCTATTTTCAAGATAGAGTGTAAAAGGTAAACACATATGCTTCTTTCTAAGATAGGCAATAAAAGTTTATACCAATAAAATATGTAAGATTATTTTATATCATTTGTATGAAATGCTCTTGAATTTAGGTATTGTTTATTCCATGATCTTCTATTATGCATCATTTTTGTTGTAATTATCCTTTTTGAAGTTTGTGTTTGTGTGCGTGCTGCACTTTTATCAACATTTGAGTATAACAATTAATATATAGTGAAAGAAAACTAAATTTTTAATTGACTTTTAAAGGAAAAAGGCGGAGGATACATGGCTAAGAAAGTTAAAAGCTTCAACAAGAGTAAATTTTCTGCTCTTGTCATTGATGATGATGCCACTTGCAGATTTGCTCATTGTGTAGTCCTAAGAAGGCATGAATTTGAAACCTATACTGCTGAAAGTGGAAGGCAAGCAATAGATCTTATCAGTTCTGGGCAAAAATTTGATGTCATTTTTACAGATATTATGATGCCAGAGATGAATGGAGTTCAGGTTAATTTATTATGATATATAAGGATATTAGAGGAATACACATAATATTCAATTTTTATAATCATGATCTTAAAGATATATCATTTTTTTCCAGGTCACTAGAGCATTGCGAACAATAGGAGTGAACTCTATGATTGTTGGAATAGATTGTGATCTTGACTACATCAATGAAGATTTTATGCAAGCTGGTATGAATCGTGCTTATGAGAAGCCCCTAACACATGAAATTGCCATCTCCGTGCGTCAAGCGCTTCAAAACAACAACATTATGTAGTACTTAATGAAACTTGCATGAAGCTAGAGTATAAGAAATGTTACAACAATTATAAATAAAGTATCACCTTTAGTTTTCTAATAATAATAAGATGTTTTTGTTTACAAAATTATTTGTTGCAATGATTAATTATAACGGAATTTAACATGTAAGCAATGGAATATAACATATAAGTTTATCTATTTGTAGACTAAGCGAATGTAAAGAAAAAATATTTGATGTGTCCCGTTCGTTAAGATACAATTATACAAAGATTTCATGTTTAGATGCCACCAAAATATTAACATGACATTTAAGGAATGGATGGAAAAAATGATCACCATAAAGTTGAAACTTAGTTAGCTGAAAAAAGTGATACTAAATTGATTAAATATGATTTTCTTTGTGATATAATGCTGATTAAGGAGAAACGGGTTATGAATTTTGCATGGGATCATGTTGAAACTAAAGATATTATGATGATTGACAAAGGAAATCATGCTGCCCATATTTAAAATCACGGTACAAATACATATTAAAGTTGTGTACTAACTCAAATGACATATGTAATAAAACATTAAATTATTTATCAATAATCAATACTTATAGACTGAATGTAAAGAAAATAACTGATGTATCCATTTCGATGAGATACAACTATACAAAGACTTCATGCTTAGATGTCACAAAAATACTAACATGACATTTAAAGAATGGATGGAAAAAAAATGATCACCATAAACATGAAACTTAATTAGCTGGAAAATTAGTGATACTAAATTGATTAAATATGATTTTCTTTGTAATATAATGCTGATTAAGGGGAAAAAAGGTTATGCATTTTGCATGAGATCATGTTGAAATAGAATATATTATGATAATTGACAAAGCAAACTATGCGACACATATTTGAAATCACGGTGCAAATACATATTAAAGTGGTGTAAAAGATTCGAACTCAAATGATATCTATACTCTATATTAAACCATGGTATGCCGGTACATATTAAATTAATTTAATAAATTTAAATAAGAATATTAAATATTAAATTAATTTAGTAGTGAAGTTAAATATTAGGAGTTTATTAACTAAATATCGAAATAAAAAGTTATATTCAAGCTACCTCTGTAATAACCCGGATTTTTCAAGAAATGATTTTATTATTATTTCAATAATAATAATGTTTTCCTAAAATTAGGAGGAATTTTTATTTTATTTTATTATTTTTATTTAATTATTTTTGGTTAAGTGGATCCGGGTCCCTTTTTAATTTTATTGACCGAATATATATCTCGAGTCAATAGTTTATTTGGGCAAAGGTTTAATTTTTCTAAGTGTGGAATTATTCGGTTAAGGTTTTGTTTTAAATTACTGAATATTTGGGAGATTTTAAAAAATGTAGTAAATGATTTTTTTTAATTATTTGGGGATTTATAAAATTACTCGAATAATATCTAAAATCGAGAATTTGAGATTTTACTAAAACAATAAAATTTGTAATATTTTTATAAAGCCCTGTAAATTGTGATTTATGAATCACAATTATTATTTTTATGAATTGTTTTTATAAATTATTAATATTTGTAAAATGCATATCAATTTAGAAAAATTAGATTTAAATCTAATTCTTTCTCCGAAAATCTTTAAAAATATTCTAGTATTTAATTATACTAGAAATTTTATTTTTACAAATTAGAGCTATTCACTCAAATTTTATTTGAGGCATGTAGTAATTAAGTGCATTATTTGGAATAGTATTGGGCCAAGCCCATTAGGTTACCACACACAAAAACATAGCAGATATACTTACGTATATACAATCAGCCGCACAACACAGCAACCGAGAAAAACAATCAGGGAAAGAGAGAAAAGAGAAGGGAGGAAGAGAGAAATTGATTTGGGGGTTTTGATTTTAATTAATTGAAACCTATATATATATGTGTGTGTAGTTCGGTGTGTGTTGGTGTGAGGGTTGCGGGAGGAGCAGCTGCGCGGGGAAGGGGAGGCCGCGCGGTGGCAGGTGGCCGGCGTAGTGGCGTCGGGAGGCGCCGGCAGTAGTAGAGGGAGACAGGTGAGAGAGAGAGAGAGAGAGAGAGAGAGAGAGAGAGAGATGGTTGTGGTGGAGTTGTTCTCCGGTGGGTCAAACCGAACGAAAGGGTATCCTCTCTTCCGTACATAATTATTTAATTTCCATTTTAGATTAAATTTCAATGATATTGTTTTAATTTTTGTGATGTAATTTAGAGAGTCTATACGTGCTAATTGTAATTATTGGGATTAATTGCGATATTATGGTGTTAATTTTTATAAATAGATTATATTCGAAATTCGAGTATATTGTTGTAATTTAATTAGTTTAAATTGAGAAATTATGGTGGTAATTAAATTAGATTTAATTGGTGAGTCTAATGTGATAATTTTCGTAATTAGCTTAGTATTGTAAATTATGAATATTGTTTGAATTTTCGAGGTTTAATTTGGAGGGTCGATATTTTTTATAATTATAATTGATGGTATTAATTGCGAGATGATTGTGTTAATTTTAGTGATTTAATTCGGAAGAGGATAATTGTTAGTTGCTAACTGTTAATTGCTAAGTGTAATTGTTGGAACGAGGTTGTGGAGGTTATATGAGTTGCTAGTTGCATATAGTGTTGAAAATGTTTATGTGCGAAATGGTAGAAATCGAGTCATAGTAATTGTGGAATGTATAATTGTCAATTACTTGGTGGTGAAGTATATGTAATCTATAGCAAGGATAAATAGTTAATTTACTATCTTGATTGTTTACTTTTCCTACGTGTTTAGGTGCCGCAAGTCTGGGCGGGTACTTTTCCTTAATTGTTTATGTGCCGCAAGTCAGGGCGGATAAATTTCCTTATGTGCTAGGTGACGCATGTCTGGACGGGTACTTTTCTTACTTGTTTACTTTTATGTTGCTGCAAATTGAGGCAGCTTGATTTTCCTTGGTGATTACACAGTTGGAATGTTGAATTGGAAAACAGGGGAATAGTCCTATTTACGAATATCTCATGCCGAAATTTTCTAAAAATCCCCTGCGATTAATTTATTTATCTTATTTGATTTCAAGGGTCTAAAGGCATGCTTTGGGTGTTAACTGTTATGTGTATATGTGTTAAGTAAATTGTTTCGAGGGTTAATTATTATCTCGAGGATTATGTGATAATTCGAGGACTAAATGTGTTTTGAGGATTACTTATTAATTGAGTTTTGATATAGAATGTCAATGGTATCAAAGTTGTAAACGTTGAAGTGGAGAAAGGTCAAGTTGGATTAAGTTGTTAAATTGTTTTGAGGTGTTTAGCACCAGGAAATGTCCACTTTATAAAGGGGACTTTTCCATTTTATTTTCTTCTACTAATTGTGTTATGTGCATTAAGTGGTATTAGAGTGGTCAACTATAGGGAGGACACCTATAGTTTGACTTTATGTGATTTAGTGACAATTCCAAGTTGTGTCTACTTGAGATACGAGGTTGGACTGACACGTACTCGTAACCCTTTCAGTACCATTAGGGCGTAATCAAGTTGGAGCGACGGGCATCAAAAAGGAAAGATCGAGGCGTCGTATAAAGAAAGGTAAACTACCTCCATGGAAATGCTTGGACGAGGTGCGAAGGATTTATTCGCGGTTTCTGTTTTCTGCTAAGGACCAGAGGCAAGTTTATTTATGCATACTCTATCGTTAAGAGTATATGTGTATTTCGAAATATATATGAAATGTGTTGAATAAGTTTTCAATCCATATTTGCAAGTTTTCCAATCTAGTGCTTCCTCATCAAAACCAGTATATTTTTGGCCTTGCTCTTGATTATTAAATCCTGCTAGTGCAATAACCAAAACCCCATGACTTATAATAATATTGATGGACGGTGATATATATATATTTTTTTTATAATTCTACGTCTTGGATTATATGGAATATATTAATAAGCTTATCATATTGGGGAAGTGGACCATTTTTTATAATTCTACATCTTGGATTATATGGAATATATTTATAAGCTTATCATATTGGGGAAGTGGACCACATATTATATGTATCGGAATAAGAAAGGCTCAGAGGGTAGAGCATGTATTGAGTTGTATAACTTAGCCCGCATGACGGGGTTATTTTGTAATGTATATTTTCGAAAACCCGGACAAAGCTTTTAAAAAGATTTTCGCAATAATTAACCTAAAGGCAACATCACCAATAAACATGTGTTTATTTAATTAGTAAATACTTCTGAAGCATTTACGGATTAAATAAACCTTATTCATCTAATTAAATTTACTTAATTGGATGAATATCATTTTCAAAATGTTTTCTTAAAATCGCGTTGTTCCGGAATAATAACAAAGATACTTCAAGGGTTATAAATTGTATATTTTCGGTTAAAAATATCTGGAATGATACTGATAAATGTTATTTGAATGTTTATTAATTCAATGAATACTAATTATAATATTCATTTAAAAAGGATCTATGAATGGTTTATTACCTATTAACTTGGAATCAGTGTGAGTTATTTGATAAAGTGGTTAAAGTCCGGAGATGGCCGGAGGGGTAATAATTTGGTTTTGGTTAAAAATATTCCAAGGGTTATATTTGGGTGTCTTGGAGGTTATTAAATACTTCAATATTATTAATAAATACTATTCGAATATTTATTTTAATAAATGACGATTAATTTGAATATTCTTTTAAAAAAGGATCATTAAATAGTCATTGCTTAATGAATATTATTTGTATAATCACTAAATTCTCAAGGATGATTCAAAAGTTATAAAATACTAAGTGAAGGTTACATAGGGACTTTAATACAGTAAAGTATTATATTGTGATTCTACCGAAGCAAGTTTTCGAACCTATTTCTTGCTGTTGTGATATTATTGCTGATATGTATATGCTAAGTAGAAAAGCATGACTATTCTTGAAAGGTATATACTGTGATATTATTATTATATATATATATATATATATATATATATATATATATATATATATATATATATATATATATATATATATATATGCTAGTGGAAAGCATACTGATTGAAGGTATATACTGTGATACTTGACTATGATTTGAGGAATGGCTTATAACTAGATATTGAATATTAGTTATGAGGCGGATTTTATAATTACCCTTAGCGAAGGGAATATGAATCGTATCTTTGTAAAAGACCGGGAATTGGTATTTCGTATACTTTTGAAGATATATTTTCATAAATATATCGAATAACTATTATTGTGTTTAATGAATATTATTTTGAATATTCATTTAAAGCCTATTTATTAAATGATTATTGTTTTGAATATTCATTTAGCGATTATTTATTAAGTGAATATTATTTTTGAATATTCATTTAAAGACTATTTATTTAATGAATATTATTTTCAAATATTCATTTAAAGATTATTTACTTAATGAATATTATTTTTACATATTCATTCGAGGTTTAATTTTGAAGTGAATACTGTTTCGAATATTCACTTTAGAACTTATTTATTTTGATTATTCTGTTTAAAAATATTCTCTAGATATTTATGTATGTAATAAATATTCTTCGAATATTTATTAAATACTTTTAAATCAGTTTAAAAGTGATTTATCTTATTTAAAATTTATCTTCGGCCTTCAATAATTATAAAGAATATTTCTGAGCTTTATTAAAATTATTTTTTTCAAGGAGAGGTTCCCAAATTCTATTTTTCCATTTAAATCTATCTTCTAAGAAGATTTAAATGCTCGCTCAAACTATCAAAAACATAGGGAACCTTACTTGAAAACTGTTATTTGTAATTGACTCCCCGGTCATAAACTTTCGAAAGAATCCTTTTCTCATTCACAGTTCAATGACTGCAAGTCACAATGATTTAATGACTTCTTCAATCATTCGAGAAGTAATCCGAGTCTCAAGTTTGAAATCCAATAACAAGCACTGCTTGGGAAATATTGGCAAACTCCCCTTTCCAATCCGATACGACTACTTCGTGGAGTCCTATTAACGAGTATTATACTCGGGGAAAGGAGGACAAGCTTTACGTTTCAGAGTCATGGATTCTATTCAAACTAGGAGTTTGCGTAAGAGGTCGAGTAGCGCCGACCCAGCCCTTTTATTTATTGGCCCAAATGGCCCGGAAGTTCAAGAGGGCGGTAGACAAGTAAATCCATCAGTTCTTCCATCTACATGTAGAAACATATTGTGGGATGTACAACTGCGACTGATCATCGTGAGTTGGGACATTTGGCGCGGTGACACTCCAGTATTAGTTCATCATCCAATTTGGATATTTTCTGCAACATGGGTCGAGGAATATATCGATCATGTTGGAAGGGTTTAGAAAGTGTTTGAAACTGATGTTTTACAATGAATTCATGCAGTATCTAGAACTGCAAGGTTATTCTAATAAGATTGGCACGTGTTTAGTGCATTCTTGACGATATTTAAAAGATGAAAGATGGTTCATCGATTATTGATGTTATGCCTCAAATGGTTCGTTTCAAAAACTTTGACTCTCTTACTATCAATTATCTCTGAGTCTTAAACTTATCAAGTGGTTAAAGAATTTATATCCCGTACAGAATATTGAACTGTCGGGTGTTGTGATAAAAATGATATACTTATATGTATATACTTTCAGACTTGTGAAATACTAAGAAGGGGATCGTTTTATGGTTTGGTTTCTGTTTGATGAAAACACTTGTAGTAGCAGTATATTGAACTGCATATTTTGAAGAGTTTTTTTTAAATGTTATTGAGACTACAGCTTATACCATTTTGCTAAGGTATGAAGCTCACTACGGTTATTATGATCTCAGATTATTCATTTGATGTTATTTCAAATGTTATACTTCCCTTATTGAAGTTCCGTAGTTATAAATGTTTCAGAAATGATATTAAATGACGTTAGATATTGAATACCCCTTGTGTGTATTGGAATATATATTGTTAAGCTCTATTATTAACTTGCTGGGCAATTCTTTCGCTCATACTTGTTTGTTTTCAAATATTAACTTTTCAGAGGAAGGTAGACGGTTGAGGCTTATCTGCATGGCTCAGAAGAAGCAGGCAGTACGCCCTTATGAAGATGATATGATCCAGAAAAGCTATAGTTGGAATAAGTTATATGTAAGTACATTGATGTGTAATATTTATATTACTTTGTACAGGATAACACTAGTTGCTGGTGTACTTCTCAACGAAGCTATACTGGTAGTATAGGATTTGTAATACACGGTGTGATGTAATTGAATGGATGCAATGAATTGAGTAATGTAAGGATTTTAGTTCTTATTTCTAGCCCTATAACCCAAAAGATGCTTGGTGGTTGGGGTCTCAATTGTTGTATTTCAGTTAGTAAATGACTACAGATGGTTTAATGTTGTTAAACAGGTGAATTGTTATATAGGATTTCCGCGTGACGGCCAAATCCCTGACCCCGGATTTAGGGCTGTTACAGCCTCCCCCTCCTCTCTAGCCTTTCTCCAAGAACCCTAATATTTTTTTATTAGGTGCTGTCATCGACCTTTTGGTTGATGATTAACCCCATTATTATTGTTTTTCTCTTTATCTTACTATCTTTTCAATAAATTTCTCTCTTTTTGAGAGTTTTAATACCCGGTTAGTGGGATTTTTCTACCCCATATATTGAGTTTGTTCTCTCTACTTGTGAGAGTCAATTTGTTTTGGTATCCTTGATCGTAGATCTGCAGGAGTTTGTAAATTGGTTCATTAATTTCGGTTGTATGGAATCGCAATCATGGTCAGTTGTTCGAATACGTTTTGACAAATTGGATATATACATTACTCGCCACCATAACAAATTGTTAGTTTGTCTCTCCAAAAGGATATATATTTAAGCTGTTGGGTATATTACAACTACAGCAACAATGAGGCAGTGATATATATTAAACAAGAACAGGCATATAACCAATTAACAAAACAAATCACGAAGGCATAAACAAGAATATAATCAGAGACTGTAATTAACAAGAAATGAAAAGAAAACTTATCTCCCACAGAAGCTTTAGTAACAACTGATCAGAGAGAGAAGAACAACTGAGTCACCAAGCCCTTCGAGAAGACTTGGCTGTTCTTGAAGAGATTATTGCCCCACTTATGTTGTGATTGGGTTGCAGCAATATCGCTTCTAGGATAAAACAGCAACAGATCAAAGTGTTCACAAATACACCAGTGATCAACAGCAACCAGCACCTCAGTTCGCCAGAGAATTATGTATATAGATTGTATGTATTGAGAGAGAGAGCAGCAACGAAAAGAATAAGGTAGATAGGGTTTTCTATCCTTTTAAGTATATCTCAACTTTGTATTTTGTATGTATATAATACCAAAAATAAACGTAACTGATACTCCATAAAAGGAAAGTAAATATTCTGATTTAATTTCATTAACTGTAGCATCAGGATTTATTTCAGTACAGAAGCATCAGGATTTGACCACCGTCAGGATCAGGATTCGGTACTAATCAGGATCTGATATCCATCAGGAGTTGGCCCATCAGTATTTGATGTCTGACCAGGTCCATCAGGATTTATCCCAAGTACTGATCCGGTCCATCAGGATTTCCAGTACTGATGTAACAAATAAATCTGAAACCTGTTAAAATAAATCAATATTCCAGGTAATAAAATTCCTCACCCAGGTCGCCTCGCGTACGCGAGATGACGAGACATTCGCCCAAATCGCCCTTCGACCCGACCCGACCCGGGTCGTGTCATGTCGTGTCGTGGTGAGGCAGACGGCGGTGGCACATGTGTGTGTGTGTGTGCGCGAGGCCCACACTACATCCATGCACACCCACATGCCTTAGTAGTTGTGCACTACACTTGCACATAGAGCTATATAAAGCCACCAACCTTTCATTACCAATTCTATGTGGGATACAAGTTATTTCAACTAAACAACCCACATAACCCATTTCAAACATCCTTCTTTCATCTCAATTTATTTATGGATTTTACTAAGAAAATGTCTTAGATCCAAACATGAAAGTTCAAATCCTCATTACAAGGAACAACCTCCACTTGTTAGTTTCTAGAAATTACATCAAGAAAATATTTAAAATATGCCTTAAGCTTTCCATTTTCTAACAATCCCCCACAAATCCATACAGAAATACATATCTATCCTAATCATGACTTGTTTTTCAGAGTAGGTACCCTTCCAGGTTTGAACCCTCCTAAGTCCCCTACTTCGATGGCTAGCAGATAAAGATGGAATGTTTCACCTTAAATCTTTATCCGTTTGGTGTAACCACACTCCATAGATGACGACAAGTCAAAGGCTATAGTGCTAATCTACGGCTTTGAGACATTAATGGTCATGTCTCGATCCTGTTCATCGAATGATTTAAGGAATAACCCTTTCCTCTAATTGTGACCACACAATTACATTCGCTTAGCTGGGCATCTCCAGAGATGTACTGCTAGCATCTCGTCATATGACTTGACCCCATTCAGAGTTCAAAATAACTCTTACTATTCTGGCAGTTACAGTACGTTTTTAGGTTTACAGGTGATAGACTCCATATACGAGGGTATCAATCTATGTAGTTAAAGTACAACCAATTCACCCTTACAACTTGTTATTACCACATTGAATACACTTTCGAGGGATCTCCTCTCATGTGTATTGGGTTTCCGCTGTAGATGAATCACTGTGGGCTATCAATCCCATCCCCAACCTAGACTTAAGGACAACAGCATGCTCAAGTCCCTTAGTCAAAGGATCAACTAGGTTTTCTTGAGTTCCAATAAACTCAACAACTATGATCCTATCAGACATTAGACCCATTATAGACTTCAGTCTAACTTGGATATGTCTTTTTGTTTTCATATTGTACTTCTTGCTGTTTATTTTGTCGATAATTGTACGGCTATCACAATGAACAACAAAAGTAGGAAGTGGTCGACTTACTACAGGTAACATTGACATAAGTCCATGTAAGCATTCAGCCTCTGACCCCGTGGCATCCAATGCACACAACTCAGCCTCAAAAGTAGACCGAGTTATAACAGTCTGTTTAGAAGACTTCCAAGAAACTGCTCCACCCGCAAGGGTAAACAAATATCCAGTCACTCCATTGGAACCAGACTTCTTAGCTATCAAACTTGCATCAATATATCCCTCTAGCACTCCAGGAAATCTCTTGTAATGCAAACCAAGATAGATGGTGCCTTTCATATATCTAGGTACTATGTCAAGAGCATCCCAATGAGTCTTATTTGGATAGCTTGTATATCTTGCTAACTTAGACACTGAATATGAAATATCTGGCCTAGTACCATTAGCAAGATACTGCAAACTCCCAATAATCTGAGAATACCTTAACTGAGACACAGGAACTCCTGAACTATTCTTGACAAGGGCAATTTTAGGATCATATGGAGTACTTTCGATTCTATAATTTGAATAACCATACTTCTCAAGTATAGATTTCTCTATATAATGAGATTGTGTCAAGGTTATTCCATCAGTTGACTGAGTCAACTTGATACCAAGAATCACACTAGCCTCTCCCATATCCTACATTTCAAAATGCCTTTTCAAGAACCTTTTTGTCTCATTAATAATCTCAATATTGGTTCCAAACAACAAAATATCATCCACATATAGGCACACAATAATACATTCACTTCCTTTAACCATGTGATAAGTGCATATTTTTGCATATTTTTATTGCCTAATTATTGCTTGAATTTGTATTTTAATAAATTATTTTGTTGCATTTCAGGGATTTCAAGAATAACTAAAGAAATGGCAAAATAAAGAAATAAATGACAAAAGAAGAAGAAGAATGACCAAAACAAGAAGAAAAGAAAAAACAAGGGGTGGTGGTGCATTTTTACCAAACCAAATGGATGACCAAGATTAAGCCAACACAAAAATCAAATCAATGGCTAGGATTTACCCACACCAACCTAAAACCCTAATTTTCACCTATAAATACCCCCTTAATTTCCATATTCCACACACCTTACACACACCAAACCAAAACCTACATCTTAGTTTTATTTCTCTTACCCTAAAATTTATTTGTAGCCTCCATCTTCATTTTTGTAATTGTTTTTGTAAACACTCCTCTTTTTATTAATACAAATTTTCATTTTCTTTAATTAAGTTTTAGCACCTTTTAAATTTTTCGGCTTAGATCTAATTTTCTGATAATTTTGTACTTTTCCAGTGAACTGAATCTGACACAAAACTTGATTTGTGTTGGGTTTTGTTTGCACTAGCGAAATTTAATCTCCTCAGTTTCTTGAATTGCTAGCAATTTTACGTTTTTTTTATCCCTTAATTTAATGTTACTTCAACTCTGTTCAGTTTGATGTCTTTCGCTCGCATTTTTGTTGTCATTGATTCACATCTTTCATGGTTATATTAATTATAGGTGCACGTTTATGGACATGTTATTATGCAGCTTGTTTTCACATTTTCACATAATTTCCTCTTGCCTTGTCCTGTTTGTTTATTGCCTTGATTTTGTGTCCCGAGCTAGTACACATCCATTATTTGTTTTTATATTGCTGGCCGCCTTCAAACAATAGATCTGTTTCCTTTGTTTTAAATAATCAATCCACTTCTAGTTTCCTTTATTTTGTTTTTGTTTATTTTGTTTTCTTTATGCATATGTATCTTTAAATTAATAGAATTGATAATCTTATTTTTGCTACTCGAATTTTGTCCTATTGACGATTACTAGCTGTAATCTTTAACATTCTGTATTGTTTGTTCTTATATCCTGCAATTTCTGAATATCCGCATGATTCCTGGTTTGCAGTTAAACCCACTTTTATGTTAATTAGCATGAAAATAATTGCTGGCCATTTTTCATTACGTGATCTGTTAGGACTTTCCTTATATTTTTGACCATTTATTTTAGCCCATTTCAAGTTAACTAGCTAGTACAAGTTAATCCATGAATTGATTGTTTTGGGCCCAAAAGAATTTTCCAGCCCACTCCCTTGTTCGTTTGTCTCATCAGTGCATAAATATGTCCTCTTGCTTATTAAATGTAAATTTGAGTTTTGACTTTTGCTATAATTAATTGTCTTGCATTTTGTTTTAATTGCCAGCTATTCCATGTCTTTAGTTTCAGTAATCAATATACTCGTTAGTTCATTTAGTAATAAGTAATTAAAACTGCCAAAGAGAAGTCCAGCCTTAGGTATTGATTCGTATGTTTTTATTTGTTCATGTAAATATTTTGTGATTTAAATTGTTTTTATTAAAATCAAATCTCCATCAAGTTAACTTGTCTAATTCGCCTAAGTTAAAAATTAAGGATTGCGAAATAAATATTAGTCCCTATGGATCGAATCTTAAATACTAAAACGATGATCGTGCGCTTGCAATATTAAATTGTTTATTTTTGGCACATCAAGTTTTTGGCGCCGCTGCCGGGGAACTATAATTTTTCACGCCTTACTTTTTAATTTTTCGGATTAGTTTTACTGTCTCATTTTTTTTTCTCTTTTTTTTTTAGGAAAGTTTGAAATTACGGGAATCTTCTTACGGAGCGTGGAGAAAAATTGGAAGTTTTGGAAGCGTGCTTCGGTAACCTGTATTTCACTCTTTTATTTTAGGAAATCACAAAAAAAAAAATCACAAAAAATTGAAAATTTAAAATCCAAAAAATTAGCTAGTAAATACATAATTGTTGCATCATGCATTTAATCACTTAGGGCACATCATCTAGATTTTTATTTTCTTGTTTTTAATTTTTCGTACCTTATAAATTGTGGTGATTGCTAGAGGACCCAAATGTACGTTAAATTTCTTCTTTCTTTTATTTAGAACACGTAGCGTAAGCATCCATAATTGTTTTGTATATATATATATATATATATATATATATATATATATATATATCGTTGTTTGTTGCATTCAATCATAAATAAATCTTAAGGGCAAAACCTCTCACAAGATAAGGGAAGGGATTTCATCACTCTTTCCTTAGCCCAAAAATAATTAATCCTTCATTTTGCATACCCTAGCCTTTAATAAAATTAAATTAGACATGGCCCATAGGAATTTCGCGCTCAATTAGAAAGGTACCTAAGAAACGACGTAATCATTAAGTATTCTGATTTTTTGGTGTCTAGGCAAGCGAAAGCTTACCTGGCCAATTAGGATTTGGTGTCTAGGCTGGTGTTTAGCCTCTTGGCAATGCTTGCACCTACCTGGCCAAATCGGTCCGAATAAATTCTGATTTACCGAGTTTTTGGTGGTCCTTAAAGATAGGAGCAAGGTCTAGTTTATTAAGAAACCCTAGGTCTAGATCTTTTGGCTTGTTTATTTTATCGGACTTATTTGCTACGTGTTACTTTCGTGGTTTATGCGAACTACTTGGTTTAGGGATAATTCTGCAAGACTAGTGAGATCATTTGCGATTTCTTCCTCTTCTGATTCCGAATCTTTAAAGATTACCGAACCAATAGTAACCATGGCTATGTCTCTTAAGGACCGTTGCTATCCCACCCGTTTTGCTCAACCCTCATGTATCACTCTTCCCCCGGTTAATGGTAATAATTTCGAAATCAAAGGTCATCAAATTAGCATGTTACCTAATTTTCGCGAGAGTGACGGTAAGGATCCTTATCTTTTTCTACATGAATTCGAGGAGGTTTGCGCTTTGCAAAAACTCCAACAACTTTCCGAGGACTCCATACGGCTTATACTAATCAACTTCGCTCTAAAAGATAATGCTAAAAAATGGTTGTATAGTCTACCTGTCAATTCGATTTCCACGTGGGAGGGTTTCGTAGTCATCTTTCTAAAAAAATTCTTTCCAAGCCATAAGACTACGAAACTCACTAATGAGATTAATCAATTTCGTCAAAAAATCAACGAACCATTTTGGACATGTTTTGACCGCTTTAAAAATCTTTTATCCCAATGTCACCACCACGGAATCGAAAAATGGAGGCTCTGTAAGATTGTGTACGAGGCCTTAGATGGTTCAACAACCGCATTGTTGGAATCTATGTGCCAAGGGAAATTCATGGAGAAAGACGAGGACGAGGGATGGGAGTTTTTCGAAGAGTTCGCGGAAAAGACTATGTTTCGAGAAATGGAACGATTCAATAACTACCATGCATCAAAGAGGGCTACATCAAGTTGGTAACTCTATCGCGATCGAGGCTAAATTAGCCACTCTTACTCGACGTTTAGAAGCTTTAGAAACCAACGGGTCCCCCTCCCAAGTGTCCATGTGCTCAAATTTTAACTCAACCAACCAAGGGATACAAAATCCTCAAGATTTTCAACAAGTCAATGCGATGTTCCAATCGGGTCCTCGAAATGATCCTTATGCTCCTACTTATAACCCCGGTTGGAAAAATCACCCGAACTTTTCTTGGAATCAAGGTCAAGGTCAACAATCTCACCCCGCACAATTCCAAAATCAACCTCCTTCGTTCCAAAACTTCCAATCTCAACCGCCGGTTTTTCATAAACCTCACGCGAATTCTTTTTCCCCTCAAAATCATGCTCCTTATCCGAGCCAGGCTCCTTCCCACCCTCCCGGTTTTTCTGAGTTGGATAAGCGACTTACATCGTTGGAGAAAAGTCTCGATGCGCTTCTCAAATCCACCACTAATTTGGCTCAATCGTAACAAACTTTCATGCAAACCATGACTCAAGATAGGCAAATCTTAAATGCTATCACCCAAGCCATATCTAAGTTAGAGGTTCAAGTGAGCCAGTTAGCTAATGCCATCCATGAGCGTGAGAAGAATAAGTTTCCAAGTCAGCCCGAGGTCAACCCTAAGTTCCCTATTAATCAAAGACCTCCTGACAATATGCATGCTGTCATTTCCCTAAGATCCAGAAAACATGTGGATAACCGAGTAGGAGTCGAGTCCCTTGAAGAGGAAGAAGAAGAATCAAGCATCGCACCGACACCTTTTCTCGAGCCTTCTAATCAAACTCCGATTCCTGTCTCTTCACCTCTTCCTAGTCAGCCGTCTTCTTCGAGTGGAACAACCTCGAAGCCCATTCCCCAAGAACAAGTCTATAAACCAAAGGTTCCTTACCCACAACGCCTCGTCTCTAATAAGCAAACCGCTCAAGTAGACAAGATCTTAGAGGTTTTTAAGCAAGTTAAAGTCAACATCCCTCTTTTAGACGCGATTCAACAAATTCCCTCTTATGCGAAATGTCTAAAAGACTTGTGCACTCATAAGCGAACCACCCAAGTCCCTAAAAAAGCCTTTTTGACCTTTCAAGTGAGCTCAATTCTTTCTAACCAGATTCCCGTGAAATATAAGGACCCCGGTTGTCCAACTATTTCATGTGTCATAGGTGATTCTTTTGTGGACAAGGCGTTACTCGATTTAGGCGCCAATGTGAACTTGCTTCCATTTTCTGTCTACCAAACCCTATGGCTAGGAGAACTTCAAAATACGAATGTTACCCTTCAATTAAAAGATAGATCAATCAAAATTCATAAGGGGATTATCGAGGACGTGCTAATTAAGGTTGGTGATTTCGTCTTTCCTGTTGACTTTGTGGTACTAGAAACCGAACCGGTTAGGAATCCAACATACCAAATCCCCGTCATTTTAGGGTGTCCGTTTCTAGCCACTTCAAATGCTTTGATTAATTGTAGAAATGGATTAATGAAACTAAAATTTGGAAACATGACCATTGACCTCAATATCTTTCATGTTGGGAAACAACCCAATGATTTTCATGATCAACCTATGGATGTCAATTTAATTGATGAAATAGTTGATCAAAATTTCATGACTTCTAACGAGGCCCTCGACTTTTGTTTAAAACACTTTGGCCATGATTGGGATGTTTCCGAATATACAAATGAGGTCAACCAAATGTTAGAATCCACCATTCCTACAAATAATCAAGATGTTGAACCATCTCCCCTATCTCTTCTCGAAACTATTGAACCAATTGAGTCAATGCCGCCCGATTTAGAACTCAAACCTCTTCCCGACACTCTTAAGTACGCCTATTTAGGTCCTAACGAGTCTCTTCCCGTTATTATCGCCTCTAATTTGACCGAGTCACAAGAGGATGAGCTTGTTAGGGTATTAGAGAACATAAGGAGGCCATAGGTTGGAGTATCTTTGATATTAAAGGAATTAGTACGGCCATTGTCCAACATCGAATTCACTTAGTTGATGATGCGAAACCCGTTCGAGATCCTCAACGGTGTTTGAACCCCACCATGATGGAAGTCGTTCGAAAAGAAATTCTTAAGTGTCTCGATAATGGGATCATTTATCCCATTTCTGATAGCTCTTGGGTTAGCCCCATTCAAGTAGTTCCTAAGAAGTCTGGTATTACCATTGTCACCAGCGAGAATGATGAGCAAGTGCCCACCCGTGTTCAATCCGGATGGAGGGTGTGCATAGACTATAGGAAACTCAATTCTGCCACTAGAAAAAGACCATTTTCCTCTGCCTTTTAACGATCAAATGTTAGAAAGGTTAGCTGGTCATTCGTTCTATTGTTTTCTAGATGGTTATTCTGGCTATTTTCAAATTCCCATTGCTCTCGAAGACCAAGAAAAGACCACTTTCACATGTCCCTTTGGAACTTTTGCCTATCGACGTTTAGCCTTTGGTCTAACCACTACTCCAGCCACTTTCCAAAGGTGCATGATGAGCATCTTTTCTGACATTGTAGGGGATTTTCTCGAGATCTTTATCGATGACTTCTCCATCTTTGGTTCGACTTTTCACCAATGCCTAAACCATCTTGAGTTAGTTTTAAAAAGGTGTAAAGAAACCAACCGCGTTCTCAACTGGGAGAAATGTCATTTCATGGTTAAGGAAGGGATCGTTCTTGGTCATAAAATTTCTGAAAAGGGGATAGAAGTCGATAAAGCCAAAGTTGACCTCATTGCAAATCTACCCCCACCCAAATCGGTAAAAGCCATTCGTTCCTTCCTAGGCCATGTAGGTTTTTATAGGCGTTTCATTAAGGATTTTAGCAAGAAGGCTAGACCCTTAACCAATCTTCTCGGGAAAGATGTCAAATTCGATTTCAATATCGATTGTTTACAATCTTTTGAGCACCTTAGGAAAGAATTGATTTCTGCCCCAATCATTCGATCTCCCGATTGGAATCTCCCCTTCGAGTTGATGTGTGACGCTTTTGATTATGCGGTAGGAGCCATTTTAGGGCAACGAATCGATAAGATGCCCCATGTCATTTACTACGCTAGCAAGACTTTGAATGATTCCCAACTTAACTATTCTACCACCGAAAAAGAACTTCTAGCCGTAGTCTTTGCTCTCGACAAGTTCCGGTCTTATCTTATCGGTTCGAAAATCATTGTCTACACCGATCATGCCACTCTTCATTATATATTCTCTAAGAAAGACTCTAAAGCCCGATTGATTAGGTGGATTCTCTTGCTTCAAGAGTTTGACCTAGAAATTAGGGATAAGAAGGGTTCTGAGAATGTTGTCGCCGATCATCTTTCTCGCTTGATAGTAGAGTCCACCATCGACTCTCCTGTAAACGAATCTTTTCCGGACTAGCAACTTCTGTCCATCTCCACTCCCTCTTGGTTCGCCGATATTGTCAACTATCTTGCAACAGGCGACATTCCTTCTCATTGGTCCTCGCAAGATAAATCCAAATTCTTTTCACAAGTCAAACACTTCTTTTGGGATGACCCGTATCTCTTTAAATACTGTTCCGATCAAATCATTCGGGGGTGCATCCCAAACCATGAATTCAAGAATATCCTTTCTTTCTATCATGACCAAGCTTGTGGAGGGCATTTTTGTGCTAAGAAAACAGCCGCTAAAATCCTCCAAAGCGGTTTTTATTGGCCTACTTTGTTCAAGGATGCTGCAGAATACTGTGCCGCGTGTAATAGGTGTCAACACTTAGGAAAGATCACTAGGAGAAACATGATGGCAATGATCCCCATCTTAATCATTGAGATTTTTGATGTATGGGGTATTGATTTTATGGGCCCCTTTCCTATTTCCTTTGGCAACCTCTACATTCTGTTAGCGGTCGATTACGTGTCTAAGTGGGTGGAAGCCATTGCTACTAAGTCCAATGATAACAAGGTCGTTCTTAAATTCCTCAAAGAGAATATCTTTTCTCGTTTCGGTACACCTAGGGCTATCATTAGTGACCAAGGCAAGCACTTCAAGAATCGTCAATTTGAGTCTCTTTTGAAAAAGTACTCAATAACTCATAGGCTAGCCACCCCTTACCATCCTCAAACTAGTGGTCAAGTTGAAGTCTCGAATCATCAAATTAGGCAAATTTTAGAAAAGACTGTCAACTCGAATAGGAAGGATTAGTCAACTAAATTGATAGATGCCTTGTGGGCCTATCGTACCACTTTTAAAACCATTTTAGGCATGTCCCCTTATCAGATTGTCTTTGGCAAGGCCTGTCACTTGCCCGTTGAGCTCGAACATAGGGCCATGTGAGCCATTCGTGAGTTGAATTTTGACTTACCAACCGCCGGTAGTCATAGGAAATTGCAATTGTCTGAACTCAAGGAGTTGAGAAATGAAGCCTACGAGAACGCTAAAATCTATAAACAAAGAACTAAGCTTTTTCATGATAAATCTATTTTGAGAAAAGCTTTTTCTCCCGGCCAAAAAGTTCTTTTGTACAATTCTAGGCTTCATTTATTTTCCAGGAAATTAAGATCTAGGTTGGAAGGTCCTTACATTGTTAGGGTCGTTTTTCCTCACGGTGCTGTTGAAAATGAAAATCCTAAAAATGGTGATATATTTAAAGTTAATGGACAAAGACTAAAACCATTTTTAGAGCTGCCAATTGATCCCGAGGAAGAGGTTATCTACCTCATCAATCCATGATTCAAGTAAGTTTCTTCAGTAGGTAATTGTAAACTCTCTTTCATCCTTATCAGGTATTTTCTCACCATTATCCTTTGTCATTTATCTTGCATTTTGCATACATTGAGGACAATGCATGATTTAGGTATGGGGGAGGGTTTTAGTATAAATACATAAAATTGAAAAATCCAAAAAAATTAAAAATTTGAAAAATTAAAAAATAGAGTTATTTTAGCTTAGTTGTCCTTCCCACTCTTTAAATTCTAGAACTAGTTGGTGTTGACTATTTTTCGAAAATTATATGTATAATGCCTTTAGATAATTTGAACGTAGTCAGGTAAGGTTTTCCTCATGAAACTTGTGTCGAACGAATTTTTGCTTAAAAGACCAAGACGACACATTTGCACAAGACCTTTGATGGAAAAATTGTATAGGAATGTTATTCGATACCTGAGAGAGAACCCACATGTTAGAACAATGTCGAATCAAACCTTTGCGAAATCTTGCTCCAATAGTGCCATATATATATATATATATATATATATATATATATATATATATATATATATAAAGAAAAGAAAAAAAAAGAGTCAATAAATGTTTGTAATTGTAGAGTGCTAGTGTAATTTTGTAATAATAAATTCTTAGTAGGGAAATCGGCTAGGTTGGGCTCGTTAATAACCCGAGTAAGTAAGTTCGAGGGGACTTTGTGCCTAGCAACCTAAGGTCCCTTGTGATTTGGGATTGTTGATCTAAAACTCGCTAAATGGGTATCGATGCAAAAGTCTTTTGGGACCTCAACCATTGCACAGTCGGTCTAACTACTAAGAACGTGAAGTTTGGCTAGATACTTGTTTTGATAGAGATTGGGTCAGTTCAATATTGGTTGAAAAAGAGAAAATGTTCGTATGCACTTTATCCATAAAGGGCATTAAATTCACTACACACCTTGGGATTTTTTGTAAATTTTTAGAGTCTAATCATGTGGATTGTGGGAACCTATAACTTGGCTATTATTAGAATAATCTTTTAGGCATGTATTTTCCTACAAAATTGTTTTGTTGACACCAATGAAAGCTAGGTTGAAAGAGGAAAGTTGGATACTTGCTGACTTATCTCAAAGATTTTATGGGTATATCTTCTGTAAACCCTTAGGAGACAACACTCCTCTTGTAGAGATCGTTTACGAGTTTAACGGGTTGGTAAACCTAAAATTGCTCGTGATTCCTACGACAGTGAGTATAGGTTTTTCATTTTGCATTTTTCTTTTTGTTTTACTCGAGGACAAGCAAAAGATAGGTATGGGGGCATTTGATAAGTGCATATTTTTGCATATTTTTATTGCCTAATTATTGCTTGAATTCGTATTTTAATAAATTATTTTGTTGCATTTCAGGGATTTCAAGAATAACTAAAGAAATGGCAAAATAAAGAAATAAATGACAAAGGAAGAAGAAGAAGGACCAAAACAAGAAGAAAAGGAAAAACAAGGGGTGGTGGTGCATTTTTACCAAACCAAATGGATGGCCAATATTAAGCCAACACAAAAACCAAATCAATGGCTAGAATTTACCCACACCAACCTAAAACCCTAATTTTCACCTATAAATACCCCCTTAATTTCCATATTCCACACACCTTACACACACCAAACCAAAACCTACATCTTAGTTTTATTTCTCTTACCCTAAAATTTATTTGTAGCCTCCATCTTCATTTTTGTAATTGTTTTTGTAAACACTCCTCTTTTTAGTAATACAAATTTTCATTTTCTTTAATTAAGTTTTAGCACCTTTTAAATTTTTCGGCTTAGATCTAATTTTCTGGTAATTTTGTACTTTTCCGGTGAACTGAATCCGACACAAAACTTGATTTGTGTTGGGTTTTGTTTGCACTAGCGATTTTAATCTCTTCAGTTTCTTGAATTGCTATCAATTTTACGTTTTTTTATCCCTTAATTTAATGTTACTTCAACTCTGTTCAGTTTGATGTCTTTCGCTCGCATTTTTGTTGTCATTGATTCACATCTTTCATGGTTATATTAATTATAGGTGCACGTTTATGGACATGTTATTATGCAGCTTGTTTTCACATTTTCACATAATTTCCTCTTGCCTTGTCCTGTTTGTTTATTGCCTTGATTTTGTGTCCCGAGCTAGTACACATCCATTATTTTTTTTTATATTGCTAGCCGCCTTCAAACAATAGATCTGTTTCCTTTGTTTTAAATAATCAATCCACTTCTTGTTTCCTTTTTTTTTTGTTTTCTTTATGCATATGTATCTTTAAATTAATAGAATTGATAATCTTATTTTTGCTACTCGAATTTGGTCTCATTGACGATTACTAGCTGTAATCTGTAACATTCTGTATTGTTTGTTCTTATATCCTGCAATTTCTGAATATCCGCATGATTCCTGGTTTGCAGTTAAACCCACTTTTATGTTAATTAGCATGAAAATAATTGCTGGCCATTTTTCATTACGTGATCTGTTAGGACTTTCCTTATATTTTTGACCATTTATTTTAGCCCATTTCAAGTTAACTAGCTAGTACAAGTTAATCCATGAATTGATTGTTTTGGGCCCAAAAGAATTTTCCAGCCCACTCCCTTGTTTGTTTGTCTCATCAGTGCATAAATATGTCCTCTTTCTTATTAAATGTAAATTTGAGTTTTGACTTTTGCTATAATTAATTGTCTTGCATTTTGTTTTAATTTCCAGCTATTCTATGTCTTTAGTTTCAGTAATCAATATACTCGTTAGTTCATTTAGTAATAAGTAATTAAAACTGCCAAAGAGAAGTCCAGCCTTAGGTATTGATTCGTATGTTTTATTTGTTCATGTAAATATTTTGTGAATTAAATTGTTTTTATTAAAATCAAATCTCCATCAAGTTAAATTGTCTAATTCGCCTAAGTTAAAAATTAAGGATTGCGAAATAAATATTAGTCCCAGTGGATTGAATATTAAATACTAAAACGATGATCGTGCGCTTGCGATATTAAATTGTTTATTTTTGGCACATCACCATGTAATAGACACATTTGTCACTTTCATTAACTACAAATTCTGATTCGAAAACAGTTTCATCAAACTTTTTATGCCAGTCTCTAGGAGCTTGTTTTAAGCCATATATAGACTTGATTAACTTACATGCTTTCCTTTCATTACCAGAGGCAACAAATCCCTCAGGCTGATCCATATAAATCTCTTCTTCAAGTTTACCATGAAGAAAAGCTGTCTTTACATCCATTTGATGGATGATAAGACCATGTACAGAAGCCAATGCTACAAGCATTCGGATTGTTGTCATTCTAGCAACTGGAGAGTATGTATCAAAGTAATCAATGCCTTCCTTTTGGTTAAAGCCGTTAGCTACCAGCCTAGCCTTATACTTATCTATTGAGCCATCCGGGTTCATCTTCCTTTTGAAGACCCATTTACATCCTATAGTAGAACACCCAGGAGGTAGATCAACCAACTCCCATGTCCCGTTAGAAACAACAGAGTCAATTTCACTTTTTACATCACCTTTCCAGTACCTAGATTCTGAAGAATCCATGGCTTGCCAGAAAGTTAAAGGTTCATCCTCGATATTGTAAGTAATAAAATCACTTCCAAAATCCTTGACTACCTTTGCACGCTTACTCCTTCTAGGTTCCTCTACTTCATTAGGAGTAGAACTACTACTAGGATTCGCCCCCACATTTGTCATCCTTTCCACATGGTCAGGAATGGAACTCGATGTGTGAGTGGGATCATCATCAGAAATACCCGGAGGTATACCAGTCTTCATAGGGAACACGTCCTCAAAGAATGTTGCATCACGAAATTCAACTATAGTGTTAGCCACTATTCCGTCTATGTCAGATTTTAACACTAAAAATCTCATAGCCGTAGTGGTTTCAATATAGCCCAGAAAGATGTAATCAACAGTTTTCGGCCCTAGTTTCTTTCTATTATGATCCTTGGTCAAAACACCACCAAATTCACATATGTCTGTGTGCACTAAATCTAACACACCTGAATCCCTAACTACATTTTGAAAGGGTTTCCTAGTTTGTTTAGCAGTCATACATACTTGACATTTAGATTTCTTATCAATGGCATGTTTTGGAATCAACTCTAAATTCATCATGTTCTTTAGAGCACCAAAATTCAAGTGACCAAGACGCAAGTGCCACAAATCAGATGATTCAACACAATTAACAGAAGGAGCAACATTATCATTAATAAAACTACCCAAAACAGGCTCAACATTTATTAAAAACAATCTATCAAACAAGTAACATTTGCCAAAAAATACACCAGTATGTGTAATAACTACTTTATTACATTTCAAAGAAAGTTCAAATCCATTCTTAACTAAACAACTTCCACTTATTATATTTCTACGAATGTTAGTAACATGATGCACTCTAGTGAGGGATGAAACACGCCCAGAAGCAAACTTCAGGTCCACGTTTCCTATTCCAAGTACTTGAGCCGCACTCGCATTCCCCATCGTTACAGTCATTCCATAAGTCTGTTGATAAGATTCAAACAGAGTAATATCAGTACAAATATGTACATTAGCTCCAGTATCAATCAACCATTCATGAGACGAATAAGTAGAAAGAAGTACAGGGTTGTAGGTTACATACCCGTTGTCAATATCAGAAGCAATAGCTTCACTAACAACCATGTTAACCACAAGCCCACCAGTGGTTCCAAGCACAGTGTTAGCTTGTGCTCCCACAACAGATTTCTTATCTTTCTTTAAAGGACAGTCCTTACTCCAATGACCAACCTATCCATAAGACCAACATGGTTTGTTTGCCTTTGGTTTCTTAGCCTTGTTCTTGTCCTTATTAGACTTAAAGTTTTCCTTCTTAGTGACATTCTTTCTTTTCAGGTAGGTCCATACCGGACTCCTTTGAAGCATGCACTAACATCTCAAACTCATACACCTGCTCAGTCATGGATTTAGTATCCACCAATTTAAAGTCAAGGAACCTTGCCACAGAATACTTTTCCAACCCTTGCGAGTCAGTATTATGTATCTGGTCAAGCTTCTCCCATAAGAGCTTAGCAGTGTATGAGTCAGATGAATAAACATCGAATAGAGTGTTCGCTAAAGCTGCCAGAATTTCAATCCTAGCCACCCCATCCTTCTCCTCCCACATAGCATAGGCCTTAATATTTTCAGTTTTTTCCTTAACCATAACTGGTTTCTCATACCGTACCACCGACCATAGACCCTTTACCGTAAGCCACAATTTCACCTTTTTCTGTCAACGAGAAAAACCAACACCCCCACCGAATTTATCAGGCATACCTGACAAATCGATAGGCTGTGGGAAACGGTACGTGGTCCAATCAAAGGTAGGTACAGTAATAGTAGACCCAGAGCTAGTCTGAACAACAGGAGATTCAGTTTCGTTAACCATCTTGTTAATTAACAATATATAACACAATTAATCTCTTCATGATTGTTGGGTATATTACAACTACAGCAACAATGAGGCAGTGATATATATTAAACAAGAACAGGCATATAACCAATTAACAAAACAAATCACGAAGGCATAAACAAGAATATAATCAGAGACTGTAATTAACAAGAAATGAAAATAAAACTTATCTCCCACAGAAGCTTTAGTAACAACTGATCAGAGAGAGAAGAACAACTGAGTCACCAAGCCCTTCGAGAAGACTTGGCTGTTCTTGAAGAGATTATTGCCCTATTTACGTTGTGATAGGGTTGCAGCAATATCGCTTCCAGGATAAAACAACAACAGATCAAAGTGTTCAGAAATACACCAGTGATCAACAGCGACCAGCACCTCTGTTCGCCTGAGAATTATGTATATAGATTGTATGTATTGAGAGAGAGCAGCAACGAAAAGAATAAGGTAGATAGGGTTTTCTATCCTTTGAAGTATATCTCAACGTTCTATTCTGTATGTATATAATACCAAAAATAAACGTAACTGATACTCCATAAAAGGAAAGTAAATATTCTGATTTAATTTCATTAACTGCAGCATCAGGATTTATTTCAGTCACAGAAGCATCAGGATTTAACCACCGTCAGGATCAGGATTCGGTACTAATCAGGATCTGATATCCATCAGGAGTTGGCCCATCAGTATTTGATGTCTGACCAGGTCCATCAGGATTTAACCCAAGTACTGATCCGGTCCATCAGGATTTCCAGTACTGATGTAACAAATAAATCTGAAACTTGTTAAAATAAATCAATATTCCAGGTAATAAAATTCCTCGCCCAGGTCGCCTCGCGTACGCGAGACGCCGAGACATTTGCCCAAATCGCCCTTCGACCCGACCCGACCAGAGTCATGTCATGTCGTGTCATGGCGAGGCAGGCGGCGGCGGCATGTGTGTGTGTGTGCGCGCGAGGCCCACACTGCATTCATGCACACCCACATGCCTTAGTAGTTGTGCACTACACTTGCACATGGAGCTATATAAAGTCACCAACCTTTCATTACTAATTCTATGTGTGATACAAGTTATTTTACCTAAACAACCCACATAACCCATTTCAAACATCCTTCTTTCATCAAGAACATATTTTCCGAAAGTTACATCAAGAACATACTTAAAATATGCCTTAAGCTTTCAATTTTCTAACAATCCCCCACAAATCCATACAGAAATACATATCTATCCTCATCATGACTTGTTTTTCAGAGTAGGTACCCTTCCAGGTTTGAACCCTCCTAAGTCCCCTACTTCGATGGCTACCGGATACAGATGGAATGTTTCACCTTGAATCTTTATCTGTTTGGTGTAACCACACTCCATAGACGACGACAAGTCAAAGGCTATGGTACTAATCTACGGCTTTGAGACGTTAATGGTCATGTCTCGATCCTGTTCATCGAATGCTTTAAGGAATAACCCTTTCCTTTAATTGCGACCACACAATTACATTCGCTTAGCTGGGCATCTCCAGATATGTACTGCTAGCATCTCGTCATATGACTTGACCCCATTCAGAGTTTAAAATAACTCTTGCTATTCTGGCAGTTACAGTACCTTTTTAATTTTACAGGGGATAGACTCCATATACGAGGGTATCAATCTATGTAGTTAAAGTACAACCAATTCACCCTTACAACTTGTTATTACCACATTGGATACACCTTCGAGGGATCTCCTCTCATGTGTATTGGATTCCCGCTGTAGATGAATCACTATGGGCTATCAATCCCATCCCCAACCTAGACTTAAGGACAACAGCATGCTCAAGTCCCTTACTCAAAGGATCAGCTAGGTTTTCTTGAGTTCCAATAAACTCAACAGCTATGATCCTATCAGACATTAGACCCCTTATGTAATAACCCTAACTTTAGCAATGCTACAGTGATCACATGAATAGTAAAATTGGAGGATTTAGGGAAATGGTATGTAGGTACTCTATATTGGAGATGGAAAATGAATAAACAGAAACCATATTAGTGTTGTACATTGAAAATAAGTGACTCGAAATGACGATAGATTCCAGAAATTCCTGAATATGGATTTTTAGGATTTTGATTTCGAATAAGCTTCTTTTTGATATTAGGGAGCATAGAAACCCTATAAGAATTATATATTGAGGGATTAGTGAATTTAGATTAAACCAAGGGATTATTAAGTTAAGAGAATACCAAAGGAAATGGGATTTGTAAATGATTTCGAAAACCACTGAGATAATGAGGTATACTCGAAACGAACCACGATTAGACGAGTATGGAAACCAAGCAACCAAGATTAGTAATCTAACAAGGATGCATACCACATTATGATTATCCAAGATTATTAGCATAATACTTAGAAAATAAGGAAATGAGAAATATTAGATCATCCTAATGACATCACTAATGACCTCACTTTCCACTAACTAGTATTAAGGGTAAATTAGTCAATTTCCAAGGAAAATATCAACCAAGGCTTCTAGGAAAAGCTAGGATTTAACAAATATTAACATAATACAAATGAGATAAGATCATTTAGCAAAAGAAATCTCTTCCTCTCCCCTTCATCAAGCTCCATTCGAATTTTACAAAAAAAAAATAGAAAAGAAATTCCAAAACCCTACCTCTCTTCAATAACAAATCAAGAGGAAAATCATGGGTGATCTTGGAGGATATAAAGAGTGATATACAAAGTTTTATAGTCATCCATCATCATTTAGTAAGGTAACAAAAATTGTGAAGTTGATGATGAATAGTAAATGAATAGTAAAATCTTAGTATTAACTTTGTTTTAATGGTTCCTTTAGTTGATTCAAGCTAATTCAAGGTGGTTTAAGGTGTACCCAAGGCTTGTTAAGTGTTGTCAAAGCTTCAAGAAGGTATAATCATGCTTGCTCTTTTGTATTTATGATGGATATTGTTTGGTTTAGTGATTAAGTGGTGTAAATGTTAAGATTATGATGATCCATGTGTTTGTAAGTGATTAAAGTTGAATATGGAAGTGTTTGGGATTGTAACCATGGCTGGTAATGAAGACCACATGGTGTAGGTGATGATTATTGTGTTTGAGAATTGATTTGGAGGAGTTGGATTTATGGAAAGTATGAAAATATAGCCGTTATAATGTCCGATTTTCGTTAGATTCCTAAATTGCCCTGTTTTGGACCCCCTGCATTCGTACGGTACCTCACTGCCTAGGTGACCAATTGACCATGAAATGATTGAGCTTAGTTCATAGATCGTTTTGATATAAGGTACGTTAAAATCTGACGTACGGTTTAGGAGAAAAGTCAGTTTTAGTGAAAGACGTTCGGAAGTTTCAAAGGTAATGTTATACAAGAGTGTAGTGAGTAAGAGATGGGGTTCTAACGACAGTCCTTTTGTGTTTATAGAAATTCCGGAAGAGGGACGAGCCATACTGTCAGGATCCCGAAACCGAGGCAAGATTTCTTCTATCCTTACCTTGGAAAACTATTTTTATTTTCAAAGTAAATGATTTCATGGAATATATATGTTATTCTATGTTTGCTATATTGATAAGAATCATTTCCCTGATATTGGAATTAAAGAGAAATGGATATAAATTATGAAATATGAATGTGGATATGATTATGAATGGAGCGAATATGCTTTATGGTAAAGAGAGGTGAAAGAGAATGGTATCAGTTGTTATCTAAAGTAAATAAAAGAATGGTATCAGTTGTTATCTAGGGTTATATGGTTTATAATACTATATTAAAAATATTCTTTTTGAGTATCAGTGGTTTAATAATTATTATTTGATTATCATGCATTACTCTTAAAATAGACAGGATATTTTATGAATATAAAAGTATATTTGATTCCTGAATATGAAAGAGATGTCTGGATCATAGTCAAGGTAGTATGTTATATATATATATTTTATAGAAGTAATGTGCGAGAATGGAAATGATATGAGTAAATGATATGTGGAAATGAAAGCGAGAAAATGGAAATGTGGAATTATATTTTATAATTGGAATAATGATTTGACAAAAAGGGGGATAGCAACAAAAAAAGCGTAGGAGGCTGTGTGCGGCACAGTCCAGCAATCAATATTTTATTTCGGTCCAAGGGTTGCCGAAGGAGGATGTAGTGGTGTACCTTCCTCCAGGGGGATGTAGTGGTGTACCTTCCTCCTTCTACCGGTAGTAAAAAGGACGGGTACGAAGGGCGACTGATCATCGTCCTTACGTATTCGACAACAGTGAAAATCCCCAAAACTTGAAAGAAAGAGTTGAAAATGATTTTCAGATTTCTATACTGAAAACAGAATAATGATATAAGATGATGGAATTATGGTTATAGATGAAGAAAAACTGATATTATATTATTTTAGATTTCTTTCTTATAATAGTAAGTGGATGATGTATTATTAAATAAGAGCTTTATTCTTCCTTAAGGATTTTAATTGTTTTCTGCTGTCATATATGCATATACATATATGTATACCTGTTCACATTTTAAATTCTAGTTTACAGTATTATCTTGCTGAGCTATTATAGCTCACTCTTGCTATTTATGTATATAACAGCTAGGTCCCATGCCGATACTACGTACCACACCCCGCAAGAGGGTAAGGGAAAGGCGACCTTTTGAACGAGTGTTGGCGACTATCCCCGAGGTAGTGAAAAGCGAAAGGGGCTTAGTATACTTATGTAAATTAAGTGTGTAAGTTGTAATAAACTTTGGTTGTTGAAATGCTTCCTGTAGAAGCTTTGTTCAACAATGTACTTAGTAAATTCTGGGCTTGTAATAACTGTTAACTTTAAACTTTTAAATATTGTGGATGTTGTTCTATGAGCATATGACTGGTGTGTGTGTGTGTGTATTATTGTGGGGTCAATTGCATAAGTATTAAGTAAAAAAAAAAGACTAAAGAGATATTGATATTGATCGGAAATTGGACCGTGATGACCTGGATCCTTGACCCCGGATCTAGGGGCGTCACAGATGGTATCAGAGCTAAGAGTCATAATGCTCAAGAACAAAAGTGATAATAATAAATGTATCAGTTATAATATAAATTGTGAACTTCCATCAAGTTCAGGGGTGGTATATCGCAGGTAGTATTTACTTTAAGCATATATTATAATTTTATAGACTTTTACTAATAGAATTTTATGTTTTATTATAGGGAGCGGAGATGGGTGAGTCGAGTCAGGACCCCCAGTGGCTAGGGATGTCAGAGCAGGAGCTATTAGATCTTCAGCTGGCCGGGGTAGAGGTCCCCGAGTATGCAGTTGAGGACCTCAGGGAGAGACGCCGGGCGGCGGCTAGAGAGAGATTAGAGAGAGAGGAGGCGGAGGAGCAGAGACGGAGAGATGCTGTGGCCATAGTGCCATATATAGGTAGACCTTCTACAGGATCTGATGAGGCAGGTCCTTCCAGAGTGAGATGGGAGATTCCGGAGGAGGAGAGGCCGTTACGTTAGAGGCCTAGATTGTCAGTTATAGCTGAGGAGGAGGAGGAGGAGATTGAGTGGACCGATATCCATATGATACCTACCCCTGCCTTGCCTATTCCAGTACCATCACCAGTCCCATCTCCCTCACCGAGTCCTGGCCCTCTAGAGGATCAAGTTGAGCCATTCACTCCGCCCGGACATTTTATCTTCTCAGAGGATGAGATAGAGGGAGATCCGTCTGAGGATGTAGATACCGAGTCTATTCCTCCATCCCCACCATTTGCACCTCCACCACCTCCACCTGTACAGGCACCTGCCCCAGCTGCTGTGCCCCCTCAGGAGGCACCCTTACCGACAGGTGACTCTCTACCAGCCATTCTATTGACGGAGTACTTTGCCCTACAGGGTCAGTTGGAGGAGTCCCGCCGAGTGATAGATACACTGATGCAGAGGTCAGAGAGAGGGAGAGGAGGTATCATTCCTGATGGTATATCCTTGGGATTAGTGAGTGTTGAGCTGCGAGCCCTGGGTGACATTAGGAGGCTGTTAGCTGACAGAGGAGACCCAGAGTGGAGGGCTGCGATAGTGGATACAGTCACGTCTATGGTAGTCCAGATCCGAGACATTATTAGGGCAGGACTGTGAGTCGGGGTAGTAGTCTTCGTCACTAATCAGACTAGTCATTTTACTGATGTCTTTTTGGGGGATTAGTTTAGTTGGTTACTGTTTTAATCCCAGTCTGATTGGAAGACATCTAGTAGTACTTTTGTTGTAGCAGATTAGTATGTACGGTTATGTTTTTAGATTTCGAACCATGTACTCTATGATGTAAAACATTAGTAGTAAAAGACGTTGTACCCAAATTGTAAAATATTTATGTAAATTAATGAAGTTTGTGCATTCTGTCTAAATTTTTACTGCATTTTAATAATAAATGTTAAGATTCAAAAATATTGATGTATAAAAGGTGATTGACTTAATGAAAAGGCTATCGTGTTAAGGGCGATACACTTATCTACTAAAGTTATAATATAACTAGATGTAAATCGCGTGATAAAGAATATTGTGATGTGCAAATGAGTTAATTAATGCTATAATTTTGTATATAGAAATGATGTATATTGTAACTCAAATTCGGGTAATTAATAAGGACCACTGTTATGTACAGAACTATGCCGCCTAGACGTGATAGTAGAGCGAATGCAAGGGAAAATGAGAGAGACGAAAGAAGTCGAAATATAGAAGGTAATAGACTGAACGAAAATGCCCATAATGAAGAAAATCATGAAGAAGAAGAAGAAGAGGAATCAACTGGCCAACAAAGGAATCCGGGAGGTGATCCCTTTGCCCAATTCATGGATTTATTAAGGCAGAATTTAGCGAATCCCCAACAACCACCTGTTCTCCCCAATCAGGCAGCTAATTCCTTTCGTGCCTTTAAATCATTAAAACCCCCAGAATTTGAGGGAACCACTAACCCAGTAGTAGCCAGGGCATGGCTAAAAGAAATGGAGAAAGCTTTCAAGATACTGAGGATAGAGGAAGATCAGAAAACAGTCTTTGCAGCCTATCTCTTAAAGGGAGAGGCAAATTACTGGTGGGAAGCTAAGAAGAACCTAGAAGAAGCGGGAGTGATAACCTGGGAGCGTTTCACTAGGGTGTTCCTAGAAAAGTATTCTCCTAGGTATTTGGAAAACCAAATGGAATTAAAGTTTCTGGAGTTAAAACAGGATAACCTAACAGTGGCAGAGTATGAAACTAAATTTACAGAACTGTCGAGGTTTGTTCCCGAGTTTGTGCGTACTGAAGAACAACGAGCGAAAAGGTTTCAACAAGGATTGAAACCCTGGTTACGAACGAGAGTGGCTCCATTTGAGTTGACTGATTATGCTGCAGTGGTTCAAAAGGCATCTATTATAGAGGCCGAGAGTGAACAGGCTCAAATAGGTCGAGAGAATAAGAAAAGAAGATTTGAGGGTCCGAAAGAAGGTTCAAGTGAGGGAAGCTACTTTAACAAAGGAGGTAGAGGACAAAAATCTCAATTTGTGGGAAAGTCGGGGGGTAACAAGACTACTAGTGATACGGTAAACCAAGGTGGTAAATCTTCAGGAACATTTCAGTCCAATCAATCACGACCACCATTACCAGATTGTGAGACGTGTGGTAAGAAGCATTTAGGAGTTTGTAGGGTGCTGGGAGTAACTTGTTTTAACTGTGGACTAAAGGACACTCCCTTAACCAGTGCCCATCAACTGATACAAACCCTAAAAGAGATGTTAAGTGTTACCAGTGTGGGAAATTAGGACACATTGCTAGAGATTGCCGTTCCGGTGGGTCATACGCGCCAGGACAGAGTGTGATTGCTTCAAATATTCCTACTGCTAGAGTGTACAACATGACCTTAGGGGAAGCATTGACGAAACCAGATGCGGATACAGGTACTTGTTTTTCGATTTAAATTTTGTGTGTAAGTCTTTGGTTAAGGATCGACTTAATCAATTAATGGAATAAATAAGTAAATAATATAGATAAGGAAAATCAGTATCTGTTAAGGGCTAGGAAACGTTATGAAAAGAAAAGTAGGAGTGTTTTGGGAAAACACAAGGTCGTTGAGACGAACAGGAAATATATATTATAGGTAGTATTTTCTTACAATTGTTTTAAAGAATATTATTAGAGCTTATTTTCTGGAAAATTTTACAGAGAAGAGCTATAGGAATATTGAGGTGTTAATATTTATGTCATGATAGAGATCAGAAGATGGTCAAACCATAAGTGAGATACACTACCATTCAGAAAAGGTCAATGGGGTGGCAGATATCTTCGTCGAAAGTGGAAGGAGAGACGAGATAACATGGAATGACTGGAAACAGGGGGAGATTTGTGAGGAAAAGACAGTAAAAGTACTGCTATTGATAAACTAAATGGCATGTTGATGAATGACAAGGAAGTTATGTTGGTGTATTTCTGCGCAAACAAGATAGAGATATTATGAAAGGAAAAGGATAGAGGAAATAGAGTGGAAGTTAGAAGGTGTGAATGGAAAAGATACCTATGGACATTTCCAACATGATTCCGGGACGGAATCCTTTTAAGGGGGGAAGACTGTAATAATCCTAACTTTAGCAATGCTACAGTGATCACATGAATAGTAAAATTTGAGGATTTAGGGAAATGGTATGTAGGTACTCTATATTGGAGATGGAAAATGAATAAATAGAAACCATATTAGTGTTGTACATTGAAAATAAGTGACTCGAAATGACGATAGATTCCAGAAATTCCTGAATATGGATTTTTAGGATTTTGATTTCGAATAAGCTTCTTTTTGATATTAGGGAGCATAGAAACCCTATAAGAATTATATATTGAGGGATTAGTGAATTTAGATTAAACCAAGGGATTATTAAGTTAAGAGAATACCAAAGGAAATGGGATTTGTAAATGATTTCGAAAACCACTGAGATAATGAGGTATACTCGAAACGAACCACGATTAGACGAGTATGGAAACCAAGCAACCAAGATTAGTAATCTAACAAGGATGCATACCACATTATGATTATCCAAGATTATTAGCATAATACTTAGAAAATAAGGAAATGAGAAATATTAGATCATCCTAATGACATCACTAATGACCTCACTTTCCACTAACTAGTATTAAGGGTAAATTAGTCAATTTCCAAGGAAAATATCAACCAAGGCTTCTAGGAAAAGCTAGGATTTAACAAATATTAACATAATACAAATGAGATAAGATCATTTAGCAAAAGAAATCTCTTCCTCTCCCCTTCATCAAGCTCCATTCGAATTTTACAAAAAAAAAATAGAAAAGAAATTCCAAAACCCTACCTCTCTTCAATAACAAATCAAGAGGAAAATCATGGGTGATCTTGGAGGATAGAAAGAGTGATATACAAAGTTTTATAGTCATCCATCATCATTTAGTAAGGTAACAAAAATTGTGAAGTTGATGATGAATAGTAAATGAATAGTAAAATCTTAGTATTAACTTTGTTTTAATGGTTCCTTTAGTTGATTCAAGCTAATTCAAGGTGGTTTAAGGTGTACCCAAGGCTTGTTAAGTGTTGTCAAAGCTTCAAGAAGGTATAATCATGCTTGCTCTTTTGTATTTATGATGGATATTGTTTGGTTTAGTGATTAACTGGTGTAAATGTTAAGATTATGATGATCCATGTGTTTGTAAGTGATTAAAGTTGAATATGGAAGTGTTTGGGATTGTAACCATGGCTGGTAATGAAGACCACATGGTGTAGGTGATGATTATTGTGTTTGAGAATTGATTTGGAGGAGTTGGATTTATGGAAAGTATGAAAATATAGCCGTTATAATGTCCGATTTTCGTTAGATTCCTAAATTGCCCTGTTTTGGACCCCCTGCATTCGTACGGTACCTCACTGCCTAGGTGACCAATTGACCATGAAATGATAGAGCTTAGTTCATAGATCGTTTTGATATAAGGTACATTAAAATCTGACGTACGGTTTAGGAGAAAAGTCAGTTTTAGTGAAAGACGTTCGGAAACCGAGAAAATGTAATTGTGTTAACTTTGTGGCTATAACTACCATACTTAAACATTTTTAAAAATTATGAAACTTTGGGATAGTGTAGTAAGGTAGTCAAAGAGTTGTTACCAGTTGACCTTGTGGTAAAATTCGAAATCCATATTTTCTGAGAATTTTTACAGTTAAGTGTGATCGTTAGGGGAAATGGTGAAAACCCCTGAAACTTCGATTGAGGTTTTAAATGGTTAAGTTCTTGAACCATTGGGGTAATAGTAATACGTTAACCATATATTAAAGTTTCAAAGGTAATGTTATACAAGAGTGTAGTGAGTAAGAGATGGGGTTCTAACGACAGTCCTTTTGTGTTTATAGAAATTCCGGAAGAGGGACGAGCCATACTGTCAGGATCCCGAAACCGAGGCAAGATTTCTTATATCCTTACCTTGGAAAACTATTTTTATTTTCAAAGTAAATGATTTCATGGAATATATATGTTATTCTATGTTTGCTATATTGATAAGAATCATTTCCCTGATATTGGAATTAAAGAGAAATGGATATAAATTATGAAATATGAATGTGGATATGATTATGAATGGAGCGAATATGCTTTATGGTAAAGAGAGGTGAAAGAGAATGGTATCAGTTGTTATCTAAAGTAAATAAAAGAATGGTATCAGTTGTTATCTAGGGTTATATGGTTTATAATACTATATTAAAAATATTCTTTTTGAGTATCAGTGGTTTAATAAATATTATTTGATTATCATGCATTACTCTTAAAATAGACAGGATATTTTATGAATATAAAAGTATATTTGATTCCTAAATATGAAAGAGATGTCTGGATCATAGTCAAGGTAGTATGTTATATATATATATATTTTATAGAAGTAATGTGCGAGAATGGAAATGATATGAGTAAATGATATGTGGAAATGAAAGCGAGAAAATGGAAATGTGGAATGATATTTTATAAATGGAATAATGATTTGACAAAAAGGGGGATATCAACAAAAAAAGCGTAGGAGGCTGTGTGCGGCACAGTCCAAGAGTTGCCGAAGGAGGATGTAGTGGTGTACCTTCCTCTAGGGGGATGTAGTGGTGTACCTTCCTCCTTCTACCGGTAGTAAAAAGGACGGGTACGGAGGGCGACTGATCATCGTCCTTACGTATTCGGCAATAGTGAAAATCCCCAAAACTTGAAAGAAAGAGTTGAAAATGATTTTCAGATTTCTATACTGAAAACAGAATAATGATATAAGATGATGGAATTATGGTTACAGATGAAGAAAAACTGATATTATATTATTTTAGATTTCTTTCTTATAATAGTAAGTGGATGATGTATTATTAAATAAGAGCTTTATTCTTCCTTAAGGATTTTAATTGTTTTCTGCTATCATATATGCATATACATATATGTATACCTGTTCACATTTTAAATTCTAGTTTACAGTATTATCTTGCTGAGCTATTATAGCTCACTCTTGCTATTTATGTATATAACAGCTAGGTCCCATGCCGATACTACGTACCACACCCCGCAAGAGGGTAAGGGAAAGGCGACCTTTTGAACGAGTGTTGGCGACTATCCCCGAGGTAGTGAAAAGCGAAAGGGGCTTAGTATACTTATGTAAATTAAGTGTGTAAGTTGTAATAAACTTTGGTTGTTGAAATGCTTCCTGTAGAAGCTTTGTTCAACAATGTACTTAGTAAATTCTGGGCTTGTAATAACTGTTAACTTTAAACTTTTAAATATTGTGGATGTTGTTCTATGAGCATATGACTGGTGTGTGTGTGTGTGTGTATTAGTGTGGGGTCAATTGCATAAGTATTAAGTAAAAAAAAAAGACTAAAGAGATATTGATATTGATCGGAAATTGGACCGTGATGACCTGGATCCTTGACCCCGGATCTAGGGGCGTCACACCTTATAGACTTCAGTCTAACTTGGATATGTCTCTTTGTTTTCATATTGTACTTCTTGCTGTTTATTTTGTCGATAGTTGTACGGCTATCACAATGAACAGCAAAAGTAGGAAGTGGTCGACTTACTATAGGTAACATCGACATAAGTCCATGTAACCATTCAGCCTCTGACCCCGTGGCATCTAATACACACAACTCAGCCTCAAAAGTAGGCCGAGTTATAGCAGTCTGTCTAGAATACTTCTAAGACACTGCTCCACCCGCAAGGGTAAACAAATATCCAGTCACTCCATTGGAGCAAGACTTCTTAGCTATCCAACTTGCATCACTATATCCCTCTAGCACTCCAGGAAATCTCTTGTAATGGAAACCAAGATAGATGGTGCCTTTCAGATATCTAAGTACTCTGTCAAGAGCATCCCAATGAGTCTTATTTGGAAAGCTTGTATATCTTGCTAACTTAGACACTGAATATGAAATATCAGGCCTAGTACAATTAGCAAGATACTGCAAACTCCTAATAATCTGAGAATAGCTTAACTGAGACACAGGAACTCCTGAACTATTTTTGACAAGGGAAATTTTAGGATCATATGGAGTACTTGCGATTCTACAATTTGAATAACCATACTTCTCAAGTATAGATTTCTCTATATAATGAGATTGTGTCAAGGTTATTCCATCAGTTGACTGAGTCAATTTGATACCAAGAATCACACTAGCCTCTCCCATATCCTTCATTTCAAAATGCCTTTTCAAGAACCTTTTTGTCTCATTAATAATCTCAATATTGGTTCTAAACAACAAAATATCATCCACATATAGGCACACAATAATACATTCACTTCCTTTAACCATGTAATAGACACACTTGTCACTTTCATTAACTACAAATTCTGATTCTAAAACAGTTTCATCAAACTTTTTATGCCAGTCTCTAGAAGCTTGTTTTAAGCCATATATAGACTTGATTAACTTACATGCTTTCCTTTCATTACCAGAGGCAATAAATCCCTCAGGCTGATCCATATAAATCTCTTCTTCAAGTTTACCATGAAGAAAAGCTGTCTTTACATCCATTTGATTGATGATAAGACCATGTACAGATGCCAATGCTACAAGCATTCGGATTGTTGTCATTCTAGAAACTGGAGGGTATGTATCAAAGTAATCAATGCCTTCCTTTTGGTTAAAGCCGTTAGCTACCAGCCTAGCCTTGTACTTATCTATTGAGCCATCCGGGTTCATCTTCCTTTTGAAGACCCATTTACATCCTATAGTAGAACACCGAGGAGGTTGATCAACCAACTCCCATGTTCCGTTAGAAACAATAGAGTCAATTTCACTTTTTACAACACCTTTCCAGTACCTAGATTCTGAAGAATCCATGGCTTGCCAGAAAGTTAAAGGTTCATCCTCGATATTGTAAGTAATAAAATCACTTTCAAAATCCTTGACTACCTTTGCACGCTTACTCCTTCTAGGTTCCTCTACTTCATCAGGAGTAGAGCTACTACTAGGATTCGCCCCCACATTTGTCATCCTTTCCACATGGTCAGGAATGGAACTCGATGTGTGAGTGGGATCATACCCTGAGGTATACCAGTCTTCATAGGGAACACATCATCAAAGAATGTTGCATCACGAAATTCAACTATAGTGTTAGCACTATTCTGTTTATGTTAGGTTTTAACATTAAAAATCTCATAGCCGTAGTGGTTTCAATATAGCCCAGAAAGATGCAATCAACAGTTTTCGGCCCTAGTTTCTTTCTCTTGTGTTTAGGGACAAGTACCTTTGCAAGGCACCCCCACACATGAAGATATTTTAACTAGTCCTTTCCGTTGTCCATAATTCATAAGGTGTCTTGTCCATATGTTTAAGAGGAACTCTATTCAGAATATGGCAAGCCGTATTCAGAGCCTCCCCCCACATGTACTTAGGCAACCCCGAATTAATCAACATACTATTGATCATATCTTTAAAGGTTCTGTTCTTTCGTTCTGCCACCCCATTAGACTCAGGTGTGTATGGTGGAGTTACCTCATGAACTATACCATTGCTCTTGAAAAATTCATTAAACGAGGTACTCGTATACTCACCACCTCTATCTGATCTCAAACGTTTAAGTACTTTACTTGTTTGTGTTTCAACTTCAGTTTTGTACATAATGAATTTTTCTAGTGCATCATCTTTATGTTTAAGCAAATAAACATGACAATATCTACTACAATCATCTATAAAAGTAATGAAGTATCTATTATGATCCTTGGTCAAAACACCACCAAATTCACATATGTCCGTGTGCACTAAATCTAACACACCTGAATCCATAACTACATTATGAAAGGGTTTCCTAGTTTGTTTAGCAGTCACACATACTTGACATTGATTTCTTATCAATGGCATGTTTTGGAATCAACTCTAAATTCATCATGTTCTTTAGGGCACCAAAATTCAAGTGACCAAGACGCAAGTGCCACAAATCAGATGATTCAACACAATTAACAGAAGGAGCAACATTATCATTAATAAAACTACCCAAAACAGGCTCAACATTTATTAAAAACAATCCATCAGACAAGTAACATTTGCAAAAAAATACACCAGTATGTGTAATAACTATTTTATTACATTTCAAAGAAAGTTCAAATCCATTATAACCAAACAACTTCCACTTATTATATTTCTACGAATGTTAGGAACATGATGCACTCTAGTGAGGGATAGAACACGCCCAGAAGCAAACTTCAGGTCCACGTTTCCTATTCCAAGTACTTGAGCCGCACTCGCATTCCCCATCGTTACAGTCATTCCATGAGTCTGTTGATAAGATACAAACAGAGTAATATCAGTACAAATATGTACATTAGCTCCAGTATCAATCAACCATTCATGAGACGAATAAGTAGAAAGAAGTACAGGGTTGTAGGTTACATACCCGTTGTCAGTTTCAGAAGCAATAGCCTCACTAACAACCATGTTAACCACAGGCCCACCAGTGGTTCCAAGCACAGTGTTAGCTTGTGCTCCCACAACAGATTTTTTAGCTTTCTTTACAGGATAGTCCTTACTCCAATGACCAACCTATCCACAAGACCAACATGGTTTGTTTGCCTTTGGTTTCTTAGCCTTGTTCTTGTCCTTATTAGACTTAGTGTTTTCCTTCTTAGTGACATTCTTTCTTTTCAGGTAGGTCCATATCGGACTCCTTCAAAGCATGCACTAACATCTCAAACTCATGCACCTGCTCAGTCATGGATTTAGTATTCACCAATTTAAAGTCAAGGAACCTTGCCCAGAATACTTTTCCAACCCTTGCGAGTCAGTATTATGTCTCTGGTCAAGCTTCTCCCATAAGAGCTTAGCAGTGTATGAGTCAAATGAATAAACATCGAATAGAGTGTTCGCTAAAGCTGCCAGAATTGCAGTCCTAGCCACCCCATCCTTCTCCTCCCATATAGCATAGGCCTTAATAGTTTCAGTTTTTTCCTTAACCACAACTGGTTTCTTATACCGTACCACCGGCCATAGACCTTTTACCGTAAGCCACAATTTCATCTTTTTCTGCCAACGAGAAAAACCAACACCCCCACCGAATTTATCAGGCATACCTGACAAATCGATAGGCTATGGGAAACGGTATGTGGTCCAATCAATGGTAGGTACAGTAACAGTAGACCCAGAGCTAGTCTGAACAACAGGAGATTCAGTTTGGTTAACCATCTTGTTAATTAACAATATATAACACAATTAATCTCTTCAAGATTGTTTGGTATATTACAACTACAGCAACAATGAGGCAGTGATATATATTAAACAAGAACAGGCATATAACCAATTAACAAAACAAATGACGAAGGCATAAACAAGAATATAATCAGAGACTGTAATTAACAAGAAATGCAAAGAAAACTTATCTCCCACAGAAGCTTTAGTAACAACTGATCAGAGAGAGAAGAACAGCTGAGTCACCAAGCCCTTCGAGAAGACTTGGTTGTTCTTGAAGAGATTATTGCCCCACTTACATTGTGATTTTGTTGCAGCAATATCGCTTCCAGGATAAAACAGCAACAGATCAAAGTGTTCACAAATACACAAGTGATCAACAGCGACCAACACCTCAGTTCGCCTGAGAATTATGTATATAGATTATATGTATTGAGAGAGAGAGCAGCAGCGAAAAGAATAAGGTATATAGGGTTTTCTATCCTTTGAAGTATATCTCAACGTTCTATTCTGTATGTATATAATACCAAAAATAAACGTAACTGATACTCCATAAAAGGAAAGTAAATATTCTGATTTAATTTCATTAACTGCAACATCAGGACTTGACCATCAAAAGCATCAGGATTTGACCACCGTCAGGATCAGGATTCGGTACTAATCAGGATCTGATATCCATCAGGAGTTGGCCCATCAGTATTTGATGTCTGACCAGGTCCATCAGGAATTAACCCAAGTACTGATCCGGTCCATCAGGATTTCCAGTACTGATGTAACAAATAAATCTGAAACCTGTTAAAATAAATTAATATTTCAGGTAATAAAATTCCTCGCCTAGGTCGCCTCGCATACGCGAGACGCCGAGACATTCGCCCAAATCGCCCTTCGACCCCACCCGACCCGACCCCAGTCGAGTCGTGTCGTGTCTTGTCGTGGCGTGGCGAGGCGGGCGGCGGCGGTGCGTGTGTGTGTGCGCGCGAGGCCCACACTACATCCATGCACACCCACATGCCTTAGTAGTAGTGCAATACACACATGGAGCTATATAAAGCCACCAACCTTTCATTACCAATTCTATGTGGGATACAAGTTATTTCAACTAATCAACCCACATAACCCATTTCAAACATCCTTCTTTCATCTCAATTTATTTATGGATTTCACTAAGAAAATGTCTTAGATCCAAACATGAAAGTTTAAATCCTCATTACAAGGAACAACCTCCACTTGTTAGTTTCCGAAAATTACATCAAGAACATATTTAAAATATGCCTTAAACTTTCCATTTTCTAACATAAGCGATGCAAGCGAGAGATGTACCACAACTGAAAATCTGATCAACAATCATAGCTTGGATGACGGAGAAATCTCGATTTGATATATTTTACTACGTGTTTGTTCAAATTTGATTGTATTTGTAGATGCCGTATGCCTTTTCATTAATGAATTAATTATCTTTAAAAAAAATCAAAATAAAAGTCGAGAATATAGTATTAAAATATTAATTTTATTTAATAGTGAAGTTATATACTAGGAGTTTATTAACTAAAAATCAAAATAAAAATCGAGAATATAGTATTATATACAACTAGGGGTTCCATTAATTAATATTTAAAAAATATCTATAAAAGATTAATAATAAATACAATTAATAATATAGATACTCTTATATTAACAGACCTCTATACTTTTAAGGTGGTTAACAATCATAGCTTGGATGATGGAAATCTCGATTTGATCTATTTATTACGTGTTTGTTCAAATTTGATTGTATTTGTAGATGTCGTACGGCTTTTGATTAATGAATTAATTATCTTTAAAAAATTAAAGTAAAAGTAGAGAATATTGTATTAAAATATTAATTTAATTTAATAGTGAAGTTATATACTAGGAGTTTATTAACTAAAATCGAAATTAAAGTAAAGAATATAGTATTATATACAACAAGGGGTTCCATTAATTAATATTTCAAAAATATCTATAATAAATTAATGATAAATACAATTAATAATATAAATATTCTTATATTAACCGATCTCTATACTTTTAAAGTGGTTAACATATATCATAATCAATTATAAATATTGGGTCATGGTCCTTATGAACCATTAAATGAAAAATCTAAGAACTCTTACATATCTATACTTTACATTAAAAGAAGAAACCCCTTCTTAATGGTATGGAATGCCACTAAATATTAATTTAATTTAATTAATTAAAATAATTAGATTAAATATTAATTTAATTTAGTAGTGAAGTTATATAATAAGAGTTTATTAAGAAATAAAAGTTTAGAATATAGTATTAAAATATTAATTTAATTTAATAGTGAAGTTATATACTAGGAGTTTATTAACTAAAAATTGAGAATATAGTATTATATACAACTTGGGGCTCCATTAATTAATATTTAAAAAATATCTATAGTAGATTAATAATAAATACAATTAATAATATAGCTACTCTTATATTAACAGACCTCTATATTTTTAAGGTGGTTAACATATATCCACTATCAATTATAAATATTGGATCATGTTCCTTAAGAACCCTTAAACGGAGAATTAAGAAATTTTACATATATTTTATAATAATATATTATCTATATATCGATCAAGGACAAAATTATCCAAAAATACATGACATATAATTTAGATACAATTCATATTTGATTGATAATATACTCATACACTAACATCAATCACAAAATCCACCATTATGTCACAAAATTTTCCAATAATTTCATCATTTTTTATATGAATACTCAAGTTATGTTATAAACATAATATGAGATTAAATGTTCAACAACAGAAAATTCAAATACAAGTAAGTTCAGTCACAGAACTTTAGAATTCATGTGTTTAACTTCAAAAATTCGGGTGCCTAACTCTTTAAGTTAAACTGTAGAATATTAAAATTATTGTATAAATATAATATGAGATAATAGTGTCAACAACAAAATGTTGTTAAAAAAGTAAGTTCAGTTGTAGAATTTTGTAAAAAAAAAACAAGTTCAGTTGTAAAACTTTTAAGTTCATGTGCATAACTTTGAAAATCAGTAGCAGAACACTGTATTACTACAAAACAAAAAAGGTTTTGCAATAGAACTCTATGATCTCGGGGATTTTTTTTTTCTAAAATAAGTTTTATAAATAAAATTAAAATTTTTAAAGAAAGAAGATTGAAGAAATTGAAAATTTCAGCCAAAGTTATGTGAGATAAAAATACTAATAAAAATAATAGACTTTAATAACTGAGTTATTATTTAAATTTTTTTATATCAATTAATTGAACTAATAATGTAGTCTTTATTTTCAATAATACCTTTACAAAAATTATTTAAAAATGAATGAAATATGGGTAGTTGATTTTGAAATAATTCAACAAATAATAATGGTTTTTAGTTCCCTTTTAGTGTTTGGTTCTTTTTTTTTGATTTAGACCCTATAAATATTATTAATAATAAAATTATGGTAAACTTAAGCATGAGTTTTTTAAAAAAAATAAGTATCAATGTATGTAAATGTCATTAGGTTATTTAATCAAAATAATATAATAAAAATTTTATTTTAAAAAATTATATATATATTAGTTTAAGATAATTGATCACAATTAGTGGTTGGCACGAATTATAGGATAGTATGTAATAAAACATTAAACACTGATTACAGGTAGTATGTAATAAAACATTAAATCATCTATCAAGATACTAATAATACACATTATTGTGGGGCCGTTTGGCTTACCTTAAAATGAGTAGCTTATGACTTATAAGCATAAGTGTCATATAAGTGATATGTAGATCAGAAATTATAAGTCAGTAGAGTGTTTGGTAAATCATAACTTATAAATCAGTAGAGTGGTTGGTAAATTAGAACTTATAAGTTACCTTTTTTTTATTATTTTCAAAATATTTGTTTTTTAATATATATCAATGGATGTCAATGGATAGATCTCGATGAGTAGAGTAATTTGATATATACATATCAATTTTCTAATGAACGGATCAAAAGATATATGATTTTGAAGATTTGAAGGATATTATATATTGCGTGTATCGAGAAATAAGTTATAAGCATAAGTTGAATGTTAGGATTTCCTAACATTCAACTTATCAACATTTAAGTCATAAGTTGAGCTAAAACTTAAATAGGCAAACACTCCCCATAAGTTCTTATTGGCTTATAAGCCATAAGTTCCCTACCAAAGGAAATGCCAAACAGGCACTGTATCGATACAACAAGTATTGAACTAGTTTTAGGGTAATACAACTTGATAACCATTAACCAACATCCATTCATCCATATATTCTATTATTGATCACTCATATCATGTATAAATGTTTGCGTATTAAAATTTGCAAGGACAATGCAAAGAATAGATGGAGGTATCCTCATTATAAGTTTACTTATTTTGGTATTGACGATTTTTGTTACAAATTTATCTTATACTAAGTAGTGTGAGTAAAGTGCACTTTGTGTACCTGAACTATGCTGAAGACACCACTTGAAATGCCATATTTTAAAATCTACCACGTGCAATACTGAACAAACGATTTACTTACACTTAGTGTACTGCCGTCTATTTAAGACTAACGTCATTACAAAGTCAGGGGTAAAGAAGTCTTTTTAGCAAAAAGATAGACACACGGTCATAACCACCACTGCTGATTTTCGTAAAGTCTCGAACCTTCTTGAATCTTCTATTACAGACATCAAATGGCTTATCTCCATTTATGACTCTGAATCTGGTACCAACTTGTCTCTTCCCCCAATTGCTAGTAACGACCCAATTCTCGCTTGGGTTTGGTCTTTTATAGCTACTGTTCAAATGGGTCAGCTCAAAGACCGTGTAGAAGCCGCCAATGAACTCGCTTTCTTGGCCCGAGATAATAATCGAACATGAAAATCATTGTACGAGAAGGTGGAGTTGCGCCATTGCATAAGCTTTTGAAAGATGGTGCTTCTGCTGAAGCTCAAATGGCAGCAGCCACTGCTCTTTATAATTTAGGTACATATCAGGAAAAGGTTAAGTCAATTGCGAGTGAGGTTTTAGGAGTTTCGATTGTAGTTAAAGCAATTGGAGAATCTCCGATGAGGGTTCAGATTGTGTTGGTAAATTTAGTGGCTAGAATGGCGGAATTGGATGAAGTGGTTCGGGAGGATTTGGGAAGAGAGAATGTGACTAGGCCATTGGTGACTTTGTTGGGAATGGATATTGTTATGGAGGAAGCTAAGACATCCTCAGGTAAGCCAACTAGTATACATTCACTTGTTCAGATAAATAAAGAAGTGTCTAAGAAGAGTTTTTATTCAAATTCTTAATCATCGTTGTCTTTATATTCCGATGGGAGTAGTAGAGGTGGGCGGAAGGAGAGAGAGGCTGAGTCACCTGATATGAAACACGGGCTTAAGATTAGTTGTGCAGGGGCATTGTGGAAGTTGTCGAAAGGGAGTTTGTTTAATAGTAAGAAAATTACAGAGACAAAAGCTTTAGTTTGTCTAGCGAAACTCATTGAGAAGGAGCATGGGGAGTTGCAACTCAACTGTTTGATAACAGTGATGGAGTTGGCTGCGGTGGCTGAACTCCATGCCGATCTTAAACAAGTGGCTTTTAAGCCGAACTCTCATGCTGCTAGACTGATATTAGACCAGCTTTTGAGAGTAATTAATGAAGAGAATAGTCCACAATTGTTGATTCCGACTATAAAATCGATAGGGTCTTTCGCGAGGACATTTCCCGCGAAAGAAACTCGAATACTTGGCCCTTTAGTCACACAACTTGTGCATAAGAGTACTGATGTGGCTACTGAAGCTGCTATTGCGCTTGGTAAATTTGTTGCACCAGATAACTTCGATTGTGTTGAACACTCAAAGGCGATAATCGAGGCTAATGGGGTGCCGCGTTTGATGAATTTGCTTAAGAGCAATGATCAGCCTCGAAAGCATGAATTCGTATTGTTGTGCTGTCTTGCAAATGTAATACATGTTGGTAAGTGGTAATAGCCCTTCACTTGAACAAGCAAGAGCATTGAGTGTTGTTAGGTCCAAATGTGTTGTAGAGGGGGGGTGAATACAACTTTTCGAATATGAGAAGCAATAAATACGATGCAATAAACGAACACACAGATTCAAGGAATATATGTCTTATATATAACTTGAAGTGGTTGCTACAACATTAATTAAAAAGTATAACAGAAGTTCAGAGAGAAGTGAATGATACTAAGCTTTGTGAATGCACTCTCTCTCTTTTTCTTGTGTTTCTCTCAAGAATTGCTCACTAATTAAAACATTACACAAGTACTTCTATTTATACTACATGTAATCTATGTCCTGTAGTCTTCAAAGACTAAGATATACGTGGCCCAATGATGTCCACATAAATCTTGCCTTATCTTGAAAGCTTGGAAATCTGCCAATCAGAAGATGCCATGTGTCATGTTGAAGCTGCACTCTAAGTAGAACTTCTACTTGAGAATTTCTACTTAGCCATCTCGAATTTCTAAGTAGAACTTCTACTTAGAAACTTCTACTTGGTCATCTAGAATATTTAGTACTTAGAAAATATTCTGGTCTTCAACTTGAAACTTCAATGCACATCTTGAACTTTTGATATCTTCATGTCTTCTTTATTCTTCACCAAGCTCTTGAACATGGATCTTTATTACTGACATAAACTTGCTATCAATGTCCTGACACTTGATGCACTGGTCTGGTTCATAAGTGACTAGTCTTGATAGTGTTTTTGCTTCTTGAATAAATTACCATATCCAATATTTGCTTTCCTTCTTGTTCACTTGAAATCAATTGGTCTTATTGATACTGATAGTTATGATCTTGATTCTTGGCTTTTCAAATCACCGAGGCATGAACAACTTTGACTTGAACTTCTCTCAATGATTTCTTCTTGGCTTGATCATAGTTAACATGTTGAATTGTATCAATTACCTTGTCTTCATTTATTGTTGATTTCTTTGTGACTTCTTGTTCTTGATTGTCTTCTGGTTAAGTATCTTTTCCTTTAGTTGAGTTACATTAGTTATAGTGTTACAAGTTTACACACTCTGCCTTTCAATCTCCCCTATTTGATTGTCTAACAATGACATTCAAATAAATGAAGGATAACTCAACTAAACAATGAGACGAGAAAAGATAATTAACATTACAGTCTTGAATAATTTACAATTGAAAAGTACTTGAAAACAATACAAAGAACTTAAACTAGAAACAGAATTCGAACTTCGAATTAAAGATCATTTGAGTGATTCCTATCACCTGGATTATTTTATACCTTTTAGTCAAACTTCACTCTAAGGTGAATTTTCCTCAAGTGAGTTAAAGCAACCGAAAGACATGAAGTTTTTCCAACTTCAAGTTCACACCACTCTGACCTTTAACCCTAATTCCATTTCCTCTTTCTAGCTTCAGCAGCTTGGTCCTTCTCTTCTTTCTGCCTTCTGCGCTTCTCCTTCTGCTGCTGTTCTTTCTTGTACACTGGATCGTGAAGCTGCTTCCACCTAGCATTCAACAGACTTACAGCTTCCATTTCTAGAGGATTCTTGGGCTCTGGATGAGGATGTTTGAAAAGCCTTTTGAGTTTGTCCACCTCCTGAGTAGTCCTGATCTTTGGAATGTCCTCAAAGTTCTTCATTATGAGCTGAGGTTTCCAATGAGTTTTATCAGCTTTAAACTGACAATAGATCATCTTGGGGTAGCCCTTGACACGGTTAGTATTGTGGACACTAGCCGCATCTCGCTCCATCCGCTTCTTTTCCACCACTACCTCAGACAGGTAACTAATGAGTCTCTGCTTTTCTTCCACATACATATCTTCCACTTCGCCCCATTTGAATACATGTAATACTCTCTCCAGAAATGCAGCATCGTGAGTCTGTAGCAGCCATTTTCTACTCATATGCAAGAATGTTTGATTCTGGTCTGCATCTATGAATACTAAGGCATCAGCTGTATCTTCAACATAAGCGTGTATCCAGTATACACTATCACTTCCTGGAACACCAATTGCCTCCCTTATCTCTCCTTGTTCCAGTGCTCCAGAAGGAAGAGTCAGAGCTTCATCTACATTCTTCATTGCTTGAAGAATATTCCATTTCTTCTCCATCAGCTCCGGCTCAATCTTCACGTTATCTAGAGGGTTTGGAGCAATGATATCACACTTCCACACCTCATTGCTCTTCTTGAATATGACTCTTTCAATGATCTTCACGGATTTTTCTTTAAGCTCAGAAGCGAATCCCTTACTCATCATTTGTCTACAGACAGCTTTGAGAGATTCCACTGAAAGCTCCATTAGATCATTTTCCTCCATGCTAACCCTCTTCATCTTCCCGTCAACTACCATCCGGACAAAATTTGGATATGCTGAGAATTCTGGACCCTTGTCCTCTACTAGCTGCATTAACTGATCCCTATACAGAATGCTTAGCTCCTCAGATTGAGAGTACTGAATTTTTGTCGCTAGCAAGAACAACTCTGACGCAGATCTTCTCGTTATGAATTGGTCATCCACATATAGGAAAGATGTTGGGACTCCTTCTACCAAAGACAAAATAACCTGCCACTCCTTAAGTGTTGCATTGTATCCAACCCTGACTTTAGAAATTAATCTCTTCAAAGCACTTATATAGTCCATAGTCATTGGATTCTGCAAATTCAAGTTGTAGAACAGATCATCTGCCTCCTTGTTATGAACTCCTTTCGCACAGGATCCCATCAATATCTTCCTTGCTTCATCCCACTTCTGTCCTATCCATCTCTTGTCGAGATCAACTTGAGGATCAGCTAACCTTGCAAGCTCATGATCATACTGCTTCCCTTGGAGCTCCACTTTCTTTTCTAGGAACGCAGCATGTTCTTGCATCATCTTCATTTTATGGAACTGAGCTTGTTCCAAGGCTAACTGTTGAGCTTTAAGAGTTTCCTCATCAACAGGAATTTCTTCAGGCATTCCGGAAGACATCCCAGCACCTCCACCTTGTTCCTTCAAAGATCTCTTTATAGCATGTGCTAAAGGTACGTCTTCCATATCAGAATCTGAGTCAAGTACCTCCTGTACTGTTTCCTGATGACTCAGGTCAACGAATGGTTCATCAACCATCATTGCCTTACCCTTTCTCCTCCTCAGAGCCTCTTCATCAACAGACGGCTCAATTTCTATTTCCTCGACAAGATCAGCATGTTCTTCAATTTCTTCGATATGAACTGCCTGCTGTCTCGTCTCCTTACCACTCTCCCCCTTAGGTGAGTTATCCTGAACACCACCTTGCTCATCAAATCCACCTGCAGCATAAGAACCTCCAAAACCAGACCCGGAGGCTCCCGCTCCACTAGCACCACCTGCACCAGCATCGGGGGGAGGTTGTTGCGACTCGAAACACTCCGGGGGCACAAAACTCCTAACTGCGAACATCATTCTACTGATCTCCACAGCCATTGTATGCATTGTAGACTCCATTGCCCCCATCCTTTCATTCAGATTGCTTCCCAAGACACCACCAGCATGGCCCAAGTCATTGACCTTGTTTGTCAAAGCGTCAAAAGTTGTAGCTTGACTTGCCATTCGTGCTGCGTAGTCATCAAGAGCCCTTTGATTGTTTCCAATGTTAATCCCGAACTGCCCCATCGTCTGCTCGAACTACCTCATCTGATTTTCCATAGAAGTCATACGTGTATCAAGATTTTCAATATTAAGGGACGGTGTTTGGTTTAGGTGACCTCGCTCTAATACTCGTTCTGTTAGTATTTGGCGCTCGGTTTCGGGCCTTAAAAATGAAGGTCCCTCTCTCCCTAACCTCTCACACACACTCCCTGTCTCACGCTCGTGTATGTCTTCAATGATTGATCCAAAGTATGAAGCAGTACCTGCAGAAATTGGATAAGCAATATAATTGGCAGTTATGGGATCTATATCTGTTATGTCCTGAGTTGGAATCTCAGGCCGAGGGGCTGCAAAGTGTTCTTGTACGACATCAGAACCGATCCTCTTTGCAGCATCAGTACGTACCGGTGAAGGTACGGCTGAAGTTGTTAAAACTTCATGTCCTTTTGAAGCAACAGGATCTTCAAAAGGTACATAATCCTCACCAAAATCCCTATGTGCAGATTGTTTAAGGGGAGAACCACTCTCGTGAGGTGGAGTGGTTGCGTGTGACACACTAGGGTTTGACTGGACTTTTGAAGTAGCAGCATGAAAATTTTTGGCTTTCTTTCGAATAAGATGCTGCACTTCGGGGTCACTCTTCTCATCATCTCCTATATATACATGTGCTGGCTTTCTGACTTCCGTTAACAGGGGTGAAAGAGAATAAGAATGTGTGTCAGACTCAGAAATATAGCTCTCACCCTGGGATAGATCCTGCGGGTTAGCAGTCTCTTGGGTCTCGGAATCAGATACATAGGAGGAGGAATGAATAGTATGCAGGGAGAGATTATACCTGATTCATTACCTTGTGCCTCATCGCTTTGCTCATCAGGAATCCCATCAAATGCCTCAGCATGAGGAGACGGATTCTGAGCATATGAAGAAACTTGCGATGATTCCTCCAAATTGGTAACTCCTGCATCATATGTAAGCCACATTCGAATGATTTCAGGAATTGACATCGGTTTACCTTGATGTTTATCCTGATTAGCAATGGTTGAAAGTGACTTAGTGCCCATCCCTAGCGGTGCAGATGTTGGGCTTCTGGCAAATCCCTGTCTAACAGCAAGAGCATCCTTCGATAATAAATCATTAATCAGCATTTGTAGGAACCAAGGAAACCAACAGACAACATCAGTTGTAGTGAGGTCTCTACTTGCAGGAGATCCCATTGAAGCCACTATCTCAGAGAGAACTATGCGTCCATAATTTATATCCAGTTCTCTTGCTAGGGCAACTGCAAAGGTTTGCATTGGAATTGGAATTTGATGAAAATCTTTTTCGCGTGCCCGAAAACATCTTGTGATGGCCTCGAAAAAGTAATTCCATTCCACATGGAAGAATTGTTTTTGGATGTTTCCAGTGATCCGGCCAGTCGGAGGATAACATCCTATTTCTTCAAAGAATGTGAGGCGTTGTTCCGCTGTAGGTTCGGGATCATAAGCATCTTTGATCGGGAATCCCAGAACCCTGTTGACAATTTCTTCAGTCACCTCATATTCCTGACCCGCTAAGGTAAACCTGAAACCGAAGGGGGTTTTTTTGCTCCCAAAAGTAACCGCACTAGTCCATAATTGCTGTAAAGCAACATGTACTAGTGTAGGTTTAGCAGTAAAAGCATGGCTAGCCTTGGAGTACAAATTAAGAAATCGTACCCAAAACTTAAACCGCGGGAGTTGATCACCAATTTCCGTAGAAATATTATAAAAATTGTTTTTAGCAAGTGAAAATTGGTGAGCCATTTTAATTAAATGTTTTTCTTTAAGAGATGTGAAATTTTTAATTTTAATTTTGAAAAACAAGTAATTTACGAATTAAAGATTGTATCCCTTTTAATTTAACAAGAACAACAAAAGTCCCTTTGAGAAATTAAACTACGGGATTCAATCAATAGCCAATACTAAATCTGAATATTCAATGAAGATGAATATTCGTGTGTATAACAGTGAAATCGTGTGTGTTTAGATAGAGAATATGAAATCGTGTTTTATGAACAGTTACACAAACAATTTATGTTCGTGTGTATGTATATGCGCGTGTATGAATGGTCACTAAACACACCACCACAACGATTAAGGATAACACAGACAATAGTAGTCAACAAATTGGCAGTAATTCGTGATTAGTATGAGTTTAATCACAAAAACACGGATTAATGGTATGAAGTTGTGAAATCGCCTTGTTTTTGTGAAACGGCTGCTGTAAAAATGAAATTAGGTAAAGTGAATGATGCATCGAGTTAGAGATGTATATATAGATGATTGTGAAATGACAAAAGTATCCCTGTTAAAAAGAGTGAAAAATACTAAGTCCATACAGGGAACACTTAAGTCGAACTCTATCTCGAACATCAAGTCGAACTTCGAGATGAAGTTCGAGATAGAGGTTAACTTGAACAAATAAGCACTTAAACCAATTTTACAGCAAAAACTATAGGGAAATCCTATCTCGAACTTTATTGGCTTGTAGTAAACTTGGAAAATTCCCCTCCAGTAAAAGAAATACAGGGAAATTCGAGATATATTTCGAGTTAGAAGTTTAACTCTATCTCGAACATCAAGTCGAAATTCGAGTTGAGTTTCGAGATAGAGACTAACTCGAAGTTATTCTCAATTCTTTCCAAAATATCCCCTTGAAGCAAAAACTACAGGGTAATTCAAGATACATTTCGAGTTAGGAGTCTAAATTCTTTCCAAAATATCCCCTTGAAGCAAAAACTACAGGGTAATTCAAGATACATTTCGAGTTAGGAGTTTAACTCGAAAAATTCCCTTTAAGCAACTGAGAACTCTATCTCGAACATCAAGTCGAAATTCGAGTTGAGTTTCGAGATAGACTAACTCGAAGTTAATTCTCAGTTCTTTTCAAAATATTCCCTTAATGGAAACTTCATCTCAACCTTCGAGATAAAATTCGAGATAGACTTTATCTCGAATATTTTGAAGATAGAACTAGGCACACTGGTAACTCGAACTCGAACTCGAAGTCGAATTTCGAGATGAATTTCGAGATAGACAACTCGAAATTCTTCCCCGACTTAGAATTTTCAAAACTTCACTCTGACAGCTTAAGTCGAAATTCAAGTCGAATTTCTAGATGAGTTTCGAGATAGAAACTAACTCGAAATTTTGAAGTTTTTTAATTCCAAGGCCTCTAATTACATGAAAATCATAGGTAAATTCATCTAAAAATCATGCAATATTTAGAATACTATGAATTTAACTCCCCCTATGATCATGCAATCTAACAAGCATAAATTCACAGATTTGTGCTATAAAAGACACTTAAAACACAATGAATTTATGTAAAATGACACTATATGCAAACTATAACAATCATTAATTAGGCATTTTAAAGTCTAAGCACATAATGATTAAGTAGCTTGCACATACAAACATAAACCTGGATTTTACAGATAGAAGGCTTTACTAACTTGTGTTAAGCATTCCCAATTCACCAACCAATCTATTGAATGTTACTTCATCAAGAGGTTTGGTGAATATATTTGCAATTTGTTGCATTGTGGGCACAAAATGTATCTCCACAGTCCCCTCCTCGACATGTTCTCTTATGAAGTGATACCTGATGTCGATGTGCTTGGTTCTTGAGTGATCTACAGGATTGTTGGTTATGGCAATGGCACTTGTGTTGTCACACATAATTGGAATTTTCTTGTGCTCCATGCCATAATCCTTCAATTGTTTCCTCATCCACAGTATTTGAGCTACACAGCTTCCAGCAGCAATGTACTCAGCTTCAGCAGTAGAAGTAGATACTGTATGTTGCTTTTTACTTTGCCAGGACACCAATCTTCTGCCAAGGAATTGACAAGCACCAGATGTGCTTTTCCTATCAATCCTACAACCTGCATAGTCTGAATCCGAATAGCCAATTAGATTAAAACCTGTATCTCTTGGGTACCAAATCCCTAGATTTGGTGTGCCCTTGAGATACCTAAAAATTCTTTTGACGGCTACGAGATGTGATTCTCTAGGATCCGCTTGGAACCTTGCACATAAACAAGTTGCGAACATTATATCGGGTCTACTTGCAGTTAAATAGAGGAGTGAGCCAATCATACCTCGATAGCTTGTGATGTCAACTGATTTACCTGATTTGTCTTCATCAAGCTTCGTAGTTGTTGCCATGGGAGTCTTAGCTGCTGATGCATCTTCTAGATTGTACTTCTTGAGTAAATCTCTGACGTACTTGGATTGACAGATAAAGATACCATCTTTTCTCTGACTGATCTGTAATCCAAGGAAGAAGGACAACTCTCCCATCATGCTCATCTCATATTTTTCCTGCATTAGCTTAGCAAATTTCTCGCACAAGCGCTCATTAGATGACCCAAAAATAATATCGTCCACATAGACTTGAACAAGTATTAAGTCATTTATTACATTTTTGTAGAACAATGTTTTATCAATTACTCCCCTAATAAAACCATTTTCAATTAAGAATAAGGATAGGGTTTCATACCATCGCCTTGGGGATTGCTTGAGGCCATAGACAGATTTGAAGAGAAGATACACAAAATCTACATGTTCTGGATCAATGAAGCCAGGCGGCTGTTCCAGATACACTTCTTCTTCTAACTCTCCGATCAAGAAGGCATTTTTCACATCCATCTGGAAAACCTTGAAGTTCTTATGTGCTGCAAATGCCAAGAACATCTTGACTGCCTCAAGTCTTGCAACCGGTGCATAGGTTTCATCATAATCAATTCCTTCTCGCTGAGAATAACCTTTTGCAACCAAACGAGCCTTGTTTCGTGTTACAAGTCCGTTTTCATCCAGTTTATTTCTGAATACCCACCTAGCTCCAATTACTGATATGTCCTTTGGTCGGGGTACCAGTTTCCAAACTTTCTGCCTTTCAAACTGATTGAGTTCCTCTTGCATTGCAATCACCCAATCAGCATCACCAAGAGCTTCTTCTATTTCTTTAAGTTCAAGCTTGGATAAGAACCCAGAATATAAGGAAATATTAGCCAGGTCAGCTCTTGCAGTTCTTCTAGTAGTCACACTAGCATCTGGATCACCAATAATTAACTCAAACGGATGGTCTCTATTCCAGACCCGTTCTCCTGGAAATTGTCTTGATGATTCAGCTTGACTTTCTGAGTTGTGGTGCTGACTACTTTGATTATTTTCACTAACTCCCCCTGAGTTAGTGCCAGCTCCTACAGAACTACTGTCAACTCGTCTCGAGCCTTGAACAGTTGTCCTTGAGCTGCTATTTACTCCCCCTGAGTTGTTGCCGGTTGGTACTGAAGAAATCTCTTCTGATCTTGTAGAATTAGATTGTTCACTAGACTCAGGTTCTTCACGTACACCTGGAACATTTAATGGAACAACCAACTCAGGTTCATCTTCAAGATCTTCTAAGTCCAGATTCTGAAATTTTAGGGACTCAGGTTCATTAGAATCTCTTGAAATTAATGAGAGTTTGGTATCGTCGAATCTGACGTTGTAACTTTCAGTCACTTTTCGATCATTCACTAAGAACACCCTATAAGCTGCCACCACATCTGTAGAGTAACCAACAAAGATTCCTTCACGAGCTTTTGCTGCAAACTTTCCTAGATTTTCATCATCTATAAGTACATAGCATTTTGCTCCAAAGACATGAAAGTATTTGATTATTGGTCTTCTGTTGTTCATTAGCTCACATGGTGTCTTTTCTTTATCTTTTATGATCAAGGTTCTATTTTGAGTGTAACAAGCGGTACTGAAAGGCATATGACTCAGCCTATTCGTAGTTCGAGGATCCTAATCCAATTAAACTAGATTGTAATAAGTAAATAATATCAACTGTCATAGGAATCTCAAAAGATGATAACCGTCAGAAGAAAAATCAACAAGTCAATCTATAGTTTTGATGTTTTACACTGGAAGAAGATTCAGATATCTGATCAGGCCTCAAGGTAGCATTGAAACAAGTGGATTCATTTAAGAAGACAGAGATTTCTATTAGTGACAAGAAACAATTTCAGTACCGAATGATTGATGAGAGTGAAGAGTATAAAAAGACCACAGTCTTAAAGTCACGATGAAGAACAGAGATTGGAGTTAGTCGTTCATGAACCAGACAGTACATCGAGCGTCAACATCATGCCAATGTATGTTCATTATCATAATTATGTGGTTTTCAGCAGAGTATTGACTATTAAAGAATTTATATTAATTCTATTTTAATTGATTAAGTCAAGTAATTAAGTTAATAAATAAATTAATTCTATCAGAATTAATATATTTGTTAAAGTGATTATTAGATTAATTAAATAAGAATTAATATGAAAAAGGAATAATTAGTTAAATGATTTTTAATAAGTCATTTAATTAATTATAAACTGAAAAATATGATGATATAACTATCAAACTGATAGTTATACCGATAGTCATATTCAGTTTATAGAAGAGATTGTCATATTCAGTTCAAAGGAGATAGTCATATTTCATTCAAATGAAGAGTTATACAGAATGTTATATTGACATGGAGAGTTATACCGAAAGTCATATTGAGCTGGATTGTTATACCGAAAGTCATATTTAAACTGGACAGTCATATTACATTCAATTGATAGTCATACCGATTGTCATATTAATGAAAAATGATTGTCATATCAGTTTAAACTAAGTAATATGACTATGGCTGTGTATTTAAGGAAGCAGAATGCACAAGATTAAGAACCAGTCGAGCATAACACAAGAAAAACACACAGCAGCCATTCTCTCTCTCTCTCAAGCTCAAGAACACCTACATATTTAATTCTGTAAATTCAAGTTCATCTCAGTTGTAATATCCTATCCATTGGAACTTGTTTACTTGTGATTCTTGTACTACTAGCGAATTAAGTTTCCTAGTTCACAAATTTATATCTTGATTTTATTAACTAAATTAGCAAAGTTCATGTTGAATTTTCTAATTAGTTATTAATTACTTGATAATCATTTGGACTGATTTTGTAACACCCATCAAGTTAATATATTGTTATATTCAACTTGAAATTTGTGTTATATTATTCCGCACAAAATATTCGTTTAAGTGAAAATTGTTTAACGAATAAATTTTGAGAAAATGGTATAGATTGTATTCAACCCCCCCTTCTACAATCTTATTGGACCTAACAATTGGTATCAGAGCCTATTGATTGATACACAAATCAAGATCCTATTTTTACTCAATCAAAAATCAAGCTCGAATTTTTAACTCTCTTAAAAATTCATCATGTCAGCCAAAGGCAATGTTAAAATTCCTATCTTTAATAAAGATAACTATGACATGTGGAAAAACAAAATGGAGTTATTTCTTGATGTAGCAAACCCAAGATTTTTGTGGGTTTTGAAAAATGGACCAGTAACTCCCATGCAACACGATACTGAAACAGTTGTAAATGGAACTGTAACAGTACCTGCCAAATCCTATCCAAAGGACCCTAAGAACTATACCTCTGAGGATAAGGAGGAAGCTGGATTGGATAAAAATTTGAGACTCATTCTATTGGATTCCCTAGATGCTGTAATGTATAACCATGTGAGGAATTGTAAAACTGCTAAGCACATCTGGGAAACTATTGAGATCATTAATGAAGGTACTGATGAAGTCAAGGAAAATAGACTTCAAATTCTGACCTCTGAATATGAACACTTTAGAGCTGGCCCTAATGAAGGCATTCAGGAAGTGTTCGAAAGGTATAACAAGATAATCAACAACTTGCAAGTTCATGGAAAACAATATACTCAGAAGGAGATCAACATGAAGTTTTTACTGACTATGCCTACTCACTTGGAGCATAGAATCACTGCCATCAGAGAATCTAGAGATCTAACTCGGGTTGCTCTTGAAAGGGTGTTTGGTGTTCTGAAAACATATGAATTAGAACAAGTACAGCAAAAGGAATTCTATGGCAAAGGCAGAATGGCAAATTCTTCTACAGCTCTAGTGGTTGAGGTTCCTAAGGAAGTGGAAACTAAAGTTGTTCAATCTAACAGCTTCAACAAGGAACAAACTGAAGTAGAACTTGGCCAAACACCAGCTACTCAGGATGGTGGAGAATTTTACTCACTTGAAGAGCTGGATCAATTGGAAGATGAATCTATGGCAATGATGGTGAGACAATTCAGTAACTTCAGATTCAGAAGAAATCCAAAGTTCAGGTTTAAGTCAAATAACAGATTTCAGAGAGGAGGTTCTTCATCCTCTAGTAACAGGGGAGGTTATAAAACTGGAACTGTTGACAGAAGCAAAATCCGTTGTTTCAATTGTAATGAGTTGGGACATTTTGCTACTGAGTGTCAGAAACCCAAGCAAGCACAAAAGAAAGATTATGCTTCTGAAAAGAAGAAGAGTGGAAGAGCTTATGTAGCTGCTGGTAAAAGCTGGGATGACACAGATAGCGAAGATGAAGAATATGGAAACTTTGCGCTGGTGGCAAATGCTGAATCATCAACTTATTACACCACACCGGTAATTCTTACTGATGCTGAGTTAATTGATAGTTTACGTAGTTGCTTAAATAATGCACAAAGAGGGTACGAGAGAATAAGTCTTGTTAACACTAACCTTGAAAATGAAATGTTAGATTTAAAAAAGGTGCAGGTTAATCAAGATAAGAATATAGAAGAAATAGCTCGACTTAACTACAGAGAAAAGGGTCTAGGAGAATACATGGTAAAACAAGTTGATAGGATTGCTGAACAAGAAACCAAGATTAGAGAACTTGAAACACAGGTTAGAGCTTGTTATAATACTGTTAAAGTTTCTAAAGAGTTCTTTAACAAACAAGCAGTAGAACGAACTGTAGGAATAGGATTTGATTACAGTCAAGCTGTTGGTTCATTGAGTAATCATTCTCCTAATTCTATCTCAGCTAAAGAAAGAGGTATACCACATATTCTCAAGAATGTTGAAAAACCAATGTTTACAAAATCTGATGCTGGCCCACCAGATATTCTTTCTATGGTTATACAAGAAGAAATGAGAAATGAGGATAGTGCAAATGGCACAGTCCTTGTTAAGGATAAATGTGTTAAGGATAAAACTGTTAAGAACACTAATACAAAGAATGTGTCATCCAAGAAAAATGTCACAGTCTTTGTTAAAGCTAAATCAGTTGAGGACGTTAACACAACAAATGTTTCATCCAAGAAAGATGTACCTAAAGTACCAGTCAAAGTTGTTGAATCAGCAAGTTCTTCTAAGACTGGATTAGGTAGTAATAAGTTAAAACAGAAAAATACCATGTCTACTATTGATTCTAATCATAAAGCATGTGGTATTATCAATTGTATGTCTTGTGCTTTTAACAGTATGCGTACTTATTTTAATGGTAATTATGCATGTGTTAAACAGAATGCTCCTCGACAGCACATGAACAGGAACAATAATGTTCGATCTAAGACTGCTTTTCCTCCTCAAGTTAGGAGAGAGACATTTGCACCTAAGACTAAACAAAAGATTACCAAGAATGTCTACCAGGTCAAATGTCCAGTCAATGACACAAGTGTTACCGCTGCGAGAGAAACATGGATACCCAAGATTAAACAAAAGATTTTCAAATCTGTTTATAAGGTTAAATGTTTATTGACTAAAGAGGTTAAAATTAAAAATGGTGTTTTACCTGATAAAGGTCAATACTTTAAATACGCAGGATCCAATCAAATTTGGGTCCCGAAGAAGGTTTAACTCATTTGTCATTGCAGGGTATTGAACAGGTTGATCGAGTAACCTGGATCTTGGACAGTGGATGTTCAAGGCATATGACTGGAGATAGAACCCTACTGACAAATGTGGTGGAGAAGGCCGGCCCAGTAGTTACCTTTGGAGATAACAGCAAAGGTAGAACTGATGGATATGGCAGACTTGAAGCTGGAAATGTTATCATTGATGAAGTTTCTTTTGTGAAAGGACTTGAGCACAATTTGCTCAGTGTCAGTCAATTCTGTGATAAAGGTTATGAAGTTCATTTCAACAAGAAGAATTGTCTAATTTCACACAAGAGACATGAAAAGCCACAACTGACAGGAGTTAGAAAAGGCAATCTGTACGTAGCCAATATGAACTCAGGAAGCACTGAAGAAGTCACTTGCTTCTACACTAAAGCATCTAATGATGAGAGTTGGCTATGGCACAAAAAACTTTCTCATCTTAATTTTAAGACAATGAATTCTCTGGTCAAAAGAGAATTGGTGAGAGGTTTGCCTTCAATGGAATTCACTCAAGAAGGACTGTGTGATGCATGTCAAAAAGGCAAGCTAAAAAGGGCAAGTCACAGGAGCACTGATACATCTTCAATAACTGAACCATTACAATTACTTCATATGGATTTGTTTGGTCCACTTAATGTGATGTCTATGTCAAGGAAGAGATATGCTCTAGTGATTGTTGATGATTTTTCAAAATACACATGGGTTCTGTTTTTGAATTCTAAAGATGAGACTCCACAACTGGTGATTGATCACATTAAATTAATTGAGCGAGATTCTACGTATCTAGTGAGAGCTATAAGATCAGACAATGGAACTGAATTCAAGAATGCAGTTCTAAATGACTTTTGCACTGAGAAGGGTATAACCAGACAATATTCAGCTCCAAGAACTCCTCAGCAAAATGGGGTAGTGGAAAGAAAGAATAGAACCTTGATTGAAGCTGCACGTACTATGCTAAGTGAATCAAGGCTTCCATTGTACTTTTGGGCTGAAGCCATCAATACTGCGTGCTATACCCAGAATCGAACTCTAATCAATAAAGATCAAATGAAGACACCTTATGAAATTATGGCTGATAAGAAACCTTCACTCAAATACTTTCATGTATTTGGGGCAAAGTGCTTTGTGCTTAAAGAAGGTGATGATCAAGGTGGTAAATTCGATACCAAAGCATTTGAAGCAATTTTTATTGGTTATTCAATGAGAGCATACAGGGTGTATGTGATTGATGAACAGAAGATGATGGAAAGTGTCAATGTAACATTCGATGACACTAAACTCCATACTATCCAAACTGAGAATCCATCTGAGAAGCTATCTTTCGATGACATGACAGATACAGATTCAGATGATGATAATGCACCTGAGATTTTTGCTAATGCTAATGACAACAATGATGATCCGGGTAATGGTGATGAAATCAATGATAGTAGTCAAAATTCCCCTGACTTATAATCAATCATCATCTAGTCAACCTGGCAACAACTCAGGGGGAGAAAATGAAGGGTCAACTGGTCACACACAACATCACAATGAAGATCAAGGCGAATCATCAAGATCTAATCTTCCCAGACAGACTGTTTGGAATAGAGCTCATCCTTTTGAGCTAATTATTGGTGATCCAGTTGTTTGTGTAAAGACTAGAAGAGCTTTTCAGAATCAATGCAATTATTCAGGGTTTCTATCTGAAATGGAACCTAAGAAAACTGAAGAAGCTCTTTCTGATCCTGATTGGGTGATTGCTATGCAAGATGAACTCAATCAATTTAAACAACAAGAAGTTTGGAAGCTGGTACCCAGACCTACAGACAGACCAGTAGTTGGCACAAGGTGGGTATTCAGAAACAAACTTGATGAAGATGGCACAGTGACGAGAAATAAAGCAAGACTGGTAGCAAAGGGTTACTCCCAATCTGAAGGCATTGACTATGATGAGACCTATACTCCAGTGGCTAGACTTGAGGCCATAAGAATATTCCTGACATTCGCAGCATTTTCAAACTTTAAAGTTTATCAAATGGATGTCAAGAGTGCTTTCTTGAATGGCAAGCTAGATGAAGAGGTTTATGTAGAACAGCCCCTGGCTTTGAAGATCCAGATTTAATTGACTATGTCTACTTCCTTTTCAAGGCTGACTATGGTCTTAAGCAAGCACCAAGGAAATGGTATGACACTCTCTCTGAATATTTACTTGAAAATGATTTTGTTAGAGGTGTCATAGACAAAACTCTCTTCACAAAGAAACATAAGAATGATACAATTATAGTCCAAGTCTATGTGGACGATATAATATTCGAGTCTACTAATGATCTTTTGTGCAAGAAATTTGCGAAGTTAATGCAGGGTAGATTTGAAATGAGCATGATGGGTGAGCTGAAGTTCTTTCTTGGATTGCAAATAAGTCTAAGGACAGATGGAATATTTATCTGTCAATCCAAGTATGTCAAAGAGCTTCTCAAGAAGTATCAAATGGAGGACTCTTCTTCAGCAAAGACACCATCATCCACAACTGTCAAATTTGGAGCATGTGAAAATTCTGCCAAGGTAGATATCACAAGCTACAGAGGTATGATAGGCTCATTACTTTACCTTACTGCGAGTAGACCTGATATTATGCATGCTACGTGTTTGTGTGCAAGGTTCCAATCGGATCCTAGAGATTTTCATCTCATTGCTGTTAAACGAATTCTGAGATATCTTAAGGGTACGCCTAACCTAGGCATCTGGTACCCTAAAGATTCTGGTTTTAATCTTGTTGGATATACAGATTCAGACTATGCAGGAAGTGTTGTGGATAGAAAAAGCACATCTGAGAGTTGTCAATTCCTAGGTGGTAGACTAGTTTCCTGGTACAGCAAGAAACAACAAACAGTTTCCAACTCAACGGCTGAAGCTGAATATATAGCTGCTGGAAGCTGTTGCGCACAGATTTTGTGGATCAGGAATCAGCTGAGAGACTATGGCTTTGTGCTTGATAAAATTCCAATTTTATGTGATAATACAAGTGCCATAGCAATCTCTAACAATCCTGTGCAGCACACAAGGACAAAGCATATTGACATCAGGTATCATTTTATTCGAGAGCATGTCATGAATGGTACCGTGGAATTATTTTTTGTACCCACGGAAGAGCAAACAGCAGATATTTTTACTAAGTCTCTTGACGAATCCACATTTACCAGAATTGTTGGTGAATTGGGTATGTTAAATAGTCCTAGTAATTAAACTAGTTAATATCTGAGGTTTGATCTTTAATAATTTACAAGTGATTGATGTGTCAATATTTGTTATTAAAATCACTTGTATAATTATTTTATCAACTTATACTCTTGCTTATTTCATCTTAAATCATTGTTATTATCTTCTCTATATATTTTTAATTACTTATTGTATTTTTAGATTAATTCATTTTCTTTAAAAATATTTTTCTCGAATTTTACAAGCTGTAATTTATGAGAAATCTATTTTTCTTGAAAATGTTATTGTTTTAAATTCAGTTTAATTATTTTTGTTGTTTAAATAAATCATAGTTTCTTTTTGAATAATTTTCTATATGGAAATTGTTTTATTAGAAAATTTAGATTTATTAACTCATCAGAAATAATTATGTAAATATTTAGTATGTTAGTTGATTTTATTTTATTTGATTTGTAATGTTTGTCCTTTTGTTGTTAATGTTTGATTTCGTAAAAGGGATTACATATGATCGTTTTTATAATTTTTATTAGGTTTTATAATAATAGTGTAAATTAATTTGTTTTTCTTTAATTTATTACTTGTTTAAATTCTATTAATATTCTGTTTTTAGTTAGTTATATTAATTGTTTTGTTAGAATATAACTATCGGTATAACAATCTACTTGATTGTTATATTCGAATTTGTGTTAGTTATATTAGTTATAAGTAGTGTAATATAAGATAGTAATAAAATAGTTATAATTTTATTTTCTGTAAATATAACTATTGTTAATTAATAGTTATATTGTGTGTTTTAGTTGTAATATAACTATCGGTATAACTGTTGATTTGATTGTCATATTCTGTGTTATTCAGTAGTTATATTAGAGATTTAAGTGTTATATAACTAACTAACAAAGATAGTCATATTACGTTTACACGTAATATCACTATCGGTATGACTATCACCCGATAGTCATATCTAGCTGTTTTAATATATAAATCGATAGTCATATCTCAGCTAAGTTATATTCTATAGTTATATTTCTCTGTTTTTCATCCTCGCGTGTTAAGTCACCGAGATCGATATATACATACAAATACACACAATTTTAAGTCGAATTGCTACCCGATTTTCATCTCAAAACACGATTCTAAGGACATTTCTTGATTACCCAATCGATTATCATCAAAACAAAGGTTAAAATGTAAGATTTGGTCGAGTTTTTAAGGATTTGAGTTTGAAATTCTCGAAATTTCGATTTGTCATTCAAGAACAAAGATTGTGATTTTGTAAAATCTAAAAATATGTGTGTGTTTGTACTGAAATCAAGATCCTTGTCTCAAATTTTCAGAATTTTTGATGAAGATTTTGATTTTTCGAATTTTTATTTATTTATTAATTCGAATTTTGTAATTTAATTGGGTTAAATTGTTGAATTTTGCAGATTTATTAATTTTAATCCCTGATTTGGAATGGCTGGTGCTTATAATAATTTTGAGCTTGTGAATCACAATTATATTGGATATTTTAATCCCGAGGATTGCCCAGTGGATCGGTTCAAGTCCTGGATAAAATTCCTAAATGAACAAAATCTCTGTAGTCATTCTATAACTGCAAATGTTCCCATGAAATTTGGTCCACTTAAACTAATGTGTACTACAGCTGTCTCAGATGAAAGATCATTTTCATTCGACTTTAATGACAAGACATATACAGTGGATGAATCTGTCTTCAATGCTGCTCTGAGGCTTCCTACTGAACAATTTGCTGAAGTGCCTTCAAATGATGAGTTGACTCAATTTTTCACAAATCTCAACTATCATGGCCAACTGAATCTTAAACGACCACTCAAAAGCAATCTTGTTCAAGAATGGAATATCTTCTTCGAGATCATAGCAAAGGTGTTTGCTAATTCTACAAAGAGTAACAATACTGTCATCACAGGTATGTTACAGTCAATTGGTTTCTCAATTGCTCACAATAGAAGAATCAATTTTGGCAGCTTGATATGGCCTATTTTGCTAAATCGATTGAAGAAGGCTACAAAGAACTTTGGAAAAGGTAAACTTGTTAAGTGTCATTATCCTCGATTTTTGACACTAATTTTTAATCATATTATGCGTAAGGATCAACCTGCTCCGTTTCCAAATGATCGAATTCAATGGTCTAGTAAACCAAACAAGAAGTTCTACACTAGGCTGGATACTTCTAAGGTCTTGTTGCATGTTCTGGTGGTCATAACACCATATATGTCTACATACATAAATTTGCCAAATGTCATGCCACAGCCAGATGCTGAGATACCTTTGCTTCAACAAGTTCCACAGCCTGAAGCAGAACAAGTTCCAGTACCTCAACCAGATTCTGAACCATTAAATGCTCTTGAACATCAACTTCCAGTGGATCAACCCACTTAGAATGAAGATGATGTACATGTCAATGATCAGGTATTTGACTCAACTACTTTACAATCTCAATATCTTTCTGATAGTCAAATGATTGTGAGAAGTGACCAAGGGATTGTAGATCCACAACCTCTATCCCAGGTCAATGCATCAAACACTGATCCTAAATTCTCCAAACACTATCGTAGAAAGAAATTGTCATTCAAAAGAGCTATCCCTAGTAGTGATATCTTGAGTGAAACAGATTTGCCATCACAAAAGAAAAGTAAAACCATGTCAAAGGCAATCATAAACCCATTCATTCCTTCAAGCTCACCCGTGTTACTCACAATGGGGGAAGATATTTTCTCACATGAAGCTGAAAACATTGTTATGCAAGAGGAGCAAGTTACAGTGCCTGCCATTGTTACGGCAGAAGAACCTTCACAGGTTGATCGGGATTTGCGAACTCCCATTGCACCACCACTGACCTTCCAAGAGGAGGCTAGGGTGATCTCTAGTGCAGGTACAATGGATGCAGCTCAGGATTATGAGAGGAGTGATGTGAGAATTACTTCAAATCTGAGTGAAACACTAGCACGTGAGGTGAGTGATACTCAGAGAGCAATTGAGGTGAGAGCACACAATGACACATACACTTTATCTCTCATAACACAACTCAATCAAATGAAAGAAAGTCTTGCTCAAGCTGAAGAAGACAATAAAAACTTGAGGTTTGATATGGATAACATGAGAACTATCTTCAACAACAAAATCAATGCACTTAAACTCTCTCAACAACAAGCAATCGAAGACTCTGGAGATGTTACAGTGGCTCAAGATCTTATTATATCTTCTATGTCTAATCAGATTGAAGATCTTCAGAATAACATAAATGAAAATCACTTAACCACTGAACATCGTCTCAGTCAGATTGAAAAGCAAAGTGATCATCAAGCAAAGGGATTGAGACACTTATATAATATCATTAGCAGAACTCACTCACTTACAGCAGAAGAGAAGAAATTCTTTGGAGGTAGTGATGGAAGTGACCCTGGAGCTGGTACAAGTCACAAAACTGTAGAGGATTCCTCAACTAAGGGGGAGAAATCTAGAGGGGGAGGAAGTGTAAGTAAAGAGAAAATTGAAGATAGGAGTGAAGGGAAGAAGAAGACAACTCATCAAGCAGCAGAATAGGAAGATGATGATGCTGAGACAACTCATCAAGCAACAGAACAGGAAGATGATGATGCTGTAGAAGGTTTTTACTATACAGGTGAACCTGATATTGATCTGTTTGCTGACTTACAGTTTCCTGATGTTGGTGAAGAATTTGATGAACCAGATCTCAGTTTTTGGGATGATGAAGAGCCAATAATTCCTGATTCTGTTGAAACACAACGAATGAATTTTGAAGCAAATAAAGAACTTGAACAGAATGAAGCTAATCTGTCTATGAGAGAAGAAAGACTCAAGAAGACACTTGAACAGTTAGCTCATAATGAAAGACTTCAAAAGGCTGAACAGGAAGCACTTCAAAAGCAACATGCTCAAAAGCTGGAAGCTAGGAAGATGTACATCAAGTACAAGAATGGTGATAAGTGGGAACGTGCTCAAAAGGTAATAGACTCACCACAAACTTCTGACCATGATGATCGTCGGATGATTGCTATTTTTGAAAGCTTTAAAAAGAAGAATCCTATACATGATATGTATTTGAAAGCTTTAAAGACAGAAATTGTGAGAATAACCACTGCATCTGATCCTAAGAATGGTGAGCTACTAATCTTTGTTGAATGTCATAAGCTCGGATCTCAAAAAAGTATCGCTTCAGTTCTTCTATGATAGATCTCTGTCAGAGCTTTGGGTGTTGAGACCAAAAGTAAGAACATCTTCTGAACTAGGCATACTGCTTCATGAAAAATTCCAAGAGTTTGCTGAAAGAGTTGGTCCTGAAGTTATAAATGACCCTCCACAAGTTAAAATTCTTAAGGGAGAAGTTATTCATACTGTTAATCTTCAGACAGAAGAATTGTATACACACCTTGCCAGACATTTGGTATATGTTGAATATGCTCTTCGAAAACATGGTTTTGCATCACAAGAAAAGATTGAAGCTGCAAATCATATTCGATCCTATGCTCAGACCAACATGAAGAAGTACAAGCAGTATCAAGGTGAGTTGAGAAAGAAACTTGGAATACCACTGGTTTATCCTACAGATGTGTCATCCAGAAGGGAATTACTTGTTGACTCCGAATTGATCAAGAATCTACCTGATATGGATGAACAAGAAGAAGGAGAAATCAACGAGGAAGAAGGTGGTAAATGAAGATTAGCTCTACAAGTTATATCATTAGAGCTTTGATAGAACAAGATAGGATAATTGTCTTATATGATCAGTCTAGAGGATCATCTATCTTGTATTTATCTTTTCTGTTTGAATCTGGATAATGTTAATATGAACCAGAACTTTTACATTATTTACTTGGCATTTAAAGTGTTTTCTTTTACTTGTTTAATTCGGATTAGTTGAAGAATCCTCTAGGTATTTGCTTGTTATTGTATAACAAACAAATAGGGGGAGATTGAAAGGCATATGACTCAGCCTATTCGTAGTTCGAGGATCCTAATCCAATTAAACTAGATTGTAATAAGTAAATAATATCAACTGTCACAGGAATCTCAAAAGATGATAACCGTCAGAAGAAAAATCAACAAGTCAATCTATAGTTTTGATGTTTTACACTGGAAGAAGATTCAGATATCTGATCAGGCCTCAAGGTAGCATTGAAACAAGTGGATTCATTTAAGAAGACAGAGATTTCTATTAGTGACAAGAAACAATTTCAGTACCGAATGATTGATGAGAGTGAAGAGTATAAAAAGACCACAGTGTTAAAGTCACGATGAAGAACAGAGATTGGAGTTAGTCGTTCATGAACCAGACAGTACATCGAGCGTCAACATCATGCCAATGTATGTTCATTATCATAATTACGTGGTTTTCAGCAGAGTATTGACTATTAAAGAATTTATATTAATTCTATTTTAATTGATTAAGTCAAGTAATTAAGTTAATAGATAAATTAATTCTATCAGAATTAATATATTTGTTAAAGTGATTATTAGATTAATTAAATAAGAATTAATATGAAAAAGGAATAATTAGTTAAATGATTTTTAATAAGTCATTTAATTAATTATAAACTGAAAAATATGATGATATAACTATCAAACTGATAGTTATACCGATAGTCATATTCAGTTTATAGAAGAGATGGTCATATTCAGTTCAAAGGAGATAGTCATATTTCATTCAAATGAAGAGTTATACCGAATGTTATATTGACATGGAGAGTTATACCGAAAGTCATATTGAGCTGGATTGTTATACCGAAAGTCATATTTAAACTGGACAGTCATATTACATTCAATTGATAGTCATACCGATTGTCATATTAATGTAAAATGATTGTCATATCAGTTTAAACTAAGTAATATGACTATGGCTGTGTATTTAAGGAAGCAGAATGCAGAAGATTAAGAACCAGTCGAGCATAACACAAGAAAAACACACAGCAGCCATTCTCTCTCTCTCTCAAGCTCAAGAACACCTACATATTTAATTCTGTAAATTCAAGTTCATCTCAGTTGTAATATCCTATCCATTGGAACTTGTTTACTTGTGATTCTTGTACTACTAGCGAATTAAGTTTCCTAGTTCACAAATTGATATCTTGATTTTATTAACTAAATTAGCAAAGTTCATGTTGAATTTTCTAATTAGTTATTAATTACTTGATAATCATTTGGACTGATTTTGTAACACCCATCAAGTTAATATATTGTTATATTCAACTTGAAATTTGTGTTATATTATTCCGCACAAAATATTCGTTTAAGTGAAAATTGTTTAACGAATAAATTTTGAGAAAATGGTATAGATTGTATTCAACCCCCCCTTCTACAATCTTATTGGACCTAACAGGTACTCACTGCTTCGGCCTACAGAGGAAGTTTCGAATCATACAATAAAGTTCTTGCTGCTTCAACCAAAGTTCTATTCTTCCTTTCAACTACTCCATTTTGCTGTGGAGTTCTCGGGGCTGAATACTGACGACGTATTCCCTTAGATACACAGAAGTCATTCAGCACTGCGTTTTTGAATTCAGTGCCATTGTCTGATCTAATCGTCTTCACAGTAAGTGTTGAAACATTCTCAATTTGAGTGATGTGATCAATGATTAAGAAAGGTACTTCGTCTTTCGTCATTGCGAACAATACCCATGTATACTTGGAGAAGTCATCCACGATTACCAATGCATATCTTTTCCTAGACAAAGATAGGACATTCACTGGGCCAAACAAATCCATATGAAGAAGTTGCAGAGGCTCAGTAATACTAGAAATTTCTTTGCTTTTATGCGATGCTCGCTTCGACTTTCCCATTTCACAAGCTTCACAGAGTCCTTTCGGAGCGAACTCCATTTGAGGTAGATCTCCCACCAATTCTCGCTTCGCGAGAGCATTCATCGTTTTGAAGTTTAAGTGAGATAGCTTTTTGTGCCATAACCAGCTTTCATCATCCGAGGCTTTGCTGTAGAAACAGGTGACCTCATTCTGATTTGCTGAATCCATGTCTGCAACAAAAAGATCTGCCTTTCGAACTCCTCTCAAAGCTAATGAGCCTTCCTTGATGTGAGTGATTGATACACCTTTCTTGTTGAAGACAATTTCGTAACCTTTGTCACAGAATTGACTGATACTCAACAGATTGTGCTTCAGTCCCTCAACATAGGAAATATCTTCAATGATGACATTACCAGTCTTCAGTTTGCCATATCCCTTTGTCACACCTATGCTGTCATCTCCAAAGGTAACATAAGGGCCAGCCTTCATAACCAACTCTGTAAGCAGGGACTTGTTTCCAGTCATATGCCTCGATGCTCCACTGTCTAGCACCCATATAACTTTATTTCTATTCTGCTTAACGCCCTGCAATGACAGATTGGTTAGACATTCTTCGGAACCCAACTTTGATTGGGCCCGGCTTTTCGATAAGATCGAGAATCAACAGATTTAACAACAGGAGATGCACTTTTCTTAACATTACTAGAGCTTTCGACTTTCTCCTTTCCTTTCTCAGTCTTGACAGATTTGTCAGTCTTAGGAGAAGGTTTGTCACTCCTAACTTTAGGAGGACTGACAGTCTTGGCTCTCACATGCTTTTTCTTGATGTTTGAACTAGCAGCAGTATTTGAGCATGACTGGCTAGATGCATTTGAGCATGACTGGCTAGATGCATTCATTAAATGCACAAAAGTTTGCATGATGTTAAAGGTGCATGGCATACAATTAGGTTGACCACACTGTGCATGATTCTGATGCAGATTATTCATTGTATGTGTGGTAGACATGGCATGTGTAGCAGGAACATTTATGTTAGCTTTACATGCATAAGAAAGATGTTCAGTAGATTTACAGTGATAACATGCTTTCTTTATTCGTTCAGCCTTAACCTCTTTTATGCCTTTTTCTTTCTTTCCTTGTTGTTTAACAGCCTTAGCTCCTAATCCTAGTCTAGATTCATCTCTAGGGAAATTGATTTTAACTTGTTTGATAGGAGTTATAGGTTGTGCTTTCTGGCGATCTTCCATCTCAATCTCATATCTAGCTATTAATTCAGTCTCTTCTTCTTCTATTCTAGGAACAAGATATTTGTAGATAGGTTTGACAGCTGATTTAAGAATGCTAGGTGTTTCCTTTTTCAGGTCACTGGAACTAGGGTCAATAGGTCTCTTTCCTTCTTTCTTAGGAAGGTCAGAATAATCAAGTCCTATACCTACTCCAGTTATCTTCTCAAATGTGTCATTATCTACATACACTTTACTAGAAGCTAGTTTGTAAGCTTCGCATTTAGTTTCTAACTCAGCTAGTTTGTCCCTAAGACATGCTTCTACTTCTTCCTTAAGGACGAGCTTGTGTTCCAGAGATTTAATAAAGTCTCTTAGGGAAGTATCTACAGTGCTGAAAGGCAGAGTGTGTAAACTTGTAACACTATAACTAATGTAACTCAAACTAAAGGAAAAGATACTTAACCAGAAGACAATCAAGAACAAGAAGTCACAAGAAATCAACACTAAATGAAGACAAGATAATTGATACAATTCAACATGTTAACTATGATCAATCCAAGAAGAAATCATTGAGAGAAGTTCAAGTCAAAGTTGTTCATGCCTCAGTGATTTGAAAAGCCAAGAATCAAGATCATAACTATCAGTATCAATAAGACCAATTGATTTCAAGTGAACAAGAAGGAAAGCAAATATTGGAAAGCCACATTACTAATTGGATATGGTAATTTATTCAAGAAGCAAAAACCCTATCAAGACTAGTCACTTATGAACCAGACCGTTGCATCAAGTGTCAGGACATTGAGAGCAAGTTTATGTCAGTAATAAAGATCCATATTCAAGATCTTGGTGAAGAATAAAGAAGACATGAAGATATCACAAGTTCAAGATGTGCATTGAAGTTTCAAGTTGAAGACCAGAATATTTTCTAAGTACTAAATATTCTAGATGGCCAAGTAGAAGTTTCTAAGTAGAAGTTCTACTTAGAACTTCGAGATGGCTAAGTAGAAATTCTCAAGTAGAAGTTCTACTTAGAGTGCAGCTTCAACATGACACATGGCATCTTCTGATTGGCAGATTTCCAAGCTTTCAAGATAAGGCAAGATTTATGTGGACATCATTGGGCCACGTACATCTTAGTCTTTAAAGACTATAGGACATAGATTACATGTAGTATAAATAGAAGTACTTGTGTAATGTTTTAGTTAGTGAGCAATTCTTGAGAAAAACACAAGAGAAAGAGAGAGAGTGCATTCACAGAGCTTAGTATCATTCACTTCTCTCTGAACTTCTGTTATACTTTGTAATGAATGTTGTAGCAACCCTTTCAAGTTATATATAAGACATATATTCCTTGAATCTGTGTGTTCATTTATTGCATCGTATTTATTGCTTCTCATATTCGAAAAGTTGTATTCACCCCCCCTCTACAACACATTTGGACCTAACAATTGGTATCAGAGCTATATGTTTAACATACAAAACATAGATCCTTGTGTTGAGTAGAAGAATCGTGAGTTTTCATTTTTCAGATCTACTTTTCATTTTCTCGAAAAGTGTGTTTTAATTCGTTGGTAGTGAAAACTCATCTGAAAAATTATTTAAATACTCCAGGTGTGATTATTTAACTTGGGTGTATTTTAACTAATTTTTGTGAATTTATCTGGGTTTGTTCATATTTGGTGTTCTTGAGTGTTCATCATCTGTTCTTATCAAAGAATACAACCCAACAACTTTTTGATCTCCTTTTCAAAAGTAAAAGAATAAAAAGGTGGTTTTGGACTTTTTGATTTGCTTTATTCGGCCGAAAGTATACAGACATACTCAGTACCTAGCATGTGGGTTAGGTGGGTTAAGTGAGTAAAGCATTCAAAGTCAAAAGGTGTTAAAGAGATAATATTGTTTATTCAATATTAAAGTAATCTGCAGAAAAATTATTCTAAGGACAAAAGTTCTACATAGAATTTCTACTTGAGAATTTCTACATAGAATTTCTACTTGAGAATTTCTACATAGAATTTCGACCTGGACAATTTCTACTTGGTGATTTCGACTTGAGCAAAATTTCTACTTAGAGAAATTTCGACTTAGGCAAAAGTTCTACATAAATATTCTACATAGCCTAGTCTTGGGTACTTAGAAACTTTTAGTGACCAGAATTGAGATGGCTCCTAAAAATGCATTCAAGATCCCAATGTTCAACAAAGATCACTATGAAGAATGGGTTTTCAGAATGAGACTATATCTAGAGACTGTTAACCCTGAATATCTGGAAGTCCTTGACAAGGGTAAATTTGTCCCAATGGTGGTTATTCCTTCACATACGGAAGGAGGAGTGGTTATACCACCTCGGTCTGAGCCTAAAAAGGTCTCGGAGTTTTCGGATGCTGATAAGGAACAAATAGCTTGTGATACTGCCGTTCGACAAACCTTGATGGAATCTCTTGATCATGAAATGTTTAATATAGTCAAAGGTCTGACTACAGCGAAGAAGATTTGGGACAAGATAGAAGTTGTCATGGAAGGATCTGCAGAGGTCAGAAGCAACAAGACACTCATACTCAAGATGGAGTATGACACCTTTAGAATAAGGAAAGGAGAAGGCATAACAGATGTCTACCTACGATTCAGTCAGTTGGTATTGGATTTGAATCTGAGAGGTGTAACTCTCCCCATGGTTGAGACTAATATGAGATATCTGAGGAACCAGCCAAAAAGCATTGAACATAGGGTCTACGCAATAAGAGAAACCAGAGATTTGCATACAACTTCTCTGGAAGAATATTATGGAATATTAAAGACCTATGAGCTGGAAACACTTCAAGATCAAGCATGGGACAATGATTCAAAGGGAAAAGAAAGTGCATCAGGATTAGTTGCTGATGAGGAAGAGTCTAAGAAGGCAATGGTTGCAGCAAAGCCTAAATCATCACTTGCACCACATCAAGTTGATAATGATGACGAGTGCGCATCTGACAGTGATGATGACTACTACACCCAAGAAGAGCTGGGCAACATGGACGATAGTGTCGTGGCATACATGGCAAGGAAGTTCAGCAACATGAGATTTAGAAAGAGCAACCGACCACAGAGAAAATCTTCATCTTATTATCGGGCTGCTAGGGGTAGTGGTAGTTCGTCAGGCTACAAAGGAAAAGGCAAGAATACCAGCTACAAATCTCCTTTGGATTTCAAAATAAAGTTCAAATGCTATAATTGTGGTGAAGCTGGACACTTTGCCTCGGACTGCAAAAAGCCTAAACAGACTTATCCAAAAGAGACATTTGAAGCTCTCAAAAGCAACTATGAAGCACTGTTGAAGGAAAGACATGGAAAACGAGCTTTATTGGTGACAGAAGGAAGAGCTTGGGATGATTCAGATGAGGAAGATGTTACTCATGTAGCAAACTTTGCCCTCATGGCTGAGACATCAGAGGAACCAGAGGTACCAGTTCTGACTCTTAAAGTAGAAATGTCTATTGATGATTATAAGGAACAGAACGGGGCTCTTAGTGAAGAGATCTATATGTTGTGCAAAAGCCTAGACTCTTCTCAAAAGGAACAGAAAACACTTGTTGCCAAATGCAGAATGCTTGAGGCAAAAGTGGAAGAGCTAGAGGCTGCTTGCACTGTAGATACTTCCCTAAGAGACTTTATTAAATCTCTGGAACACAAGCTCGTCCTTAAGGAGGAAGTAGAAGCATGTCTTAGGAACAATCTAGCTGAGTTAGAAACAAAATGCGAAGCTTACAAACTAGCTGCTAGTAAAGTGTATGTAGATAATGACACATTTAAGAAAATAACTGGAGTAGGTATAGGACTTGATTATTCTGACCTTCCTAAGAAAGAAGGAAAGAGACCTATTGACCCTAGTTCCAGTGACCTTAAAAAGGAAACACCTAGAATTCTTAAATCGGCTGTCAAACCTATCTACAAACATCTTGTTCCTAGAATAGAAGATGAAGAGACTGAATTGATAGCTAGATATGAGATTGAGATGGAAGATCGCCAGAAAGAACAACCTACAACTCCTATCAAACAAGTGAAAATCAATTTCCCTAGAGATGAATCTAGACTAGGATTAGGAGCTAAGGCTGTTAAGCAACAAGGAAAGAGAGAGAAAGGCATAAAAGAGGTTAAGGCTGAACGAATAAAGAAAGCATGTTATCATTGTAAATCTACTGAACATCTTTCTTATGCATGCAAAGCTAACATGAATGTTCCTGCTGCACATGCCATGCCTATCACACATACAATGAATAATCTGCATCAGAATCATGCACAGTGTGGTCAACCTAATTGTATGCCATGCACTTTTAACATCATGCAAACTTTTGTGCATTTAATGAATGCATCTAGCCAGTCATGCTCAAATACTGTTGCTAGTTCAAATATCAAGAAAAAGTATGGGAGAGCCAAGACTGTCAGTCCTCCTAAAGTTAGGAGTGACAAACCTTCTCCTAAGACTGACAAATCTGTCAAGTCTGAGAAAGGAAAGGAGATAGTCGAAAGCTCTAGTAATGTGAAGAAAAGTGCATCTCCTGTTGTTAAATCTGTTGATTCTCGATCTTATCGAAAAGCCGGGCCCAATCAAAGTTGGGTTCCGAAGAATGTCTAACCAATCTGTCATTGCAGGGCGTTAAGCAGAATAGAAATAAAGTCATATGGGTGCTAGACAGTGGAGCATCGAGGCATATGACTGGAAACAAGTCCCTGCTTACAGAGTTGGTTATGAAGGCTGGCCCTTATGTTACCTTTGGAGATGACAGCATAGGTGTGACAAAGGGATATGGCAAACTGAAAACTGGCAATGTCATCATAGAAGATATTTCCTATGTTGAGGGACTAAAGCACAATCTGTTGAGTATTAGTCAATTCTGTGACAAAGGTTACGAAGTTGTCTTCAACAAGAAAGGTGTATCAATCACTCACATCAAGGAAGGCTCACTAGCTTTGAGAGGAGTTCGAAAGGTAGATCTTTTTGTTGCAGATATGGATTCAGCAAATCAGAATGAGGTCACCTGTTTCTACAGCAAAGCCTCGGATGATGAAAGCTGGTTATGGCACAAAAAGTTATCTCACTTAAACTTCAAAACGATGAATGCTCTCGCGAGGCGAGAATTGGTGAGAGATCTACCTCAAATGGAGTTCGCTCCGAAAGGACTCTGTGAAGCTTGTGAAATGGGAAAGTCGAAGCGAGCATCGCATAAAAGCAAAGAAATTTCTAGTATTACTGAGCCTCTGCAACTTCTTCATATGGATTTGTTTGGCCCAGTGAATGTCCTATCTTTGTCTAGGAAAAGATATGCTTTGGTAATCGTGGATGACTTCTCCAAGTATACATGGGTATTGTTCGCAATGACGAAAGACGAAGTACCTTTCTTAATCATTGATCATATCACTCAAATTGAGAATGTTTCAACACTTACTGTGAAGACGATTAGATCAGACAATGGCACTGAATTCAAAAACGCAGTGCTAAATGACTTCTGTGTATCTAAGGGAATACGTCGTCAGTATTCAGGCCCGAGAACTCCACAGCAAAATGGAGTAGTTGAAAGGAAGAATAGAACTTTGGTTGAAGCAGCAAGAACTTTGTTGTATGATTCAAAACTTCCTTTGTATTTCTGGGCCGAAGCAGTGAGTACCGCTTGTTACACTCAAAATAGAACCTTGATCATAAAAGATAAAGAAAAGACACCATGTGAGCTAATGAACAACAGAAGACCAACAATCAAATACTTTCATGTCTTCGGAGCAAAATGCTATGTGCTTATAGATGATGAAAATCTAGGCAAGTTTGCAGCAAAAGCTCGTGAAGGAATCTTTGTTGGTTACTCTACAGACGTGGTGGCAGTTTATAGAGTGTTCTTGGTGAATGATCGAAAAGTGACTGAAAGTTACAACGTCAGATTCGACGATACCAAACTCTCATCAATTTCAAGAGATTCTAGTGAACCTGAGTCCCTAAAATTTCAGAATCTGGACTTAGAAGATCTTGAAGATGAACCTGAGTTGGTTGTTCCATTAAATGTTCCAAGTGTACGTGAAGAACCTGAGTCTAGTGAACAAGCTAATTCTACAAGATCAGGAGAGACTTCTTCAGTACCAACCGGTAACAACTCAGGGGGAGTAAATAGCAGCTCAAGGACTACGGTTCAAGGCTCGAGTCGAGTTGACTATAGTTCTGTAGGAGCTGGCACTAACTCAGGGGGAGTTAGTGAAAATAATCAAAGTAGTCAGCACCCCAACTCAGAAAGTCAAGCTGAATCATCAAGACAATTTCCAGGTGAACGGGTATGGAATAGAGACCATCCGTTTGAGTTAATTATTGGTGATCCAGATGCTGGTGTGACTACTAGAAGAACTGCAAGAGCTGACATGGATAATATCTCCTTATATTCTGGGTTCTTATCCAAGCTTGAACCTAAAGAAATAGAAGAAGCTCTTGGCGATGCTGATTGGGTGATTGCAATGCAAGAGGAACTCAATCAGTTTGAAAGGCAGAAAGTTTGGAAACTGGTACCCCGACCAAAGAACATATCCGTAATTGGAGCTAGGTGGGTATTCAGAAATAAACTGGATGAAAACGGACTTGTAACACGAAACAAGGCTCGTTTGGTTGCAAAAGGTTATTCTCAGCGAGAAGGAATTGATTATGATGAAACCTATGCACCAGTTGCAAGACTTGAGGCAGTCAGGATGTTCTTGGCATTTGCAGCACATAAGAACTTCAAAGTTTTCCAGATGGACGTGAAAAGTGCCTTCCTGAACGGAGAGTTAGAAGAAGAAGTGTATCTGGAACAGCCGCCTGGCTTCGTTGATCCAGAACATGCAGACTTTGTGTATCTACTCTTCAAATCTGTCTATGGCCTCAGGCAATCCGCAAGACGATGGTATGAAACCATATCCTTATTCTTAATTGAAAATGGTTTTGTTAGGGGAGTAATTGATAAAACATTGTTCTATAAAGTTGTGAGAAATGACTTAATACTTGTTCAAGTATATGTGGACGATATTATTTTTGGGTCATCAAATGAGCGCTTGTGCGAGAAATTTGCCAAGCTTATGCAGGAAAAATATGAGATGAGCATGATGGGAGAGCTGTCCTTCTTCCTTGGATTACAGATCAGTCAGAGAAAAGATGGTATCTTTATCTGTCAATCCAAGTACGTCAAAGATTTACTCAAGAAGTATAATCTAGAAGATGCATCAGCAGCTAAGACTCCCATGGCAACAGCCACGAAGCTTGATGAAGACAAATCAGGTAAATCAGTTGACATCACAAGCTATCGAGGTATGATTGGCTCACTCCTCTATTTAACTGCAAGTAGACCCGATATAATGTTCGCAACTTGTTTATGTGCAAGGTTCCAAGCGGATCCTAGAGAATCACATCTCGTAGCCGTCAAAAGAATTTTTAGGTATCTCAAGGGCACACCAAATCTAGGGATTTGGTACCCAAGAGATACAGGTTTTAATCTTATTGGCTATTCGGATTCAGACTATGCAGGTTGCAGGATTGATAGGAAAAGCACATCTGGTGCTTGCCAATTCCTTGGCAGAAGATTGGTGTCCTGGCAAAGTAAAAAGCAACATACAGTATCTACTTCTACTGCTGAAGCTGAGTACATTGCTGCTGGAAGCTGTGTAGCTCAAATACTGTGGATGAGGAACCAATTGAAGGATTATGGCATGGAGCACAAGAAAATTCCAATCATGTGTGACAACACAAGTGCCATTGCCATAACCAACAATCCTGTAGATCATTCAAGAACCAAGCATATTGACATCAGGTATCATTTCATAAGAGAACATGTCGAGGAGGGGACTGTGGAGCTACATTTTGTGCCCACAATGCAACAAATTGCAGATATATTCACCAAACCTCTTGATGAAGTAACATTCAATAGGTTGGTTGGTGAATTGGGAATGCTTAACACAAGTTAGTAAAGCCTTCTATCTGTAAAATCCATGTTTATGTTTGTATGTGCAAGCTAATCAATCATTATGTGCTTAGACTTTAAAATGCCTAATTAATGATTGTTATAGTTTGCATATAGTGTGATTTTGCATAAATTCCTTGTGTTTTAAGTGTCTTTTATAGCACAAATCTGTGAATTTATGCTTGTTAGATTGCATGATCATAGGGGGAGTTAAATTCATAATATTCTAAATATTGCATAAGTTTTAGATGAATCTACCTTTGAGTTTCATGTAATTAGAGGCCTTAGAATTAAAAAACTTCAATTTCGAGTTAGGTTCTATCTCGAAACTCATCTAGAAATTCGACTTGAATTTCGACTTAATCTGTCAGAGTGAAGTTTTTGAAAAATTCTAAGTCTGGGAAGAATTTCGAGTTGGCTATCTCGAAATTCATCTCGAAATTCGACTTAGAGTTCGAGTTCGAGTTACCAGTGTGCCTAGTTCTATCTTCAAAATATTCGAGATAAAGTCTATCTCGAATTTTATCTCAAAAGTTGAGATGAGGTTTCCATTAAGGGAATATTTTGAAAAGAACTGAGAATTAACTTCGAGTTAGTCTATCTCGAAACTCAACTCGAATTTCGACTTGATGTTCGAGATAGAATTCTCAGTTAAGCTAAAGGGAATTTTTCGAGTTACACTCCTAACTCGAAACATATCTTGAATTACCCTGTACTTTTTGGTTCAAGGGGGTATTTTGGAAAGAATTTGAGATTAACTTCGAGTTAGTCTATCTCGAAACTCAACTCGAATTTCGACTTGATGTTCGAGATAGAGCTCTTAGTCTATCTCGAAACTCAACTCGAATTTCGACTTGATGTTCGAGATAGACTTCTAACTCGAAAAGTATCTTGAATTTCCCTATTTTTTCAAGAGGGGATTTTTCCAAGTTTACTACATATCATAAATGTTCGAGATAGGATTTTCCTATAGTTTCTGCTGAAAAATTGGTTAAAGTGTTCATTTGTGCTTAATTGTTCGAGTTAACTTCTATCTCGAACTTTATCTCGAAGTTCGACTTGATGTTCGAGATTGAGATGTTCGAGATAGAAATGTTCGAGATAGAATTCGACTTAGATGTTCCCTGTATGGACTTGGTAATTTTCACTCTTTTTAACAGGGACATTTTTGTCATTTCACATTCACCTATATATACATCTCTAACTCGATGCCCAATTCACTTTACCTAATTTCTTTTTCACAGCAGCCGTTTCACAAGAACAGTGCGATTTCACAGACTTCATACTATTAACCCGTGTTTTTGTGATTAAACTCATACTAATCACGAATTACTGCCAAAATTTTGACTGATATTCACTGTGTTATCATTAATCATTGTGATACTGTGTTTTGTAACCGCATATACACGCGCATATACATACACACAAACATCAAGTTTTGTGTATCTGTTCAAAACACGAATTCATATTCTCCACATATACACACGATTTCACTGATAAACACACGAATATTCATCTTTGTTGAATATTCAGATCTAGTAATTGGCTGTTCATATTCCGTAGTTTAAATTTTCAGACTATCTTTTGATATTCTCGAAAAATTAAAAGGAATAAAACTGAGTAATTCGTAAATTATTTGTTTTTCAAAATTAAACACAAATCACATCTTTTTAAAGAAAAACATTTAAATAAAAAAAAAATGGCTCACCAATTTTCACTTGCTAAAAACAATTTTTATAATATTTCTACGAAAATTGGTGATCAACTCCCGCGGTTTAAGTTTTGGATACGATTTCTCAATTTGTACTCCAAAGCTAGCCATGCTTTTACTGCTAAACCTACACTAGTACATGATGCTTTACAGCAATTATGGACTAGTGCGGTTACTTTTGGGAGCAAATCGACCCCCTTAGGTTTCAGGTTTACCTTAGCGGGTCAGGAATATGAGGTGACTGAAGAGATTGTCAACAGAGTTCTGGGATTCCCAATTAAAGATGCTTATGATCCAGAACCTACAGCTACAGAACGCCTCAGATTCTTTGAAGAAATTGGATGTTATCCTCCGAAAGGCCCAATCACAGGAAATATCCAAAAGCAATTCTTCCATGTGGAATGGAATTACTTTTTCGAGGCCATCACAAGATGTTTTCGGGCACGCGAAAAAGACTTTCATCAAATTCCAATTCCAATGCAAACCTTTGCAGTTGCCCTAGCAAGAGAACTAGATATAAATTATGGACGCATCGTTCTCTCTGAGATAGTGGCCTCAATGGGATCTCTTGCAAGCAGAGACCTCACTACAGCTGATGTTGTCTGCTGGTTTCCTCGGTTCCTTCAAATGCTCATTAATGACCTAATACCGAAGGATGCTTTTGCTGTTAGACAGAGATTTGTCGGAAGCCCAACATCTGCATCGCTAGGGATGGGCACTAAGTCACTTTCAACCATTGCTAATCAGGATAAACATCAAGGTAAACCAATGTCAATTCCTGAAAATATACAAATGTGGCTTAGATATGATGCAGGAGTTACCAATTTGGAGGCATCATCACAAGTTTCTTCACATGCTCAGAATCCATCTGTTCATGCTGAGGCATTTGATGAGAGTCCTGATGAGGAAAACGATGATGCACAAGGTAATCAATCAGGTAATCTCTCCCTGCATACTATTCATTCCTCCTCCTATGTATCTGATTCCGCGACCCAAGAGACTGCTAACCCGCAGGATCTATCCCAGGGTGAGAGCTACATTTCTGAGTCCAATACACATTCTTATTCTCTTTCACCCTTGTTAACGGAAGTCAGAAAGCCAGCACGTGTATATGTAGAAGATGATGAGGAGAATGAACCCGAAGAGCAGCAACTTATTCGAAAGAAAGCCAAACTTTTCCACGCTGCTACTTCACAACCACAGTCAAACCCTAGTGTGTCACACGCAACCACTCCACCTCACGAGAGTGGTTCTCCCTTTAAACAGTCTACACATAGGGATTTTGATGACAATTATGTACCTTTTGATGATCCTGTTGCTTCAAAAGGACATGGAGTTTTAACAACTTCAGCCGTACCTTCACCGGTACGAACTGATGCTGCAAAGAGGATCGGTTCTAATGTCGTACAAGAACACTTTGCAGCCGCTCAGCCTGAGATTCCAACTCAGGACATAACAGACATAGATCCCGTAACTGCCAATTATTTTGCTTATCAAATTTCTGCAGGTACTGCTTCATATTTCGGATCAATAATTGAAGACATACACGAGCGTGAGACAGGGAGTGTGTGTGAGAGGTTAGGGAGAGAGGGACCTTCATTTTCAAGGCCCGAAACCGAGCGCCAAATACCAAAGCGAGGTCACTTAAACCAAACACCGTCCCTTAACATTGAAAATCTTGATACGCGTATGACTTCTATGGAAAATCAGATGAGGCAGTTCGGACAGACGATGGGGCAGTTCGGGATGAATATTGGAAACAATCAAAGGGCTCTAGACGACTACGTAGCAAGAATGGCAAGTCAAGCTACAGCTTTTGATGATTTGACAAATAAGGTCAATGACTTGGGCCATGCTGGTGGTGTCTTGGGAAGCACTCTCAATGAGAGGATGGGGGCATTGGAGTCTACAATGCATACAATGGCTGTGGAAATCAGTAGAATGATGTTCGCAGTCAGGAGTTTTGTGCCCCCGGAGTGCTTCGACTCACAACAACCTCCCCCCGATGCTGGTGCAGGTGGTGCTAGTGGAGCGGGAGCCTCTGGTTCTGGTTTTGGAGGTTCCTATGCAGCTGGTGGATCTGAAGACCAAGGTGGAGCTCAGGATAACTCACCTAAAGGGGAGAGTGGAAAGGAGACGAGACAGCAGGCAGTTCACATCGAAGAAATTGAAGAACCCGCTGATCTTGTCAAGGAACCAGAAGTTGAGCCGTCTGTTGATCAAGAGGCTCTGAGGATGAGAAAGGGTAAGGCAGTAATGGTTGATGAACCATTTGTTGACCTGAGTCATCAGGAAACAGTACAGGAGGTACTTGACTCAGATTCTGACATGGAAGACGTACCGTTGGCACACGCTATAAAAAGATCTTTGAAGGAACAAGGTGGAGGTGCTGGAATGTCTTCCGGAATGCCTGAAGAATTTCCTGTTGATGAGGAAACCCTTAAAGCTCAACAGTTAGCCTTGGAACAAGCTCAGTTCCATAAAATGAAGATGATGCAAGAACATGCTGCATTCCTAGAAAAGAAGGTGGAGCTACAAGGGAAGCAGTATGATCATGAGCTTGCAAGGCTAGCTGATCCTCAAGTTGATCTGGACAAACGAAGGATAGGGCAGAAATGGGATGAAGCAAGGAAAATAATGATGGGACCCTGTGCGAAAGGAGTTCATAACAAAGATGCAGATGATCTGTTCTACAACTTGAATTTGCAGAATCCAATGACTGGGGACTATATAAATGCTTTGAAGAGATTAATTTCTAAAGTCAGGGTTGGATACAATGCAAATCTTAAGGAGTGGCAGGTTATCTTGTCTTTGGTAGAAGGAGTCCCAACATCTTTCTTATATGTGGATGACCAATTCATAATGAGAAGATCTGCGTCAGAGTTGTTCTTGCTAGCGACTAAAATTCAATACTCTCAATCTGAGGAGCTAAGCATTCTGTACATGGATCAGTTAATGCAGCTAGCAGAGGACAAGGGTCCAGAATTCTCAGCATATCCAAATTTTGTCCGGATGGTAGTTGACGGAAAGATGAAGAGGGTTAGCATGGAGGAAAATGATCTAATGGAGCTTTCAGTAGAATCTCTCAAAGCTGTCTGTAGACAAATGATGAGTAAGGGATTCGCTTCTGAGCTTAAAGATAAATCCGTGAAGATCATTGAAAGAGTTATATTCAAGAAGAGCAATGAGGTGTGGAAGTGTGATGTCATTGCTCCAAACCCTCTTGATGACGTGAAGATTGAGCCGGAGCTGATAGAGAAGAAATGGAATATTCTTCAAGCTATGAAGAATGTAGATGAAGCTCTGACTCTTCCTTCTGGAGCACTAGAACAAGGAGAAATAAGGGAGGCTATTGGTGTTCCAGGAAGTGATAGTGTATAATGGATACACGCTTATGTTGAAGATACAGCTGATGCCTTAGTATTCATAGATGCAGACCAGAATCAAACAATCTTGCATATGAGTAGACAATGGCTGCTACGGACTCAAGATGCTGCATTTCTGGAGAGAGTATTATATGTATTCAAATGGGGCGAAGTGGAAGACAAGTATGTGGAAGAAAAGCAGAGACTCATGAGTTACCTGTCTGAAGTAGTAGTGGAAAAGAAGCGAATGGAGCGAGATGCGGCTAGTGTACACAATACTAACCATGTCAAGGGCTACCCCAAGATGATCTATTGTCAGTTTAAAGCTGATAAAACACATTGGAAATCTCAGCTCATCATGAAGAACTTTGAGGATATTCCAAAGATCAGGACTACTCAGGAGGTGGACAAACTCAGAAGGCTTTTCAAACATCCTTATCCAGAGCCCAAGAACCCTCTAGAAATGGAAGCTGTAAGTCTGTTGAATGCTAGGTGGAAGCAGCTTAAAGATCTAGTGTACAAGAAAGAACAGCAGCAGAAGGAGAAGCGCAAAAGGCAGAAAGAAGAGAGAGACCAAGCTGCTGAAGCTAGAAAGAGGAAACGGAATTAGGGTTAAAGGTCAGAGTGGTGTGAACTTGAAGTTGGAAAAACTTCATGTCTTTCGGTTGCTTTAACTCACTTGAGGAAAATTCACCTTAGAGTGAATCCAATAAGGTGATACAAGTTTGACTAAAAGGTATGAAATAATCCAGGTGATAGGAATCACTCAAATGATCTTTAATTCGAAGTTCGAATTCTGTTTCTAGTTTAAGTTCTTTGTATTGGTTTCATGTAAATTTCAATTGTAAATTATTCAAGACTGTAATGTTAATTATCTTTTCTCGTCTCATTGTTTAGTTGAGTTATCCTTCATTAATTTGAATGTCATTGTTAGACAATCAAATTGGGGGAGATTGAAAGGCAGAGTGTGTAAACTTGTAACACTATAACTAATGTAACTCAAACTAAAGGAAAAGGTACTTAACCAGAAGACAATCAAGAACAAGAAGTCACAAGAAATCAACACTAAATGAAGACAAGATAATTGATACAATTCAACATGTTAACTATGATCAATCCAAGAAGAAATCATTGAGAGAAGTTCAAGTCAAAGTTGTTCATGCCTCAGTGATTTGAAAAGCCAAGAATCAAGATCATAACTATCAGTATCAATAAGACCAATTGACTTCAAGTGAACAAGAAGGAAAGCAAATATTGGAAAGCCACATTACTAATTGGATATGGTAATTTATTCAAGAAGCAAAAACCCTATCAAGACTAGTCACTTATGAACCAGACCGTTGCATCAAGTGTCAGGACATTGAGAGCAAGTTTATGTCAGTAATAAAGATCCATATTCAAGAGCTTGGTGAAGAATAAAGAAGACATGAAGATATCACAAGTTCAAGATGTGCATTGAAGTTTCAAGTTGAAGACCAGAATATTTTCTAAGTACTAAATATTCTAGATGGCCAAGTAGAAGTTTCTAAGTAGAAGTTCTACTTAGAACTTCGAGATGGCTAAGTAGAAATTCTCAAGTAGAAGTTCTACTTAGAGTGCAGCTTCAACATGACACATGGCATCTTCTGATTGGCAGATTTCCAAGCTTTCAAGATAAGGCAAGATTTATGTGGACATCATTGGGCCACGTACATCTTAGTCTTTAAAGACTACAGGACATAGATTACATGTAGTATAAATAGAAGTACTTGTGTAATGTTTTAGTTAGTGAGCAATTCTTGAGAAAAACACAAGAGAAAGAGAGAGAGTGCATTCACAGAGCTTAGTATCATTCACTTCTCTCTGAACTTCTGTTATACTTTGTAATGAATGTTGTAGCAACCCTTTCAAGTTATATATAAGACATATATTCCTTGAATCTGTGTGTTCATTTATTGCATCGTATTTATTGCTTCTCATATTCGAAAAGTTGTATTCACCCCCCCTCTACAACACATTTGGACCTAACAAGTGCAAGCAGCCTCTAACTCTTCCACTTTTGCCTCAAGCATTCTGCTTTTGGCAACAAGTGTTTTCTGTTCCTTTTGAGAAGAGTCTAGACTTTTGCACAACATATAGATCTCTTCACTAAGAGCCCCGTTCTGTTCCTTATAATCATCAATGGACATTTCTACTTTAAGGGTTAGAACTGGTACCTCTGGTTCCTCTGATGTCTCAGCCATGAGGGCAAAGTTTGCTACATGAGTAACATCTTCCTCATCTGAATCATTCCAAGCTCTTCCTTCTGTCACCAATAAAGCTCGTTTTCCATGTCTTTCCTTCACCAGCGATTCATACTTGCTTTTGAGGGCTTCATATGTCTCTTTTGGATAAGTCTGTTTAGGCTTTTTGCAGTCCGAGGCAAAATGTCCAGCTTCACCACAATTATAGCATTTGAACTTCATTTTGAAATCCAACGGAGATTTGTAGCTGGTATTCTTGCCTTTACCTTGGTAGCCTGACGAACTACCACCACCCCTAGCAGCCCAATAGAAAGATGAAGACTTTCTCTGTGGTCGGTTGCTCTTTCTGAATCTCATGTTGCTGAACTTCCTTGCCATGTATGCCACGACACTATCGTCCATGTTGTCCAGCTCTTCTTGGGTGTAGTAGTCATCATCACTGTTAGATGTGCACTCGTCATCATTATCAACTTGATGTGGTGCAAGTGATGATTTAGGCTTTGCTGCAACCATTGCCTTCTTAGACTCTTCCTCATCAGTAACTAATCCTGATGCAGTTTCTTTTCCTTTTGAATCATTGTCCCATGCTTGATCTTGAAGTGTTTCCAGCTCATAGGTCTTTAATATTCCATAATATTCTTCCAGAGAAGTTGTATGCAAATCTCTGGTTTCTCTTATTGTGTAGACCCTATGTTCAATGCTTTTTGGCTGGTTCCTCAGATATCTCGTATTAGTCTCAACCATGGGGAGAGTTACACCTCTCAGATTCAAATCCAATACCAACTGACTGAATCGTAGATAGACGTCTGTTATGCCTTCTCCTTTCCTTATTCTAAATGTGTCATACTCCATCTTGAGTATGAGTGTCTTGTTACTTCTAACCTCTGCAGATCCTTCCATGACAACTTCTATCTTGTCCCAAATCTTCTTCGTTGTAGTCAGACCTTTGACTATGTTGAACATTTCATGATCAAGAGATTCCATCAAGGTTTGTCGTACGGCAGTATCACAAGCTATTTGTTCCTTGTCAGCATCCGAAAAGTCCGCTGCCTTTTTGGGCTCAGACCGAGGTGCTATAACCACCCCTCCTTCCGTATGCGCAGGAATAACCACCATTGGAACGAATTTACCCTTGTCAAGGACTTCCAGATATTCAGGGTTAACAGTCTCTAAATAGAGCCTCATTCTGAAAACCCATTCTTCATAGTGATCTCGGTTGAACATTGGGATCTTGAATGCATTTTTAGGAGCCATTTCAATTCTGGTCACTAAAAGTTTCTAAGTACCCAAGACTAGGCTATGTAGAATATATATGTAGAACTTTTGCCTAAGTCGAAATTTCTCTAAGTAGAAATTTTGCTCAAGTCGAACTTCACCAAGAAGAAATTGTCCAAGTCGAAATTCTATGTAGAAAATCTCAAGTAGAAATTCTATGTAGAACTTTTGTCCTTAGAATAAATTTTCTGCAGATTACTTTAATATTGAATAAACAATATTATCTCTTTAACACCTTTTGACTTTTGATGCTTTACTCACCTAACCCACCTAACCCACTTGCTAGGTACTGAGTATGTCTGTTACACTTTCGGCCGTGAATAATGCAAATCAAAAAGTCCAAAAACACCTTTTTATTCTTTTACTATTGAAAAGGAGATCAAAAAGTTGTTGGGTTGTCTTCGTTGATAAGAACAAATGATGAACACTCAAGAACACCAAATATCAAAGTACCCAGATTAATTCACAAAAATTAATTAAAATACACCCAAGCTAAATAATCACACCTGGAGTATTTAAATAATTTTTCGGATGAGTTTTCACCACAAACGAATTAAAGCTCACTTTTCGAGAAAATGAAAAGTAGATCTAGAAAATGAAAACTCACGATTCTTCTACTAAACACAAGGATCTATGTTTTGTATGTTAAACATATAGCTCTGATACCAATTGTTAGGTCCAAATGTGTTGTAGAGGGGGGGTGAATACAACTTTTCGAATATGAGAAGCAATAAATACGATGCAATAAACGAACACACAGATTCAAGGAATATATGTCTTATATATAACTTGAAGTGGTTGCTACAACATTCATTACAAAGTATAACAGAAGTTCAGAGAGAAGTGAATGATACTAAGCTCTGTGAATGCACTCTCTCTCTTTTTCTTGTGTTTCTCTCAAGAATTGCTCACTAATTAAAACATTACACAAGTACTTCTATTTATACTACATGTAATCTATGTCCTGTAGTCTTCAAAGACTAAGATATACGTGGCCCAATGATGTCCACATAAATCTTGCCTTATCTTGAAAGCTTGGAAATCTGCCAATCAGAAGATGCCATGTGTCATGTTGAAGCTGCACTCTAAGTAGAACTTCTACTTGAGAATTTCTACTTAGCCATCTCGAATTTCTAAGTAGAACTTCTACTTAGAAACTTCTACTTGGTCATCTAGAATATTTAGTACTTAGAAAATATTCTGGTCTTCAACTTGAAACTTCAATGCACATCTTGAACTTGTGATATCTTCATGTCTTCTTTATTCTTCACCAAGCTCTTGAACATGGATCTTTATTACTGACATAAACTTGCTATCAATGTCCTGACACTTGATGCACTGGTCTGGTTCATAAGTGACTAGTCTTGATATTGTTTTTGCTTCTTGAATAAATTACCATATCCAATTAGTAATGTGACTTTCCAATATTTGCTTTCCTTCTTGTTCACTTGAAATCAATTGGTCTTATTGATACTGATAGTTATGATCTTGATTCTTGGCTTTTCAAATCACTGAGGCATGAACAACTTTGACTTGAACTTCTCTCAATGATTTCTTCTTGGCTTGATCATAGTAAACATGTTGAATTTTATCAATTACCTTGTCTTCATTTAGTGTTGATTTCTTTGTGACTTCTTGTTCTTGATTGTCTTCTGGTTAAGTATCTTTTCCTTTAGTTGAGTTACATTAGTTATAGTGTTACAAGTTTACACACTCTGCCTTTCAAGTGTAATATATTGCTATGTATATATATTTGACCGCGTGTCTATCATTTTGCTGAAAAGACTTCTTTACCCCTGACTTTGTAACGACGTTAGTCTCAAATAGACAGCAGTACGCTAAGTGTAAGTAAATCGTTTGTTCAGTATTGCACGTGGTAGATTTTAAAATATGGTATTTCAAGTGGTGTCTTCAGCATAGTTCAGGTACACAAAGTGCACTTTACTCTAAGTAGTGTAGTTTTGTAGAAGTGAAGTCCATAATCTTCAATATAATGTGCACACTAGCTCCCTTTACTGTTAAATTTTTTAAAATATCCAAGAATTTCTTTCTAAAAGGAACTATAAATTGAGAATACAATTTAGTATTCACAAGTTTTAGTGCCATTTTGAATTTAATGAATCATTAGATTGAAAGTAAATTTTTGTGTTCTTGATTTTATGTTATTTCATTATCATAAACATAAATCTATTGCGACAAATAAATCATAAACTTGAAAAATAGTTAGGAAAACATTCACCTTCCTCTATGTATTGTAAACAAAAGATATTTAATGTGATATTATTTTATATAACTAATGCATAACTGTTATATGTGGTAATTATTTAGACACCTTATATCAAAGATTCGGGTAAAATGATTTAATCATAATTGAACTTAGCCCCAATTTGCAAGTAAGTCACTAAACTCAAAAAGCTTGCTAACGGATCACTGAACTAGACTTAACTTGCTATTTAGTCATTGAACACTAAAATATTTGCACAAACGTTATAACTCATCTTTGACTTTAACGGAATTCGTTAGTTTTTTTTTCTTTTTTTAATTTTTTGCATAATTATGTTTAATTCGTTCTTGAGTGTTCTTAGTTGTATAGCTTGTTGTCTGAGGATTACGTACATATTTGTTTCATAATTTTTTGAGTTGAATTCGTAGTTGTTCGGAAAACTTAAATTCCGACACCAACTTAGTTGAATTCGGCGTTTAAGCCGTTGTTTGCATGTTTGGATAATTAGAATCGATTCCTGGAGGCATAAGCTTCGATTTGTGCTAGTTTTTATCAAGTTCTGAGTTCGATTTTAGTGATCGAAAAGTTGCAGGTCACCGAAGTAAGTAGATGAACAGTGTTTTTCGTTCATTCCGTTAGTGCATGTTAATGGCAGTTACCTAAATGCAAGTTTTTTTTATCAATTTAATGAGTTGGCCGCAATCTTTTTAGTTCAGTGACTCACTTGCAAGTTGGGGCTGAGTTCAGTTATAATTAAGCCATTTTACCCTATCGGATTATTGACACTAAAATTTTGCAATATTTGATATGTTTAGAAAAGGAAAAAAATTAAAATTATTTATAATGAATCGATAATGTTTAGCCCTCCGCAAACATGTGTATATTGGAGTTGCTTTGATGCTATGCTTCAAGAAAGAAAAATTAGTATTGCCCCAATTATTTGTTTTTTTTTTGAAACCCCCAATTATTTGTTTTTAGTACATGCAACTTGCAACACTTCGGTCATCAAGAAGTTGACCATGTATATGGACTTCTTCTGACGGGCGATGTAGCCTCCTAAATTTCAGCCCGTACCTGCTCTAGCCCATGAGTAGATAGGCCATTGGTAACTTTGTATAACAAATATATGGGCGTGACAGTTTTTTTATTAAGAAAGCTGTTATATTATTGCTCATAGTCACACATATAGCCTGAAGATCAGTAGGGACAATCCCCCCACTATAACTACGGCCTGATGGAGAACAAACAGACTTCGCCAACAAATTGATGGCCTTGTTCGCATACGGTTTAACAAAGACAACTGAAACATTTTTTAGAGTCGTAATTAAATCCTTACAATCTGAAGTGATCAGACCGAATAGAGAAATCATTTGAAAGGAGCAGCAAATTGCATCGACCAATACCTTACAATCAGATTCCACCACTACCATCCTTTCAAAGCGCTGCTGTTTAATACAACTAAGTGCTTCTAATAAATATTAAAGTATAAGTCCAACTGTTCTTGCCAATCGACAGTCAATGGTTTCATTCCCAGAGTGACACACAGGATAATCGAGTGCGACCTCTACATGACGTCCGTTTAATTGAGTTAAAGTGGGTAAAACTCCGGTACAAGCTCGCCACAGAAGGTTCTTTATTTAATTTGGTGGGAATTTTGAGGTTCCACAAAGACCTCCAAAAACTGGAATTAATGGAGTTAGTAGTGCCAACTCAGCTATACACAGTACTACTCTTTCTGCTGACATGTCATCTAGCTGTCATCCAGCTCATTCATTCTGTTGTAACAAACTTTCCCGTTTTTCTTTATTAGAGACTAGTTAGAACAGATAGATGGTAGATTGTATATATACATAAGAGCTAGCATGATTTCTGTAACTTTCTCTCTTTAGTAAATAAAAATCAGTTTTCATTTCATCTTCTCTTCAACCAAATAACATGGTATCAGAGCTTGTGTGTACGATCTTTGATCTCCGGTGACATTTCCGGTGATTAGTGTTCAATTTCTTAATCAATACTCCGATCAGAGCTTGTGTTATCATTGTTTTGAAGCATACGTTGATGATAAACATCGTTGATATCTTCATCTACGAAACTCAAACTCATCAGGTGTCATCAATTTCATCTTTTATTCTGTGATTTGTGTTCTGTTTCGTAATAGTATAAGATCGATTATCTCTATAATTTCTTACGAGTTCAACAATGTTCTTATGCGTCTTATCTGTTTGATAATTGTGCTAAACGAAACTGTGTTCTTAAATTTGTTCTTCAATATTCTTGATCGACAATAGATAAACACTTTTCTTATCTGCAAAACAAATCAAGAGTTTGTTTCATCAAATTCTCTGAATTCTGTTGGTTTTTGAGTATTTTGTTCTTCCTAATCTTGATTGTTCTTTAATCCTAAATCTATGGCTTCACGTTCTTCTCAAACTTCTCAAACAAATCATGATGTTTCTAGTGTCTACTATATACATCCTTCTGATGCTTCTACTACACAACTTGTCTCTACTAAATTTTCTGGTAATGGATTCCATAATTGGAAGAGATCTATGATGTTAACACTGTCTGCCAAGAATAAACTTGGATTTATCAATGGTACAATACCAGTACCACCTGTGACTTCACATGAATACAAATACTGGCAAAGATGTAACGATTTGGTGATTTCTTGGATCCTGTTTAATCTTGATGATGTAATTGCTAAAAGTGTGTTGTTTATGACAAATGCTAAGGATATCTGGGATGATCTAGAGGGAAGATATGGTTTTGCTTCTATGGCTCAGATTTATTCCCTTGAACAACAGTTATTAGATGTTAAGCAAGGATCAGATACAGTTTCTGAGTTTTTCACAAAGATTAAGACTATTTGGGATGGAATTTCTGATGCTAATCCTTTACCACATTGTACCTGTAATAAGTGCACATCTGATCTTTCTCAAAGGATTAAGAAAAAACAAGAAGAACAGAGAATTCTTCAGTTTATGATGAAGCTGAGTGAACAGTTTTCAACTATTAGGGGCAATGTATTGATGATGCATCCTTTACCTAACATTTCTCAAGTTTATAGAGTATTTGCTCAAGAGGAAAGGCATAAAGAACTTTCACAAATCACTGCTCAAACTGAGTCCATAGCGTTTTATGCTGATAAAAGGAGATTTAATACTCAGAGATCCTTTGTTCAAAGGTCTAATACTTGCATGATTGAGAATTCTGCAACAACTAAGACAGCAAATGCTGGTTTCAATTCTGACAAGAAGACTACTAAGCCTTATTATTTTTGCAACCATTGTAAGATACCAGGCCACAGTATGGAAAGATGCTTCAAAATACATGGTTATCCACCAGGTTTTCAGGCTAAGCAGAATAAGAAGTTTGTTGCAATGTCACATCATTCTATGGACAATACTGGCAATAGTGACATGTATTCTTCAGAAAGCAATTCAACTGTATCTTTGGATCAGTATAATCAACTAATGGAGTTGTACACTAAGCAAACTCAGAATGCAGTTTCTTCTACTGAAGGTGATCCTAAACATGCTTTATTAGCAGGTACTACTTATTGCCTTCTCTCTAATATGAATCAACAGTGGCTTATTGATAGTGGAGCCACTGATCATATATGCCCACATTTAGATGCTTTCACACATTATGAGCCCATTCAAGATTTGGATAGTTATATTACTATTCCTAATGGAAATAGAGTTAAGGTGTTGCATATAGGATCTGTCAAACTGAATGATGAAATCACATTGAATAAGGTTCTACATGTTCCAGAATTTCATTTCAGATTAATCTCTGTTAGCAAACTTTGTACAGATTTGAATTGTCAAGTTACTTTTTCAACTGACAATTGTTTTCTTCAGTGCCTTTCTCAGAAAAGGTTTCAGATTCCTCTTGGTAAAATCACAAGTGGTCTATACAGTGTTGTGGAGGATGCAACCACTTCTTCAAATATCTCATCACTTCCTTCTTTTCCTTCCAATACTGGAATGGCTTGTCTCAGTTCTGTTGAAGCAGTTCAAACTTGGCACCTCAGATTAGGACATTTACCTTTTTCTCAAATCAGACTTATATTTCCTGATCTTCCTATTAAAGCTTGTATAAACTCATGTGTTTGTCAAATTTGTCATGCTGCTAAGCAGACAAGACTTCCTTTTCCTGTTAGTTCTATTAAAACTACAAAACCATTTGAATTGTTACATATTGATTTGTGGGGACCTTATAAAACTCAATCTTTATCTGGTTGTACTCAATTTTTGACAATTGTAGATGATTTTACTCGATTTACATGGGTTCATCTCTTGAAGTTTAAATCTGATGTTGGTCCTGTATTAGAATCTTTTTTTCAATACATTGAGAATCAGTTCAAAACTTCTGTGCTAACTGTTAGGACAGACAATGCATTGGATTTATCAGCAGGGTTTTGTAAGGCTTTGTTTTTAAGAAAGGGGATTGTTCATCAAACCACCTGTGCTTACACTCCACAACAGAATGCAGTTGTGGAGAGAAAACATAGGCATTTATTAGACACTTCAAGGGCTTTGTTCTTACATGCTAAACTTCCTAGTAAATTCTGGGGTGATGCTATTCTTTGTGCTACTTACCTTATAAACAGAATGCCTCTCAAAAGCATAGATTATCAAACTCCTTACTATAGACTATTTCAGACTGCTCCTTCTTTATCACATCTCAAGACATTTGGTTGTCTCTGTTTTGTGTCAACTCATAAACCTAATCGAACTAAGTTTGATCCTAGAGCTACTGCTTGTGTTTTCTTAGGATATAATAATACACAAAAAGGGTACAGAGTTTATGATTTACAAAATCATAATCTTTTTGTTTCTAGAGATGTTCATTTTCTAGAATCTCATTTTCCTTTTCATTTAGTTTCTCATTCTCCTGATACTATATTTCTTCCCACTATTACCTCTCCATCAGATTGTTCTATTCCAAATATTCCACCAGAAGGTTTTCCACCTGATCCTAATTCTAATCTTGTTGATGTTAGTACTGAGTCTTCACAAGTATCTGTTCCTATTGTTAGACAGTCATTGAGAACTAAAAATTCACCATCTTACCTAACAGATTATGTTTGCAATGTTAGTCAAACTACATCATCTTCACACTGGTGTAACCTCATTTCTTCTGATTCTCTTCCTAAACCTATTGTTCTGGATCAATCTATTATTCCCACAGAACCTTCATCTTATCAGGAGGCTTCTACTCATCCACTTTGGATAGAAGCTATGAACAAAGAAATAAAGGCTCTTCAAGATAACAAAACCTGGGAGTTGGTTCCATTGCCTAAAGGTGTTAAACCTATAGGTTTTATGTGGGTCTATAAGGTCAAACTTAATGCTGATGGTACATTAGAGAGATGTAAAGCTCGTTTAGTGGCTAAAGGTTACAATCAGAAATATGGTATTGATTTTTTTGAGACATTCTCTCCTGTTGTCAAGATGAGTACTGTTAGGTGTTTGCTTTCTTTAGCAGCTCATAAGAAGTGGCAGTTGTTTCAATTGGATGTAAATAATGCCTTCCTGCATGGTGATCTGCAGGAAGAGGTATATATGAAAGTTCCAGATGGTATTCTATGTGCTCCTAACATGGTTTGTAGACTAAGAAAATCACTGTATGGTCTTAGACAGTCTTCGAGGAAATGGTTTGAAAAACTTTCTTGTGAATTACTTAATATGGGTTTTGTTCAATCCAAGCAAGACTATAGTCTCTTTATTCACAAATCTGGATCTGAGATTACTATTATGGCAGTGTATGTAGATGATATAATCATCATAGGAAGCAATATTTCACACATTGATTCTGTTAAACATCATTTGGATATAACCTTTAGTATTAAGGATTTGGGGGTGTTGCATTATTTTTTGGGGATTGAGATTAGTTACTTACCTAATGGTATTGCTATGAGTCAGAAAAAATTTACTACTGAGTACAAGACTGTTCTTTTGATCTCACTGTTAAAGCTACTACTCCACTTCCACTTCATCTCAAATTGAAGAGTGATGAGGGTGATTTGTTGTCTGAACCTGATGTTTACAGATCATTGGTGGGTAAATTGAATTTTCTAACCAATACCAGACCTGATTTGAGCTATACAGTTCAGGTCTTGAGTCAATATATGCATAAACCTCGAGATTCTCATATGACAGCCTTAGTTCATACTTTGAGGTATGTTAATCACACAGCTGGACAGGGTATTCTCTTACAGGGTGCTAATCATTTAACATTGCAAGCCTTCTCTGATTCAGATTGGGCCTCTTGTCCAGATTCAAGAAGATCAGTGACTGGTTATGTTTTATTGTTTGGCAATTCACCAATTGTTTGGAAGTCCAAGAAACAGGCTACTGTATCTCGTTCTAGTGTAGAATCTGAATATAGAGCTATGGCCTCGGCTGCTTCAGAGGTCACTTGGACAATTAGGCTTCTTTGCTGAACTTGGTGTAACCAATCTCACTCCAGTTACTTTGCATTGTGATAATCAATCAGCCATTCATATTTCAAAAAATCCGGTCTTTCATGAACGTACCAAGCATATAGAAGTCGATTGTCACTTTACACGGGACAAAGTTTTGGAAGGTTTGATTCAACTTACTTACTTGCCTACTCAACACCAGCTAGCAGATTTGTTTACCAAACAAATTCCTTCACATCAGATGACTTATTTACTTTCCAAGCTGGGATTATATGATCCTCATATAACTCCCACCTTGAGGGGGGCTAATGGAGTTAGTAGTGCCAACTCAGCTATACACAGTACTACTCTTTCTGCTGACATGTCATCTAGCTGTCATCCAGCTCATTCATTCTGTTGTAAGAAACTTTCACGCTTTTCTTTATTAGAGACTAGTTAGAACAGATAGATGGTAGATTTTATATATACATAAGAGCTAGCATGATTTCTGTAACTTTCTCTCTTTAGTAAATAAAAATCAGTTTTCATTTCATCTTCTCTTCAACCAAATAACAGGAATTATTCTGATCATCCCAGCGCCCATGCATTGTGTGAAGGAATTTATACGCACTGTTGACGCTATAGAGTCAATGTATTTCAAGAAGTAAGCAATGCATTTCCAGAAAATTAAACATATTTTAATTTTTTTTAAATACTTTGTCGAAAATAAGATACCATGCGGACACATATATTGGTATGAATATCAGCCCGTGTTTGGGCAATATGGCTTTAAGGAGAAGCGGGCTTTAAGGAGGAAATGCTCCGTTTGGTTAGCCCGGCTTTAAGTCGGCTTTAAGTTAAAAAACTGCTTTAAGTCATAAGTTCCATTTAGGTACTTTTGACTTATGACTTATGGAGTTTTTTTTTTTTTTTTTCACAATTCTTGTAAAGTTTAAATATTATGAATTTAAAATTTTTTTAAGTTAAATTTCACTTTAAGTCAAAATTATTGAACCCCCATCTAACTTTAAGTAAAATTACCCAAATACTTTCATTCAATTTAAAGTAAACAACTTTACTTTATCCTTTAAGTTAAAAACACCTCCATTAAGTCAAAAGCAACTTATTTTAAGCAATGCCAAACACCCTCTATGTTGTATGTCAAAGTTTCTACATCAAAATTTTACTAATATTATTTGTCGTTATATTGTTTTAAATATACTAGTTTAGAACCCCACGCAAAGCACGAGATTACTTTTTAATGATTTTATTATTTCAATGATTTTGAATAATTGTTATATTTTTTATTTTTCAAAAATTTTAAAATATTATGTAATAACATGTGATTGATAAGATTTTATATTTATTTATATTTTTAAAATTAATATTATAGATGTTAATTTTTATGTGTTAGTGATGGAAATCGAAGTATACGTATACAACAATTAGTAAGTAAAAACCAAACTACAAATTATACTATGTTTTATATTTTATATTTTACTATTTTTTTTACTTATTAGGAGCATTTCCAATGACAATAGCTATAATGATTGGCTAATAAAGTTTACTATAGGAAATAGTTAAAAATTTTACCTAAGGGGGATAATTGGAACTCCAATGACCTTAGCTAAATTGATATAATTTTTTCTAAAGGGGGATTTTCGTTTGACAAATATAGCCAATGAGCCATGATTATCTATGATTTTTTTCAAGGAGAATAATGCATTGGAGTGAATTTTTTTTTTTTTCATATTATCTATATCATGCCATATAATATGTCACCTAAGATATTATTACTAAGGGCTCTTCCCCATTGAAAATGCTCTTAGTATTTAGTATAGATGCTATATAAAACTGGAAATCATCTGTTAAACAGTTGCCTTTTTTGTAAAATTTATAGTTTATGGCCTATTTAAATGCATGATATGCTACAGAGCAAATTTTCACTTTAATTACAACACGACTAATCCTAATTACAGGCTTAAATCCTAATGCTTTTTCATATGTCTTAAACGATACATGATAGGTTTTTTCAATTTACTATCTGTTGCGCTTAGACTTGAGAGATGTGGTTGAATTTGAGTTGCTGTGCCAGTTGCGCTTTCTTTGGTTGATGAACCAGTTGTTTATTTGCTTTAGCTGCAACCCCGTCTCCTCTACCAACTTTGCTTTATCATCTTCCTGCTCATAAAACATATGTTGGTGCTCGACGACTCAAATTATAGGTTACAGTTATGATATTGTTTGCTAGACCGTAGACTGTAATTTTTTTGCTATATGAGCCTTTTTTTTGTTTTGTATGACAAGAGTGTTAAACAAGTGTGTACATCATATAAATAAATTCACATAAAAGTAGTTAAAATTATATTTATTATTTCTAAAAGATATCATTTTAAGTTGCTTACAGTTGGGTAAGGCCATTTTGAATGTTGCTGCCACCATTCCTTGAGCACCGAAGTTGTGTCACCAGGTAGTTTACCTGCCCTTCTTTTCCTCATAATCTCTTCTCTAACATTTTTAATCTTTGACCTGAATCCCTGAGAACACATGACATCGTAACGTAGTAAACATTAGGAATTATATACAGCTTGCATTTCTAAGAAATTCAAAATCAAGAATGAAATTGTGATAGCAATAATAAACAAAACATTAGTACAAATTGCAGAGGGAACGTTAACCTGTTTTAGCTCAATCTTCAATTCTTGCCTAACTCTCTCCATGAGGGACCTCTCGGATTCTGTTGGAAGACCGAATCCCATCATGTCATGTGCATCACTCGCCGATTGATTAAAAGAGTAGTCTACATGAAGCTCATCCCCATCATCATCTGACATTGTTGCTCCACTTCCTTCATCTAGAGATACTCCTGCAACATGTATTTCAATTCAAAACGGCTCACTACAATTTTACTTAATTTCTGTGAGTTCAAGTGTATCTTGTCCCATTCCCAGCTATTTCGTGTAAAATGTTTCATTTAGTAGATGTTTATCTCCACAGCTAGAATTCCGGAATCAATATATATTCAGTTTATGATTTAATTTTAAGGATTCAGTTCCAAATTTGATTCATGATTCAGAACTTTGATTTCCTTTGGTCTTCAATGAAAAACCATATAGAGTACATCAACTCATGTATAACATCTGACTGTTATTTCATTATATAGTTACAGATTCGTATTAATTGAAAATCCATGTGTTCTAGTTCTTTCTAACCTGCTATAAATTTCCGACAGATAGCTAGATCCTGTAAATGATGAACAACTGTATGCCCATTGCATAAACAACTCCTGTACTAAAGGGTTGTATAAAACGAGCGTGTGCGTGTTTAAACAACTTATGAAAACTCCTACATGTGGATCATTTGTAACTACTTTGTTAGTGACAAAGTACGTGGAGAAGAGAGAAAAACTAGTATTTTATTATAATAAACTTGTTATCAATTATAAAAGAAGAAGGGCTTATATAGCCAACATCCAACAATAATTAAGGAAATTATCCTAACAAGGAAACCAACATAATAATAGAACTATCCAATGATACGTTAAGATTATATATGTTAACAGTTAGTAGTACCATTTATGGATCTTTAATCCTCAAAAGTTTTCTCATGAGTCACGAGTGGACCAACGTAATTGCCTCACCAAGAAGCACAATCTCATCATGGGTCGTAATCTCATGAAGATGTATTAAAAAAAACAAGACCTCTTCTAAAACTGAGTTGTGATGTAATTCCCTGATCAACTCTACCAAAATTTTAAGACGTTTGTAGAAGACACAAAACAGAGATATGTTATTGACACGTTCGCAACGATCCTGTTTCTCTACTATCGCTTGCCATCCTCAAACCAATCATGTTCAGGGTGTGGTGAGTCTGGTGACTGATTGATTACAAATTACACAAATACAATAATTGTGATCTTTGATAAACAATCAAGCTAGATGGAGGAAACTTGATTCTAGCAAAAACGTACAAGTAATATCCAGAATAAAACATTAATCATAAAGAGTTGAATTATTAAACTGAAAATACAGGCAATATAGCAGTTGGTGTACTAGGTGGTTGATGATGTGGTGACTTTGTTCCCTGACTTATAGACCCAACTAACTCCCAACGCCCCACATAAACCAAATTTTCTTGAGTAGGCCCAACTGCACCCACCCCCCTCTGTACTACAATTCACACAAACTTTCCATTCTACTTTTCTAATTTCTAGCTTATCTTCCTACCAAACGCATCAATCAACTATCCATATAAATTTTATTGGTACGAATCGAGTTGAGTCGAGTCAAGTTTTTTTTAATTCGAATTGATTTGAGCATAAAACATGTTGATGTTGTAGCTCGAAAATCCTTAATAAATACATTGAATCGAACTGAGACATAGTCGAGTTCAAACTTTTGTGAGTACTCTTTGTTGTTCGACTAAATTAGTTTAATCAAGTTAGAATTATTGAATTCAAGAACTTACAAAATAATCATACGAAGATTTGTTAATAGTTTACTGACAAGAGGCCCATGACAATAAAAAGTAGGCATAACAATTAGCAAAAATAAGAATAAAGCACAAGTCTACAATCTTGATAACTTATAATTCAAAAAGAATAGTACCTTGTTCTGACATTTTGTTCTTAATGTTTAAAATGTTTTCATAGCATCAGAAAAATTAATTAGGAAGGCAGGAGAAAAGTGTGTGTACCAGTTAAAGCTTGCAAGTCCTGTTCAATTTGTCGGCAGGCCATGACAGCTTCAACTGCATGAACCCTGACATGTTGCTGCAGTTGTTCTTTAAATGAACACAAAACTAACAAATACTGTGCCTGTAGCAATAACACACATTCATATAAATTACTACCAGAAATTTCGACTTCAGAATAACATTACTATTGGTAATTTGAGAAGAACATCTTACCAAGAAGTTGTCGAGCTCTTGCCTCTGATTCGGAGAAAGAGGATGGTTATTAGTATTATGTTGTGATAGATAAGAGTGAAGAATTTGATGTGATTCAGTAAGCTGAGCTTCTATAATTGGCAACTGGTCAATTGGTGTTGCTACTCTGAGACACGAAACATGGGCTGCTAATACTTGTTCATATAATGGATGATTTGCTATCTCCGCCTTTAGTTGTTGTTGCTCCCCGGAAAATCGATCACCTAAACCACCAATACTACTACCACCACTCCCCAACATTCCCATAACTTGCTCTTCCATTTTTCAAATTCAAATTTACAATAGCTAATCTATTGGATATTTAATTTACTGAGGTATATATATAAGGCAAACGAACAACAAGTTGTGCCGCTGGCCTTTTCTCGATGCCTCGAAAGCTAAACAAAACCTCTTAACCAAAATAGAGGTGATATTTTAACAATAATACAATCTACTTGTACCTATGTGCTAAATGATTTGCATATGGATTAGACTTTTGAACAAAAGAATTTGTAAAGAAATCAAGAACAAGTTGCATGAGGGTACATATACGATGTGTGTGTGAGCGTGTGTCTTAACAGAAGTAGAGTATTTATGAAGAAAACTAGAGATAGTGTTGGCTTGTTGTTGATGTAAAAAGAACTGATGACAGCATACCCTCTAAATATTGGGAACTTCTGACCACTATGATGAAGAGGCTATATATAAATGGGCAGCTATTTAGGTAGGCTAGCTGGTACCATTTCGCACGCTAAAAACAGAGTATTGTAGTAACTTTCTGTTTTATTGTAGTTCATTGAGGAACAGTATTCTCACCTGGAAAAGTAAAATATCAAACACAATTAAGAGGGAGAAAAGCTAAAGAATCATTGCTGTGATGATGAATAAATGATAGGTCAGGTAGAAAAGGGGATCATAGAGATTACAGAGTTATCAGAGTTGTGCATGCACCTGACCAGACATTTGGATTCCAATTTTTGTTTTTTGAGTGTATTTTAGTTTATTCCTCAAAGAAGTAAAAAAAAAAGGGATATTTACAGTAATATATATATTTTCTACTTTCTTTTACATTTTTACTGTTGTTACAATGAGGTTCCAAATGTACACTTTCAGTTTTTTAAAAATATGTTACAAGCAGTTGAGCCTTTTCTCTTTTTACAAATGTACGGCCTTATATAACCGTTGCTCATCTGACATCTCTGCCTTCCTTCTTATTTCTCATCTTCACGAACGCTGCCTTCTTCACGCACTCTCATCTCCAGCGACCTCGAAAGTTTTCCACACTCTCTCTTCACGTTCGAAGCTTATCCTCTACTTCTTCGGCGACCTTGAAAGTTATCCGGTGAGCTCCATCATTCTGTACTCTCTCTCCCTCTTTATCCCTCTCTATCTCTCTCTCTCTCTCTCTCACACACACACGGTTTATTGTTTGGAGTATCGGAGTAATTTTGTGACTATTCAAGGCTTGTTATGTGTATAGAAGTGAAAATAGTTGTTTATGTGTGGTTAAAGTAATTAAATTAGTTGCTAATTGCATTGTGTAATTGTTTTGTTAACTTCATGTGTGATTACAGCCCTAATATATTGTGATTAGTACTCGAAATTGCTAATTTCAGTTTTTTTGTGTTGGAATTGTTGTGGATTTGTGTCTGTATTGTGGATGGTAGAATGTTTGTATAATTGTTGTTGTATTGGGGAACTGGTGGAGTGTGCTGAGGTGTTGTGTGGTTGTAGGTTGAATTGAGATCAGTTTTTGCATTTGTTTTGGTGAATTGAGATCAGTTTGTTAGTTTTTGCATCTGTTTTGATGAATTTAGATCAGTTTGTTAATTGTTTAGATGTTTAAATATTAGCTATTAGTCGAATGAAGTGAATTTTTTGCCTCATTTAGTTATCTTCCATCAGTTTTATACTACGTAGTCGAGGCCCCACAGGGGCAGACATCTTACAATTAAGTTTTGTTTTTTTAATATTAACAATTAATTGATGCATATGTGTTTTGATAGTTTGAAACATGGTTCACACAAGGTTCTCATCTTCCCCAAGTTCAACATTGAAATCAGATATGCCACCAAAACAAAAGATAACTAAAAAATCCAAAGCACCCTTGACAACTAAGAGGGCTAGGGCAGCCATCCAAGATGATCCGGTTTCTATCGATGAGGCTTCCCCGGGTTCAACGTCCAAAACTATAATGCCTTCAAAACGAAAGAACAATACAAAATCCAAGGCAACGGTCAAAGATAAGAGGCCCAAGCTAGCCATCCATGATAATCCTATTCTTATTAATGAGGAATTTTCTGACTCTTATGTATCCTTGTTTGTGATATTAGTACAGGCCCCGCAGGGGTACTTGGCTTAAATGTCTATTTCTATCAAGTGCAACCATATTTGCAGCCTTTGCAACCATGGTTGTAACTTTTGCAAACATGTTTACAAAGGTTGCAAACATGGTTGCAGCTTATAATTATACATTTGTAAAGGCTCACATATGAATCTCACATGGGGTTAAATAGCACTTAGGTCACTCAACAGACTCAAAACTTTCAGTTGGGTCATCAAACTCAAAAAGCATTCTCTTAGGTCACTTAACAAATAAAAATTTTCAATCAGATCATTAAACACGTTAAAAACTTTCAAGCAGGTCATTAAACACGTGAAAATCATGTAATTAAACACGTTAAAATCAGGTCATTTAACGTGTTTTATGACCTGATTGAAAGTTTTTATTTGTTAAGTGACCTGATTGAAAGTTTTTTGAGTTGGATGACCCAACTGGAAGTTTTTAGTCAGTTGAGTGACCTAACTACCGTTTAACCCATCTCACATGTAATGCATAATAATGCAGGGGATGGATTATCTTATTCCGGTTAAAGATCACAAGCCAGCCAAGCTAAGTACCAACAATAGGTATGAACTTATTATGGCTATATGGGACACATTATCATCGGACCATGTTGCTCTCTTTGCTGCTGGTTGCTTTGGAAATTTTACCCGACTACTATCATTCAAGATACAATACCAACTCATCCACAATCTTCTACCTAGGAAAATAAATCAACCGAACTCTGATGAGATTTGTATGGGTGTTGATGGAGTGGAGATGTGTTTTGGGATCAAAGAATTTGTTGTCACCAGTCTTAAGTGTGTTGGTTCAGTTGACAAGGTATGTTACGCTAGGACTGACAACAGCTTCATGACTAGATATTTTGCAGACATTGGCCGTGTGTATAGGAGCAGTGTGAAGAAGGATTTTGACTCTCGAGGATGGAAAATAGATGAGGATGTATTGAATTTTACAAAGCTGTATTTTTTGCAAAATTTTTTACTTAGCTCGACCTATGATTGTCTTGTCCCTAAAGGTGATCTGGACATTGTAGATAGTGGAGATTTTGACAAGTTTCCTTGGGGTAAGGAAGTGTTTACGCACACTTTGGAATCATTGAAATATGCCGCGAGAACAACAAACAAGGACAATTATTATAGGCTTGTTGGTTTCCCGTACGCGTTTCATCTATGGTTTTATGAGTGCTGTCCGTACCTGAATGAGAGATACTGTAATATGAAAGTTGTTGGTTGTATCCCCCGTATGCTGAAATGGTCTAGTGAATATGCTTGCAAGTTTGGAGAAATGTATCAGACGTTGTCATTGACTGCATCAGAGGTATATTACATTGCGCACCTTACCTATTTATGATTGCTTTATATGTATATATCATTTAAATTGACAAACATATTGTTTTTGTAGTTGCAATTAATGAATGTATCTCCAACTAAAAAGGAGATTGAAGAACTACAGTTAAAAGATATTATTGATCGTGATGCTGATATTGTTCGTCATCCTCCCCCATCATTTATGGGTGCTTCTACATCTTTTGATCGACCACAATCTCGTATGTCACAGCTGGAAATGGAAAATAAGATTACCTTGTTGACTTCCGAAGTAGATGGTTTCAAGAAGACCATATTTGAGATGCGGACGCACTTTGATTTGAAGTTCTCTAAGTTGCGTGCCATTGTTGATAAACAAGTACGTGTATCGGATGAATACCATATATTAGAGTCCGTATATTTTGATTCTGAAAGCTTTTTTTTGTCTATTTCATTTGTTTTTGTTTTTGTGGAGTAGGCCCCGTAGGGGCAGCCATCTAATAGTCAGATTCAACTAATTTATATTAGTTGCAACTTCTGCAACCTTGTTTGCAAACTTTGCAACCATTTAACCCTTACATCATTTCTGTGATTTACATTATTTAAAAATTAAAGTTGAGTTTAGTTCTAACCATTTTTTACTAATGACCACATCCTTGTTCGACTGGTTTTCTTCAACACAGTTGTCTGCAACTTCATCAAGCACAACGACCTGCCCAACAATAAGATCTGCAAAATTAACATAGTCCGTAACCACATCCGAAACAATGCCAACAGACTGATCATAAACAACATTTGATGTAACATCTTCTGATTGTGTAGCCTTAAAAAACAACAAATCTCTTGTTGTAGAAAAAGGCTAGAGGCTTTTAATTTCATTTCTCAAGCATAAAGGGAACTTTGTGAAATCAGATTCCTTTTTCTTCAGCTCTATATAGAACATGAGTTGACTATCATCTGTTATATTAAAAAGAGGGTATCTATCTCTTACTTGATACTCTATTCTAATCCCAACTAACCCAGGTTCCAAATTGAGTTCATTGTATATCATTGCGACCAAGTTGTTGTAGTTGCAGTCGTTAGCAATCAACAATCCACATACCTCAAAGTTGATATACTTTTTGCATTCATCCCATACCCCACTGCGTTGGAGAATAACATCAATGTTTTCCATTTTTCTGCAACCAATTATAACATTAATATTTAAAAGTTGTTAACTGCAACTAATATTTATATATAAATAGTGGTTGCAACTTCTACAACCATGATTACAACTATTGCAACCTTGTTTGCAACTTCTGCAGCCATGGTTGTAAAGGTTGCAAACAAGGTTGCAAATGTTACAACTGATAGAAATATTTGAAACTGACTATTAAGATTGGTGCCCTTGCGGGGGCCTGTTCCACATGAAAACAACAAATGAACAAATCCATAAATGTTACATCAGTTCCATTCATAATGATTCAATAAATGAACAAATGATATTGTATCAAAACAAATGAACAAAATCAACAAATGAACTATTTAAATTCAATAAAGCATAAATTGTATTGATTCTTTTTGCTCAATTTGTACAATATGTCTTTCATATCTAGAATAAAAATGTTGAACTGCCCTAATTACATTGTTAATTGAAATCACTCCCGATTGATCTAGATAATACACTACATGAAACCTAAATCTAGACCTAAAACCCTCAGCCGATGGTGTCAAAGTCATCCAGAATGTGAAATTTATCCAGCATTTGTGGATGCTTAGAGATCTTCGGAGGTTCTTGCTAAAACGAATCTGGATTTCTATAATATCCAGATTCATGTTAAAAGGTCTTTGTAGATGCCTTACTACCGTGAAATACAAAGGGTTTGAAATATCCCAACTGAACATTTCACTAATGCATTGGGAGAGGGTCAGTTCTTCCTCGGTTCTTTGGTCCATTATTTCAATTAAAGACTCCTGCAATGTAGAATGACTTTTGTATAACGATTGACTATTGATCCTTGGCATGTGAGACACTCATTTTACAAGGGTACTTATAAACCTACTAAACAACAAACAAAATATATAATCGAAAATGTATGCCCCTACGGGGCCTCTTATTCAGAATGTCACAAGGTACTAAACTCCAAATCTACCTAAGAATTTAAAACATCATCAAACAAGCAAAACTATACATAGAGTTCAAATCGACTTATAGCATCTTATCTTATTCAGAATGTCACAAGGTATTAAACTCCAAATCTACCTAAGAATTTAAAGCATCATCAAACAAGAAAAATAAACAGGATTCAAATCGACTCATAGCATCATATCGTGAATACGCAGGCAGTTGATGAAACACAAAACTAGACTCGAACCAAACAGTTAGGGAGTTCATAAGATAAATACGCAACTGAATTTCGTCCGTATTTGTTCCTGCTCTCATGATTAATCCTTCTCTATATATTCAATTCAAATTACACTTAAACAATCATTCTATGTTACAACTCTACACAAAACGCATAAACAAACATACATACTTTTTCACATTCTATAACAAAAGCTTTCATCTGAATTTCATCTCTATCTCTACGTCACTGCCAATTCTTTCATATATACATACACAAATAAAATAGCTAGTGCATCAAATCGGTACGCAACAGAATTTCATTACAATTTTGTTCCTGACCTTGTACTTAATCATTCTCTATATATTCAATTCAAACACACACAAACATTCAGCCTATACTACAATTCTACACATATACATACATTAAACACATAAATGGACATACATACACACTTTCTCATTCTATAACTAAATATCTCATCAAATTTGATCTCTATATCTACATCAGTATCAATTTTGCATACATACATACATACATACATACATACATACATAAAACACATAAATATACTTACAAATCTCAGTCGGCATTGTAAAACTCTTCCCGTCGCTCCGATTCAACCTCAAATCGTCGTGAATTTGCCCCTACGGGGCCAACTAACTGAAGGAGAAGAGGTAAGAGGCACTGAATTGAAGATTGGAGCTGCGTATGGATGAAGCGCGGGGGGGGGGGGGGGAGGGGTTGTTCAGTTATAACAGAATAACGTATTTTTAAAATAAATGAAAGTATGAGACGTAGAGCCTGAATTTTAGAAACTTGGGCCTATATTTTTGAAAGCCCAAAACTTAAGATGGGTAGAAATAAAATTATCCCAAAAAAGGAATCCTTTTTTTTCTATTTTAATTGGATGCAAGTATTTGGGTTTGAATTTTCACGATTTGTACACTTATCTTTTGGAGAAAATATTAAGTTGAAAAAAATATTAAGTTATTTGAGTTCGTATTTAGGAACATTAAATGTTTTGCAAAAATTTTAAATGTTACTTTAACTCATCATAAGAAAAACTGATGTTCTTCCAATTTTATGTCAATAACATGAGTGTCCAATTAACGGCAAAATTAATTGCTGAATCTAGTGTATTATTTAAATTTTTTGAATAAAATAAATAAATTATACTAAAGTGCTCAGAGCCGGTTCGAGGGGAAGTCCACCTAGATCATCGCCTACGGGCACACAACAAAAATTAAATACCACATTTTTCTAAAATTATTCATACAAATATATAAAATATTAATGAGCTTGAATTATATTCTGAATTACAATTATTTGTTGAGAAAATCATTATAGATAGTTTAACTAAAGTGAAAAATCTCGAGAGTTAATTTGAAGCCAACAGAACAGATAGTTTTCAAAGAAAATCTTGTTAGTCTCTCTCAAGATCACATTGATATGGAGGTTAGTATGGAAGGTAAAAGTCCATGGAGACTTACATGTTTTTACGGTGAACCAGTTCGAGCTCGTAGAAGGAAAACATGGGAGCTGCTGTGTAATTTGGCTAGAGATTCTAATCTACCGTGGTGTTTGATCAGTGATTTAAACAACATTGTGTGTCAGGAAGAGAAAAGAGGTGGAGCAATTTACCCTAGTTGGTTGGTTGAAGGTTTTAACGAAGTGTTGAGGGAGACAGGTTTACGGGACATGGAACTCATTGGGCATCAATATACGTGGGAGAAAGGAAGGAATACGGAAAATTGGATGGAAATAAGGCTAGACAGAGCTCTCATAAGTACTTCATGGTTGGATTTGTTTCCTTTGGCTAAACTGTATAACTTAGAGGGCTCTCCCTCAGACCATAGTCCGCTGTTATTGGAGCCAGTGGAGAAAACTATGAATTTCAGGAGGAGGCGGTTTCGTTTTGAAACTGCCTGGTTAACAGAGCCGTTATGCTTTCAGATTGTTAAATATAGCTGGGCTGATACGAGTTGTGATGGTATTTTGCAGAAGATATCTTGTTGTGGACAGAACCTGGAAGTTTGGGGTAAAGAAATTACAGGTTATTTCAAAAAACGCATAAAAGATTGCAAAGCGCAACTAAAATCTCTTCGAAGTAAGCAGGATGAACATTCAGTAGAACTTTACAAACAAGCTAAGAAACAACTTTTTCTAGTTCTGGATCAGAAAGAAATCTTTTGGCATCAAAGATCGAAACAACTATGGTTGCAATCAGGAGACAAAAATACCAAATATTTTCATGCTTCGTGTAGTTCTCGCAGACGAACGAACCAGATACAAAAGCTCAAGAATGAAGAAGGGGATTGGGTAATTTGGCAAAGTGGTCTAACTGAGCACATCACTGAGTATTATCGAAAGTTGTTTGAAGCTGAGCGTACAGATGTAGACGAAGTCATCAATTGTGTACCCGCAACAGTCATGGAAGAGCAAAACAGGGAACTCTTGATGCCAATCATGGAGAGGGAAGTTAAGTTGGCTTTGCTTCAGATGCACCCGGATAAAGCACTGGGGCCGGACGGAATGACACCTGCTTTTTTTTAAAAACATTGGTCTATAGTTGGTCAGAATGTGGTGGAATTAACAAGGAATTTCTTTGATTCAGGAGAAGTTTTAAAAGGGCTTAATGACACAAATATAGTTCTTATTCCCAAAAAAAGAATCCTTCCACAGTGAATGAGGTTCGGCTAATAGCTTTGTGCAACATAGTAATGAAGGTGATTACAAAAGTTCTTGAAAATAGATTAAAGGAGGTTTTGTACACGGTTGTATCGGACACTCAAAGTGCATTCATACCAGGGCGGTTAATTTTGGATAACATCATGGTCTCTTTTGAGGTTATGCATTAATTAAAGAGAAAACGACTTGGTAAAGAAGGTTATATGGCCCTAAAATTTTAAATGAGTAAAGCTTATGATCGAATTGAATGGGAGTTCTTACCAGCTATTATGGAAAAAATTGGTTTCAGTAATAGGTGGGTGCATTTAATCAGTTAGTGTGTGAAGACGGTGTCCTATAACATTATTCATGGAGAGCACGAGATGGGACCTATTGTACCTACCAAGGGCATTAGACAAGGAGACCCTCTGTCTCCGTATTTATTCATCATTTGTGCCGAGGGATTGTCTACTTTAATCCGGAAGTATGAAAGTAGGCAATGGATTCATGGTGTCAAAATATGTAGAAAAGCGCCTGTTATCTCACACATTTTATTTGCGGATGATAGCTATTTTTATTGCAAGGCAGATACGGAGGAGGCAAGAAAAATGTTGGAGCTTTTGACTGTATATGAGAAAGCTTCGGGTCAAAAAATTAATAATGCTAAGTCCTCGATCTTTTTTAGCTCTAACGTCATCCTATATAATAGAAGCAGCGTATGTCAAGAATTGCAAATGAATGAAGCAGATGAGCATTGTACGTATCTGGGTCTACCGAACTTGCTAGGCAGAAAGAAGTCAAATTTGCTATGATATCTAAAGGAGAAAGTGAGAGGTAGAATACAAAGCTGGGATGGTGAAATGGTGGCTAAGTCAGGTAAAGAGATATTGATTAAATCCGTAGCACAAGCTTTACCTTCTTATGCTATGAATGTTTTTCTTCTACCATTGGAAATCACAAGGAATATAGAGAGGAGTTTATCGAAGTTTTGGTGGGATACGGGTCAGTAAAGTAACTCAAAAATCACCTGGTTTAGCTGGGATCGATTGTATAAACATAAAGCTGCAGGGTGGATGGGCTTTAGAAATTTCAGGGATTTTAGTTATGCAATGCTAGGTAAGCAGGGGTGGCGTTTTCTGTCAAATCCAAACAGTCTTGTGTCAAGGCTGTATAAAGCGAGATATTTTGCAAAAAAAAACTTTCTACAATCGACGTTGGGAAACAATCCCAGCTTTATATGGCAAAGTATCTTTGCAGCAAAAGATGTTGTTGCTGAGAGAGTAAGGTGGAGAATAGGATCGGGTGAGGATATTATGATTAAAGGTCAACCGTGGTTGCTAGATGACAGTAACCCGTACATCACTACTGATTCTCTTTCGATTGAGAATAGTACTGTGGCTTCTCTAATGCATATAGATACTAGAAGCTGGGATATTGAGGTGATCCGAGACATTTTCAATGTTCGTGATCAGAATTGTATCTTGAACATTCACTTGGAAGATAATGTTTTCAGGGACACTGTAACTTGGAGGTTGGAAAATACAGGTATATATTCAGTTAAAAGTGCTTACAAGATGCTGTAGGTACAGAAAGGAGCTTGGGATCCGCAGTCGAATGATAGTTTGTGGAAGGTGCTGAGGAAAATCAAAGAACCAGCAAAGGTCCTCAATCTGGTATGGAGAGCGTTAACATTTTGTTTGCCAACTTTGATTTAGCTTCAATATAAACATTTCCATGTTCAGGCACGATGCCCAGTTTATGCCTTGGATAATGAGACTATTTATCATGCCTTGGTGAGCTGCCATTTTGCAAGTCAGTGTTGGCGAACTCTTGACTCAAATTTTCAGGTGGAAGAGGAGATGGAGTTTCCTGTATGGTTAAAACAAATGTTAAGTTGAAGAAATTGTAAGCAAAAGGCAGAGGTGGTAACTCTATGCTGGGCAATATGGCGTGCCCGGAATGATTTGGTTTGGTATAAAAAAGTCTCTATGGTCAATAAGGTGGTTGCAACAGCGAAAGAGTACCTTACACAGTGGTTAACAGCCCAAGGAAGATCTACCAAGGTTCCTCTCCAACCTTTGTTTAAAGGAGATGGAGCTATTGCTTGGGTAAAGCCTCAACAGAATGTAGTTAAGGTTACGGTGGATGCAGCTATTTTTGAAGATCAAGAAGCTTTTGGTGTTGGTATAGTAGCAAGGGACGATGCAGGACAGCTTATACAAGCTAAGACGCAACTTCACCAGGAGGTTGTTGAACCTGTGTTAGCGCAGGCAGTAGCAATTAAAGAAATTCTTAGCTAGGTTATGCAGATGGGGTGGTCGAAGGTGATCATGGAATTGGACTGCTTAGTTTGGTGCAGGCCATCAGAAGCAAAACTCCTATACGTTCTCGATTTGGTAAGGTTATTGAGGGATGTAGGCTATATATCCAGAGTTTAACAATTTCGAATTGTATTTTATTAAACGGTGCAAATATGGCGGCCCATGAGCTTGTATTGAGTATTGAACACACGAATAGAATACAGAGGGGGGGTGAATGGATTCTTGAACTTTTTTTGTTCTTGAATCTGTTTGGTGTATGTAGCAAGCTATGTGTTATGTGTGTGTAGAACTATAAGTGCGGATAGTGAACAACACAAGACACAATATTCACTTTAATCTAATATTTTATTAGATAAAGATTTGCTACAAACTGTGAATACAAATGATAGTATTCTCAGCTTCGTTTTCTCAGAGAGATGTATTTTCTAAATGTGAATCTTAAAACTTTTTTTCTAACTAAAGAACTGAGGTTGTATTCTTATAGAACATGAATACAACCTACTTACTACAAATAAGGTTACAGGATAAATTACTTTCTAGTATGTCTATCCTATTTGAGTAAGCATCCAAATGGCTACAGGTTTGACTTCTTGAAGTTTTGTTCAGATCCACTTCTTTATCTCTTTGTCTCTTGTACATCTCTCTAAGCTTCTTTGTAGGCTTTCCAAAGTACCTTAAAGTTTGTGGTCCAAAAAGTGCTTTGGCTTGTTGCAGGTTTCTGACTTGTACAATTTCTCCAGTATTTTGTCTCCAAGATTGTATTCGAGAAGTAACTTAGTGATTGATTCGAGAACTAGAATTGACTTGATAGATAACTCTGAGTTCTCGAATACTACAAAGCTGACATATCGAATCACTTCTCGAATAGCTCTTTTCTTCAGGAATCCTTGAGTTGTCGAATAGAGCATTTAACTTATCGAATCCCTGAGATATCGAATAGCTTTCTGAGTCTTTGAGATATCGAATACAACTTTGACTTATTGACTCTCAGAGAACTCGAATACCACTTTGACTTGTTGACTTCTTGAGCTCTCGAATAGAGTAATAGATATGTCAAATCTCTGAGTTATCGAATGACACTTTGACTTGTTGACTCTCAGAGATGTCGAACATTGTTTTTACAGATATCGAATCCTTGACTTATCGAATGCTAGACTTCTCGAATAGAACAAAACACTTCTCGAATTGGTACTTAGGCAAATCTTCATTCTTCGAATTCCAACTGTGTTTATTTTGACAGTCTTGATCTTCAAGTTTGAGGCATGATCCTTGGAACATCTTTCAAGCATTATTCTTTGACTTTTAATTACAGTTACACAGATAGAAATTGATGCCTATTATAAGTACTACAATAAGTAGAAACTCTACAACTAGAGGTTCCCTCAGTTAAGAGGTCATGTAAGTAATGGAAAGCATTACAAACAATTAGGCTTGTTATTAGATGTACTCAGGCATGCCTTTTTTACTAACAATCTCCCCCAAATTGTGAGTGAGACCCTTAGTCACAATTTCATGTCTGATAACAAGCCTAACATACATAAAGATAAAACTTCATAGTACATGTATGAAATTGAATAACAACATGGATAGAACTACAATGAATGATTTTACAGACTATGATGAAATTCGAGCCTTTGTCATTTGATTCCATCTCCATTGCCTTGGCTTGTAGATCATCATATGCCTTCTGTTTCCTTTCTTTCTCCTTTCTTGCATTCTCATCCAAAGCTTTTATGATCTTTTCCATAGCATCTAGTTGTTCAAGCAGAATAGAGTTCTTGAAGTCTTCAAGTACTGGCTTCAGAATGTTGGCAGGATATTGATTGAGTAGGTTCATTCTTATATTGACCTGATCTCCATTTCTTTTCCTATACTTCACAACATAGGGATTGAATTGAAGTCTACACAATCCTTTTGCCTTAGAATTTCTGCTTCAACTTCCAGCCTATCAATCTCATTCTCCCTTTCTAGCTATTTCTCAAAGCACCCCTTTCTTATCTTCTCAGCATAGTCTCTCTTCATCTTCGCAAAATCAATCAACTCCAGCTTCCATACTCTCTCCACTTTGTCTTCAGAATCCAATAATGCAATAATTCTTTCTATCTCATATAGCTTGCCCCAATTTTGACAACCCCCTTGTTTGAATTTCATCTGTCTTCCATCAGTGTATTTGATTTCAAGGCAGTCATTCACAATTGCAGCATAGTAGATTCTTTGAGCTCTTAGAAATTGCAGTTGGTCTTCATCAAAATCTCCATCTAGTGGTTGGAGTTTTAATCCTGGAATGATTGTTAGGGCCCTTGATTTAGATGGCTTCACTTTTCTTGCAGCTTGTTTGAATTTGATCTTTTTCACTTGGTTGCTTGGCAGAAACTTGTGACCCTTGCTTGTAGACCATTGTAGTACACCATTAGCAGTTTGCTTTTGGAAACAAACACATGGTTTCTTGAGTTGAATCTTCTTCTCTTCTTGAGGTGGCAAGATAGTTGCAGAAGCCATAGATATTGATTTTGGTAGGTCATTACTAGCTGTAATCACCCTAGACATAGAGTCTTATGTTGTGGTGAGGTTACTGTTAGTAATGCCTAGGTGTTGTTGTTTTCCACTTTTCCTTCTTCTTCTTCTTGTCTTCATTATCCTTATCACTCCTGTGATGTCTTCTCCTCCCATCACTCTTATCCTCATCTTTATCATCCTTCTTTCTCCTTACTTTAGCCATCTCTAGGATAGAGCCAGTTGCTATGAAAGATCTGAGAATATGCAATGCTTCCAACTCTTCAGCAGTTCTTATCCCATTCTTCTTTTGTAGTTGATCAATTATGTCAATTATAAGGCTGTGATTTTTAATAGTGAGATCCTTGGGAATGACAAGCTGATTGACATCTTCTGTCTTTGTACCAGACTGATAGAGAATGGTTCTTGGATTAATGCACACTTCAGGCAATCTAGCTTGTTGACCATTCCTAAGTTTAGAGTATAGGCTCTTGTTGTTTTCTCCCTTCTTTTCAATCAGCTCCAAGATAGCATCAATACATGTGAATTTTAGAACCTTCAAGGTGTCATAGGATAGATGCCATATTTTGCCATTTGACATCATCATAATCTCCTTGAGAAAGATTTGATTTAGCTTTCTTGGTATCACTGTCAAATATTTGATTTGATCTTTAAGGCTCCTTCTGTACATCAATGTTATCTCCTCCAACCTTTGCCTTTGATGTTTTCAGAAACTTCAAGAAAGCATCATCATGATAAATCTTTGAGTTTGCTACTTCTATTAGCTTGGCCTCTATAACCACATCCACTTCAATTGGTCGATCTTCTTTATTTATGGAGGTTTTTGCTTGATTAGTTGGGGCACTTGGCATGGAGCCTGCTACCATTGTAGTAGTGATAGTTTTCTTTTGGCCACTTGGAGTAGTGATATGCACAGGTGATAGAGTAACAACTGGCAGAGAAGATGGAGGTTCATCAACTTTAGCTTTCCCTTTGCCTTGAACATTTGTTGTAGATTTTAAAATTCTTGGTTTGCCACCCTCAGTTATGACAATGCCTTTCTCCTTAGGTTTCTCCTCCTTAGGCTTCTCCCCCTTAGGTTTTGAGTTCCTTAAGGTCCTCTTCTCCCCCTAAGGCTTGTTGTCAGGCACAGAGGTTTTGGTAGGGGCCTTTAGGTTGGAAGAGGTGGGATTGATAGATTCATCAGGCAGAGGGAGTCTCATGTGCTTTATCATAGTAGACAGCATCAGTTGTTGGTGTAGAAGAACCTCAGCTGTGGTGGCGGCTTGAGTGTCCAACTTTTCAGTAAGAGTTGCAACTGTGTCTATAAGATGAGCATTTGACTGTTTGAGGGAGCTCACTTCCTGTTCAAGAGTAGCCACCTTGGTGAACAACTCAGAAGCTTTAAATCCAGAAAGAGATTGGTACTTGAGTCTTTGCACTTCAAACTTGGTCATGTCATGGAGAGGGACTTTACTCACCAATTTGTCACCATATTGATTGGAAAAGAGTCCTAAGTACTGCATTGGCATCAGTTGTCTGATTAGAGAACTTTTCCATCTGAGTAGCCATATTGTTGATAGCACTTTGAAGCAATATCAATGAATTATCCATTGTAGTGCAGGTGGCTTTGCATCCCTAAATGTCCTTGATGACAGAGTTGAGAGAAGGGAACTTGGAGGCAAAGTCCCTTTTGGTTTCATTTACTTCCTTGATTGTGGCTGCACACACTACATTAATTTCTGTCTTAAGGCCCTTGCCAAGATAGTGTGCAGCTTTCAAAATTCCCTTGTAGGTGTCATTGACAGCTTCATACACCTCACCAGGAGTTAGAGATTTGGCATTGGACCCTAATGAGGTGATGTACTCTTCTCTGAGGAATTGAAGACCTTCTGAGAGAACAATGTCATACTTTCCTTGTAACCAGGCATCTACATTTCCATCTCTTTCAGCATCATCTATTATCTTTTCCTTTTGCAGCTCCATATCATCTCTGTGACATAGGAGAATAGCCTCATAGTCTGGATCTGGCATGTCTGCAGTGAGTAGGTTTTGAGCAATCTTTGTGAACTCAGGAATCTGATCCACAATTAAGTTTTGAAGAGCTTCAACCGTCAATTGTTATGGAACAGACCCTGATCCTGAAGCACTGTCATGTTGCACAGGCTTCAGCCATTGGGACATGAAGTTAGAGCTATAGCTAGGCAAGCTAGACTCCTCAGTTACAGATGCAACTTCTGCAACCGGATGAATTGACTCTACTACTGTTGTCTCCACATGAGTGGGATGAGTTACAACAGTAGTTGACACATGCATAGAGTCTCTAGTGAAAACTAGTGAATCCTCTGTGTTTGTGACAGTGTCATTAGGATATGCCCCAACTTGCATTCCCTTACCATCTAAATGTGATTCCTGGGTGGTGAGCAAAGTCTCATGCACTAAGTCAATTAAATCCATTGGCTCACCAAGAGAAGAGAATTCTTGGTGATCAATGCCTTGCTCCTCAATTGCTTGAGTTGCAGGTTCCAAAGAAATTTGAGATGTAGATTCTGGAAGAGAAGTGTCTTTTAGAGTAGATTTTGGTAACTCCCCCTGAGAAATAGAGGGAGTTTCAAGTGTGATGTGCTCTTCACTCAGTGTAGTTCCAGCCTTATCACTCCTTGGTGCTGACTCTTTACAAGAAGGTGCATTGGGGAGGATGCTTGATTCTATAGATGCATCCTGTTGAGAGGATACATCTAGTGAACTGTATGCCCCTGATTTTACAACTTCAGCCATTTGTGTGACTGAAGAGGTGGTTTGTGATTTCTTCTTCTTTGGTCTCTGTAAGGGTGACTCAGGTTTTTCACTTTCTAGACCTAATTCTACAGCCAATGCTGCTTCTGTCAAGATATTCAAGGGCTCAGATTCAATCTGTTTTCTCTTCTTCTTCTTCTCCTTTTTACTAACACCACCATGTTGAGAGGATGATGCAGGTGGCTCTGTGTTTTGTAGAATCTTTGTTTGAGGGGGTTGGTTAGCAGGCCCTGGGTTAGCATTTTGTTCTACTTTCTTGGGCTGTGATAACTGTGATTTGGACTCAAATATCGGCATGTTGTGGGGGTAAGTCCTAAATAAACTCTCCATATGGGGAGTTATTTTAAGTCTTACATCCACATCATTCCTAGTCTCCAAGTTACCAAAAATGAGTTTGGTCATGGATCTAGGATAGCCTATTCTACTCTTATCTATTCCAGGCAATTCAATCAATTTATTATTTACAAAATTAAGTGTAGATTGAATAAAGCGAGGGAAGAAAATTTCAGTACCTCTCTTGGCTGATTTCTTACCAAGCCTCCCGTACAGCTCCTGCATAATAAGTTGGTCAACATTGATCTTTTTCCCATAAGCTAAGGCATAGCCTATTTGCTGTGCTGGTGCACTGATTTGGTCAAAGCTTGACTTTCTTGCTGTGAAGACTTGAAGAATGGTGGCAAAGACATAACTCCATTCCTTCCTCAAGAACTTCCTATTCAAATGTCCAAGTTTGATTTCATACGAGTAGTGAATGAAATCAAAGAAGTCCTCCAATTCACCATTTGTGGCTAGACTGTCATACACCTCCTGTTGTAAGCCCAGTGCTTAATTCATGTCTTCAGTGGTGATAGTGATTTCTTTGTCCTGAATTTTGTAGTAGACTATGTATGGCGTTATTGCATTCTCTAGGGCCACAACTTCCACAGTAGCAGTCCTCCAAAACTGTTCCAGTAGGTCTAGATACAGAGTTGGGTTGGCTGAGAGTGCATCCTTGATGTATGACTATGACATCCATCGAACAAAGCACTTGAAGTTCACATTGGGTGCTTCAACATCGTTGGTTATTGCGATGAAGTTTGTTTGTTTGGGTATGGTGAGTTGAGTGTTTGCCATTGATAGAGAGAGAGAGAGAGAGAGAGAGAGAGAGAGAGAGAGAGAGAGAGAGAGAGAGAGAGAGCGAAGATTGAAGAAGAAATTTAGCTTCGGAAGTTAGGGTTTTCAGAGGTTTTGGTGAGTTAGATGCTTGAGAAATCGAATGAAATGAATCGAATAGATGTTGAATTGTATAAGTGTGAAGTACTTGAATTGTCAATTCGATATATGTTTTGTATCGACAAGTCAGGCATTCGAAAAGTAGAAATCAACTATTCGATAAGTCAAGAGAGGATTATTCGATAACTCAAGCAGGTTGTAACTCACAGCTGGAAGTTATCTAACGTAGAAATAATTCTAAATTAAATAAAATATGTTTTTATTATTGATTTAAAATTCTGAATAAAAATCGAAAAACGGTTAAGATTCAGCGAGAATTCAGCCTTTTCAAATGATTCGAGAACTCCAATACAGTATTCGAGAACTCAGTAATTAGAGAACTCAATTACCATATTCGAGAAGTCAAACATATCTTTGTTGGCACTATTCGAGAACTCGAGTATTGCAAATAGACTTGTTAGAGAAGTCGACCATTGACATGAAAGTCATTAGAGAAGTCTGACTTATCAAACTGTTCTTTTCACTCATAAAATTCAATTTTCATTATCTTTTAAAATTTACCAGTAATATTCAGTGGAGAATAATTCTAATAAATTAAATAGTGATTTTCTCAAAATTTCATTGAAATTTTAAGTTGATATAATATGATTTTTCAACATATGCAACAGATTTGAAATATTTATAAATCATATTTCAGCCAACACTTACTTCAAAAATATTGAGAATTTAGATAAAGTAAGTGTTTACTGCTGTAACAATCTAGTTGATATTTTCACTTAGCCAGATTCTGAAGAATTCAGCATTCCAATCTCACTAACCAACCTTGTGAAGGTGGCTTCATCCAATGGCTTAGTGAATATATCAGCTAATTGTTTATCTATGGAGACATAATGCACTCAATGGTTCCATTAGTTGCATGCTCCCTAATGAAATGATATCTGATGTCAATGTGCTTTGTCCTAGAATGATTGAAAGGATTGGCAACTATAGAGATTGCACTTGTGTTGTCACACATGATTGGAATTCTTTCCAACATAAGTCCATAATCTCTAAGTTGATTTCTAATCCAAAGCACTTGAGCACAGCAACTTCCAGCAGCTATGTATTCAGCCTCAGCTGTGGAAGTTGACACAGATTGTTGTTTCTTGCTGTACCAAGAGACTAACCTTTGTCCAAGAAACTGGCAGCTACCTGAGGTGCTTTTCCTATCCACTCTGCATCCAACATAATCGGCATCAGAATAACCAACCAGACAGAACCCTGTGTCCTTAGGATACCATAAACCAAAGTTTGGAGTGCCCTTCAGATATCTAAAGATCCTCTTTATAGCAATCAAATGTGACTCTTTTGGATTTGATTGAAACCTTGCACACAGACATGTAGCAAAAATGATGTCTAGCCTACTTGCAGTGAGATAGAGTAGAGAACCAACCATACCTCTGTAGATTGAGGTATCTACTTTCTTGCCTTTAGCATCTTCATCCAATTTGGTGGCAGTGGCCATGGGTGTCTTTTCAGGTTAGCAGTCTTCTAAGTCAAACTTCTTCAATAAATCCTTGATCTACTTAGTTTGACTGATAAAGATACCATCCTTCCTTTGACTAACTTGTAACCCAAGAAAGAATGTCAACTCTCCCATCATGCTCATCTCATATCTGCTTTGTATGAGCTTAGAGAATTTCTCACACAGCTTCTCATTTGTAGAGCCAAATATGATATCATCCACATAGATCTGAACTAGGATAACATCATTACCATGCTTCTTATAAAACAATGTCTTGTTTAACGTGCCTCTAGTGAATTGATTTTCAAGAAGAAATTGTGATAAAGTATCATACCACGCCCTTGGAGCCTGCTTAAATCCATACAATGCCTTAAGCAATTTGTAGACAAATTCTGGGAAATGTGGATCCTCAAAGCCAGGTGGTTGTTGCACATAAACTTCTTCTTCTATCTCTCAATTCAGAAATGCACTCTTGGCATCCATTTGATAGACTTTAAAGTTTGAATGAGCAGAAAATGCCAAGAAGATTCTGATGGCTTCCAATCTAGCAACAGGGGCAAATGTCTCATCATAATCAATGCCTTCCTGTTGAGAGTATCCTTTTGCAACCATCCTTGCTTTGTTTCTTACTATTACACCATCTTCATCCATCTTATTTTTCAGAACCCATTTAGTTCCAACAATGGTTCTGTTCTCTGGTGCAGGCACAAGATCCTATACTTTGTTTCTTTCAAATTGATTCAGCTTCTCTTGCATACCAACAATCCAATCTGGATCCAATAGTGCATCATCAAATTTCTTAGGTTCAATATGAGATAGAAAGCAACCGTAGAGACACTCATTTTGAGTAGCTCTCCTAGTCCTTACTCCTGCATTTGGATCTCCAATAATTTGCTCTGCAGTGTGTGATCTATCCCATTTCCTTGAATGCTCAGTCTGATTTCTCAACCTTGATGTTGCTTCATCATCCAAGTCATGATCATTTTCATTTCCTCCCCCTGTGAAGTTGCAACTATTCATAGGTGTGTCTTGGATGCTTGTCTCTTCACTGTTGATTGGCACAAATTCTTCCCTTGCTTCATCATTCACTGGAATTGGTTGAATTGTAGTCTCAACTTCTGTGTCAATCTCTTCATCAGAATCATCTAGATTTTCAAACCTTAATGGATATTTATCTTCATCATTGGCTTCTTCTAATCCAGGTAGTTTGCTGTCATCAAAAGTCACATCTGTGCTTTCCATAACTTTCTTTTGACTGATGACATAAACTTTGTATGCAATTCTCTCCATGGAATAGCCAAGAAAAATTCCTTCAAATGCCTTTGCATCAAACTTTCCAACATATTCTGAATTATCCTTCAACACAAAGCATTTGCTTCCAAAAGTATGAAAATACTTTAGAGTAGGCTTCTTTCCAGTCATTAAATTGTAAGGTGTCTTTCCAGTGTTTTTGTTGATGAGATTTCTGTTCTGGATATAGCATGCAGTGCTCATAGCCTCATGCCCAAAAACATGTAGACATCTTTGCATCAAGCAACATTGTTCTCGCAGCCTCAATTAAAGTTTTATTCTTTCTCTCAACTACTCCATTTTGTTGTGGAGTCCTTTGAGCTGAGAATTGTTGTGAAATGCCATTCTCTTTGCAAAATGCTTCAAGTAAGGCATTTCTGAAATCTTTTCCATTATCACTTCTCAATGCAATCACACTTGCATTGTTGGCCTTTGCTTCCTTATCAACTTTCTTTATGTGCTCAATGATTACTTGTGAAGTCTCATCCTTTGATGCTAGAAATTCTACCCATGCATACTTTGTGTAGTCATCAACCATCACTAGGGCATACTTCTTTCTTGAGAGTGACATAATATTGATAGGCCCAAACAAGTTCATATGAATTAGTTGCAGGGGCTTGGTTATTGATGTCACTGTCTTTGACTTGTGGCTTGACCTTTTCATCTTTCCTTTTTGACAAGCCTCACACAGTCCTTCTTGACAGAATTCAAGTGTGGGCATGCCTCTCACTAATTATCTTTTAACTAGAGAATTAATGGCCTTGAAGTTCAGGTATGATAACTTCTTGTGCCACAGCCAACAGTCTTCATTTGATGTTTTTGAATAGAAGCAACAAACTTTGTCCTTGCTTGCAGAATCCATATTGGCTACAAACAGGCTTCCTTTCCTTACCCCAGATAGAGCAAAGTCACCAGTCTTCTTGTGGGTGATCAAGCATTCATCTTTGTCAAAATTTACCATGAATCCTCTATCAGTCTTGAGTCCCTTGACTAATGCTACATCTTCAATGATGACATTTCCAACTTTCAACTTGCCATATCCCAATGTGTTACCCATGCTGTCATCTCCAAAAGTAACCATTGGGCCAGCCTTCTCCTCATATTGTGATAGCAGGGCCATATCACCAGTCATGTGATTTGAGCATCCACTGTCCAAAATCCACATGACCTTCTTTTCATTTTCTTTGCCCTGCAAACACAAAGGTATTACTTCTCCTTTGGTACCCAAACAAGTTTGGGTCTACTTGGCTTAGAAACAGATTTATCAAAAATAGCATGCTTATCAACTTTCTTAGGACTAGTCTTCTTGTCACTGTTAGAAGTCTTAGAAACTGAGTTCTCAGACTTAGGTGACAGAGGTACCTTCCTAGCTGTAGGAGGACTTGAAGACTCTGGCCTTGTGTAGTGTGTGTGAATGTTTTGATTGATGCAACCATCCATGAATTGTCTTCTCAAATTAAAACAACTAGTCATAACATTCATATTGCGTGGCATACATTCAAGTTTATCAAAAAAAGGTGAATCTCTATGTCCTAAAGGCACAGAGCAATCATGGAATGGTTTAGCTACACCACCAGTTTGTTTTTTGCATGCATGTGTTAAGTGAATAGTACTAAAACAGTTTTGATAAGTTTTCCTAGGGGCATTAGGTACATAAGAATAATTATTATCCTTGTTTATCCCTAGCTTGCCATTCCTGTTATGTTTCTTATTAGCCACTTTCTTCTCAGATTCATTTTTCCCAGCTGAAACAAACTTCACAAACTTCTCAGGTCTAGGTCTACCTCCTACTGGCTTCTTGGCTTTTGCCTTGACACTCTCACTCTTGGAGGATGCTGGTTGTTCACTAGACTGTGCCTCATCCTCATCATTCAACATTTGCTTAATGAGTAAGGCATCCTCATCAACTTCAAATGTTGGTTCTTTAAAAATTGGAGACTCAGTCATTTTCAAAATGTGAGGCACTTCCTCCTGAACAACTATGTCATCTTCAATGACAGCATTGCCTTTCCTCTGTTTATGAGTGTCATAGTCAAGTCCAATGGTAGCCTTGGGTTTAGCTTGGTTTCTCTCATGGTAGGACTGCAATAGACTAGAGGAGTTATTAAAAGTTTTCAGTCTGAATTCATTTTCAGCTAGTTCATCCCTTAAAGCCTTCTCAACCTGACTAGCACAAAGAACCTTATTCTGCAGATATTCAACTTCTTTCTTAAGGTTATCTACTTGTATAGCAGTTAGCTCAAGTTCCTCATTTTTCTTGTTTAACAGTTCATTTCTAGTAGACAGTTTAGCAATCTCTTCATTAGCAGTAGTCATACTAGTATGAATATTAAACATTTCAATAGACAGTTGTCCAACCATACATTTATATTCAGAAACAGACATATCTATGGTAGTGAGAGATGGTACCTGAGAGTTAGATGGAGATTGTTTATCCTTGGAATCAGCCATCAAGGCATAGTTGCAAAATTCTTGCTCTTCTCCATGACTATCAGAGTCATCCCAACACTTCCCTTCAGCTATGTAGGCCTTGCCTTGTGTTTGCTTTTTCAAAAGGGCCTCATACTTAGCTTCAAGCTCTAGAAACTCCTTATCCTTCTTTTTAGGCTTCTTGCATTCACTGGCAAAATGCCATAGGTCATTGCATCTATAACACCTTACAGATGACCTATCCACATGGCTGGTTTTGAATTTATTCTTGTTTGCTTTCACATGTGTCTTGCTCTTGTTGAATGAATGGTTTTGGGGTCTAGGTTTGAAGGGTTGGTTCCTCTTGAATCTGATGTTTAGAAATTTCCTGGCCATGAAAGCATATGAGGTATTCTCCATGCCATCTAGTTCTTCAAGAGTATAGAACTCATCTTCTTCCTTCTCTTCAACAGGTTCAGTCACTTCAACTTCAGTTTCTTCATCATCTACTCTCTCCTCTATCCTCAGCTGACTTGTAGATGCTTCTAGGTCTTGAACAGGTTTGCTGACAATCAAGGCACATGATGTGTTTATCATTCTGCCTTGGTTGGCTTGTATAGCCCTCTTCTGAAGCAACTCAAGCTCATGAGTATTTAAATAGAGCACATCATATGTGATTTTGTTTAAATCTCTTTCCCTTAGAGAAATGAACCTCTGCTCTAGGTGGTTTGGAGAAGACAATAGAAACTTCATGTTCAACTCTTTAGTGCTGTAAACCTTCCCATTCATCTGTAGCTCAGTCACCAGCTTGTTTCCTTGGTCTGTACCATGAAGCTTCATACTGTGTGACCATTATCTGTTTCTTGTTCTCTCTAACCTCCTCTGTCCCTTCACACAATACCTCAATGTGATCCCACATCTCTTTTGCTGATTTGCATGAGGCTATGTTGGCAAACATTGACATGTCCATAGAATCTATTATCAGCAGCATGAGATGACTATCCACGGAAACCTTATCTTTCTCTGAGTCTGTCCACTTGGATGGTTCCTTGGCCACATAGGTTCTTAGATAGGTTGTGGTTCCAACTGTCTTTTCAGGGATCTCTTATTGTGGAACAAAGGGACCATTCTTGAGGATATCAGGATATAGAGGGTTAGCAGCTTTGATGAACAACAACATTTTAATCTTCCAGAGGTTGTAATTCTCTTTGTCGAACTTAGGGACCTTCACCGTTCCTGTAGTCTTTGGTGTATTCATGATCGTTTTCTATTTTTGAATAAATATCCTGCTCTGATACCACTTGTTGAGTATTGAAAACACGAGTAGAATACAGAGGGGGGTGAATGGATTCTTGAACCTTTTTTGTTCTTGAATATGTTTGGTGTATGTAGCAAGCTATGTGTTATGCGTGTGTAGAACTATAAGTGCGGATAATGAACAACACAAGACACAATATTCACTTTAATCTAATATTTTATTAGACAAAGATTTGCTACAAATTGTGAATACAAATGATAGTATTCTCAGCTTCATTTTTTCAGAGAGATGTATTTTCTAAATGTGAATCTTAAAACTTTTTTTTCTAACTAAAGAAGTGAGGTTGTATTCTTATAGAACATGAATACAACCTAGTTACTACAAATAAGGTTACAGGAAAAATTACTTTCTAGTATGTCTATCCTATTTGAGTAAGCATCCAAACGGCTATAGGTTTGACTTCTTGAAGTTCTGTTCGGATCCACTTCTTTAGCTCTTTGTCTTTTGTACATCTCTCTAAGCTTCTTTGTAGGCTTTCCAAAGTACCTTACAGTTTGTGGTCCATAAAGTGCTTTGGCTTGTTGCAGGTTTCTGACTTATAAAATTTCTCCAGTATTTTATCTCCAAGATTGTATTCAAGAAGTAACTTAGTGATTGATTCGAGAACTAGAATTGACTTGATAGATAACTCTGAGTTCTCGAATACTGCAAAGCTGACATATCGAATCACTTCTCGAATAGATCTTTTCTTCAGGAATCCTTGAGTTGTCGAATAGAGCATTTAACTTATCGAATCCCTGAGATATCGAATAGCTTTCTGAGTCTTTGAGATATCGAATACAACTTTGACTTGTTGACTCTCAGAGAACTCGAATACCACTTTGACTTGTTGACTTCTTGAGTTCTCGAATAAAGTAATAGACATGTCAAATCTCTGAGTTATCGAATGACACTTTGACTTGTTGACTCTCAGAGATGTCGAATAGTGTTTTTACAAATATCGAATCCTTGACTTGTCGAATGCTAGACTTCTCGAATAGAACAAAACACTTCTCGAATTGGTACTTAGGCAAATCTTCATTCTTCGAATTCCAACTGTGTTTATTTTGGCAGTCTTGATCTTCAAGCTTGAGGCATGATCCATGGAACTTCTTTCAAGCATTATTCTCTGACTTTTAATTACAGTTACACAGATAGAAATTGATGCCTATTATAAGTACTACAACAAGTAGAAACTCTACAACTAGAGGTTCCCTCGGTTAGTAGGTCATGTAAGTAATGCAAAGCATTACAAACAATTAGGCTTATTATTAGATGTACTCAGGCATGCCTCTGTGACTAACAACTTGCTAGGGAATCGTATAGCTATCCTGATCATAATTTCGATGGGAGTTCTGTTCATATCGTAGTAAGAAACTTTGCTGTGGATGATTTGAAGTATTAATAAGAATTCCCACTTTTTCGTCAAAAGGAAAAAAGAAGTGATGTATATTATCACAGGAATGCGTGTTATTTTTTCAAACACTTGTGTTGTTTATATAACTAGCTTCAATTCCCGTGCAAGGCACGGGATTGCTCTATTTTATAATTGGTATTGTAGTTTTTCTCGTTACGCTTTGATATTAATATTAGCAATTGATATTGTGACGATTAAAATTCTTTAGTTTGTCGCGTTCTTTTTTAATCAACGTTTATTTTGTTCCCTTTTCAAGATCTCTCATTTTGGTTAAAACATTCAGATGTGCCATTAGTTAGTTAGATATAATTAATTGCAATGTAATAAAAGTGTTATAATTAAATAGATAATATTAAATAAACATATTAAATACGAATTTAATTGATATGTATTAATGAATATAGAAGGTCAAAATAGTAATTTAAAATGGATTAAAATAGTACATGTTGTGGTATTATATAATGGATTAAAATAGTACATGTTGTGGTATTATATATATAAGAGATTATATTAACTATATCAAATATGGTTGCCATTGCGGAAAGAATTAGTTTATCCAAAATTAGAGTTGATAAAAAATAATTTTTGATCAATCATGTCAAAAGAGAAAGTCAACGGGCTATGCAGTTCATTCTGAAGAAAATGTGAATTAAAATTATATTGCGATGATTTTTTTTTCCCTAGATTTTACTTAATTGAAAGCGATAAGAGTTGTAATTTGTTAGTTTCAACTTGTGATAATAATTTCATTTTGGTTGACACTTTAGAATTAATATGATGTTACAATTATAGAATTTTTTAGATTTATATTTTTACATTATCTTATAATAGCCAAAACATTTTTTGTATCTATTTTTTGGAACTTTGTGTTTTTACTTAATTACCATTACATTTATATTAGAATTTTTTTTTACCTAAATACCTTTTTTTATATCTATCTATAGTGTTATATTAAATAAAAATATTGAAAGAGTTGAAAAAAATATAGTTATAACTAGCTAAACGGTTTCCTTTTTTATATAGAGCATGCTACCTTTTATATTTTTTCAAAACTAATCAATTTTCTTTTTCAGGCAAAACTTACCTGTTCTATTTAATAAAATATTGTAATTACTAATAACTTATCAATATTACTTTTTTTAGATAAAGTGTATTACTCCCTCCGTCCAACCCAATTGTTTACACTTTTTAAGGATGTCCGGCACGCAATTTAAGGTGCATTTTAAGGATATTTCCATAACATATTTTCAAATTTTATTTTCTTGTATAATAATTTAAACATTAAATTTTTATCAAGAAAAGAAAATTTCCAAAATAAATTATGGAACTATCCTTAAAATGAACCTTAATATGCGTGCCAAACATTTCTTAAAAAGTGTAAACAATTCGGTGGGACGGAGGGAGTATTTTTTCAATTTTTCTAATTAAATCGCACTCTTTTCCGAAAATATCACGAGCACCATATATATAATTATTATAATTAAATTATTTCATTTAATAATTTTGAACCTAAAAAATTCATATCTTAAAATTATCAATACAAATTAATTAAATCCGTGTATTACACGGGTTCCAAACTAGAACATTAAAAAGCCTAGAACATCTAAAATGCGGGAGCCGGAGACGACCAACTTTAATTTGTACTCCCTCCGTCCCACCCATTAGTTAACATATGGGTTCGGGCACGGAGACCAAGGAAATATATAAAAAAATGGGTGAAAAGTGATAAAATTGAGTAAAGTGGTGGGACCCATAAATATATAATGTATAAAGTGGGTATAGTGGAGGAGAAAAGTGAGTAAAGTGACGGGACCCATAAATATGTAATGTATAAAGTGGGTATAGTGGATGAAAGTAGTGGATGTAGTTGATTTTTATATATATAAAATTTTACTATTTTAGGAAAGTTTTGAAATGTGAAGAATTGGATGGGACATCCCAAAAAGGAAAGTGTGAAGAAATGGATGGGACAGAGGGAGTAACAAAGATCAACGTTAAAGGTGGTCGTCATACTTCCTCTGTCCCATTCATTTCTATCCACTTACTATTTTGGAATGTCCCATCATTTCTATCCATTCCAAAAATAGTAAAATTTTAATAATAAAAAATACTATTATACCCACTAACTTTCCTCCACTATCTCAAATTTATAATATAAAACACTATTACACCCACTAATTTCCCCCACTATCTCAAATCTATTATTAAATATTGATAGGTCCCACCACTTTACCTGTTTTTCATCTAACTTTACTAATTTTTTATACATTTTCTTGGTCTCCGTGTCCAAATCAAACGGGTAGAAGTCAATAGGACGGAGGGAGTATCACATTGTCTTGTTAAAATTAATATTTGTAGGTATGTTTAGGACTAGAGAATTAATTTGAAATAGTAGTGGGTACAACAATCACACCAATTATTCATATAAGTGGAGTTGAAGAGAACCCATCACGAGTGTTCTAGTTAGTTGAGACCGTGACTTAGGGGCTTAGCATCCCAAGATCATAGGTTCGATCCTACTTGAAGGCACAGAATTAAGTGAACTACCATACTTGGTGGATACGAGTGTGTTAGCAATTCTTTGAATTAGTCGAGGTGCACGAAAACTGGTCCGAACATCAAATTATTAAAATAAAAAGGTGGAGCCGAAGAGCATCTCACTTGTTCATCTGATGATCATCTCGATGAACAAATAAGTTAGGATAAGGATGTTGTCTGTTCCAATTCGATTTTTGAATGTTCCTGTTGACGGAGGAATTTGGGAACAACAAAATTCGAGGTACGTCACCGGAAACAAGATCTGATGCGGTGGTTCTTTACCGGAGAAAACGGTGGTGTGTGGTGGTTGAGTGTAATTGGTGGCTGAGATTGATAGGGTTAGTGGCGGCTATTCAGAGCTCTCGACTTCCAACCCCTCAATCGGCCTACGTACCCTGGTATTTATAGGGATCAAGCCATACGTAGTTCTTGGAGAGCAAGAAACCCAAATGGGCTTGGATTGTAGGTCCAGCTTCCGGAATGTTCTACTATGAGGCCTAACCACAAAGGCCCAAGGCTCATCCAAGATCTCAAGACTTCACGGATAAGGAAACTTCCCCCGTCGATGACTAGTCCTATCCGCTACCAGCTATTTCTTGATTTCAAGGATGCAGGTATTGTAACGCCCCCAAATCTGAGGTCAGAGATTCAGGTCGTCACGTCACCATCCAACCATATCATACCTGTATTAACTTTACAACTCAACAATACATCCATTCAGACCTAAATCTTACACACAAGCAAGTTAGAGTCTCAGAAATGATAATCAAAAGTGCCGCCAAATATTACAATTCATTTGTACAAATCAGAGTCTTAGGCAATTCCATTTATACAACTATACTTGAAGACAAGTCTTACTATTACAGTTGAAAACCTATCAGACTTACTCTGTAGTATTTATCAGAAACTAAATCATCTCCGGGGTAAATCTTCTACTCCTCTTCTGCTGTTGCAGAGTTAACCGACCAAATTCTTCTCTTTCTGAAAAGTTTTTATAAAGCAAGAATGAGCTACATAATGCTCAGCAAGTTCACCATTTTGTAGAATAATAATGGGGTTTATTTCGAAAACATTCCCAAGTATATGGGTATATATCTCGGTTTCAAAACATAATTAGACAATGCATATGTCCGAGTTTGAATAAAACATCTATACTCACTAAGGAGCTTTAAGAATAACATATGAACCCTTTATAAGGTTCCCATTTCAATATATCTCAAGTTTGAAAATATATACATATGAGTATATCATTTTCGGCAAAACACTCTACGATTAACATACTGTACAAGGAATACATCATTGCAAACCTCTTTCCTTCCATTAACTTAGAAGGTTTCTCATACAAAAACATTTCATTCTTTGAAACAATTGCAAGAGTGAACTAACACGTGCCAATCTTTATAGAAAAATCTTGCAGTTCTAGATACTGCACGATGTCAATATTTTCTCATCAAAACCACACTATCTGCAACTTGGCACTTAGGCCCAAGAAGTAGTGTTTGAGTATTTTTCCAAGGTGGAGGATGGGACTTAAAGAAAACATAAAAACCTGACAAGGATTGACGATGATCAGTCGCCACATCCAAGTCCAATAATCCGCGGGTCTTCTCTACCGGTAGAAGGATAGAAACTACATCCGTAACTATCCCTCGAGTGAAAACTACATCCGTAATCACCCTCGATGAAAACTACATCCGTAATCATCCTTCGGCAACACCTGGGCCGGAATAATAAGTGATGGACCGCCTGGCTCACGGCCGCTTACACATCCCGGGAATCGTTCGTCAACGGTTCCCACACCTGCCAGAGTCCCTTTTTCTTTTCTTTTAAAACTTGATTTTGATTGAAAACAGAGTAATTGAGGTCCGACATCAGTCAACCGATGATTCTTGAAATCATACAAGAAACAGAATCTGACCAGGGGTTTTCGAAAATGTTTGAGTTCGAAAGAGTTCAAGTTTGAAGTATTTAAAAAGTATCTTGGATTAACTTTGTCTTTAAATAATGAACAGTAATTAATAAATAATATTTTAAGATTTAATATTAATAATTAATAAAATAATTATTCGTAAAATAAATTCTTAATCCAAGATAGGGTTTCGAGTATTTACGAAGATATAATAATAGTTATTTGAATATACGATACCACCCGAATGACCCTTCGGGTTTTCGCAATATAGATACGATATAATAATATACCGCTCCCCGGTCAATAGTATATATGGACCGCTACGACCTCTATTGCTAGAGTCGTTGTCCGAAGAAAACATTTCAATCTAAGTTCAAGGGGTAAAAGCATACATGTACTTGTTCAATCTCAATTGCATCAATACTTCGAAAAACATAGCATTTGATATCATTTGAAAACTACAAACACAACAGTAAAAATCCTTGCATATGGATAAGTTTTGAAAAGTAAACTTGCCTTGGTTTGGTTGGGGTGGTCGAGTGTGCGAATTCGAACGATCTATACATAAACAATAATCGTTCGTTAGTACCTTAACAATTTCTCTCTAATTACGGGGTTTTAAGGGGGTACGAAATTAACTTAACGACTTCGTATTATGACTCCCTAGCCCCACTATAGGTCCATGACATCACTCGTTTATGCTCGTCACTTACTCGACTTAATTTAGTTATCACGTTCGAACCATAACCACTAACCCTAGAATAATGTTCCACTAATCGACCTTTTTCCATTGCGCGAATTTTACTCTAGCATTTTTATAAAATCCAAAAATTCATATTTTAATCCAATTCCTTTTGGGTGGTCTTCACCACTGCATTACTTACATTCTCAAATTTTTCCACGACCCCAAATATATTTTAAGGTGTTTAAACAAGGTTCACAAGGGGGTTACTTAATGCAGTCCATAGTCCAGAAACAAAATTCACTCCTCCGGCCATAACTAAAAATCCACACATCACATGGCTATGAATCTTACTTTTCCAGAAACTACATTCAATTATCATTCCAACAATATAAGGTAGGACATCAGGGGACATCATTTGGGTATTCAAAATCATGCTACAACACAGGTCAAAGTTCCTGGACAGATTCAGCAAGCTCAAATCACTTACATCAACCATTTTTCATACTTCCATAACATAAACACCACTTAAAACACTTAGGTCATGACTCATAACACTCATGGAGATATATATCTTAACCATAATCATAAAAATCACAATCTCAACATCAAACTCAAGATCCATATTATCCATCACATATACATTCAAGATAAGCCCTAAAATACATGGATCTAATACCATATTATATGAACAACACTTATCCAAGGGTGTTTTGAGATTTCATACCTTCTTGAGCTCCTAGAGACCTGGTACAAACTTTACACAACTTAAAAACACCTTGGATGGTCTCCTACAACACTCACAATGCAAGATCTAAAAGATAAAAACTTAAGTTAACACTTTCTTCACTTTCAACAAATCATAACTCCAAAACTAATGGATGGAAGGCTTTGAAATTTTTACCATACCTCTAATATGATCCAAGGAAGCCTTAGAAAGGTGGTAGATGAAGAAAACTTGGAGAGAAAAAATCTCTCCCTCTCTCCCTATGCAGTTCGGCTGAATGGTATTCAAGGGGGGGGGAGTGTTTTTCTTGTTTTGTTTGTTTGAAATGATAAAAAGAAATGCAAGCATGCTAGGTATAATTGTGGTTAACAAGGAGTAGTCACATGCCTAGCCTATAGCCTAGGTTGCATCCATGCCCTAGTGTCCCCCTAGGTGCATCATCCAACATGCTAGTTCTTTGTCTTTTCTAACTAGCTAATTACATGGCATTTGCATTTAATTTCTTTCGTTGTAATATTATTCTCCCACCGATACTTGTTATTTAATCCTTATTTCGTATCGTAACTTAATTATTCTCTCGTAATAATATTTCGTCACGTAGAGATTTTCCCCTATAATTCCTTAAGTACTTATTGCGTAAATTCCTCGGATGTCCATAATACCTTGTCATAATTCTTAATAAATCCTTTAATATTCTAACCAATCTCAAATTCCAAATTCATAAATATTACTAACAGTAGGACTCTAGCCTTCGTAATCTCTCTCCGTATATCTTACATCATAAATGCGACAACGCAGTTTCTCAGAAAATCAATTCGATAAATCAACGGGGATGACTAGAAAGGTTCCATAATGACAATGTCACAAGATTTTAAATAAAAGGAAATATTACCAAAAATTAGGGTTCTTACAGCCTGCCCTCCTTAAAAGGATTCCGTCCCGGAATCAGGTTGAAAACAGTTGGGGGTGCTTTTTACGCATTGCGCTCTCTAGTTCCCATGTTGATTCTTCGACATTCTGATTCCTCCACAAAACTCTCACTAGTTTGACAACCTTGTTCCTCAGCACCTGTTCTTTTCTATCCATGATCTCTACGGGTTGCTCTACATATGTCAAGTCTGGTTGCAAATCCACTTGATCATGTTCGATCACATGTCGGAAGTCGGTATGGTAGGGTCGTAGCATGGACACATGGAACACGTTATGTACTTGCTGTAAGCTCGGGGGTAAAGCCAATTCATAGGCTAACTTCCCAACTCGTTTCAAGATTTCAAAAGGTCCAATAAATGTCGGGCTTAGTTTTCCCTTCTTACCGAATCTCATCAATCCTTTCCACGGTGATACTTTCAACATCACAAACTCTCCTACTTCATATTCTTTGTCCTTGCGGGTCTGGTCCGCATACTTCTTCTGTCTGTCTTGGGCTGCTACCAGCCGTCCTCTTATGAGCTCGATAGTTGCTCTTGTCTGTTGGACCAGTTCAGGCCCTAAAATCTTTCGCTCTCCAACTTCTTCCCAACACAAGGGAGACCGACATCTTCGTCCATATAAAGCTTCATATGGGGGCATGCCTATACTCGCATGGTAACTGTTGTTGTAGGAAAATTCGATCAACGGCAAGTGGTCATCCCAACTTCCCTTAAAATCAATGGCACATACCCTCAACATGTCCTCGATGGTCTGGATGGTTCTTTCACTCTGTCCGTCTGTTTGGGGATGGTATGCAGTACTCATGTTTAACTTCGTCCCCACACAATCCTGAAAACTTCTCCAGAACCTGGAGTTGAATCTCGGGTCTCTCCCAGATACAATGCTCGCAGGAACCCCATGCCTTACCACGATCTCCTTAGATATCTCATAAAATTTGACCATTCGAAGTAATGGGTCTCGAAGAAAATAGCTAATGACTTTTACATACACTCGTCTGTACCGTAAAGACGCAATATCGATTCGAAATCTTCATTTTCATAATTCGTACATATCGTGATTGCAAAAATTTCTCATCCACCTATAAAATTACTATTCGTCCAGGTTTCGAATATTCCCGAAAGTTGGGGTTAATGCAGTCTCCTCTCCTTAAAGGATTCTATCTTAAGAACCTAAGGATAATAGTTGTGGATACAATTCCACCCTTACCTTTTCCAACCCTCAGGTTGACACTTCAACCCTATTGTTCTCTCCCTTCGTCTCACCAACGCTTTAACGTTGTTCCCCAACGCATACTCTCCTCGACCTGTATTCCTTATCGGTTGTTCTATGATTAAAAATTTCTATCCCACTACTTACACGTTCCTCTTCTACCTTGCTCATAGTATCCATGTTGAGTCCTTGTATCGTTGGCCCGTGAATGCTTTGTGGTCGTGTTTTGTAATTTGAGACAACGTCAATACGCACGGTATTCCTCATATTCCTTCGCTTGATTAGCAGGCATGTGTTGCCTCCCGTCAGCCGTTACCACTTGCTATGGATACTGTATAGTCTTCGGTATATGTCGAACCAGTTCAGCTACTATGTCCCTCGTTCCTTGACTTCGTCGTAACGCAAGAGAAGCGAACTTCTTCTTTCACAGCACGCTCTACCGGAGACGTCCTTACGTTCGCATGGCGATGATCGTGATAACAACATTCATTTCACGGATAAGTTTTTATTCTCGACTGCTCCGTGAAGCCTTAGGCACGACACTAAATATAATTTCGATCGTCTGGACAATTCTTCTTCCCTGTCCGTCAACCACAGATCAAATTAGTACATACGCTCAATTTCTTTGTTAAATATACCCGAAAGCACCTTCAATATTCTAAGTTTAACCTTAAGTCTTTATCTGACGTGATCGCTGCAGAAGTTTCATATTGCACCACCATCTCTCCCGTATAATATTCGATAATCTTCTCAATGGAAAGTCTCTCGTAGGTAAATCACTTGGTCCAGCAATTATAAATCAACTAGGGCCATCTCTTGGTTCGGTCTTCGGCAACCTACTCATGAAATTCATTATAATTCTGTCCACGTTCCAGATTTCCTACGGGCGGAATCGATCCACTAGATCTCCATCATTTTGTTTTTGACATGTTGCGTTCATACTTAATAGTTTGCCAATACCATTCTTCATATCCGTTTGCCAAACATTCTCTTAATTCTCTGTACATCTTTGTCCTTCCCCATAATTTAGTCATTTTCTTCTAACATTATTCTTTATTGTATATACTCTATTTTCTTGGTCAATACTGACTGAATTCCAATTTCGAATAATCCCTTCTATAGGTATCGACCACCACACTGGCCTTTCCTGGGAAATAACAAATTTCTCCATTATAAAGTATAGCTAACAACGAGGTTGTTACTAATCTCTCATATCATTCTTAAAACTTTATTCATTAATCCATAAAGGCTTCTGACTCATTAGTCCATTCAAACAATACTTCCACAATTTTATAACGTTTATATTAATGTGAAATGCCAACTTTGGCACAGTACAGAGGTCGATCTTGAGTTGGTAAAACCTTCTCTTCAACCTTATCTTTGAAAAACAACTACTCATTTTAACTAGTCAACAATTCCTCCATTTCCGATAAGGGTATCAGTTCTCGATGGTATATGTAAGATGTAATATGCTCGTCCTCCTTCACAACTGGCGCCAAACAGCCTGAGGTCTGCATGCTACTGCGATTCCCAATAAACTTGATTAGGTGGTAATCTCGAAGGATCATTGTCATATATCCGTGCATCCATTTGCTATTAGGGGCCTGTTAAACTTTATGTCTCTCTATGTGCATCAATCCCTTTTTAGCTAAATAAAGCTTCACATTCTTGCCACGATATTTCTTCCTTTCTTGTCCATCTCACTTCCAGGTAGTTTCTTCTAAGGATATGTTTTACATCGCAATTGATTTGCATTTCTTGGATCAGGAAAAGGCTTGGTAACTTCAGAATTCATTAATATAACATCCTGACAACGGTTGGTAGGAGCGTGCTCCCGACCACCTCATCATTTCTTATAACTTTCCCCACACCAATATTAAAGGTCTTGTGGTATGCCCTGACATGTTATCTCTACTTCAATAATTACTCGGCACAACGCTCTGGCTGCACAATTACAACATTTGGTTTTTGATCTCATATTGGTGTAACGGTTCACAATTGTACCTCCCGTTCACCTTAGAGTAATCATTTCGAAAGGAATGGTTTCAAAATAACAAGGTCCAATAGATAATCTCAATAAGAATTCCACATTGGATGTTCCAAGAATGGTTCCAAATACTAGGAGTCTCGATTTTCGGAGATGTAAGGATGGACAGAAAGAGTACAACAAGGTTTATTCCTTCAGGTCCTGATAATTCTGTAATATGATATCGTAGAGAATGTTGCACGAGGGCAATGATTGTTGGATACAAAAGTCATAAAGACGGTCTTTATACAATTCTTACATCGGGTGGATACTTTTCCTCCTGAATAATAAGAGGAAATCTAAAGTCGCATTGATGAAGGTCAGCCAATAGAAAGTAATTCTACTCCATGACAATTAAAGAATGAAGTAGTTTGTCATTCAAGTAATCAATGGTTTTAAATGAATTCTCATTGTATGAATGAAAGAATAAAATATTAAAGTGATATAAAGTCTGATACGAAGATGAGTAAGAGTTCGGGTCGAGTGGGCGACCTCACTAGGTCTCAATCAAGTTATTCGTCAAAACCTTCATCATCATACTTTACCACATGCAAAAATGCATTGCGGAATGAATTAAATTGGGAGTTGGACCAGTGGAACAATAACTAGTCCTTTTCAAGAAACACTAGCAACTAGCTAGACAAAATTTGCTAGTTCACCTGTTTGAGACATCACCACTAGCTAGGACAATTAGCTAGGTGTTCTTCACAGCATTACAATTTTGAATAGTTAGAACAATCAACTAGTCATTCATATTGACATATCAACTAGCCAGTTTCAATTGGCTAGAACGGAATTTCAACATCGTAGCCTTTGAAGAAACTTTAGGCTTCTCGGACAACGAATGAAAATAAGAAGTTATTAAGTTTGAAAAAAAGAAAACTATAAAATCTGAACAGAATGTTCTAGGTATCGGAACAATCGATAACCTCTCATCAAATATTACTTATCAGTGAAACGGTCCACCCAAGGGTGCCTCCGTACACATGCTTTATCAGATCCGACAATAGAATTAAATTCGGAATACCAATATCAAAATGATATCCTAACTATGATTTCAATGTACGATGTACAATCTCATCTTGAATAGGAGAAAAGAATTCATGAGGGATGTCTGGTCATTAGATCATCCCTGCCCTCAGTAATTTGTTGAATATTTATGAGCTCAACTGAAGAATGCAAGTATGAAAGAAGCAATCAAATATCGACATTCGTTAAGTAGTATTCCTCAATTAATTAAGGAAATATTTGTGGAACATTCCTTGGATAATTGAAAGAGAGTGTAAATAGTCCTGAGCAGAAATAATTATAAACTTCAAATAGAGTGCTCGGGCTCAATTAAGATACCTTGGATGAGTCCCGGTTTAGAGAAAGTATATCACTGGTTGTTATTCCACAAGTTTGAAGTAGAAAGCTAGGAGGGTTACCTGATATAAGCTAATCGAGGTAACATGGTTAATGAAAAGTTTAAAATGAAGTAGTGCACCAGCCGGTAGTTACCAAAATAAGTTAATAATCACTCGTGCATCTCATTATCACCACTATGAGGGTAACTCCATCTCTTCGTCTTTGTAATACAAGACACCAACTAGTGTGTCTCTCAATCATCATCTTAAAGTCATTTATTGAGTTGGGGTTTCACAAATATATCTGTCATTTCCGTGCTTTATCTTGAAGACCAAACGTCACATCATTTCGGGGACACCTGCTAAGTCCATAGGGTCCTACTTCATGCCTTCCGACATGAATCACAAGTGGCCAGTTCCCCCTGGGAACAGATCAAAGAGATCTCTCAGGGATCTCAATGCAGTCCATAGGTTCAGTGGCGGGTGTGTGTATGTGAACATATACCAAAAATATTGAGGTCTACAATACATATATACGTAGTCCCTGCTAACATCTCTATCAAAGGATCCCACTCTAGACCCGCTGGTCTTTTCTTTTGGTAGACTCTGAGATCATTGTATCGCTCGTTGCAACCATGTTCAACTTCCCTTGAGTCCCTTTGTTAATCCCACTTGTTCGTTCTCTAAGTTGAACTACCATGCTCTAGCGTCCGAATCATGCGTGGAGTTATCTAGCACGCTCGTCTTGTGATAACATTCTCGTATAACACATGTAAAATTCGCCATCAAGGGTAATGAAGTCCACAACGACATAGTGACCAACTTTCAGGTAAACCCGTTACTTATCGAAAATCGGATCTTATAGCCAAAGTAAAAGACTTTCATTAGTCCAAGTACTAAGTACCCTTAATTGTGTAGGGAAGTCCAAACTTCTTGATTCTTAAAATGCCGCCTCCTAAACTATGGAGGAATATGGCCACAAAATTTATGCCAGCCTAGTCATCCGATCATATTGGCAATATCGCCTCTACTTCAGCTGCTCTCGAGATTTCGCTCTGCTTCCTATATCATTACCTATGATAGGTCATGTACGACTCTCAAACCTCTATTCATCATTCTGAAGGTCTCTAAGGATTCTATCGACCCTAGTATAATACCTTCAGTAACACTCCAATCCATTCTACTCACCGGTACCTCTTCCGGTAGTCCAATCATAAGTTTACTACGATCTCTTATGTCATTCTCCTACTTAGACTTAACTCTCAACACTCTCGTTTCTGAGTACTGTAACTTATCGCTCTGATACCATTTCTGTAACGCCCCCAAATCTGAGGTCAGAGATTCAGGTCGTCACGTCACCATCCAACCATATCATACCTGTATTAACTTTACAAATCAACAATACATCCATTCAGACCTCAATCTTACACACAAGCAAGTTAGAGTCTCAGAAACGATAATCAAAAGTGCCGCCAAATATTACAATTCATTTGTACAAATCAGAGTCTTAGGCAATTCCATTTATACAACTATACTTGAAGACAAGTCTTACTATTACAGTTGAAAACCTATCAGACTTACTCTGTAGTATTTATCAGAAACTAAATCATCTCCGGGGTAAATCTTCTACTCCTCTTCTGCTGTTGCGGAGTTAACCGACCAAATTCTTCTCTTTCTGAAAAGTTTTTATAAAGCAAGAATGAGCTACATAATGCTCAGCAAGTTCACCATTTTGTAGAATAATAATGGGGTTTATTTCGAAACATTCCCAACTATATGGGTATATATCTCGGTTTCAAAACATAATTAGACAATGCATATGTCCGAGTTTGAATAAAACATCTATACTCACTAAGGAGCTTTAAGAATAACATATGAACCCTTTATAAGGTTCCCATTTCAATATATCTCAAGTTTGAAAATATATACATATGAGTATATCATTTTCGGCAAAACACTCTACGATTAACATACTGTACAAGGAATACATCATTGCAAACCTCTTTCCTTCCATTAACTTAGAAGGTTTCTCATACAAAAACATTTCATTCTTTGAAACAATTGCAAGAGTGCACTAACACGTGCCAATCTTTATAGAAAAATCTTGCAGTTCTAGATACTGCACGATGTCAATATTTTCTCATCAAAACCACACTATCTGCAACTTGGCACTTAGGCCCAAGAAGTAGTGTTTGAGTATTTTTCCAAGGTGGAGGATGGGACTTAAAGAAAACATAAAAACCTGACAAGGATTGACGATGATCAGTCGCCACATCCAAGTCCAATAATCCGCGGGTCTTCTCTACCGGTAGAAGGATAGAAACTACATCCGTAACTATCCCTCGAGTGAAAACTACATCCATAATCACCCTCGATGAAAACTACATCCGTAATCATCCTTCGGCAACACCTGGGCCGGAATAATAAGTGATGGACCGCCTGGCTCACGGCCGCTTACACATCCCGGGAATCGTTCGTCAACGGTTCCCACACCTGCCAGAGTCCCTTTTTCTTTTCTTTTAAAACTTGATTTTGATTGAAAACAGAGTAATTGAGGTCCGACATCAGTCAACCGATGATTCTTGAAATCATACAAGAAACAGAATCTGACCAGGGGTTTTCGAAAATGTTTGAGTTCGAAAGAGTTCAAGTTTGAAGTATTTAAAAAGTATCTTGGATTAACTTTGTCTTTAAATAATGAACAGTAATTAATAAATAATATTTTAAGATTTAATATTAATAATTAATAAAATAATTATTCGTAAAATAAATTCTTAATCCAAGATAGGGTTTCGAGTATTTACGAAGATATAATAATAGTTATTTGAATATACGATACCACCCGAATGACCCTTCGGGTTTTCGCAATATAGATACGATATAATAATATACCGCTCCCCGGTCAATAGTATATATGGACCGCTACGACCTCTATTGCTAGAGTCGTTGTCCGAAGAAAACATTTCAATCTAAGTTCAAGGGGTAAAAGCATACATGTACTTGTTCAATCTCAATTGCATCAATACTTCGATAAACATAGCATTTGATATCATTTGAAAACTACAAACACAACAGTAAAAATCCTTGTATATGGATAAGTTTTGAAAAGTAAACTTGCCTTGGTTTGGTTGGGGTGGTCGAGTGTGCGAATTCGAACGATCTATACATAAACAATAATCGTTCGTTAGTACCTTAACAATTTCTCTCTAATTACGGGGTTTTAAGGGGGTACGAAATTAACTTAACGACTTCGTCTTATGACTCCCTAGCCCCACTATAGGTCCATGACATCACTCGTTTACGCTCGTCACTTACTCGACTTAATTTAGTTATCACGTCCGAACGATAACCACTAACCCTAGAATAATGTTCCACTAATCGACCTTTTTCCATTGCGCGAATTTTACTCTAGCATTTTTATAAAATCCAAAAATTCATATTTTAATCCAATTCCTTTTGGGTGGTCTTCACCACTGCATTACTTACATTCTCAAATTTTTCCACGACCCCAAATATATTTTAAGGTGTTTAAACAAGGTTCACAAGGGGGTTACTTAATGCAGTCCATAGTCCAGAAACAAAATTCACTCCTCCGGCCATAACTAAAAATCCACACATCACATGGCTATGAATCTTACTTTTCCAGAAACTACATTCAATTATCTTTCCAACAATATAAGGTAGGACATCAGGGGACATAATTTGGGTATTCAAAATCGTGCTACAACACAGGTCAAAGTTCCTGGACAGATTCAGCAAGCTCAAATCACTTACATCAACCATTTTTCATACTTCCATAACATAAACACCACTTAAAACACTTAGGTCATGACTCATAACACTCATGGAGATATATATCTTAACCATAATCATAAAAATCACAATCTCAACATCAAACTCAAGATCCATATTATCCATCACATATACATTCAAGATAAGCCCTAAAATACATGGATCTACTACCATATTATATGAACAACACTTATCCAAGGGTGTTTTGAGATTTCATACCTTCTTGAGCTCCTAGAGACCTGGTACAAACTTTACACAACTTAAAAACACCTTGGATGGTCTCCTACAACACTCACAATGCAAGATCTAAAAGATAAAAACTTAAGTTAACACTTTCTTCACTTTCAACAAATCATAACTCCAAAACTAATGGATGGAAGGCTTTGAAATTTTTACCATACCTCTAATATGATCCAAGGAAGCCTTAGAAAGGTGGTAGATGAAGAAAACTTGGAGAGAAAAAATCTCTCCCTCTCTCCCTATGCAGTTCGGCTGAATGGTATTCAAGGGGGGGGGGAGTGTTTTTCTTGTTTTGTTTGTTTGAAATGATAAAAAGAAATGCAAGCATGCTAGGTATAATTGTGGTTAACAAGGAGTAGTCACATGCCTAGCCTATAGCCTAGGTTGCATCCATGCCCTAGTGTCCCCCTAGGTGCATCATCCAACATGCTAGTTCTTTGTCTTTTCTAACTAGCTAATTACATGGCATTTGCATTTAATTTCTTTCGTTGTAATATTATTCTCCCACCGATACTTGTTATTTAATCCTTATTTCGTATCGTAACTTAATTATTCTCTCGTAATAATATTTCGTCACGTAGAGATTTTCCCCTATAATTCCTTAAGTACTTATTGCGTAAATTCCTCGGATGTCCATAATACCTTGTCATAATTCTTAATAAATCCTTTAATATTCTAACCATTCTCAAATTCCAAATTCATAAATATTACTAACAGTAGGACTCTAGCCTTCGTAATCTCTCTCCGTATATCTTACATCATAAATGCGACAACGCAGTTTCTCAGAAAATCAATTCGATAAATCAACGGGGATGACTAGAAAGGTTCCATAATGACAATGTCACAAGATTTTAAATAAAAGGAAATATTACCAAAAATTAGGGTTCTTACAGGTATAGCCATGGTTTACCCCAAGTGCAGAACGCATCCCTGTCCCCCGAATGAGAAGCACCCACCAGATAGCAGGACAGGTGATCCAGAGCTTTTGGGTGCAAAGTGCAGGATTACTCCGAAGTTCCCCAATGAGAGCGCGCCCATTGGCTACAGGAACAGAGCTCCCAAAGCACACACCAGAAGTCCCCATCTTTCCACCATAGGGCGCGCCCTTCGTGTTTAAGAAGGGTCCTTAGATCCAGGCAAACCCCTGGAGGCCTTCTGCGACGAACATCCCCCTCCTGAGATACGACAGGAGGGAATTCTTCAACTTCTAGAATTCCAGCTTGAGTGGAATCCAAGTTTGAATGGAATTCACATTTGAATGGAATCCTAGGAGAGATTTCTTCAATGTCTTCTTAGAAAATCAACTTAAATAAATTTGTCACTTTGTTTGAATACTTAGGTCGCGCCCTCTTTATAGAGAAAGAGAGGGCGCGGCCTAACTTCCTCATTTACTTCCAAAACCCTAATTTAACCCATATTTGACCCGAATCCATCTTGAAAATACCCGAACCGAATTTTGGCTATAACAACTACCCCCCAATTCATATGAAATCAAAGATGATGTATGGAATTTTTTCTGAAAAGCCCAAAATTCTCACAATTCCTCATCAGGGCGCGCCTTGGCAGAGGGCGCGTCTTTAGAATCATAAACGACTTAGTGGCTAACAGCTGTTTTCCACTATTTTTCCAAATCTCTATAAATACCCTCCTTCTATTCACTTTACTCTTTTTTACTTTCTCTCTCTCCTAAAAACCCAACTCCGGCGACTTCAACTTCTAAACGTCAATCCGGCCGTCTCCGTCAAGTTTTCTGCCGTTTTCTTCATCAAATCACACTCCAGAACTCACAAGGTGCGTTTTCATATCCTTATTTTTCATTTTGACCGTGTAAATTGTCCATTCCGTCGTTGCAACTGTTCACATACCCCATGTTCTTCGTTTTCCGTTGTATATATATATGTATGTATATGTGTTTGATCTTATTTTCCAAGCATATGTCTGTTTCAATATGATTTTGAACACTAGACTGAGCCCTTAGGCGCGTCCTATACTAAGGGCGCGCCCTAAGGTCTTCCAATAAATACTAAATGCTCGTCTAATAACTTTAGGGCGTATTTGATTCAGGTTGTAATACACTCTTTCATTCTTCTTCCCTTGGGCGCTCCCTTAGTGCTTTTATTTTCAATTTTTTGCAGCTGGAGGGCGCGCCTTCACCATTTCATCCTTTCAAGGAATTCAATAAAAACATAGGGATATACTCTCCCTTACCAGCTACACTCCCTCCAAATCATTACCGACCTCTCTTCTCATTTATTCCTTCAGAAGAGAGGGCGCGCCTTATCAAAGATTTTAATGAAGACAAAATGAGTTTTTCCAGTGAAGACTCCTTAGATAATATTCCCCTTAGCAGCCGTATAAAAAACAACACAGAAACTTCAAAACCAATACCCGAAAAAACTCCAAACCCTCTGCATACAGATCCCTCTGACAATGATTATACTCCGAATTCCAATTCCTCCAACGACACACACTCTTCTGACAATTACTCCTCTGAGGGCGCGCCCTCAGCTTCTTCCATTTCACCTATAGCCGACTCCGAACCTACATCTCCATTACCCTCTCCAGTCCCATTTAGACATTGGGAAGTCCTTGATGAAGAAATTGATATTGATTTTGGTAAATATGACACCATGTCTGAAAAGGAGAAAAATCTTCTTAGAAAGAAACGAGGCAAATTAGCTTGTGTGAATATGTCTTCGACAGCCACGAGTGACGAAGTAGGATGGGCTATGCAATATTATGGCCAAGAAGGAATCTGGGCCATTCCATATGCTCACCACCGCCCACACATCTTCAATTATGGTAAAAATTTCAAAATTCCGCGGATGGTCTTAACTCCAAAACTTATAGCTCTTGGTGTGGGCGCGCCCTTACACCCATATCTAAGGCAAGTACTCGAATGGTACAATCTCGCACCCATCCAACTTAGTCCCAATAGCTACAAACTTTTAATTGGTTTATTCATTCTCTATCACGATCTTGAATTTGGAGCTCCTTCCATGCACGAAGTCAGTTTCTTCTACAACATTCGTCAATCCAGTATAGGCTATTACTACTTAGTAATAAATAAGCCTCACAACAATAAAGGATTTTCTGAGGGTAGGGTCAGCCACATCAAACACTGGAAGGAACCATACTTCTTTGTTTGGGATGTCCCTCGAGTTCGTGTACAATTCAACACCGATCCCTGTAAGTCAGGGCGCGCCTTAAATCCTTTTTTTTTCTTTGACAACTTTCCACTCTTGAATTCTCATTAACTTTGAATTAACACAGATAGAAGAGTTCAGAAAACTCTCCAAGGCGCGGCCTTACTCAGAGCTCAGGCCGTCCTCAAAATTGCCGAAGAAAAATTCAATCTTCAAACTCTTATCACAGAAGAAAACCTAAAAAGAGTTGGGATTCTCTCAGAGAGGGTTGGTTCCTTTTGTAAATTTAAGAAATTTAGAAATGGCGTCACCGTTCCCTCACCCTCTAGTGATAGCGATGAAAATTCTGACTCTAATGAAGGTATAAAATTATAGATTAGGACGTGCCCTAATATTTATTACTTCTTTACTTAACATGTGCTTCATAACCTTTCTCCAGGGCGCGGCCTAATTGTTTCTCTTGTCTTGTGCAGATATGGCTCCTCGAATTCCTCGTGGTTTAGGAGGTACAAAGAAAAATGACAAGGAGAAAAGCGATGAAAAAGCTGGTACCTCCAGGGCGCGCCCAACAAAAGATTCTAGCAAAAGTATTCCTTCAAATGATTCCCTGAAGAGGGATGTTGAGGTTCTTCACGAACCTGTTGAGAAAAGCAAAAAATAAAGGATCGAGGCCGCGCCCTCCTATGTTGAAACTCTTATTGGGCCTTCTGCGTCCTCGTTTGTCAAAGAAAACGAAGTGGATAAATGGCAAAACATGGATGCTGAAGAGGAAATTCATTCCAGGATCCATGCCTCCGCCCAGCTTCTCATTCAATCTCTAGGGCGCGCCCAAAGAGTCCACAAGGAAAAGCTTCACCTTAACAAACTTGAGGCTGAAAATAGGAAGTATTCAAAGATGATCATTGAGAATGATAATAAATGGAAGAAAGATCTAGACGCCAAGGATGCTACAATTACTGATCTAAAACATGACCTCGATGAATCTTGTGAACATCGTGATCTTCTGAATTCCAAAAATGTCAGATTGGAGAAAGAGATAGAGGAGTTGAAAATACAGCGTGACAGTCTTGAGAATGAGAAGGCTGACGGTTGGAAAGATGAGAAACAACGTGTCGAGGATGAAAACTTCTAAAGGGGATTTGACTTCTATCTCCTTGGTTTTCTGGCTAATGATCCCGACTATAACTGGGAAGAAAAGTTTGGTCGCGAAAGTGCTGAGGATATCGAGGACTTCAAGAGGGTGCATGCGAGTGCAATCAAAGCAAAGAGGATCGAGCTAGGTTTGGACAAGGATCCTCAGGGCGCGCCCTCTTCCACAGATATTCCTGAAGCTCAAAATCAGGATGCTCAAACATTTCCTCCTGTAACAGATCAAGCCTCCATTCCTGAAGATGCAACTCCTCTCTCCATCATTCAGTCTACAAAGAACTAGGACGCGTCCCCTACTAAGGACGCGCCCTAAAGCTTTTATTATCTTTGAACTTTTGCTTGGTTTTAACATTTAAGGTGCGGGCCCTTTGTAAAACCCTGCAAATTGTATTTTGAATGCCTTGAATATTGTCCGTGTTTTTGATGACTTTAAATATTGTGTTAACTTTTAAATTGCTTATCATGAAATTTCTTGTTTGGCTCTCATCTTCAAAAATAATTATAGGGCGCGCCCTAATATATAGGGTGCAACCTTGAAATTTTCTTTATCATCATATTAGAAAAATACATCTTCAAAAGCTCTAGTAATTTTTCCATGCAATTATTAGGATGCGGCCTTCTGATAAACTTCTTCAATCTTAAAACTTATTAATGTCATATGATGTCTTCAATATAAATGTAAAAAATTGGTAAATACAGGGCGCGCCCCAGTTACTTTGAGCGCGGCCTCTTGTGCTTTATCAGCCAATATTCTTCCAACTCTTGAAAACATTGAAACGCATAGAATTAAAAATCTTCATTCATGTTGAGGGCGCGCCCTAAGGCATTACCCTTTTCAATATTCCTTTAACTTGTCAATTATTGCTTTCAACTACACAGAATTTCATAGGGCGCGCCCTTAGGCATAGAGCACGACCTCTTGTAATAAAAAGAATCTTCAAAAAACTTGAAAAAATGTCTTGATAAACTTTATTAATCTTCAAATAAACTCAAATCTCAACAGAACAAGGGAAGGCATACATGTATTACCCCCTAGCTAAGGAGAATAAACTTCGAAAAAAAACGTGGAATAAAAACAGCAAGTCTCGACTAGAACTAAAGAAGGCGTATGTGTACTACCCCCTAGACTAGGAGAAGATTTATTTATGCTAGTCTATAACTTAAATATATGCCTTCATACAATAGGGGGTCAAAGCCGCACCCTACTGATAGTATTTCCTCAAATGCTCTGCATTCCATGCCCTTGGGATTGTGTTGCCATCCAAGTCCTCTAGATGATAAGTTCCTTCCCAGATGATAGACTTGATCTTGTAAGGTCCTTCCCAGTTGGGACCAAAGACTCCATGTTCTGCTATCCTTGTATTTGGCATGACTTTCCGCAGAACTAGATCTCCTACATTAAAAGGACGAATCTTCACCTTCCTGTTGTAATACCTTGCAACTCTCTGCTGATAAGTTGCCAACTTCAACTGCGAATTAGCCCTTGTTTCCTCCAACAGGTCAAGACTCAACCTTTGGTTTACCAAATTTGCTTCTTCATCATAGAAATCTCTTCGGAATGATCCTGCTCCAATCTCTACCGGAACCATTGCCTCACATCCATAAGACAACATAAAAGGGGATTCCCCCGTTGTGGTCCTTGGAGTTGTGTTATATGACCATAAGACCATAGGAAGTTCTTCAGGCCAATTCCCTTTGCTTTCTTCCAACTTTGTCTTCAAGGTATGCTTGATTATTTTGTTGATAGCCTCTGTCTGCCCATTACTTTGAGGATGATACACAGCTGCAAATTCCTTCTTTATCCCCAAATCATCACACAACTTTCTCAATTCCTTGCTGTCAAACTGTTTTCCATTATCCGACACAAGTTTATACGGAATTCCAAACTTGCACACAATAGAGTTGAAAACAAAATCTCGAATCTTCCTTGCAGTAATTGTGGCCAGGGGCATTGCTTCCGCCCACTTGGTAAAGTAATCCACAGCGACAACAGCATACTTCACTCCTCCTTTAGCTTTAGGGAGCTCTCCAATGAGATCTATTCCCCACATAGCAAATGGCCATGGACTCATTAAAGAAGTCAAAGTAGTAGCAGGACTGGTAGAATAATTGGCGAACCTTTGACACTTGTCACATGCCTTAACAAACTCGTAAGCATCCTTCTTTAAGGTAGGCCAATAATATCCTTGCCTTAATACCTTCATTGCCAACGAACCACCCCCGAGTGATTACTACAAATCCCTTCATGAATCTCCCTAAGGATGTAATTGCATTCATCTCCATCTATGCACTTGAGAAGTGGTTGATTGAAACCCCTCTTATATAATATCCCATCATACTCCACGAATCTAGCTGCTTGATACTGAAGCCGCCTGGCCTCCAGCTTCTCACTTGGAAGTATACCATTTCGAATATATTTTTGAATGGGAGTCATCCAAGTAACATTAGGAATAGATTCCACTTCCATGACTTCAACCTCTGGAATGCTAGGTACTTCCTGTACTTGCAAAGGTACTGTCCCTAACAGCATAGCATCTTTCTGTGACCCTAACTTGGCTAACACATCTGCGCTACAGTTCTCATCTCGTGGAATACATTCTACCCGTACTTCTCGAAACCTTTTAATCAACCGTTGAGCGCACCTCATGTAAAGCTCTGTCCTTGGACCTCTGCACTGAAATCCACCTTTCACATGTCCAACCACTAGCTCTGAATCACTTAACACAATGAGATTTACCACCTTCATCTCCAAAGCCATCTTCATCCCGTTAATCAAGGCTTCATACTCCGCATCATTATTGGTTGCTTGAAATTTGAAATGAATAGCGCTCATGAGTTGATTCCCTTCAGGGGTAAACAAGATTACTCCTGCTCCAGCTCCTCCATTGTTGACAGCTCCATCTACTTGTAACTTCCACCAAGGTTGAGGAACTTCTTCGAGTGGGGTTGCCCTTTTAAGCAGAATTTTAGGCTTAACCAATACAATTGATTTTTCTTCATTTTCCGACTCGAATTCAAGAATGAAATCAGCTAAAGCCTGACCCTTTATAGCTGTCCTTGGAGTATATTCCAAATCGAATTGTCCCAGCTCAATCGCCCATTTTAACATTCGACCAGAGGTTTCCGGCTTGTGGAGAATTCCTCTCAATGGATATGCCGTTCGAACTTCAATCTTGTGAGCTTGAAAATAAGGTCGAAGCTTCCTTGACGCCAAAACTAAGGCATAAACCAACTTTTCCATGCTAGTATATCTGGTTTCCGCATCAAGCAAACGCTTACTCACATAGTAAACCGGAGACTGATGATCAACTTCTTCTCTTACTAGTACCGCACTGATAGAATGTTCCGAAACAGCCAAGTATAAAATTAACGTCTCTCCTTCCACAGGCTTAGCTAAGAGAGGAGGATTCCCCAAATGCTCCTTTATTCTCTGAAAAGCTTCCTCACATTCAGATGTCCATACAAAATCTTTGGCTGCCCCTTTTATCGCCTTGAAGAATTCTCTGCATTTATCCGACGATTTTGACACGAAACGATTAAGGGCGGCTATTCTTCCCGTGAGACTCTGAACTTGCTTCACACTAGACGGAGATTTCATGTCAAGAAGAGCTTTTATTTTTGCTGGATTTGCCTCGATTCCACGATGATTAACAATAAATCCTAGAAACTTCCCGGATTCTACCCCGAAGACACATTTTTGAGGATTCAACTTCATCCTAAACTTCCTCAAAATCTCGAACATCTGTTCCAAATGCTTTACATGGTCCTCCGCTCTTAAGGATTTAACAAGCATATCATCCACGTATACCTCCATGGTTTTCCCTATCAAATCCTTAAACATCATGTTCACCAACCTCTGATAGGTTGCGCCAGCATTGATTAACCCGAATGGCATGCCAATATAACAGTACAATCCTCGATCCGTAATAAAGGATGTGTGTTCTTGATTCGGCTCATACATAGGGATCTGGTTGTAACCAGAGTAAGCATCCATGAAACTTAAAAGAGCATGTCCTGCCGTGGCATCCACCAACTGATCAATCCTCGGGAGTGGAAAACTATCTTTCGGGCATGCCTTGTTCAGATCAGTGAAATCCACACAAGTTCACCATTTTCCATTTGGTTTTTTCACAAGAACCGGATTAGCAAACCAATCTGGATAATATGACTCCTTGATCAGCCCAACATCTAGAAGTCTATCCATCTCTTCTTTCAATGCTATGGCTCTCTCTCCACTTACTAGCCGACGTTTCTGGCGAATTCCCTACTTGGTAGGATCTATATTCAGACGGTGGCACATAACCTTCGGATCAATCCCAACCATATCAGCATGACTCCAAGCAAAAACATCTAGATTGTTTAAAAGGAAATTGGTGAGCATGCCTCTTAACTTGGAGTTCAATGCGATCCAATCTTCAGAACCTTAGCTGGATCCCTTTCATCTACCAAAATAGAAATTGTATCCTCTGCAGGACCAGTCTTTTCCACCGGTTGCGGTGTCCTTGGGTCAAGATCGAAATCAAAACTTCGAGGATCTTCAACCGGTGCTACATCCTTGGAGGGCACGTCCTCTTTAAGAGGGAAGTCTTCCTCGACAAGGGTATGCACCAAACCTTCAAGTAACATTCGCCTCCCTTCAACCTGCTCACCCTTGAGATCAAATGAGATTACTTCCTCTGCGTCTTCCTCTATTTCTTCCAAAATTCCTTCTTGAAGCTCATCAAGAACAGAGGTATCATCCTCAGGGCGCGCCCTGTATAGCAGTTCTTCCTCTTCAGGTTCCTGGACAAGATAATGGGCTTTTACCTCTTCCGGGACAATACTCATGACTCCGAAACCACTCTCACGCAGGGCGCACCCTCCATCCTGCTGTCTTCTAAACCCTTTAATCGCCTTATGGTAGCAATCTCTTGAGTCATGCTGAGAGCCCCGTACAGTTCCCACACCATTTGGCGTAGGAAATTTCATCGCGAGATGGTAGATGGAGGTCACAACTTTCATTTCCTTCAACAGGGGTCGTCCTACCAGAGCATTATGTGATGAATCCACATTCAAAATCATGAAATCCATCATTTGAGTCACAGAAAGGGTTCCTTCCCCAAGAGTTACCGGTAATTTGATAGCTCCCATAACTTTTACTGATTCTCCTGAGAAACCATAGATCAATCCGTTGTCTTGAATCATATCCTTGTCTAAGAGTCCCAGCTTCTTATAAGTACTGTAGTAGAGTATATTCACCGAGCTTCCATTATCCACGAAAACCCGATGGACATTCTTCGAGCCAATCTGAATTGCTACTACCAGAGCGTCATTATGAGGATGATGTACCCATCTAGCTTCTTCTTCGGTGAAAGTAATGTCAGCACATTCTCCCTTGAATAACTTAGGTGGCCTCAATTCCAAGCTATTCACATTTGTGAGAGGTCGATACCTCGCTTCTCGGGAATATCTCTCCATAGCGTGATTGCTATCTCCCCCTAAATGATGTCCCCCAAAGATGGTGTGAATACTCCCTTCTTTGACGAATTTCTTCTCTTCCGGTTTACCATCTCCGTGGAGGGCGCGCCCTCCATCTCTCCTGTCGGGATTCTCCCTATGCTTTTTCACCTCCCTAACAATCCATTCCGTCAGGTATCCTTCCTTAATCAAATCCTCAATCTCTTCCCTGAGTTGACGACATTCATGAGTGTTATGCCCTGAGGATTCATGGAATTCACAATACTTTTTCTTATCCTTACTCTGCGAGGAGGTCAATGGTTCCGGCTTTCTGAAGAACCCTTTGTTCTTATTCACTTCAAAGATATGTTCAATAGAAGCTGCCAAAGGAGTATAGTTGCCCGGCCTTTGATCGTAAGTGTATGTATCAGGTGGACCCCAATTCCTTCCAGTTTCAGCTAAATTTACCCGGTTAGCACCAGTTGCTATACGACGAGTTGGACTAGGAGACCTATCTTTCCTTTTACCGGTCTTTCCCTTAGAACCGTTCTGACTGTCAGTTTTTCGGTTGTCTGCCAAGGATTGTTCCACAATTTTGAAAGACTCAGCTTGTGCAAACACATCAGCCAACGTAGGTGGATCCCGTCCTTGAAGATGTTTCCAGAAATCAGTTCCCACTGACAATCCAGCTATTAGGAAACTCTTGAGCGTTTCATCTGTCGCTCCTCTCACCATTGTGGATTCCGAGTTGAATCTCTTGAAATAGGATTGCAAACTCTCTCCTTCCCTTTGCTTGATGTTGGCCAAGGTCGTGACCGGAGGAGCATATTTTACTGCGGCCTGGAACTTAGTCAAGAACAAGTTCCTCATCACCTGCCACGACGTAATTACCCCTGGACCGAGCTTCTGAAACCATTGCTGAGCACTCTCCCTGAAAGTTGCTGCCAACAATCGACATCTAGCCAATTCCGTAACTTGATAGACATCCATCTCGATATCGAAACGCCCAAGGAATTCCACAGGGTCTGCGTTTCCATGAAATCACAAATCATTCGTCATTGATCTATACCCAGCAGGGAGCTGTGCCTCTCTAACTTCAGTCGAGAAGGGAGAGGATGTTGGCGCAGTTGCAGATATTCTTCCTCCATCCAGGTGAGCAAGGAGTTTCTTTAAATCATCCACATTAAATGTTCCCACTCCAGGAATATTCTGGATATTTGGTTGTTCCACAGTCTGAGTACCCCCCGGGGGTGGAGGCGGCGGTGGAGCCGCTGTCTGAATGCCTCCTTGAACCTCTACTTGTGGTTGAATTACAACCTCCGCTCGAGTTTGAGTTTGCTGACCCTCGGGATTTCCATGAGGTTGTGAATTCCCTTGAGAACCTCTCTGATTCTGTCCTCCCGAGTGAGAGTGCGTCCTCGACCTGGACTCACTGGAAGTGCTTGAGGGGATTTGATGGATGCGGGGGGATCTCCCACCTGAGGGCGCGCCCTGATTACGGGGGCGCCTATTTCCCTGGTACCAATCCATTCTTCTATTACCGTTATCACGGTTTCTTCTTCCAGCATTATCGCGATGAGGAGTTTGTTCGAATCCAAGGGGCCGCGACCTGTTTTGAACAGGGGGCACGCGCTGTGGATTATCATTTCGAGCAAGAGTTCGCTCATGTCCAAGGGGCCGCGACCTGTTGTTAGGGGGCGCGCGTTGTGGATCATGACTCTGTGGAAGGGCTCGCTCATGTCCAAGGGGCCTCGACCTGTTATCAGGGGGCGCGCGCTGTGAATCATGGGGCCTCGATTCCATATGTTTGTCTTTTTTCTGGAGCTCGAGGAGCACCATCCTCAAATCATCATCATCAAGCCTTATTCCAAGGCGTTCTTTCAAGCTGGCAAAATCTCTCCTTTCTCTAGCCATTTGCTCCTCATCCCTTTGAATCTCACGAGGAGTGCGTCCTGAACGGTGAGGATGAGGGCACGCCCTCTCTTGAGGATTCACCAACCTGCGCTCAGAATTATTTTCACTAGGATGTTCAACAATAGGATCAGAATAATCTAACCTTCGAGGAGTGACCAGCTGAAATCTCCTTTCGTGACTTTCCTCCCTCCTTCGAGAATCTTCCTCGATCTGAGGGGATTTCCCTGATCGGCGATGATTTCGTGGGATACTCCGAGATTTTCTCCTTGATTCTTGCTCTTCCTCCACAGAACCCAATCTCGCCCCAAAACTATTTATGGCATCTTGCATAACATACAGCTGTTCCATTAATGCTGAATTACTGATGAGAACAGGCGGCTGTCCACCGATGGCGGTCGGAGTTCCATGATGTCGCGGAGGAGCAGCAATATTTTCCGGGACATAAGCTTCATGACGCGCTTGGTTATCTCCCAAGCTATCTTCAGAATCGTAACCATCTTCTTCTTGAGAACCTCTGCCATGATTGTGAGACATCTTTTCCTCCTAAGATGTAGATCTTGATTGGCACCCCTCCTTCTAGCGCCAATTTGTTGAAGGAGGAATTTGGGAACAACAAAATTCGAGGTACGTCACCGGAAACAAGATCTGATGCGGTGGTTCTTTACCGGAGAAAACGGTGGTGTGTGGTGGTTGAGTGTAATTGGTGGCTGAGATTGATAGGGTTAGTGGCGGCTATTCAGAGCTCTCGACTTCCAACCCCTCAATCGGCCTACGTACCCTGGTATTTATAGGGATCAAGCCATACGTAGTTCTTGGAGAGCAAGAAACCCAAATGGGCTTGGATTGTAGGTCCAGCATCCGGAATGTTCTACTATGAGGCCTAACCACAAAGGCCCAAGGCTCATCCAAGATCTCAAGACTTCACGGATAAGGAAACTTCCCCCGTCGAGGACTAGTCCTATCCGCTACCAGCTATTTCTTGATTTCAAGGATGCAGGTATAGCCATGGTTTACCCCAAGTGCAGAACGCATCCCTGTCCCCCGAATGAGAAGCACCCACCAGATAGCAGGACAGGTGATCCAGAGCTTTTGGGTGCAAAGTGCAGGATTACTCCGAAGTTCCCCAATGAGAGCGCGCCCATTGGCTACAGGAACAGAGCTCCCAAAGCACACACCAGAAGTCCCCATCTTTCCACCATAGGGCGCGCCCTTAGTGTTTAAGAAGGGTCCTTAGATCCAGGCAAACCCCTGGAGGCCTTCTGCGACGGACATCCCCCTCCTGAGATACGACAGGAGGGAATTCTTCAACTTCTGGAATTCCAGCTTGAGTGGAATCCAAGTTTGAATGGAATTCACATTTGAATGGAATCCTAGGAGAGATTTCTTCAATGTCTTCTTAGAAAATCAACTTAAATAAATTTGTCACTTTGTTTGAATACTTAGGGCGCGCCCTCTTTATAGAGAAAGAGAGGGCGCGGCCTAACTTCCTCATTTACTTCCAAAACCCTAATTTATCCTATAATTCCCCAAATTTAACCCATATTTGACCCGAATCCATCTTGAAAATACCCGAACCGAATTTTGGCTATAACAGTTCCCATTCTTTATTTACCGTATCATCTTTTCTTCAATTTATGTGTGATTAGCTTCTCCACTCTATATTTTCTACCAAAATCAATAAGTTGTATCATTGTTCAATCTTGTAGAATCAACACATCAACATTGCCACTTACCTATGGAATGATTTTATTTCATGCATGTTTTTGTAGCTTTTTCTTTGGTGTGCAATATTAAAATTTGAATTTTTTTAGTAATATAAATTTTTTCTTTTTAGCTAACCATTTATTTATATAAATCTGCAACAACTTCATTAGTCAAACAAATCTGCAACAAATGAACAATAAAGAAAAATCCAAATAAACTGCAACCATAAAAAACAATACCAATATCAAAATCAAAACTGAACCCAAATCCATAAACTGTATCCAAATCTAAAATCAAACCCAACAACCAATCCAAACCAACTCCAATTCTATTCTAAAACAAGAATCCAAACCAATCCAAACCAAAACCAAATCTAACCAATAACCAGTATTCAAATCCAACCAATAAATTAAATTCAAATTTAATCAAACCTAATATCAAATCAAAACCAATCAAATCCAAATTCATATCCAAATTAAAACCGAGAAACCAATTTATAATCTTAAATCAGTAGAGAGAGAAAGATTGTATACAAATGTGCCTAGGGCTACTCTAATAATTGAAAATGTGAAAGAAAAAGAAAAAGAGATGGTATACAGATGTGCTAGGGCTACTCCCATCATTGAACAAGAGAACACATGAGAACGAAAGAGAAAGAGAATGGTAGGGAAAGGAAAAAATAAATCAAAACGAAATTAGTAGATAAAATCCCAACCAAAATAAACTTTTACCCAAAAAAATCCAATCAATAGGAAGAAAAAGACGATGAAGAGAAAAAAATAATCGAAGCGATGACTAAATCCATAATCAAAATAATCATAGAAGTTATATTAACGGATTCAGGAAAAAAACACGATTAGAAACCTAAATCAGTATCATCCAAGGAAAAAAATACAACCGATGAGAAAAGTTTGGTTTTATTATATAATTGAAATTTCCCGGACGTTTGATGGAACTCTAAGATCAATCGAAAGCTGTTTATCTAATTTTTTTAAATTATCTCAATTTTCAAAATATATGCAATCAAGGAAATAATTGATGTTATTAAAGGTAAGCTTCACCTCAAAATTATATTAAAGTAAGGATATAAAAATTAAGTTCTAACCTTTTTTTTAGAACAGTATCTCCAAATTCTAATTGAATCCTAAAAAAATTTCACCAACGTCCAAACCAAATTCAAAGAGAATTTTAGTATTTAAATTTTTATTATTGTGTACGCTTAGTATTTTTATAATATGTACAAAGGGTGTCGGCCTAAAAAATCATGAGAAAAAATTGGTATAGAAAAACATATGATTAATTTATTTTATTTGGTGGAGCTCTAAATCATTCAAAAGCTATTTATGCAATTCTCTAAATTATCTCAATTTTTAAACATAGAATATGCAATCAAGTAAACAAATGATGTTATTAAAGGCAAGTTTCTCCTCTAAATTATATTATAGTTAGGATATAAAAAGCAAGTTCTAACCTTTTGTTTTACAAAAGTACTTCTCAAGAAAATCTGACCGACATCAAACCTAAATCAAAGTCAAAGAGGATTTTGATATTTAATTTTTTATTATTTTGTATCCTTATTATTTTTATACTACTAGCTTAAAAATCCATGCAAATCATGAATTTTCTTTATTATTATATGATTTTTTATTTATTTGAATTAATTTTTTAAGATACGAATTTTGTAGGTTTAACTTTTTAAATGGCATAATTTGATAATAATTACATATATATTGTTTGTGATATTTCTAGAAATTTAGTGATTTTTGTTAGAACGTATAGAAAATATGATATGTTTCAGCAAAAAAAGGTACTTGGTTAACTATTAATAATTAAATACAAAATGGAAATTGATTAGTTAATAAAGGTAACATGTTTTACATAAAAAAGAAAATTGATTAATTATTAGTAACTATAAATAATATTAAATATAAAAAGAAAATTGATTAGTTAATAATAACTACAAATAAGTAAATAAGGGTAATTAAGTAATACTATAAATTATTAAGGGTAATTAAGTAAATATAACAAAAAATTGAGTAAGGTTAATTATGTAAAAACATAAACTATCGTACGGAGCGACCGACCAAACTTTCAATATTTTGGCTATTATAATATAGTATAGATATACGACGGGTGTCGACCTAAAAAATTATAAGACAAAATCAGTACAAAATGAATATTTTATCTTATTATCTATATTTAATTTATACAATATCGTGCTCGCTAATTGTATTGATATTTATATATATGTTTTTGTCGATTTTTTTATTAAATAATCTTATTTAAAATTAGAAGAAAATGTTATAAGGGGTCATTTGTTAAATCTGGACAGTTCTTTCTGAATGATTGGAAATTCTGGATGATCTGGACCATAGGTAATCTGGAAATCTGAATGAGTGATGCTGTTTGTTAGTAATTTTTCCAAATTATCTGTATGATGTTAATTTCCTATAATGCCATGTATGATAAATTATGCTCTTTGAATCACATATAATAATGAGATGATAAAAAAAATAAGAATGTCAATGTTACTAATAAGTTTATTGCACCACAAAAAAGTATTTTAGCAAAATCACAATCCTAAAAAATTAAGAAATAATTAAAAATTTCTTTATAAATTTGAAGCAATATGATCCCGAAGGTCGTTCATGTATTGAGTGGCTTGAGACCCACTGTGTTTCACTGTCTTGGTCCATACCTACAAACCAGAACGAATTTAAAATTGAGTAATGTATTGCTACTACATAAAATGCAGAATTTATCCTAGCAACCCAGGCTTGATTAGCAGGCCGTGTCTACGTGTCAATGGATTTCCTAACTAACACTTCTGGTCATGATTCATAGTATGTAAAGCTGGGATCATTAGACGGGGAATGGGAAAAACATAGGCATATTTTAAAATAGAAAAAAAAAAAGAGCAGCATCATATGCAGTTGGATAAAAAGAGCAGCATCATATTCAATGAATATATCTCACAACAAGCTCTCAATTAAGAATCTCGTTACAGTTAAACAATGTAAAGCAATCAGCCAATCACCAATACCTTGTCAAGTACTCACGTAAAGGCTATTTGAATCTTTTGTACTATTCTACAGCATAATTCTTGCATAATTCTTGTATCCTGCTTTAAATTGGTTTGTTAAAGCAATGGTCAAGTAGTGATGGCACAATATATTTTTTTTATCTATTTGAGAGTGACATGTATTATTCAGAAGACAAAAGAATTTCATTAGTTTTTTGTTAGTACAGATACGACCATACTACACACTAATAAATTATGATAATCTTAACAAGAACTAGTAACACAAACCAGAGTAATTTCTACACACAAACCAGAGTAATTTCTACCGGAAACAAGGATAATCATAACATCAATCTTGAGCTTCAAAACTGCATTATAAGTACTTGCAAGTTGCTACCATCTCACGTGTACAAATCATCCTAACCCTTGACTTCTTTTGAGAAGATGATTGATTTTTCCACACAGAAGGGGCTAGATCTAGCAACACAGTTTCTTACTCTCAAACAACGTTTTTATCTCGACGAAAAAGTGTAATCATTCAATTCAATATATACATAGTTTGATACTAATTTAAAAAATTTTGAAGTTAAAAAAGGCTATAACTCACAGTTTCCGCTAGGAAAAATATATAGTTAGCCAACAATAACATACACAACAATCTTAACACAAACAACTAGTAACTAAAAGGCCTGGACATCTATTCTTACTACTGTTGGCATTTGACAATTTCAAAATTTGATTAATTGAGGGATAATATTGATCAAAACAACACACAGTATAGAAAAAATTGTACCTGATAGAGATAGAACTGGAAGTGATGAGAAGATGAGGAGAGAGCCGCTAAAGAATTTATAAATCAAAAGTGACAAGAAGAGAGCCCCTAAAAAACCTATAAACTAGAAGTGATAAGAATATAGCCGCCAAAAAACCTAAAATACGCGCGAAAATTGTGTATAGAATGGTGGCGAGTTACAAGGAATTTAGGAATTGAGGAGCATCTGGACGATTGAGCGAGAAAAAAATGAATTTGTCGTCCAGCAATTTTTTTGATCGTCCAGAAGGCTATTTTATCGTCCAGCCCATATAAAAGTTTATCAAATAGTATGAATGAGCCTGTTCTGGACGAGCCCATAAAATCAGTCCATCCAGCTGTTATCAAATGATCCCTAAGTCAGTCGCGAAATGTGGCTTAATCCACTAATTTTATATAACCACCGACTAAACAATAATAAAAGAAAATTTCCTATCAAAAACATTATTACAATAATCAAACCCTCCTAAATTTGTTTCTCGCATAGCAGAGTAGCCACATATATAACCCCAAAACAAATATTTTACTCTCTAACTTCTCAGCATTTACCTGCACTGGATCGTATTTATGCATTTCACGAGAATAACTGAAAATATCAACTGTAGTCCATTGTAAATCAGAGGCAGCCTTGTTGTCAGTGACTCAGTTGTGAATTCATCATCATTCATGATCACTCTTTCGGCAGACAAACACAACATGACGATAATTCTTAGTACTCGTAAACATACCAAAAGCAGGACCACGGCCAGCAATAATAGTGTGCAATAATTAATGACATGTATGACGAAATTGAAACAAACAAAGGCAGCAAATTTTCATATGAACTCAATAGCAAACATTAGGTGGACAACCGACTACAACAAATCAGGCCATTTGGACCGAAATTTTACATTGAAATCGTCACAATTGATCAAATTACGACGAATTTTTTTTTTTTTTTATCATTTTTGCTCAAGTTTTAAATTCGAATTTTCGTCACAAGTATATATTTCATCGTAAGTTTATTACAAACGTCGTAAGTTTAGAATAATGGACCCTATTTCTCTATTAAAGTAATAGACAAACTTACAACGCTAGTTTCGTCGTAAGTTCATCAAACTTAAGATGGATAATTCCATCGTAAGTTATAATATGGGAGTATAGGATGAACATCCATCGTAAATATGTAAAAACCCAGAATTTATGACTAAAAATTCCGTTATAAGTTAGTCTGGTGCTTAGTGACATATTTATGCGATTTTTCTTGTTTCCTGCCATTCATTTTTCGACATCCAAAATAAATCCTAAATCTCTCCGAACATATATTCTCATCTACAACCAATTTGTAGCACAATCCAAAACCATTACAAAATAAAAAGTTCTAATATACACAATCAAACAAGCAATTAAATGAGAAATTAAAAAATACAATTGTTTCATTAATATCATTGTATATCATATTCGTCCACATATAAAATATAAACTAATTACTAATTACTAAATTTGGGTCACTTTAACACCTCAAATATTCTAATAACTAAACATTGGGCGCCCTTTCAATAAACTTGAAAATGAGTAACTGCACAGATGGAAGCTTATTAATGCACAGTCTTCTGTGGTGATCTTTATCACTAATCAATATTACTCTCGATCTGAGCCGTCAATGGATAAAGCAGGGCTAATTCTATGTGATAGAAGACATTTTTTCGCATCTTTGATGGTACCGATGGGAGGCCTTCATCAGCTAAGGCAGTTGGGTGGAACTGCACAAATCTAGCAAAAAAGCTACAATGGAGCTGATTTCTAGTACCGACTAAATAGATTCAGTATCCACTTCATATCTAACCGTAATGGACTTGCTATCCCATCTTCTAGCAGGATTTTTTGATAACATTGCAAGTGTAAACACAACTGGGTACAAAAAAAAAATATACATATTTATGATATAGTAATACATGAAGAAGTATTACTACTCCAGAGCAGGGCTATGCAAAATATTCATCTCTGGAAACCATTGCATATACTAATCAGCAAGTGGTAGTGGTATCTAGTTGACCATACGGGTGGATTTGTTGTCGACAGGATAGATATGCCCTGCACCCCCTGATGCGAGCAAAGTCACCTTTGAGGTAAACCGTAATACCTGACATTAAAGGTGGATGATATAGATAAATCTAGAGAAAACTGTTTACTGACTAAATGGCTCAACTAAATTTTGATAAAAAAATTAAGCCAGGAGTTACAAACAAATACCCACCTCTTTTGTTTCGGTATTCAATATGTCTGCACCATGACAAACCGTGTTTGGACCATCCTACAATCCCAGGAATACAATTTAATGTTGGTGCATAGTTATAAATATTTTTGAAAGTCCTAAGATGCCAGCCTAAGAGCATCTCCAACTGAGAAACCCCTTAGCTAAAATCGCAGATATATTACCAAAAATAAAATTTATAGAAATTATGTAAAAAAAGCATCACTCCAATGGAACATTACTGTTAGCAAAAAAATTACATAAACTCTTTTTTTTTTTTTGACAAAATGCAAATTCATAATTTAAATTAAAACAAGTCTAGCCGGGACAAACCTCCAACTGACAATGCAATCAGGTTGATAAACAATAAAACGAGCCAAACAAATAGCCGTATTGTTTCCAGACTGCTTAACACACTGAATCCAAGGATTCTTGAAACTGAAAATGAATACAAAAGCTTCTCGAGTAATCCAGCCTACATCAATCTCGAAAATGGTAGCTTCACAATTGACAATCACAATAGTTCCATTGATGTTGCGGTGTTCAGTCGACTCAGTTGCAAAAACTAAGCAATGAGGAACAAGAATCCTCGAATAATGAACAACTATAATTTGTGAAAGGTGAGCACATGCGATCGCCACCGTTCCAAGCATACCCCAACTATCTACATGCCGGGAACCAGCTATAGACATGCCGAAAGTATTAACGTTGCGGTAAATCCAGATCTCCCAAAACTCTATCCGAATCATTCTCATTGATACCAACACAAACACATAACAACCACAAATATAACAACGCATAACAACCCAAAAATTGGGTACTAAAACACACGCCAAAAGGCGAGACGGGAAAAAACTCGGACCTTTGATTTCAAAAGATCTGATTTATTCAGAAAAATAATCAAGCCCAAGCTCAAATCCGAAACAGATCCGAGAATAAACTCGATTGGAATCTTCGAGGTTTAAATAACACTCGATTTTATTGAATTAGAAAACAAGCAGGGCGGAGGGAGAGGAGGAAGGGTCGGAGAAGAGGGGGGGGTTGGCTATATTTGCCCAACCTCTAGAGACCTGTAAAAAAGATTTTATATGATCTATTACCTTAAAAAAAATAGATTCTATTAATAACAACCTAATAACATACTATATTTACAATATATACAACATTATAGCCAATATACCATTGGAGCAAAACTTATTACAGTTTCAGTAAATTTTACATAATCAATATTTTATTTGATTTAGCGAACCATATTTAACTAATAGCATTGGAGATGGTCTAAAGAGGGATATACACATAGAATATTAACATAATAATTCATCGAACCTGGGAAGTCAGCAAATCTATCGAAAGTGATATTCAAACACGGAAATGTTTGGATCATTTACAAGTGCATTCAGTAGTGTCCTCTCAATTACTCTCTCCTCCTTTTAAATTTTGCAACGTTCGCAGCTTTCTTCCTTCTCCCTGCGAAATTCGAAATAAAGAGGTGAAGACACGGAACATAAATTAATCAAATAATCGAGATTCTAAGACTCACAGAAATATCTAGGGTGGTGCCACAATCTTTTCGACGTACAACAATGTGTTGATCGGAACGATTAATCGGGTCATTAATCGGAATCAATTTAATGTTATTTTTTAAAAAAATTATTTTTAATACATATAATATAAACTTTAAATAAATATTTCATAAATATTTATAATTTTTTCATAAATTTTAAATTTAATATATTTTTTTAAAATTTTGACCTAACTTGACCACTTTTAACCAAATTTACCGCTAATGGACCGAATTATCCAATTATTGACCGCTTTTTACAAAAATTGATTTTCTCGATCGCCGCTTTTGAAAACTACTCCCTACTAAACTATTTTTATTTGATCTTCCCTTTCTTGTCTATTTTTCATCAACTCATACCTTTTTCTCCCCGGATTTTTGGTTCAATCCAACTGCTTCCAATCAATTTTGGAGACTTGATTGTAAGAGACTATTGATGATTCCTTTCTGCGTTTTTTTTCGACAGATACTTACTACGAGCAGAGCTGTGGTGACATAGCTCAACCAAGATTGAATGAATATGGTCAGATGAGGAAGGGATTAATATTCCTCTAATCCATCAACATCTATGAATGTTTCTCGTTTTTTTATTAAAACTTATGCTGAAGGCCTTTTTTGACCGACGCTAAAAGTGATTTTTGTACTAGTGTCTCTTACACATGGTCTCTTCATAATTCTCTCTCTATATGTTTGCTGAAAGAAGATGGCTTTGTTTTCTTCAATCACGAGGCAAAATGACTAACCCTATCAAAAAATTGTAATTATAAACTTGTTGCTAAGACATTCCTAAATGTTTTGAAGATGAACCGCTTTTCCAAGATTACCTTGATATATATATTACTTCCTCCGTCTCTTTATTCTTTGCCCATTTTAACTTTTTACGCTATTCATTGTAAGCGATTGACTACTAATTTACGCATAATTTATAAGAACAAATATAGTCATGAGTGATCTTGTTGGATTCGTATTTATGAGTACTTTAATACAGTTAAATTTTTATATTTAGTACTAAAACGAAATTGAAGATATTAACGATTAAAAATGTGCATTGGCATGCATGATAATGATGAATGGGAAAAGAAATATGAGACAGAGGGAGTAATTGATAGGGCTAGCTCGATCTTTTAATGATGATTCTTTTAACAGTATTAATTGCTGATTTAGAATTGTATGGTGATTCTATGATTGTCTTGGCCTTTTAGTGGGGGATGATTCCCTTATCAATTTGCTTGTGCATATCGTGTCGGCATGAAAATGAGTTTTCAACAAAAGTGTTTAATCCACACATTTAGTTTTCAAACTAAGGAAGCTAGTGATACACTATTAGCTTAGAAATGCTTTTCATTAAAGATATTGTTATGATTCTTAAGTCATGGCAGGAAAGTCTTGAATTTTTCTATTACGATAAACTATCATACTAGGTTTGATTGCAATATTTAGTGTACCTACAGCCTCTTACCAAGAACATAAGAGTTTGGAATACATTGCTAGTGTCACCGATAATATTTTTACAATTGAAGAAACCACTAAGAAAATTGAAGTTCAAGACGCTATAATTTCATTTAGGCGCGCCGCTTATTTTTCTTTAAGGACAAGAGATCTCGATCGTGTCGAATTGGGTTCCTTATTTGGATGATACTTATAAGTTTGTCTCTAACGTTTCTGTCTTACTATTTTATCAGGATGTTTTTTCTTTGAGATTCAATAAGGATAGTTATCAAGGACAAGATCCTGGTAATGACTAACATTTTCTGGGCCTAAACCTAAACTTTGTTTCTTTATTTACCTTTTCAACTGTTTCTATGAGTGACTAGAAATATAATCTATCACTACAATAAATTTTGCAAATTATGACGACAAATTTGCGATGGAAATAATTTTCGCGGCCAACTTATGACGGAATCTTAAATCTGTCGTAAATACTTATGACGAAAGTTAAATTCGTCGCAAGATAAATATTTTATAAGTAAAAGTTAGCTGACTAAGCAAGCTGAGAAAACTGTGTCGTTTCAAAACTTACTTTACGATGGAATTTCCGTCGTAAATTGGTTTAGCACTGAACTTCTGACGAAATTGTCGTCGTAAATTTAGTTATTGTAATTAAATTTAATTGCAAAATGAATAATTTTTTTCTAGGACAAAACGATATCGTTTTAAAACTGAACATACAACAGAATTTTCGTCATAAATTTGTTTATTGAAATTAAATTTAATTGCAAAATAAATTTCTTTTGCTAATAACGAAACGACGTCGTTTAGCAGTGAACTTACGACGAAATTTCCGTCATAAATTTATTTATTGTAATTAAATTTAATTGCAAAATGAATTACTTTTTCTGGGTATATACGATGATGTTCTTAATCTGTCGTAATTCTGGGTTACTTACGACGGATTAAGAAGATCGTCGTAATTCTAGATAACTTATGACGGATATTTCGTCATAAGTTACCCAGAATTACGACAATTTTTTTAATATGTCGTAAACATATTTAGATATGTCATCTAATAACTCAAGCCAAATTAATTTTTTATTTTTTGAAATTTTGGGAATATCATTTAATTAGATATGTCTTGGCATCCGTACGCTTGGATCGTAAAGAAATATTTTTTAAAAAATAGAAACAATAATATGGGACGAAGCACTAGTTACCAGTACCAGTCAGAATAGTAATGATCTATTAAGATCTTCAACCAAAATAATTTGTTATTTTTTGAAACTTTGGTAATATCATTTAATTAGATATGTCTTGACATCCGTACAGTTGGATCGTCGAGAAATATTTTTAGAAAAATAGAAACAATGATTTGGGACGAAGCACTAATTACTAGTACTAGTCGGAATAGTAGTAATCGGTGGATTTTTGTGTTAAGTTTCATGAAAATGTTTGGATGATAGCAGAGTGTCTCAAGGAGGATGCCCTCTACTAATGTGAAGCCCACTGGTCTTGAGCAAGATGGAGATGTTGCCAAAAGATAGGAAGAACCCTGAATATATTAGTTAACTTTAAGAGCTATTGTATGGTTTATGTAATAGCTTTGTACTCGGTTAATGTATTAATGTGAGTGCTTATTTGTTAGTTGCTATAATGTCTTAAAGTCAAGATAACGGAGGAATTGGTTGTCACAAATTAATGAATGGCTTCTTTCTTAAAGTTATTTAGTTTTGACTTCCCACATTATCTAGTACTCAACTTTTGTAAATTGAGCAATTTAGTAGTTTTGGCACTATACCTCTCATCGCGTTTTTGTTTCCAGGGACCATATATGATATATCTTATATTTTTGGTGGGTTCCAAGAGCAAACTTATAACAGACAAAATCGTCTTAAGTTATTGTTATTATTATATTTTAGATATTGTTATTATTATATTTTAGATGGGTCCATTCTTTAATTTTCGACGATTTTTTCCATCATAAGAGATAAACTTTGACAGTTTATTTCGTCGTAAATTTGTTTATTATATTATTGTAGAAAATGGGTCCCGCGTTATAACTTATGATGAAAATTTATACTTTTGACGAAAATTTATACTTGTGACGAAAATCCAAACTTAAGACTCGAGAAAAAATGATGAAATTTTTTCGTCCTAATTGGACCAATTACGACGATTTCAATGTAAAATTTTCGTCGTAAATGGTCATTTTTCTTGTAGTATATGTAATTAAATTCTTTAAACGTAAACTTAGGTGAGTTTTATCATGAATTTACTCATTTTAGAGTCTTGGACCATGCATTATCTATACTTTATTATAATAAGTGAAAATGCACATCTAAAGGAAGTGAATAGGTGTAAATGGCTAACTATGTTCAATTTTAATAATTACCAAAAATAGCTTACTGATTTCAGTTTCAATTTAAGCAGATGCAAATGGTCCGTTGAATGTAAATGGTAAGCTGAATGCACAAGCAGTCAATAAGGTGCAGGAAAAATGAAGAACAAATCTCTTAGCCAGGTTCGACCCCTAATACCCTATGGTCTACGTCCTGGTCCCTTATCAACCTGGTAAGAGAATATATTATTGATCAATAATGAAACGATTACAAGATACAATAATATATTACCCTTTAACCCAACTGCTAACAAAAACGGCTTGCTGAATAGACCTGAAACAGAATCTGCTCTCTAAGCTATACTACCCTAGTATACTTCTCTAGCACAATCCTCGAATCCCTACTATTCCAAACCAAGTGTCCAACACCTAAAACACTTATAATTAGAACAATATAATTAATCAAAGATATAACTCAAAATACAGATCCTCTAATTAAACAATACGGATAGATATATAAATGAACTCGAGAAAATCAAAGAGAAAGATTTTGCAAAGTATAAACTGAGTTATTTTGTTCTTGATGTTCTTAGATTCACAACCGAAAATTTGAACAGAACAAGTATATAAAGTTATAAAATTAACGGTCGGAAACAAAACCAATAACTTAACATTTGAATCCAATTCAACGTTCAAGTTTGTTAGGAATGATTTCTAACATTAATGTATACGTTAGACAGAAGAAAGTGATAAGATACAACGTTAAAAACGACCTGTTCTTCTGAGAATAAGAGAAAGAAAATCGTATAGAAGAGTTTGAATAAAAGATAGAGTTTTAAAAGAAACAAACTCCTACAATTAAGGAATAGAGTTTTTGTAGATAAAGAATAATTAAAATGAGCCTAGATATATATAATATACGTATTATATATTTAAAAGATCCTTACAATTGATTAGAAGTCAAATTCTATAAATCTCCATGATTTCCGCACTCCTTGGCTCTTTCTGGAATGTTAACAAATGACATGTTGTTTGTGATCTGTCTTTCTGGAAATGTCTTGCCAAACTGTAATAGAACTCTGACTTTGGCTTGCTATTTTGAGATACTGATTTGTCAATTAGTAAACTGAATTACCCTGTAGAACCAAGTTAGTGCATACAGAAATAGCATACAATTTTTTTTATCTAAATACAAGCCTTTTGGCTTGCTGATTGTGATCATCAAAACCATATAGGAGTATCAATCTCCCCGTTTTTGATGATTACAACTCATTTAGGAGAAATAAGAATAGCTCCCCCTAAATCCCTGCATCATAATGTTAGTAACAACATATTTTCTTTAACATGCCAAAACTATATAAAATTCATAAAACGCATCCAATTATTAAACTCTAAGCAACCAAGTTTAGCAATATAGAAACCAAATAAAGCAACCAGTTCGAAACAACATAAAAACAACTAGTTCACTAATCTTAAAACCAAGTTTGAAAACAAAAACGAGCAATTCTAAACAAAAACCAGGCAATTCTAAAACAAAACCAAGCAATTCTCCTAAATTTCTCCCCCTTAATATATCAAGAAGATCAAGTATCACTTGGAGAATCCTTCAGAGAATCCACATCAATATCGTCCTTGATTGCACCAGCATCGATAGAAGTCGTATCAAGATCATCAAGTCCAATTGCAGTAGTCTTCATCAAGAAACCTTTAGAACTAGATATTTGCAATAACAACTCCCTTACACCTTTGTGTTCATCTTTGAAACTTTGAATCTCAGTACGAACACCCATAATGTCTATCTTTAGATGTAAGTCAAACTCAGGAGATGTAAACGCCATCCAAAATTTCATCTTTTTAGATTCAGGAGTTTGTAACACTTCATCACCGCTGTCCGAAACCAAATTGTTATCAAAATCTACCACTTGAGTACCTTGTTTAGTCGGAGTTTGATTCGCTTAAAGATGAGACTTTCGAGAATGAGTGTGGGTCATCTTGATCTGATGAGTAGAACACTTGTGAAGTCTAGTTGATCAGTTGAGAAGTAGACGTGCAAGTGATATAGACCGACTGGAGTGAATGTAGTGCTTGATAGACTTTAGGGGAGAATTTTTAGGAATAAAAAACAAAACAATATCTATCCTAAAAATATATCCGCAATTTAAGCATTTAGCACATTAACAAACAAATAATCATCCGTGAAACCAATATTATCAAAACACAACTAAGCACATAAAAATAATCACAATTAAAAAACAAATAAAATTAAATCACATTCAGCATATATAATAAAACATAAGATCAACTAATGGTAAGCCAAAAAAATGCAATCAGTATACCAATTGTAATATACTAATAGAACAAAGAGTAAGCTAACCTGATCAGCTTATACCATTCAGTGTGCTGATTTATACAGAACACATGCAAGTTCTCTTCAAATGATTGAAAATCTTTCCTTGGCTAGTGGCTTTGTGAATATATTAGCAAGTTGAAATTCTGTTGGAACAAAACCAATCTTGCCATTATCAACATTGTCTCTCAAGAAATGGTGTCTAACATCAATATGCTTTGTTGACATTTTTGGGTTCTTCTTGAGCTAGAAAGGCAACATGAGAACAAAAATTTGCCTTCCCTTTCCTTGTAGTGATTCCATCTGTGATATCATCAATGATCAACTCTGGGGGATGATTCTTGACAATCCTTGTTGACCTCAGTAAAGAATGTTGAGTTATTTCTTCATGTGTTGTCTTTCTCATCTTTGCCGGTGGTGAATGATCTTCTCCATCATAGAGAGGTAGTTTCTCAGTAGCCCTTGAACCACTAGGACCTTTCAAAGTCATTTTTTCCATTTTGGAAATTACATCTTCAACTGGATTGACCACTTCAGCTTGCTGATTTGAAGTTCCAGCTTGCTGATTGCCAGTATCTACATCCTTCTTGGCTTGCTGACTTCCAGTTCCAGCAGTACTATTATCTTGCTGATTTGATCCAGTAACTTGAGGTTGTATACTTTCACCTGCAAATTCTTCCTCATCTCTTGACAGATCATTGTTAGATTCTTCAACAATGCGCTTATTAACATTATAAACTCTATAAGCTCTACTTGTTAAAGAATAACCAAGAAATATAGCTTCATAAGATTTGGCATTGAATTTACCATCATCACCAATTTTCTTGAATATAAAACACCTTGAGCCAAAAATCTTGATGTAACTAATATTTGGCTTCTTTTTCCTCAACAATTGATATGGAGTTTAATCCAATAGGCCTGATTAGTACTCGATTCAACACATAGCATGTTGTATTCACTGCTTCAGCCCAAAACCTTCTAGGCAGCTTTCTTTCTTGTAGTAGAGTCCTTGTTGTCTCTTGAAGTGACCTATTCTTTCTTTCCACCACTTCATTTTGTTGTGGAGTCCTTGGAGCAGAAAATTCATGAGTTATTCTTCTTTCTTCACACTGTGTAATGAAGTCCTTTAGGAATTCACCTCCTCTATCACTTCTTATACCTACAAGTCTTGTATCAACTTGTTCTCAAGAAATTTAATCAGCTTTTCAAACTCATTAAAAGCACAATCTTTAGTACGAAGAAACAATACCAAGTAAATCTAGAATAATCATCTACAATTACAAAACCATATTGTTTACCTCCAATACTCTTATAAGATTCTGGACTAAAAAGATCCAAGTGCAGAAGCTCTAAGGGTTTAGAAGTGGATACCATTTTCTTTGCTTTGTGTGTACTTCTAATCTGTTTGCCCAATTGGCACGCTGAACGGACCTTAGTTTTTGCATACTTTATCTTGGGTAGCCCTCTGACCAGTTTCTTGCTTGATAATTTGTTAAGCAAGTCCATATGTGTATGTCCCAATTTTCTTTGCAAAATGTAAGGATCATTGTCCATTAAAGACAAACAGCTCGATGTTTCCTGCATATCAAAGTCCAACATATATATATATATATATATATATATATATATATATATATATATATATATATATATATATATATATATTTCCTTCCCTTCTAGCAACTAGGGGGACTTTGTTAGTACCAATACTAATAATAGTTTTATCAATGCCAAATGAACAAGATGCCCATCATCAAATAATTGAGTGACACTAAGCAAATTATAACTAAGACCTTTGACATATTGAACTTTATCAATCGAAATATTACTATTACCAATATAACCGGTACCAAGGATTTGAAGAGTCTTGCTATTTCCAATTGTAACTCTTCCACCCTTCTTCATTTGAAGGCTTATCAACTGAGATTTATCTCCGCACATATGCCTAGAACAACCACTATCCAGAATCCATTGCTTTACCTTGACTTTAGCAGCAAGACACATCTACAAAACCAACTCAATATTTTGGTACCCATATAGGTTTGGGTCCAGATTGGTTAGTAACAAGAATATATAAGATATTTAAATCAAATTTCTTGATCCACATCTGGACCAATTTTGGTGACTGATTTTTCTTTCTGTTATTCTATTGGTAAGCTATTTGCCTTCTGCTAGAAGCATTCTGGTTTGCTGATTTGTTCATGACTGATCCATTCCGGTATGCTAATTTCCTTTTCTGATTTACTTGAACAACACAATTTCTTTCTAGATGACTTTTTCCACCACATTTGTTGCATGTCTTTCAAGGCATGGCATAATTATAAGGTATTCCATTCCTTCCATCATATTTGAGCGCATCATCATTTTTGTTGAAGTTCATGCCAACTCCTTCTTCGACCAAGGGGACATTTGCCTTCTTCATCATTGTCTTTAAGCTGTCTTCTCCTTGAAGTTCCCATGCCTTGCTTGAGATCTTTGACTTCTTTTCCCAGGAGAATGATCTGTTCAGCATGCTGGTTGATGAGTTCAGCTTGCTGGGCTCTCTTTTCAGTAGATTTGGAAGACTCGGCTTGATTTGATTCCTTAATTTTGAATGTTTTCAGACATTCATCTTTAGCTTCAATCTCTGATTTCAGATCCTTGTGTTCCTTCTCCAAGGTAGTGATCAATTCAGTTTGTTGAGATGCCATTTCACCTATTTTAGAGGACTCTGCATGGAAGGACTCTCTCAGTTTGAATGTTTTCAAACATTCATCTCTAGCTTTAATGTCTGATTTCAGTTCCATGATTTCCTCATTCAAAGTTTTGCTTCGCTTAGAAGTATTTCATTGAATGCCTCCAAATGACCAATTTTAGCATTCAACTCCTTGACCTCAGTAGCTTTATCTGAAGATGTTGGATCCTATGATTTCATTTTAGTCATCAATTCTTGAACCATGTCTGCAAGATAAGCGTTCTTGTCAGCCAGCATGCTATTTTCAGCCTTTAGAGCTAAATGTTCCTCTATTGTCACATTTTCTGGTCCCTGCATTGTTAGTGACTTTAAATAACATCATCGGAAGATACATAATCTTTAAATGAGCTTACCTCACTCTCGTCATCCTCAGAATTAGTTTCAGCATAGATTTCTTCGGTATTTCCTCGAACTGAGTTATTATCAATGCCGATAAATGCAACATTTAACAACTCTTCACTTGAGTCTTCATTGAAAAAAGATTCTTCATCATTCCAAGTGATTCGAGCCTTTGATTTCTTTTTTTCACTTGAGACAGCTTGTTGTTTTTGCTTGAAACATTCTTCTGAAAATACACCTAGAGGGGGGGGTGAATAGGTGTTATGACTAACAATGATCAAATAAAAAATCTGTCTAAAATTTTACTCTGGCAGCTAGCTGGATGCAATAAATTAGTGAATAAGCAGCTAGCTGAGTTAACTTGATTTGGCAGATTAACAAATAAGCAGCTAGCTGTGATATGCAATGCAGAAGGACAAAAGTGCAGTAAGTAAAGAACACCAAGAATTTTAGCTAGGTTCGACCCCTAATCTTCTATGGTCTACGTCCTAGTCCCTTACCAACTTGGTAAGAGAATATATTATTGATCACAATTAAATCCAATTACAAGACACAATAATATATCTCCCTTATCACCCAGTTACTGACTGCAGCTAGCTGGAACCCCTTGTTTCTTGAACACAGCTCTCTAAGCTCTATATTAAACCAAGTATAAACTTCTCTAGCCTAATGCTCCTTGAACCCTGGTTCCACAAGCTTGACAAACCAGCAACTACCAACTTTACAAGTTGAACAATACAAGGATGAAATAGATAAATACAACTCGAAAGATTTGAACTCTCTAAACTGTATATATGATATAATACACGAGCTCTTTTGAAGTATATGTGCTGAGTTGTTTTCTTGACACTTGAATATTGCTTGTATGTTTTTCTCTTGGTTCGTCCCTGTGAAGAACATTCATACAAGTATATATAGTGAATTAAAGAAGCTAGAATTAAAGATGCAAACTTGTAACGGTCTTGAATAGCATTTCTCACGTTTCAAGATTTGTTCCATTAATTCTACTTCTAACGTTCACAATCAGTTAAACAATAATTCTTACTCAGAAAGTAATTTAGTTTAGAAATGGAGAGATAAGAATGTTTAAGAGTGAAAGAAACCGTTAGAGAGAAACTTGAAGAAGATAAAGAATATGAAAGAATATGATAATGAGTGCATGTAATTCTTTACAATCTTTAACCAAGACAACTGATGGTGGAGGATAGGAATAAAGCATAAATGATATTAAATAAGAGCATGCTTGGAAAGTAAGCACATGGGTTGCCTTTTTAAGAACATTAAAGAATTCAAAGATTTCTTTTTCTAAGAAAGTATTGTTTTAGAAATACTTTTGAAATTATATCATGTTATTAATGTATAAAAAAACCGTTCATGCCACTTTTGCAATTATAAGCATAATAAAACCATTTATTCGAATCCTTTGAAACTGGACAGACTGCCAGCCAGCTTGCTGAGTTGAACTGTCAGCTAGCTGAGTTACCCTGTTTTTCTCATAAAATTTTATATGAAGTAATCCTGCAAAACAAAATTAGTCTAATGCAGAATCCAGCTTGCTTACTAAGTATGATCATCAAAATCATAGAGTTTCATCTTCCTCTGATTTTATTGTAGCTTTATAATGCATCTCTAAGGTATCCCATATATCCTTTGCAGTGCTACATTAAGAGACTTTGTCAAAATCTGAATCTGAAAGACCACATATTATTGTGTACTTTGCTCTTCCATCATAACTTGCTTTTATCAATTCTGCCTCGGTAAGATCATCAACATCTCTTGGCTTGCCATTTTCATCCAGAAAGGTAAATGGACCATCTTTAACAACCAACCATTCAAGTGGATTTCTACTCAGAAACACCATCATCTTTAGTCGCCATGAATTATAATTTTCTGTGCCAACGAGAAGCGGTGGCTTATTTAATGATTCTCCCTCTACATAAATGTGTGCCATAGGACCTGTACTTTCCTGTTATAGAAATGTTAGTACACCAATGCTCTGATACCAAATGAAAATGCGGGGGTGAATAGGTGTATATGGCTAACTATGTCCGATTTTAATAATTACCAGAAACAGCTTACTGATTTCAATTTAAGTAGATGCAAATGGTACGCTGAATGTAAATGGTAAGTTGAATACACAAGCAGTAAATAAAGTGCAGAAAAAATAAAGAACACAACGATCTTTTAGCCAAGTTTGACCCTAATGCCCTATGGTCTACATTCTGATCCCTTACCAACCTGGTAAGAGAATATATTATTGATCAATAATGAAACGATTAAAAGATACAATAATATATCATCCTTTAACCCAGTTGCTGACACAAAGGGCTTGCTGAATAGACCTGAAACAAAATCTGATCTCTAAGCTATAATACCCTAGTATACTTCTCTAGCACAATCCTCGAATCCCTACTATTCCAAGCCAAGTGTCCAAAAACTAAAACACTTACAATCAGAATAATACAATTAATCAAAGATACAACTCAAACTATAGATTCTCTAAATAAACAATACGGTTTGATATATAAATGAGCTCGAGAGAATCAAAGAGAAAGATTTTGCAAAGTAGAAACTGAGTTGTTTTGTTCTTGATGTTCTTGGATTGACAACCGAAAATTTTAACAAGAGTAAGTATATAAAGCTATAAAATTAACGGTCAAAAACAAAACCAACAACTTAACATTTGAATCCAATTCAACTTTCAAGTTTGTTAGGAATGATTTCTAACGTTAATGTATACGTTAGACAGAAGAAAGAGATAAGATACAACGTTAAAAATGACCTGTTCTTCTGAGAATAAAGAAAGAAAATCATATAGGAGAGTTTAAAAGATAGAGTTTTAAAAGAAACAAACTCCTATAATTAAGGAATGGAGTTTTTGTAGATAAGGAATGATTAAAATGAGCCCAGATATATATAATATACGTATTATATATTTAAAAGATCCTTACAACTGATTAAAAGTCATATCCTATAAAATTTCCATGATTTCCACACTCCTTGGCTTTCTGGACTGTTGACAAAATGGCATGCTGTTTGTGATCTGTCTCTACGCAAATGGCTTGTCAAACTGTAACATAACTCTGATTTTGGCTTACTGTTTTGAGATAGGTGATTTGTCAATCAGTGAATTGAATTACCATGCAGAACCAAGTTAGTGCATACAGAAATATCATACTATTTTATATCTAAATACAAGCCTTTTGGCTTGCTGATTGTGATCATCAAAACCATAGGAGTATCAATAAGAGGATATATTTTGTAGTTTCGTTAATCCCTCATTTTTATTATCCCCTTGTGGTTATCTTTTTCATTCACAATCGTTAGATCTTTAATTTAAATAGATAATTACTGTTAGATACAATACTAAAAAGTTGTTATATACAGAGATCTAAGATTTCGATTCTTGCCAATAACATATTAATTTATATTTAATATTAAAAATGTTATATATAAATGTGTAAAGTTCGAATACTCCCAACAATATATTAAATATTTATAATATTATATTATACTATAAAAAATTATAAAAATTAAAAATAATCCATGCAATGCTGGGGGTATAAGCTATTATCTAAAAAACTAAAAATGGTTTACTAATTGACCGAAAAAAAACATTTGCGTGTATCAATAACACACATCCAAAGCGAATTGGTCATGTTGTCTCTTTTAAACAAATCACTGTGAAACTTGAAGCTTGGGATAATAGCCCCATTCTATGCCACCTCACAGAAATTTGGTTTTAGAAAAAACCGATCACACTCATCCAATGCTATGTTCACTTGGAATATTTCGTAGGATCCATTATTTTTGTTATATTATATTTATAATAAAATGATATTTAATCATTCAATTTTATTTAGTTTAATTAATTGTAAAATTGCAATAATCAAACTAAAGTGATTAAAAATTACGAAAATATTATAAATATAAACAAATTTTAATACTAACATTATTACCGTAACTAACATTATTAACGTAACCTTTATAATTATGACGTATTATACATCTATACTATATTATAATAAGCGAAAGGGATATAATTTGTATTTTGGTTAATCCCCTACTTTTTGTTAACCCCTCATTTTTTGTTATCCATCATTTACACTCGTTAGATCTACAACTCAAATACATCATGATCATTAGATGCAATAATACTAAAAGTTGTTATATACAGAGGTTGAAGGTTCGATTTTCACCAATAACATATTAATTTATATTTATTACTAAAAATTATTATATACAAAGATTGTGAAAAGATAACAATAGTTGTTATTTCTGAGTGTGTATAATACAATTACAATGAGCTGCTTTTATAATATGATACAGATACATTATAATTTAGATTCATTCCTAACTAGTTGCCATGATCTAAGCTAACATAAACTATGCTGATTGTATGCTTTGATTTGGGGATATAACGGTGGCTATAATCTGGGGATACATGCTGATATGCTAGCTACATTCATGAAGGTGAATATTCAGAGCTAATACCCCCCGTCAAGTTGGAGAGAGTGGACTTGCAGGACACACTCCGAACTTGCTCGCTAGTCGTCGATACTGGTCTGCACCCAAAGGCTTCGTAAAAATATTTGCGAGTTGGTTATATGTAGATATATGAGAGGGTGAAATCAGTCCAGGGAGAATTTTTTCATGAATAAAATAAAAATCTAATTCAATGTGTTTAGTTCGTTCATGAAAAACCGGATTTTCAGCAATATGTATAGCTACTTTATTATCGCAGTAAACTGGTATGGGAGTAGGAAAAGAAACACCTAGATCGCGAAATAGATAGTATAACCATTGCAATTTCGCGGTGAGATTTGCAAGCGCTCTATATTCGGCTTCTGCAGAAGAGCGAGAGACAGTGGGTTGTTTCTTTGATTTCCATGAAATTGGACTTGCACCGAGCATTGTAAAATATCCCGTGGTAGATCGACGAGTAGTGGGACAACCAGCCCAATCCGAGTCTGTGTAACCTTGCAATTTCAAGGAACTAGAGGAAGAAAGAAAAATTCCATGATTGATAGTGCCTCGAAGGTATCGTAAGACACGAAACGCAGCATCAAGATGGGTAGTGCGTGGATGTTGCATGAAATGACTAAGATAGTTGAGCGAGTATGCAATATCAGGTCGAGTAACAGTGAGATATAATAATCGACCAATAAGTCGACGATACTGACTAGGATCTAGTAAATCAGTTCCATCTGATGGAAGTAACTTAAGATGTTGTTCCATTGGGAATGGAGAAGGCTTAGTGTTAGTAATGCCTGAATCTTGTAAAATATCCAATATGTATTTACGTTGACAAAGAAAGATGCCTTTAGATGATCTGGACACTTCGATTCCTAAGAAATAACGAAGGGGTCCGAGGTTCCTAATGGGGAATTGGGACTCAAGTCTAGAGATTAAGGATGATATCTGAACCGAATTATCATCGGTGATGATGATATCATCAATATATACAAGTACATAAATGGAGTAATTAGAGGTTACATGTGTAAAAAGAGAGTGATTTGCACGAGATTGAGAGAAACCTTCATCAATCAGTGTAGACGAGAATTCAGCAAACCATTCACGTGAAGCTTGCCTTAAACCATAAATAGATTTATTAAGGCGATAAACGCGCGTGTCACCTTTTCTTTGAAAACCTGTTGGCATATGCATGTATACTTCTTCTGATAAATCGCCTTGTAAGAAGGCATTATGGACATTGAGTTGATGTAAGGGCCATTGTTTGACAATGGTAATGGATAATAGTGCACGAACAGTAACTTGTTTCGCAACAGGGGTAAAAGTATCATGATAATCGATGCCCTCTTGTTGGGTATAGCCTTTAGCAACTAGGCGAGCTTTGAACCTTTCAATAGAACCATCGGGTTTGAATTTAGTTTTATAAACCCACTTACTACCAACTGCTTTCTTCCTGGTGGAAGAGTAGTCACAGTCCACGTATTATTGGATTTTAAGGGTTTAATTTTAGTGGCCATGGCTTCTTTCCACTGTGGTGATTTCATAGATTCCTGAAATGTACGTGGTTCATCGGTACTAATGATGGAAGCTAGAATCTTTTGATGAGAGGAAGGAAATTAATGGAATGGAAAAGAAGTAGTACGAGGATACTCTGATGATGAAGTGCAGAGATTAAGTTTACACTGATAATCATCCATCCACCGTGGAGCACGATGAGTACGTGTAGGGCGGGCAGGTGAAGGAGTAATATCAGTAGATGAGCTTCTAAAGAAGAAGATGAAGATTGTAAAGGTGAGAAGTCAATCGGTGAAGTGGAACCTGGTGAAAGTGTCAAATGTTGTTAAATATCATTCCAAACAGGTTGAGATGTCGGAGGATGAATATTTGTAATTTGGGAATTCACTATTGGTGAAGAATGAAACTCTATGATTTTGATGATCATACTTAGTAAGCAAGCTGGATTCTGCATTAGACTAATTTTGTTTTGCGGGATTACTTCATATAAAATTTTATGAGAAAAACAGGGTAACTCAGCTAGCTGACAGTTCAACTCAGCAAGCTGGCTGGCAGTCTGTCCAGTTTCACAAGTATTCGAATAAATGATTTTATTATGCTTATAATTGCAAAAGTGTCATGAACGGTTTTTTTATATATTAATAACATGACATAATTTCAAAAGTATTTCTAAAACAATACTTTCTTAGAAAAAGGATTCTTTGAATTCTTTAATGTTCTTAAAAAGGCAACCCATGTGCTTACTTTCCAAGCATGCTCTTATTTAATATCATTTATGCTTTATTCCTATCCTCCACCAACTGTTGTCTTGGTTAAAGATTGTAAAGAATTACATGCACTCATTATCATATTCTTTCATATTCTTTATCTTCTTCAAGTTTCTCTCTAACGGTTTCTTTCACTCTTAAACATTCTTATCTCTCCATTTCTAAACTAAATTATTTTCTGAGTAAGAATTATTGTTTAAACTGATTGTGAACGTTAGAAGTAGAATTAATGGAACAAATCTTGAAACGTGAGAAATGTTATTCAAGACCGTTACAAGTTTGCATCTTTAATTCTAGCTTCTTTAATTCACTATATATACTTGTATGAATGTTCTTCACAGGTACGAACCAAGAGAAAAACATACAAGCAATATTCAAGTGTCAAGAAAACAACTCAGCACATATACTTCAAAGAGCTCGTGTATTATATCGTATGTACAGTTTAGAGAGTTCAAATCTTTTGAGTTGTATTTATTTAATTCATCCTTGTATTGTTCAACTTGTAAAGTTGGTAGTTGCTGGTTTGTCAAGCTTGTGGAACCAGGGTTCAAGGAGCATTAGGCTAGAGAAGTTTATACTTGGTTTAGTATAGAGCTTAGAGAGCTGTGTTCAAGAAACAAGGGGTTCCAGCTAGCTGCAGTCAGTAACTGGGTGATAAGGGAGATATATTATTGTGTCTTGTAATTGGATTTAATTGTGATCAATAATATATTCTCTTACCAAGTTGGTAAGGGACTAGGACGTAGACCATAGAAGATTAGGGGTCGAACCTAGCTAAAATTCTTGGTGTTCTTTACTTACTGCACTTTTGTCCTTCTGCATTGCATATCACAGCTAGCTGCTTATTTGTTAATCTGCCAAATCTAGTTAACTCAGCTAGCTGCTTATTCACTAATTTATTGCATCCAGCTAGCTGCCTGAGTAAAATTTTAGACAGATTTTTTATTTGATCATTGTTAGTCATAACACCTATTCACCCCCCCTCTAGGTGTATTTTCATTTGGTATCAGAGCTTTGGTATACTAATATTTCTGTAACAGGAAAAGTATCGACCAAATGGCTGACAATTATCTAGAAGGCAGGTCGGATTATAAGGCTCCACTTCTCACTGGTTCAGAGAACTATAGTTGGTGGAAATGCAGAATGGAGACTTATTTGTCCAAGAAACCTCTGGTTCTAAGAGTTGTGCAGAAAGGGAACTATGAATTCCTCAACGACAAAAACGAACCAAAAGATGTTGATGATCTCACTCTCGATGAGATTATCAAGTGTGGCTATAATGGAGAAGCAAGAAACTCCATAATGAATGCACTTGATCAATCTGAATATGACAAGGTATCCTCTCTAAAAACAGCAAAAGAAATGTGGGATGCTTTGGAATCCTATCATGAAGGTTCGAAAACCTTGAGAAAAGTTAAACTTAGCAAATTGATGAATGACTTCGGAAATTTCAAGCTCAAGAATGGTGAAACTATCAAAGAAAGCCAAGCAAGGTTTCAAATCACTATCAACACTCTGAAGAGACTTGGAAAAACCATTCCTCAAGATGAAATCAATATGAAAATTCTAAGTGCAGTCCCATTTATATTCGAAGCTAAAGTCAATGCATTGGAATCAAGTCCCTCCATTGATTCTATGGATCATTTGGCCGTATTTGCAGAATTGGAACAATTTGAAAGCAAAATCAATAGTAGCAAGATGGAATCAGTCAAGGCTCCAGTTGAAAAGATGAAGAATTTAGCTTTGCATTCCAGTAGCAGCAAGCTGGATTCAGAATCAGAATCAGATTCTGATGAAGAATTAGCACTTTTATCCAGAAAAATCAAGAAGATGCTTGACTTAAGAAACAAGTTAAAGAAGGAGAAAGGTAGAGCTTCTGGAACAAAGAAAGATGTCAAAGAGGAAGCATGTTTTGAATGTGGCAAGAAAGGTCACTACAAAAGAGACTGCTACAAGCTGAAAAATAAGCAGAAGCAGCTAGCTGCCTCTAAAGACAAAAAGAAAGCTAAGGCATTTTTGACATGGAGTGATGATGAAAATTCGGATTCTGATAATGAATCAAGTGATGAGATGGTGAACCTAGCTCTTGTTGGTCTTGATGATGAGAATAATGCTCAAGGAATTTTTCAAGATGGCCTTGTAGATAGTGATGTCTCGGATTCGGATGACAACAATAGTGAGGTAAATTATTTTTCTGATATGTATTCTCATTCCTCAAAGTTAGATGAATTAACCATGCAGGATCAAAGTAATCTATCAAATGAAGTGGTTGAAGAATTAAGATATGAGAATGATAAACTCAAAAAGAAAAATATTCAACTTAAGAAGATCATATCTGAGTTAATGGATGAGAAGACACCTGCTCAAAGAACAGAAATAGAGGCTCAAGATGCATGTTTAGAAGCATTTAGTCCAAGGGAATCATGCTCAAAGGAAATATCTCAACAAGCTGAAAGAATCAAAGAATTGGAAACTGAAATCAAGGACCTCTAGAAAGGAATGGGAAAGTTCATTCAAGGAGAAGATACTCTCAAAACAATGATGAGATATGCAAAAGTTCCAATCGAAAGAGAAGGAGTTGGATCGGCTTCCAAAACACCTCTAAAGTATGATGGCAAACATGGAATCCCTTATGATTATGCCATGCCATGGAGAATCTGCCATAAATGTGGAAATAAAGGTCATTTGGCAAATCATTGCAAAATTCAGAATGCCAACCCAGCTAGCTGGAACAGACAGACAGGTCACAGGCAGCTAGCTGACAGAACAGTTGGAACAAGAAATACAGCTTCTAAAGTGGTCCAAATGTGGATCAAGAAATCTGATTTAAATGTTTTATATGTTCTATCAACTAACCATTCTGGACCCAAGCAAATATGGGTACCAAAACGTTGAGTTGACTCTTTATTTGTTTTGTAGGTATGTCTTGTTGTCAAAGTAAGATCAAATCAATGGATTTTGGATAGTGGATGCACAAGACATATGAGTGGTGATAAATCTCAATTCCTGTCTCTCAGTAAGAAAAGGGGTGGAAATGTCACCATTGGTGATAGCAAAACACTCCAGATTCTTGGGAAAGGGAAAATTGGTAATAGTGTCATTTCTATTGATAAAGTACAATATGTTCAAGGTCTTAAATATAATTTACTTAGTGTAAGTCAGTTATATGATGATGGACATTCTGTTCTTTCTGATAAAGAAAAGTGTACTATTATTGTTGGTACTAACAAAGTCCCCCTAGTTGCTAGAAGGGAAGGAAATATATATATTTTGGACTTTGAAATGCAGGATTCATCTTGTTGTCTAGCTGCTGTTGATTCAAATCCAGAAATTTGGCATAGAAGGCTTGGACATGCTCATATGGACTTACTCAGCAAGCTGTCTTCGAAGAAGCTAGTTAGAGGATTGCCAAAATTGAAGTATGTCAAAATGGAAACTTGTTCGGCTTGCCAATTAGGCAAACAAATCAGGACTCCACATAAATCAAAGAAGATGGTATCAACTTCTAAACCTTTAGAACTACTTCATTTAGATTTATTTGGTCCGGAAGCATATAAAAGCATTGGAGGTAAACAATATGCATTTGTTATAGTAGATGATTATTCTCGATATACTTGGGTATTGTTTCTTCGTACTAAAGATTGTGCTTTCAGTGAATTTGAAAAGCTAATTAAGTTACTTGAGAACAAGTTTAAGTTAAGACTTGTGAGTATAAGGAGTGATCGAGGTGGTGAATTCCAAAAGGACTTTATCTCATATTGTGAAGATAGAGGCATTTCACATGAATTCTCTGCTCCAAGAACCCCACAACAAAATGGAGTTGTGGAGAGAAAGAACAGGTCATTGCAAGAAACAGCTAGAACATTGCTGCAAGAGAGCAAGCTGCCAAGAAGTTTCTGGGCAGAAGCAGTCAACACAGCTAGCTACGTTCTTAACAGAGTATTAATCAGGCCTATTCTCAACAAGACTCCTTATGAATTGCTAAAGAACAAGAAGCCAAACATAGGCTACTTCAAGGTCTTTGGATCCAGGTGCTTTGTACTCAAATCCATTGATAGAGATGGTAAATTTGATGCCAAATCATATGAAGCTATATTTTTGGGTTATTCTACAACAAGTCGTGCATATAGAGTTTATAATATATCTAAACGTACTGTTGAAGAGTCAATTAATGTTTCATTTCAAGAATCTAATGTTGATCTGTCAAGAGATGATGAAGATATTGCAGGTTCAGATGATGCCAGCAAGCTGCCAAGGTCAGATACAGCAACTCAGCGAGCTGACAAAGAAGCAGATTCCAAAAATACAGCAACTCAGCGAGCTGCCAATGAAGCAGACTCAGGAAATGCAGCAACCCAGCGAGCTGCAGTAGAAACTGAATCAAGTTCAGCTAATGATAATCAAGCTGAAATCTCTCCTCCAGTAGATGAAACTTGTGATAAGGTGTCAAAACTCACCTTGGAAGATTCTAGAGGCTAGAGATCACAAGAAAAGATGCCAATTTATAATGGGGATGAATCCCCTCCTCCATCCAAGAGATTTAGAGCCAATGAAGAAGTTATGGCTCATCATCATTTTCCAAAGTCAACAAGGACAGTAAAGAATCATCCTCCAGAGTTGATTTTTGGTGATAAATCAGAAGGCATCAAGACAAGGAGAAGCCAAGCTAACTTTTGTGCATTTTCTGCCTTCCTAGCTCAAGAAGAACCAAAGAATGTCATTGAAGCACTAAAAGATGAGAATTGGATCATGGCAATGCAAGAAGAACTTAATCAATTTGAAAGATGTGATGTTTGGGAACTTGTAGAGCCACCTAAAGATGCTTCAATCATTGGTACTAAATGGGTTTTCAAAAACAAAGTTGATGAAGAAGGAACGGTTACTAGAAACAAAGCAAGGCTTGTTGCACAAGGATATAATCAACAAGAAGGAATCGATTTTGATGAAACTTATGCCCTGGTTGCAAGGTTAGAGTCAATAAGGATGCTACTATCATTTGCATGCTTCAAGAAGTTCAAGCTACATCAAATGGACGTGAAAAGTGCATTTCTTAATGGCTACTTGAAAGAAGAAGTATATGTCAAGCAACCTCCTGGATTTGAGAGTGATCAATTTCCTAATTATGTTTTCAAATTAAAGAAGGCATTATATGGATTACGGCAAGCTCCTAGATCTTGGTATGAAAGGCTAAGTAAGTTTTTGATAAAGAATGGATTCATTCGAGGTAAAATCGATCCTACTTTGTTTACTAAACTTACTGGTAATGATATTCTAGTTGTACAAATATATGTAGATGATATTATATTTGGATCAACTAATGATAATATGTGCAAGTGGTTTTCTAAGTGTATGCATAGTGAGTTTGACATGAGTATGATGGGTGAGCTCAACTACTTTTTGGGGCTCCAAATCAAGCAAACTCAAGATGGAATATATGTACATCAGTCCAAGTACATCAAGAACTTGCTAAAGAAGTTTGGATATGAGAATATCAAGGCAAAATCTACACCTATGAGTTCTGCCAGCAAGCTGGCTGCAGATGAACGAGGTAAAGATGTAGATGTTCGAAAGTATAGAGGTATGATTGGTAGTTTATTATATCTTACAGCCTCTAGACCTGATATTATGTATAGTGTATGTGTTTGTGCTAGGTTTCAAGCTCAACCAAAAGAATCTCACTTGAATGCTATTAAAAGAATTTTTAAATATTTAAGTGGAACTACTACTCTTGGTTTATTTTATCCCATCACAAATGCATTTGATCTTGTTGGGTATAGTGATGCAGATTATGCAGGTTGTCAAACTGATCGAAAGAGTACAAGTGGTGTTTGTGCATTTTTAGGACAGAGTTTAGTATCTTGGCAAAGCAAGAATCAAACTTCTGTTGCATTATCCACAGCTGAAGGGGAGTATCTAGCAGCTGGAAGTTGTTGCTCTCAAATGCTATGGATGAGACAAACACTTCTAGATTTTGGAATTAAATGTGGCAAAGTCCCCATTTATTGTGACAATACAAGCACTATCAACATATCAAAGAATCCAGTGAATCACTCAAGAACAAAGCATATTGATGTTCGACATCATTTCTTGAGAGACAATGCGCCTGTTTGGCACACCTTAATATAAGTTCTTATGGACTTATTTTCGGGTAAAATTTTTATATTTTAATAAAAAAAAATTATACAAGTATTTAATATATGTTTGAGATTCAATAAGTTACAAAAATAAATTGGAAAATAAGTTGGAATGTTAGGAATGTCTAACTTTGTCTTAAAATAAATTGACTTATTCTAGAAAAAAGTTCCCCCAAACACCCCCAATGTTGCAAAGGGAAAAATTGAGCTAATCTTTGTAAGTACAGAGTACCGGCTAGTTGACATCTTCACAAAGCCACTAGCTGAGGAGCGTTTCTCTGTGCTGCGTAGAGAATTAGGCATGTGTAATGTCTAGCCAGCCAGCTGCTATGGAAGGATGGAAATCTTTTATGTCTAGCCAGCTAGCTGCCATGGAAATTCGGTACATTCTTATGATATTATGTACAATTTCATGCTCAATGGTTTTGTGCTATTTGTTTTATTTTTTAAGTACTGAGTTAAAGTTAATTGTTTAATTTATGCATTGAAATATGTCTCTGTGATTTCTCTTTATTTATTTATACTTAGTACCTTATTCTATGCTATTGGTGAAATATGTTATATGTCGGGATAAAATGATTTTTTATTTTTTTAAGTAAGTTTTTCTCCTTAATTAATAAAAGAGAATTACTTAATACTTTCCAATCCGACTCTTGAGATATCATCAAACTATTCCCAAATCTAGTTTAGGGTTTCTAGCCGCTCTTACCATTTCTCTCTTCGACACCAAATCTCACCATGGGCAAAAACCAGATCCTCCAAGAAAACTCCAATCTCTGTCCCCAAAACACAGAAAGGGCAGAACAAAAGACTCTTTGATGAAGAAGATGACATTGATAGGGTTCAAGTCGACAGCGGAGATGAAATGTCGGAAGTTCAGAAATTTGGGCTTAAGGATGGCACGCCTACTAAGAGAACCAAGTATGGAATTATGTTTACAAGTGAAGAACTAGAATCCAGGTTCAAGCAACTCGATCTGGCCAACCGTCGAATCGTTTTTTGGACGTCCAATTGCAGGTAATTCCTATGTCAAATGCGGGGCTCTTGCTTATTTCTCTAAATTAGGGTTTGATTCCTTTATCAAAGATTTACCCCGAGAATGTTATCCATCTCTTGTCTATGAGTTTTATTCAAACCTTGTTATTGTCAAACCAATGGTCTTTTCTTCGGTAGTTCGTGGTCAAAAACTAATGTTAACTACTAATGTTTTGAATGATATCCTTGGAATTGAGAAACCATCGTCAACCAAAAAGGGTCCTACTGAATTTCCAAATTTTACTGAATTGGACCAGTTGAGATTAATTCGTGGTTTAGATGGTTTACTTGTTTATGCCCCTCCAACTACTTCCATTGTGATCCCTATCAGTCATGTGTTGTTTAAGATGTGTATCGATAATGTAAACCCTCGTACTGGTAGTCGTTCGAATTTTGCGGGTCAAGATGTTTCTGTGGTGGCTATGTTACTCTCTGAGAAGCCATTCAACCTGGCTGGACTTATCTTGAAAAATATGTTGGATGTATTCGAGCCACATACCTCTCCAAGCCTCCCTTATGGCTGTTTATTAACTAGAATTTTTGAATGGTATGGTATTGACTTAAAAAATGAAGAGTGTGAGCTTGCTAAAGAATTTCTGGATGCTAAGAGCTTGTTGCAATCTCATTTGAAGTTGGATTCTGATGGTAATGTAATTCGAATGGAACCTCCTCCACCTCCAATCCCATCCCCTGCATTGTTGGAAAGTGAGAATAGGACTAGGGCTGGTCATTCTGAAAATATGAAGGAAATTCGAGCTGCCCTGAAAGTGTTGACTGATAAGGTAACTGATATGGCTGATGAACTTTCCTTCCTTCGTGACATCGTTGCTGGTCCACGTCCATCTATCTCAACTCGCACTGGTTTATTCTCTACCACTGTCTCTGATGCACAAGGGCTTAATGACCACGCAAATGCTGCTACTGAAGATGTGCTCAAAGAAAGTGTGGATGCTCCAACTGTGGCTGCTTCTGGGGTGGTTCAAGCTGAGAATGCTCAAGTTGATGATGAGGATAAGGACACTTAAGTTTTTCCTTTTTATGATTAAGGGGGAGAACTTTTTAGTAGGATGATATATGATATGATGCCTATGCACCTGTGAACCTGTTTAAGTTTTGTTAAGAACCTATGAACTTGTTTATGTGTTTAAGAATTATGCATATTTGAACCTATTATGTGGGATATTTTGGTTTAAGAACCTGTGTTGTTTATATGCTTATCTGTCATGTGTTGGTTTTGATCCTTCTTAAGTTATCCCTGTATTACCCTTGGTTTTTATCAAAATTGTTATATGTTTATTAGGTTGCTAGACTCAGGGGGAGTTTGTTTTCATCTCTCCTAAAAATTGGTGTATAATCATCAAAAAGGGGGAGATCGAAACTCTATGATTTTGATGATCATACTTAGTAAGCAAGCTGGATTCTGCATTAGACTAATTTTGTTTTGCAGGATTACTTCATATAAAATTTTATGAGAAAAACAGGGTAACTCAGCTAGCTGACAGTTCAACTCAGCAAGCTGGCTGGCAGTCTGTCCAGTTTCATAAGTATTCGAATAAATGATTTTATTATGCTTATAATTGCAAAAGTGTCATGAACGGTTTTTTTATATATTAATAACATGACATAATTTCAAAAGTATTTCTAAAACAATACTTTCTTAGAAAAAGGAATCTTTGAATTCTTTAATGTTCTTAAAAAGGCAACCCATGTGCTTACTTTCCAAGCATGCTCTTATTTAATATCATTTATGCTTTATTCCTATCCTCCACCAACTGTTGTCTTGGTTAAAGATTGTAAAGAATTACATGCACTCATTATCATATTCTTTCATATTCTTTATCTTCTTCAAGTTTCTCTCTAACGGTTTCTTTCACTCTTACACATTCTTATCTCTGCATTTCTAAACTAAATTATTTTCTGAGTAAGAATTATTGTTTAAACTGATTGTGAACGTTAGAAGTAGAATTAATGGAACAAATCTTGAAACGTGAGAAATGCTATTCAAGACCGTTACAAGTTTGCATCTTTAATTCTAGCTTCTTTAATTCAATATATATACTTGTATGAATGTTCTTCACAGGTACGAACCAAGAGAAAAAACATACAAGCAATATTCAAGTGTCAAGAAAACAACTCAGCACATATACTTCAAAGAGCTCGTGTATTATATCGTATATACAGTTTAGAGAGTTCAAATCTTTTGAGTTGTATTTATTTAATTCATCCTTGTATTGTTCAACTTGTAAAGTTGGTAGTTGCTGGTTTGTCAAGCTTGTGGAACCAGGGTTCAAGGAGCATTAGGCTAGAGAAGTTTATACTTGGTTTAGTATAGAGCTTAGAGAGCTGTGTTCAAGAAACAAGGGGTTCCAGCTAGCTGCAGTCAGTAACTGGGTGATAAGGGAGATATATTATTGTGTCTTGTAATTGGATTTAATTGTGATCAATAATATATTCTCTTACCAAGTTGGTAAGGGACTAGGACGTAGACCATAGAAGATTAGGGGTCGAACCTAGCTAAAATTCTTGGTGTTCTTTACTTACTGCACTTTTGTCCTTCTGCATTGCATATCATAGCTAGCTGCTTATTTGTTAATCTGCCAAATCTAGTTAACTCAGCTAGCTGCTTATTCACTAATTTATTGCATCCAGCTAGCTGCCTGAGTAAAATTTTAGACAGATTTTTTATTTGATCATTGTTAGTCATAACACCTATTCACCCCCCCTCTAGGTGTATTTTCAAAGAATATTGGAGATCCATTGAAATTTGGATTGGTGAGTCATCCGATGGATCATAAAGAGACTCGGAAGAATTATTTGAGTGAAGAAAATCAGTTTGCATAGGTAATGCATCATGAAAAGGAAAAAGTTCTTTGTGGAAGATAACATCACGAGATATGATAATTTTCTTTGTTTTTAAGTCAAGGATTTATATCCCTTGTGATTAAAAGGATAACCAATGAAAATGCCCGGGTGTGATCTAGGATCAAATTTATGTGAGGCATGTGTATTTCGAGCATAACATAGACATCCAAATACACGAAGATGAGTGTAATTTGGCAATGTGCCAAGAAGAACTTCGTGATGTGATTTATTATTAAGCAGTGGAGTAGGGAGTTTGTTGATGAGATAAGTTGCTGTTAACAGACACTCACCCCAATACTGAAGAGGTATATTGCTTTGAAAACGTAAGGCACGAGCTACATTAAGCAAGTGACGATGCTTTCTTTCAACCACTCCATTTTGTTGGGGGACGGAGACACAACTGCGTTGGTGGTGAATACCATTAGTAAGAAGCCAGGATTGAAAATCTCGGGAAAGAAATTCAGAACCATTGTCCGACCGAATCTTTTGTAAGAATGGGAGATGAATAAGAGTTGATCCAGTAGATATAGTATTGATATTTTTAGAGAACTTAGTAATTATAAAATTATGAAAATATTTTAGAAATTTAAGTGTCTCACTTTTGGATTACATAAGATATAGCCAAGTACAATGGGAAAAATCATCTACTATAGTTAAGAAATAACGAGCACCTGTTGTACTAGGCATAAAAAATGGTCCCCATATTTCGACATGAATAATTTGAAAGGAAATAGTAGATGAAATTGATGATTTATTATAAGTCAAACGCGTTTGCTTTGCCAATGGACAAACATTACAATGAAGATGAAAAGGAAGGTGCATAAAGTCAAAAGAACTACATAATAATTTGAAACGTTCAGAGCTTGGAAGTCCAAGTCTATTATGCCATAATTGAATTAATGCAGGAAAATGGTTGTAGTTGATACAAGCCAGCAACACGAGAGCCAAGCCCAATAATTTTATTAGAGATATGGTCCTGTAAAATACATGAGGTAGACAAAAAATAAGCAACATGTTAGGTCCGATAAGATTGTAGAAGGGGGGGTTGAATACAATCTTTACCTTTTTATCAAAATTTATCCTTTAAATTAAATTTTATAAAGACAAATTTATCTGCGGAATTATTTAACACAATTTTTCAAGTTGAATATAACTGTATATTAACTTGATGTGGTGTTACAAAATCAGTATAACAACTTATCAAGATGTTAATAACTAATTAGAAAATTCGACATGAACTTTTCTAATTTAGTTAATACTAATCAAGATAAGAACTAGGAAACTTAATTCGCTAGTAGTACAAGAATCACAAATAAGCAAGTTCTATCGGATAGAATATCACAAAGATGAAGAACTTGATTTTCTGGGAATTGTTTAAGCTTTGGTGTTCTTGGTGTTCTTGAGAGAGAGAATTCTGGTCTTGATAATATGTTTTCTGCTGTGTTTTCTCCGTTATGACTTAATCTGGTCTGTTCTGATCTTTTATATCAACAACAGGTCTTGCTGGCTTTCTGTAGGATATTTAATAGCTTCAGCATGACTTAAACAGCTTCCAAGACCTGATTTTCCTTCAATAAGACTTACACAAACCTCCATTATGACTTAAAATGTGTCGGTAAGACTTACCAGAATTTCGGTAAGACTTATAACAGCTGGCAGAGGTCGGTAGGACTTAAATCAGGTCGGTAAGACTTAATCCTGAAAAGGCTTCTGTCAGTAAGACTTAAATTAAGTCTTACCGAATTTTGCCTCCTTCAAGACTTAATCAACTTTCTTTCTTTAAGTCTTATTGATCCATTTAATTAGTTAATGTTTTAACTAATTCATATTTAATTGATACAATAATTAATTTAATTAATAAATTAATTCTAACAAAATTAATTCATTTAATTAAATCAACTAAATTAATTTATATCAATTATAAATGAATTTAATTAAATCAAAAAATAATTAATTTAATTCTTACAAACCACTAAAGGTAGTAAAGAATTACCACTGATTTGTGTTGACATTCGATGTACTGTCTGGTTCATGAACGACTAACTTCAATGACGCTTCTTCACTTTTGACTTTAGGCTGTGGTTTATTTCTTCTCTCAATTCTCTTGTACTGTAACTGATCTTCAAACTATCACTCGAAAAATCTCTGTCACTGTTCAAATGAATCCATTAACTTCAATGCTGTACTGGGGCTTGATCAGATAACTGAATCGTCTTCCAGTGTATGACATCAAAACTATAGATTGACTTTTCTTCTTTCTTCTGACAGATAATACTTCTTGAGATTCCTGTGACAGTTCATATGTATATTTACTTATTACAATTTGGTTTAAGTTGATTAGGATCCTCTAACCATAAATAGGCTGAGTCATATGCCTTTCAATCTCCCCCTATTTGTTTGTTAGACAATAACAAGCAAATTCTTAGAGGATACCTCAACTAATCCAACTTAACCAAATGAAAGATAAAACTTTAAATACTAAGTAAATATGAAAAAAAGTTCTGGTTTATATTTAACATTTGCCAGATTCAAACATGAAAGATAAATACAAGATAGATGATCTTCTAGACTGATCATATGATATAAATTCCTATCAAGATTTATCTAGGCTCTAAAGATATAACATGTAGAGCAAATCTTTATCTTCAATTGTCTTCCCTTCTGAATTCTCCTTCTTCTGGCTCATCTGTGACTTGAATTTTCATATGTAGATCAGAATCAACAAGACGTTCTCTTCTAGACGACAATCCTTGAGGTAAGACTAAAGGAATTCCAAGCTTCTTTCTCAGTTCACCTTGAAATTTCTTGTAATCTTTTATGTTCGTTTGTGCATAGGAACGAATGTGATCTGCAGCTATTACCTTTTCTTCAGTCAAGTATCCATGATTTATGAGAGCATATTCAGCATATACCAAGTGCTTTGCATGATGTTCGTATAGCTCATCCGTCTGAAGATTGATTGTGTGAAGTACCTCTCCCTTAAGAAATTTTACTTGTGGAGGTTCCTTAATCACTTCTGGTCCAGCTCTTTCAGCAAATTCTTTGAACTTTTCATGTAACAATACACCTAGCTCAGAAGATGTTCTTACCTTAGGCCTAAGTACCCATATCTCTGTCAGTGATCTGTCATAAAAGAACTGAATAGATACTCGGAATGTTCCAACTTTATGACAATCTACAAATATTACTAGCTCATCAGATTTGGGTTCAAATGCAGTAGTTATCCTGATGACTTCTACCTGTAAGGCCTTTATATACATTTCGTGAATTGGATTTGCCAGTTTGAATTCTTCGAGAATTTGTCCAAGACGACGATCTTCATAATCAGAACTCTGAGGTGAATCAATTGCTCTTTGAGCACGTTCCCATTTGTCACCACTCTTTAGTCTGATGTATGTTTTTCTCTTCTCAACATTTATAGCATGTAGTCTTTGTAATGCTTGCTGTTCAGCTTTCTGAAGTTCTTCATTTCGTGCAATTTGCTCTAAAGATTTTTGAAGTTTTTCTTCTCTCAGTTGCAAATTTGCTTCTCTTTGAGCAAATAATTCTTCAGATTCTTTCTCAGCTTGTTGAGCTTCAAATTCAGATATCACTGGTCCTTCATCTTCCCAGTGACTAAGATCAGGTTCAGGAAGTTCTTCACCTTGATCAGGGAATTCAAGATCAGCAAAAACATCGAAGTTATCCGGTTCACCCGTGTCATAATAACCTGTGTTCTTGTCTTGAATATCTTCTTCAGTTTGCTCAACTACTTTCTTCCTCTTATCTTCACCTTGGTCAGATTTACCAGATTTATCAGATTTACCTTCTCCTCCCTCTCTTTCTTTAGATTTATCTTGTGATCCCTTTGATTTCTCCCCCTTAGTTGAGGAATCCTCTACAGACTTATCAGTTGCCCCATCTTCAGGATCCTGTTCATCATCATCACCACCCTTACTTGTAAAGAATTCAATATCTTCATTTGTAGGTTTGCGACTTTGACTTACAAGATTAAACAAATGTCTTAACCCTTTAGCCTGGTGTGCATTTTGCTTTTCGATCTGGTCCAGACGAGAATCAGTAGATTCTTGATTGTGCTGTACCTCTGACTGTAGATTATCAACTTTCAAGGAAATCTCAGAAATTAAAATGTCTTGAGCAACAGTAATATCTCCAGAGTCATCAAGTGCCTTTTCATGAGAGAGTTCGAGAGATTCTATCTTCTTGGTGAATGATGTCTTTAAGTAGTTTATGTCCTTCTTCATTACAGCAAGCTGACTGTTGACAGAGGTGGATGTAAAAGATCGCTCACCCACTTGTGCTCTAAGAATTTCTGTTTCAGCCTTGCTGACTGCAAGTTCTTTCTCTAAAGCAGTTATCTTTTCTAATAATGAGAGAGTGTATGTGTCAGTGTGTGCGCTCACCTGACGTTCACTTTGAGATCCACTCACCTGAAGTGCATGTGTTTCACTCAATTTTAAGGCATTCCTCACATCACTCCTCTCAGATTCCTTAGCTGCTTCCAGATTTGTATCTGCATGTAAAATCACCCTAGCCTCCTCTGGGAAGGTCAGTGGTGGTGCAATGGGAGTTCGCAAATCCCTGTCCTTAATCAAATCTACGTGAACATTTGAAATTGTTGACTGAATTGCTTCAGTAGTAGATTGATCAAGTTGCCTTCCACCTTCTCCAGTCGAAACTGCGAGTGGAAAATCCCTTGTGGGAGCCAGGAGTGTTTGTCCTGGGAGGGGCGATGATGGTTCTATTAAAGTTGGCTGAGAACCAAGATTTCCCTCTAAAGTCTGTGAAGACTCTTCTACCGTAACTATGGTAGGCACTGTCACATTTTCTACGTGCTCTCCTTGCAGTGTGTCCTGAGACTCATTTAAAGGTATGTCTTCCCCCATTGTGAGTAATAGGGGAGGTGTGCTTGACTCACTACAAGGTGCCACGGCCCTATGGCGAATTTCAATAGAATCATCCTGTTGAGAAGATGATTCTAGTAACTGTGTAACGGCCATATCAATTTCCATATCCTGTTGGGAGGATACAGACGGGCTTACAGTTGCCTCAGGTTGAGTTCTACTTTTCTTTTCTAGAGGCAGAGCTGTGGGTACACTCATACTGCCACTACTGATTCGACTTCTTTTTACTTTCAATTTCTTTCTGGAGTGAAAAGATATGAGTTTTGGTGGTTGAGTGTTTGGCTCTACGACCTTGGTTAGAGGTTGTGGTACTACAACCCCTTGGTCAGACCTACCAACCACTTGGGTTCCAGAAATAGATTGAGAAGCAGTAGTAGTTTGAGGAATAGAAGGCAATACCTGGTCAGCTGATTCCGCAACAGTCTCTGATAAGATGGGTTGATCCAATTCAGGTTCAGGGACAGATGCAGTTTCTTGCACTGGATGTTCAACAGCAAGAGCAGCTGGCTGAGGAACAATTTGCTGAGCAGGTTCAACTTGTTGATTGCCTTGATTTTCATTATCAACAAGTATGTTTTCCACTGGTGGTTCAGAGTTTTGTTCTGGTTCTTCAGGTTCTGGTACAGGTTCAATAACTGGTAGTTGTATATAGTTTGACATATATTGGGTGACAACTACAGGTATATTTGTGAATTTTGGCTTGTTACTGTACTCAGTGAACAATCTGGTAGTAGGTTTACCTGACGCCAGTGACTCTCCATTCAGGAATTGGGCTTGGTTTTCTAGTTCCACAAGATGATTAAAAATCAATGATAAGAATCTTGGATAATAACATGAAACTTTATGTCCATTATCAAAATTCTTCTTTGCATTAATGATTCTTCTAACCATCGGAACACATAGTAGTCTGCCAATATTAATCCTTCGGTTGTGTGCAACTGCATATCCAATATGCTGCAAGAAAGATGGTAATACCCCGAAGTTCCCTTTTGTAGTGTTGGCAAAGACTCTACCTAGTGTGTCAAACAGATAATCCCATTCCTGAACGAAGTTCTTTTTATTCCAGACAGTTTGATCAGGACTGTCTTGATAGAATACACCATTTAAAAAATTTATCATTTCTTGATCTGATGGTAATTCTTCGAAATTGTCAGTTGGAAAATTTAAGACCGTATTTATTGTATTTTCATTCACTGTGTACTGATTATCTCCTACAGAGAAGACAAAAGATCTGTTATCATTAGAAATGACAGCAGTAGTACACATGATTCGCAAAGGTTCAATTTTCAGAGGAGCATCCAATCTCAAAGCATTGCGAACCAGTGAATTTTCATTTAAAAACCGAATCCACGGTCGAAAACGTTCAACTGAATATTTTTCTGGATCAAAATAACCGATTAAATTATGTTTAATAATTTCAAATCGATCAGCCATTTTAATCAAGATTTAATTTCCTTTAAAATTTCAGATTTTACAAATTTTTTAATTTAAAATTTAATTTTTCGAATTAATAACTAATTAAAAATTCGAAAAAAAATTAAAAGTTCTTTAAAAATTCTGAAAAATTCACACAATGATCTCCTTACACACACAAACACACATGTATTTTTAGTTTTTCAAGAATCAAGCCCAGATTTCCAGAAAAACAGATCTAAGAACCGATTTTTCGAAAATAAAATCCTTCAAAACTCGAACAAAATCGCAATTTTAAACCACCAAACTGAAGAGAATCGAACAGGGAATCGTTGATTGTGTTTGGTTAGTGATTTCAATCGAAAATCAAGACAAAATTTGGGCATGAACGGTTTGTATATATGTGTGTATATGTAAGTATCTTTGTTGTTCTATAAGACTTAACTTGATAGAAATGTTAATAAGACTTAAAAACAACTAACTCTCATATATATACAAGTAGGCCGAGTAAGACTTAAAACTAGCATTAAGACATAAACTAGCATTAAGACATAACTGTTATTTATATATTTACATACCTACTTAACTCGATTATGACTTAATTAAACTATTAAGACTTAACTAATATGACATAACTAAAACTTGAATAAGACTTAACTATATTAAGACATAACTAAAATGTATATATATTCGAATATGACTAAATATTAACAAGACTTAACTTACTGTTATGATTAAGACTTAAAAATAAATTGAATAAGACTAAACTAAAAACTCGCTAAGACTTATTTACAAACACATGAATATGACTTAACCTTACAAAGCTCAGTAAGACTTAACCTAAGTCGAAATTCGAGATAGACTTAACCTAAGTCGAAATTCGAGATAGACTAAATCCTAAGTCGAAATTCGAGATAGACTTAATCTAAGTCGAAATTCGAGATAGACTTAATCCTAAGTCGAAATTCGAGATAGACTTAATCCTGAGTTTAAGTCATACCGAATTTTTATAAGTCATATTGAGAGTTTTAACTAATTTTAAGTCATAATTACTTTAAACAAACATTAAAAACACTATAAAATATACAATTAACTTATAAAAATAATAAAAATATTATATAAAATTAAACAAATAATAAAAATAATTATACATACCATATGCTAACCTATTAACGAAAACAAAGCAATATTAACAGGACAAACATTACAAAACATATGATAAATTAATTATAAAAATAGAAATAAATATCTACAATTATTCTAAAAATACAGAAGTATGAAGTATTAAATAATATGAATAAACAAAGTGAAAAATAATTAAACAAGCAAGAAAATCATATGGTAAAATAATTATACAAGTGATTTTAAACAACAAATATTCACAGAATAATCACTTGTAAAATTATTAAAGATCAAATTTCAGATATTAATTACTAGGACTGTTTAACATACCCAATTCACTAACAATTCTAGTGAATGAGGATTCATTAAGCGACTTAGTAAAAATATCTGCAGTTTGATCTCCAGATCCTACAAATAGTAGTTCCACTGTACCATTCATTACATGCTCTCTTATAAAATGATACCTTATGTCAATGTGCTTTGTCCTTGAGTGCTGCACAGGATTGCTTGCGATTGCTATGGCACTTGTATCATCACATAAAATAGGAATATTTTCCAATACAATGCCATAGTCCATTAATTGAATCCTTATCCATAAGATCTGAGCACAACAGCTTCCAGCAGCTATATATTCAGCTTCGGCTGTAGAGTTGGAAACTGTTTGCTGTTTCTTACTGAACCAGGATACCAACCTTCCACCTAGGTATTGACAACTCCCAGATGTACTTTTCCTGTCTACAACACTTCCTGCATAGTCAGAATCTGTATATCCAATTAAAGTAAAACCGGATTCATTAGGATACCAGATGCCTAAATTAGGCGTACCCTTTAGATATCTTAAGATTCTTTTGACAGCAGTGAGATGGATTTCTTTAGGATTCGCTTGGAACCTTGCACACAAGCATGTGGCAAACATTATATCTGGTCTACTAGCAGTTAGGTAAAGCAATGAACCAATCATACCTCTATAGCCTGTGATATCTACCTTGGCAGAACATTCACATAAACCAATTTTGACAGCTATAGTTGATGGTGTCTTTGCTGATGAGCACTCCTCCATGTGATATTTCTTGTCTCTGACTTATTTGTAATCCAAGAAAGAATTTCAGTTCTCCCATCATGCTCATTTCAAACCTACCCTGCATTAACTTAGAAAACTTCTTGCACAGAAGCTCATTAGTAGACCCAAATATAATATCGTCCACATAGACTTGGACTAGTATTATATCATTCTTATGTCTTTTAGTGAAGAGCGTTTTGTCTATGACACCTCTTATAAAACCATTTTCTAATAGAAATTCAGAAAGAGTGTCATACCATTTTCTTGGGGCTTGCTTAAGACCATAGATAGCTTTGTAAAGAAAGTAGACATAGTCCAGATGATCTTGATCTTCAAAACCAGGAGGCTGTTCTACATACACTTCTTCATCTAGCTTACCATTCAGAAAGGCACTCTTGACATCCATTTGATAAACTTTGAATTTTGAATAGGATGCATATGCCAAGAATATTCTGATGGCCTCAAGTCTTGCCACTGGAGCATAGGTCTCGTCATAATCAATGCCTTCAGCTTGAGAATAACCTTTAGCTACCAGTCTTGCTTTGTTTCTTATCACAGTGCCATCTTCATCTAGTTTGTTTCTGAATACCCATCTTGTGTCCACCACTTTTCTATCTTTAGGTCTGGGTACCAGCTTCCATACTTCTAGTTGCTTAAATTGATTGAGTTCATCTTGCATAGCAATCACCCAATCAGGATCAGATAGAGCTTCTTCTACTTTCTTAGGTTCCATAACAGACAGAAACCCAGAATAATTACATTGATTCTGATAAGCTCTTCTTGTTTTCACACCAACATCTGGATCACCAAGAATCAGCTCAAAAGGATGAGCTCTATTCCAAACAGTTTGTCTGGGAAGAATTGATCTTGACGATTCGCCTTGATCTTCAGTATGATGTTGAGTATGACTTGTTGACCCTTCATTATCTCCCCCTGAGTTGTTGCCAGTTTGACTTGTTGATGGTTCAAGAGTATCAGTGGTATCTTGAAAATTATCATTGTTTTCACCAGCATCACCTTGATCATTACCACCAACATTTGGATTATTATTATCAGCAACAACGTCAGGTTGATTGTCATCATCTGAATCTGAGTCTGACATATCATCAAACTTAAGCTTTTCAGATGGATCTTCATTTTGGATATTTGGGAGTTTTGTGTCATCAAATGTAACATTGACACTTTCCAAAGTTTTCTGTTGATCAATAAGATACACTTTGTAGGCTCTTCTAGTATAACCAATAAATATTGCTTCATGTGCTTTTTCTTCAAATTTACCACCTTGATCATCTCCTTCTTTCAGCACAAAGCATTTTGTCCCAAATACATGAAAGTACTTGAGAGTTGGTTTCTTGTCATGTAGAGCTTCATATGGTGTCTTCATTAAGTCTTTATTGATAAGTGTTCGATTCTGGGTATAGCATGCAGTGTTGACAGCTTCAGCCCAAAAGCTTAATGGAAGCCTTGATTCACTTAGCATTGTACGTGCAGCTTCAATCAAGGTTCTATTCTTTCTTTCAACTACCCCATTTTGTTGAGGAGTTCTGGGAGCCGAGTACTGTCTAGTTATACCCTTTTCAATGCAAAAGTCATTCAGAACTGCATTCTTGAACTCAGTTCCGTTGTCTGACCTTATAGCTCTTACTGGACGATTAGAATCCAGCTCAATTAACTTAATGTGATCAACTACCAGTTGTGGAGTTTCATCTTTTGAGTTCAGAAATAGTACCCATGTGAATTTTGAGAAATCATCAACAATCACTAGAGCATATCTTTTCCTTGACATAGACATCACACTAACTGGACCAAACAAATCCATATAAAGAAGTTGTAATGGTTCAGATATTGATGATATGTTAGTGCTCCTGTGAGTTGCCCTTTTTAACTTCCCTTTTTGACAAGCATCACATAGACCTTCCTGAGTAAATTCAATCGAAGGTAAACCTCTCACCAACTCTCTTTTCACTAGAGAATTCATTGTTTTGAAGTTTAGGTGAGAAAGTCTCTTGTGCCATAACCAACTTTCATCAGTGGATGCCTTTGAATAAAAACATCTGATTTCTTCTGTGCTTCCAGAGTTCATATTGGCTATGTACAAGTTTCCTTTTCTTACTCCAGTCAACTGCGGCCTTTCATTTCTCTTGTGTGATATTAGACAATTCTTCTTGTTGAAATGAACTTCATAACCTTTGTCACAGAATTGACTAATACTGAGCAAATTGTGCTCAAGGCCGTTCACATAAGAGACATCTTCAATGATAACATTTCCAGCTTCTAATCTGCCATATCCATCAGTTTTACCTTTGCTGTTATCTCCAAAGGTAACGACTGGGCCGGCCTTCTCCACCACATTTGTCAGCAGGGCTTTATCTCCGGTCATATGCCTTGAACATCCACTGTCCAGAATCCACATGACTCGATCAACCTGTTTCAAACCCTGCAATGACAAATTGGTTAGACTTTCTTCGGAACCCAAATTTGATTGGGTCCGGAGTACTTAAAGAATTGACCTTTATCAGGTAAAGCAACACTTTTTATCTTAACAACATTTTCTACAGGTACTGGACATTTAACCCTGTAAACAGCTTTAACTTGTTTTGGTTTTAGCTTGGGTAACCATGTCTTTACCAAATCCTGAGAAGGACTTTTTGGAGTCCTAATCTTAGAATTAGGTGATATTACAGTCCTGGATCTAACATGTTTATTTCTGCTCATATGCTGTCTAGGAGCATTCTTGTCAACACATGCATGATTACTGTTAAAGTAAGCAGACATTATATTAAAAGCACAAGACATGCAATTAACAGCATCGCATTTCTTATGAGCAGTATCAATAACAGGAATAGCATGCATGGTAGATATGTTATTGCATTTACTCATGTTGTTACTTTTGCTACTAGTTTTCAATGAACTAGTAGACTCACCAACTCTTTATGCTTTTACAAACACAGTCTTTCTATCTTTATCATTTTTAACAACTTGATTACTTTCTAAGACTACGCCATTAGCTACATCCTCAATGCGCATCTCTTCCTTAATGATTAAAGATGTTGTATCCATAGGTTCTGCTATGGATGTCTTAAAGAGTGGATTACTAACACTCTTAAGCACTAATGGTATACCCCTATCTACAGCACTGACACGATTAGGGGTAATAATGCTTTTTCGACCAACAGCCTCATTATAGTCAAACCCAATTCCTACGGTTTGATTTATAGTTTGTTGGTTAAACAACTCTTTAGCTACTTTACATGAATTAGAAGTAGCATTAGCTCTTATTTCTAGCTCGGCTATTGTATCACGTTGTTGAGCCACTATCACCGCTAGAGATCTCTCAATTTCTTTTAGAATTCTTATTTCTGATTTTTGTTTATCATGGCAATTTTGTACATCATGCAATTCTGATAATTGATTACTAAGATCTGTAATTACCAAATTTAGTCTTTCAATTTCTCTATTAGCATTACCTAGTGTATCACTAAGTTGATAGATATATTGACTATCAGTAATTGATACCTCAGATGAAGTACCACTAGAGTTATCAGATTTTGCCATCAGGGCAAGATTGCCATATTCTTCATCTTCAGAGTCTGTATCATCCCAACTCTTTCCAGCAGCCACATAGGCTCTACCTGTCTTCTTCTTCTCAGATCCAAAGTCTTTTCTTTGGTTTTGTTTTGGCTTCTGACATTCAGTAGCGAAATGTCCAAGTTCATTACAGTTGTAGCATCTAATTTTACTTCTTTCAACTGTTCCAGTTTTGTAACCTCCTCTGTTACTTGAGGATGAAGAACCTCCTGTCTGGAACCTGTTATAGTTAGATTTGTACCTGAACTTGGGATTCTTCCTGAATCTGAAGTTGCTGAATTTCCTTACCAACAAAGCCATGGACTCATCTTCTAATTGATCTAGCTCTTCTAACGAATAGAAGTCACCTTCATCTGGACTAGCATTCGTTTGACCAACTTCAACTTCAAGCTTACCACTGTCAACTTTACAAGGTTGGATAACCTTATCTTCAACTTCCTGTTTGTTCTCAACAATAAGAGCTGTAGAAGTATTAGCAACTCTTCCTTTTCCATAAATCTCCTTTTGTTGAGATTGTTCCAGTTCATAGGTTTTTAAAACACCAAAGAGTCTTTCTACAGTTATTTCACTTAGATTCCTTGACTCTCTGATAGTTGTAATTCTATGTTCTAGATGAACAGGCATTGACAGTAGAAATTTTCTATTGATCTCTTTCTGAGTGTAGTACTTGCCATGCATCTGTAAATTGTTGACAAGTTTGTTATATCTTTCAAACACATCTTGAATACTTTCATTGTATGCTGATCGAAAGTGTTCATACTCAGATGTCAAAATTTCTAGTCGATTCTCCCCAACTTCCTCTGTTCCTTCATTCACAGTTTCAATGGTTTCCCACATTTGCTTTGCAGTTTTGCAGTTAATCACATGACTGTACATTACAGAGTCTAGAGAGTCTATTAAGATCAGTCTCAAATTAATGTCAAGTGCAGCTTCCTCTCTTTCAGCAAGAGTGTAATCAGAAGAGTCTTTGTATATATACCTTGCAGGGGTAATAACTTTTCCATCAGTAACAACTTCAGGAATTTCTCCAAAAGGTATTATTGGTCCTTCTGATAAGACTTTCATGTATTTAGGATTTGCAACCTCGAGGAACATTAACATTTTGTTCTTCCACATATCATAACTATTTTTGTCATATATGGGTATTTTCACAGTTCCAACTTTAGAAGACATGATGAATTTTTTAAGAGAGTTAAAAAATTCGGGGATGATTTTTAATCGAGTAAAATGGGATCGTTGATTTGTGTATCAATCAATCGGCTCTGATACCAATTGTTAGGTCCGATAAGATTGTAGAAGGGGGGGTTGAATACAATCTTTACCTTTTTATCAAAATTTGTCCTTTAAATTAAATTTGATAAAGACAAATTTATCTGCGGAATTATTTAACACAATTTTTCAAGTTGAATATAACTGTATATTAACTTGATGTGGTGTTACAAAATCAGTATAACAACTTATCAAGATGTTAATAACTAATTAGAAAATTCGACATGAACTTTTCTAATTTAGTTAATAATAATCAAGATAAGAACTAGGAAACTTAATTCGCTAGTAGTACAAGAATCACAAATAAGCAAGTTCTATCGGATAGAATATCACAAAGATGAAGAACTTGATTTTCTGGGAATTGTTTAAGCTTTGGTGTTCTTGGTGTTCTTGAGAGAGAGAATTCTGGTCTTGATAATATGTTTTCTGCTGTGTTTTCTTCGTTATGACTTAATCTGGTCTGTTATGATCTTTTATATCAACAACAGGTCTTGCTGGCTTTCTGTAGGATATTTAATAGCTTCAGCATGACTTAAACAGCTTCCAAGACCTGATTTTCCTTCAATAAGACTTACACAAACCTCCATTATGACTTAAAATGTGTCGGTAAGACTTACCAGAATTTTGGTAAGACTTATAACAGCTGGCAGAGGTCGGTAGGACTTAAATCAGGTCGGTAAGACTTAATCCTGAAAAGGCTTCTGTCAGTAAGACTTAAATTAAGTCTTACCGAATTTTACCTCCTTCAAGACTTAATCAACTTTCTTTCTTTAAGTCTTATTGATCCATTTAATTAGTTAATGTTTTAACTAATTCATATTTAATTGATACAATAATTAATTTAATTAATAAATTAATTCTAACAGAATTAATTCATTTAATTAAATCAACTAAATTAATTTATATCAATTATAAATGAATTTAATTAAATCAAAAAATAATTAATTTAATTCTTACAAACCACTAAAGGTAGTAAAGAATTACCACTGATTTGTGTTGACGTTCGATGTACTGTCTGGTTCATGAACGACTAACTTCAATGACGCTTCTTCACTTTTGACTTTAGGCTGTGGTTTATTTCTTCTCTCAATTCTCTTGTACTGTAACTGATCTTCAAACTATCACTCGAAAAATCTCTGTCACTGTTCAAATGAATCCATTAACTTCAATGCTGTACTGGGGCTTGATCAGATAACTGAATCGTCTTCCAGTGTATGACATCAAAACTATAGATTGACTTTTCTTCTTTCTTCTGACAGATAATACTTCTTGAGATTCCTGTGACAGTTCATATGTATATTTACTTATTACAATTTGGTTTAAGTTGATTAGGATCCTCTAACCACAAATAGGCTGAGTCATATGCCTTTCACAACACAATTCAAATATTTAGTCAATTATGTGACAGAGATGAGGTTTAAACTGAATGTAGGGATATGATAAACATCCAATAAAATAAAATCAGGCGAGAAGTGTACATCGCCGATATGAGCGACATTGGAGTAAGAACCATCAGGTAATTGAACTTGCAATTGAGGAGTGATTGACTTATAAGATATAAATAAGGATAAATCACAACATATATGATGAGTTGCACCCGAATCAATGAACCATGGAATTTTAAAAAAGGAAGAAGAGTTAACAAAAGTACCTGCCAGGTTGACTCTGGCCAAAACATCCTCTTCATTATTCTGAGTATTCAACAAAGTCAGGATGCGATTGTTTTGTTCTTCTATAAAAGTGGGAGTAGCAGGAGGTGGTGTTTGCGGATGTGGCATGGAGGCAGGCTGGACAGCAGCTACAGAACTTGAACCACGATCAAACGGAACCACTGGTGATCCATTGTGAGCTTGCTGAGAACCTGCATGATTCGGAAAACCATGAAGACGATAACACTGGTCTTTTGTGTGACTATAACGATCGCCGTGGTCGCAGAATGGTCTTTGCCTCTTGGTAGATGGTCGAGAGCGATTAGAAGCACCATTAAGTTGGAGGGCTGCAGATTCCACCAGAGGGACATCACTACTATTAATAATCTGTTGTGTTTCTTCTTGTTTGACAAGATTAAACATTCTTTCAACCGTTGGAATTGGTTCAATCAAGAGAATCTGGTTGCGGATAGGATCAAATTTGTCATGTAAACCTTGTAAGAACTCCATTGCACGTTCTCTCGCATTTTGTTCTATTAAAAACTTGCGGGCACCACCGATACATTTTTCTGGTGGGATAAGGGAGTCCAATTCATCCCATAACGTCTTCAATCGCGTATAGTAAACAGTCGCAGACTTCTCATCCTGTTTCAAGTTGGAGATTGCTGTTTTCAGTTGAAACAGTTTGGGAGCATTTGCTTGAGAGAACTGGTATGTAAGTCCTTCCAGATGGTGAATGTGGAATCAGCATACAAACATAAGGAGCGAATGTCTGGTTCACAAGAAGTCGTGATCCAACTGACCACCAAATCATCGCAGCGTTTCCACAAGGCATTTTCAACTGGATCGGTGGGAGGAGGAAGATAGCCGTCAACAAAAGCAAGTTTGCCCTTGGCGTTTAATGCCTTTGTGATTTCGCGAACCCAACTCGGATAATTATCACCAGTTAGAAGAGGGGAATAAAACACTGCAGTTGGGCTGTCATTAGGATGAATCAGGTACGGATCAATTCCTGTGAATGGTGAAATCAGTTTGGCGATGAAGTTTTCTGGTTGAGAGTTGTTTTCTTATGGAATTTCAGTTGATTTGGGATGAGTAACAATCTTTGTAGGATAGGGAGATGAAGTTGGAGACACCATTTGTCTGTGTTTGAATTTGAGATGGCTAGCAGAAAATGGGAAAGATAACCTAGGCTAATCTGACACCATGTGAAAAGATAACATTAGTTGTTATTTCTGAGTGTGTATAATACAATTACAATGAGCTGCTTTTATAATATGATACAAATACATTATAATTTAGATTCATTCCTAACTAGTTACCATGATCTAAGCTAACATAAACTAGGCTGATTGTATGCTTTGATTTAGGGATATAATAATGGCTATAATCTGGGGATACATGCTGATATGCTAGCTACAATCATGAAGGTGAATATTCACAGCTAATAATGATGTAAGTTTCGAATTTTTCCAATAACATATTAAACTTAATATTTGTAATATTATATTATACTATAAATAAATTAGAATAAATTAAAATTAATCCGTACTTTGCACGCACGGATTATAAACTAGTACGTTATAATACTAACACTACAATTTTAAAAAATATGTAATACACTTGATGTTGACTAAATAATAAGTATTAAAAAAAATAAAAAGTAATCGAAGTGGGTAGAAGTGGGATTGCCCATCACGGTGGTCCTGGCCAATTTTTTTTCACTCCCATCCAATGCAAAAATAATTAACATCGATATGGCGACCAAAAGAGGGCATGGAAATACATGATATAGGAGATATGAGATATGCCCGTTCCAACTCCTTGTCCGGATTCGCATAAACTATATTACTCGAATATTTTTTACTGTTAGGCTGCTTATTTTTTCTTAGGACAGGAAATCTCGATCGTGTCGAATCTGAGTTCCTAATTCGAGTAAAACTTATCAGTGTGTCTATGTTCCTGTCTAATTATTTTATAAGAATATTTTTTAAAGTTGAATAAAGACAACCGTCTAGGGCATGTTCCTCTTTTTTTTTCTTTTTTTTTTCTTTTTTTTTTTCTTTTGCTAATTTGTCATGTTCCTCTTAATAACTACTACTGTAACATTTTATGGACGTGAACATAAATTACGACTTTTTTATTAATTTTTTTAAAAATGAATTTAAGTAATTTCTATCATTAACTTGTGCATTTTTGGTATCATTATGGGTATCATTTTTTTTTACTATGTGTCGAACCCATGACCTGGGACGACGGAGGATACATCATTTATCACTTGGGCTATTCAATCGCGCTCATTATGGATATCATATTTAATTTTAAAAGGATCATCTTTGAAAATAAAAACAATAAAACAAGTACTCCCAAAAAATAAAAATCGCAATAAAATTAATAAATTACAAAAAAAAACTTAGAATAGAAAAGATAACACATAAATTGGGCATACATCTTTCAGAAGCTCTTTATTCTTTCAACTGATGCCTGGAGATCGTGTTTGAGAATTTTGTCTTATGTCAAAGCTGTACTTTAAGAACTAATTGTAATGCTGAACTTATTTTGACATTGATCATACAAAATAATCTGTCAAAATTATACTACCCATTCTGTTCAAGTGAATGCAAAATTATTAAAAACATGAGTAATTTTATAACTAAATGGTGTTAATAAATACTAATATTCAACAACTTTCCTTCTATGCGTCTTAGAGGCCTTGAAGCACACATTTATCAAAACAAAATTTGATCCAGTTCTGCATCTAACAATATTTCTGAGTATCTCAAGTGTGGAATGACATGAAGAATCACTATGAGACAAATAAATTATTTATAAGCACCACTTTAATTGACATATACTATCCATTAGAAAGTAGATTCGAAATTAGGTAAACTGCAAAGTGATGATTGAACTTTATCATCTTTAGCATTTTGATGTTTGAAATTTTAAATTTATAACATGGTAATTTGATATTACTTTTATTTTTCAAAAATATAGTTAAAGAGAACTTTTTTGAGAAAAAATTCCAAAAAGTGGTTAAGGATCACTTTTTCTTAAAAAAAATTATTAATTTTTTTCTCAAAAAAGTGGCTAATAGCCACCTTAACAAAATATAAAAGCAATAGCCCGCAAGGGTTGTCTCAGTTGGTTAAAGAGAGGTCATCTCACCTCTTGGTCACAGGTTCGACTCCCATGGGAGGCGGATTTGTGATTATGCCATCCTGAGGCAGAGCCTGTCGCACTTGTGCGGTTTGCCTTGGATCACGTGGTTTGCAGGCTATTGCGTGAGCCCATGGGTTTACCCAGAACGCACCCGAAGGGTAGCGGCTGCGGGTTCCCATGTTAAAAAAAAAAAAAAAAAAAGCAATGTTTGATCATTATATTACAAATTTAAAATTCCGAATACCAAAATGTAAAATGGAGTTAAGTTTAATCACAATTCCGTAGTTTACTTTTCAAAATATTATAGAACCATCCTTTCCGTCACATGAGAATTTATACAATGCTCTTTTAAATTGCCGAGTCACCTGTATGCTAAGCTCTTTTCACAAAAAATTATGTTTGAGTCAATCATCCCAAATGCAATCGAAAGTATTGCGTACTTATCAGCAAATCTTAAAAAACTACTCTCTCCGTCCCTCTTATTTCTTTACTTCTTTACGATTACTATTTACGTTACCATAAATAATAAGTTTACCCACTATTACACCCACTACTTTCCTTCACTATCTCATACTTTAATAATAAAAAAATATTATTATATCCACTAATTTCCTCTATTATCTCAAATCTATTATTAATTATATTAATAGGTCCCACCACTTTACCCACTTTTCTTCTAACTTTAATCATTTTTTATGTATTATCTTGATCTCCGTGGTCCCTTCCAATGTAAACAAATGAGGGGACGGAGGAAGTAATAAATTTTAATGATCCTCATACCTCACCCAAATACTCTCCCAGTTTCATTTTAATTTTCAAAAATAAATTTATCGGAATTTGACTATAAATTATAATTTATTATTTTATATTTTTATAAATTTAAAAATTAATTTTGATAGAATTTCATATAATTTTTTTTAATACTTTATATGTTTATCATTTAACTTTTTATTTAAAATTTGATTAATTTAATTTTGAAAAATCAGAATAGGACAAAATAAATAAGATGAAGAGAATAATATTTTAAATGTTCGTAAAGATCATTTTGCCCAAAGATCAGCAGAACCTCACGTCATCTATAGACTATAATACTACTAAAAGAAGTTTCGAAAGAAAAAACAAAAAACATATAAAAAAAATGACATAAACGTGTGGTCCAACTCCAACAGTAGGGATGGGCATTCATCCCGGCCCGCCCGACCCCGATCCGATCCCCGCACCGAACGGGGCGGGGAATTGGGGATTTTTTCGGGTACGGGCCGGGGAGCGGGGACAATTTTTAAAAAAAATCGGGGAGCGGGCCGGGGCCGGGTTTTTATGTCTCCCCGGCCCGATCCCCGACCCCCGCCCCGATTTTCTCTACCCGACCCAATTTTTCATCCCGATTCGATTTCACTACACTCAAATACACACACACACACACAGATATATATATATATATATATATATATATAAACATACACACACAGATATATATATATATATATATATATATATATATATATATATATATATATATATATATTAATAATCATATATTAATATATACGAATTTCCAATACTTCATATTGGAAATTAAATGATGTTTTAATTTTATATGTTTATCTTTCTAATAGTTAAATAACTACATTTTCATATTATTTATAATTTTTTCTTTAAGTAATATTTTTTTAATCTTAATTTAGTGCATTTGAGCTCACTAGTTAGTATTTAAAAATTATTTAATATTATTTTTTGTTTTAAATAAAATTCCCCGATTCCCCGCGGGGATCCCCGTTACCTGTTTGGGCCGGGGACGGGGAATGAAAATTAGTTCCCGACGGGGATCGGGCCGGGGACGGGGATTAGGTTTGAATTCGGGGATGGGGGCGGGGATAGCACTCCCCGACCCCGAAGTGCCGCGACGCCCATCCCTATCCAACAGGCAAAATCGCAAGGTCGAGAAAGTCCTCGGCTTTACCTAAATATGTACAATAATAAAACAATTTTTCAAGCAAAGGTAGACTCGGCACACTAGGTTAACCCACGTGATATGGTCCCCCATTGATGACTTGGCAAAATTTCATTGGCTTCTATTTCCAATCATCGTACGGAAGAAAGCTGACATGGTAATGTCATCGTACGGAAACAATTTTAAAATTGTTTTTCAAATACCAGCAGCAATGCCAATGACACTTTTCTTTTACGAACTTACTTGTTAGTTTTTTCTGGTTTTTTCAAAATTATTGATAAATCATTTGATAAGTAGACGCAGCATTTTATAAATTAATTTATATATATATATATATAGTTATGATTAATTTCAAATGCTCTATCTCAGTGTGATAAGTAAAAGTAAATTTATGTAGCAAAAGCAGTAAAAATGAATATTTTCCCTTTAAACTAATTTATTATTAATAATTCTTAAGTATGATAAATTATGTGTACTTTTCACTTTTCACATTGCAATTTGTCCACGTATCGACCCACTTGCTACTATTTTCTGCAGGCGGGTGTTGACCACCACTAGTTTTTTATGCTTATATTCCATAAAATTTCTTATTTTGGGTACCGGTAGTTACCAAAAGGAGTAAAAAGAATAATGGCACACATACATATATGCATTGTGTATGTATATATTCCATTTATTTACTATTTTGTAATTGATCTTTGCTGTTCCCCTCATAGTAGTCCACAAACTTGTAACCCCTCAAAGTAGTCCACAAACTTACAACTTGTGATCTACCAAAAAAGGGAAAAGAGGCTAAGGTTGTTTTTCTTTCCAAGTCATTCATTTTCTTTCACTAAAACTTGTTTTCTTGAGAAGTTATCTTGTTGAAAGAAAATTGTATTCACAATGATATTGTATATAATATGTGATATAACTAGGGTTTAGAAGCTAACATTATCTTCTTATCCATGTAATGTCTTGTTGCTTTTGTTTCCAGATCTGGTGCAGCAAGAAGATCAAGAATACTTTTTGTTTGTCTAATTTAGTTAATTTCCTCTTTTAGATCAAGTCAACTCTCATATCTTCTAAGTCTCTTTTCTATAAGTAGAAACTTCTTGTGTGTGTGCTTGTGATTTACCTATACTACCTGCTAGTGTTTGTCTGCAAATCTAGGGTCAAGGTATAAGTTTTGTTTAATTAATTCATACTGGGATTAATTTTAATAAGATTATCAGAATGGTGAGAGGAAAAACACAGATGAAGAGAATAGAAAACCCAACAAGCAGACAAGTGACCTTCTCCAAGCGCAGAAGTGGACTCTTCAAGAAGGCCTATGAGTTATCAGTTCTTTGTGATGCACAAGTTGCTCTTATTGTCTTCTCTTCCACCGGAAAGCTCTTTGAGTTCTCAAGCTCCTCAAGGTACACACACTTTTTTGATTATTTGTGTGTGCATTTTTGTGTTATAGCTTATAATTGTTGAATAATATTTATTGTAGCATAAGATCTTACTCGACGTTCTTCTAACATCTTAAAATCTTAGATGGACGGATTATAAGTACCCTTTTACATGTTTCATCATTTAAGTGTTTAGGAAAATATAATGGAAGAAGTAGTGTATTACAAGGGACACGCAGTTATCATTAATAATATTGAACTGTTCCCCACACACACCACGTCATGTACAATTCATATAGGTAGAATAGTCTTGCACCAGCTGCAGCCTATCAAATAACTACGTACGGATGTGCAAAACATCAGGCAGCGTGCCTTTATTTCTTTACTCCTTTTCTTTATCATTTCGATTTATAAACAGTCCTTTCTTCACTATAACTACACACATGAAAATTAATTTTTGAATGTGAACCAAATCTTAGTTGTAGATTTCATTTCAAACCTCATAGTGTAATATTAATCCTAATTTTTGGTGATTTAAGAATATACTAATTGTTCATGTGTACAATTGGACACCACATATGTAATGAACTTTGTTTTCAGCACAAAAAGGTACATTTTTCTGTCTTGAACAATGACCTCACAGAAATACTTTAAGTACTAGTGAAGTAGGAGATAATACTTAAGTTATTTAGGTGTTTGAATAAATTTATTTTTAAAAGTTGGTGAAGCATTTGTTAAAATAAATTAAATAAAATAATTATCTAATACAATAATCTCAATATATGCATTTTAAATAAAAAAATTAAAACATAAATGAAAATAAATAAATTATTAAACAAGTTAAAAATTCAAACAATAAGCAGTAAATTGGGAAAAAAGTAAAAAGTATGTCGTTAAAACTCTAGTTAATTGTTGTATGCATTTAACAAAGTTGGATAGTTGGAGGAAAAAAATTTAAAAGATTTGTAGACGAAAAAATTAAGTTGATCTGGTTTGTTGATACTTCTTTACCTAAAGCCTGAATCATTTCATATTTTTATAAATGATATATCTTAAATATGTGATAACAATAATAATATGTGAATCTTATTATTTTTGTTTGGGGTGAGGAGTAATTTTTTCTAATTATTCTCAAAAACAAATTTACATAATAGAAAACCAATCATTCTTAATTATGTAAATAATATTTTAAAATAAATAAAAATATAGTAAATTACGATACTACGATTTTATTTTGTTGATGACTTGGTATAGTTTGGACTAGAGTATTAAAATACATTATTGTAAAATTGGAAATTGGTTCTAAGTGATTGATATATGTATTAACAAATCCAAAATATAATAATTTGATGATTATAAAAATAAATAAAACAACTATATTATATAGTATAAGAAGTAAGTTAATAAATTAAATAAGTAATTTTGATGATACATAGAGCCTGTTTGCCTCACCTTATTTTATGGACTTATGGACTTATTTTCGGGTAAAATTTTATATTTTGAATTTATTTTTTTATACAACTATTTAATGTATGTTTGAGATTTAATAAGTTACAAAAATAAGTTGGAAAATAAGTTGCAAAGTTAGAATCTTCTAAAAAAAAGTTTTCCCAAACACACCCATAAGGAACACAGTCATCCACACAGTATCAAGTAAAAATAATAATTTCTGAACAAATTGTTCAAATAGAATTTGAGCCCATATATTGAATCGATTTTGAAATGCCCGATTCAAACTATAAGAATACCGTTAAATTGAATCTGCTTGAACACGAACGCCATAAAACTTCATAATTTATAAGTATAATTATGTGCCATTGAAATATTTTTAAAATTATTAAATTATTATCACATAAAATTTTTAGATTTATATTTGTTAATTATTATAATACAACCAATTTTTTGAAACTCGAACAGATTTGAAAATTTTAAAAGTTAGACATTCTTTTCAATTTGTTTAATTTCATAATTTCATTAAATATAATAATGCACATAATATATGAAAAGAGAAAAATGTTCCTACAATTAACTTTAGGAGAATTTCCTAAAGTTAACCTTTAAAATCATGCATATGTTACATTTTATTTATAAGTGTCCCGCAGAGGCATTAATGATATGTCTTTTTTTTTTTAGGAAACTATATGATGTGTCTTGATTTCACCGGTTAACTTTAGAAAATTCTCTATAGGATCATTAAGGCCATATGAAAATAATGTTAAGCTATTAATAAAAATATTAAAAACATAAGAAAACATTAAAAATATTTATAATATAGGTGTCTAACTAATAACATATAAAAAAATTATATAGTACCAATGCTTTTTTGTTAAAAATATTACATGTATAAATAAATAATTAAATTAAATAATGAAAATGTAAATGAGTTTGAGTTTAAGGCTGGTCCAGTTCGAATTTACCGGAATTAAAAAAACTCAACTCGACTAGAGTTTTTAATCAAACCTAAAATTCTATCAAGCTCGATAAGCGAATGGAGTTAATCAAGCCAAGTTCAAAAAAAACTTCGATCGAATTATAGCCATATTTCTACGGTTCTACCCTCCATGAATTTGCAATGGGGGCAATCCTAGGATAAGGTGATCAAGACATATGTCTAAGGCACCACAAGGATAAGGGATACCAAAATTTCTATATATTTTATATATTATATATACATATGGTCTTGTTCAAATGAGAACCCAAATGAGAACCCAATTAGTGTGAGAATTGAGATCTAATCTAAATCACTCATTTTCTTTTAATCCTAACCACTCAATTTAAATATACACATACACATATTTGTATGTATCACCCTCCCCAATTATTACAATATTCACAGAACCTACTACCACCTAACTACTACCTTCGGTCACTGCTTCCGGCAACCCCAAAAAATAACCACCGGTTCAGAAAATCACCGCAACCAAACCATCATAAACAACCACGAAATCACTGCACCATCACAGGCTCCAACCACTACCTCTCAAACTGCCAACAAATCGCCCGAAAATCCACATAAATCGCCTATGAATAACAAAAAATCACCACCGTCAAACAAAATTCACTACAGTCAAACCACCACAAAACCACCACATTCAATCGCCATATCCGGCCAACACGTCCGACCATTACAAACAAATCACCAACATCAGGTACAAATCACTAGATTTAAATTAAAAATCACTGAAAAAATCATTAGCCGGTTGTGACTCGTTATTGATTTGAGTTGAGAGTCAACACTCGAAAATCAATAACCGATTGTATCTCCGTTGATTATTGCCATTAAGGCGTTCGTTGGATTCACGGTAAGTCGTGGCCGGAATTGGTGGGTGAGGTGGCCCAATCGATGGATGAGGTGGTCGGAGTCAATGTGTTGCAGCAATGGGTAGGGTGGGTGGTGGGAAAATTGAGAGAGGAGAGGGGGGAGAGGGGGAGAGAGGGGGAGAGGGGAAGGGTGAGGTTTGTACGACGTGACCAGAATCGATGGATGCGATGGCCGGAATCGATGGGAGAGGTGGTCGAAAATGGTTTGTTGCAGGCGGTGTGTTGCAGGTGGGTGGGGGTAAGAGCCGACATGTAAAGTCTGGGTGGGAAGATGAATAAAAAGGTACGGTTGGGATTAAAAGAATAATAAGAAAATAGAGGGTTGAGATTAGATCTCAGTTCTCATTTTATTGTTGGTTCTCATTTAAGCAAGATCCTATATACATATACATATACATATATTATAATTTTAATTTTTTAACATATGTAAAAATAAATATTAAAGAATTTAGCAAAGAAATAAAATAAAAAATTTTAAGGAGTTGAACAATTATACTTAAAACCCAAATTCAATTTTAATTATATTTTTGACAAAAATATCATTATTAATATAAAAAAACTAGTCCACCACTATTTTTTTTTAATTTTTGTCTAATAATAATTAAATGCTTTTCATCTCCCACCTCTCGTATAACCTATAAGTTATTCTGCAAAGTAAGGGTTTTAACTTTTACCGCTTTATTATTCACATCCTTCCTAACTAATTTCAACAATCAACATTAGCAAATCAATAATCAGTTAGTAATAGTATTAGACTACTAGTACAAGATTCAATCATTTAGGCTATCAAGTGACAAGTATAAATCTTCAGGCTCTAGTTCAGTGCTGCCGTCGTGGTTAGTACATCTATATTTACATAAACAAAAAAATAGTCATGGTAGTCAGTAGTCTAGCAAATACAAGCGGAAGGATTTTTTGAAAGGGGTATTACTTGTTTGAATGTTATCTTACTTTTGTAGTTTATCATTTTTTTTGAAGTTGTTATTACTATTTAATTTAGTGAATATGTGTAGTTTACGTACTTATATTGTAATGTCCGTTTTGCTAACATAAGAGTTGCTTTGCTAATATAAGGGGCACCATTATAAATGTTCGCCTAGGGCACCCAAAATCTTAGGACCGGTCCTGTTTGAATTGTGGCTATGTCTATGTATCATATTGATTTTGCTATTGTGGCTATGTCTATGTGTCATATTGGTTGTATTGACAACACATATGTACCTTTACACTGCCTTTATTGTTCGCAAAACTTATTAGTTTGGAATCTTTTCTGTTCATTCAGGCATAAATACATTTTTTATGTCTTGAGTTATTATGTTTCTAGCCTCTCACGTATCATCACCTCATGGAGGTTGTTTATGGTCAAATTTTGACTACCTTCATGCCTGGTATGTTGCGTACATTGAATTATATAGTTGTTACAAGGTCTTGCACTATAGGGAAACGGCCTAATTCGACTGAGTTAATACAAAAAATCTGTCATAATTAGCACCAATTACGACAAACAGTATCTGTCAAAAAAGCCCGTGTCGAAATTTCTTATTCTGTCGCTTAATATTATTCGGTCATTAGTTTTAAGTGGACCCCCACTTGTACAAAATAGACAATATAAATTTTTATGAAAAGGAAAAATTAAGAATATTTACGACAAAGGTATATTAGTTTGTTCAAAATATTCATATCATATCCAATGCTAACAACAACCACTTTGTCCCAAAAAATCATATAATTCCAGTAGTTATGACAAACATTCTGTTCCAAACGCTCATGTAATTCCAGTAGTTACGACAAACATTCTCTCCCAAATACTCATGTACTTCCAATGGTTATGACCACCCAATGTCTTTAAATTGCTTAAATTTAGGACTGATTCCATCCGAAGTTGCTTGCCCTTGTGACAGATTCTGTCACAAAGTGGCTACAGTTTTTAGAAAATAAGACGGAATTCGTCCTAAGTTTAAAATCTCTGGTTCATGTTCTTCCTGATGTTCTTCCTGTTTCAATCATGCCCACCCAAAAGGTGTTCATACTATATGCAATACACATATATCCTATTTTTCACAAATCAAATGCACTTCAAAGAATTTATAAATGGAGCAATAGTCAAACTCAAAATCTACATGAATACTTTAGGTGCAAAGAGATATATATATATATATATATATATATATATATATATATATATATATATATATATATATATTATAATGGTACAAATCCATCGTAAAGTTATAATAAAAACCCGGTACAAATTCATTGTAAAGTTATAATAAAAACCCGACTGCAAGATGCAAAGTTGCCATATGGCTACTAGTTTACATACACCAAAAGACCAAAAGCTGTTATCCAAAACATAGCTATCTAAATCCTCGTAATACCATATACCAAAAACTGGGTGATATCAAAAACTAGCAGGCAGCTCTATCCTTTTAAAACATATACCAAAAGGTAGCTTAATCTTCCTAATATCTATATCAAAAGGGTTCTTAGTTAAACATATACCTAAAGCAAGCTGCATAATTAGTGTTATACCACTAGGTTGCTTAATCACCCCTGATGTGAATACCACCATCTCGTCATCAACACGCGGGAGGTAATGGAGGAGCCCGAGGATCATTATCACTGTCCGAAGTTGACTGATGATCGTCCGTCATCACAATAAAATTTGAATATGTATTTAAAAAAAACAACTTTCACGGTGAGTTGTTTTTCTCTTTTTCCGATTATAGATCATTGTTGATGTAATATTACGTAAAAGTTCGTTCGCAGTGAAGGACTATTGATTCAAGTTTAAGTTTTAATTCCATAAAATCTAGAAGTGTAGAAGAATAATTGGGCGTTTACTGACTAAATTTTAACTATAAAGCAATTAATTTTAAGTTTTATCGATGAGGAAAAGCAACCTGAGAACTAGAGTTCTTCAATTGGTTCAATGATATTGATGCAATGCGATATCTACTCCTCGTACTTTGCTAAAAACAATTCTTCTAAACTTTATAATGTTCTCTCCTACGATACAAGATAGTGCCTACAACCATATCTCAAAAGTCGCTCTCGTGATCAATCGAAATACAATTCTAAACTAAAGACCCAAGAATTGTAAGTTTCATAGCTCTCTTATTAATCTCCCGATTCAATAATCAAACTATGTCCATTAAATAATGAACAAGAATTGTGAATTCTCTCTAAATTCATCACAATTCCCATAGATACAATTAAAGGTTCGCAGCTCCCTTTATTGGGTAGGGAACTTAATAATTAGCATTTTATTGGTAAAGATCAATACACCTTGTCTTTGCTATTCGGACGTGGTCGTGCATTTATTTCAGCCAACACCGACGCCACCACTTGTACAAGCTCTCTCATAGTTTGCATGCTAAGAGGGTGGTCCGGTGGCAGGTCGGTCACTCCATCTACAACCAACTCAGCTAGAGTCCTGATTTGCTCTCGTCTGAGGTTAAACTACTCTGGATATGCACTAGCATAAGCAATTGTTAGATCCATCGCTTGCAGTACACGATCATCCGCCAGGTAATCAATGACAGACCTACCCTCATCTTCCATGCGTTTGCGATGGCTCCTACTAGAGGTCAGTGGAAGTGCTGCAAAATATAAATATGAAGGTAATATTAATATGAAAAAATAAATACATGTAAAGGAAATGGATATTATTTAAAAAAAATATTTACGTATATGGTTAGAGGCTCTCATGTGTGGGACACCAATTATGCTATTCTTTCGAACACCAACAGCCTCTGCCCATGTATCAAGTAACGCCTGATTAGAGTCTATATTTTGAGTGTTGCACACCGCAAGATATTTATCCTGTATATGTTGTTAAATCAAGCATCAAATAGTGCATCAAGATAATATTTTTAATTCAAGAATCAAATTAAAATTTATATCATTGTTAATAATCATAAGATTTAGTAGGACCTAACATTTATATTCAAAGCAAACAAAATAAATACCACTGTAGTGCGAACAGCTTGCGATGCTAATTCATTGCGTTCCTTTTTAGTGTGCATACGAATATAAAGATCGTATCTTGTTGTCCTTCATACGGGAATTTGATTTATACATTAAAATTCAAAAGGAAAAACAAATTTGTACTCAATCGAAAGAAATTTAAAGGAAAAATATGAATTACTTACAAACTTTGAGCAGAACATTCCATCGTTTAGTATAATACGACAGAATAGACCTGAAGTTCGTCATAAAGTAAAAGGGCGGGAAATTTTAATATTAAATTATTTTTGAGGCACGAAATGTAATAACAAAATATTTATTGAACGCAAAATATATTAATATAGTATTAAATCTTCGACGAAATATGCCTGTCATAAACATGTTTGTGACATAAATGTATAAGTACGTCATTTTTTAACTTTACGTTAATATATTGAATAACTTCCAATCTCAACAGGCCATTCCCCTTGTAGTAGTGGTAGATACGTTGGGTTAAAATAATTGTTCAGATTCTACGTCACTTTGCATGTCTACAAATTTTCTTGGAACCTTATAATAAATTTTAGCATTGGAAAATTTTTGTGTATGTTAAACTTGAAATTATATATGTGTTATCCCTGGCACTAGTGTTGTATCCTTCTATACCTCATAATTTTACTACTATTTGAAGGGTAAACTTTAAGTTTGATGTTTGCAGCCTCTTCACATCCAACTTGAGCGGGTATATGTAAAGGGTATCTTAGTTTTTTAACTTGTTAATTGCAACCCTAATTAAAAATTCCCATATTAATTTGAATCGCAAACCCTAAATGAAAACCATAGTTCCATATGATTAGAGCCACGAAATATGAATATATGGAATAACATATCGACATACAAGGTATTGACATATGAAAATTGAGAAAAAAAAAAGGAGACATCGTAACAACAGAGGTTAAACTCAATGATGTTTTGATCGTTGATAAAGAACAATGGGAGAGAACTTATTGATGAAGAACGACTATGGATTTATTCACATTCATATAATTGGTGTATTATTGGTGTATCGTAATTTGTTGCTACTGAGAATAGTGATAAGAGAAAAGAATATGAACGTATCTCGGTAATTTTCCAAGCGGAAAATTACTGAGCTCCGTGTTTGAATTTTTTAAATCATGGCCGTTCATTTAGCAATCTAACAGCTCCACGATTTAAATGTGAATGTATGGATTTGTCAAGCACTAGCTCCCTCCTTTTATTTGCTAGAAATTGTGGTTTAGCGCTAAACCACAATTTCAATGAAAAGTCTAAAACATTCTTACCTTCATTAATTCTTCAATGTAAAGATGAAAATATTATTTCTAGGGCACAAATACTAATAAATGCAATATAACTGAAAAGGGGAACCAGGAACTTTTAAACGTTTTAAATAAGTAAAGAACATATTGACCGTCAAGATGGTCAAAAAAATCGGTCGATTAACACTGATGTCGACGTCAACAGTCATAGTCTGCAATGGGACCCATATTGACATACGATCATAAATATTAGTCATGATAACACTAATACTGACCTTAGTCGAGATAGTCGTTGTTTGCTATTGTAATTCCGACCATCTTGCAATGGTGGTCACTATTAGTCTCTGTTACGCGTCGATCACTTTTATTTCGGTCGGAAATGCCCCTGTTTCTTGTAGTGAAACCTGTCTTTTGTTTTTGTTTTTATGAAGGTGATAATACAGTGGTAACAACAAAAGGTTTTAGTGCATGCCTGCACAGTTTTGGTGTACGAACTACAATATTTAAGACTTAAATGTCTCAAGAGTGTGATTATCATAAAGATTGAAATTGGAATGATAGCAAGTTGCAGATAAGGGAAAAGAAAGAGAGAGAGCAGAGACTATTATCTTGCACCAAAAGATATCACTAATTGATTCAAAAAATAAATGACAGCTTGGTGTCCTTCTTATCCTACCAAAATGGCTAAACAACTCTCTGTCAAAGAGTACTACTAACGGTCTTAACTTAACAAACAAATAGACTAGGTAATGCAAACAAAGTAGCAGAACTAGCAGACAAATTAGAATGTAAAATACAATTCTATCCTTGCATCCATGTCAGCTGCCACCTTGTTGTCTTCATTCTCTTCTTATTCCATTACTCCCCCTCAAGCGAAGAGGTCACTCCAAGCTTGGCTAGAAGGTCATAGTGTTGCTTGACAGTCAGTGGTTTGGTGAAAACATCTGCTGCTTGAGCATAACTTGGAACATGTCGAGTAATAATCTCCCCAGCTGTGATTTTGTCCCTTATGTAATGACAATCGAGCTCTATGTGTTTTGTGCGTTCGTGCAACACTGGATTTGCAGCAATAGATAGTGCAGCCTTGTTATCATAGTTGAGTAATGTCGGTGGCAAGTTGCTCAATCCCATATCCTTTAGCAAAGCAGTTAACCAAGTAATCTCACATGCTGTTAATGCCATGGCCCTGTACTCCGATTCTGCAGTTGAACGAGCTACATAAGATTGCTTCTTTGTCTTCCATGACTGAGGTGAGCTACCTAGTAGAACATAAAACCCACTTGTTGATTTCCTTGTCATTGGACAGCTTGCCCAATCTGCATCGCAATAAGCAGTTAGTTGAGCTGCAGAGGTTGATGCTAGTAGTATGCCTTGTCCAGGATTCCCAGCCAAATATCTGAGGAGACGCTTTCCTGTTTGCATATGCACAGATGTGGGTCGTTGCATGAACTGTGTTAAGATGTGCACAGAGAATACAATATCCGGTCGAGTGATTGTGAGGTAAATCAGTTTCCCAACCAGACGCTGATAAGGCACAGTGTCAGCTAGCAACTCTCCTTTATCTGCTGTTAATTTCATATGAGCATCCATTGGTAGTTTGAGAGGAGAAACATTGAGCATGCCAAACTCTTTGAGCAAGTCAATCGTATACTTCTTTTGAGAGACAAAAAATCCTGCTTCTGACCTGTCAATTTCGAGCCCTAAGAAGTATCTTGGTGAACCTAAATCTTTCATCTTGAATTTCTGTGACAACAACCTTTTAAGTTCAGTTGTTTCAGCTACTGAATCACCTGCAATTAAGATATCATCGACGTAGACGAGCACCACTGTCATCTTCCCATCTTGAGTTTTAGAGAACAGGCTATAGTCAGCCTTGGATTGAGTGTAGTTGAGGGTCTTGAGATTGAAAGACAATTTTGAAAACCATTGCCTTAATGCTTGACGAAGTCCATAAATTGCCTTCTTCAATCGACAAACCAGATTGGCTGTATTTTTTAGATCATGATCATCAAAAGATAAGGAGATTCGACTCCCAAGTCCTGTGTACCCAGGTGGCATTTTCATGTACACAACATCATCCAATTCGCCATTTAAGAATGCATTGCTCACATCCATTTGGCAAGCATCCCAATTCTGAATAGCAATTACTGCCAAGAGAGCTCTCACAGTTGTTAGCTTGGCCACAGGAGCGAATGTCTCAGTGAAATCAATCCCATGAACTTGTTTATTTCCAAGAATCACCAATCTGGACTTGTACCTTTCTATGGATCCATCTAGGTTGTACTTAGTTTTATACACCCACTTTGATCCTATTGCCTGTTTCCCATCTGGCAGAACAACAATGTCCCATGTCTCATTGGCCTCCAAAGCTTCCAATTCCATATTCATTGCCTCTACCCAGTGTGGGCTCCTCACTGCGTGTTTGAAAGATACAGGATCATCTTGAGCAACAAGTGTCGAGAGAAAGCAATGGAACCGTGGCTCCACTACTTGACTTGCCACAGCATTTGCATTTCTCTTTCCAGTTGTAACATAGTCACCCATCCAGGCTGGTCTTTTGGATATTCTTGATGAGTGTCGTGGTGGAGGGACAGTCTCATCAAGAATCTCACGTTCTTCGTTCTCATTGCTTGAATTCCATTCCTCAGTTTCTGATTCATCGTGAACACCATCGAATGTTAACCAATCATCATGATGGTTGTATTTTGTTGATGTTGATACACCAGTTGGCAGAGGCTGCATTGTCAAGCTGGTATGACCCTCCTTGAATGGAAAAACGTTATCATGAAAGTTCACATCCCTCGAAATGAAAATTTCCTTTGTCATCAAATCCATCAATCTGAATCCTTTCTGAGTTGGGGGGTATCCCAAGAATATGCAAGGCTTAGCTTTTGGCTGAAACTTGTCATGTTGTTTCCCACCATAAGTTGCTGCAAATCCCAGACAGCCAAACACTTTCATGTTGTCATAATCAACAGGTTTTTTATGCAAGACTTCATAAGGCACTCTATTTTGAAGTGCAACAGTCGGAATTCTATTCATAATGTATACCGCTGTCAATACACAATCTCCCCAATGTGATATAGGCAGCCCAGATTGAAACTTTAATCCCCTTGCAACTTCAAGTATTTGTCTATGCTTGCGTTCAACTCGTGCATTCTGGTGAGGACTGAACACACATGTAGTTTGATGTATTATGCCATTCATTGCATAAAATTCTTTGCAATGTTTATCAGCAAATTCTATTGCATTGTCAGACCGTATAATTTTGATTCCAGTGCTAAAATGATTCTTCTCATAACTCAGAAACATAGTCATTGTCCTCAAGTAATCAGACTTGTTTTCTAACAGATAAATCCAAGTTACTCTAGAGAAGTCATCAACTAAGGTGAGAAAATACCTGTATTTCTTACGAGTTGGAACCTTATAGGGTCCCCATGTGTCCACATGCACCAAGTCAAATCGTTCCTTTGCATACGAGCTGCTTTCTGGGAAAGGGAGCTTGGTGAATTTCGCCATTGGACAAGTTATACAGATTAAAGCTTCTCCCTTAAGCTGTGACTTAATGCTCGAGATAAGCTTCAATTTTGGAACAGGTGTATGACCAAGACGATGATGCCACAAGTTAAGTTTGTTGATAGCTTTCTCATGTGACTCCACTTGTACACAAGTCACTTCTTTCTGTGCTTGCTGATCTGCAGAGCTTGCCAAATAGTATAGACCATTGTGCATTTTTCCAATCCCTTTCAGCTTCTTTGACCTTGAATCTACAATCATACATGCCTCTGAATGAAACGTCACATCACATCCATTGTCCTTTGCAAGTTTATGTATAGAAAGCAAATTATGAGTGAAGTCAGGAACATGCAGCACATTAAGCATCTTGAGCCCATTTTCAAGCGTCATATCACCAATGTGTGTAATCAATGTTGTAGCCCCTGTTGGCAACTTGATAGTGAAATTTGCTGGAGCCTTTCTAACGTTCGACAATGCACCCAGGTTGGCAGTCATATGGTCTGATGCACCCGAGTCCACGATCCATTTTCCTGTTTTTGCTCCCCTGTTCCACTGTTTATCATACCAGAAAATGGGCTATCACATTCATCATCTTCACACTGATTCTTACTTCCAGGTAGCATAGACAACAGCTGCTGCATTTGTTCCGATGTAAACATCACACCTTGTTGCTCAGAAGTCTGACTCGCTGATTGAGCCACATTTGCCATCTTTACCTTGTTGCCACTCCATTTCTCAGCACTTCCATTGGTCTTAACAGGTTTGTTATGCCTGTAATGCCACTTTGGATATCCATTGACAGTCCAGCATTTTGCTGAGCTATGCCATTTCACACCACAAGCAGAGCACACAATTGTTTTCTCATGAGATCCTTTGCTATACATCGCTGCAACCTCCATCTCAGGGACAATGCTTAGAGCATCCCTTTGTGATTCCTCTTGCTGTGGAGCAGCACAGGCCTCATCAACCGTGGGCAATGATGACAACATCAACAACTGACTTCTTTGAGCTCCATATATGTCATTCAGACCATTCAAGAACTGAAAAAGTCTTGACTCCTCTCTCATAGTTTCTATTGCTTTCAAGAGATGTGTTATCTCTTCAGACACAGTGGTAACCCTAGGTAAAACTGTCATAGACTCAATTTCTTCCCATAGGCTACTCATGGCTGTGTAGTATTCAGAAATGGACATCTCATTTTGTTTTAGAGAGAACAGATCTTTACTTAATTTATATTTTCTTGATCCATTTGTTAAAGAAAACCTACGTTCTAGCTATTTCCAAACTTCACTAGCTAGATTAATGAACAAAATAGATCTCTTAACAGAATCAGAAATGTTATTGTGTAGCCAGGATATTACCATGTTGTTACATATTTCCCATTGGGTTGCTTCTGTCTCATCAGTTTTGCTTTTTGCCACAGAACCATCCACAAACCCCAACTTTCTTTTAGACAGCAACTGAATCTCCATTGACCTTTTCCATGACCTGTAATCAGCAGGCCCTTCAAGCTTTGTCACACTGATGGATGTTGAACCATCAGAGGGGTGTAAGAAAAGTGGATTCTGCATATCTGCAAAGGTAAAACGACTCCCAGTAGCCATGAATCCAAAGAACAAGAATGTTTGAATTCAAGATCTGTTTTAAAAGAGTTGAAAAAACCACCCTACAGACTAGACAAGAGACGATGACTGACAAATAAAGACAGAAGAAATGGAATTAGTGAAATATCTGCAAAGTCACGTAAACTCGATATTTCTTTCATTAGCAACTGCAAGGTCTGATACCATAAAGATTGAAATTGAAATTATAGCAAGTTGCAGATAAGGGAAAAGAAAGAGAGAGAGCAGAGACTATTATCTTGCACCAAAAGATATCACTAATTGATTCAAAAAACAAATGACAACTTGGTGTCCTTCTTATCCTACCAAAATGGCTAAACAACTCTCTGTCAAAGAGTACTACTAACGGTCTTAACTTAACAAACAAACAGACTAGGTAATTCAAACAAAGTAGCAGAACTAGCACACAAATTAGAATGTAAAATACAATTCTATCCTTGCATCCATGTCAGCTGCCACCTTGTTGTCTTCATTCTCTTCTTATTCCATTATATCAACAGTGATATAGTGAACTCCGCCTAAATGCTATTATATTCTGCTTTCTAGATCTAACTAATTTTTCAATGGAAAGTCTAAAACTCTCTCTCTCTCTCTCTCACACTCTCTCTCTCACACACACGCACACACAACATGAAAGATATTGTGGACTAATTTGGATTAAACATCTTTACCTTCAGTATGAATGTTACAATTGAACGGTATCTGAAGATTGGCAAGAACCTGGAATCCGGAAAAACTGCAGCAGTTGAAGAAAACACAGAGGTCACATTCTTATTTTTAATTAATATAGCTGTGAAATATTGAACTCTTAACAATTTGGTTGATAAGCCTAACACGGAAGAAGCTGATTACAAAACATTTATCAGCACAACTTAACTCCAGAGCACCGACTTAATTAAGTAGGTAATTAGTGCTTGTATATATAATAAGATGAGAAGGAATTATGAAACTCTGAGATGCTTACTTTAAAAGGAATTACGATGTGTACTTTTATTAAATTTGTTCATATTAGCGATGAGACCGATCAGAGAGGAAATCGGATTAGTGATATATGAGCACTGAATTTGAAAATAGGAGCAACAAATGAACAAATATTTTAAAATCATACTAACAAAATAGTTCAAATTTTATTACATTCCCATCTTTTATTCTTTTTAACTGACCGAAGAAGCATCGGTTTTATCTTCCTAAGCCCCAATGTATAGCAAAGTTTAGGAGACAGAAATCAACTTATAGTCTAACTAATAATAGAATCTATGTATAAAATTATTGATGCAGCAGGTTCTAGAGGAAAAAGTTGCAACCATGTCCGACAAGATCAAGCAGCTTGAAGAATGTAAAGAGTAAGATCATGTTTTGTGATATTGCTTTAGCTTCGAACAATAACCTGAACTGATCATTTGATTACAATTAACGATAATGACTTTTTCAAATGCAGAAAGCTCATGGGAGTTGGTTTAGAGTCTTACACTGTTGATGAGTTGCAAAAGATAGAAAATGATTTAGACCGAAGCTTAAAACACATCAGGGCAAGAAAGGTATGTTTGCATGCTCTTGATGCAAGTCTAATTACGGAGCTAGTAAGCCTCTGACAAATTAATGGGGTCAATTAGGTACGAAGGTTTTGTGTTTGAGATAGAGAGGCTAAAGCATCTAACCACAATTTCAATGTATGTATTTGTTTCCTACTTGCAGTATGAGTTGTTCAAGCAGCAGATAAAGCAGCTGAGGAACGAGGTATCATAACTAATATACTACAATTTCAACCTTCATAAACTTACACTGGCCAGGGTATATGCATATGCATGCACATTTTTGTATGTTTACAAGTTCTTATGCATGTAATTCAGGAGAGAAGATTAGCTAAACAAAACGAAGAATTAAAGAAGGTTAGTCTAAACTGTTAAATTAGTATCTGTGCGATTATGGTATGAATGCATGATTAACATGGGCTTGAACTGGTTACAGTCTGTACTGCAAGAAGTAGAGCCAGATAAGAGATCTGGAAATGATTCAAGAAGAGAAATGGAGGACGTTGAGACGGGTTTATTCCTAGGACCACCAAAATTAAGACGGATTACCCCATAATCAGGTGTTGCTGAACCAAATTAATTCTGTCACACCAAAAAGTAATTAAAGTAAAATATAACTGTTTAGATGCAACACATACTTTTTTTTATAAGAGCTGGAACGAGGGCCTCTCTCCATACTACTACAGACAATTTTCTTTTTTGATCGCTCATAATGCTGTATTTCATCTTTTATGCTACAATTTTTTCTGGTTTTGGTTCTTGAGAGTGATGACCATAAAACATTGATTGACTCTTCATCCTCCATTGTAACAATAAATGTATAAACTGGAATAGATTGAACGGGCTTCTAGCTTTCAGAATATATTTATAATTGTACGCCTTGTGGGAGATGTCTTTCAAGCTTTTACAGGGAAGCATCATTGGCATTACAGGAACCATAAAATCAATTAGGTAACTGGAGGATGAGTTGTGTGCAAGTCATATGAAGTAGGCCGTGTGATTCCTGTTATAACCCCCAATTTTCGAGAATGTGTGAAAGATGTTAAAACTTGTAAGTTTTAACAATATGCTATCATTGAAATTTTTTAAGAAGCCACAAATTAAAGAAGCGTCCCAAGTTACAGTGTGGATGGTAATATAGCAGTAAAGGCATGCGTAAAGATAAAATGCTAAGGTAATAAAGACAAAACAATGTGGCAGTAAAATAAAAATAAAATCCAGACATGCAGAGTTATAGCTAGTGTTTCTTCTGAGGCAAGAGACTTGGATCTGCTCTTTTCTTTTCCTATTTGTTTTACCGAACACTGCTGCATCTTAGGCACCATCCTCCCTAGCCTACCCTTTTTCCCTCAATCCCTAGGTGCACTGATTCGCAAGCCAACAAGATATTTCGCTACCTTAAACATATTGCATGAGGTGTAAAATCTCCATGCACTCAACTTACCCTCCGTGTCACATTATAATATTTTCTAGTAAAAGTTAGAAGTTTGGAGATATGATTTAAAGAATGTGGCTGATGAGATTTTAGAGTCAAAAGAAGGGAAAGCTTGGGGAGCAAAGTAAAGGCTTTTTTTTTTTTTTTTTTTGTTGAGGCATCTCTCTGCCTCTGTGCAGTGAAAACCAGTATTTATCATAATCATTGTGTCTGTATTGAGTACATACTGCTTCTTCAGGTGTCTAGTTTGTTTATTGTTGAAAAATGAATTGATACTGACATATTAGCAATCAACCATTATAGTGAAGACAGAAGAGTTTAAATTGCAAAAAGGCTAGATCGGAATAACAGCTCCAGTTACATGGCAAGCTTTACCAGTAACATTTATATTTTATTGGCACTTGATGAACTTCAAGTGAGAGTACATACAACTAACTCTACCCTTCGATTATTTAAAAAGTGAAAAGGCTAGAGACTCTTCAAAGTTCAATCATACAAAAAAATCTGAAGTTAGAAAATGTTCAGTGAAAATGCATATGATCGATGTGTTACAGCACTTCAGTGAAAATTTGCCCCTGATTTGTAAGTTAACCCAACATTCCAGTTCGCAGGGGCAACATTCCAGGCAATTAAAGTTTCTCTGGAAGTGTATGAAGTGAGCTTGAAAGACAGAGCTTGACCTCCTAATGTTGCGAAAGCCTGGTATGAAGCTCCCCAGTTGTGGCTCATGCTAATCCATCCCGTCCTGCTACCTTTTACCCACATATTTGCAACGTCACCTCCTCCAGCTACATTCATCACATACACTAAAAGCCAATACCCATTTCCTTGAAAACTGAACCGTAGGCCACCTCGTTTGACACATGGTACTCTGCGAACCTCAGAGTAAACTAGTGAATTCAACTTTCTATAGGTCCTGTTTAATTGTGCTGTTGTAATTTTGTGGAAAGTACAAGTTTTGTTGCATAAAGATAAAGTACAAGCATTTAAGCATACCTGCGGTACATGACAGGGACAATGCCAGCCTTCCACTGAGCAATTTTCATGAATGCAGGTTTGGCCAAGTCGAAGTGTGTCCGTGGCGGGTTGCACCACCCACCATTGTTGGAGTCTTGAGACCAGTTGGGAGGACATAGGTTGGTGGCTGTTATGGTCGCATAAGGTGACCCTTTGTAGCACCAAGGAGAATAAACACACTTAATCTGATAACAAGTTCCACATGCATATCCGTTTTTGAACAATGTTGAGCTCAATGCAGCTGTATCTACACCGTAACCATTATTGAACAAATTTCCATAGCCACAGGCTCCTCCTGAATATTATCCAAACAGAAAAAATTTAGATTATATTTCACAATGTTACAAACTCGGACTCACTTAATAAATGAGATGCAACACGTACCCATTGATTTTGACAAAGATACTTAGTCATTAGAGTTATTAGGAAAAAGAACGTCGGTTAAATTGAAAGACAACGTGCGGGCAAGTATTGTATTAGTAGCGTCATCTACAATGTATTCCTATTTTTACAGTTTAAGAACTTCAAGTCAACGGGAACATATGTCTGAAGTAATCCCAGCACCTTGTCGAGATGTCATGTTTAGCCTAGTAAACAGAATAATATGTTGATTGCTGCTAGATTTTCCGGTGATTGCTCGAAAAATGCGTGTATCTTAACGCAGTAGTTGAGTATCTGTTGCTTGCTTAAACTTATGGAAACAATCTTCTTGATCATCCTCCATTGACGATTATGTACTTTATTCACTATCAATATCACACATTCGAATTCATAATTTTTCTTAGTTTAGGAAAAAATGTTGCATTATGTTCATCATAATTATCTATACATAAAAAGCTTGATATTTAATTGAAAAATGCTAGAGGTACCAAATTGGGTACCAAAAATTGTTTAAAAAAATGATGTGACATTGTTTTGATTGGTTATAACTGTAATGGACCCGCCTGCAGGATCATTCAATTAAAACACCCCAAAATGTCAAGTAATTAGTGTCATGTCATTTGGTAACAAAATTTTGATACCCAATTTGATACCTCTAGCACTACTCTATCTAATTATCTATACGACTATACATATCTAATACTCCCTACGTCCCATTTGTAAAAAACACACATATTAAGATAAAAGTTAGTTGGATAAAATTTTTCAACTAATACCCTTATGTAATACATTGAAAAATACGAATAGAGTTAAGTTGAAAAAGTCAAATTTTAGATAGAATAAATGCATGGATAGTTTTGTAAAACTACCCTTAAATTTGCATCGAAAGAAGAAAAGAAACATGTAATTTGAGACAAATTTATTTTTCAAAAGGGACATGTATTTTGGGACGGAGAGAGTACCATAATCTGCAATAAATGACTTAATTACAATTATTGCGAATCACTCCGATAGTGGACAAAGCCTATTCGAGGTACACATTGACATAGAGCTATTATAGACAACACAAATGCCACTTTCACATAGAAACCTCTTTCTCGAAGGACTAAAGTTTTAACTTACTGTTATATGTATATATATGTATATATGTATATATATATATGTATATATATATATATATGTATATATATATATATATATGTATATATATATATATATATATGCATGTGTAAAAAATGCTGCACAACTCTTATTATTAATATGAAGCACTCAGCTTGATATATTACATGACTGGATGAAACTATATATAGAGGAAAATGAGTACAAGAAAGCCTAAGGAATTAAATTGTACGATGTAGAAAGTCTTTGCTTTAAACTATGAAATGCTCAACCACATGTACTAGCTAACCAGTACTGCTCAACCACCTTTACTAGCTAACCACATTACTGCTTAGTTTGTAACTTAGACTTGACAGTTCAGAGGTATTCATATTTTGATGTCTGAGTAGACTAAGTCTTAACACTTCCCCGCAAGTTGGACGGCCATGAGTGGATGGACAACTTGTTCCTAAGCTGAAAAAATCTGGTACTGCTGAGTCCCTTTGTGAAGATACCCGCAAGCTGATCTTTTGTTGAAATAAATTTCACAATGAGTTGTTTTGATGCAACCCGTTCACGAACAAAATGATAATCTATTTTGATATGCTTTGTGCGTGCATGAAAAATTGGATTGATAGTGAGGTACGTGGCACCAAGATTGTCACACCACAATACTGGTGAAGGAATGTTAGCATAGCCAAGGTCCCGAAGAAGGGATTGTATCCACATGACCTCACAAGTTGCTGTCGCTACAACCTTGTATTCAGCCTATGTACTTGAACGAGAAAAAATTTTCTGTTTGCGGGAACTCCAAGAAATAAGATTTCCACCGAAAAAGACAGCATACCCACTTGTAGACCGACGATCATCTGGGCAACCGGCCCAGTCCGAATCAGAATAAACCTAGATGTGAAGTGTAGAAGGGACAGATAGAACTACACAATGATTGATGGTGTGTTTAAGATAACGGAGAATACGTTAAACAGCAATCCAATGGGTTTCACAAGGACTATGCATATACTGACAAACTTTGTTAACTGCAACTGCAATGTGGGGCCTAGTCATGACTGACAAATATTTTAGAGAACCAACTACACTTTGAAAATTAGAAACATCATCATATAGCACACCGTTGTACTGAGACAATTGGGTGTTTACTGCCAGCGGTGTGGAGATGGGTTTTGCGCCATCGAATTTGGTTGAGTGCAGCAAATCAAGATTATATTTACGTTGAGATAGAAACAGACCTGAAGCATACGGAATCACCTCAATGCCTAGGAAGTAATTGAGGGGTCAAGATCTTTAATAGCAAAAACAGAGTGCAATTGTTCAACAAGAAGTTGAATATGATTTCCTTGTGTACCTATAATAGTTATGTCATCCACATAAATAAACACAAATATTGTTACTGTACTAGTGCGGTAATACAGAAGAGATGAATCAGCTTTTGAAGCGACAAATCCAAGACTGAACAAATAGCTTGTAAGTCGAGAATTCCATGTCCGGGGGGCCTGTTTGAGCCCGTACATAGAATTTTTAAGCTTACAAACATGATTAGGAAACCGAGAATCCACATAACCTGGTGGTTGTTTCATATACACTTCCGCCGCTAGAGTACCATGGAGGAGAAAAGCATTTTGAACGTCCAGTTGCCTTATTTCCTATTTTTGTTGAAGAGCAATGATAAGTACAATACAAAATGTGCAAGCTTTTATCACTGGACTGAAAGTTTATCCATAGTCTATTCCTGGTTGTTGATGGTAATCCTTCACGACTAATTGAGATTTGTACTTGTCAATGGTGCCTTCTGATTTATATTTGGTTCGAAAAACCCATTTGCAACTAATTACATTCATGTTTGGAGTGGCTGGTGTCATAACCCAAGTGCCATTTTGTAAAAGAGCATTGATTTCCTGATCCATTACTGAGCGCCAATGTGAGTAATTTTTGGCCTGTGTATAACAAGTTGGATCTTTAGAAATCATTTTTTGTAAAGGATGATTAGTAGCAAGTAAATACAATTGATTAACAGGTTTGGTAATACCGCGTTTTGCCCTAGTAACCATGGGATGAGATGGAGCGGAAGGTGGATGATGGGATAATTGAGTAGGTGAGGAAGGTGTGGCTTCTTAAATAGTGTAAGTAGGCGATGGTTGTGTTGTAGAGGGTAGTGACATATGATCAGGTACAATAGAATTCTTTGGTGTGGATATATGTGGAGCTACTGGTGTATGTATGTGATTAAGTTGGAATTGTGTAGATGTTGTGAAGAGTTTAAAACAGAAGAAGTGGATGTAAAGAGAGGTTGTGAAGAACTTACAGTGGGTCTGCCACATGGCAATACCGAGTAAGGAAACATATCTTCCTGAAACTCAACGTGTCGAGAGACATACAAGCGCCGAGTTTGCCTATGATAACACAAATATCCCTTTTGAACACTACCATAACCAATAAAAATGCAAGGCAATGATCGGTTTTCTAACTTGTGAGAGTTGTAAGCTCAAAGATAAGGATAACACAAACAACCAAAACATTTTAAGGCCTTATAATCAGGGGTAGTGCCAAACATAAGTTCTAGAGGAGTTTTACCGTTCAGAGGTGATAAAGGAAGACGATTTATGAGGTAAGCACTGGTAACAAAGGCATCTTCCCAAAAGGTCAGAGGCATAGAGCATGATTTAAAAGAGACAAACCAGATTCAACAACATAGCGATGACGCCTCTCTGCCAAACCATTTTGGGCTGAGGTGTGAGGGGACACGTGAATTGGTGTAAAACACCCTATCTATGTAGGTAAGGAGTAAATTGCTTATATTCGGTCCCATTGTCAATTTGAAATATTTTGATATTTGAGTTTTAAACCGAACCAAATATTAGGAAAGCATCACTTTTATTTGAAAGAGGATAAATCCAAGTGTATCTAGTATATGCATCCATAAATAAAATATAATAACGAGAACCATTACGAGATAGCATTGGAGCCGGACCTTATAAATCTGATACAATGAGATGCAAAGCTTTTTATAAATTGTAGAACTAGGAGAGAATGACAACTTGTGGCTTTTGCTAATCTTACAAGCATGACAAAAACTTGAAGAATTATAATCTGTTGATAAAGAATGAGCTGAAACTATTTTATTAACCGTTTTAAGCATTGGATGACCTAGACGATGATGCCACTTGAAGATAGACTTGGACTGGTCTGGACTAGACTCGGAAAGAAAAGCTAATGGTATTGGGTTGTCATCAAAGTGATAGAGGCCCCTTTATTCGTGCCGCGCAATAGTGGCATCTTGATTTGTTGGTCCTTCGCAAGGAGAAAGGATGAATGAAATTCAAAGTAAACCTTGTTGTCTTTACAAAATTTAGAGACAAATAAGAGATTTGTGGATTTCGAGGGCACATGGTAGACATTGTTAAAATAAAAGTGACAATTATTAAAGCAAAATGAGGATTTACCAACATGAGAAATCGATAGTGTATTACCATTACCAACTTTAATACGATCTGGACTATTGTACTGATTACGCATTTGGAGATTATTTAAGTCTGAAGTGATATGATGTGTTGCACCACTGTCTGGATGATAGAGTATATATTTATATGTATTTTAAATGATTTTTATTCTCATCTTAATTATATTTTTCATTTATTTGGATCTTTATTAATTAGTTTATAATATTTTATTTTAGGAAGAATGAAATTCTAAATTGGAAAGGATTGGAGCTAAATTACAATTAAATTCAGATTAATTGGGCCGCACGCACAAGACTCATTGTTTGGGTCATATCTTGAGTTCTAGATATCGGATTTCAGTGATTCGACTGCCCACGTGAAGACAACGAGATTCTCTTCTATCCTAGATAGGCCCAGATATCAAATTCCATTTGGACCAACCCAAGATCAGGTGGGAAAAGTCAACTACGAATTTTGCCTTTGAAAAATCTATCCAATTATGTAAAGCCATGTTTTATTCCAATGGACACTAAAAATATAATACTTTTTGTATTAGGCTATAATTGTGAGAGATATTACTTACTTTTCATTGAGGAGCCACCAAGAAGAAGAGGAGGAGACTGCAAAGAGAAGAGTGTACTTGGGAATTTCCATGGGATTTCTTTTCTACATCTCTGCTTTGTATTGTATTTTATCTCTTTATGACTTTTATGTGTTTTACCATGACAATTGTAGGATAAATCTTATTGTTGGATGGCTGTTTTGTAACCCTAAATTTTATGACAATTATGCTTTGATTTTCAGAGATATGTGCTTGATTGTGCTTATACATGCTTCAATGCTTATAGATAATCTTGGATTGATCGTGTTATGTGGACATCCAATTAGGTTATGTGATTGATTTATCTGTAAAGTCAATTAATCTTTCTATGTGGTCTAGGGGATTAATTATTTCTAATTCGTTTTAGCCATTCTATGTGGTCCATGGGCTATACAAATAGCAGAACTTGTTTCTGTGTGGTCCATGCCAAGTTCTCTATAAGTATCTTTCAGAGCATATTACAAGAATTTTAGAATTGTGTCATGAGTTTAGTGGTGGATTAACATGCTTTGCAATGTGGTTCTTTAACTGTTTACAAAAAGTTTTGTTTGCTTCATACTTAATTTAATTAATAAAGTTGTTACAAAACAAACACATCTTAAATCTGACAAAATATAAGTCAAAGTGAACCCTTGATTCTTAGCGTTGAACAATACCCTTACTTATTCTAAATTACAAACGACACAAAAAGGGTTTAAATTGAGTCACATCACTGGACACCAATTGCCGTCAAGAAGCGACCTAGGAGTAGCAACATAAGCGGCATGTGGACAATCATTTATAGAAGAGAGTGCAGTGGTTAAGCTCTTGCCTCCATTGGAGGTGGTCAAGAGTTCGACCCCTGTGTGAGTTTATTTAGCAAAAGCAAAAAAACAAAAAAAACAAAAAACAAACAAAAAAGAGAAAAACAAACTTTATCACAGCAAGACCAACACCAACACCAACACTGAACCACACGGTGATTCTTACGGATACAAATTTCACAAAAACCAGAGGCTGACCGAGAAGAATTGGAGCGATATTGATATTGGGATCTCCCAGGTGCGGAGCTTCTACTTCCATATGATTGGCTACGTCCTCGATTACCATTGCTGACATGGGGTTGAGTTGAAGACCTGGAGTTGCTGCGATGAGTCAGATGAGCAGTAGGTTGAGGAAAAGTAGCATTTTGTGCCTCACGCCGCATGTCATATGAAAGCAAGCTAGAGTAGAAATCATCAAGGGGCAAATTAGCAACTGTGGTAGTGAGCACAGTCACAATGGGATCATACGAGGAATCGAGACCACTCAAAATCATATGCTGAAGGTCTGTACTGGAAACAGGATGTCCTGTTGCAGCTAGTTTATCTGAGAGTTGCTTGGCATGGAGGAAGTATTCTGCCATGGTTTTATTTCCCTTGCACATGCTCTGAAGTTCACGCTTCAAATGAAGAATTCTGGCTTGGGACCGAGAGGAAAAGCGATTCTGGAGCGATTCCCATACGCTTTGCGAGGTATCAAGGCCGACAACTTGTGCTAGCACTGGCTCAGTTAAGGAAGATAACAGCCATCCTAGAAGAATGTTGTCTTGTTTCTTCCACATTGTGTATGCAGGATTGATTGTAGTATTATCTTCGAGAAGGCGATCGGGACACGGAAAGGTTCCATCAACATAGCCTTGTAAATCATATCCTTGAAGAAGAGGTTGCAACTGTGCCAACCATAGTAAATAATTTTCATTATCAAGTTTGACAGAGATTAGATGGTGAATTTGACTTTGTGGGACTGCGGAAGTGATGGTTGTGCTGGTGGCAGATGAAGAAGATGAGGTATCTGTTGGAGCAGTACTCATTAAGGAGAAAGGATAAATGCATCGTGGCATGATACCATGTAAAGAATGCTGCACAACTCTTATTATTAATATGAAGCATTCAGCTTGATATCTTACATGACTGGATGAAGCTATATATAGAGGAAAATGAGTACAAGAAATTCTAAGGAATTAAATTGTAAGATGTAGAAAGTCTTTGCTTTAAACTATGAAATGCTCAACCGCCTGTACTAATTGCTCAACCACCTTTACTAGCTAACCACTTTACTGCTTAGTTTGTAACTTAGTCTTGACAGTTCAGAGGTATTCATATTTTGATGTGTGAGTAGACTAAGTCTTAACAGCATGTTTTGCAAATTCTAATGCCACTTGCATAGATGATCCCATCACATAGAGTGTCGCTGCATTAGAGCCTTGAATTTGTCATTTATACACAGACAATACTGTATTTTTTGAAAATTTATTGTATGAAACAAATATCAAAACTAATAATATAACTTTTTGTTATGACTTGCAGATAAACATATTTTGTCAGTAATGGAGGTGATTATTCGTTAGTATTCGGTGAGCATTTAAGAGAGCTATTGTTAATCGACCAAATTCAAACTTAACAAGAATCACAATTAGCTTTTGTAAAGATGTAATCCTTTACTAGTGGAACGGTGGAACCTGTCTAAAATGTTCACCCATAAGCTAGGAAAAAAATTGTGACACTTAATTTTTAATAGAGTATAGTACTTGAACAGTCTGCAGAAGTGAAGTAGTGGTTCCATTAACCGAATAAGAGCCAGTTGGCAACAACTTAAAGCTGGACTTTAAGTGATTTTTGACTTTAAGCTAAAAAATATCTATTTGTGTAATAAGTTTGAAAATGAAAGTTAAAAAATAGCTTAAAGCGAGAAGTTGGTAGAAGATACTTTTTTGAATGACTTATTTTATTTTCATGATTTTATTTGATAAAAGTTAATATCATCATTCAAATTAATTATTTATTAAATTTATTTTTATTTTAACATTTTAAATAATTCATTAGTTAACCATAATATAAAATTATCCATACAGATTTTAACTTAAAATTTTTATTTTTCACATATCACTTTAAGCAACTTTAACTCATAAATAATAATTTTAAGCTTAATCAAACTGACTCTAACTTAGGCTGATGGCCGATGGGACGCAATGGTGGATTAGATTTGAATTACAGCATATGTGATAAAGTATACAATAATTAGAGCATCTCCAACGGGGTTGGTTAAAATAATTGGCTAAAATGATAAAAAAAACTGATTATGTAAAATTTACTGGACCTGTAAGAGCATCTCCAACCCTCCAAAACCCTTAGGTAAAATTGGATAATTGATACCATAAATAAAATTTATAGAGAATATGTAAAAAAAAATGCACTCCAACCACACATTACTGTTGTCTAAAAATTTAGCCAACCTCATGATGTTGGATATATTTGTCGAACCTCTAGAGACCTGTAAGAAGATTCCACATCATCTATTACCATAATAAAATAATACATTCTATTTATAACAACTTGAAATAATAATAACATACCATTTTTAAAATATAGCCAAACATTATAGCCAGTACCATCGGAGCACAATGCCTTACAGGTTCAGTAAATTTTACATAATCAGTATTTTATATAATTTTAGCCAACCAATTTAGCCAACACCATTGGAGATGCTCTAAGGTACGTTGTGCTTCGATTGTACTGGCTATATTGATTGGCTATATTTTAAAAATAGTATATTATTATTATTATTTTAAATTATTATAAATAGAATATATCATTTGAATAAGGTAAGAGATGACGTGGATTCGACAAATATAGCAAACATGAGGTTGGCAAAAAATATAGACAATAGAAATGATCCATTGGAATTGATTTTTATTTTACATAATTTCTATAATTTTTATTTATAATATGTTTAAATTATTTTTAGCTAAGGGTTTTATATGGTTGGAGATGCTCTTACAATCCTAACAACCACAGCAACAGGGACATTCAACAGAAACATTTTGAGATAGTCAACATATAAGTCATTTCAAATTGAGACTAGCTCATGCTTTCTGGAGGTTGGATGTGGAAAGTGTTAGAATTTTCAAACTTTATAGAAGAAAAATAAAAACAACTTGGTTGAATAAATTGTAGTAATAAATGTCCTCCAGAAAATATGGTAGCTAGGCTGAAGTTAATAGTACATGCATGCAAGATGTTACAGTCGATGTGGATAAAATGGAAGTACTTCTATATGAAGTAAACTTAACAGAATACACAACAGCTGTGAAGAAAAATCCTCCAGGATTTCTGGGTATTAGATTAAAACAGCCGGGTGAAATATTGGGTAATGAGAAGGTGATGCAGCAGCTTAAAAGATTATGGCTAATATTAAATGCTTAATGTATAAGTGATAACCAACAGCTACAACAAGGGCTTGCAGTAAATGTGGTCAGAGTACAAAATGGTGGGTTTCAAATGAGAATAGAAGAAACAGAGGCAGCCAAAATACAGTGTCAAATATTCACACCAGGAAGAGTAAATAGAGCTGATTATATAGTCCAGTTTGTAAGCTGTATAATAAATATAGATATGTAAGCAATGATGCATGTAAACTGGTCTATTTAAAGCCTAGAAAAGGCTAGCTGCTGTGCATGACTGCATGTAATATCATAACACAGAAGTGAGTTTGTAAACATACACCGAGTGAAATAGTTTGAGAGAAAAAAACAGAGCCGAAGCTCTTTGTTAAGAGAAAAGAAAAAGGCAGCAACCTTGTAGTTTGCTGTGTGTGTAAGCCAAAAGCGGTATATATATATATATATATATATATATATATATATATATATATATATATAGGGTCTTGTTCTAATAGAAACTAAATTAGAATAGAAACTAGAAACTAAACCTAAATTAAATATTTCAAGCTAATCTAATGACCAAATTAGGGGTACTCCAATACAAAAAATGTTTAAAATTATTGTCTCTATTCAACAAAATTATAAAAAAATTTAAAAAAAAGTTACTGTTCACGTGATGACGTGGCACGTGAACAGTAACTTTTTTTAAAATTTTTTTGTTTTTTTATATTTTTGTTGAATAGGGCCAAGAATTTTAAACGTTTTTTGTGAAGGTGCCCCTAGCGGGGCCATTAAAATAAATGAAATATAATTTATTTAGTGTAGGTTTCTAGTTTCTATTCTAAGGTTGGTTTCTATTTGAACGCTAGCCTATATATATATATATATATATATATATATATATATATATGGGGTTCAATCCAGAGCCAAGGGTGTATAAAATTTTTACACAACCAACAAATCACAACCATTTATTGTAGAAAGGAACGGAGGAGATTAATCACTTCAGCAATGAATCATTGAGAAAGTCCCCCGAAGATAAAATGTCAGATTTACCCTTAGTAGAGTTTTTATATAAGTAGAGTTTTTTTATGGCTTCCTCAATGAAACATTGCTGCAACGGCCCACCGGGCCACAACTGTCGTAATGGTGGACAGCCAAACAACTGCTGGACTTTTATGCCTTCAGTGGCCCACCGTGTTGGACTTTTACGGCTTCCTCAATGAAACATTGTTGTCGTAATGGTTATTTTCAATTTTTTTTTATTTTGAAAATATTTTTTAAAATTGCAAACCACGGTAAAAATATGAATTTAAAATAAATGGAGGAAGACAAATGATTTTAATATTTTTCAATTTTAAATTTATTTTAAAAATGCAAAAGGTGTTTAATTTTTTTAATATGTGATGTTTAATTTATTATGTAAAATTAATTTAATATTCTTTGATAAAACATTGAAAAGGTGAATAATATTCGTTAAGAAAACATTGAAAAGGTGAATAATATTCGTTAAGAAATAAAATTTTGATTTAAGAAAAAAAAATGAAAATTCGAAGTACATGTAAAAGAGAGGAAAAACAAGCAATACGGGTGTTTTTCAATTTATAAGTTTAAAGTTTCGGTAATTAGCAGATGTGGCATTCCTGGCCGGGTGGGTTGATATGCATCGAAACTACAAAGTTAAACGTGCTTGAGCTGGAGCAATTTCAGGATGGGTGACCCCCTGGGAAGTCCCCTTTTTTTCAATTTTTTTTTTTTGAAAATATTTTTTAAAATTGCAAACCACGGTAAAAATATGAATTTAAAATAAATGGAGGAAGACAAATGATTTTAATATTTTTCAATTTTAAATTTATTTTAAAAATGCAAAAGGTGTTTAATTTTTTTAATATGTGATGTTTAATTTATTATGTAAAATTAATTTAATATTCTTTAATAAAACATTGAAAAGGTGAATAATATTCGTTAAGAAAACATTGAAAAGGTGAATAATATTCGTTAAGAAATAAAATTTTGATTTAAGAAAAAAAAATGAAAATTCGAAGTACATGTAAAAGAGAGGAAAAACAAGCAATACGGGTGTTTTTCAATTTATAAGTTTAAAGTTTCGGTAATTAGCAGATGTGGCATTCCTGGCCGGGTGGGTTGATATGCATCGAAACTACAAAGTTAAACGTGCTTGAGCTGGAGCAATTTCAGGATGGGTGACCCCCTCGGAAGTCCCCTTTTTTTCAATTTTTTTTTTTTGAAAATATTTTTTAAAATTGCAAACCACGGTAAAAATATGAATTTAAAATAAATGGAGGAAGACAAATGATTTTAATATTTTTCAATTTTAAATTTAATTTAAAAATGCAAAAGGTGTTTAATTTTTTTAATATGTGATGTTTAATTTATTATGTAAAATTGATTTAATATTCGTTAAGAAAACATTGAAAAGGTGAATAATATTCGTTAAGAAAACATTGAAAAGGTGAATAATATTCGTTAAGAAATAAAATTGTGATTTAAGAAAAAAAATGAAAATTCGAAGTACATGTAAAAGAGAGGAAAAACAAGCAATACGGGTGTTTTTCAATTTATAAGTTTAAAGTTTCGGTAATTAGCAGATGTGGCATTCCTGGCCGGGTGGGTTGATATGCATCGAAACTACAAAGTTAAACGTGCTTGAGCTGGAGCAATTTCAGGATGGGTGACCCCCTGGGAAGTCCCCTTTTTTCAATTTTTTTTTTATTTTGAAAATATTTTTTAAAATTGCAAACCACGGTAAAAATATGAATTTAAGAAAAAATTGAAAAGGTGAATAATATTCATTTTATATTTACTACGAATTTTCATTTTTTTTTGCTTAAATCACACACATACATGAACAATTAATCAAGAACAATTGAAAATATGAACTAATCAAGAACAAAAAAAATTAAGAAGACACACACACACACACACTAAAAAAACATGTACGAGTATATATAAATTACACACATATAAATGTAAATTAAATTCACACAAAGATTAGAGGGAATAGATTTTTACCCGATTATACAAGGAGATGAATTGGTTCATATGCAAATGAAAATGAATCATATGAGAGATAGAGATGAAAATGAATGAAATTTTCAACTAAAACCAAAAAATAACATTTAATTAAGATTAAAAGTATTACAATCAAATCTTTTGGACTCCAATATCTATTACAACTACTAGAAACTAGCCAATATCTTCATAACCATTGGTCTCATCACCATCTTCTTCTTATTCATTTTCTTCACCTTCTTCTTCTTCTTAAACATTCAATATCAACCAAATACACCAGAGATATACCCAAATCATGATTTGATGCAAGTACATAGGATACCATTGTAGGATTTCCATGCAGTAAAACACAACAAGAACAATGATAATTATAAAAAAAGTTGAAATCCAAAACCATAGATCCATGTATAAGGGGGATGATTTGGAGAAAGAGTTTTTTTTCACCAAATTCCGAAAATGAAAGTTAAAAGGGAGAGGAATTTTGGTGAAGTGGATGTAGGGATAGAGATGAAATTTGGTAAGAGCTGCTAGGTTTTCTTCAAAACCTTAACCCTAAAAAATACATCTTAATGTATTTATAGGGAGAGATAGAGATGGGCTTAACCCATGGGCTTAATTTAACAAATCTGATTGGGATTAATGTATTTCCATGGCTTCCTCAATGAAACATTGCTGCAATGGTGGCATCCTCAATGAAACATTGCTGCAATGGCCCACCGGGCCACAACTATCGTAATGGTGGACAGCCAAACAACTCCTGGAATTTTATGGCTGCAATGGCCCACCGTGTTGGACTTTTATGGCTTCCTCAATGAAACATTGCTGCAATGGCCCACGGGGCCACCACTGGTGGATAGCCAACCAAAAGCTCGAATTTTATATAAGTAGAGTTTTTTTATGGCTTCCTCGATGAAACAATGCTGCAATGGTTATTTTTTTTATATATGTAATTTCTATATTTTTAAAAATATTTCTCGACGATCCAACCGTACGGATGTCAAGATATATCTAATTAAATGATATTCCCAAATTTTAAAAAAATAAAAAATTAATTTGGTTGGAGATCTTAGTAGAACATTACTATATTGTCTAGTACTCGTAACTAGTGCTTCGTCCCAGACTATTGTTTCTATATTTTTAAAAATATTTCTCGACGATACAACCGTACGGATGTCAATATATATCTAATTAAATGATATTACCAAATTTTCAAAAAATTAAAAATTAATTTGGTTGGAGATCTTAATAGAACATTACTATATTGTCTAGTACTCGTAACTAGTGCTTCGTCCCAGACTATTGTTTCTATATTTTTAAAAAATTTTCTCGACGATTCAACCGTACGGATGTCAAGATATATCTAATTGAATGATATTCCCAAATTTTAAAAAATAAAAATTAATTTGGTTGGAGATCTTAGTAGAACATTACTATATTGTCTAGTACTCGTAACTAGTGCTTTGTCCCAGACTATTGTTTCTATATTTTTAAAAATATTTCTCGACGATACAACCGTACGGATGTCAAGATATATCCAATTAAATGATATTCCCAAATTTTAAAAAAATAAAAAATTAATTTGGTTGGACTATTGTTTCTATATTTTTAAATGCATAAATGATTAAATGCATTAGTTTACATTTAAATAATGTGATTTCGGAAAAATAAATAAATTTAAATTTGATATAAAAAAGATTAATTTTTTTATATTTAAATCAATCTAAAATGATAATTGTTTGTGGTTCAACAATAACAATTAGAAAATTTTTATTGTGATGTCTTGTTTAACGAAAGGAAAATGCTAAAAATCCCAATTTTTTTTTAAATGCTAACGTGTCACATATATATTAATTTGCTTTTTTTGGATGAAGGATTTATAATATAAATAGATTTTCTCATTATTTGATTAATAGTTTATTCGAATTTTCATAAAAGTAGATATTTACAAAAGAAGCATGTACTTCATACATAAAATATTTTTTGGTCGAAGCTCGAAAGGGCATGTAAACTGAAAAATAAAACCATCGAATTAAAGGAGTGGAATTGCTTCAAGTTCGGGAAAAATAAAAATTTAACTCTCATGTCCTGTGTCCATCATCAAGTGGTGGTAGTTAATTAATTTAATGTTTACTAAAATGAATGAATGGTTAGAGAAAAAGATGTTGAGAAAAAGTTGTTAGATTAGAAAAAGTTGTTTTCAAAAAAGTTGTTAGATTAGAAAAAGTTGTTTTCAAAAAAAAATTAGAAAAAGTTGGGGTCTCAATTAATATAAATACTGTAGTAAATATGTTTCTGATTTTTTTTATTTGATTACTAATTAATAAATAAATATGCTTAATAAGAGAAATATTAATTATTGATTAAGGGTAGTTTTGCCATTAAATTTTAATATTGCTGCAGCAATGTTTCTTTGGGAAAACTGGGTGGCAGCAATGTTTCATTGAGGAAATGACCTGTAGCAATGTTTCATTGAGGAAGCTTGGCTCCCATCCAAGCTTGGCTCCTGACCTGTTGCCTATATATATATATATATATATATATATATATATATATATATATATATATATATATATATATATATATATATGTATGTATATGGGGGTTCAATCCAGAGCCAAGAGTGTATACATTTTTTACACAACCAACAAATCACAGGCATTTATTGTAGAAAGGAACGGAGGAGATTAATCACTTCAGCAATGAACCATTGAGGAAGTCCCCCGAAGATAAAATGTCAGATTTACCCTTAGTACCTCCCACAATAAAATATTGCTGAAATATTGGGAGAAAATGAATTTATGGCTTCCTCAATGAAACATTGCTGCAACGGTGGCTTCCTCAATGAAACATTGCTACAACGGCCCACCGGGCCACAACTGTCGTAATGGTGGACAGCCAAACAACTGTTGGACTTTTATGCCTTCAATGGCCCACCGTGTTGGACTTCCTCAATGAAACATTGCTGTCGTAATGGTTATTTAATTTTTTTTTTAAACATTTCATTTTCATTGTGAATATGGCATTCCTGACCGGGTGGGTTGATATGCATCGAAACTACAAAGTTAAATGTGCTTGAGCTGAAGCAATTTCAGGATGGGTGACCCCCTGGGAAGTTCCCTTTTTTCAATTTTTTTATTTTGAAAACATTTTTTAAAATTGCAAACCACGGTAAAAATATGAATTTAAAATAAATGGAGGAAGACAAATGATTTTAATATTTTTCAATTTAAAATTTAATTTAAAAATGCAAAAGGTGTTTAATTTTTGTAATATGTGATGTTTAATTTATTATGTAAAATTGATTTAATATTCGTTAAGAAAACATTGAAAAGGTGAATAATATTCGTTAAGAAAACATCGAAAAGGTGAATAATATTCGTTAAGAAAACATCGAAAAGGTGAATAATATTCGTTAAGAAATAAAATTGTGATTAAAGAAAAAAAATGAAAATTCGAAGTACATATAAAAGAGAGGAAAAACAAGCAATACGGGTGTTTTTCAATTTATAAGTTTAAAGTTTCGGTAATTATCAGATGTGGCATTCCTGGCCGGGTGGGTTGATATGCATCGAAACTACAAAGTTAAACGTGCATGAGCTGGAACAATTTCAGGATGGGTGACCCCCTGGGAAGTCCCCTTTTTTCAATTTTTTTTTTGAAAATATTTTTTAAAATTGCAAACCACGGTAAAAATACGAATTTAAAATAAATGGAGGAAGACAAATGATTTTAGTATTTTTCAATTTTAAATTTAATTTAAAAATGCAAAAGGTGTTTAATTTTTGTAATATGTGATGTTTAATTTATTATGTAAAATTGATTTAATATTCGTTAAGAAAACATTGAAAAGATGAATAATATTCGTTAAGAAAACATTGAAAAGGTGAATAATATTCGTTAAGAAATAAAATTGTGATTTAAGAAAAAAAAATGAAAATTCGAAGTACATATAAAAGAGAGGAAAAACAAGCAATACGGGTGTTTTTCAATTTATAAGTTTAAGGTTTCGGTAATTATCAGATGTGGCATTCCTGGCCGGGTGGGTTGATATGCATCGAAACTACAAAGTTAAACGTGCTTGAGATGGAGCAATTTCAGGATGGGTGACCCCCTGGGAAGTCCCCTTTTTTTCAATTTTTTTTTATTTTGAAAATATTTTTTAAAATTGCAAACCACGGTAAAAATATGAATTTAAAATAAATGGAGGAAGACAAATGATTTTAATATTTTTCAATTTTAAATTTAATTTAAAAATGCAAAAGTTGTTTAATTTTTGTAATATGTGATGTTTAATTTATTATGTAAAATTGATTTAATATTCGTTAAGAAAACATTGAAAAGGTGAATAATATTCGTTAAGAAAACATCGAAAAGGTGAATAATATTCGTTAAGAAATAAAATTGTGATTTAAGAAAAAAAATGAAAATTCGAAGTACATATAAAAGAGAGGAAAAACAAGCAATACGGGTGTTTTTCAATTTATAAGTTCAAAGTTTCGGTAATTATCAGATGTGGCATTCCTGGTCGGGTGGGTTGATATGCATCGAAACTACAAAGTTAAACGTGCATGAGCTGGAACAATTTCAGGATGGGTGACCCCCTGGGAAGTCCCTTTTTTTCAATTTTTTTTATTTTGAAAATATTTTTTAAAATTGCAAACCACGGTAAAAATATGAATTTAAAATAAATGGAGGAAGATAAATGATTTTAATATTTTTCAATTTTAAATTTAATTTAAAAATGCAAAAGGTGTTTAATTTTTGTAATATGTGATGTTTAATTTATTATGTAAAATTGATTTAATATTCGTTAAGAAAACATTGAAAAGGTGAATAATATTCGTTAAGAAAACATCGAAAAGGTGAATAATATTCGTTAAGAAATAAAATTGTGATTTAAGAAAAAAAATGAAAATTCGAAGTACATATAAAAGAGAGGAAAAACAAGCAATACGGGTGTTTTTCAATTTATAAGTTTAAAGTTTCGGTAATTATCAGATGTGGCATTCCTGGCCGGGTGGGTTGATATGCATCGAAACTACAAAGTTAAACGTGCTTGAGCTGGAGCAATTTCAGGATGGGTGACCCCCTGGGAAGTCCCCTTTTTTTCAATTTTTTTTATTTTGAAAATATTTTTTAAAATTGCAAACCACGGTAAAAATATGAATTTAAAATAAATGGAAGAAGACACATGATTTTAATATTTTTCAATTTTAAATTTAATTTAAAAATGCAAATGGTGTTTAATTTTTGTAATATGTGATGTTTAATTTATTATGTAAAATTGATTTAATATTCGTTAAGAAAACATTGAAAAGGTGAATAATATTCGTTAAGAAAACATTGAAAAGGTGAATAATATTCGTTAAGAAATAAAATTGTGATTTAAGAAAAAAAATGAAAATTCGAAGTACATATAAAAGAGAGGAAAAACAAGCAATACGGGTGTTTTTCAATTTATAAGTTTAAAGTTTCGGTAATTATCAGATGTGGCATTCCTGGCCGGGTGGGTTGATATGCATCGAAACTACAAAGTTAAACGTGCTTGAGCTGGAGCAATTTCAGGATGGGTGACCCCCTGGGAAGTCCCATGTACGAATATATATAAATTACACACATATAAATGTAAATTAAATTCACACAAATATTAGAGGGAATATATTTTTACCCGAATATACAAGGAGATGAATTGGTTCATATGCAAATGAAAATGAATCATATGAGAGATAGAGATGAAAATGAATGAAATTTTCAACTAAAACCAAAAAATAACATTTAATTAAGATTAAAAGTATTACAATCAAATCTTTTGGACTCCAATATCTATTACAACTACTAGAAACTAGCCAATATCTTCATAACCATCGGTCTCATCACCATCTTCTTCTTATTCATTTTCTTCACCTTCTTCTTCTTCTTAAACATTCAATATCAACCAAATACACCAGAGATATAGCCAAATCATGATTTGATGCAAGTACCTAGGATACCATTGTAGGATTTCCATGCAGTAAAACACAACAAGAACAATGATAACTATAAAAAAATTTAAAATCCAAAACCATAGATCCATGTATAATGGGGATGATTTGGAGAAAGAGTTTTTTTTTTCACCAAATTTCGAAAATGAAAGTTAAAAGGGAGAGGAATTTTGGTGAAGTGGATGTAGGGATAGAGATGAAATTTGGTAAGAGCTGCTAGGTTTTCTTCAAAACCTTAACCCTAAAAAATACATCTTAATGTATTTATAGGGAGAGATAGAGATGGGCTTAACCCATGGGCTTAATTTAACAAATCTGATTGGGCTTAATGTATTTCCACGGCTTCCTCAATGAAACATTGCTGCAATGGTGGCATCCTCAATGAAATATTGTTGCAATGGCCCACCGGGCCACAACTATCGTAATGGTGGACAGCCAAACAACTCCTGGAATTTTATGGCTGCAATGGCCCACCGTGTTGGACTTTTTTGGCTTCCTCAATGAAACATTGCTGCAATGGCCCACGGGGCCACCACTGGTGGATAGCCAACCAAAAGCTTGAATTTTATATAAGTAGAGTTTTTTTATGGCTTCCTCAATGAAACAATGCTGCAATGGTTATTTTTTTTTATATATGTAATTTCTATATTTTTACAAATATTTCTCGATGATCTAACCGTATGGATGTCAAGATATATCTAATTAAATGATATTACCAAATTTTCAAAAAATAAAAAATTAATTTGGTTGGAGATCTTAATAGAACATTACTATATTGTCTAGTACTCGTAACTAGTGCTTCGTCCCAGACTATTGTTTCTATATTTTTAAAAATATTTCTCGACGATCCAACCGTACGGATGTCAATATATATCTAATTAAATGATATTCCCAAATTTTAAAAAATTAAAAAATTAATTTGGTTGGAGATCTTCGTAGAACATTACTATATTGTCTAGTACTCATAACTAGTGCTTTGTCCCAAACTATTGTTTCTATATTTTTAAAAATATTTCTCGACGATCCAACCGTACGGATGTCAATATATATCTAATTAAATGATATTCCCAAATTTTAAAAAAATAAAAAATTAATTTGGTTGGAGATCTTAGTAGAACATTACTATATTGTCTAGTACTCGTAACTAGTGCTTTGTCCAAAACTATTGTTTCTATATTTTTAAAAATATTTCTCGACGATACAACCGTACGGATGTCAAGATATATCCAATTAAATGATATTCCCAAATTTTAAAAAAATAAAAAATTAAAAATATAAATTAAAAATATTGTATGCCTAATCGGTTAAATTAAATTTTAAGAATAAGGATCCTAATATACACACCAGGATACTTTTCCTTTTTTAGAGATAATAAGTGCATTTTATTATCTCTAAAAAAGGAAAAGTATCCTGGTGTGTATATTAGGATCCTTATTCTTAAAATTTAATTTAACCGATTAGGCATACAATATTTTTAATTTTTTTTTTAATTTTTTTTTTAAAATTTGGGAATATCATTTAATTAGATATATATTGACATCCGTACGGTTGGATCGTCGAGAAATATTTTTAAAAATATAGAAACAATAGTCTGGGACGAAGCACTAGTTACGAGTACTAGACAATATAGTAATGTTCTATTAAGATCTCCAACCAAATTAATTTTTTATTTTTTGAAAATTTGGTAATATCATTTAATTAGATATATCTTGACATCCATACGGTTGGATCGTCGAGAAATATTTGTAAAAATATAGAAATTACATATATAAAAAAATAACCATTGCAGCATTGTTTCATTGAGGAAACCATAAAAAAAATTCTACTTATATAAAATTCAAGCTTTTGGTTGGCTATCCACCAGTGGTGGCCCTGTGGGCCATTGCAGCAATGTTTCATTGAGGAAGCCGTAAAAGTCCAACACGGTGGGCCATTGAAGGCATAAAAGTCCAGCAGTTGTTTGGCTGTCCACCATTACGACAGTTGTGGCCCGGTGGGTCATTGCAGCAATGTTTCATTGAGGAAGCCACCAAGGGTAAATCTGACATTTTATCTTCGGGGGACTTCCTCAATGGTTCATTGCAAATTGTACTTTCCCGCATTTTCATTGTACTTTCCCCTAAGGTTGTGTTTGGTCGGGGAGAATAGAATGAAATGGAATGAATAGAAATTAAAGGAACACAATGAACATTAGAGGTAAGATCTAAAAAACAATGAGTGGGTGCAAATTTTGTAGGATAGGATTTGGGAGGAAAATATGTTGGAGGGAGAATGGATCATTCCTTTTCAAGTTGGTGTGTATAAACTTTAACTTAGGTGGTTAGGAATGGAATGAAGGAATGAAATTTTTAAATATTTAAATATTTTCTTATTCAAATTGCATTCCATTCCCTCTAATTTGATTCACCCCAACCAAATACAACATAATATCATCAGCAATGCATGAGTCCAAGTCCAGTTTTTTGGGTCCCATTGTTGTGCCACAACAGCAAAACTTGGTTTTGTTAAAAAGTTGTCCAAGTTGCTCCAATGCAGAACCCAAAACCCAAGTCACTGGCCACCATAACTTGAAGTTATGGGTGCCCGTAACTTGAAGTTACCGGTGGTCGGGATTTCAAATATATATATATATATATATATATATATATATATATATATATATATATATATATATATATATTAGATTATAATAATATAATTTAGATGGTAAACAAAAATTTAAAATTAAAATAAAAAACGTAGAAAACTTAAAATTTTATTAAAATAATTAATAAAAAAACACATTACATGAACACAAAAAACATAAAATTAAAAACATTACATATTAAATAAATTAACTATAATTATGAGATAATTTGGAACGTTTATATTAACGTTAATATTAAGGTTATTGTTTCAGAAGCACTGTACAAAAAAAAAAGAGACACAATAAAAAGAAAGACAATATCAACAGTACAGTCACAATAAAGTTACACTAAAAAACAAATAAAAATGTAAAAGCTACTTTAAAAAACAAATAAAAATGTAAAAGCTGTTTTAGTTGTCCTGGCCACCAACTTAGGCTCTAGCCAAGTCCCACTTTTGCTTCAATGCAGAAAAGTAAAACCGGATCCAGGACACATCTTCGAGCACAGCACTCGGGCTCGCATTGGAGATGGTCTAAGGCTGCTGCTGATCAGCCAGGTTTGTCTGTTTGTTCTTTTTTTTTTTTTAGTTCCAAATGTTCTTGAACTATGTTTATATATGCTAGGATCATGTATGATACTACATGGTATGTTATTCACCTTATTTTTGGTAAATTTAAGTAAACAAATTTGGGAACTCTTGCACTTTTGCATTTTAAATATGTTGTATATTTGATCCTATTTAGTCTACCATGCCTCCGAAAAGGTAGAAAGGAGACATTATATGAAAAACAATAGAGGTTTTTATGTTCAGCTAGGGGCATAACCAACCAAACATAGTCAGCGATGGAGTCATAATATTGTTGAGTGTTCATGTCATTTTCAAAATTGTCGAGGGTGAGTGCAATTGCATTTGTAAACTTTCAGAGGGGCGAATTTGATATTTATTGATTGGCCTAAAAATGTATCTAATTAGTATTTACCGGAAATTCGGGAATGCCATGTGTAAGTTATTTAAAAATGAAAGAGAAAAATGAAAGAGAAAAAACACAGATCTTTTACATTAACTGCAGAATAGATTACAACCTTTTTAAACTTCAGAAAAAATAACTTCTCCTAATAACATGGCTACAACTACACAACTGCCTAATTGCACAACTGCTAATACAAACTGCATAACTTATTCCTAAAACTTAAATAACAATTTAGCTCATATTAACATTTATTTTTCAGTCCTAAAGCATATTCTAATACTCCACCTTGCTTTAGGAGCTGCAAACACCAATATTTTTCCTGAGATCAGTAGTCTTCACAGAGGCTTGGTATGCAATCTGATCTTTGTCCATGAGATCAAGTTGAAAGCTTTTTCTTGACATCTTAACAGAAAACAATTCAAGTCCATTTGCATCTCTAATCACGCAAGTCTTGCCCTCAAAATGCACTTCAAAACCATTCTCGAATAATTGTCCAACACTCAACAAATTTTTATCAATTTCAGGAACATACATCACATCAGTAATATTTTTTATTCCCGAGATAGTTTCAATTGCAATGGAACCTTTACCTTTCACAGAGATATATTGTTCATTTCCAACTCGTACCTTTGAAATTGACTTTCGATCAATTTCTTCGAAGAGTTCAACATTATTTGTCATGTGATTTTTACAACCACTATCCACTAGCCATGTTTCACCGTGTCTGATTTTTTCATAACACGGTGACACAAATAACTTTTCTTCCTCTTGATTCGATGCCACGAACAACAACTCTTCTTCCTCTTGATCCACAACTTGAGCCTTGTCCACTAGCCATGATTTACCTTGGCTGATGTTTGCATCACACGATGCCACGAACAACTGTTCTTCTTTATCACACGATGAAGTTTTAACCATGATTGGATTACCAGATAATTTAGGAACTTCGTAGTCCTCCTCCACTGCTTCCCAGAAGTCATTTGCACTTAGACGAGTCTCCATTCTTGGTACCCGACCATGATAACCTTCACCATTAAAAACTGGTGGTGCTAGCTAGTGCAGTAAATGGAGTTTCTGGATCCATGAAAGCATTAAAAATGATAAATAATTTAATCACAGGTCCCTTAAGAAGAGGGCTTTGATACCAATTGTAAGTTATTTAAAAATGAAAGAGAAAAAACACAGATCTTATACATTAACTACAGAACAGATTACAACCTTTTTAAACTTCAGAGAAAATAACTTCTCCTAATAACATGCCAACAACTACACAACTGCCTAACTGTACAACTGCTAATACAAACTGCATAACTGATTCCTAAAACTTAAATAACAATTTAACACATAATAACATTTATTTTTCAGTCCTAAAGCATATTCTAACACCATGAAATGTTGGCCTTAGAGCTTACGCCACTGAACATACCCCTTGTGACCTCCCAGTCCTAGACACTGTATGAGAAAGTAAAATGCACATAGTAGTACATATTCTACACGAGGTTGTTGATATGTTTCCTTTAGAATCAGGGCCTTGCGGAAATATATTGATGATTTTAAAAATATTTTGAAAAATTATGCACTTTTTTGAAATATGTAAGAACAAGCCATCCAAAGTTTTGGACAAATTCGAATATTTGAACATACTGTTTGCGACATCATTTACACATACATCCATTTCAGACCCCTCTGTCCGTGCAGGCCAGGTCAAGGAAGATTAGATCGAAGACAGTAAGATATTGCCCTATTGTAGCTTAGAGAAAAAGAAGAAATCAATAGGGGAAATGGAACAAGAATTTCTGCAAGCACTACAAGTATTGTATCCATATTCAATTTGCCTCCTATCTGTTATTGAAACAACATGAATTGTCAGTATGTGTATTTTCAATTCTGGAATTCCAGACAGCATAGAAAGTAAATAATTGTCTGCTAATCATAGGATTTTTAGGATATTCTAACCATCTCTTATCTTGTTATTGAAGTTAGTATGTTAATCGGCTAACTGTATGTTGCCTGCCAAAATGCATGTTCCACCGCTCAAATTACATTAAGATTTATATATATCAGGGGCAAATCCAGGAATTTAAAAATGGGGGTACAACGTACAAGTTAAAAAAAAATCAACAAGCAAAATGCAATAAATTATCAAATGAGTTATAGTCTCTTACACTTTTCCCCTACGAGTTTTCATCGACTGAAAACGATGTACTATAGCATCATGACTAATATTAGAAGCTAAATCTCTCTCTATAAAACATATTAAACAATCATTAAGCAACTCATCCCCATACTATTATGGACATAGCTCTTGACATGCTTCATCACTGAAAATGATCTTTCAACACTTGCAGTTGCCACAGGAAGAGTCAATGCTAATTTCAACAACAAATAAACATAAGTCCAAGTAAGATGCTTCCTTGTTTCTACAAGTTTCAAACATAACTCACCAAGTTCTGTCAAGTTAGAAAATGTGTTATCCATTTGCATCTCATGAATGAACATGTCAAGTTTAAAGTCCAAAGCTATCAAATCATGTTGTGAGAAATCAAGAGGATAAAGTGTAGCGAGCCTCATAATCTTCTCTTTTTCAAAAGATCAAAATGAATTCCTTGGACTTAATGAAGCCATACAAATAAGCAATTCAGTATTAATTATTAGCAACCTGTGAGCATTAGGAGTTATAGGGAGTTAATCGGAGAAATAAGGCTGAATATGCTCATCATTATATGGAATATGCTGGTGTCAAGGACTCTTAAAAGCAACAACTTCCTTACATGAGTGGTAGCCTAGTTGATAAAGGAAACTTCAATCATGTGATTTGTTTGATGATTAGTTTGTATAATTTAAGGATTAAGATTGAGATTTCTGTTATCAAAGATCTAGATTACTAGTATTAAGGACCTTGATTCATGTACACTGTAGGTATATATAATCCTTGTTCTCCCTTGTAATAAAGTATTACAGATCATATAATAAAACAATATCAATTCTTCTTCATTCTATTTTTTCTCTTTGTATCAAAGCAGGAGCGATTCCTTTCGCTGCTTTACATTACAAACATGAATTCTATATCTTTGAATGTCGAAAACATTGTCACACTAAAACTCAGCCCATCCAACTATCCATTATGGATAGAACAGGTTTTAGGTTTAGCTGAAAGCCAAGATCTTGTTCACCATCTCACCAATGAATCTCTTATTCCACCAAAATTTTCTCCTCAAAACTCAGAAATCACAAACAATCAAAATCCATAGACCCCAAACAAAGAAAACACATCTTCAACAGTAACCAAAGAATTTATTTCCTGGCAAAAATCTGACTGCCTACTCAGGGGTTGGATTATAGGAACTATGTCCGAAGAATCTCTTGGACTCGTTATTGGATTGGATACATCATTTACTGTTTGGAATTCCCACAAAGAAGCATACGCGCAAGACACTCAGGAGCGAGAGTTTACACTTCGACAACAACTTACTTATCTGCGTTAGGATGAACAAAAGAGTATTGGTGAGCATATACGCATCTTCAAATGTTTATGTGATAATCTCACTCCTATTGGCAAGCCTGTCCCCGAAATAGAAAAGGTGTTTTGTCTTCTCACAATCCTTGGCCCACAATATGAAACATTCACCACAACAATGCTGAAACCTCCAATGGCCACCTACCCAGAAGTAATTTCACAACTGCAGAGTTTGGATTATCGTCGAAATTTTTTTCTTGAATCAATCTGATGCCTCTCTTCAGTCACTCACTCCACATCTTGCCTTTTATGGGCAACAACAGAAATATACTCAGAGCCACAAGTCCAGAAACGAAAATAACATCTTCCCCCTACAAGTCATGCACCACAGAAAAAAACATTTAACTCTACAGGACGAGGATTTCAAGCACAAAAATTTCATGGTCACTCACAGGGTTACACAAGCAATCTTAACACACAACGCAAGCCACCACCACCAGGAGAACGACGAATGACTACAGCAGAAAGAGATTTGTATCGTGACGCAATATGTCAATACTGCAACAAACCAGGTCATATTGCAAAAAATTGTTGGTGGATACCAAATAAAACAAATCAGAACAATGAACTTCCGCAAGCTCTGGCAGCACTTACACTTGATAACTCTATTATTGACACAGAATGGACTTTGGGTACTGGAGCATCGAATCACATGACTGGGCAACAAGGTATGTTAACATATATTAATAAATATAATGGAACTGATTCCATCATCATTGGAGATGGTTCCTCTTTACCAATAATAGGTATTGGAAATTCTTTCATTAAACAAAAAAATAAAAACTTACCTCTCCGTGATGTTCTTCTTGTACCAAGTTTAAAGAAAAATTTACTTTCTATAAGTCAACTCACTTCTCAATTTTCTGTTAATTGTGAGTTTTCTAACAATAATTTTTGAGTTAAGGAACGAGCAACAGGGCATTCACTCATAACAGGGAAACGGAAGGGTAATCTCTATGTTTTATCCAATGATCCAGAAGCATATTTTTCTTATCGATTTAAATCTGGCAGTCCGGAGATCTGGCATCAACGTTTAGGCCATTCTCAATTTTCTGCAGTTCAGCGATTAAAGAATAAAGGACTGATTGAAGTCGTGGGTTCTTCAAAAGGAGACAACTTTTGTGATAGTTGTCAATTAGGAAAATTAAGTAAACTACCATTTAGTCCATCTCAAAATTCTAGTTGTAGTAGTTTTGATGAGATACATTGTGACTTATGGGGTCCTGCGCCAGTTCAATCTATTAACAAGTTTCGATTTTATGCGTGCTTAGTGGATGATTTTACCAAGTATACTTGGATCATTCCTTTAAAAAATAAATCTGATTTTTTTGTAGCCTATTTAGCTTTTGAACAATATGTTGAGCACCAATTCAACAAAAAAAATAAAAGTGTTCCACTCTGATGGTGGAGGAGAATTTGTTAATTCTCAATTATCGTCTCACTTTCTTGCTACAGGAATTGTTCATCAAATTTCATGTCCATACACTCCAGATCAAACAGGTATGGTAGAGCGGAGGCATCATATTATTCGCGAACTAGGTATGACAGTGTTGTTTCATAATCTTGCACCATTATATCTTTGGGTCGAAGCATTCACCACTTCTATTTTTCTTCTAAATCGATTGCCTTCCTCATAATTAGAATTTGAGACTCCTTATTTCATGTTACACAACACTCATCCTGATTATACATATCTTTGAGTTTTTGGCTCTAATGTTTTCCGTACACATGGGATACCAAACATAATAAATTTGATCCTAAATCTGTTTTATGTGTATTTGCAGGTTATAGTGACAAGTACAAAGGTTATAAGTGCTTTCATCCTCCTAGCAGCAAGTTCATTATTTCTCGTCATATGGAATTTGATGAAACTAGTTTCCCATTTAAATCATCTAATGACTCTAGTTCATCTTCTCATGTCCATTCAATTTTTGATTCTTGGTTGCCTACAAGTGTTTCTCTTGATCCAGGTGCTTGTCTACATGAGTCTACTTCAACAACCAACTGCAATATTCCAGTACCAACTGTTGTAACAAATCCCCATCATGATCTTTTGGAGCCACCCACCCCTCCTTCAGACTTGTCCACAACATCTGGTAATAACGGCACAACAACATCTCAGACTATAGATACTACTTCTGATCTTGAGTCTTCTTCTGACACATTAGACCCAGAACCCACAGTTGTTCATCATCCTATGACTACTCGGTCTCAAAAAGGAATTTATAAGCCCAATCCTAAATATTCCTTAACAGTTGATTCCTATCAAAGTATACCACGTGAACCCAAGACAACTAAACCAGCGTTGTCAGACCCAAGATAAAAACTTGCAATGCTTGATGAACTTGCTGCCCTTCATCAAGCTAAAACATGGACACTTATTCCTCGTACTCCCGACATGCATGTTATTGGCTCGAGGTGGGTATTTAAGACTAAACTTAAGCCTGATGGTTCCTTAGACCGTCTTAAAGCTCGTTTGGTCGCAAAAGGGTATCATCAGATTGGTGGACTTGATTACACAGAGACATTTTCTCCTGTCGTACGCCCAGGTACTATACGTACTATTTTAACTGTTGCCCTTGTAAATCATTTGCCTATTCGACAGCTCGACGTCAAAAATGCTTTTTTGCATGGCTATATTACTGATGATATATACATGGAACAACCCCCATGTATGGCTGATTTACAGTTTCCAAATCATGTATGTAAGCTTCAACGTTCTATATATGGGCTTAAACAATCGCCAAGATATAAGAAATTCTTATATCTTGTGATTTTTCTGTAGTCTTGCTGATCCGTCTTTTTTTTTTCATCATTCTGCACAAGGCAACACTTATTTTACTTGTATACGTTGACAATATGTTAATTACAGGTTCTTCAATGATACTTGTTCAGTCATATATTCAAACATTGAGTCATGAGTTCTCTATTAAGGATCTCGGACCAATTCACCATTTCCTTGGAATTGAAATCTTGGCTACATCCAAAGGACTTCAGCTGTCACAAGCGCATTATGCACTTACCATTCTTGAGCGCTCCAAAATGCTTGATTGTAAACCTATGTCTACTCCTCTTGATGTCAAGCTCAAATCTCTAGAAAATGCAACTCCTCATGTGGATCCTAGTATGTACCGTGGAATTGTGGGAGCTCTCCAGTACCTCACATTTACACGACCTGATCTTTCGTATATTGTCAATTATGTTTCACAGTTCATGCATGACCTTACTGTTGTTCACTTGAAATTTGGTTCACCGCATTCTACGCTATCTTAAAAGCACATTATCCATGAGTCTGCATCTCACTTCGAATGCTACACTTACGTTTTCTGCGTTCTCCGATTCTAATTGAGCGGGCTGCCCAATTACAAGACGTTCAACTACTTGCTATTGTGTTTTTCTAGGCTCGAATCTCATTTCATGGTGTGGTAAGAAGCAACACACTATCTCACGATCTAGTACTGAAGCGGAATACCGTGCAATGGCTAACACTGCTGCTGAACATACTTGGCTGACTTATATTCTTAAAGACCTTAATATTTCGCTTCCATCACCACCAAGTCTATATTACGATAACATCAGTGCTCTATACATGACGATTAATCCAGTCTTCCATGCTAGAAGTAAACATATCGAACTAGACTACCACTTTGTACGAGAATGCGTTGCTCTTGGGCTACTTGTCACTAGATATATTCCTATAACTAAACAGGTTGCTGATCTCTTTACCAAATCAGTTCCAAAAGCTAAACTAGCTCACTTCCGCACCAAACTGTGCCTTCAACCTCGTCTCAGTTTGCGGGGGGTATTAGCAACCTGTGAGCATTAGGAGTTATAAGGAGTTAATCGGAGAAATAAGGCTGAATATGCTCATCATTATATGGAATATGCTGGTGTCAAGGACTTCTAAAATCAACAACTTCCTTACATGAGTGGTAGCTTAGTTGATAAAGGAAACTTCAATCATATGATTTGTTTGATGATTAGTTTGTATCATTTAAGGATTAAGATTGAGAATTCTGTTATCAAGGATCTAGATTACTAGTATTAAGGACCTTGATTCATGTACACTGTAGTATATATAATCCTTGTTCTCCCTTGTAATAGAGTATTGCAGATCACATAATAAAACAATACCAATTCTTCTTCATTCTATTTTTTCTTTTTAATCTCATCAAAACGATTGTTTAGCTCAAGGAGTTGTTGATCAAGTACCTTTAGAAACACCTCAATCCGAAAGTGATGCTTATTTGACACATGAGTCTTCGAACGCTTTGAACGACCGCACGGAGAATACATGTCTTTCATGTTCGGGATTGCAATGCCATGTTTTTCACAAAATGAAGAAGCCTTCTCCATAAGCGAATGCCAACCACAATCTCTCAAATTTTGTAGTTTAGATTTTGTCAACTGGACTAGTGACATAGCATTGACTAAATCTTGATCCTTCCTCTGCAAAGCAACATTTAGATCATTGGTGAAACCAAAAACAGTGATCATCAAGTGAGTTAAAAACACAAACTGAAATGATTCCAACAAATAGACAATTGTCTGAGCCTTTATTTTGTCACTTGTCACCATGCCAACTTCTCCAAGACAAATTGTTGGTTAACGGGAATTGATGAAGGCTCTGCAGAATCAGATGGTGCCACTGCACTTCCTCCGGTTCTGGTCTTAATATTTTAAAAAATCGTTCCATTTGGATGGCTTACCTTAGATGCAGCTGCAATTAAACAATTAACAAACAAACCTAAGCATTACATATTTAACATATGTTGGAAATTTAACATGTATGTCTCTCGGGCATTTTAACAAACAGGTAGAAGCATATGAATTAATATAATAGGAATAAAGGAGGGGGAGATGTGTTGGAACTTGGAAAATACGTCCGTGTTATATTTTTGTGCGTGTGAAACTCTCAAGTCTGTAAAGACTTGTTTTTTACTTTCTATGTTTCACCACATATATTAGATATAGTCTCTCCCGAGTCATGACTACTGTTTATTTATCTATATAAATTTATTAAAATTTTTTTTAAATAATGGGGGACATTTGTCACCCTTTGATGACTGCTAGAATGGCCTCTGAGATATATACGCCTAATGTTGCAGTAGAACCGAAATACAATCAATTAATATTTAATCATTTTTATCTCAACATTTTCACCAATCACATCAGTAAGCATGTCGAAATGACATCAGTAAGAATGATATTGGTGACATAAAGCCATAAAAGAGAGGAAAAACAAGCAATACGGGTGTTTTTCAATTTATAAGTTTAAAGTTTCGGTAATTATCAGATGTGGCATTCCTGGCCGGGTGGGTTGATATGCATCGAAATTACAAAGTTAAACGTGCTTGAGCTGGAGCAATTTCAGGATGGGTGACCCCCTGGGAAGTCCCTTTTTTTCAATTTTTTTTATTTTAAAATATTTTTTAAAATTGCAAACCACGGTAAAAATATGAATTTAAAATAAATGGAGGAAGACAAATGATTTTAATATTTTTCAATTTTAAATTTAATTTAAAAATGCAAAAGGTGTTTAATTTTTGTAATATGTGATGTTTAATTTATTATGTAAAATTGATTTAATATTCGTTAAGAAAACATTGAAAAGGTGAATAATATTCGTTAAGAAAACATTGAAAAGGTGAATAATATTCGTTAAGAAATAAAATTGTGATTTAAGAAAAAAATGAAAATTCGAAGTACATATAAAAGAGAGGAAAAACAAGCAATACGGGTGTTTTTCAATTTATAAGTTTAAAGTTTCGGTAATTATCAGATGTGGCATTCCTGGCCGGGTGGGTTGATATGCATCGAAACTACAAAGTTAAACGTGCTTGAGCTGGAGCAATTTCAGGATGGGTGACCCCCTGGGAAGTCCCCTTTTTTTCAATTTTTTTTTATTTTGAAAATATTTTTTAAAATTGCAAACCACGGTAAAAATATGAATTTAAAATAAATGGAGGAAGACAAATAATTTTAATATTTTTCAATTTTAAATTTAATTTAAAAATGCAAAAGGTGTTTAATTTTTGTAATATGTGATGTTTAATTTATTATGTAAAATTGATTTAATATTCGTTAAGAAAACATTGAAAAGGTGAATAATATTCGTTAAGAAAACATTGAAAAGGTGAATAATATTCGTTAAGAAATAAAATTGTGATTTAAGAAAAAAAATGAAAATTCGAAGTACATATAAAAGAGAGGAAAAACAAGCAATACGGGTGTTTTTCAATTTATAAGTTTAAAGTTTCGGTAATTATCAGATGTGGCATTCCTGGCCGGGTTGGTTGATATGCATCGAAACTACAAAGTTAAACGTGCTTGAGCTGGAGCAATTTCAGGATGGGTGACACCCTGGGAAGTCCCATTTTTTTCAATTTTTTTTTTATTTTGAAAATATTTTTTAAAATTGCAAACCACGGTAAAAATATGAATTTAAAATAAATGGAGGAAGACAAATGATTTTAATATTTTTCAATTTTAAATTTATTTTAAAAATGCAAAAGGTGTTTAATTTTTGTAATATGTGATGTTTAATTTATTATGTAAAATTGATTTAATATTAGTAAAGAAAACATTGAAAAGGTGAATAATATTCGTTAAGAAAACATTGAAAAGGTGAATAATATTCGTTAAGAAATAAAATTGTGATTTAAGAAAAAAAATGAAAATTCGAAGTACATATAAAAGAGAGGAAAAACAAGCAATACGGGTGTTTTTCAATTTATAAGTTTAAAGTTTCGGTAATTATGAGATGTGGCATTCCTGGCCGGGTGGGTTGATATGCATCGAAACTACAAAGTTAAACGTGCTTGAGCTGGGGCAATTTAATGATGGGTGACCCCCTGGGAAGTCCCTTTTTTTCAATTTTTTTTTATTTTGAAAATATTTTTTAAAATTGTAAACCACGGTAAAAATATGAATTTAAAATAAATGGAGGAAGACAAATGATTTTAATATTTTTCAATTTTAAATTTAATTTAAAAATGCAAAAGTTGTTTAATTTTTGTAATATGTGATGTTTAATTTATTATGTAAAATTGATTTAATATTCGTTAAGAAAACATTGAAAAGGTGAATAATATTCGTTAAGAAAACATTGAAAAGGTGAATAATATTCGTTAAGAAATAAAATTGTGATTTTAAAAAAATGAAAATTCGAAGTACATATAAAAGAGAGGAAAAACAAGCAATACGGGTGTTTTTCAATTTATAATTTTAAGTTTCGGTAATTATCAGATGTGGCATTCCTCGCCGGGTGGGTTGATATGCATCGAAACTACAAAGTTAAACGTGCTTGAGCTGGAGCAATTTCAGGATGGGTGACCCCCTGGGAAGTCCCCTTTTTTCAATTTTTTTTTATTTTGAAAATATTTTTTAAAATTGCAAACCGCGGTAAAAATATGAATTTAAAATAAATGGAGGAAGACAAATGATTTTAATATTTTTCAATTTTAAATGTAATTTAAAAATGCAAAAGGTGTTTAATTTTTGTAATATGTGATGTTTAATTTATTATGTAAAATTGATTTAATATTCGTTAAGAAAACATTGAAAAGGTGAATAATATTCGTTAAGAAAACATTGAAAAGGTGAATAATATTTGTTAAGAAATAAAATTTTGATTTAAGAAAAAAATTGAAAATTCGAAGTACATATAAAAGAGGGGAAAAACAAGCAATACGGGTGTTTTTCAATTTATAAGTTTAAAGTTTCGTTTATTATTAGGTGTGGCATTCCTGGCCGGGTGGGTTAATATGCATCGAAACTACAAAGTTTAAACATTTCTTGCATTGAAACGATTAAACATTTCTTTCGTGTAAATCTCGGATGCAATAATTTCCTCTGTTTTTCCTCTGTTTTATATTTACTACGAATTTTCATTTTTTTTTGCTTAAATCACACACATACATAAACAATTAATCAAGAACAATTGAAAATATGAACTAATCAAGAACAAAAAAAATTAAGAAGACACACACACACACACACTAAAAAAACATGTACGAATATATATATAAATTACACACATATAAATGTAAATTAAATTCACACAAATATTAGAGGGAATAGATTTTTACCCGATTATACAAGGAGATGAATTGGTTCATATGCAAATGAAAATGAATCATATGAGAGATAGAGATGAAAATGAATGAAATTTTCAACTAAAACCAAAAAATAACATTTAATTAAGATTAAAAGTATTACAATCAAATCTTTTGGACTCCAATATCTATTACAACTACTAGAAACTAGCCAATATCTTCATAACCATCGGTCTCATCACCATCTTCTTCTTATTCATTTTCTTCACCTTCTTCTTCTTCTTAAACATTCAATATCAACCAAATACACCAGAGATATACCCAAATCATGATTTGATGCAAGTACCTAGGATACCACTGTAGGATTTCCATGCAGTAAAACACAACAAGAACAATGATAACTATAAAAAAATTTAAAATCCAAAACCATAGATCCATGTATAAGGGGGATGATTTGGAGAAAGAGTTTTTTTTCACCAAATTTCGAAAATGAAAGTTAAAAGGGAGAGGAATTTTGGTGAAGTGGATGTAGGGATAGAGATGAAATTTGGTAAGAGCTGCTAGGTTTTCTTCAAAACCTTAACCCTAAAAAATACATCTTAATGTATTTATAGGGAGAGAAAGAGATGGGCTTAACCCATGGGCTTAATTTAACAAATCTGATTGGGCTTAATGTATTTCCATGGCTTCCTCAATGAAACATTGCTGCAATGGTGGCATCCTCAATGAAATATTCTTGCAATGGCCCACCGGGCCACAACTATCGTAATGGTGGACAGCCAAACAACTCCTGGAATTTTATGGCTGCAATGGCCCACCGTGTTGGACTTTTATGGCTTCCTCAATAAAACATTGCTGCAATGGCCCATGGGGCCACCACTGGTGGATAGCCAACCAAAAGATTGAATTTTATATAAGTAGAGTTTTTTTATGGCTTCCTCAATGAAACAATGCTGCAATGGTTATTTTTTTATATATATGTAATTTCTATATTTTTACAAATATTTCTCGACGATCTAACCGTATGGATGTCAAGATATATCTAATTAAATGATATTACCAAATTTTCAAAAAATAAAAAATTAATTTGGTTGGAGATCTTAATAGAACATTACTATATTGTCTAGTACTCGTAACTAGTGCTTCGTCCCAGACTATTGTTTCTATATTTTTAAAAATATTTCTCGACGATCCAACCGTACGGATGTCAATATATATCTAATTAAATGATATTCCCAAATTTTAAAAAAATAAAAAATTAATTTGGTTGGAGATCTTAGTAGAACATTACTATATTGTCTAGTACTCGTAACTAGTGCTTTGTCCCAAACTATTGTTTCTATATTTTTAAAAATATTTCTCGACGATACAACCGTACGGATGTCAAGATATATCCAATTAAATGATATTCCCAAATTTTAAAAAAATAAAAAATTAAAAATATAAATTAAAAATATTGTATGCCTAATCGGTTAAATTAAATTTTAAGAATAAGGATCCTAATATACACACCAGGATACTTTTCCTTTTTTAGAGATAATAAGTGCATTTTACTGATTAGCTAATTACTTACTTTTCTGAATTATTACAATGCAAAATATTTGATAATTAAATATTTGAATCAATCTAAAATGATAATTGTTTGTGGTTCAACAATAACAATTAGAAAATTTTTATTGTGATGCCTTGTTTAACGAAAGGAAAATGCTAAAAATCCCAATTTTTTTTTAAATGCTAACGTGTCACATATATATTAATAAAAAATTAGAATTTGGTAAAAAATCAAAATTTTCCATGTCATGATACATCATTTAATAAAAAATGGAGTGAGTGAGAGTATACGATTGATTGACAATGAAGTTGAGAAGAGGGATGTAATTTTGCTTCTTTTGGATGAAGGATTTATAATATAAATAGATTTCTCATTATTTGATTAATAGTTTATTCGAATTTTCATAAAAGTAGATATTTACAAAAGAAGCATGTACTTCATACATAAATTATTTTTTGGTCGAAACTCGAAAGGGCATGTAAACTGAAAAATAAAACCATCGAATTAAAGGAGTGGAATTGCTTCAAGTTCGGGAAAAATAAAAGCTTGGATGGGAGCCAAGCTTCCTCAATGAAACATTGCTACAGGTCAATGGTTTTATTTTTCAGTTTACATGCCCTTTCGAGTTTCGACCAAAAAATATTTTATGTATGAAGTACATGCTTCTTTTGTAAATATCTAATTTTATGAAAATTCGAATAAACTATTAGTCAAATAATGAGAAATCTATTTATATTATAAATCCTTCATCCAAAAAAGCAAAATTACACCCCTCTTCTCAACTTCATTGTCAATCAATCGTATACTCTCACTCACTCCATTTTTTATTAAAAGATGTATCATGACATGGAAAATTTTGATTTTTTACCAAATTCTAATTTTTTATTAATATAGTCTGGGACAAAGCACTAGTTACGAGTACTAGACAATATAGTAATGTTCTACTAAGATCTCCAACCAAATTATTTTTTTATTTTTTTAAATTTGGGAATATCATTTAATTAGATATATATTGACATCCGTACGGTTGGATCGTGGAGAAATATTTTTAAAAATATAGAAACAATAGTCTGGGACGAAGCACTAGTTACGAGTACTAGACAATATAGTAATGTTCTATTAAGATCTCCAATCAAATTAATTTTTTATTTTTTGAAAATTTGGTAATATCATTTAATTAGATATATCTTGACATCCATACGGTTGGATCGTCGAGAAATATTTGTAAAAATATAGAAATTACATATATAAAAAAATAACCATTGCAGCATTGTTTCATTGGGGAAACCATAAAAAACTCTACTTATATAAAATTCAAGCTTTTGGTTGGCTATCCACCAGTGGTGGCCCTGTGGGCCATTGAAGGCAGAAAAGTCCAGCAGTTGTTTGGCCGTCCACCATTACGACAGTTGTGGCCCGGTGGGTCATTGCAGCAATGTTTCATTGAGGAAGCCACCAAGGGTAAATCTGACATTTTATCTTCGGGGGACTTCCTCAATGGTTCATTGCTGAAGTGATTAATCTCCTCCGTTCCTTTCTACAATAAATGGCTGTGATTTGTTGGTTGTGTAAAAATTTTATACACCCTTGGCTCTGGATTGAACCCCATATATATATATATATATATATATATATATATATAAATGCACCCCTTATGCATCAATTTTATGAAATGATCCATAGAGGCATGTACGGGCTTAGCAACCTTTAATTGCAGCTTCAATTTGTCAAAATCTTCGTCAGTCACGATTGGATTTCCTGATACATAAGCCATGGAAGCTTCCAAGAATTTCTGCTCATCAGAGCCTGCATTTAAGGTTACGGTATGTTGATGACCATAGTGAAGAAGGGAAGAAAACATAGATGCCTAGAAAGATATCGAAGTAAATCGTACTTAGCATAATAAACAGTTATTTAAAGTGTGAGGATTTATGCAGATATATGTTCTTAACTTTTTGAAAGTACAATACCTTTTTATTTTAAAACTATATACACTTCTAGGAATATGAAAGTGCTAAAACTATATACACTTCTAGGAATATAATGTCCCTCATTATTTTTTAAAAAAAAAAATTTGATAAATTTATATAGATAAATAAACAGTAGTCATGACTCGGGAGAGACTATATCTAATATATGTGGTGAAACATAGAAAGTAAAAAACAAGTCTCCCCCTCCTTTATTTATACAGACTTGAGAGTTTCACACGCACAAAAATAAAACACGGACGTATTTTCCAAGTTCCAACACATCTCCCCCTCCTTTATTCCTATTATATTAATTCATATGCTTAAAATGCCCGAGAGACATACATGTTAAATTTCCAACATCTGTTAAATATGTAATGCTTAGGTTTGTTTGTTAATTGTTTAATTGCAGCTGCAGCTAAGGTAAGCCATCCAAATGGAACGATTTTTTAAAAGATTAAGACCAGAGCCGGAGGAAGTGCAGTGGCACCATCTGATTCTGCAGAGCCTTCATCAATTCCGGTTAACCAACAATTTGTCTTGGAGAAGTTGGCATGGTGACAAGTGACAAAATAAAGGCTCAGACAATTGTCTATTTGTTGGAATCATTTCAGTTTGTGTAACTCACTTGATGATCACTATTTTTGGCTTCACCAATGATCTAAATGTTGCTTTGCAGGGGAAGGATCAAGATTTAGTCAATGCTATGTCACTAGTTCAGTTGACAAAATCTAAACTACAAAATTTGAGAGATTGTGGTTGGCATTCGCTTATGGAGAAGGCATCTTCATTTTGTGAAAAACATGGCATTGCAATCCCGGACATGAAAGACATGTATTCTTCGTGCGGTCGTTCAAAGCGTTCGAAGACTCATGTGTCAAATAAGCATCACTTTCGGATTGAGGTGTTTCTAAAGGTACTTGATCAACAACTCCTTGAGCTAAACAATCGTTTTGATGAGATTAAAAAGAAAAAATAGAATGAAGAAGAATTGGTATTGTTTTATTATGTGATCTGCAATACTCTATTACAAGGGAAAACAAGGATTATATATACTACAGTGTACATGAATCAAGGCCCTTAATACTAGTAATCTAGATCCTTGGTAACAGAAATCTCAATCTTAATCCTTAAATGATACAAACTAATCATCAAACAAATCATATGATTGAAGTTTCCTTTATCAACTAAGCTACCACTCATGTAAGGAAGTTGTTGCTTTTAGGAGTCCTTGACACCAGCATATTCCATATAATGATAAGCATATTCAGCCTTATTTCTCCGATTAACTCCTTATAACTCCTAATGCTCACAGGTTGCTAATACCCCCCCCCCCCGCAAACTGAGCCGAGGTTGAAGGCACAGTTTGGTGCGGAAGTGAGCTAGTTTAGCTTTTGGAACTGATTTGGTAAAGAGATCAGCAACCTGTTTAGTTGTAGGAATATATCTAGTGACAAGTAGCCCAAGAGCAACGCATTCTCGTACAAAGTGGTAGTCTAGTTCGATATGTTTACTTCTAGCATGGAAGACTGGATTAATCGTCATGTATAGAGCACTGATGTTATCGTAATATAGATTTGGTGGTGATGGAAGCGAAATATTAAGGTCTTTAAGAATATAAGTCAGCCAAGTAAGTTCAGCAGCAGTGTTAGCCATTGCACGGTATTCCGCTTCAGTACTAGATCGTGAGATAGTGTGTTGCTTCTTACCACACCATGAAATGAGATTCGAGCCTAGAAAAACACAATAGCCAGAAAACGTAAGTGTAGCATTCGAAGTGAGATGCAGACTCATGGATAGTGTGCTTTTAAGATAGCGTAGAATGCGGTGAACCAAATTTCAAGTGAACAACAGAAAGGTCATGCATGAACTGTGAAACATAATTGACACTATACGAAAGATCAGGTCGTGTAAATGTGAGGTACTGGAGAGCTCCCACAATTCCACGGTACATACTAGGATCCACATGAGGAGTTGCATTTTCTAGAGATTTGAGCTTGACATCAAGAGAAGTAGACATAGGTTTACAATCAAGCATTTTGGAGCGCTCAAGAATGGTAAGTGCATAATGCGCTTGTGACAGCTGAAGTCCTTTGGATGTAGCCAAGATTTCAATTCCAAGGAAATGGTGAATTGGTTCGAGATCCTTAATAGAGAACTCATGACTCAATGTTTGAATATATGACTGAACAAGCATCATTGAAGAACCTGTAATTAACATATCGTCAACGTATACAAGTAAAATAAGTGTCCGCTTGTGCAGAATGACGAAAAAAAAAAGACGGATCAGCAAGACTACAGAAAAAATCACAAGATATAAGAATTTCTTATATCTTGGCGATTGTTTAAGCCCATATATAGAACGTTGAAGCTTACATACATGATTTGGAAACTGTAAATCAGCCATACATGGGGGTTGTTCCATGTATATATCATCAGTAATATAGCCATGCAAAAAAGCATTTTTGACGTCGAGCTGTCGAATAGGCCAATGATTTACAAGGGCAACAGTTAAAACAGTAGGTATAGTACCTGGGCGTACAAAAGGAGAAAATGTCTCTGTGTAATCAAGTCCACCAATCTGATGATACCCTTTTGCGACCAAACGAGCTTTAAGACGGTCTAAGGAACCATCAGGCTTAAGTTTTGTCTTAAATACCCACCTCGAGCCAATAACATGCATGTCGGGAGTACGAGGAATAAGTGTCCATGTTTTAGCTTGATGAAGGGCAGCAAGTTCATCAAGCATTGCAAGTTTTTATCCTGGGTCTGACAACGCTGATTTAGTTGTCTTGGGTTCGCGTGGTATACTTTGATAGGAATCAACTGTTAAGGAATATTTAGGATTGGGCTTATAAATTCCTTTTTGAGACCGAGTAGTCATAGGATGATGAACAACTGTGGGTTCTGGCTCTAATGGGTCAGAAGAAGACTCAAGATCAGAAGTAGTATCTATAGTCTAAGATGTTGTTGTGCCGTTATTACCAGATGTTGTGGACAAGTCTGAAGGAGGGGTGGGTGGCTCCAAAGGATCATGATGGGGATTTGTTACAACAGTTGGTACTGGAATATTGCAGTTGGTTGTTGAAGTAGACTCATGTAGACAAGCACCTAGATCAAGAGAAACACTTGTAGGCAACCAAGAATCAAAAATTGAATGGACATGAGAAGATGAACTAGAGTCATTAGATGATTTAAATGGGAAACTAGTTTCATCAAATTCCACATGACGAGAAATAATGAACTTGCTGCTAGGAGGATGAAAGCACTTATAACCTTTGTACTTGTCACTATAACCTGCAAATACACATAAAACAGATTTAGGATCAAATTTATTATGTTTGGTATCCCATGTGTACGGAAAACATTTAGAGCCAAAAACTCAAAGATATGTATAATCAGGATGAGTGTTGTGTAACATGAAATAAGGAGTCTCAAATTCTAATTATGAGGAAGGCAATCGATTTAGAAGAAAAACAGTAGTGGTGAATGCTTCGACCCAAAGATATAATGGTGCACGATTATGAAACAACATTGTCATACCTAGTTCGCGAATAATATGATGCCTCTGCTCTACCATACCTGTTTGCTCTGGAGTGTATGGACATGAATTTGATGAACAATTCCTGTAGCAAGAAAGTGAGACGATAATTGAGAATTAACAAATTCTCCTCCACCATCAGAATGGAATACTTTTATTTTTTTGTTGAATTGGCGCTCAACATATTGCTCAAAAGCTAAATAGGCTACAAAAAAATCAGATTTATTTTTTAAAGGAATAATCCAAGTATACTTGGTTAAATCATCCACTAAGCATGCATAAAATCGAAACTTGTTAATAGATTGAACTGGCGCAGGACCCCATAAGTCACAATGTATCTCATCAAAACTACTACAACTGGAATTTTGAGATGGACTAAATGGTAGTTTACTTAATTTTCCTAATTGACAACTATCACAAAAGTTGTCTCCTTTTGAAGAACCCACGACTTCAATCAGTCCTTTATTCTTTAATCGCTGAACTGCAGAAAATTTAGAATGGCCTAAACGTTGATGCTAGATGTCCGGACTGCCAGATTTAAATCGATAAGAAAAATATACTTCTGGCTCATTGGATAAAACATAGAGATTACCCTTCCGTTTCCCTGTTATGAGTAAATGACCTGTTGCTCGTTCCTTAACCCAAAAATTATTGTTAGAAAACTCACAATTAACAGGAAATTGAGAAGTGAGTTGACTTACAGAAAGTAAATTTTTCTTTAAACTTGGTACAAGAAGAACATCACGGAGAGGTAAGTTTTTATTTTTTGGTTTAATGAAAGAATTTCCAATACCTGTTATTGGTAAAGAGGAACCATCTCCAATGATGATGGAATCAGTTCCATTATATTTATTAATATCTGTTAACATACCTTGTTGCCCAGTCATGTGATTCGATGCTCCAGTATCCGAATTCCATTCTGTGTCAATGATAGAGTTATCAAGTGTAAGTGCTGCCAGAGCTTGCGGAAGTTCATTGTTCTGATTTGTTTTATTTGGTATCCACCAACAAATTTTTGCAATATGACCTGGTTTGTTGCAGTATTGACATATTGCGTCACGATACAAATCACTTTCTGTTGTAGTCATTCGTCGTTCTCCTGGTGGTGGTGGCTTGCGTTGTGTGTTAAGATTGCTTGTGTAACCCTGTGAGTGACCATGAAATTTTTGTGCTTGAAATCCTTGTCCTGTAGAGTTAAATGTTTTTTTCTGTGGTGCATGACTTGAAAGGCATATGAATCAGCCTATTTGTAGTTCGAGGATCCTAATCAACTTAAACCAAATTGTAATAAGTAAATATCCGTATGATCTGTCACAGGAATCTCAGGAAACAATATCTGTTAGAAGAAAGAAGGAAGTCAATCTATAGTTTTGATGTTTCACACTGGAAGACGTATCAGGTATCTGATCAAGCCTCAGTATAACATTTAAGTGAATGGATTCATTTACAGTGACAGAGATTTTTCGAGTGATAGATTGAAAATCAATCAAAGTACAAGAAAATTGAGAGAAGAAATAAACCACAGCTTAAAGTCAGAAGTGAAGAAGCATCATTGAAGTTAGTCGTTCATGAACCAGACAGTACATCGAATGTCAACATAAGTCAGTGGTAATTCTTTATTATTTTCCGTGGTTTGGAAGAATTAAATTAATTAGTTATTGATTTAATTTAATTTGTTTTTAGTGGATACAAATCATTTAATCGATTTAATTAATGAATTAATTCTAATAGAATTAATTTATTTATTAAGTTAATTATTGTATCAATTAATCATGAATTAGTTAATCATTAATTAATTAAAAGGATCAATATGACTTAATTAAATGCTGAATAGATTATGTCTTAACTAAGTTTGGTTAGGTATGACTTAAATTAAGTCATACCGGCATGACTTAAGTCTAAGTCATACCGAGCAGAAGAATTAGGTCATACCGACTGCTGCAAGGAATTAAGTCTTACCGACCTCAAAGCTGCTAGGTCATACCAAGGGAATTAAGTCATACCGAAGCAAGATATTTCTGAAAAGGTGTTAGGTCATACCGACAAAAGTGTTTAGGTCATACCGACCACACTGTTGAAGATTACGTCATACCGACACATTTTCTAAGTCATACCGACAGAAAATAAGTCATATCTAAGGTTTAATTATGTCTTGGAGCAAGATTAAGTCATGCTGACAGCTGATTTAATAGGTCTTGAAGCAGTTTAAGTCATATCTAATGAGTACAGACCTATATAACACAGCAGAAGCAGCAGAATGAAAAAAAGACTAGAACACAGCAAATTCCTGGAAATACACGGCAACTTTCTCTCCCAAATATCAAGAACACCAAGAACAAATTAATTCACATAAATTCAAGTTCATCATCTTTGTAATATTCTATCCGATAGAAATTATCTACTTGTGATTCTTGTATTACTAGCGAATTAAGTTTCCTAGTACTTATCTTGAGATTTATTAACAAAATTAGAAAAGTTCATGTCGAATTTTCTAATTAGTTATTAAACACTTGATAATAGTTTGGATTGATTTTGTAACACCACATCAAGTTAATATATAGTTATATTCAACTTGAAATCCGTGTCAACTTATTCCGCACAAAATATTCGTTTAAGTGAAAATTATTTAACGAATAAATTTTGAGAAATTGATATAGATTGTATTCAACCCCCCCTTCTACAATCATAGTGGACCTAACATGACTTGTAGGGGGGAAGATGTTGTTTTCGTTTCTGGACTTGTGGCTCTGAGTATATTTCTGTTGTTGCCCATAAAAGGAAAGATGTGGAGTGAGTGACTGAAGAGAGGCATCGGATTGATTCAAGAAAATTTTTTTGACGATAATCCAAACTCTGCAGTTGTGAAATTACTTCTGGGTAGGTGGCCATTGGAGGTTTCAGCATTGTTGTGGTGAATGTTTCATATTGTGGGCTAAGGCTTGTGAGAAGACAAAACACCTTTTCTATTTCGGGGACAGGCTTGCCAATAGGAGTGAGATTATCACATAAACCTTTGAAGATGCGTATATGCTCACCAATACTCTTTTGTTCATCCTAACGCAGATAAGTAAGTTGTTGTCGAAGTGTAAACTCTCGCTCCTGAGAGTCTTGCGCGTATGCTTCTTTGTGGGCATTCCAAACAGCAAATGATGTATCCAATCCAATAACGAGTCCAAGAGATTCTTCGGACAGAGTTCCTATAATCCAACCCCTGAGTAGGCGGTCAGATTTTTGCCAGGAAATAAATTCTTTGGTTACTGTTGAAGATGTGTTTTCTTTGTTTGGGGTCTGTGGATTTTGATTGTTTGTGATTTCTGAGTTTTGAGGAGAAAATTTTGGTGGAATAAGAGATTCATTGGTGAGATGGTGAACAAGATCTTGGCTTTCAGCTAAACCTAAAACCTGTTCTATCCATAATGGATAGTTGGATGGCCCGAGTTTTAGTGTGACAATGTTTTCGACATTCAAAGATAGAGAATTCATGTTTGTAATGTAAAGCAGCGAAAAGAATTGCTCCTGCTTTGATATAAAGAGAAAAAATAGAATGAAGAAGAATTGATATTGTTTTATTATATGATCTGTAATACTTTATTACAAGGGTGAACAAGGATTATATATACTACAGTGTACATGAATCAAGGTCCTTAATACTAGTAATCTAGATCTTTGATAACAGAAATCTCAATCTTAATCCTTAAATGATACAAACTAATCATCAAACAAATCACATGATTGAAATTTCCTTTATCAACTAAGCTACCACTCATGTAAGGAAGTTGTTGCTTTTAAGAGTCCTTGACACCAGCATATTCCATATAATGATGAGCATATTCAGCCTTATTTATCCGATTAACTCCCTATAACTCCTAATGCTCACAGGTTGCTAATAATTAATACTGAATTGCTTATTTGTATGGCTTCATTAAGTCCAAGGAATTCATTTTGATCTTTTGAAAAAGAGAAGATTATGAGGCTCGCTACACTTTATCCTCTTGATTTCTCACAACATGATTTGATAGCTTTGGACTTTAAACTTTACATGTTCATTCATGATATGCAAATGGATAACAGATTTTCTAACTTGACAGAACTTGGTGAGTTATGTTTGAAACTTGTAGAAACAAGGAAGCATCTTACTTGGCCTTATGTTTATTTGTTGTTGAAATTAGCATTGACTCTTCCTGTGGCAACTGCAAGTGTTGAAAGATCATTTTCAGTGATGAAGCATGTCAAGAGCTATGTCCGTAATAGTATGGGGATGAGTTGCTTAATGATTGTTTAATATGTTTTATAGAGAGAGATTTAGCTTCTAATATTAGTAATGATGCTATAGTACATCGTTTTCAGTCGATGAAAACTCGTTGGGTAAAAGTGTAAGAGACTATAACTCATTTGATAATTTATTGCATTTTGCTTGTTGAATTTTTTTTTTAACTTGTACGTTGTACCCCCATTTTTAAATTCCTGGATTCGCCCCTGATATATATAAATCTTAATGTAATTTGAGCGGTGGAACATGCATTTTGGCAGGCAACATACAGTTAACCGATTAACATACTAACTTTAATAACAAGATAAGAGATGGTTAGAATATCCTAAAAATCCTATGATTAGCAGACAATTATTTACTTTCTATGCTATCTGGAATTCCAGAATTGAAAATACACATACTGACAATTCATGTTGTTTCAATAACAGATAGGAAGCAAATTGAATATGGATACAATACTTGTAGTGCTTGCAGAAATTCTTGTTCCATTTCCCCTATTGATTTCTTCTTTTTCTCTAAGCTACAATAGGGCAATATCTTACTGTCTTCGATCTAATCTTCCTTGACCTGGCCTGCACGGACAGAGGGGTCTGAAATGGATGTATGTGTAAATGATATCGCAAACAGTATGTTCAAATATTCGAATTTGTCCAAAACTTTGGATGGCTTGTTCTTACATATTTCAAAAAAGTGCATAATTTTTCAAAATATTTTTAAAATCATCAATATATTTCCGCAAGGCCCTGATTCTAAAGGAAACATATCAACAACCTCGTGTAGAATATGTACTACTATGTGCATTTTACTTTCTCATATAGTGTCTAGGACTGGGAGGTCACAAGGGGTATGTTCAGTGGCGTAAGCTCTAAGGCCAACATTTCATGGTGTTAGAATATGCTTTAGGACTGAAAAATAAATGTTATTATGTGTTAAATTGTTATTTAAGTTTTAGGAATCAGTTATGCAGTTTGTATTAGCAGTTGTACAGTTAGGCAGTTGTGCAGTTGTAGGCATGTTATTAGGAGAAGTTATTTTCTCTGAAGTTTAAAAAGGTTGTAATCTGTTCTACAGTTAATGTATAAGATCTGTGTTTTTTCTCTTTCATTTTTAAATAACTTACAATTGGTATCAAAACCCTCTTCTTAAGGGACCTGTGATTAAAATTTTTATCATTTTTAATGCTTTCATGGATCCAGAAACTCCATTTACTGCACTAGCTAGCACCACCAGTTTTTAATGGTGAAGGTTATCATGGTCGGGTACCAAGAATGAAGGCTCATCTAGATGCAAATGACTTGTGGGAAGCAGTGGAGGAGGACTACGAAGTTCCTAAATTATCTGGTAATCCAATCATGATTAAAACTTCATCGCGTGATAAAGAAGAACAGTTGTTCGTGGCATCGTGTGATGCAAACATCAGCCAAGGTAAATCATGGCTAGTGGATAAGGCTCAAGTTGTGGATCAAGAGGAAGAAGAGTTGTTGTTCGTGGCATCGAATCAAGAGGAAGAAAAGTTATTCGTGTCACCGTATTATGAAAAAATCAGACACATTGAAACATGGCTAGTGGATAGTGGTTTGTAAAAATCACATGACAAATAATGTTGAACTCTTCGAAGAAATTGATCGAAAGTCAATTTCAAAGGTACGAGTTGGAAATGAACAATATATCTCTGTGAAAGGTAAAGGTTCCATTGCAATTGAAACTATCTCGGGAATAAAAAATATTACTGATGTGATGTATGTTCCTAAAATTGATAAAAATTTGTTGAGTATTGGACAATTATTCGAGAATGGTTTTGAAGTGCATTTTGAGGGCAAGACTTGCGTGATTAGAGATGCAAATGGACTTGAATTGTTTTCTGCTAAGATGTCAAGAAAAAGCTTTCAACTTGATCTCATGGACAAAGATCAGATTGCATAGCAAGCCTCTGTGAAGACTACTGATCTCAGGAAAAAGATTGGTGTTTGCAGCTCCTAAAGCAAGGTGGAGAATTAGAATATGCTTTAGGACTGAAAAATAAATGTTATTATGTGCTAAATTGTTATTTAAGTTTTAGGAATAAGTTATGCAGTTTGTATAAGCAGTTGTGCAATTAGGCAGTTGTGTAGTTGTAGCCATGTTATTAGGAGAAGTTATTTTCTCTGAAGTTTAAAAAGGTTGTAATCTATTCTGCAGTTAATGTAAAAGATCTGTGTTTTTTCTCTTTCATTTTTAAATAACTTACACATGGCATTCCCGAATTTCCGGTAAATACTAATTAGATACATTTTTTGGCCAATCAATCAATATCAAATTCGCCCCTCTGAAAGTTTACAAATGCAATTCCACTCACCATCGACAATTTTGAAAATGACATGTACACTCAACAATATTATGACTCCATCGCTGACTATGTTTGGTTGGTTATGCCCCTAGCTGAACATAAAAACCTCTATTGTTTTTCATATAATGTCTCCTTCCCACCTTTTCGGAGGCATGGTAGACTAAATAGGATCAAATATACAACATATTTAAAATGCAAAAGTGCAAGAGTTCCCAAATTTGTTTACTTAAATTTACCAAAAATAAGGTGAATAACATACCATGTAGTATCATACATGATCCTAGCATATATAAACATAGTTCAAGAACATTTGGAACTAAAAAAAAGAACAAACAGACAAACCTGGCTGATCAGCAGTAGCCTTAGACCATCTCCAATGCAAGCCCGAGTGTTGTGCTCGAAGATGTGTCCTGGATCCGGTTTTACTTTTCTGCTTTGAAGCAAAAGTGGGACTTGGCTAGAGCCTAAGTTGGTGGCCAGGACAACTAAAATAGCTTTTACATTTTTATTTGTTTTTTAAAGTAGCTTTTACATTTTTATTTGTTTTTTAGTGTAACTTTATTGTGACTGTACTGTTGCTATTGTCTTTCTTTTTATTGTGTCTCTTTTTTTTTTGTACAGTGCTTCTGAAACAATAACCTTAATATTAACGTTAATATAAACGTTCCAAATTATCTCATAATTATAGTTAATTTATTTAATATGTAATGTTTTTAATTTTATGTTTTTTGTGTTCTTGTAATGTGTTTTTTTATTAATTATTTTAATAAAATTTTAAGTTTTCTACGTTTTTTATTTTTATTTTAAATTTTTGTTTACAATCTAAATTATATTATTATAATCTAATAATATATATATATATATATATATATATATATATTTGAAATCCCGACCACCCGTAACTTCAACTTACGGTGCCAGCCGTAACTTCAAGTTACGGGCACCCATAACTTCAAGTTATGGTGGCCAGTGACTTGGGTTTTGGGTTCTGCATTGGAGCAACTTGGACAACTTTTTAACAAAACCAAGTTTTGCTGTTGTGGCACAAGAATGGGACCCAAAAAACTGGACTTGGACTCATGCATTGCTGATGATATTATGTTGTATTTTGTTGGGTGAATCAAATTAGAGGGAATGAAATGCAATTTGAATAAGAAAATATTTAAATATTTAAAAATTTCATTCCTTCATTCCATTCCTAACCACCTAAGTTAAAGTTTATACACACCAACTTGAAAAGGAATGATCCATTCTCCCTCCAACCTATTTTCCTCCCAAATCCTATCCTACAAAATTTGCACCCACTCATTGTTTTAGATCTTACCTCTCATGTTCATTGTGTTCCTTTAATTTCTATTCATTCCATTTCATTCCATTCTCCCCGACCAAACACAACCTTAGGGGAAAGTACAATGAAAATGCGGGAAGTGGACAGGGGTTGTCTACTAAGGGAGTGAAATGACTGATAAGCCCTTGAAGAAGGTACACAAATGAAGGGTGTACGGAAAGGGGCAGTAAAGAATTTAGGGGTAGTTATGGTAAATGCCAATCTTCTGGTAGCAGCCATTTTTGGTGTTTAAGATGTTGTGTTAATATTGATACTGGTGGTGAATAAAGAAAAGGAGTGTCTAGGTTTTGTTTTACAAATTATTATTAATGGGAAATATTTAAAGATAAGGCTAGTTTCATTTTGTGTGAAGTGAAATTTCAGAACAAAATTTCTAGCTTTCATATCTTGTTTTCTTCAATAAACTTCCCAATTTATTTGGGTTTCAATAAGTTTCCAATTTATTTGGGTTGTGTTAGTCTCTCCTTGTGAGAGTTGGGTTTTTGTTTTGATTGGGTTTTGGTGTTTTTCATGACCGAGGTTATAGATCGGCAAGATTTTCATGATTTTGATTCAGAGATGAAGGTTCTTATGGGATCGCATCCATGGTCGATAGCTCAAACAGGATTAGATCCAGATGGAGGTCACAACAAAGCGAGTACATATAAATCTCCAGATGGATACGGTAAAGAAGGTACTTGTAAATATATCATCTTCAACAAATCGCGTGATTATATCTCGAAGAATGGATTAATCAGCTATTGTTTCTGTTTACGTTTGATTCGACACGACTATGTTTGTAGATGTCGTATGACTTATCATTAATGAATTAAGTTTTACTCAAAAAAAAACAAAAAAAATTATTCCAGGTCAGCAACAGAAAATCTAGGACAATGTCCACGTGACAATGTCGTCACCTGGTGTTTCTCTCTCTTGCTTTCTTCTTTCACACGTGTGTTTCCTCAGTTCTTTGTGTGCTAATCCCATGTTACTTGTGCTCCTTCCTCTAGGCACACATATTATTATTTTTATTTAATGTTAATTATTTGGCTACATTCTTGTAGATAATGATAATAGAACTTAGGTCCCATTTTGGAAATCTTATTTTTCAGAAATAAGTTACTTATTTTGAAAAAAGTACGTAAATATATATACTTCTTTCTAAAATAAGTAACTTATTCTTACAAGATAACGAATGTTAAACTTCCCATACACATTTTTTCTAAAAAAAATATTTATATATTAAATTTTTTCATTATAAGTAACTTATAAACTACTTATAAAAGGGCCAAACGGTGCCTTAATTGGGGAGGCACCATTCATTATTTAATCAAATATTTGAGTTTTAATCATAGCGATAGATTGAATTATTAATTAAATATATTTATTTGAAAAAATATAATAATATTTAATTCATAAGATAATCTTCTTTCCCTTTTCACAAACGAAAATCATGACAGAGTGGGACCATTGGTTGTAATTATGGCCTAAGCATGTGACCGGTAATAGGTATTGTGGTGTTTTTAGGAAAAACATGGTGAGGATTAACTGGAGTTTGGTTCAGATTTGGGTTGTAATTAAGTTTCACTTTCTGTCTCTCTGGCCATAGCAGTTTGTATGTATTTTATCATTGAAAATAAATGAGATTTCATAAAAGAGGTGATGGATCAAACCTACTATGATATCATAAAGATGTTTTAGGAACGATAATGAAGTAGAAGATCACTTCTTATTACTTCACTACTAATTACAAAACTCTGAAGAGTTATTTATATAGGCTGATGAGATAGACCTCTTCTATCTCTTAAATCCTCCATCCTTCCATCATCCCACTTTCAGCCCTCCACCTTCGCATCTAACCCCCTCTTTCTTGTTTTTCATTCATTTTTATTCAATAAAACCATTTGAGTTTTCTCAGATCTGTAAAGGTCTGTAGCTCGAATCTTCAAATAAAAATCATCCTTAGACTCTAAATCTCCGGCTAATCATCATACCAAAATTTGGTGTCATTCCGAGATTTTTGAATTTTTGGGTTTTTCCGTCTCACTTTTTAGCGTGGTATCGCTCTGTGTGCAATTGTTAGCCGTTTTGTCGTTTGTTGTTTCGTTTTGTGCAATTTATCTCTATGTTTGTTCTTTTGAAAATGATTTACAAAATGTTTTTGGGATCCGGAAAGCTCGCATCGGTTCTGGAGTAGTGAAGATTATTGCGAAAGCTCACCTTTCACAACCAAATATTGTTCATCCTATGTGGGCTTCCACTTTCGGCATGTCTATAGCTGGTATCCGGTATGTAGATAGCTAGGGTGCTGAGATTAATGAGCACTGGTCTAACAATGGTTTTTACCGTGCGAAGGTCAATTGTGATATTACTGCTTTCAGGGATGTAGTTGTTTGGATTGTTCGAGAATCTATTGTAATCATTTTTTATGTCAAGAATATGTTAAATATTCATCTTATAAAACGATCTGAAAACAAAGCGGCTATTTGTTTAGTTCATTTTTTGTTTCACAATCAGATTGTAGTTGACATTTCGGGGATTTGTCCCGGCTGGGTTCAATTGTTTTAATGAAGTTTTCTCCTTTCGTCAAAAAAAACAAAAAAAGAAATCCTCCAGGAAATCAGGAATAAATCTTCTACAGTCCTAATTGATCTTCTCCAGGTCAGAAGATCATGTTCAACTCGTATCAATTGTAACTACTAAGAATGTAGTTGTAATTAGCACTAGATCATACATATCTTTCTACAACTATCAATTATTTCTTTACTATTCTAAGAAATTGAAAAATACATTTCAGAGGATTTCATAAATTGTTTAACAATATAATTTTTTGTGTATTAAATTAGTAAATTCAAAGCTTAAAAACCAACACAAAAGTAACCTGAAAATCACAAAAAAAAAAAAAAATTAGTGGCGCACACAAAGAGCCATGTACATTGAGAATTAAACGAAAAAATAATGAATAATAAAAAAATAGACGAAGACAAAAGCAAACAGAAGTAAGAAAAGGATTACAAACATGATGATAAAATTTGATCGTTAGAAGCAAGTCAGAAACAATGATTGTATATATATATATATATATAATTTCTATTTCGAAGATGTAAATTTGAATTCTTCTTCCCTACAATTCAAAACCTTTTTAATTTCGAAGATGTTAATGTTGAAAAAGGAAGTTTTGAATTATTTTCTAAAAAATAAGACCTAAAGAAGGAAGTTTTGCATTTAATTATTTAAAATAGAGGAGCCTTATAAAAATAGTTAAATATGATTTGAACGATTTTAGATCTTGTAATATTTTTTAAAAAAATTGAAAATATAAATTTAAGAAAGACATTGAAAAGAAAATATCTATAATAAATTAATGAACACAATAATTTACAAATATAGAAAAATAAATAAACTATATAATTATTTATTATGTCGATTTTGTATCACGTTTTCATAGGCCGACATCCATTGTAATAAATACATATAAGCCGTGTCTCGCGGCGGCCTTGTAATATTTTTTAAAAAATTTCACAATATATACTATTTAAGAAAGAAATCTAAAAGAAGATATCCTTAAATAAATTAGTGAACACAATATTGTACAAATCTGAATATATATATATATATATAGACAACAATATAAACTATATACTTATTTTTTACGTCGATTTTGTATCACATTTTCTTAGGCCGACACCCGTTATAATTAATACATATAGCTAAAAAAACATATTTGATTGAATTAACTAAAAGAAGACGTTGAAATATTATATCATTAACAATGAGAAGATAATAACGATAAATTAATAATTAACAGTAAATAAATAAAAAGAGAATGATAAAAGTTCAAACCTTTTGTGTCAAGTCTCTCAAGTTCTTCTACTTCTCAAACACAAAAAGATCTTCTAATTCTTGTTCACACAATCAAGTTTCTGTACTGAGATCACTAACAAAAAATACAAAATTCAAAGTAAAGAACAACCGATGGTTACTAATAATCCATAATTATTACTAAAATCATAACAAATCAAAGATTTAAAAATAAAACGACGAAAGCGAAAATTAAATCAGTAAACTCAAATTTTAAAAACCAACAAAAAAAAACCTGAAAATCACTAAATAAAAGCCATGTACATTGATAATTAAACAAAATAAGAATGAATAAAAAAATTAAAAGAAAATAGACGAAGACAAAATAAAACAGAGGCAAGAAAGGGTTACAAACATGGTGATAAAATTTTATCATAGCCATGTTTAGTATAATAGGATGAGAATGGTAAATACATAAAATTTTTAATATAATATAATTAGTCTAAAATTTAGGAATGATTTCTGATTGGTCCTAAAATAATTCATAATTTCTGATTGGCTAACTGCATCTAACTATATATCTAGGTAGACTCGGGTATTATAATAAAGGAGTGAATAGATTTTATTTAAAATGGATAAGTAACATATAAATTAAAAATAAATTATTTATTATAAGTAATTTAACTATTTGGATACTTTACTTATAAATAAACAAAATATTTGGTAAATTAATAACAAACCTTAAGAATTTTTATAACAAAAATTTAAGTAATTTAATACAAGGACTTTATATCAAAAATTCAAATTTTGAAAATACATAAATCTAAATACAAATTCTCAATGTACATAATTCTAGCAACAGTAATATTAACATAGAATTTTACTGTTAAACATATTATTATTGAAATTTATAATTAATTATATTGAAATCTTTTACATTTATTTAGTTTGTCCCATTCCAATTGCGGTAGAAGATCTATATATACTTTATATACCAACTTATATAAATCATGCAACGCACAGTTTCTTTTTATATCTATAATTATACTAATTTGTTTTAATTTTATATGTTATTAATTTACATATCCAATTGTTGTTAAAAAAATTGATATATATATATATATATATAAGATTTTACACATTCGATTTAATATTTGCGCTATATCTTAAATTTTTAAAATTTGATTTCGACGATTTTAGAGCCTAAGTGAAATTAATAAAATAATCTTTAATTTAGTGACAGTTTAACAATTATTTTCCAATTAAATCTACACAGAAACAAAAGAGAGAAGCAATTGACGATTTTTACGTTGAAAATTGTATTCCATTTATGAATTATACTTACAATGCATTTTGATTATCAAAATATCCTTGTGATTATTTGAAGAAAGTTCTACTAACAACCAAATACAATTTTAATAATAAGTGTAGGAGGGATTGTTAGATATTGATTCAAGTGATGATAGGATCCGGACTACTGATCAGATACTGATGTTGATGTCATCAGGATTGCAATGTCAGTATTAGGTTATTATCAGGATTGGAAGCTGATCAGGATTACATGAAGATTTACATTAGTCCAGAGATCAAGGAAGATTGATTTATCGGCCCATATTTTATAGGATTGTAGCTATCAGATAGGATATGTTTTGGAAACAGTTGTTAATTGATTTGACATATCTTGTAATTGATAGGGCAGCTGTGTAATGTATATAAACACAGTTTAGGTTTTACTTAATTGTAATCGCTTACACAAGATATCTTTTAACCTAGCAGCTCTCAAGAACATCAGAATTTCTTGAGAGAGTTTGTAACAGTTTTATATCAGAGTTAATAAAGCTGTTATTTGTTCATACTTGTGTTATCATTTCTGCTAAAGTCGAAAATCTTATACAATTGTATTCAACGCCCTTTCTACAATTGTTATTGAAAGGCATATGACTCAGCCTATTTGTAGTTCGAGGATCCTAATCCAATTAAACTAGATTGTAATAAGTAAATAATATCAACTGTCACAGGAATCTCAAAAGATGATAACCGTCAGAAGAAAAATCAACAAGTCAATCTATAGTTTGATGTTTTGCACTGGAAGAAGATTCAGATATCTGATCAGGCCTCAAGGTAGCATTGAAACAAATGGATTCATTTAAGAGACAGAGATTTCTATAAGTGATAAAAAACAATTTCAGTACCGAATGATTGATGAGAGTAAAGAGTATAAAAAGACCACAGTGTTAAAGTCACGATGAAGAACAGAGATTGGAGTTAGTCGTTCATGAACCAGACAGTACATCGAGCGTCAACATCATTCCAATGTATGTTCCTTATCATAATTACGTGGTTTGCAGCAGAGTATTGACTATTAAAGAATTTATATTAATTCTATTTTAATTGATTAAATCAAGTAATTAAGTTAATAAATAAATTAATTCTTTCAGAATTAATATATTTGTTAAAGTGATTATTAGATTAATTAAATAAGAATTAATATGAAAAAGAAATAATTAGTTAAATGATTTTTATAAGTCATTTAATTAATTATACACTGAAAAATATGATGATATAACTATCAAATTGATAGTTATACCGATAGTCATATACAGATTAAAGAAGAGATAGTCATATTCAGTTCAAAGAGGAGATAGTCATATGCAGTTCAATTGGATAGTCATATTTCATTCAAAGTGTAGTAATACCGAATGTTATATTGAAATGGAGAGTAATACCGAATGTCATATTGAGCTGGATAGTTATACCGAAAGTTATATTTAAACTGGACAGTCATATTAAATTCAATTGATAGTCATACCGATTGTCATATTAATGTAAAATGATTGTCATATCAGTTTAAACTAAGTAATATAACTATGGCTGTGTTATTTAAAGAAGCAGAATGCAGAAGAATTGGATCAGTCGAGCATAACACAGAAAATACACACAACAGCCCTTATATTTCTCTCTCAAGCTCAAGAACACCTACAAGTTAAATTCTGTAAATTCAAGTTCATCTCAGTTGTAATATCCTATCCATTGGAACTTATTTACTTGTGATTCTTGTACTACTAGCGAATTAAGTTTCCTAGTTCACAAATTGATATCTTGATTTTTATTAACTAAATTAGCAAAGTTCATGTTGAATTTTCTAATTAGTTATTAATTACTTGATAATCATTTGGACTGATTTTGTAACATCCATCAAGTTAATATATTGTTATATTCAACTTGAAATTTGTGTTATATTATTCCGCACAAAATATTCGTTTAAGTGAAAATTGTTTAACGAATAAATTTCGAGAAAATGGTATAGATTGTATTCAACCCCCCCCTTCTACAATCTTATCGGACCTAACAATTGGTATCAGAGCCTATTGATTGATACACAAATCAAAATCCTATTTTTACTCAATCAAAAATCAAACTCAAATTTTTAACTCTCTTAAAAATTTATCATGTCAGCCAAAGGCAATGTTAAAATTCCTATCTTTAATAAAGATAACTATGACATGTGGAAAAACAAGATGGAGTTATTTCTTGATGTAGCAAATCCAAGATTTTTGTGGGTTTTGAAAAATGGACCAGTAACTCCTATGCAACATGATACTGAAACAATTACAAATGGAATTGTAACAATACCTGCCAAATCCTATCCAAAGGACCCTAAGAACTTTACCTCTGAAGATAAGGAGGAAGCTGGATTGGATAAAAATTTGAGACTCATTCTATTAGATTCCCTAGATGCTGTAATGTATAGCCATGTAAGGAATTATAAAACTGCTAAGCACATCTGGGAAACTATTGAGATCATTAATGAAGGGACTGATGAAGTCAAGGAAAATAGACTTCAAATTTTGACCTCTGAATATGAACACTTTAGAGCTGGCCCTAATGAAGGTATTCAGGAAGTGTTCGAAAGGTATAACAAAATAATCAACAACTTGCAAGTTCATGGCAAGCAATATACTCAGAAGGAGATCAACATGAAGTTTTTACTGACTATGCCTACTCACTTGGAGCATAGAATCACTGCCATCAGAGAATCTAGAGATCTAACTCAGATTGCTCTTGAAAGGCTGTTTGGTGTTCTAAAAACATATGAATTAGAACAAGTACAGCAAAAGGAATTCTATGGCAAAGGCAGAATGGCAAATTCTTCTATAGCCATAGTGGTTGAGGTTCCTAAGGAAGTGGAAACTAAAGTTGTTCAACCTAACAGCTTCAACAAGGAACAAACTGAAGTGGAACATGGCCAAACACCAGCTACTCAGGATGGTGGAGAATTTTACTCACTTGAAGAGCTGGATCAATTGGAAGATGAATCTATGGCAATGATGGTGAGACAATTCAGTAACTTCAGATTCAGAAGAAATCCAAAGTTCAGGTTTAAGTCAAATAACAGATTTCAGAGAGGAGGTTCTTCATCCTCTAGTAACAGGGGAGGTTATAAAACTGGAACTGTTGACAGAAGCAAAATCCGTTGTTTCAATTGTAATGAGTTGGGACATTTTGCTACTGAGTGTCAGAAACCCAAGCAAGCACAGAAGAAAGATTATGCTTCTGAAAAGAAGAAGAGTGGAAGAGCTTATGTAGCTGCTGGTAATTGCTTGAATAATGCACAAAAAGGGTACGAGAGAATAAGTCTTGTTAACACTAACCTTGAAAATGAAATGTTAGATTTAAAAAAGGTGCAGATTAATCAAGATAAGAATATAGAAGAAATAGCTCGACTTAATTACAGAGATAAGTCATTAGGAGAATACATGGTAAAACAAGTTGATAAGATTGCTGATCAAGATATCAGGATTAAAGAACTGGAAACACAGATTAGAGCTTGTTATAATACTGTTAAAGTTTCTAAAGAGTTCTTCAACAAACAAGCAGTAGAACGAACTGTAGGAATACGATTTGATTACAGTCAAGTTGTTGGTTCTTTGAGTAATCATTCTCCTAATCCTATTTCAGCTAAAGAAAGAGGTATACCACATATTCTTTCTATGGTTATACAAGAAGAAATGAGAAATGAGGATAGTGCAAATGGCACAGTCCTTGTTGAGGATAAATGTGTTAAGGATAAAACTATTAAGAACACTAATACAAAGAATGTTTCATCCAAGAAAAATGTCACATTCTTTGTTAAGGCTAAATCAGTTGAGGACAATAACACAACGAATGTTTCATCCAAGAAAGATGTACCTAAAGTACCAGTTAGAGTTGTTGAATCAGCTAGTTCTTCTAAGACTGGATTAGGTAGTAATAAGTTGAAACAGAAAAATACCATGTCTACTATTGATTCTAATCATAAAGTATATGGTATTATCAATTGTATGTCTTGTGCTTTTAACAGTATGCGTGCTTATTTTAATGGTAATTATGCATGTGTTAAACAGAATGCTCCTCGACAGCACATGAACAGGAACAATAATGTTCGATCTAAGACTGCTTTTCCTCCTCAAGTTAGGAGAGAGACATTTGCACCTAAGACTAAACAAAAGGTTACCAAGAATGTCTACCAGGTCAAATGTCCAGTCAATGACACAAGTGTTACTGCTGCGAGAGAAACATGGATACCCAAGATTAAAAAAAAGATTTTCAAATCTGTTTATAAGGTTAAATGTTTATTGACTAAAGTGGTTAAAATTAAAAATGTTGTTTTGCCTGATAAAGGTCAATACTTTAAATACGCAGGACCCAATCAAATTTGGGTCCCGAAGAAGGTTTAATTCATTTGTCATTGCAGGGTATTGAACAGGTTGATCGAGTAACCTGGATCTTGGACAGTGGATGTTCAAGGCATATGACTGGAGACAGAACCCTGCTGATAAATGTGGTGGAGAAGGCCGGCCCAGTAGTTACCTTTGGAGATAACAGCAAAGGTAGAACTGATGGATATGGCAGACTTGAAGCTGGAAATGTTATCATTGATGAAGTTTCTTTTGTGAAAGGACTTGAGCACAATTTGCTCAGTGTCAGTCAATTCTGTGATAAAGGTTATGGAGTTCATTTCAACAAGAAGAATTGTCTAATTTCACATAAGAGACATGAAAAGCCACAACTGACAGGAGTTAGAAAAGGCAATCTGTACGTAGCCAATATGAACTCAGGAAGCACTGAAGAAGTCACTTGCTTCTACACTAAAGCATCTAATGATGAGAGTTGGCTATGGCACAAGAAACTTTCTCATCTTAATTTTAAGACAATGAATTCTCTGGTTAAAAGAGAATTGGTGAGAGGTTTGCCTTCAATGGAATTCACTCAAGAAGGACTGTGTGATGCATGTCAAAAAGGCAAGCTAAAAAGGGCAAGTCACAGGAGCACTGATACATCTTCAATAACTGAACCATTACAATTACTTCATATGGATTTGTTTGGTCCAGTTAATGTGATGTCTATGTCAAGGAAGAGATATGCTCTATTGATTGTTGATGATTTTTCAAAATACACATGGGTTCTGTTTTTGAATTCTAAAGATGAGACTCCACAATTGGTGATTGATCACATTAAATTAATTGAGCGAGATTCTACGTATCCAGTGAGAGCTATAAGATCAGACAATGGAACTGAATTCAAGAATGCAGTTCTAAATGACTTTTGTACTGAGAAGGGTATAACCAGACAATACTCAGCTCCAAGAACTCCTCGGTAAAATGGGGTAGTGGAAAGAAAGAATAGAACCTTGATTGAAGCTGCACGTACTATGCTAAGTGAATCAAGGCTTCCATTGTACTTTTGGGCTGAAGCCATCAATACTGCGTGCTATACCCAGAATCGAACTCTAATCAATAAAAATCAAATGAAGACACCCTATGAAATTATGGTTGATAAGAAACCATCACTCAAATACTTTCATGTATTTGGGGCAAAGTGCTTTGTGCTTAAAGAAGGTGATGATCAAGGTGGTAAATTCGATACCAAAGCATTTGAAGCAATTTTTATTGGTTATTCAATGAGAGCATACAGAGTGTATGTGATTGATGAACAGAAGATGATGGAAATTGTCAATGTAACATTCGATGACACTAAACTCCCTAGTATCCAAACCGAGAATCCATCTGAGAAGCTATCTTTCGATGACATGACAGATACAGATTCAGATGATGATAATGCACCTGAGATTTTTGCTGATGCTAATGACAACAATGATGATCAGGGTAATGGTGATGAAATCAATGATAGTAGTCAAAATTCTCCTGACTCTTCTAAACAATCATCATCTAGTCAACCTGGCAACAACTCAGGGGGAGAAAATGAAGGGTCAACTGGTCACACACAACATCTCAATGAAGATCAAGGCGAAGCATCAAGATCTAATCTTCCCAGACAGATTGTTTGGAATAGAGCTCATCCTTTTGAGTTAATCATTGGTGATCCAGTTGTTGGTGTAAAGACTAGAAGAGCTTTTTAGAATCAATGCAATTATTCAGGGTTTCTATCCGAAATGGAACCTAAGAAAACTGAAGAAGCTCTTTGTGATCCTGATTGGGTGATTGCTATGCAAGATGAACTCAATCAATTTAAACAACAAGAAGTTTGGAAGCTGGTACCCAGACCTACAGACAGACCAGTAGTTGGCACAAGGTGGGTATTCAGAAACAAACTTGATGAAGATGGCATAGTGACGAGAAATAAAGCAAGACTGGTAGCAAAGGGTTACTCCCAATCTGAAGGCATTGATTATGATGAGACCTATGCTCCAGTGGCTAGACTTGAGGCCATAAGAATATTCTTGGCATTCGCAGCATTTTCAAACTTTAAAGTTTATCAAATGGATGTCAAGAGTGCTTTCTTGAATGGCAAGCTAGATGAAGAGGTTTATGTAGAACAGCCTCCTGGTTTTGAAGATCCAGATTTAATTGACTATGTCTACTTCCTTCTCAAGGCTGTCTATGGTCTTAAGCAAGCACCAAGGAAATGGTATGACACTCTCTCTGAATTTTTACTTGAAAATGATTTTGTTAGAGGTGTCATAGACAAAACTCTCTTCACAAAGAAACATAAGAATGATACAATTATAGTCCAAGTCTATGTGGACGATATAATATTCGGGTTTACTAATGATCTTTTGTGCAAGAAATTTGCAAAGTTAATGCAGGGTAAATTTGAAATGAGCATGATGGGTGAGCTGAAGTTCTTTCTTGGATTGCAAATAAATCAAAGGACAGATGGAATATTTATCTGTCAATCCAAGTATGTCAAAGAGCTTCTCAAAAAGTATCAAATGGAGGACTCATCTTCAGCAAGAACACCATCATCTACTGCTGTCAAATTTGGAGCATGTGAAAATTCTGCCAAGGTAGATATCACAAGCTACAGAGGTATGATAGGCTCATTAATTTACCTTACTGCAAGTAGACCTGATATTATGCATGCTACGTGTTTGTGTGCAAGGTTCCAATCGGATCCTAGAGATGTTCATCTCATTGCTGTTAAACGAATTCTGAGATATCTTAAGGGTACGCCTAACTTAGGCATCTGGTACCCTAAAGATTCTGGTTTTAATCTTGTTGGATATACAGATTCAGACTATGCAGGAAGTGTTGTGGATAGAAAAAGCACATCTGGGAGTTGTCAATTCCTAGGTGGTAGACTGGTTTCCTGGTACAGCAAGAAACAACAAACAGTTTCCAACTCAACAGCTGAAGCTGAATATATAGCTGCTGGAAACTGTTGCGCACAGATTTTGTGGATCAGGAATCAGCTGAGAGACTATGGCTTTGTGCTTGATAAAATTCCAATTTTATGTGATAATACAAGTGCCATAGCAATCTCTAACAATCCTGTGCAGCACACAAGGACAAAGCATATTGACATCAGGTATCATTTTATTCGAGAGCATGTCATGAATGGTACCGTGGAGTTATTTTTTGTACCTACGGAAGAACAAACAACAGATATTTTTACTAAGTCTCTTGACGAATCCACATTTACCAGAATTGTTGGTGAATTGGGTATGTTAAATAGTCCTAGTAATTAAACTGGTTAATATCTGAGGTTTGATCTTTAATAATTTACAAGTGATTGATGTGTTAATATTTGTTATTAAAATCACTTGTATAATTATTTTATCAACTTATACTCTTGCTTGTTTCATCTTAAATCATTGTTATTATCTTCTCTATATATTTTTAATTACTTCTTGTGTTTTTAGATTAATTCATTTTCTTTAAAAATATTTTTCTCGAATTTTACAAGCTGTAATTTATGAGAAATCTATTTTTCTTGAAAATGTTATTGTTTTAAATTCAGTTTAATTATTTTTGTTGTTTAAATAAATCATAGTTTCTTTTTGAATAATTTTCTATATGGAAATTGTTTTATTAGAAAATTTATAGATTTATTAATTCATCAGAAATAATTATGTAAATATTTAGTATGTTATTTGATTTTATTTTATTTGATTTGTAGTGTTTGTCCTTTTGTTATTAATGTTTGATTTCGTAAAAGGGACTACATATGATCGTTTTTATAATTTTTATTAGGTTTTATAATTTTAGTGTAAATTAATTTGCTATTTTTTGGCTTGTGTAAATAATTAATTTGATTTTCTTGTTAAAATCTGTTAATATTCAATTTTTAGGTAAGTTATATTAGCTATTTTGTTTAAATATAACTATCGGTATAACAATCCATCTGATTGTTATATTCGAATTTGTCATAGTTATATTAGTTAAAATTAGTGTAATATAACTTAGTAGTAAGATAGTTATAATTTTTTTTTCTGTAAATATAACTGTTATTAGTTAATAGTTATATTGTGTGTGTTTTACTCGAAATATGACTATCGGTATAACTATTGATTTGATTGTCATATTCTGTGTTTTTCGATAGTTATATTAAGATTTATGTGTTATATAACTGTCTAACAAAGATAGTCATATTACGTTTACACGTAATATAACTATCGGTATGACTATCACCCGATAGTCATATCACAGCCGTTTGATACTTAAGAAAATAGTTATATTCAGTAGTTATATTTCTGTTTGTCTTCAAAATTGGCGTGTTAAGTCACCCAATCACTGTCGATACATACACTCAATATATACATATAACTACTGAATTGCTGCCCGATTTTCATCTCAAAACACGATTCTAAGAACATTGCTTGATTACCCAGTCAATTATCATCAAATCAACGGTTTAAATGTAAGATTTGGATCGAGTTTTAGAACTTGGAGTTTGAAACTTTCGGATTTTCGATTTGAATTTCAAGAGGAATGATTGTGATTTTTCAAAATCTAAAAATATACATGTGTTTGTATTGATATCAATATCATTGCCTAAATTTTTCAGAATTTTTGATGAAGAATTCAATTTTTCGAATTTTTAATTATTTATTAATTCGAATTTTGTGAATTAATTAGTTTAATTGTTGAATTTTGCATGTTAAATATAATTGATGTGTTTTGATCAGTGTTTAAGTGTTACAGGGAGTTATCAGAGTTTAGCTGGAAGCAGTCAGAGTTTGCGTAAACTCTGACAGTTGGAAGCTCAACAGAGTTTGTTAAACTCTGTTTGAAGGAAGCGCGTCTACTGTTCAACAGTGATTAAAGATTAATTATGGAAGCGATATCTTTGAAGATTGGATAGCTATCAAAGAGATCGAGTTGACATAGGAGACGTGTGACAATCTGTAATTGATATCATTGTATAGCTGATTATTAGGAATATCAATTAGAGATTGTATCGTAGCTGTATGTTATATAAATACAGATAGGTTAACCCTAGAAGGGTATCGATAACGAATTATCATTATTGTAACCTAGCAGCTCTTTGTGATATTTTACATCACGAAGAGGGTTTGAAATACAAGAAGTTTTTTAAGTGCATAAACGCTTTTACTTGTTAATTTCTCATACAAAGTTGATTATTATTTGTGTAATCGGCCTAACAAGTGGTATCAGAGCCAATCTGTTACTTTATTACAGGTTAAGATCTAAACACAACAATAATCATGTCAGAAATTCCTCCACCAACACCTACTGTTTCTGAAAAGGCTCCTACTACTGTGAGTCGTTATGAACCAATCAGGGTTCCTATTCTGAGGCCATTAGAGTATGCAATGTGGAAGGTCAAGATGACTATGTTTCTGGAGGCTACAGATCCAGAATATCTTGACAGGATTTATGAAGGCCCTCACAATCCTACAAAACTATCTGTTGCAGTTGCTGGTGAAGCAGCAAAAATGGTTCCAAAGGAAAAGAAGGAAATGACTCCTGAAGATCTATCATCAATTGCTAAGGATGCAAAAGTTAGGCATTTACTACATAGTGCCTTAGACAATGTTATGTCTAACAAAGTCATTAACTGCACCACTGCAAAAGAGATATGGGATGCACTTGAAGTCAGGTGTCAAGGAACTGCAGCTATTAAGAAGAATAGGAGAAACATACTCACACAAGAGTATGAGCATTTTGAGGCTAAACCTGAAGAGACCATGACAGAAACATTTGATAGATTCTGTAAACTGATTAATGATCTGTCATTGGTCAACAAAGAGTATGATCTAGAAGACTCGAATCTCAAGTTTCTTCTTTCTCTACCTGAAAAGTGGGATGTGAAAACAACCACTATTAGAGACAACTATGATCTTGCTGAAACAGAGATTGATGAAATTTATGGACTGCTCAAAACTTATGAATTGGAAATGGAGCAGAGAAACAGGAGATCAAGCAGAAAAGGAAAGTCTGTTGCTCTTAATGTTGAAGAGAAGCCTCAGAAGAAAGAGGCAACAAGAAGGAAAATGAAAGGAAAAGCTTTGGTCATACATTCAGAAAGTGATTCACCAAACTCTGATTATGATTCAAATTCTTCTGAATCATCTGACTCTGAGGATGATGAAGAAGAAATGAGAAAAATGGTTGTGCTGATGGTGAAGACTTTCAAGAAAATGGGCTTCAAGAATTTCAAGAAAGGAAAAAGGTTTTCTAGGGATTCAAATGAAGACAGGAAAAGCTACAGGAAGTCTGATAAGAGAGATTCTAAAGGGAAGAAGGATAAGTCTGAAATTCAATGCTACAAGTGTAAGGAGATGGGTCACTATGCTCCTAAGTGCAAGAAGGGTAAAACTGGAAAGGTACTCTACACTAAAGGCAGAGATTGGGCAGATACTTCAGATTCTGATGAAGAAGTGAACTATGCTCTCATGGCTACTACTGAATCAGAATCCTCTGAAAATCAGGTACCTCCAACTACCTATGCTTATAATATTGATGACATTGCTCAATTAAGAATTTTTCTTAAGTCATTGCATATAAGTTATAGGGATCAGACTTTAGAAAATGAGAGGATAAAAGATGAAAACTCTGAACTTAAAGAGAGAAATAAACTTGTTGAAGAGAAACTTGAAAACATGCAACAAGTTCAGAAAGAGAGAGATGATGCTGTTTCTATAGAACAGGATTTGCTTCAGAAATATAAACAACTAGAATCTGAGTTGGAGGAAGCAAATAAGAAAATTAGGACTTGGACTAATTCTGGAAAGGACACTCAACAGATTTTTCAAACAGACACTGTTGGTCTAGGTTATAATGAGGGAGATGAACTTAGATTTCAAAATCAAGTTAAAGTCAGAACTAAATTTGTTCATGGAACCAGTAAATTTTTGTCTGAGAATGAAAAGGAAGCTGTCAAAAGAAAACCAGTAAGAACTAGTGTTAAACAGGTTAATATTGGTTCAATGACAGATAAACAACTCAAACATAAACTGAAGGAGTTAAAATCTGTTGAGAAAAAGAAAGTGTCAAACAAGAACAGAAATGGAAAAGTAGGCATTACTTCAGGAAATAAACCAATGCTTGCTAGTTATGCTCCAAGAAAGACATGTCATAACTGTGGTAGTACTAAGCATCTTGCAAATTTCTGCAAGAAAAATAAAAATATAAATTCTTTACCTACAAAGTCTGAGGTAAAGAAGGATTTTGCTAGAACTAAGCCACAGACTTTATGCACACACTGTGGAAGCACTTGGCATTCCATCTATACTTGCAGAAAATATCATGCTATCTATCATAATTACTATGAACTGAAACCCAATCTGAAATGGGTTAAAGTTGATACTGCAAGTGTAAACACTGATACTGTTAGCTCAAACTCTGATAATGTTAATTCCGCTGCAAAAGCTAACAAAGTTAAGAATGCCAAAGGATCCAAGCAAGTCTGGATCCTTAAAACTAATCCTCAGTAATTGTTTGTGATTGCAGGGTAACAGGGAGGCAACCCTAGTCGTGGACAGTGGATGTTCAGGACACATGACAGGAAATAAAGCCCTGCTATCAGAATATGAGGAGAAGGCTGGCCCAAAAGTTTCCTATGGTGATGGCAATATAGGAAGAACATTGGGATATGGCAATATCAATCTTGGAAATGTCATCATCAACAATGTAGCTCATGTCCCAGGACTCAAGCATGACTTGCTATCTGTGAGTCAAATCTGTGACAAGGGATATCATGTAGATTTCCAACCTGAATATTGTGAAGTTATCAGCAAATCTACAGGAAAGGTTGTTCTAGTTGGTCACAGGCAAAACAACATTTATGAAATCAAGCTTTTGATAGACTCTGTTGGAAAAGCTGTTTGCCTGTCTACAAGAATGTCTAGTGAAGAGAGTTGGAAGTGGCACAAGAAACTCTCACATTTGAACTTGAACAACATCAATGAATTGATCAGAAAGGATCTTGTAAGAGGACTCCCAAAGACCCTGTTAAATGTTGATGGCCTATGTGACTCATGTCAGAAGGCTAAACAAAGGAAGTCATCTTTCAAGAGCAAAACAGAATCTTCTATCACTGATCCCCATCATCTTCTTCATGTTGATCTATTTGGTCCAGTAAATGTTATGTCTATTGCAAGGAAGAAATATGCTTTAGTCATTGTTGATGAATACACTAGATTCACCTGGGTGTATTTTCTAGCAAAGAAGGATGAAACTACATTGACTCTGATGGAGCATGTGAAGCTTCTGGACAAAGGATCAAGCAACAAAGTCAGAATCATCAGAAGTGATAATGGAACTGAGTTCAGAAATGCAACAATGGAAGAATTCTGCAAGGACAATGGAGTGAAACAAGAATTTTCAGCACCTGGTACACCACAACAAAATGGTGTAGTTGAAAGGAAAAATAGAACCTTAATTGAAGCTGCCAGAACTATGCTTGATGAAGCAAAATTGCCAACTTATTTCTGGGCAGAAGCTGTTCAAACTGCTTGTTTTACTCAAAATGCAACACTGATCAATAAGCATGGAAAGACACCATATGAGATGGTGAAGAAAAAGAAGCCTAACCTGAAATACTTTCATATTTTCGGGTGCAAATGTTTCGTTTTGAAGACTCATCCAGAACAGTTGACCAAGTTTGAGCTAAAGGCATATGAAGGAATTTTTGTTGGCTATCCGCTGTCAACAAAGGCATTCAGAGTTTACAATCTGAGAACTAAAGTGATCATGGAATCTATACATGTTTCTTTTGATGATAAGAAGATAACTGGACTTGAAGACAAAGACGAATATGATCAACTGAACTTTGAAAATGAAGTTTTAAACTCTGATGAAGAAAACTCTGAAGAAACAATTCTGACAGACTCTGTTGAAACAAACTCTGAACCTCTACTGGTAAATTCTGGAGAAACTTCTCAGTCACAACAAAGAGGAGAACCAGTTGAGGGGGAGCATGATCAAGATGAAGACTCAAACACTGATACTGAGTCAACTGAAAAATCTGGATCAAACTCTGATGCTTCAAACTCTGAAAATTCAAATTCTGACTCTGGACAGTCAAGTTCAGGGGGAGTCTCAGAAAACGAAAATAGATCACAACAGAATCAGGAGAGCATGGATCAAGGGGGAGGATCACATGCTGATAGAAGTCATTTGCCTTCTGCTAGGAAATGGACTAAATCACATACACCTGATTTGATAATTGGTGATCCAGATGCAAAAGTAAAGACAAGAAGTGCTACTGCAAGTGAATGTCTGTTTCATGCATTCTTGTCTAAAAATGAACCAAAGAAAGTGGAAGAAGCTCTTCAAGATGCAGACTGGATAACAGCAATGCAGGAAGAGTTAAATGAATTTGAAAGGAATGAAGTTTGGACCCTTGTACCAAGACCAAAGAAAAGATCTATTGTGGGTACTAAATGGGTTTTCAGAAACAAGACTGACAGTGAAGGTGTTATCACAAGGAACAAGGCTAGACTGGTAGCAAAAGGCTATTCACAGCAGGAAGGAATAGACTATGATGAAACATTTGCTCCAGTTGCAAGATTGGAGGCAATCAGAATTTTTCTAGCATATGCCTCTCACAAGAAATTCAAAGTGTTCCAGATGGATGTGAAAAGTGCTTTTCTGAATGGAAAGCTTGAAGAAGAAGTGTTTGTTGAACAACCACCAGGATTTGTGGACCCCAAATATCCAGATTATGTCTACAGGCTAGATAAGGCATTATATGGACTTAAGCAGGCACCAAGAGCATGGTATGAGACACTTGCTCAGTTTCTTCTAGAAAGTGGATTCAACAGAGGAACAATTGACAAAACTCTGTTTTATTTCAATCAAGGTAGTGACCTCCTTTTAGTTCAAATTTATGTTGACGACATCATCTTTGGGTCTACTAATGATAAACTCTGTAAGAAGTTTGCCAAGCTCATGCAGTCCAGATATCAAATGAGCATGATGGGAGAGCTTAGTTACTTTCTAGGCCTACAGGTGAAACAAACAGAAGATGGAATTTTCATTAATCAAGAAAAATACACCAGAAATCTTCTCAAGAAATTTGGTATGCTTGACTGTTCATCTGCATCAACTCCCATGGCAACAGCAACTAAATTGGACAAAGACACAGGAGTTTCAGTGGATATGACAAACTACAGGGGCATGATAGGATCTCTTCTATACTTGACAGCTAGTAGGCCTGACATCATGTATGCAACCTGTCTTTGTGCAAGGTTTCAGGCAGATCCTAGAGAGCCACATCTGACAGCTGTGAAAAGAATCTTCAAGTATCTCAAGGGCACCATATCATTAGGTCTGTGGTACCCCAGAGAATCAGATTTTAAGCTACTTGGGTATTCTGATGCAGACTTTGCAGGCTGTAAGGTAGACAGAAAGAGCACTAGTGGAAGTTGTCAATTTCTTGGTGACAGACTTGTTTCCTGGTACAGCAAGAAACAGAAATCAATCTCCACATCTACAGCTGAAGCAGAGTATATTGCAGCTGGTAGCTGTTGTACACAGATCTTATGGATGAAGAATCAATTGCTGGATTATGGATTGAGGTACAGTAATATCCCTATTTACTGTGATAATCAAAGTGCTATTGCTATGACAGGTAATCCAGTACAGCATTCAATGACCAAGCACATCAGCATAAGGTACCACTTCATCAGAGAACATGTGGAAGAAGGAAATATTGAACTACATTTTGTATCTACAGAACAACAGCTTGCAGATATCTTCACTAAACCATTGAGTGAAGCTACATTTACAAGACTGGTAAATGAACTAGGAATGGTCTCTGGTTCTGACTAGAAATGTTGGTTAGATTCAAACTTTACTTATGTGATGTATTAATCATATTTCCTGATTGGTTAAATGCTAAGTGTACTCTGTTGATTAAACTCTGTTATGCATACTCTGTTAAACTCTGTCAGACAACTTGTCATCCGTTGATTGTAGGTTGCATCAGTTGATGACTAACTGAACTGTATCCGTTGATATTATATGGTCTTATCCGTTGATGGTTGTACAGTCTTATCCGTTGATGGTTGTACGGTCTTATCCGTCGATGGTTGTGTTATGCAGTCTCTAAACTCTGTCAGCATGTCTGTATATCATACACTGTTAATAAGTTTGATAAACTCTGTGAACTTTGAGTTGATTTTTGTCTGAATGAAAACACCAATGAAGAAATATGTATGAAGCATGATTCTCAGCAATTAATCATGAATCTTTCTGAGTTATTGAGATCTAATCTTAGATTGTGCAGAAAGTTAACACAACATGATACTTGATCATATTTATAGCATCTCTTAGTTTATTTTGTCCTAAACTCTGAGTCTATAAATACTGTATGCATTACCTTTCATGAAGAACTACTGATGTTGATGAACTCTAAACTCTGTTAGTTATACTCTGATAAAATAAAATGTTTACTGCAATACCCCAAAGAAAATGTATATAGGTTATTATACTCCTTTGAGATTATGTTGGATACTAGGATGACCCAGGAACCTATTGGTATATAATAGGTGCTAAAATTCTCTGATTTTTGGTGACTAGTTAAATACTAGGATGACCCAGGAACTTATCAAAATGATAAGGGCTAAAATTTTTGAATTTTTGGTGACTGGTTCCAACCTCTGATTACTGGAATGAAAAATGAAAAAAATGAATAAAAAAAATGATAAAAAAAAATGATAAAAAAAAAGTATATAAAGGGGGTATAAAATAAAAGTTACTGTATATAGTTTGATTACTTCAGAGTTTAGCTTTCATCATACAGTCAGTGTTTACTATGACAGTTTGTGCATCCAGTGTTTATTGATTTACTTTATGGATTTTATGAAAAATTAGATGCTCTAAAAATTGACTTAGTAAACTCTGCTTCACACACACAAATACTCACAACTGTGCAATTTATGAAAGGGTTTCGATGATAAAGTTGGAGAATTGACAAACGCTGTTGATTCGTGATTTGTACTCTAAGGTAAATTTTCACTTGGACAATTTGAAAGTCTTGGAGTAAGTAGGGTTTTTGACAACTGTTAATCAGTGGATAGTTGATGAATGTGTTCTTTATATGATTACTTTAATTAGTTTTCATATTCTCTTCTTGATTCATTTACTTGAAGAACAGTTCATATAACACAAATAACAGTTGCAGAACACAATGAATATGATTAGAAAAACAAAATTTTCATTGATAATAAGAAAGAGATTACAAGTAAATATTACATCTTTTTGTTCTCTCTATCTGCTAATCTATTCAACAGGAAAGTAAAAGGTCCGTCCACACCACTCCATTGTTAGCAAAAATTCCCAGATCCCATCTTTGCCACTTTATTTGGGTGGAAGTTGAAGGGATAAGGTTATTTTTGCTGACATATTCATTAACAATGGTTGGTGGTGGTGGATGAGGATGCCTTCGAGGAGAGCCATGTCAATGTTGCTTGGAGGGCAGCATCGATGTCAATCACCCTTGCAGGTTTCTCTCTCTCGAGCTCTTCCAGACCAGCATCCATTTGCAGCCACAGCGTCTCAAGCTGCCTTTCCCACTCAAACGCTTCAAACTCTTCACGAGTATAGCTGAAGATGTCCCTATTCTCGACAAGATGAAGGTTTTTCTCTTTGATGGTAAGGTTGGCCATTGTTTTTCAAGAGTATTTGGTTTGAAAGGTTTGTGATTTTACAGGGGAGACTGAAAGGTTAAAGGTTTAATGAATAATCTGAGCAAGTCTCTAGGCCTTAAATAGAGATGGGTAAGAACGAAGTCCTTAATCGCTTTGTATTCTGGTTTTTAAAGGCAACAGGTAAACGTTTCAAATTCTGATTTTACTTGGGTCCAGATATTTTTAAAAGAGTATTATTTGATTTTTGTTAAAATCAAATATTTTAATGCTTTAATTTTAATATACTCTTTTTTAAAAATAGGCGCACATGACCCACTCGCCTTTAATGTGTCCCACTTACCTATTATCGTGTCCCACTACACATTAATCAAGGAACCGATTGAGTATCTGTTACATAAGAGATTGAGTTTTTCTTTAATTTAATCACTTTTGTGTCCAAACGAGTTTGCTTTACTCTTACTCTCACAGTTTTCTTAGTTTTCTCTTGGGCACTTACGCAAACACCTTTTCTACATACACATCTTTTGGAAATTCTTGGGAATTCTTAACTCAATGGCATCTAAAGCATTCACTGCTCTTGGCTTACGGTTTGTTCCTAATAACTATGAGGCTCCACTCTATCATGAACGCGTTCCAGAATCGTTTCATCTCATGCAGAACTTTTTGAGGGATTCAGAGATTGGACAAGCTCTGACTGGACCTGCTACTCTTTCTGCGTCTCAAATTGCTTCATTCTGGCAGAACTCGGTTTATGTGGATGGAGGAGAAAGTGGAACTCCTACCATTATCTTCACTTATGAAGACCAAGACCATGTGATTACTCCACAGACTGTACGAGATACAATGGGGTTTGAGACACATACTTCTTATACTCTCGTTAATGAAACTTATCTGAGAGACATGCTACAAGAGATAGGTTACATGGAATCTCTTGACAAGCTTGGCAGTATAAAGCGACCAAATCTCAGAAAGGAATGGAATTTCTTCTTTGATTGCATAACAAGGACATTCCAGAAGAAAGTCACAAACTGGGATGCCATTCCAATGGATAGTCTTCAAATCGGGTATTCTCTGCTCTATGGTTCTAATTTTGATTTTGGTCGACATGTTTTGATGAGCTTAGGTGATAAATTGTCAGAGTCTACCACTGTCTATTATGCTCGTTTCTGTCAAATGTTGTTCAATGCATGTGTACCTGGTCTTGAAATTGATGAAACTGATGAAATTGATTCGTTTAGAGTCAATAAGCGCATATTCTCTGATATGACTAACAAGGATGTTGGTAAAGAAAATCTCCCAGCTTTTGTCATGCCTCTTGCTCTACGGAATTTTCTTAATCAACCACAAGAACCACATCAACCTGAACCACAACAAGATGCACCACAACAAGATGAACCTGAACAACAATCTGAACCACACCCTGACCCTCAACCAGCACCAAACACTGAATCACCTGCAAAGCAACCTTCACCTACTTCAAACACAAACTCTGATTCGCCGTCAGCAAACTCTGATTCTCCATTAAAATCAAAGTCTAAATCTCACGGAGTTAAGAAAGCACTTGCTGAACGACATGCAAGTCTAAGGCAGGCGGAAGAGACAAAGAGGAAATCAAAACGGAAATCTCCTGAAGCTGTTTACACTAGAAAAGGGAAAAGACTGAAAGCTCGAGCAAACATGCCTAAGTCACCACCTTGTGAAGAGGATTCAGATAATGTACCTCTAGCAAAACGAAGAAAAGTGATATTCTCTGATTCTGTGGATGAAGATATTGAAGCTCCAGAGATTGCTTCACAGCAAATACCTCCTGTTGAGGTTGAGAAAGATGACATACCTGCAGAGGATGAAGTGCCTGCAGAGGACAAAATGCCTGCAGAAGAGGATGCAAGAGATGGTATTTCTCCGATAAATGATATTCCTGATTCATTTATGCCATTCTCTGATCCTATCTCTAATATTGGTGTAGCTGATCAACCTACTTCTGTTCCTTCTGAAGCTGTGGCATCTCATACTGAGGTAATATCTGATGCTCACCACACTGTTGAAGAAGGTGAAGAAATTGATCAGGCAACCAAAGTAACTTCTCAGTCAATGCCTGTTGCTGAGCCTGAGCAACATGAAGACAATTCTGAAAAGCCTACAGAAGATATTGCTAAACCTATGGCTGAAGATGAACCAGTTAACGCTACAAGTGTTGAAGCTGAAGGTGATAGTAGTGCAAACTCTGATGCTTCTCTGAGTGCACCAGTACAAACTGATGATAAAAATACACCTTTTCCTCAACCTTGTACTTCTCATGAAGTTGAAAGAGTACAATTTGCCAAGAATGCTGCTGAATGGTACAAAGAAGATTGTATTTTTCCAACAGGAAGAGCAGCTAAGTTTGTTAAGCAGAGTGCTGATACTATCTCTAATCCAGAGATTCTTTCGTGCTTGAAAGCAACTATAGTTCAAGTTAAAACTCTGGATAGACGATTTGATGATACTAATTTGGCAATCACTTCTTTGTGAAATGAGGTTGTAGCTAGAGAGATGAAGATGGAAACACATTCAAAACTAGTGACTACAAAATTCTCTAAAGCTCAAGACAATATCTTTGCCAGACTGAGTAATGTTGAAGAAAACCAGTCTGATTTATCTGCTAAAATTGATTCTATTGCTACCTCCCTGGAGTTAATTACTTCTATTCTTATGCCTGATGATGTCAAAAAGGGGGAGAGAGTTGTCAGAAGGGATAGTGCTGGAGATGGAGGGGCAAGTAACAAAGACAAAGGAAAGAAAAAGGCTGAGGAGGTTCAAACTCTGAGAACTAGTAAGTCATCCAAATCACAGTCTGTTGGGAGAAGTACTGATACTCAAGGAACTTCAAGGACCAGGAGTTTACTGTTATCTTCAAATCCACAAACTGATGAAGAATTGGCTGCTAAGCTATTCATTGAAGAGAATGAGGAAGGAGTAACGATTGAGGACATTGAAGCTGAGGAAAAGAGTTTACAAGAAGAACATCTTAAAGCTTTTAAGTCTGATAAGGTACAAAAAGGAAAAGCTCCTAGACCTGTTGTTAAAGGTGTTGTGATCAGAGAGAGGACTGATGTTAGTCAAAGTTCTCGGTTCTCAAAGGAAGCAATTGCAGCAGAGGCTAAACTCAAGCTAAAAGGCATTGAAGGTGAAAGCTCACAGAAGAAAGTTATAACTTCTGTTGCATCTCAAGCAATGATCACACCTTTACACTCTTCACAGTTGAAATCTGTTTTTGGCAAAGGAACAATTTCTGATCCAAATGTGTTATCTGGAGTCTCAGTGAATATTTCTGATGGAAAAGCTTTATCTGGTAAGATTGGAAATAATAAGGCTGGACTAGGCTCACATAGAGACAGAAGGCAATATACTGGTCCTAGAGATCCTTCTTCACTGGCTGTTCCAGGTCGTGGTGTTCCTCAAGAGAGTCTGGATAGACTGGAATCAGTGCAGTTGGTTCATCAGAAGAGTTTAGACAAAGATTTTCTTCTTTACTTCATGGCTGATGGGACAGTATTCAAAGTTGGTGAGGATGATATTGGCTTGAAATATTGGGAAGAACTAGAGTATGTTCTATATCTTCTCAAGGTGAATAGTCGAAGGACTCAATCTGTTGCTAATGTACTCAGACAGAAGATGACTCAGAATCTGGCTATTAGAGGACAGAAATACAATAGCAGATACATTCCTAAGTACAGGGATTACCAAGGCAATCTCATTGAAATGAAGAAAGGTACTGCAAAGTTAAAAACTGATTTGGGAATCACAGTACTTGACTTCAATACTCAGGCAGAAAAAGACAGATTTATCAGACTGGGTAATGAAATGAGAAGAAACAAGATTTATGATCTTAGGGCTGCTATTTACCAAACAGATGAAAGTGATCCTCAACTCAGAGAAATCAAAGAAGCAATGAAGATTGAACTTGAAAATGCAGAAAGAAGATTGCTGATTGATTATCTCAGAACCATGCCAGATCTTGAAATGATTAGAGATTAAAGTTCTGTAAGAATTTTCTTATTCTCTATAGTTTTTAAGCTTAAACTCTGAATCTGTATAAACACTGTATTTATCTATTTGTTTTGACATCATCAATTACTGTCATTAACTTGTACATTTTTTATAATGAACAAGTTGGGGGAGATTGTTAAATATAATTGATGTGTTTTGATCAGTGTTTAAGTGTTACAGGGAGTTATCAGAGTTTAGCTGGAAGCAGTCAGAGTTTGCGTAAACTCTGACAGTTGGAAGCTCAACAGAGTTTGTTAAACTCTGTTTGAAGGAAGCGCGTCTACTGTTCAACAGTGATTAAAGATTAATTATGGAAGCGATATCTTTGAAGATTGGATAGCTATCAAAGAGATCGAGTTGACATAGGAGACGTGTGATAATCTGTAATTGATATCATTGTATAGCTGATTATTAGGAATATCAATTAGAGATTGTATCGTAGCTGTATGTTATATAAATACAGATAGGTTAACCCTAGAAGGGTATCGATAACGAATTATCATTATTGTAACCTAGCAGCTCTTTGTGATATTTTACATCACGAAGAGGGTTTGAAATACAAGAAGTTTTTTAAGTGCATAAACGCTTTTACTTGTTAATTTCTCATACAAAGTTGATTATTATTTGTGTAATCGGCCTAACATTGCAGATTCCATAAATTTAATATCTGATTTGGAATGGCTGGTGCTTATAATAATTTTGAGCTTGTTAATCACAATTATATTGGATATTTTAATCCCGAGGATTGCCCAATGGATCGGTTCAAGTCCTGGATAAAATTCCTAAACGAACAAAATATCTGTAGCCATTCTATAACTGCAAATGTTCCCATGAAATTTGGTCCACTTAAACTAATGTGTACTACAGCTGTCTCAGATGAAAGATCGTTTTCATTCAACTTTAATGACAAGACATATACAGTGGATGAATCTATCTTCAATGCTGCTCTGAGGCCTCCTACTGAACAATTTGCTGAAGTGCCTTCAAATGATGAGTTGACTCAATTCTTTACAAATCTCAACTATCATGGTCAACTGCCTAAGGATCAACCTGCTCCATTTCCAAATGATCGAATTCAATGGTCTGGTAAACCAAACAAGAAGTTCTACACTAGGCTGGATACTTCTAAGGTCTTGTTGCATGTTCCGGTGGTCATAACACCATATATGTCTACATACATAAATTTGCCAAATGTCATGCCACAGCCAGCTGCTGAGATACCTTTAATTGAACAAGCTCCACAACCTGAAGCAGAACAAGTTCCAGAACCTCAACCTGATTCTGAACCCTTGAATGCTCTTGAACATCAACTTCCAGTGGATCAACCCACTCAGAATGAAGATGATGTACATATCAATGATCAGGTATTTGACTCAACTACTTTGCAATCTCAATATCTTTCTGATAGTCAAATAATTGTGAGAAGTGACCAAGGGATTGTAGAACCACAACCTTTATCCCAGGTCAATGCACCAAACACTGATCCTAAATTCTCCAAACACTATCGTAGAAAGAAATTGTCATTCAAAAGAGCTATCCCTAGTAGTGATATCTTGAGTGAAACAGATTTGCCATCACAAAAGAAAGGTAAAACCATGTCAAAGGCAATCATAAACCCATTCATTCCTTCAAGCTCACCCCTATTACTCACAATGGGGGAAGATATTTTCTTACATGAAGCTGAAAACATTGTTATGCAAGAGGAGCAAGTTACAGTGCCTGCCATTGTTACGGCAGAAGAACCCTCACAGGTTGATCGGGATTTGCGAACTCCCATTGCACCACCACTGACCTTCCAAGAGGAGGCTAGGGTGATTTCTAGTGCAGGTACAATGGATGCAGCTCAGGATTATGAGAGAAGTGATGTGAGAATTACCTCAAATTTGAGTGAAACACTAGCACGTGAGGTGAGTGATACTCAGAGAGCGATTGAGGTGAGAGCACACAATGACACATACACTTTGTCTCTCATAGCACAACTCGATCAAATGAAAGAAAGTCTTGCTCAAGCTGAAGAAGACAATAAAAACTTGAGGTTTGATATGGATAACATAAGAACTATCTTCAACAACAAGATCAATGCACTTAAACTCTCTCAACAACAAGCAATCGAAGACTCTGGAGATGTCACAGTGGCTCAAGATCTTATTATATCTTCTATGTCTAATCAGATTAAAGATCTTCAAAATAACATAAATGAGAATCACTTATCCACTGAACATCGTCTCAGTCAGATTGAAAGGCAAAATGATCATCAAGCAAAGGGGTTGAGACACTTATATAATATCATTAGCAGAACTCACTCACTTACAGCAGAAGAGAAGAAATTCTTTGGAAGTAGTGATGAAAGTGACCCTGGAGCTGGTACAAGTCACAAAACTGTAGAGGATTCCTCAACTAAGGGGGAGAAATCTAGAGGGGGAGGGAGTGTAAGTAAAGAGAAAGATGAAGACAGGAGTGAAGGGAAGAAGAAGACAACTCATCAAGCAGCAGAACAGGAAGATGATGATGTTGTAGAAGGTTTTTACTATACAGGTGAACCTGATATTGATCTGTCTGCTGACTTACAGTTTCTTGATGTTGGTGAAGAATTCGATGAACCAGATCTTAGTTTTTGGGATGATGAAGAGCCAATAATTCCTGATTCTGTTGAAACACAAAGAATGAATTTTGAAGCAAATAAAGAACTTGAACAGAATGAAGCTAATCTGTCTATGAGAGAAGAAAGACTCAAGAAGACACTCGAACAGTTAGCTCATAATGAAAGACTTCAAAAGGCTGAACAGGAAGCACTTCAAAAGCAACATGCTCAAAAGCTGGAAGCTAGGAAGATGTACATCAAGTACAAAAATGGTGATAAGTGGGAACGTGCTCAAAAGGTAATAGACTCACCACAAACTTCTGACTATGATGATCGTCGGATGATTACTATTTTTGAAAGCTTTAAAAAGAAGAACCCTGTACATGACATGTACTTGAAAGCTTTGAAGACAGAAATTGTGAGAATAACCACTGCATCGGATCCTAAGAATGGTGAGTTACTAATCTTTGTTGAATGTCATAAGCTCGGATCTCACAAAGTATCGCTTCAGTTCTTCTATGATAGATCTCTATCAGAGCTTTGGGTGTTGAGACCAAAAGTAAGAACATCTTCTGAGCTAGGCATACTGCTTCATGAAAAATTTCAAGAGTTTGCTGAAAGAGCTGGTCCTGAAGTTATAAATAACCCTCCACAAGTTAAAATTCTTAAGGGAGAAGTTATTCACACTGTTAATCTTCAGACAGAAGAATTATATACACATCTTGCCAGACATTTGGTATATGTTGAATATGCTCTTCGAAATCATGGTTTTGCATCACAAGAAAAAATTGAATCTACAGATCATATTCGATCCTATGCCCAGACCAACATGAAGAAATACAAGCAGTATCAAGGTGAGTTGAGAAAGAAACTTGGAATACCACTGGTTTATCCTACAGATGTGTCATCCAGAAAGGAATTACTTGTTGACTCCGAATTGATCAAGAATCTACCTGATATGGATGAACAAGAAGAAGGAGAAATCAACGAGGAAGAAGGTGGTAAATGAAGATTAGCTCTACAAGTTATATCATTAGAGCTTTGATAGAACAAGATAGGATAATTGTCTTATATGATCAGTCTAGAGGATCATCTATCTTGTATTTATCTTTTCTGTTTGAATCTGGATAATGTTAATATGAACCAGAACTTTTACATTATTTACTTAGCATTTAAAGTGTTTTCTTTTACTTGTTTAATTGGGATTAGTTGAAGAATCCTCTAGGTATTTGCTTGTTATTGTATAACAAACAAATAGGGGGAGATTGAAAGGCATATGACTCAGCCTATTTGTAGTTCGAGGATCATAATCCAATTAAACTAGATTGTAATAAGTAAATAATATCAACTGTCACAGGAATCTCAAAAGATGATAACCGTCAGAAGAAAAATCAACAAGTCAATCTATTGTTTGATGTTTTACACTAGAAGAAGATTCAGATATCTGATCAGGCCTCAAGGTAGCATTGAAACAAATGGATTCATTTAAGAGACAGAGATTTCTATAAGTGATAAGAAACAATTTCAGTATCGAATGATTGATGAGAGTGAAGAGTATAAAAAGACCACAGTGTTAAAGTCACGATGAAGAACGGAGATTGGAGTTAGTCGTTCATGAACCAGACAGTACATCGAGCGTCAACATCATTCCAGTGTATGTTCCTTATCATAATTACGTGGTTTGCAGCGGAGTATTGACTATTAAAGAATTTATATTAATTCTATTTTAATTGATTAAATCAAGTAATTAAGTTAATAAATAAATTAATTCTTTCAGAATTAATATATTTGTTAAAGTGATTATTAGATTAATTAAATAAGAATTAATATGAAAAAGAAATAATTAGTTAAATGATTTTTATAAGTCATTTAATTAATTATACACTGAAAAATATGATGATATAACTATCAAATTGATAGTTATACCGATAGTCATATACAGATTAAAGAAGAGATAGTCATATTCAGTTCAAAGAGAAGATAGTCATATGCAGTTCAATTGGATAGTCATATTTCATTCAAAGGGTAGTAATACCGAATGTTATATTGAAATGGAGAGTAATACCGAATGTCATATTGAGCTGGATAGTTATACCGAAAGTTATATTTAAACTGGACAGTCATATTAAATTCAATTGATAGTCATACCGATTGTCATATTAATGTAAAATGATTGTCATATCAGTTTAAACTAAGTAATATAACTATGGCTGTGTTATTTAAAGAAGCAGAATGCAGAAGAATTTGATCAGTCGAGCATAACACAGAAAATACACACAGCAGCCCTTATATTTCTCTCTCAAGCTCAAGAACACCTACAAGTTAAATTCTGTAAATTCAAGTTCATCTCAGTTGTAATATCCAATCCATTGGAACTTGTTTACTTGTGATTCTTGTACTACTAGCGAATTAAGTTTCCTAGTTCACAAATTGATATCTTGATTTTTATTAACTAAATTAGCAAAGTTCATGTTGAATTTCTAATTAGTTATTAATTACTTGATAATCATTTGGACTGATTTTGTAACACCCATCAAGTTAATATATTGTTATATTCAACTTGAAATTTGTGTTATATTATTCCGCACAAAATATTCGTTTAAGTGAAAATTGTTTAACGAATAAATTTCGAGAAAATGGTATAGATTGTATTCAACCCCCCTTCTACAATCTTATCGGACCTAACAGTTATTTACTGGGCAACAATTGGTATCAGAGCAAACTGATTAATAACAATCAGAAACAATATTAAGATGTCGACGAGCAAGTATGAAAGTACTAAAATCCCTGTCCTCAAAAAGGCTGAATACCCTACATGGAGGGTAAAAATGTTGATGTATCTGGAGGCCACTGATCCTAACTATCTGGATAGGGTATATGATGGTCCATATATTCCTAAGAGACTGGTTGCTAGAACAGAGACTGTTCCTGAACACTATGTTCAGAAGACTAAGGCTGAATGGACTCCTGAGGAAAAGGCTGAAGTACTCAGAGATGCTAAGGTAAAGAATATCCTTCATAATAGCCTTGATGTTGTCATGTCAAACAGAGTGATAGCATGTAAAACTGCTAAGGAGATTTGGGAAACTTTGGAAACTCAATGCCAGGGCACTGAATCTATCAAAAGGAACAGAAGGGCTCTGTTGATTCAAGAGTATGAACAGTTTAATGCAAAATCTGATGAAAGCCTCACTAATTTGTATGATAGATTTCTGACACTACTGAATAATCTATCCCGAGTAGGCGAAGAGTATGATCCAGAGGACTCGAACACCTAGTTTCTTAGATCTTTGTCTGAGGAGTGGGATACTCAAACCTCCATCATCAGGCATCAGTATGATCTTAATGATGTGTCTCTTGATGAAGTTTATGGGATGCTAAGAACCCATTGTTTGGACAATCAGATCTTGGCACTGCGATTTTTGATACAATACATTAACGAGTACGAATAGAAAAATCACCTTGTTAACGGTTGATTCCACGCTCTTCTATTGTATTCCCAAATTCCCTTGAGCGAAGTGTGGCCTTCGTCTTCTCAAGTTAACCTCTCTTCTTGCTCCTGGGTGGCTACAAATTTTTTCGACCATCTCCCAGCAAGAAGAGAATAGGAATATATATAGGCTACAATAGGGATCATGGACAATTAGGTTGGGCCTTCTAATTACATCTTGAGCCTAGCCCAATGTAATTAAATATTAATTCAATCCACTAAAGAATTAATATTTGCACTACCTTTCCTAATACCGTAATTTAATTAATTAATTCGGTTCCAATATTATTTGCTTATTAAATTCCCCATGTTTAAAATATCGCATGTCCATTAATTAAATAAATTACTGATAATTCATTTAATTAATATCTTTTATCATTGATCATCCACTCAACCTTTATTTAATTATGCCGGAATAAATCCACTTGCAGGGTTTCACATAATTAAATCTTTTTGAGCTTTCAAGGGGACATCATTAACCCGAATATTATCAGGACATAGATTCCTTCAATAAATAATATTCACCATATATATTATTTCATCACCCAAAATATAATGAAATAAATCAAAAGAATTATTTCATATATAAATCAAAGCATGTAAATAATATACACGTGTCAATTACTATATCTGGATTAAGAACCTAAGCATTAATAATAACATAGAATCTTAGTTCACCTTCTTAATCAGTATAAGGGAACAATTCTAAATTTGATCTTGTTCAATATACACAAAGTATACTAGTATTATTTATTAGTCAATATAAACTAATCTAAATAATACTACAGCCATTCCAGTGGATTGTCTAATACTACCTGTGCTGTGAACCATATTATATTATATAAACCGTATTTAATAATCTAATATTCTGTATCCCATTTGATACTAGATTATTCACAATATATAATATTTAGACAACATGTAAACATTTAAATTATTCTCAATAAAATAGGCCATAAATAAATGTATATACTTCAAATAAATATTTTTAGTATACACCAACACCCATGATCCTGAGGTTCAATAAAGAAAGAATAAGAAAAGCAACAAAGCAAAGGCTGTTGCTTTAAATGTTGAATCAAAATCAAAGGGAAAAGCTGTGGAGGTTTCAAGGAGAAGAAGTAGAGTTGAGTCAAATACTGATGACTCATCATCAGATCCTGATGCCAATACTGATACTGATACTGATGATGACTCTATTGATTTTGACATGATGAAAATGGTTGCTATGATAGTCAAATGCTTCAAGAAGATGAAGTTCAGAAAGGCTAGAAGATAAGGCAACTTTCAGAAGAAACCTTTCAATGCTAACAAGAACAGGTACAAGAAGAATGAAGGCAAAGGCAGCAAGTTTGACAAGTCAAAGGTCAAATGCTACAACTATGATGGATTGGGTCACTTTGCAACTGAATGCAAAAAGGCCAAGACCAAAGCTCTTATCTCATCAAGCAACGATTGGATGGACTCTTCCTTAGAATCTGAAGAGGAAAAGGTGAACTATGCATTGATGGCAAATGTTGATGAGATTGCTGGTACTGATAATAAGGTACCTGAAACTGTTTTTGATTTTGATACAGATAATTTTTCTGGGTTAAGAACATTTCTAAAGTCTCTGCATATTAGCTTTAGAAGTCAATCTCTTGAAAATGCTAGAATCATATCTGAGATGTCAGAATTGTCTAAGGGAAATGATCATCTAGAAGCTGAGTTACTCTTTATGCAAGAAGTAAAATCTGAATGTGATAAGGCTAGGCACATGAAATTGGAAATGGAATTGAAATGTACTTCTCTGGAAAAAGAACTTGAATATGCTAATGAGAAACTCAGAACTTGGACTGATTCTGGTAGGAAATTTCATGAGATAAATACTAGTAAAAACTGGAAAGAATGTCTAGGTTATAAGCCAGAAAATGATCAGAAACTGAAACAAAAATTTGTTGTAAAAGAGAAGACAAATCCAAAGACCTATAGACATGTTTTAGACAAAACCAAATCTAATATTGAACCTGTCAATTTTGTGTATGGTAAGAATCCCAAATCATTTACTGAAAAGGGATCAACTTCTGCTAAACAATATACAGAGAATATGTCTAAAACTGCTAAAGTGACAAGCACTAAAAATGTTGGTATTTTGTCTAAGAAACAACTGAGAGATAGAATCTGTGAAGTTACAGATAGAAAGAAAGCATCTACTGCTAAAAGAAACAGGAATGTTAAAGTTGGAATAAACAATGGGAATAATTATAAGTATATTCCAAATGCTCCTAGAAAAACATGCTTCAACTGTGGTAACTCTAATCATCTTGCTATTGATTACAGAAGGAGTAAAAAGAAAGCTACTATAGTTCGTAAGTCTGACATTAGGAATAGAACAATATTTTATAAACCATAGAATCCTTGTTTTCATTGTGGCAGTAAATGGCATTATATCTATACATGTGAAGAATACCATAGTTTGTATTACAACTTTTATGATCCTTTGCCAAAGTTTAATAAAAGTGCAAATTCTGGTAAAACAAAGAATGTCAACACTAGGCATGCATTTGCTAATTCTGATACTGACAAGGCAAATCTCGATGGATTTAATCCTGACAGAACTGTTTTTTTCAAAAAGACTTCTGCTACTAAAAATGTTAAATTGCATACAAATAGAACCCAACAAGTGTGGGTTCTTAAAAATTCTAACTGAGTTCTTTGTGTTTCTGATTGCAGGGTAAAAAGAAAAATGTGTTAGTCATGGATAGTGGATGCTCTGTACACATGACTAGAAACAAATCCCTGCTATCAGAATTTGAGGAGAAGGCTGGCCCAACTGTGTCTTATGGAGATGTCAATATTATCATTGGAAATGTCATCATTTAAAAAGTAGCTCTAGTGAAGAGACTCAAACACAATCTATTAAGTGTTAGTCAAATCACAGACAGAGGTTATCATGTTAACTTCAATGATACTCATTTTGAAGTGATTAGTAAGGCATCAGGAAAGGTTGTCTTAACTGGTTTAAGGCATGGTAACATTTATGAAGCCAACATCTACTTCAATACTGATGGTCCCTCAACATGTCTCATCAGTAAAGCATCTGTAGATGAAAGTTGGAATTGGCACAAGAAGCTTTCTCGTCTCAACTTCAACAACATTAATGAGTTGGTTAAGATAGATTTGGTAAGAGGATTACCAAAGGCATTATATACTCCTGATGGACTCTGTGATGCTTGTCAGAAGGCAAAACAAAGAAGGACATCATTCAAGAGTAAAATTGAATCCTCAATTGATGAACCATATCACATGCTTCACCTTGACTTGTTTGGACCAGTAAACATAATGTCCATCAGTAAGAAAAGGTACACTCTAGTCATTGTTGATGAATATACTAGATTCATCTGGGTGTATTTTCTTCACAGAAAAGATGAAACTGCTCAGATACTGTTGGATCATGTAAGACTCATTGAAACTGGCACAAAATAAAAGTCAAGATTCTGAGAAGTTGGAACTGGCACAAAATAAAAGTCAAGATTCTGAGAAGTGATAATGGAACTGAATTCAAGAATTCAGTAATGGAAGAGTTTTGTAAATACAAAGGAATAGTTCAACAATTCTCTGCTCCTGGCACACCCCAGCAAAATGGAGTAGTTGAAAGGAAGAACAGAACTCTCAATGAAGCTTGCAGAACTATGTTAGAGGAAGCTAAACTACCTACATATTTCTGGGCAGAAGCAGTCAACACAGCAAGCTATACTCAGAACATAACTTTAATCAACAGACATGGTATGACTCCTTATCAAATGATTAAAGAGAAGAAACCAAGTTTGAAGCATCTGCATGTGTTTGGCTGCAAGTGTTTTGTTCTAAGACCTCATCCAAAACAGCTAGGAAAATTTGAGACTAAAGCTAATGAGGGCATCTCTATTGGCTATCCATCAACAAGAGCCTTTAAAGTCTACAATCTAAGAACAAAGACAATCATGGAGTCTATCAATGTATCTTTTGATGATAAGAAGATAACAGGAATTGCTGAAGACTTACATGACAGTTTGATTTTTACAAATGAAGCTACCAAGAATCCTGATGAAACAATATTAGATACTGATACTTCATCAGATCCTAACGATCCACCCATTCCCGATGAAGCACAAATTACTGATGGCGATACCAATAATGCAAATATTGAGGGGGAGCAACATCAAGATACCATCTATACTGATACAACTCAAACATCAGGAGAGAATTCATTAGAAACAGATTCAAGTGAAAATCCTGATGATCAATCAGGAGGAGATAGAACTATCTCAGGGGGAGTTTATAATGATTCTAGTTCTTTGAAGATAACACCAATCCAGGGGGAGCATCGAACTCAAGAAATGATTTACCATCATCAAGGAAATGGACTAGAAGTCATACTCCTGATTTAATTATTGGGAATCCTGATGCAGGTGTTAAAACCAGAAGTGCAACTCAGAATGAGTGTCTTTATCATAACTTTCTATCAAAGGAGGAGCCTACAAAAGTTGAATATGCACTCAAGGATGCTGATTGGGTTACAACAATGCAAGAAGAACTAAATGAATTTGAAAGGAATGAAGTCTGGAAACTTGTACCAAGGCCAAAGGATAGGTCAATTGTGGGTACAAAGTGGGTGTTCAGAAACAAGACAGATTCAGATGGTACAATTCTGAAGAATAAAGCAATGCTATTTGCAAAGGGGTATTCTCAATAGGAAGGAATAGACTATGATGAGACTTTTGCCCCTGTTGCAAGGCTAGAAGCCATTAGGATTTTTCTGGCGTATGCAGCCCACAAGAAATTCAAAGTTTTCCAGATGGATGGTAAAAGGGGTTTTATATCAAAGTGGCCACCCATTGCACTCAAAATGTATCAAGTAGACAACCCATTCAAAAACGATATCATTTGAATCATTAAAGTCATAATATATATCAAAGTGGTCACCCATTATAGTACTCGGGAAGTAAAAAAAAATTTCATTGAGTTCTACATATTTTTCTTAAATACTACAATAATCAAATGAGAGGTTATGAATTCTAATATTTTTGATAATATATTTAGAATTTAAAAAATTTATTTACTATTTATTTTTAATTAAAACAAGGAAAATGACAATAAAATAAAAATAAATAGTAAATGAATTTTTAAAAATCTAAATATATTATCAGAAATACTAGAATTATTAACCTTTCGTTTGGTTATGGAACCATTCAAGAAAAATGTGTAGAACTCGATGAAAAATTACTTTTACTTCCTGTGTACTATAATGGGTGGCCACGAGTACTATAACGGATGGCCACTTTGATATTTATTTTAACTTTAATGATTCAAATGATATCATTTTTGAATAGGTGGTCTACTTGATACATTCGAGTGTAATAGGTGGCCACTTTGATATAAAACCCATGGTAAAAGTGCCTTTCTGAATGGAGAATTGGAAGAGGAGGTATATGTTGAACAACCTCCTGGTTTCATTGATCCTAAATATCCAAATCATGTCTACAGATTGGATAAATCACTTTATGGACTAAAGCAAGCTCCAAGAGCCTGGTATGAAACTTTTGCTCAATTCTTACTAGAATGTGTATTCGAAAGAGGTACAATTGATAAAACTCTGTTTTATTTGAATCATGGTAAGGATTTGCTGTTAGTTCAAATTTTTGTTGATGATATCATTTTTGGATCAACTAATACAAAGCTTTGTGAGAAATTTTCAAAGCTAATGCAGTCTAGATATCAAATTAACATGATGGGAGAAATGAGTTATTTCTTAGGTTTGCAAGTTAAACAGACTGATGAGTCAAAGTACACAAAGAATTTTCTGAAAAAGTTTAATATGCAAGACAGTGCTACTGCTTCAACTCCCATAGCTACAGCTACTAAACTTGATCCTGATCAAGCAACTGAAGTAGATGCAACTAACTAAAGAGGTATTATAACGTCTTAGAAAATTCGTAATTATAAATATTATTATTTAATATTAAATGTGGATTATAGGGTGTGAATTTTTTTTTAAAATTATATGTGACAGCATATTTACATGTTTATATGGTGATGTATATGTGACGTGCTAGTCCGTGTATTTTTTATTTGAATTTTTGTGAGTAAAAATGTATTTAAATTATGAATTTTGGATTTTTGAATTTTTTTATAAAATCATCGGAGTAATTAAAAATCACGAAATCTTTTTCAATATCAACTTTGTATAATTATTTAGTTTTTAAAATTATTGGGTGTATTAGTTTGGGTGTTTTGGTATTTTAAAATTATTTTAAGAGTTTTACTGTATTTAAAGGATCAAAACTTGTAAAATTCATATTAAATTCATTTTTGATCCTAAAAATATTATTAAAAAAATATTGGTATGCTAGTAATTTTATATCCTTTATTTTATTAATTTTAAAGTTTAATGTTTTATCAATTTTATACTTTATTATGATTTTAGTAGTGATTTAAGTGGATTTCTTTTATTGTTTTTCAGCATTTTTATTAATCCCTAAAATATGACATTTTTTCCCAAAATTGGGCTGGGCTCTATTTTGGCTTCTCGGTGTTTCTCGAGAGTTCTCTCTCGAACTCTCCTTCTTCTCCCCTGCTCACAATCTCTCGGTCATCTCTTAAATCTCTCTCTCAATCTCCTTCCCTCTAATCTCACGTGAGTTCTCTCTCCTCTCACCTTTGTTCTTTAATTTTTAGGTTTTTATTCAAGCTATTATCCAATTACTAGCTAGTTTTTTATTGTATAAGTGATGATCAAGAGTGGGTGTTCTTGTTTGATGAGTTTTTGTGTGTTGGTATGTATATATATGTTCGGTGTGTATATATGGGTTGGGGAGGGATTAAAACTTACATTCAAGTATGATAAAAGGTTTATTTGATGTTAATTAGTGATGGGTTAACATTTAAATTGAGTTTGGAGGTATTGTATGTTAATTTCTTGTTAAGGGTTTTGAGTTGTAACTTTGTAAATCATGAGTTTGATATGGGTTGGTAATAGGATGATGTTGTTGATGATTTTTGTGAAAGGAATTGAGTTGCATGTCAATTTTGGGATAGTTTTATAAAAATTCAGATTTGTTAAAGTATATGTATAAGAGTATTTGAAGGTGTGTGGTTAGTTTTAATGGGGGAAATCATGTTATATGTATGTGTGTTCTTGGGGATACTTTGTAAATTAAATTGTGATAAAATTGATTATTGTGTATATATATACATGGAATGTGCCAAGAGTATGTGTGTGTTTGGGTAAGGTGTTTGTTTGATTTATAAGTAGCCTAGTTAAAGATCGTGATTAGTAAATAAGTGATGTATATGTCAAGTACTTGTTATATTGATGTTAGTACTTTCAAGTATCAAGAGTTAGTGTACTAAAGATTTTATGTAAGTCTATTGTGTTAGTGTCATATGATAAGAAAGTGTTTACTAGGTTTAGTAATGATGTTAATTGTTGCTCTTGACTTGTATAGTAGTTTTAGTAGTACGCATTTAAATTTTGGATTGCTTAGATGTCCAGGTCTGTGATCTTGTAAATTTTATATAAAATTGAAAAATGATCGGATGGGGTTGATTTTTGAATCTGTAGAAAGGTATTTCAGTTGTCTACAAGTTTCATGTTCTGTGTTTTCTGAAATTCCACTCAGAAGTATCAGTTTTCTGCACTTTAAATTTCGACCAGAATGATTTGGTCATTGAGAGTCTTGTTTTCAAAAATTCATAGTAAATTGAGCGTACCTTCGAATTTTCTGAGCAATAGCATTCTGGAAAGCTCTTTTCAAAACCTATGTTTTTCATTTACATTCCTTGGTCATGTTCTGTAATCTTAGTTGGTTAAATTTCAAAATACTAGAGTGCACAGGTTCTGTTTCAGTTCTAACAGTTCACATTTTTATTATTTCTGAATTCATTACTTATCCATTTTTAATGAGGCCTATCATTTTGGAAATGTCTCGGAATTGTCTTTAAATGTTGTGTTCTGTGTTTTTTAATTTAGGATCATCTTGATATAGTAAAATGAGTTTCTTTCAGAACTGGTCATAGAAGATTTTTAAGTATAATAGTCATTTTGGGTGTATTGTGAATTGTGGTCATAAGTATGATGGTAAGTAATGTTAAATAACTATAGTAGTAAGTTGAATGTTTGATTATTTCATTAGTATGTGAAGTGGCTGTTGTTGTGTCGGTTGTATTCTGACTGGGAATGTAGTATAAGCGGGGAAGTGCTGCCGAAATTTTCTAAAAATCCCTTAACCTTTTCAAAACATTATCGGGACGCTCTACTGCTAGTTATTATATACCAATCGGAATACTTTTGATGCTAATTGATATAGGTACTAGTCTAAGTTCATTAAATTATAATAATATTATATATATATATATATTCTGTACTAAGTTTACGAATTTTCAGAGGCATGTCAAGTCCGTATATTAGTATAATTTTCGTATTTTAAGTATAAATGATGTTGGTAAATGATTATTTGATTGTTTGATTATGATCGAGTTGATGGTATTCCGACAGGTTAGGTCATATTTTAAAGGAGGTGCTGCCCATTTTTTATTAGAATTATTTTGTAATCCTTGTAGTAATTTGATAAGGATTATGTGTAAATCGATATGATATACATGTTAAAAGGTATAAGTGTAAATTGATATTACATGCTAAGTGCTTATGTGGTTATACATTACTATTTCGAGAATATGATCTGTATAAACTATATGTGTTAATTGTAAAGCGTATTAGGACGCGTTTGGGTAGAACCGAGTTAGACAGTTTCAGTTATAAGCTTACTGAAGTAGTGCTTTATTTTGATATAGGTGCCAGTGAGACGCTGGGTAAGAACCCATACGAGTATAAAAAAGGGAAATTGGAGAAGAAAGATAAATGTCGGGGTGAACGAGTATGTTCGTGTGGCTGCATACAAATTATAGGAGAAAGACAGATGTGTGATCGATTAGAGGTAAATGTACAAAGAAGTAGAGACGGATGTAAAGTGATAAGGAGTTAAAGTATTGGAGCTAGAAACTCCGTATATTGAGGCAAGTATACTATCCCTCACTCATCGTTCAAGTGATGTGAAATATCCTGTATTGTTCATATCTTCATTCAGATTCCTTCTTGCAAGTATCTGTTCCCTTCATTTTCAGTTTGAATGATGTGAACATTTTCTACTAATTGTAAGATTTTCTTCAAATTTATGTGGCTAAGGTCTACACCTCTTTCATTGTTTCTATTGACTCAAAACTTGTATTGAAGTCCAGATTCCCTGAGCTGCTTATGAATTGTTGTTTAAATTCTTATACCTTACTATCATTTCTTTTTAATTATTGTTGAACCCTTATACCTTATTGTTTATTTCTTATCAACTATATAGAGGTGAGTGGTTCTAGAGAACATGAAACGTTTCATATTCTCTTAATGCTCAGTACAGGTATTTGTTTGATATTTGATATATTTAATTATTCTGATTAAATATTTTTATCTAAAATTTTAATCAATATCATAAAATCTGTTCAGTATTTGCTTGACACCTGTACATGCGCGTGTGTCTCACTCATCGATACATACGTATAGATACACATAAAAATCTATGCGATTATCACCACTCACCCACGTAATTTGGTCCACTAACTGTGCCAGAGCAAATGAGATACTGACATCTGTATTAAGAGTTAATTTTGTTGTTAAACAAAACCGATTCAATTTCCTTAATCGATTATTACTCTCAAAATTATCATTATTCAAATTCTTTTCTCTCTATGCGATCACGAACCCTAGCTATTCAAACTCTCAGGGTTTCTAAATCACTCAATCAAAATGGAGGTTTCTACTTTCATTAACAAGCAAACAATCATCAATGGGGTTACCTTTGCTCCAAACAACTTCACCGCTCTGTTAGAGCATCAGCAATTTCCTAATGATTTTCATATCATTCAGGATTTTCTAGCTTCAGGACCTTTAAATTTTGCTCTAACCCAACCTGCAAAAGTCTTGTTTAAGTCTGTGATGCAGGTTTGGAATACAATGAAGTTTGCTCGGGAGTTTACATCGAAAAAGCTTTCTATGTCCTTTGAGTGTAATAGAATTTCATACAAAGTAACTCCATAAATTATGGAAAAAGCTCTTCATCTTCCATCACTCAGTGGTGTGCTTCCTGATGTTGTGTCTGATTTGACCCTGTTTGATTTTATTTCAAAGTTGGGTTATAATGGCGAAATCAAGAAGTTGGCTACTCTATATAGAACAAAGCTCAAGAAGGAATGGAATTTTTTCTTTGACACCATTAGTCGGTGCTTCTTGAACAAGGTTTCAAACTTTGATGGACTACCATCAGGATCCGCTCGAATTTGGTATTCTCTTATCCATGATACTCCTTTTGATTATGGGTCTTTTGTACTTAAGGCTTTACAGGCTAGAAAGTTAGATAAATGTGGATATGTGTGTTTTATTAGATTATTTCAATTAATATTTTCACATATCTGTCCCAATGTTACATTCACAAATGATACATTATTGCCTATCTGTAAGATATCTAAAAATAATGTAAATATGTTGGTTAATTCTGATAAAACCAATCGCTTTGGGGGTAATGCCTTCATTCCTGATGAGGTCAGGCTTCTTTTGACAAAGAGAATGCCTACTCATTATGGTCCAACAATAAGTGCTATGGGACAGGACACTACACATTTTGTTCCTGACACAAGCACACAATCCAAACAATCAACCACCTCTGGTGTCTCCCAAAAGGCATCAGTTGTAAAATCAAAGAAATCAGCTAGATCTTATGTGTCTAGAAGACAATCAGGATCAAAGGATTTCTCCACTTCAACCCTCACTCAAATGAAGTCACAAGGGGGTGAACAAGGGGTCCTGGTTGTGGAGAAAGCTGTGCCTAAGGTTGCTGAGTCTCTGATTAAAGTTGAAGTGTATAAAGAAACGGGGGAAAAGAGGAAATTTTTGCAACAGGTTGATTCTGATTCTGATGGTGATGATACTCTACCTATCTCAACAGTCATGAAGAAAAAGGAAGTTGCTGATATTGTTTCTGAAGCTTTTACTAGTCTTGAACAGCCAAAGAAGAAAAGAAAGATAATCAACAAGAGCATGTATCATATTTCTATGAAGATACAGAATCCTACTGCTAATACAAAGCATATTCCTAATGTCTCTGTGAATCCTGCTGGTACATTAATTCCTGTTGACTCTATAAATCCTGATGTCTCCACTCCTGATAACTCACATGTCAAGATAGTTGAAGTTTCTGATTCTCCTGCTTCTATTTCTCCCAAAGGAAGAATCATTGAGATGTCTGTGGAGAAAGTAAATGTTATTGCTGCTCAGCTTGGTCTACAACCAACACCACTTCAAGTGAAGAGATAAGCTGAAGCAAGGGTCTTTCAAAGACAAAAAAAGCAGAGGATTACATCGCCTCTGAAAGAATCAAGCCCACAAGAATCTGGATTTCAAAGGAATTCAGCAGCTACTGATGATTCAGCCCTACAAGAACCACCCACTCAAAGTGTGGGTAAAGGCATTTCTGAAGGAATGGTCACACAAGAACCACTTTCTCAAAGGGAAGGTGCAGACAAAAGTATTCATGCCCCACAAGAACCATCTTCTCAAAGTGAAGATGCAGGCATTCTAGCATCAACCAAGGGATTTCCTGACATTGCTCAAGGGATTCCAGAATCTATAATGGTTGATGTAGCTCAGAGTATTGCTGATAGAGAAGCTCATGAGAAGCACATTGTAACTATGGATGCTGTGTTTCAAGAAACTGCATTTGAGGGAAGTGCACAAGAACCTTCAACTTTAAGGGTTGAAGCAGCTTCGACACCTCAGGCTCCACAAGAACCATTGGTAGAAAATACTAATGCAAGCCTTGTTCCTGATAACAGCCAAATTCATGATCATAGTGTTGCTACTATTTCTGACGCTGATCAACCAATTCTGGTGCAACCACTCTCATTAAGGCCCATGGAATCTATTTTTACTTCATCACGTAACACTTCTACTTCTACTCTTTTTAATACCGATAGTATGATTGTAGATAGCCCTCTACGGAATACCTCTATCTATATGACTACAGTTCACTATTCTCAGCCACCTCTTATTTCTTTGCACTTGTTGAGCCAGAACCTTTCAAGTGAGAATGAGAGTAAACAATTAGAGAAAAAGAAGAGTGATGAGAGGCAGTCTCCTGTACTGGCAAAAGGAGAGGTAGAAATGAGTGAGAAGTTACATACTTCTGGTGAGGTAGCAGTTACTATTGAAAGTAACTTAGGTGATGCAGTGAGAAATGATGAGATCATTTTAAAAGAAAAGAGAGATTTAGGATCTATACTTGTTTCTCATGCAGGTCATCAGGATACACCAGTTTCTAAAGATGATAAACTGAAATTAAAGGGTGTAATGATTTCTGATGATACTGAACCTACTGAGCATGACAATGATGATTCTGATAGTTTTGATGATGATGATGATGAAGTTGATCCTGATGCAGACATTCTTAAAAAGACCATAGAGGCAAGCAAGGGAAGTGCTCATGGTTTTTCCAGTAAATTCATATCAGCATCAGGAAGCTTATTTCATTTAGAGATTATTCGTGATACTGGAACTGGAGAAAATGTTGAAAGATTCAGTAATTTTGAATGGGAAAGAAACTGGGCTACTACTAAGGAACATATTTCTTTTGAAAATGCTCAGGGTCATGCCAAATTTGTAGCTAAAACTCTGGATAAGAATGTTGTGAAGACATCTACAATTCTCTCTAAGGGCCTTCAAAATGAAATTGATTCTATCAAGGTCACTCATGCAAATACTCGAGCTGATGTGCTGAACAAGCTCGAATTGGTTGCTACTGCTTCACAGGTCAGGATTCTAACAAAAAAAGTTAGGAATACAAATAAGAGACTTGATTCTCTAGAAGCCAAGGTCAACAATGTTGAAGCTTCTCTCCAACTGATTTTATCTTTAATGATTGATTCTGATGTCAAAAGGGGGAGAAGACAGACAAAACAAAATGCACAAATGATTCAGTATTAAGAAAGTATGATTATACTTCTGAAAATGATGGTGGTGCTTACACACATGGAGCTGGAACCTCTGATGCTGCACTTGTAACAAAAAGAAGTCAAAGTCAATCTCAAACTCAAACCAATCAGTCAACTCATGTTTTTAAGTCTGGAAAGAAGACAGTGAGAACAATGGTACAATCTCAAACCTTGACAGAAGAGCAAATCTTGACACCTGGTCTAGGTCAAACACTTCCAACAATTCCTGAAGGAAATGAAGATCTGTTAATTGCTGATGTGCAAGATGCTCCACATCTCTTCAAGAGTTTTACTACTAAGGCAGGTGATAGTGTTATTTTATATCATAATGATATTAAAGTTCAACAGTATCATGCTACGAAGGAACTTGCTTTGACTTCTGAAGAAAATCCTGATATGAGCACTGAAGAGATCATAGAGGAACAGAAGAGGATTTTTGAGGAACTTTCCAAAAATAAAGATACTCCTGCTGCAGGTAGAGGAATAGGCAGAGGAGGTAGAGGTAGAGGAAGAGGAAGGAAGCCTACTCCTAGACAAAAGGAGGTTAGTGGAATAAGGATAGAGGACATAACTGCTGATATTCCTGTTGTTCCAAGTGAATTAATTCCACATTCTATGCAAGCTACTATACATGATGATCTATAAGAAGAGGAAAATCAGTTGACAGCAAGGAAGAGTAAAATGGCTGGTAGCACAAAATGTTGCTGTTGAAACAGTTCAAACTGCTATTCCTGATAAAATTTCTATTCCTGATACAATTCAAGTCACAGCTCCTGACACTACTCAAAGTGATGCTCCTGATTCTGAAGAAGCTGATATCTTGAAAGAACTTGAAGTCATTAATCTTACTGTTGTGGTTGAATTTCACAATCTGGACGTTGATGAAGAGACACTAAGAATTGATCAAGAAAGATTCAGAAGATTTGAAGAAAAGGAGATCAGAGAAAAGGCAAGGGATGCTGAAATTAAAGTAACCAAGGACTATGAAAAGAGTATAAAAGAGTCTAGCAGGAGGCTGTGGTATGATGTCACAAGACAAGTTCAGGAGGAACAAGAAGGTCACTCACATATCAAAAAGAAAGGTGATAAATGGTAGAAGATCAATGATTGGAATTATAATGGACCAACTGTTTTTTAACCTGGTGGATCAATGCCAGAACTTTCTCTGATTGATGAAGCTGAATCTTCTAAGCCTAAAAAGCTTCCACCACTCTGGTCTAGAATGCAATCTACTTTGAAGGCACTGGAACCTAAAACCAGAGGAGGTATTGGTTTTGGTAAAGCTCAAATCATTTCTATTGCACAGACTGATCAACATTCTCTAGTTGACAGGATTGATGAAAAATTAACTGCTGATCATCTATGGAAACTTGAAGCTGTTGGAATTGTTGTTGATTGTCATGCTGGTGCTAAGAAGATTGAGAAATTATTGTACTTCATAAAGGATAAAAATGTCAAGAAACTATCTATCCAGGAGTTCTTATGCAAATCTACAAAAGAGCTTAAATATGTTCTTTATCTGCTCAAGGATAAAAGAGTTCATACTAAAGAAGTTGAAGTTTATAGAAATTGGTCAAGTATGATCCTGAGAACTATCAGACAGAGATTTTTGGATGGAGGAAAAAGGTATGATGGTAACTATACTCCCATGTACTTAAATTCAAGAGGTAAAGAAATTGAAATGCAGAGATGCACTGCTGTTAAAGAAGAATATTTTGGTATGGAACAATTGTCTCTTAATCCTGATGGGAAGGAGTTGGCATACATACTGTTGGGAGACTTAGATTTACCAAGGAGCTCAATACAGAATCTTAGGGCAGATATTTATCAGATTAATGAGGAAGATGTAGAACTCAAAAATCTGAAGAAGAAACTAATTCAAATTCTTGAAAGCAAAGAAGAAGAGTTGTTATCAAATTTCTTGAAGATGAATCTTTTCTACCAAAGAATTTCCGAAACTGTTCCTGATGATTTCTAGAAGATATTTTGTTTTGAGTTTTTGACATCATTGAATCAAGAAATTTGTGCTTTATTTCACAAAATACAAATTGGGGGAGATTGTTAGATATTGATTCAAATGATGATAGGATCTGGACTACTGATCCGATATTGATGTTGATGTTATTAGGATTGCAATGTCAGTATTAGGTTATTATCAGGATTGGAAGCAGGATTACATGAAGATTTACATTAGTCTAGAGATTAAGGAAGATTGATTTATCGACTCCTATTTTATAGGATCATAGCTATTAGTTAGGATATGTATTGTAAACAGTTGTTAATTGATTTGACATATCTTGTAATTGATAGGGCAGCTGTGTAATGTATATAAACACAATTTAGGTTTTACTTAATTGTAATCGCTTACACGAGATATCTTGTAACCTAGTAGCTCTCAAGAACATCTGAATTTCTTGAGAGAGTTTATAACAGTTTTATATCAGAGTTAATATAGCTGTTATTTATTCATACTTGTGTTATCATTTTTGCTAAAGTCGAAAATCTTATACAATTGTGTTTAACCCACCTTATACTATTTACTGGGCAACAGGGATTTTGTTCAAAACTTTGATAATCGGTCTGGTCCTCCATACGACAAAATAAAAAAGAACCGTTAGATCTTAAAATAAATGGATGAAAATCGTTGGATTAAAAATAAGTGTAGGAGAGATTTGTCCAAAATTTTGATAATCTGAATTCTGGTCATCCGTAAGACAAAATAAATAAGAATCGTTAGATATTAAAAATAAGAATCGTTATTCTTAAAATAAATAAGAATCGTTAATAAAATTTATTTTTAGTTATTGAAAATAGATAAATTAATATGAAAGTTAATAGGTATTTAAAAAATTTCCTAAAAAAAGTGATTGAAAACAGTTTGTATGAATTATTAGTTGGAACAATACTCTCATTATATATCAAGAATTTTAATAATCTTAAAAATATTATAAATATGAAATATAGCAATTAATATACATGCTCAGTAATAGTATTAGAATTTATATAATTAGAATATTAATTTATTTTGACACAATATAATGAAACAACATGTGTATAACATTTTCACACAATAAAAAAAGACGCAATATGAACAATTTTAAGTCATTAATTTACATAAAAATAATCTTAATTTTATACATATAATTAATATTTTATATTGATATAATAATTATAATGCTCAGATAAAGTTTTTTTTATCTTTTATATTAATAATTTGAAGTAAATTTAATATATATTTATTTAATAAGTGTAATTAATGATTATTAAAATGTCAATAAGATGCCATTAAGCTCCTACTTAATGCAAGAAAAAAATTTAATCAAAAAAGCGAGAATTCAAAAAAAAAAATATCTTAAACGCTTCTGCTGCGTTTTTGATCTCCGGGAATTATAATATACTCTTTCCGTCCCTCTCATTTGTTTACAAATGAGTTTGGCACGAAAATTAAGAAAAAAATGTAAAGTAGTGGAGAAAAGTAAGAAAAATGAGTAAAGTAGTGGGACCAATCAATATTTTATGTAATAATGTGAGTTTAGTGGAAGAAAGTTAGTGGGTGTAGTTACTTTTTATATTATAAAATTTTATTATTTTGGAAAAATTTGGAATGTAAAGAATTGAGAAGGATATCCCAAAAAGGAAAGTGTAAAGAAATGGGAGGAACAGAGAGTATAATGCTCAAATAAAGAGTGTAAATCTTTTATATAAATAACATGAATTAAATTATATATATATATATATATATATATATATATATATATATATATATATATATATATTCAATAAGTGTAATTAATGATTATTAAAATGTCATTAAGATGCCATTAAGTTGCTACTTAATGCAAGAAAAAAATTTAATAAAAAAAATCAAAAAAGTGAGAATGCAAGAAAAATATCTTAAACGCTTCTGGTGCGTTTCTGATCTCCAGGCATTATAATATATATAGAAAAAAATTTAATAAAAAAAATCAAAAAAGTGAGAATGCAAGAAAAATATCTTAAACGCTTCTGGTGCGTTTCTGATCTCCATGCATTATAATATATATAGATAGATGAAAATCGTTGGATCTAGCATAAAAAGAATATTTTATATTTTAATATGTTATAAACTAAAAAGTGTATTTATATTAAAATAAGAAAATGTGTATGTCAATGATTTATATCATATATAATTAGGTTTTCTATATTGAATTACAATATCAATGTAGGTTTTTTACATTGAATAGGATTAATGAAAAAACATGTAACTATATTTTCTCTTGAGATTCTGAGCGTTTCCATTTGAATAATAATTATTAAATCATCATTAAATTAAAGATAATTTTATGAGATTCGCGTGGATTGTAAAATCATCCAAATATAATTTCTAGATCTCAAGATAGAGCTCAAATAGTAAATATTAATTTTTTAATACTAATAAAAAAATAAATAGAATTCAATTCTAATATAAGAATTTTTTAATTATATCATTTTTAGTTTTTTTTAATACTAAAAAAATAAATAAAATTCAATTATAATATAACCTTTTTTTAATTATATCCTTTTCAGATTATAATTTTCTTTTTAAAATTAAATTCTAATACAACATTTTATAATTATATCCTTTTTAGATTATAATTTTTTTTAAAATTCACTTCTAATGCAATATTTTCTATTTATATCCTTTTTAGATTATAATTTTCTTTTTTAATATGATATAATCATGATTGTCTAATTTTAGAAAAATAAAATTCGATGATTAAAATTATTTTAGCGATATAATGACCAAAATTACTGATAAAATCTCATTTATACTTATTATATATAAAGATATAATTGTTGATGAATCAATCCACGTGAATGTATCAAATTGTTAATTTTATACTTATGTACATGGAACTATGTAAGTACTAAGGAGGTGTTTGGGGGAACTTTTTTCCAGAATAATTCAACTTATTTTAAAATAAAGTTAGAGATTCATAACTTTCCAACTTATTTTTCAACTTATTTTTGCAACTTATTGAATCTCAAACATACATTAAATACTTGTATAAAAAAATTATCAAAATATAAAATTTTTACTCGAAAATAAGTCCATAAATCCTTAAAAAAAACTGAACCAAACACGCACTAAATAATCCCGAACCATACGTTGCCAATACTCTGTTGAACTTACAACAGCCCGCAAGGGTTGTCTCAATTGGTTAAACAGAGGTCATCTCACCTCTTGGTCACAGGTTCGACTCCCATGGGAGGCGGATTTGTGATTATGTCATCCTGGGGAGTGGGGCAGAGTCTGTCGCACTTGTGCGATTTGCCTTGGATCACGTGATTTGCAGGCTATTGCGTGAGTCCATGGTTTACCCAGAGAGCACCCGAAGAGTAGTTTGTTAAAAAAAAAAAAACTTACAGCGTACATTTATAAGTCCATCTAATATGTACATAACATTTTTTTAATAGGATACTAGAGTTTAGTTAAAAAGATTTGTAGTAAATTTATCAAATTTTCGTATTTTATTGAATATTTTTTTTATAATTTATTCAAATCAATTAAATATTAATTATTACAATATTGAGCTCTTAGCATAATTAATCTTTTAGGTCACCAAATTCTAGGTGATATTTTTACATCATTAACCTTTTAAATATTTTGATTGTAGTCACACGAAATTTTCGGTGTTTACTTAATTACTTTGCCGGATTCTGAATGTGTCCTTCACTTTTATTTACTAAGCGTTTAGTATTTTTCCTTCTCAAAATTGAAGCATTAATTTATTTTTGGGTTTTTTAAAAATATCTAAGTTGCAAAACGTTTTTTCAAAACTACGGTTGCAACATTTGCAACCTTATTTGCAATCGATTTTAGCGTTGAAATCGCATTTGCAACTTCGGATAATATTTTTGAAAATATTTTTAAAAAATTAAGTATTTTTTTTAAATATCCCTTTATTTTACTATCTAATTGTTGGTGCTTATTCGATATTCATTTGATTTTTTTATTCATTTATTTTGATGATAAATTATCAATAAAATATATATAAAGATTAATAAATAAAGAATACTAACTATTAAATTTTCAATCATATCTTATATTTAACTATATAATATGTTTTTTTTGCCACAACTATATAATATATATTAATGAATAATATACTTTTAAATATAAAGGATGTATTTTGAAAAAAATTACGTAATTTCTACCACTTCAATATCCAAAAGTTTTGGCTTAATTGCCGGGCCGGCTAATGACATCTGCAAGTGGAGCACTTGCACAGGGCCTCACATTTTATAGGGTCCCAATATTTCAAAAAATATATATTATATATAAATGATATTTAATCATAAAATTTAACTTGCACTCCATAACAAACACTTTATATAACAAACAACAAAGAATACCTCATATCTAATTTAATGTAATAGTTCCGTCAGGGCACCCAATACAAAAAGTTGTTATTTTTTTACCATCTATCCATCTAGGAAAAAAAAATTAATGTTCATGATGACGTCACTGATGACGTCAGCATGACGTCATCATGAACAATAATTTTTTTTATTTTTTTATTTTTTTTTTGCTGAATGTATAGAGAGTAAAAAGATAACAATTTTTTGTATTGGGTGCCCCTTGCGGGGCCATTAGATCTAATGTGTTCTTTATTATTTATTATATAAGGGTGTTTTGTATGGAGTTATATATTAGAATTTATTAATCATGAACTTTAAAATTTAACTTGAACTAGTTTTCCTTTTCAATCTGTAATTTATTGTTTATTTGAAAATTAATTTTAAATAAAATAATATAAATAATCCCTACACAAGATTACTTATTTATAAAATCATATTTATTCCTATGTAATATTGTTTTTACTGATTTTTATATTAAATAAAGATAAGTAACTTTTTTTAAATAATTTATTATTTTATGATTTGTAGTAAAATAAGTTTATATAAAAATATAATTTAATTATTATAGGGGCCTCACTTTTATCCTTAAACAGGATCTTTTGAAGTAATTAGCCGGCCCTACTTAATTGTCTTCTAGATCTTTAATTAGCTTTCATCAAAAAATCTAAATACCAAAAGAACCGGCCGTCTTGTATGGACTTTGAAGAGTGGCTGATGTGGGCCTCTGTTTTTGAGTCGGCGCCGCGTCACAACAGGGCTAGAATGCTTCTACTTTACATTTACCCCCTTGTGCGAACCCTCTGCCACGTGGCTGACAAAAATCAATCCTGTTGGAATGAGTCGATACGAAGCAAATGATATTCAACGTGCGACTCAGAAGTGGACCCCCCGGACGCGTGTATGCAGTTTGATTTCTTTATAAATAAAAAAATATAATAAAGAAAATGAGCTGAAATTTGTAGCTTGATTTCTTCCTCATTTTGGTTATTTTTTCAATCAAAATCGTTTAATTTTTTACGTTAAATTGATTAGAATTGTGAAATATTATACTAAAATTTATTTTACATAGAGGTATATGTTTCAAATCCTACCAATAGCATATTAAAATTAATATTAAAAATTAAATCTAAAATCATAAATAAAGTTAAATTACATCAATCATACATCATTATATTTTATTTATTTATCAAATTTAAAATTTCGTAAATGAGATATTCAAATATAATTTTTGCTCTACATAGGCTATGAACTATAATTTTCAAACGGGTTAAATGTCAAAATTGTCACCGAATTGAAAACTATATATCACTTTACTTATCGATTTCAACGAATATCATTTGAATCACTAAAATCATAATAAATAAATAATAGATAATATATTTTGATTTTTAAAAATTCATTGACCATTTATTTTTAATTTTATAGTTATTTTCCTTGTTTTAATTAAAAATAAATAGTAAATAAACTTTTTAAATTCTAAATATATTATCTGAAATAATAGAATTTTAAAATTTTTCATTTGGTTGCGGTAAATTCAAGAAAAATGTGAAGAATCAAAAAAAGATTATTTTAATTTTTTGAACACATATTTAGAGTTATTTGTTTGATATCTATCGTAATTTTAGTGATTCAAAATATCTCGATGAAATCGATGAGTAAAATGATATATGAACTTCAGTTTAACGACCACTTTCATATTTAACCAATTTTCAAACTATTAATAGCTTAATGCTTCAACCTTGTTCTCTGAGTTAGACCCTTCCAACTAATCGTTTTAATATTAACATCACATATTTTTTTAAAATTTAATTGAATAATTTGAAATTTACTATAACATATAAATATGTTGATTGTACTAATGTTATTTCTAACTCCAATTCTAGCATTGCAGTTGATCGAGGGCAATATATTCCTTATCCTCTGAGTGAGGTCTTTAGTATCACGGGAGAGCAAGAGCAATTATATGATTGAATTTGAAATAATATTGAGTGACATATGTTAGTTATGAAGTACACCAAAAGGGATCAATGTATTGTTGAGATTTTTTTTTCCAATTTTTATTGGTGTAATATAGTTTCTTATACACAAATATTGTATATTTTAAAAGTAACTATACAAAAATGAAGAACACACAATATTATTTTAAATTTAATATTTTATTAGATTGAAGTGTTGCTATAATTTGAGAAATCACAAGTTTAAATCCATGGATGGCCCTGAGGCACTGCCATCTGTGCGGCCGCACTGGGCCCAATAATCTCAGGGACCCAAAATAAAATTTGTGTCTTTAATATATATATATATATATATATATATATATATATATATAGTTGGTTCTCATCCTTCAGAGACTACGAGTATAATAGGAGCATCCGTCGATAAAAGGATCACCCTAAGATGATCATCTCATGGCTATTGAGAACGAATCAAATCAGATGGTTCTATTTCTCAATCTTTCCGATTTGCTCCTACGAAACCAAGATCAAAAAGATTGAAAAACAAGTCATTCACAACCACTGATGAAGGACTCCTCGAAAAGTTAAGGATTAGTAATCTTTTTTAGAAATCGAATGGATTCGGTCTTATACATACGCGAGGGAAGGTAATCAAAAAAGAAAGAAGATGAGCTCATATATATATATATATAGGGTCTTGTTCTAATAGAAACTAACTTAGAATAGAAACTAGAAACTAAACCTAAATTAAATATTTCAAGCTAATCTAATGACCAAATTAGGGGTACTCCAATACAAAAAACGTTTAAAATTATTGTCTCTATTCAACAAAAGTATAAAAAAAATAAAAAAAAAATTAAAAAAATTACTGTTCACGTGATGATGTGGCACGTGAACAGTAACTTTTTTTAATTTTTTTTATATTTTTGTTGAATAGAGCCAAGAATTTTAAACATTTTTTGTGAAGGTGCCCCTAGCGGGGCCATTAAAATAAATGAAATATAATTTATTTAGTGTAGTTTTCTAGTTTCTATTCTAAGGTTGGTTTCTATTTGAACGCTAGCCTATATATATATATATATATATATATATATATATATATATATATATATATATATATATATATATATATATATATATATATATGTTTTTGCTCAAATACAAACTAATCCTTAAATACAAACTACAAACTAACACTAGATTATTTATATTTCATTTATTCTAAGGTTCCCGCCAAGGGTACCTTCACAAAAAATGCTTAAAATAATTGACTCTATCCACCAAAAAAAAAAAAAAAACTTGCCGTGGAAATGCGAAGCATTCAAGACAGTAAACGGATAAGTTAGGTAGTCATGAGGGCCGCAGGCCCTCGACACACCCGTCAATCGTCTATTGCCTTTACCATTGATTGTCATTCCTTACAATTTTAGAATGATAAAGGCGCGAAGCACCGTTAACCAGTGAAATCCACTGCCACGTCATCACGTGAACAGTGATTTTTTTTTTTTTTTTTTTTGCTAAATGGAGCCAATTATTTTAAACACTTTTTGTATTGGGGTACCCCTAATTTGATCATTAGATTAGCATGAAATATTGAATTAGTGTTTAGTTTGTAGTTAATTTTAGTTTGTAGTAGAGTATATATATATATATATATATATATATATATATATATATATATATATATATATATATATATATATATAGGGGGCTACTCCAATACAAACCTCCTTAAAATACAAACCAACAAACCAAGCATAATCTAATATTTCAAGCTAATCTAATGACCAAACTAGGGGTACCCCAATACAAAAAACGTTTAAAATACTTGGCTCTATCCAAAAAAAAAAAATTAAAAAAATCACTGTTCACGTGATGACGTGGCAGTGGATTTCACTGGTTAACGGTGCTTCGCACCATCTTGTACGGCGCTTCGCGCCTTTATCATTCTAAAGTTGTAAGGAATGACAATCAATGGTAAAGGCAATAAACGATTGACGGGTGTGTCGAGAGCCTTCGGCCCTCATGACTACCTAACTCATCCGTTTACTGTCTTAAATGCTTCGCATTTCCACGACAAGATTTATTTTTTTTTGTTGGATAGAGCCAATTATTTTAAGCATTTTTTGTGAAGGTACCCTTGGCGGGAACCATAGAATAGATGAAATATAATTAATTTAGTGTTGATTTGTAGGTTTGTATTTTAAAAGTGGTTTGTATTTGAGCACTTACCTATATATATATATATATATATATATATATATATATATATATATATATATATATATACTTGTATATATGTTTTCAATACTTATTTTTAATAACTTAGTTCAAAACTTGTACATATCATATATGTGCTTGATTAAAAATTATTATTGTATTAACGTGTTTGTAATGAGATTTTTTGTGTATTAGTTATCAATTAATATGCTCCTTATTTCGTTACGTGTTTGTTTTGATGTCTAAGTCAACCTATGTTCATAATGTATAAAATAAAATATATGTTCTTCATTTGTTTGAATTGTAATTTGAAATTAGAAATGAAAAAGTTATATGCTGCTTTCACTTGAGATTGTACAAAAGTGATTTGTTGTACTTATTTCATCTATAAAGGCTTGTTGTTATAACAAAAAAAGTTGGTTTTTTAATTCAATCCCAACAAAAAAAAGTTATTGAACCGGTTTCTAAATACACTAGATTTGTTTTTGTTTTGGAAGTTCATATATCTTGTTTCTTGATTTTCAGTTGAAAACTATTGCACTTATAAGAATTTATCAACTTATCACTTTTAGTTTTATAAATTACTTTCAAGACCCCTTACATTTTGTCCGCACTAGGCTTATAAATTTTCAGGACCGACCCTCTTTAAATCATAACTTCTTTTTCTCAAAAGAGAATCTAATATATTACAATATAAAACTTAATAATTACGGTCTCCACACTTTTTTTTAAGGGAAAATGATTTCATTACTTGGAAATCATCAAACAATAAAGTCCCCAATAAACAAGAAGGAGGAGACATAAACTCAAATTGGCAATTAACCAAACAGGGTAATTTAGAAATCTCATGTGCTATCCTATTTGATTGTTTCCGAACAAAACTAACAGAAGTGTCTAATAAATGTTGTAGCTGAAGTTGACAACTAACAATGACATCCCCACCTCAAGATAGTTGATAGTATTGTTATGTAATGCTTGCACTGTCAACAGAGAGTCCGTTTCAACTAGCACTGTCCTCCCTTGTAGTTGTTGAGCCATAATCAAAGACAAAGCCTCCCTAACCCCAATGGTCTAAGCTTCAAAAACTGAAGCAAGTGCAGGCAGACGGAGCACTTTACCAGAAAGAAGAGAACCGTGGTGGTCTCGAAGCATCATGCCTATCGAGAAGGAATCAGCCTCTGGGAAAACTGAGGCATCAACATTAAATTTAAGTTATCCAGCAACAGGAGGTGTCCACTTATCATTACCTGCTTGAGTGCCCTGATCCTTCCTCAAAATGGATTTATGCTTCGTACGTTTAGCTTCTCTCCATACGTTCACCATTCTAATACTCCCTTCCATTGCACTTAAAATCAAACCGTGCACACACATCTTTTACAATTTTACACAATAAACCATAAGTAAATATTAAATTACAATTTTTACCTGAGCATCTCCAATGGAAAAAATCCTATGTGACAAATACGTACAAACTTGGAGAGTATTTGATAAATACGTGTGAACAATTGAATATTTTTGATAGATTATAATTGCATACAAACTGTTTGTTGATTTGTGCAAGAGAAAAAGATTGATGAGATCAACACAACTCTATCTTAATTTGTTATAACTTAATTTGTTGGTTCTAAACTTACAACTATATTTGTAACTCTTCATGTTAATGTGTCTGGTTTTAATTTTTAAATTCATATTTGATTTGGGATTTATGTGCAAGTTTAATTTAGTATATGTTATTCGCAAGTGGTGTATGTAATAGATTTCGTATTGGATGGAGTCTTTGGAGAGTTCTGTTTAATTGAAGGATTTCGTAATGATTAATTGTTAATTTTCTTGGTGTTTAGCCTTTGAACAAAATCACTCAGCTATTGCAATTATGTATGTGGAACTAAAAATCAGATTATAGATCGTAATATGAAAGATTATTTGATGGGAGCAGTTTGCTATTGCTGGATTAGCTATACTGTATTACTAGATTCCAACACCCGATGTTATCGGTTTTAACTCTTTATCTTTTTGTTTGTTATGGATGCAAGTTTTATCTTCTCTTTTTTTCCCATATGCAGGAAGCTGAATAAAGGTTTTTCCATACGCATTCATGAATTCCCAACAACGATTGGAAGAGAAGATGCTGCAATGACACATGCCATGCTTGTAGTGATATCATCATATGCAATACGCAATATATGATATCAAATGCAAATCTAATGCCTGCTTCTCAATAACAATATATGCAATACGCAAATCGACCCACGAGTAATCAGATGCATTATATGATATCCGAAAGAAAAATGAGAGAAAAGCTAAATGAAAGTTTTTAAGCATTGAGATCAGTACTTCCACCTGGATCCAAGGTATGCAAATATAACTAACACTTAAACTACCTCAAATTTAACATATAAATCATACTATTTGGCATATATGTAATTACTTCCTAATTGTTTAACCGTAGGTAGAAAGACTAAGCATCACTACTAGGTAACACGACCGAGTACATAACTTCACTTAAAGCTGAAGTTGAGGAGCTCACCTGGAAAAACCAGACTTATATGACAAGCTTTTACAGGGAAGTACAGATGATCAAGATGTATTAATAGCTAATGCATACTTATCTGATCACAGGCATCATGTTTGGATTTCTAACTCGAAAGAATCGACATCAGAAGGGCGATACTTGAGTGTTATTGTTAGAGGGGATTAATGTAGTATGCTGGATTTGTCAATTCAAGTTGTGGAGTTTCTGAAACAACTTAGATATGTAAGCTTTTATCTTATCTTCAATATAGTATTAAGTTATTAAGTTTTCATTACCAAATGCTTTTCTCTTATCTTATCTTACAAGGTTGAAGATTGCAGTTGATGCCGCAAAAGTTACGCGAGTCCCAAGCAATATCATAATGTTGAATTGAAAACCTGAAACATGAACATCTATTAGTTACAAATAATGTGGTTTAAGTAGCTGCCAGAGTTTAGTCTTAGCTAGGTGTATTGAAATTGAAAAATAATTTGTTAAGTCTGTGTAAAATTCTGAAAATTGGTGATTGTGATACAATTGCCTCTTGGTTGTACGATTATTTTAAAGCAATAGGTACCTACCAGGAGCATGTATTAATCTTGCTTTTCCATTGTTCGCAGGATTACTGATGGTTAGCTTTTAGTGCACTTTTTGTGGTTTTCCTGTTTGAGGAGAGTTTAAGGTATGTATCTGACACATTTATCCTTCTATATCCATAATATAATTCTGATTAAAAGAAATAGAATGCTTTAATATGCTGATAATTGTTATTAGGATTGGCACTTTTAAGAGCTCCTGATCATATGTTTAACCAGTCAATATTTAGCACGCTTTCTTACCATCTCAAATCTTTTTTTGGATTTTGCAACAGAAAATGCAGCTAGAGCAGAGCAGTAATATGTTAATAGGCATTGCTGACAAGACTACATAGGAGCAAGGTAGATCACTTCGTGTTTTCACAATACTGATAATGTAATGCTCTATGCTTATGACCTGCGTGTGTTTGTCCCCCCCTCGCCCCACCCCTATAATCGAATCCTAAAGGGCAAAAAAAATTTCTTTGCCTTTCTATTGTCCTGTCAAAATGAGAAGGCAAGAAGTCTGAATTGGGTATGTTCTATTTTGAAAACCCAAGCTTTCTCTCATACTATTGACCAGGGCAACTTTTTAAGGGTGGTTGTTTAATGTGTTTAGTTTTTTGCCTTATTTTCATAAGCATGTATACATCAACACAGACAGATAATGTGTGTTCTGGTGTGATTTTTTTTTTTAAAAAAATTCTTTTTAGACTCATTTTTGTGACTCATGTTATTTATATATTAAACTTGCTATGTGATCAATACATAATGGCAGTTAATGTACAAATTTACAAAATAATATTCATGTAGGAAGTATAGTACTTACTCTAACAATTCTACAAAATCAGAAGGCTTAATATCTTCAACATTTAGCATAGTAACAAGTACAACTCTTGGTAGCAGATTGTCCGATAAATCTTTATACAATTGTGTGTGTCCGGTAAATTCTATAAATTTGTGAATGAGAAAGATCAAAACTACAACGATAGTTCAAATGCTTTAAATATGAATGTAAATGAATATTTTGTGCAGCTCTACGTGGAGCAACAACCTTAAAAGCAAGAATGCCAAAGGAAGTATGGAATATTGCAGCAGTGATCCCAATAGGTAAAGGGTATGGACTGGGATTTGGCCAAAATGAACAAAGTGCCGGGAGCAATTTCCGAAAGAAAGTTCCCTTAATGCATGTAATCAAAAACTCCTTGGCAAAGGAAGCGAGCTTCTTAAAAGAACTTGAAATGGTAATTACTACTTTTGAAAAAGCAAAGACATATTAAGTGTCTAAGCTTCGTTTAAACAGAAATTTTTACGATGTTGCAGGTGATCTCCACTGAATATTTGTATCAGTTTACATTCATCAGACTGGACAGGTTAGTGATCTAGGAGAACCAATACAATCCAGATTCTACTTATAACTTACTGCATCAGAATAAAACCTACTAAACCTGTCATCAAATTAGGCCACAATAACAAATGCCCACAATATGTGGATATATGGATAACGGGAACTCAAGACCTCTCCTAAATCTGAACTCTCTTAGAATCTTAAAGAGTTAGTAAAAGCCACTAAGTTGACAAGTACAAATCTAGCCACTAATTCAGTGTAGAGTAAACCCTTCTAACCCCACAACTGACCACTATAACAAGTGTCAAAAATTTGAAGTTGTTCGGTTTAGGTGAAGTCTAAACCTCTCTCCTAAACATGAGCTCTAATAATATGTTAGATGACCAGCACTCCCAAAAATTTAAAGTTTCAGTAGAAGCTACTAAACGGATCTTATGAAGATATATCAAGCAGGCAAAAATATAAAGAAGTGATCATTAGTACCAATCATTATATTTTAATAACATAATTCAAACTCCAAAAACCTGACCATGGATAATTTTTTATGAAGCAACGATCACTTCTTTTTATTTTTGTCTGCTTGATATATTTGTTTAAATAATGATTGATATTTTTTGTTTGATTACAAATGCTTTGCTAAATGTAGGAAATTGTTTATAGTTCATATGTTTTTAGATAGTCAGATTATGATAGATGAAATATACTATTTTTTAGCAGAATCCAAATTAAGTTGTGCTTCTTTTGTAGTGTTCAGACATTTAGCATTATTTGCAGAGAGCTTTATTTGATGGAGGCTACATTTATGTTGTTGTTCCACCCCTTTACAAGGTATGCATATAGATATATAATTGCATAGAATGTGTTCTGCTTATGTAATGTCACAATTGTACTGCATTACTACTACTAATTCTGTAATGGTCTTTTATGTGTTAGTCAAATCAATGACCTTATGTACTAAATCAGCCAAGGTATAAGCTAAGTCAAACTTGTGGCTCTACGAGTGCTACCTATATACTTTCAGTAATTGGTTTGTTTTCTCATTGTTACAATTTTAGCTGTTACAATTATCTGACAGAACCTTGATTAGTTGCTTTATGACTTTACGAGTTAGACGTATAAAATAATGTAATTTTAAGATTCGTGATATTGCTCCTGTTGTATTTTACCTAAAGGACTCAGTTTGTACATGAAATTCATTAAAGTTCCTTATATACTATGGAATGTCAGGTTTCCAGAATTGCGGCTATAGGGCAGGGTACTTGCGCTTGATGCCTTAGTTATCCAAAAGGGGTGGTTAGCTGAGCAAAAGAGTAAGAATGATTACATAATTATCTTCATTGAGATATTTTTCTGATACCCGATAATAGCATATGTTTTCCTTTTATGGTTGTGCATCTGCAGTTCACAAAGATGAATTATTGCAAATGGTTTTGGTGCTGAGATGGTTTTCTAATGGAGAAGAGGCCACAACTGCGCCTGATGCCAAAATGAAGAAATTCACTAAATATGCACTTAAATTTAAAATGGATGGTGTGAATACATTGATCATATGATAAAGCACTCACTCCAGTGGTGTTGGGAGTAGCAAAGAGTATATGCACAAGTCAAAACAACTATGCCATGATTCTGAGAAGCCATCGCAGCATCAAACATGACGGGATCATGCTTATATATTTCATATGTATTTTACCCTTTTAGTAACCTTTTCTAAATAATAGGAAAAGAAAATTAATTAGAGTATGCAATGGATATGAAATCTTCCTATCAGCAGGGAGGTGTAGATATATTTTTAAGACCTTATTTTGGGACAGTACAACTATGTTAGTATTAGTGCAATTATACATATTAATTTGAATCTATTCTTTCTGTTATTTAATTTGTCGTGGTTTCATACCATTTTGTAATATTAGTTGCCTAAATATTGCTCCCTCAAATTATTTTATGATTAAAAATTATGAGCTAGCAATATTTCATATATTTAAAGATTTAAGCACTAAAATACATATGTATGCTTTGTTTTTCGTGTAAAGAAATGATGAACTACTATATCATTTTTGGGCCTTTAGTCTATTTGACGAAAGATATTACAACATAAAAAATAGTTCTTTAATCATTTAATGTATTCAAAGTAATTTTTTCGATGTTTTAATAAGATTAATATATTTTTATGAACAACAATATATTTAAATTTACTTTTATTGTATTCATAATCATATATAGGGTTCGAGGGCTCGCCGGAGGCGTGACCGAGTAATCCTTATAAATACAAAATTTGTAATTTATAGTGTACACAAAATATAATTTTATTTCTATTTTAGAAAATTGTAAATTCTTTGGCATCGAAGTTATCCTCAAATATTATCCTTATTATTATATTTTTATTTTATTTTTGCTTTATTTTGCTAAATAAATCAACGCAATTTTATTTGCTACATTTCAATTACAAAAGAATTATCAAAACAGGCATCACACTCGGACTTAGTTTCAATATTTTTTTTCTAAATGCATGCAGTATTTTTTTTGAAAATGTTTCCCAGAATTTGTAAGTTTTTGATGTTTGTTATGTTTAAGATCTTATGAGTAGCGTACAATACCTACCTTCGGGTTACATATGAAATCTTATGTTATATTGCAGTTTATCATTGTTATTATTATATTTGCTTATATGAATTTTGTAATATTTATATAATTTCTTTATTCTATTAAAATTTATAAATTACATATAAATATTTTCAAAAATTGAGTTAAACGAATGTATAAAAATTTCTGAAAAAGTCAAATTATTAACTTCATTCAACATGTAACATACCAGTTTACATTTATAAATCTACTTTTATTTTGTTCATATATAGGGGTTCGAGGCCTCGCCAGAGGCGGGGCCTCTGGCGGGGCCGAGAAATCCTTATAAATATAAAATTTATAATTTATATTGTACACAAATTATAATTTTATTTTGAATTTAATAAGTTGTAAATTCTTTGGCTATTAGAAGTTATCCTCAAATTTTATCCTTATTATTATATTTATGTTATATGATTTTAATTTTAGAAACTCATTACATTATAGTATTTTAGTTTCAATCAATAAGTTCATTTTCATATTTGACAGATTTTGGTTACAAGAAAGAAGTAGCGATTATAATTCAGATAAAGGAGATTAAATAAATATTTTAATTATATTAAGGAGCCATTTACATTTTATTTTTTATATTAAATTTTTGGTTTTTTAAAAAGCAATTACCTTTAAAGTATATTTGGTCCCAAAGGAAGAGCTGAAAAATAATATAGACTGAAGTATTTACATCTTATTTAAATATACAAATAACTATTTTTGAATTATGTAATATGATCAATATTTTTTTAAAAAAATTCATCATAAACAAAGATTTTGTTATTTATATTTTATTTTTTATGGAAAATCCTTGAGGACGGGTTGGTGCAAAAATAGTGGCATGTGTATGAGCACAAGTATTAAAATTCTGGAAGGGGAAGTAAAATGAAAAATTTTGGATTTTTAAAAGTCTAAAGGATGTTATGCATAAAAAATTAAGTACATGTGTATTCCTAAATTGGTATCACAAACTATAACAAGAAATTTACCGGTGATTTTCTTCAATTCTTTTAAATATAAGATTCGAGGCGCCGTCGGAGACGGGGCCGAGGAGTATTCTTATTAAATATTAAATTTTTTAATTATAAAAATACATTTCTATTTATATTAATATCAACATAAATATTTTTAAGTTATTTAAATACATTAATTATGATTATATGTTAAAGTCAACACGGAATAGTTATGTTATACAGAAATATGAATTTTGATTTTGGAGTATGGAATTCGACATTTAACAAGAAAAACAGGGTAATATTTCATATTCCATCAAAAAATTTAATTTCAAAATCAAATTTTAGTCATTTTTTTCGAATAAATTGAGGTGTCGCTGGAGGCTGTGCCGAGAAGTGTTCTTTATCATTTAATTTGATTTAGCTATAAAAAGTCTTAGTTTTTTACCATTTAAATTTTACATTTTTTTTACTAATTCACAGATTTAATAATATTATAAGGACATGAAATTTTTAAAAGTCATTATAGAATATTTATTTAGAAGATTTTTTATAAATACCCGTCCAAAATATATTATATGATATTTTGATTAAATATCTAATTTTATAGAAAATAGTACCACTATAATGTCAGTAATCTAAGATCGACGGAGGGGAAGAAAAACCGGAAATAATTTTACATAAAATTTGTCACACACCATTATTTTGATGTAATATTAACATCGTATGATCGAATTGTTAAAAAATATTGTTAATAATATTGAAAATTGTACTAAATATTTATTTATCGTTTGTGATTGTTAAATTTTAGTTTCCCATTTTTAAGTATTATACTTTAGTTATTAATTATAAAATTAAAACGCCCAGCATGGTGGGCATAAATACTAGTTATACATAATTTCTATAAATTTTGCAACTCCAGCCATACAAAATTTTTAGATAATAGCGAACCTACTTACGTTGGCTATATTTGTCGAACCCCTCAAAACAAAATTGTACATATAAATTTTATCATATTTATATTAGCCATTCATTATTTTACATTATTTTAGGTAATTATTTTAGTCAACCCCATTGGAGATGCTCTAAATAGAGTAAAATTTAATCAGGACCTTCATTTTCAATTGCCACTAGGATGGTGATATTTGCACACCCTAAATTGATGGTTGCACACCCTAACTTATTAAATTGACTGAACTACCCTCGTTTTATCTCATATGGTCCACTCTCTCTTCTCTTCACTGGTCTATTTTATGTTTGTATCATTTATTATATTTGACAAAATTAAATCAAATATAGCATCTCCCACTTGATTTATTTGTCAAATACCTTTCCCGACTCCCACATTTTCTAGAGTCTACAATTCAAACTTAATATTTCTTGATCTTATCAAATCAACATGTTTGATAACTTTTTTTTGAAAAATTATACCTTTAATAAGTTTACAATTATATAACCAGAAAAATGTATCACACATTTTCACTTTCACTCCGTGTATTGCAACACATTCATGTCTCATATAACCTTTCCAACTTCAATTCCACATTATTAATTCAATGTGTATCCCGAAGTTGAATTCTATTACCAAGATCACCTTCGATACATATATAGCAATAAACAATAACGCCAGGCACGTCTCCCTAATTCACAATTTATTAAAAATATTATTTAAGTACATGATCATGATCCTCTTTACAGCCTCTCACTAGGCTCAAGCAAAATTGCCTCACAATCCACTCACAAAAATGTAATATATGCTCAAGTGGTCGGAAGTTCTATATATATTATGTTATGCGATTAAGTGACTTGACTTGACTTGACATATCCTGCCCATTTAAATCTATATTTTTGTTAATTTTTTATTACACTTTATACTGTATGGTATTTTCTTCTCGGTTTTTTTTTATAACCATTTTATTATAACAATATGTTTTGACATAGCGTAACTTTATATACAAATATACTGATTTGAACTTGTTAAAATATTTTATAAATAATAATAAAATTGTAAGGCTTATCTCTTGTAGTCTCTGGGTTCGATTCTCGCTCACTTCGAGATTTATTAGAACATATGCTCACTTTGTAAGGCATATAAGCTTAATTAGTAAAAAAAAATCTAAATTTATCAGATCAAAAATTATTATTTTTGAAAAAATTATTCATTTTTGTTAAAAATGGACAATTAATCAGTTAATATATATATATATATATATATATATATATATATATATATATAATTTGGTCAGCTTTTGTTATAAATTTTTAATAAAATTTATGACAAAATGACAGTTTGTAACCCCTATGTATATGGGTTTTGTCAAATTGGTCCAGATTTACGTTTTTTAGCACTTTGCAACCCCTATCTTCAAATCTCGTTTCATATTACAACCCCTCCCGTCTAATTGACCTATTTTACAAGCAAAAATCAGTCAAAAACCTCTATACATAAGGGGTACAAACTGTCATTTTTGAAGATAGGGGTTGTAATATGAAGCGAGATTTGAAGATAGGGGTTGCAAAGTGCTAAAAAACGTAAATCTGGACCAATTTGACAAAACCCATATACATAGGGGTTACAAACTGTCATTTTGTCAAAATTTATTAAATAGTTAACTTTTTGTATAAAGAGTAATTACATATGATATGAAATTAATTTTGATTAATAATCTAATTAACCACTTCAATTAGTGCTCTAAAAATTCCCGTTTCAACAAAAACTTCCCGATAAATTTTTATAAAATATTTTACCGATTACTCTTCGATTTAAAAAAAATCCCAATATATTGAAAAATCTCTAATAAAACCTGAATTGGCAAGTCAACGGATTAGTTTTGATTCCTGAATTCTACAATCATTGACTTCGAGCAAATTTTAATTAGCCGATTAATCCTTTTTTTCCCCTGTCTCTGTCTAATAAGTCCAATTGCCAAATTTTTTTCCACAATATTAGTCATTTGATAGAATATTAATTCTTGAAAAGTATGTTTAAAATCATAAGAAACAATCCTTCAAAAACAATTATGTAAGAAAATTTAATATAGTCTATGACATAAAAGATGAGTAAGACAATTGATAAGGATATTTTTGTCGAATTGAAAGAAAGGGTGTGCAACAATCACTTTAGGGTGTGCAAATAACACCACCCTTGGCACTATCCTGTCAACATTTTCCTGATCGTTTCTTCCTTGAATTTCTCTCTAAAATTTTCCATACGCATATTATGATATTTGGACCACCACAGTTATTGAGGTGCTTTGATCATTGTCCTTGAAATGTCTTAAACAAATTGTATATTATGTAGTTTCAATTTTGGCTAAGTGCACAAGTTGAGAACTTAAAAATATGCTAGATTTATTGAATTATCGACATATCGGATTGTGAACTTGTCGACATGTAGACTTAACGAATTAAAGATTTGACAAGTCAACATGTAAACTTCTTATATAGATTATCTAACTTCTCGAATGTAGACTTCTCTAATAGAAATTCTGACTTCTCGAATTACACTTTTCTATCAAAGTTTTATATATGACTTCTCGTGCGATTCAATATTTTTGACTTCTCGAAAGTTTTATATACACACTTTTCTAATTGGCGATTTTTCAATTCAGTTTTCTTGACTTCTCTAACAAGTTCTGACTTCTCAATTTTTGACTTAGCATATTTTTCATCTCCAATCTGCAATCTCAATATTTTGAAAACCTTTTTCACCAACCTAGGGCATGATCAAAAAATCCTCCATAGACTTGTTATATATAGTATAACGTGTTGACTTGTCATGTATATAATTAATATATAGTATTACATTACCATAAACTTGTTATTAAATCAAGCATGCCTTTTGTCCTAACAAGACCAATCAATAGAGAAATTAGTGATTTTTTAAAATTAACACTAAATCTTTTCAAATCAGTACTTAATGTACCATCTTAAAAAGAAAAAGAAGCAACAAGTGAAGTAGGATAATCATGATGCATATACTAGTAATGAGGCTGGTAAAGTCTTCTCTCATGATGATAATGACGCAAATGATCTTTAGGATACACACACAATAAGCTAAAGTTTAAGATGAAAGTAGGGTTAGGATCCTCTAATTTTACTATATTTTTATTTGATTTTTGTTAGATTTAGTTCATAAATTATGAATTTGTCCGCAACAAGCATAACTATTTAATTTTTAAAATATAAAAGGTTATAAAAAAAAAAGAACAATATATGTTAATGTACTTGAATAGATCATCACTCCAAATAGAGGGAAGACTTTCCTTTTTCATACTTATTGTATTTAGAAAGGTCCTTTAAATTTAAGGATACCAAGAATTTTAAACGTTTTTTGTGAAGGTGCCCCTGGCGGAGCCATTAAAATAAATGAAATATAATTTATTTAGTGTAGGTTTCTAGTTTCTATTCTAAGGTTCATTTCTATTTGAACGCTAGCCTATATATATATTTGTAATTTTTTTCGTCCACTTTAATTATTCATTTGATTTATTTTATATGTTTTGATGTGAATAATATCAATTTCTTAGGAAAATAATTTAAATTCTTTTTTGAATAAAATAAAATAAATAATAATAAACTATCATTTTAAATTTTGTAAAACGAACGAGAAAAATTTATTTATGTACTTTAAAATGCGTGGAAAAAGTCAAAAAATTATTGAAAGAGAATACATGTAGTACGCAACATATATATATATATATATACCATTGCTCCATACAGAACACCCTTATATAACAAACAATAAAGAACACCTTAGATCTAATAGATCCAATGGCCCTGCTAGGGGCACCCAATACAATAAGTTGTTATTTTTTTACCCTCTATTTATCCAGCAAAAAAAAATTAAAAAAAATTTAAAAAATTTACTGTTCATGATGACGTCATGCTGACGTCATCATGAACAATAAATTTTTTTTCTAGATGGATAGAGGGTAAAAAAATAACAACTTTTTGTATTCGGTGCCATGACGGAACTCTTATATTAGATTAGATATGAGGTGTTCTTTATTGTTTGTTATGGAGTGCAAATCTCTCCCTCTCTCTCTATATATATATCTCTCTCTATATATATATATATAGAGAGTTGCACTCCATAAAGAACACCTTATATAAAGAACAATAAAGAACACCCCATATTTAATTCAATATAAGAGTTCCGTCATGACACCCAATACAAAAAATTCTTATTTTTTTTTATCTTTTATCCATTTAGCAAAAAAAAAATTAAAAATTTATTTTTTGGAAAAATCACTGTTCATGATGACATCAGCAGTGACGTCATCACGAATAGTGATTTTTTTTCAAATTAATGTTAAAATCTTAAAAATTAATGTTGACTAAGGTTCATTTAATTTCAGGACCTAACCATGTCCAAATGACACTTAATATATGTCAATTTTTTTATCATTAGTCATTACTCAGATATCTCGTCCTCATACCACCATAAAAACTTTGTGCAAAATATGAAGGTATTGCTTGATCCGTGCTTATTTAAGTAACAAATATGTATTTTGTTTATTTCAAATTCGTATACGATGCTTAGTTGTGAAAAAAAAAAAATCAATACGTTCAATTTACAGTATGAATTTTTGATATCAAAGGAGAGTTTGGGTATAAGCCATATGTCTCAAGAATCATTTTTGATAATTTACCAAAAATACTAGATTTAAATTTTCTATTTGCAAAAATACTATCTCCTTTAATTCATTGCAATTTTACCAACATAAATTTCAAAATTGCAAAAATATCAACCCTAACCCTTCCCCCTCCCCCTTTCTGCCGACTCATTCCTTCAGCCTGTACCTTTTTTTTTTTTAAGGTGGGATGCTATTTTGGTTGATTTTGGTTTGCAACCATAATCAACTACATTCAACACTTTTTTTTTTTAAGGTGGGGTGCTATTTTGGTTGATTTTGGTTTGCAACCATAATCAACCACATTCAACACTTTTTTTTTTTAGGATGGGGTGCTATTTTGCTGGATTTTGGGTTGCAACTTAATGCAGCCACATTCAACCAAATGCAATCACATTCAACTTATTTTTTTAAGGTGGGGTGATTTTGGTGGATTTAGGTTGCAAGGCCCCGCCAGGGGCAATATTCAACCAAATGCAACCACATTCAACTTTTTTTTTAAGGTGGGTGATTTTGGTGGATTTGGGTTGCAAGGCCCCGCCAGGGGCAATATTCAACCAAATGCAACCACATTCAACTTGTTGCATTCAGTTGCTGATTTCAAGTTCCATTTTTCAGTTGTCATTTTCGACCTCATTTTTGAACTCTAATATATATATATATAATATAGGCCTTTGCTCCATACAGAACACTCTTATATAACAAAAAACAAAGAACACCTTAGATCTATTAGATCCTTTGGCCCCGCCAGGGGCACCCAATACAAAAAGTTATTATTTTTTTACCCTCTATCAAGTCTGCAAAAAAAAAAAATAATTAAAAATTACTGTTCACGTTTTTTTTTTTTTTGCTGGATGGATGGAACCTAAAAAAATAAGAACTTTTTGTATTGGGTGGCCCCGCCAGGGGCAATGGATCTATGAGATATGAGGTGTTCTTTATTGTTTGTTATATAAGGTGTTTGCCATGGAGTGCAAATATATATATATATATATATATATATATATATATATATATATATATATATATATATATATATTAAAGTCCAAAAAAAAGGTCGAAAATGACATTTGAAAAATGGAACTTGAAATCAGAAATTTAGTTGCATGTGGTTGCATTCAGTTGCAAATTTAGTTGCACGTG